>CM057458.1:851757500-854157500 GCA_016271365.2 Neoceratodus forsteri
TTCAGATGTGTGAAGAAGCAGAGATATAGGAGAATGGGATGAGAGTTAGGACCCGACAACAGCAATGTGCACCCCAATGCGGTTGAGGGTATTGGGCATGGGGGTCAAGGGGGCTTTCAACCCAACACCAATTTCACTTTTGTCACTGTGGAACAACCTCAACTAATGCATTAAACAGAATTTTTTGTCTCTAATTTCCTTCTTTTTGAGAAGGATAATGAGAAATAGTGAATGTAATACTGATGGATGTCTTGTCACATAGTAACACAGTGCCATAAGCAAATGGTAATAATGCATGGTGGTGCAAAGTGAAATAGAAAGACAAACAGTACTGTAGACACAAATGGTTAAAATAATGCAAACACAAGCGCAAATGAAATGCAAAGGGTAGACATGGTGCCTTAAACAGGAAGAAGTGAAATGGATGCAGAACTGCAAGCAGAAGCAGTAAGAATAACAGTAATGTAGCGCACAGGCTGGTTTTCCCCAAAAGCTGCATAGAGAAAGACAGTGAGTACAAAGAATGTATGCATAATAATGGGTCTCAGAGCAGAAAATGAGGAGTTGGAATACTAAATTGCTTAAATCTCAGGAACCGTAAGACATGGAAAAAAAATGTAAAAGTCGTATGAGGCTAGTTTAGTACTTAACCCCCATCAGGGGCTAAGCATTATTCTGATGAAAAGTCCATATATTGCACCGTTTCCGAGAAAGGCACGCGAATACTGTAATGTTATCCTATGGGAAAAAGAGAAGTTCGAGTGCCATAACTTTGGCTCCCTGTAATATTTTCACCAAACCACTGAAAGCACATCTGTGGGATGTCTGGCTTTCTTCCCTCAAACATCATCCCAAAAGGCCAAACTTTTATTTTGCAGCAGGGTGTCAAATGATTCCTGTAATGTGACAGATGCCGTAATGTTATCCTATGGGAAAAGCATCAACTTTGGAGTGCCGTGACTTTTCAGCCCTGTAATATTTTTCACCAAAATACTGAAAGGCACATCTGTGAGATATTGGTGACATTCCTCCAAATTTCAGCCCAAAAGAGCAAACCGTTCTTTTGCAGCAGAATGCAAAGAATTGCTGTCATTTCCACTGCCTGGAAAAGTACCGTG
The DNA here is from genome assembly GCA_016271365.2 of Neoceratodus forsteri. Taxonomy (NCBI): domain Eukaryota; kingdom Metazoa; phylum Chordata; order Ceratodontiformes; family Ceratodontidae; genus Neoceratodus; species Neoceratodus forsteri. The sequence goes on from CM057458.1 coordinate 851,758,619, forward strand.
AACTTCAGCTTTCACCAAATTCATTTATTGAGTAAGCAAATGTAAAGTACTTTGTGAAAGTACTTTTCCAGAAATCTGAAAACGTATTTCTGGGGTGTTTTACCCCAAAGTAATGACATGCCTAGCAGCCTCAGGGTCCAACTAGGTGACTACAAAAGAATTAGGTTGCTAGAGGGTCCCAAATTTAAATGCCAAGCATTTTCTGATGACCAACTGAAAACAAAATGGCAGATTTGCGACAGTAAAGGGCCATTGCAAAATAAAGACTGCATTTGAGATACTGTCGAACTTTTGTTAACTTTTCCCTTAGACTTATAATGGAAATTGTTTTTGAATAACTTTTGAACCGTTTAATATTTTTCATGAAATCTTCAAAAGGCACATTGGGGTCTGTGCCACATGTTCCCTGAAGATTTTGGACCAATCATGCAAACCATGTGACCTGTAGAGATGAGCAAGAATTCCCAAAAGCGTAAACATTTGCAGAATCATGCTTAATAACTCCGCAGCCATATATCCGAACAGTACAAAAGTTGGCAGATCCCAAGACATATGGTTCTTGATTGTGTATTCCAAATTTCAGGCAAATCCATTGAATGGTTGCAAAGTTATTAAGGTGCAAAATTTTAGGTTTAACATGTAAATGGCTCCTCAACCCTAACTATGGTAGCACTACCATGCTACCATAATATATATATATTTTTTTATTTGCAAAAACTCTGTTAATGCATCAGTTAGAGTTGTTTTCACACCAACAAAAGTGTGGCTAATCAACATTAGGTTACCACCACATCACCCCACATCTACACTCATTCTCTACACACACCAACAGACGCCTATTGGTGTGTAGAGGATGGGATGTGGGAGGTGGGTGATAACCCTAATATTGAATTGCCACACTTTGTTAGTGTGGAAACAACCCTAACTGATGAAGAACAGAGATTTTTGCAAAGAAATTCTTCTTGAAGAAGTGTAATATAAATAGTAAATTGTATTTGTTGGTGGGAGCACAGGTCAGGACCAAGCTGCCAATTTCTGCAAAATGATATGTGTCTGTGGGAGCACTGGGCACTCCCACTTATACATAACTATGGAGCCATACAGCAGCCCAATAGGGCAAGGAAGCCTTGTAATGCAAATTTGCCAATATCTCAGGAACTGTAGCAGCTAGGAAAAAATTCAAGTGTCATAATCATGACAGTGAAACGTCCATGCATCATAGATTGACTGAATCTGTATCTTGCATCATTTATAAGATATGGGCAGTGAAATGCACTGTGAATGTTAAATGCATGGCTGTAATAGTGGCTCATGGACATGAAAATGAGCAATTGGAATACTAATTCTCAAATAACTCATTAACCGTACAAGGTAGAAAAAAAAAAATTCCACAGTATTCATGGTTTTCCAACATACTTTTGCAATTAGACCCCTAATTTATGTGATGAAAAATCTGTATCTCAAACCATTTTCAAGATATGGGCACTGAAAAGCATCACGGGCTCCTCAATGTCATCCTGAGGAACATTTCTGAACTTTGGAATGCTGTAACTTTGGGCCCGTTCAATGTTTTCATACCTAACCACCAAAAGGTACAACTGTGGGACTAGGGCTTGCCACCCTGAAAATGTCAGGCCAGTAGCACAATCCACCTTGCCACAATGAATTGACAAAGAAAACAACACAGAGCAAAATGTGTTCCTGCAGTGTTTCCATGATTACTTTAATGTTATCGCGACACTCCTATCTATATAATGGGAACATTATCACACACACAAAAATGTTGCCACGTTACTTTTCCCTAAGCATGATTGTTTTCATGGCAACAAAAAATGTTGCCGCTATCAAAAATTTCAAAACTTTAAAAAGCATATTTGCAGGCTACATAGTAAAAGGTAATGCCAGGGCATGTTGTTCAGGGCCTGATTAGGAAAACATAACTGTTGTTGTTTACCAAAGGGCATTATTTTTGAGTTACAATATATTTTCACTGTCGTTAACTGAAAAACAAGATGGCAGCGTGACAACAATTTTGGGAGCTCAACAACAAAAATGTGATCTCAAAAGTTTTTAAAGTGCATATCAATTTTTCCATAGGCTATAATGGGACATGAAAAAGGGAATAACTTTGAATGGGGCAATATTTATTCACCAAATCTTCAAAAGGCACCAGTTCAACTCAGGCCAAACATGTAGACCAACAAATCTGAAGTCACTCAAATGCATTCTTCAGTTCATTATGGCTTCACAAAGAATTTGCAACAAGCATGATTTTTCACTTTTAAGCACATGGTTCCACAACCATATATCCAACTGGAACAACACTTTTCAGATCCAGACATCTATGGTGGCGGTTCTGCATTCCAAATTTCAGGCAAATTAAACAAACGGTTGTAAATTATTAAAGTGCAACACTGAGGTTTAACATAGAAGTGACTGTGCAATCCTAACTATAGTGTCACTACCATGCCACTATAATATATTTATGCAATAGAGGTGTTGATATATTTAGTCAAATAAACACATTTATCTAAGTCACTGTATGTATAAAAATTTATACATACAGTGATGGACTACTTCAAAACCCCAAAATAAAAAAAAATAATAAAAAAAATCACTCCATTCACACTGACCACTTTCACCTGACATGCCACCATGAGAAAAATACCCAGCATGAGCTACTGAAATTCACGACTCCTCGAACTAACGATATAACCGCAAGCGTAAACGTAACAAGCGCACATTAGGCCGCTTCCGTTCAGTGCCATCTTTTATTTCTGAAACCACGAAAAAAAGGGAAAATAGCAGACAAGCCATGGACATAACACCAGAGAGTACACAATTGAAACTGAACTGAGCCAAATAATGACTGAACTAGAAAATGACACTGAGCCATTACTAGACACAGAGCAAACTTTCACATCAACATCTCCTCAAACCATCACCACAGACTGCATAGAAATGGCATCTACCACTACTAATAACATCTCTCACAGCACCATATACCAAAACCCAATCAACATGGAAGACATAGAGATCTTCATAGATAAAGTCAAAAACATAAACACAGCCAGAAAAACTCAAATAGACACTGCCATGTTCTCAAGTACCTGGCAGAAAACTTTGGACTACAACTACCACTGCACCTAATTGACCCTTCAGAAATGAATCAATATCTATGTCACTATTTCATGTCCTGCAGAAAAAAGATGATAACCTATATGAGCCACTAACACTGCGTTCAATGTTTCAGAGCTTAGAATGTTACTTAAAATAAAAACTATGCTCATTCTCTTTCAACTTCCTCTATGTTTGAAAAAGCAAGACAAGCACTGCAGTGCAGGCAAAAAAACCTAAAAAGGAAAGTAAAGGTTCAAAGCTTACAAAACTGATGAACTAACAGACAATGCAATAGATACCCTATTTTCTGAAGTACTCCTTGGCCCAGAAACCCCAGAAGCCCTCCTGAATATCATGTGGCTAACAGTTAGCATTTATTTTGAGTCAGAGGCAATACAGAAATGTGCAATGTAAAATGGGTGATATAACCTTAAAGACTGATGAGAATGGCACAGATATTTACAATACTGCCAAGAAAGACAACAAAACTCATTCTAGAGCTAATCCTAAAGATACTCATAAAATAAAGCCATGAGCACATGAGCTCACACAAAATCAAAAAATGTCCAATGGAAAACTACATAAAATACAAAAAAGCAAGACCACAACAAGCACTATCAGAAGAAACAACATTTTTCTAGCAACAAGCCACCATGCTGCATTTAACACAGACAGTCCCTGGTTCAAAAACCAACCTGTGAAGTCAGCAAGCTTGCAAAAATAGTTAAAACAATGGTTAATAAATCTTCCCTTAATGCTGACAAATGCCTGACCAACCACTCAGTCTGCAAACACCTGTTCCAAATGTTAACAGACTCAGGTGATGCCTCCACAGAAATAATACAAATCTCTGGGCATATGCAACTGCAAAGTTTAAATTACTATGCCAAATTAAATGAAGACAAATAAAGAAAATATCTTGAATACTAAATTCAGCATCACTGCCTGAAACACAAGAACAACCAAAACCACAATCAACCATCTCAGCAAATATTCTGAAATTCTTGGTTCCTGCTTCAATAGGCCTACTATAACAGCACAGAATATCACCTTTAACGTACTTCAGGATAACTTCATTTTCCTAAACCACAACAGACTACACAACACCTATCCCAGATAATAGCCCTATTATTGTAGCACCCTCTGCATGACATATAACAAATATGACATGGGTACAGGTCTGGGGGTAAGTGAGACAGGGAATGGGACTAACAGTGGATGGGAGGAGGGGGACCCAATGAACTCTATATATGTAGAAGGCCAGTAAAGTAATATAGTAAATATAAAACATAAAAATCAAGGAGTCAACATAATAGGTACCATCGAAAATACAATTGCTAGACAGAAAAGGAAAAAAAAATATGCATTTACCCACAAAACAAAATAGTAAACTGTGTTACTTTTTTTCTTGCACAGGAAACAACTACTGTACCCCAAAAGAAAGAGACCCCAACAGATTGCTTCTGATACTGAGAGTGACTAAAGGTACAGTAATATTATTTTACATTAACCACAAACAATATTAACAACAAGTGAATATTGATTCCATTAATACATACCCAATGGCAGTTTAAAAAAAAACACAAATTTTTTTTCACCATACAATCTTTTTCTTAGAACCTTCTCATCACATTACCTAGGCCAACATCAAACTGTTCCACAGAGTCATCACAAACACATTATTTTCCTCCTAACAAATCATGCTTTCATCATCACTCTCTCCACACAATAATCCAAATGTGAAGATTGATTCTAACAGTAGTGCATCTATCTCATCAACCTATAACAGAGAGATAACACTTACCAACACAAACTTACATCATAACATTCACTCATTCATACCTTTTCATATGTAAATGATTTCCCCTCATACTAGGGCTGAATGCCACAATGATACACTCATATTCCACCTCCCACCTAACCATCCTCACCCTCATACACCACCTAAAAAATCATATTGCTAACACAAGCATCACCAATCTAACAATTTTCCTTTATTTCTGTATCACTACAGGGCACAACATCTTGCTGCACAAACCAGAAGATCCTCAGAAAAGCACCACAGATGCACAACCTATACCATAGCATCAAAATCAAAGCAGCTTGCCAAACAGATATCTTAAGAAAACAACTCTCAAGACAATACTTATCTGAAAACCAACAACTAAAATATAGACTTTTCCTTTAAACAGCTTTCATTTGGCAAAAATAAAGCATCAGCCACATAACAGTACTGAAATGCAATTAATCAGCATAATAGTTTTGTTTTCTTTAGAAACAAATAAAAGTGGCATGCATTCTACAAAAACTGTGCCATATAAAGATTAAAGCTAAATATCTGTATTGCTGTTCAATACCTACTTTATATATTGATTGCTTAACAGTTAAGAAATGTTGCATAGAAACTGTTAACAAATGTTACTTAGAACCTTTTAAGAATAATAGAAGCATAGAGGCAGAGTCATAACAGAACCAATATATAACAGCCTTTTCTCAATAGCAGTTATTTTACCAAGATTAGCCTTAGACCACAATGTTTTACTAATAACAAAAGATATTATCATTGACTGTACTTCAGGTTTAGCAAAAACTACCTACACTAACTGTTGCTTTTCTCACTAACAATCTTAAGTTACCACAATTGTTTCATAATATTTTCCACTTTTGCTTCACTCAGATATTTAGCAAATTCATTCATATATGCAAATAAACTGTGCTTGATATACTGCAATAACCCTCATTAGTTATATACTTCATTGTTCTACAATTTGCAATACCTTATTCATTAAACTATTTTGCATCTTTACTTAGTTGCTATCTCTTCTTTCAAATACACAGCTTAGATGCATCCAAGTAAGCTGTCTAGGATCAAGTTCCCAAAAAATTAGAAGCCCCAAAATACATCCACACTTCATAGTGGTAATCCAGCAAGTTTAAAATAATCATCACAATCAAACTTAAGCAGCGAACAGTAATGCATAAATTTTCTCGACTAATGCATAATCCCACAAAAGACTATATCGTATACCCATTTAAAAACATATAAAATAAGCAAAAATCATCTTCCAAATCTCCACATATTCAAGTTCCATCCCTGAAAAATGTACCTCATCAAAATCCAGAACTACTCTACAATTTCAAAAGTGCATAAAAATCCAAACACGAGTTACACACACACAAAGAAAAATAAATCATCCAGCTAAAATCGACTCTGCCAAAAGCACTCTTCCATGCCTCGAAAACTCTGAGCTGCAAATGTGTAATCCAACATCTTCATGGTATGAGACTCCCATTCAGAACTCCATCAATCCATAGGCCAAAAGCAATGTGACTCTCTTCAACACTTCCCAATTCCAGCACCACTAACCCGGACTCCTGCCATGCTACTGCTGCTACTCAAAGATGTTAACACCGCAGAGATCTTCACCACTCAATGTCTTCCATCCAACTGAACAGAAACTACTCCACTACTCAAGTCCCTGCCCCAACTAATCATAGCATCACCTCAAACATAGCCCCACCCCTTCATCAATCATGAAGAAGCAAAACCATGCCTCAAACCATACCTCCTCCAATAAAATTCTACAATTCATTGCCCATTCAAAAAAAAGACCGCAGCACCCAAAGCACATAGCACAATTCAACTAAATTAACAAATAGTCCTAAATACCACCAAAGAAAAAATTAAAAATAGCATTTAAAATGAAAAAACTCAAACACCCTCACCACCTCTATTGCATAAATCAAATATGAGGGAGATGACAGTGTGATAACTGTTTATCTAAGTAGTAGTTGACAGTGACCTCTTGTAACCATTGTGAGATTACTTAAGGTCACAGTCAACTACTGTAGAAAATCAGTAATCACACTAGTCGCATATACATATCATATAGATAGATAGCTAGATAGATAGATCAATTGATATAGTGTATGTATATATCTATATATATATAGATATATATATATATATATATATATATATATATATATATATATAGATATATATATATATATATATATATATATATATATATATATATATATATATATATATCATAATGGCACAATTGCACCAATATAGTTAGGGCTGAGTAGGCAGTTTATGGTTAAACCCCAAAATGCACCTTAATTTTGCAACCGTTCAACAGGTTTGCATGCAATCCATCAAGCTGCGTACACCGCTGGTATTTTGGTCAGAAAGTTTCAGTGTTGAAAGTGGTTTGGTTACAGAACAATCCAGTATTGGACTAGTCAAAAATAGTAATCCATTCCAAAGTTATATAATTTTGCATTTTCGGGTTCTGAGCATGCTCAATTCAGTCTAAGATTTATATGTATGTTTTGATAAAAGGGATTGGGTTTGTGATTAAGATTATTACCCACGGAAAGAGATTTATAAAACCCACTTTGAGGAAAAATGCCCCTTTGTGAGCTGCCATTTTGTGTTCATTTTTCCTCCAAACAAAATGTTATAGCTTGCCCCACGGTTGACTTCATTTGCAAATGAATGACTGGTTTTGTTCAGGGTGACATCCTCTACAAACCCATGCCTTTGGTTTCCTTTATTCTGGCACAAAAGTTGCCATTTTAAACTTTGAAATTCTTCATTAGTGACTCACTTCCGATCCTCTTTTGCAAGCTGACAAAATCGTCTTTCATTAGTCTATCCTTTGCGAGGTATCAAAATCCTTGATCACAACTTCAGGACCAGATGGCCCTATTTCATGAACAAGGGTTGTCTTGCGAGAAGAGATTTTGTCAGCTCACGAAGGGGATTGTTTTGAATCCTTTCATGAGCTGACAAAACCCTTGATCATCATTTCCTGACCAGATGGATCTTCTAGTGAACAAGGACTGGCTCACGAAATGGGTTTTTGACACTCGCAAAGGGGATCAACTCATGAAAGGGATTTTGACAGCTGGCAAAGGGATTGGTATTTTATTTCATCGTTTGCAAGTTGACAAAATTAATGTTTGCTAGTTGCTAAAATCCCTTTCTCAAGCCAGTCTCCTTTGTGAGCTGACAAAATCCCTTTCTTGACTTCCAGACTAGATGGCCAAAATCTGATGATCAAGGATTTCTCATGAGTGATAATTTTGACAGCTCGCGAACTGAGATTGACCTCATGACGGGGATATTGCCACCTCACAATCTAGGAATTTAAAACTTTGCCAGTGCACTGTAAACAAACAGTTTGGTCTTTTGGCTTGAAATTTGCAGGGTATAAAGTGAATGACCTAGATATATGAACTATTCTGTTTTAGGTGTAAAAGGTTAATCTGTTCTATAGATATGCCATCACAAGTTAAAATTTTCTCATAGGGTAACACAGCAGTTTTTGGTGCCTGTATCTCGGAAACAATGTGAGATACAGAATTTGCATTATCTGCAGCTTAGCCTGTGCAGATGTTTCAAAGTCATGATTACAACTGCAGTGGATTTTTTTCTAGCTTGTATGTTACTGAGATATTGGCAAATTAGTACTACAGGGTTCTTTTCAGACCCATTGGTGCTACTGTATGGCTCCATTATTTATGTGTGAAAGTGGGCATGGGCCTAGAAGGCCCACGCTTCCTACAGAAGCATATCATTGTGCGAAATGGCAGCTTTCAGTGAGCACAAGGCCAAGAGAGCCAATGCTTTCCAAAAGCACATACCACTTACCACTTAGGAGGCAGTATAGTACAGTGGGTTAAGGTTCTGAGATGCAGATCTGGAGACATGGGTTTGAATCCCAGAGCCATCTAGGTTCATACTGTGTGATCCTTAGCAAGTCACTTTACTTCCTTGTGCTCTCAGGTCACATCTATAAACAAGCTTCAGCTTAATGTACTACTCTCAGTTAAACAATGTTCCCTTTCCCCTTCCCTTACCAGTTTCATTACACTTTCTCCAAAAGTAAGGAGATTCATTGCAAAAAACTTTGTTAATGTAACAGTTAGGGTTGAAGTGACAAAAGTACAAAAATGAGACAATAGGGTTGAGCCCTAAATCCCACCCTACCACCACACACACCTCCACACACCAATATGCATTAGGTTGTGCCTTGAGATCATTAACCCTAACTCTTAGCCCATTCTCCTATGCTGTACCTTGTGGAGTCTCTTTGCACATGGAATGGGATGAGGTTGGCCTAATGATCCCATGGCACACCCCAATGTCTGTGTGTGGGGATGGGGTGGTGGTGGTGGTAGGGTGGGGGATTAGGGCTCAACACTAACATCTAATTTCCCTACTTTTGTCGCCTTCAACCCAAACGATGCATTAATGAAGATTTTTGCAATGAATATATCTATCTATCTGTATAGATATATATATATATATATATATAGTGGAATGGTTTTATATATATAGTGGCATGGTAGTGCCACTATAGTTAGAGTTGAGTAAGCACTTTAATGTTAAACCTCAAATGTTGCACCTTAATAACTTTGCCACCATATGATTGATTTGCCTGAAATTCTGCATATGAGGACTGGTACCACAGCTCTCTGGATCTGTCAAGTTGCGTTAGAGTCAGATGTGTTGGTGCAGAGCAGCAAAATGCCAAAAATGCCAAAAACTGATTTATTATTGTGTTTCTTTGCTTGCACCCACAGCCTGCAAGGTTTGTCCGTTAAGTCCAAAATGTTCAAGGAAGATGAAGTGTTGTGCACCAATGTGCCTTTCAAAGATTTGGTGTAAAAATATTAAACTGTTCAAAAGTTATTCAAAAACAAATTTCCTGTTATAGTCAAAGGAAAAATTGGCAAAATCACGAAACTTTGCAAATTACATTTTACTTTCACAAATGGTCCTTTTACTTTTGTGATTCAGCCATCTTCTTTACAGTTAGTGACACAGAAAAATGCCTGGCATTTAAAATTGGAAACTCTAGGTAAACAAGGATTATTGTGTTTACCTAGGGGTCCTGAGGATACTAGCCCTATCTTTTTGGGAGGGTTTAACACCCCGAAATGGCTTTTCCAACTTTGAGGAAAAGTACTTTTGCAAAATACTCTTGTAAATGAGAACGTTTTGTGATTTATTTTGTAGAACTTTCGTGATTTTAGTAAGTAAATTGCGAAAGTATTCTCAAATAGGGGACCACTGATGCTCTCCGTAGGCAGACACTTTGAGACCCGCTCCCTCCTCAAAGGCAACAAATCTAAAGAAATACTAATTTTGGAGCTCAAATTTCAACAAACTTCAATTTCTCACCAGCTGGAAACCCCAGGGCTTCAACAGAGAATTTACCAAATAGAGAAAAGGGCATAATATGGAAGAATGGAGGCCGAAATGAAACAAGCCTTCTCAGCATGCACAGCACCTAGAACTCTGGACAAGCTATCTAAGAGGCCTAAAATCCAAAATGCAGCATCGGGTAAATCTTCACAAGTTCTGACTACTACTATACCACTTTTGGAGGAAAAGTTCTTAGCGGAATTAGCTCAGTTAAAGAAAGCTTTTCAGGATTTCTAGTTGGACTTAAAATCTATTAAAGAGGACTTGAAAGACACTAATCTGGCAGTGGCAGATGTGTCAGCATGTACATCGTCCATCAAGAAATGGCAGACCAGAGTGGATCCTGATATGTCTTCTATTCAGCAGAAAATGAACAAACTGGAGCTGAAACTTGAAGATCTGGAGGCCATAACAGGTGTAACAACCTGGTTATTTTCAGCCATCCAGAGGATACCAAAGACCACTAGCCCGTATTGTTTCCCAGAAGCTACTACTAAAGATTGCCGGACCACCGCCTCATGCCACTACATATGTTGTAGAAAGGGCTCGTGAGTCCTTGAGACCTAGTCCACCATCCGGATCCAAACCCAGGTCGTTTATCCTGCGACTGCTAGCTACTTGGATCGCCAACATGTTCTAGCAAAAACTAAAGAACTGCAAGAGATCAAGTGGGACCAAACTGACCTACAAATATCCCAGGACCTTCCTGTAGCCACACACCAGAAGCAAGCAGAATACCACTCCAGTATTACTAAGCTTGATTGCAGCTAGTATTAAATTCGGATGTTATACCCAGCAAGGCTATCCGTTCTGCATCAAGGAACCTGGAAATTGTTTGACAATGCCGAACAAGCTGACCGTGATCTAGTAATTCTGTTCCCGGACTTATTCATACAACGCTGATCCCGACATTCAACTATCGAAGGTGCAGATCCCAACTGGAACTAGAGATGATCCCTAAATGAGTGTGAATCGTTAAATAAGTGGATTATTTAAAACAGAAGATGGGTTTTAATCTGCCTTGTTGCAGTGGCTTCTCTTCTAGAATTACTTCCTAGTTACCAGGGTGCCTCCCTGACTGCATGCAGCTTTTTCCTGTTCTTAGAATCGACTCACCCGGCTCCATTTTTGTTTCATCCTTTTTTTATTTCAGGGAGACTGCTCTGTTGCTAGTAAGTCCATTCATCTTAAGAGCTCCCTTTTACTTCAGAGAGACACCCCATCTATAGACTATTTACATGAATCTTAGTAGAGTCTACGAACAGAGGGGCTGCTCAAACATCGCACGACAGCAACTAATGTGCATAATGAGTGAACTTGTGACTAAATTACTGGTTCAGGCAGTAAACAACTTGCCAATTATGTTTTTTATTCAGACCTAATAAGTTTAGATCACCTTGTTATAAGTTGGTGATATTGGTTTTACATTGCTGGGTCATGTAAATTGGTCAAGTACTGGCCTGACTCATTTCCTAAGCAAAGTGCTTGGATTATTTGTTGTTTGGGCTGAATTACAAGCTATTTTACAAAGGATGGTGATTTTATTCATTTCAACATATTAACATACCTGGGGCATATTGTGTATAGTCTAAATAAACCAAAATTGGTTTCTATTATGTTTCTAAGGCTTACAAAAGTTATAGTAAAAGCCATATGCCACCACACAGAATTTTCTTTAGGGTACATTTATTCATATCACCTGTAAATAATTTAATATTGGAGTTTAGCCTTGTTAGGTAGATAATTGTCATTTAATTCTATATAGATATCACTATTCAGATTAGTGTTGTTAAATAGGAACCGAGCTCATTTACCATAGTGTTTGTTGACTGACATTTAAAAAGGCTTTTATGTTTCTCCTTTTTTTCCCATTTTTTTATTTTTATTTTTCTCCTTAAATTACTGGTTCAGGCAGTAAACAACTTGCCAATTATGTTTTTTTTTATTCAAATCTAATAAGTTTAGTTCACCTTGTTCTAAGTTGGTGATGTTGGGTTTTACATTGCTGAGTCTTGTAAATCAGTCAAGTACTGGCCTGACTCATTTCCTAAGCAAAGTGCTCAGATTATTTGGTTGTTGGGCTGAATTTCAAGCTGTTTTACAAAGGATGGTGATTTTATTCATTTCAACATATTAACATACCTGGGGCATACTGTGTATAGTTTAAATAAATCAAAATTGGTTTATATTATGTTTCTAAGGCTTACTAAAAGTTATAGTAAAGCCATATGCCACCACACAGAATTTTCTTTAAGAGTGCATTTATTCATATCACATGTAAATAATTTAAGATCGGAGTTTAATCTTGTTAGGTAGATAACTGTTATTTAATTCTATATAGATATCATTATTTAGATTAATGGTGTTAGATAGGAACCAAGCTTATTTACCATAGTGTTTGTTGATTGGCGTTAAAAAGGTGTTTATGTTTCTCCTTTTTTCCCCATTTTATTCTATTTTTTCTTTTCCTTCTATCTTTTCTTAGTAAAGGGGTAGGAGTGGGGTTTGAGCGGGACTGCCTAAGGCTGGTAGCAGTCATGAAACAGACTTTGGGGGCTGATCTTCCCATATCAGGTTTTAGACTGGGGTTTCTGATTTTATTAACAGTCAAAGGTATGGAGGAAGAACATGGGGTGCTTCACAGAATTGGAAGTCAGGGGTTAAGTAATTGGGATGGGGGAGGGTTAGTAATAGTACTGGGGACATCTGGCACTGATCAGGAAGTAGTTATTATTAGATTAGATGTTGAGTGCTGGCTTTCACTTGAAGAAATATATTCAATATTTTAGGTTTTAGTATCAGACATGGCTGGTCTTAAGTACTGCTCCTGGAATATAAAAGGTACACGGACCCCAAGCAAGAGAACTAAAGTCCTACTTCACCTCAAAAACTTGCAAATAGATGTATCCTTTTTACAAGAGACAGACTTGTTACCCAATCAAACACATTACTTAAGGAGAAACTGGGTGGGGCAGGCTTTTGGCTCCAGTACTGATTCCCGTAAAGAGGGACAGCCATTCTTATATCCTGGAGAATTCCATTTCGACTTGTTCATCTACTTGCTGACCCAGGAGGTCGATACATGATTCTTAGGGCCTTACTGGGCCATTCAGAGGTAATATTAGGTTCCATATATGGATTGAATAATGATGACCCAGAATTTTTGCTAGTCTTATGTCCACCTTGGTACCATGGACTACACTTCCAATAATTCTGGGGGCGATGGAACCTGGTAATATCTAACCAGCTAGACAGATCCAGCCAGATAAACAAAAATTAACACCAGGTCAAAAGCAATACATGAGTTAATGCAATCCACCAGTATTACAGACCCTGGAGGCTTTTGTATCCAGACAGTAAAGAATTCTCATTTCATTCCCTTCCTCATCACTCTACTTCCCAACTGGATTATTTTCTTATTGCATTAGATTTATTGCCAGGTGTCTTTATGACTTATTATTCTTCCAAGGCAATCTCTGACCATTGTATTGCCCATCTCCTTCTTGACACCTCACCAAACATACACAGAGATAAATTCTGGAAATTAAATAGTCAACTCTTGAAATCTGAAGATCAAATAAGATTTATTCAAGCTTTCATATCTAATTTTATGGATCTCAATACTCCAACAATGGCCAAAAATACTTTTATGGGAGCTCTGAAATGTGCACTGAGTGGTGAATTTATTAAGCTTAGCGACAAAATGTAAAAACAGAGAGAAGCAGCATTTTCCACAATCCAGACCCAAATAGGAGATTTATAAAGCCACCTCTTACCCTCAGATCCAGTAGAAGAATGGGCAAAACTAAAATCCCTTAGTGCACAATATAACCAGATCCTAGCTAAAAGGCTGAATTTCTTATGCTTGGTATAAAATCTACTACTTTGATCAGGGGAAAGGGCTGGGAAGCTCATGGCACTCCATCTGCATACTCAAAGAGCTGACAAAATAGTCACTTCTATTTACTTGACTTCTGAAGTCTTGCTTACCTCCCTCCAGACATTGCAAATGCATTTCAAGAATATTACTGACATTTATATTCAGCCCCAAATCATTCCTCTCTGTCTCAACATATTGATAACTTTCTTCAAGGTATCGATCTCCCAGTACTTTCAAAGCCCAGAATATGAGCATGAAAACTTCCATTAGTCTAATGGAAGTCCAGAAAGCTATAGACTCCTATCACGGGATAAATCACCTGGCCCAGATGGTTTTACTAGAGACTTTTGCCAGACATTTAAAGAGAAAATTGCTCCCATTCTCTAGATACTTTTCAATACATTTTCAATAAAAGTATTTCTGACACTTCCTTAACTCAGGCCTTTATAATCATTTTCCAAAACTGGATAAAGATTCTCTTCCTATTCCCAATTATAGGCAAATTACTTTAGTTAATGTGGATCTTAAGATCTTAGCCAAAATACTCTCATCTAGATTAGGTCAGGTCTGGGAATCCTTGCTAGTCAAGAACAGGTTGGGTTTGTCAAGGGAGACTATCCTCTGATCATCTTAGGAAAGTTGCCTACCTCTCCTCTGTGTCCAGGGAACTCACCTCCTCAGCTGCACTTGTCACCCTAGATGCAGAAAAGGCCTTTGATAGGGTCTCTTGAGAATATCTCTTCTTGATATTGGCTAAATATCATATTCTGCAAGAATTTATATAATGGATCAAAATTTTATATACACTACCAAAAGCTCAAATTTATTGCAATCACGTTCTCTCCATGTCCTTTACTTTATACCAGGGCACCAGACAAGGTTGTTCCTCTCCCTTTCATTTTCAACTTGTATTTGGAACCACTTAAGAAAATTAAAAACTCTGGTATGGTTTGGGATACCAATTGGTCATACAGAATACAAAATATCATCATATGCAGATGATTTACTCTTGCATATCACCAATCTTCCTCAATCCTCCCAGCAATCTTTCAAATTATATCACAATTTGAAATAATCTTGAATTACAAGTTAAACATGGGTAAGCAGAAGTGATATTGAGCACTTGGGTGTACACTGGAATACTGAAAATTCAAATACCTTGGAATCTTTCTACATCCACTCTCCCAGGTAATAAAAAACTCAACCTAGATGTTCTACACAAGACCCTATCAGAAGACTTCAAGTGATGGTCTAAATTGCCTATCTGCCTATGGGGTTGTATGAGTATAATAAAATTAATGTTTTGCCTCAGATCTTATATCCTTTACAAATGTTCAATGGGGCCCTTCCACTTTCATAGTTTGCTCAAATACACCAACTTATTAGTTCCTTTATATGGCAAGGAAAGAAAGTCAGATGAAATTATCTTACACTTACCGTCAGAAAATTGATGGTGGCCTTCAAGCCCCTAATTTCTATATATATATTATTTAGCTATACATCTGGCGAGAATTATATTCTGGTTACATTCCCCAGAATCTATCTTAGAATCCACCTATTGTCCCTTCTGGGTCAGAATTGAACAGACTCTATGCTTGGTGAATGGTATGGACCCCAAGACTCTCCTTTTATTATCAGGAAGAATCTCCTGAAAGCCTTACAGGAAAAACATTGTATGCCTTACTTCATACAAACACCAGTTACATAATTTCCTTAAAGTAGATGCATATAGAGACATTGCCAAACCCTTGTTGTCTAATCCTAATTTTTAATCTCAGGTAAGACAATTAACGTCACCTTTTTGGCCACAAATGGGAGTAAACAGTGTAGATCAACTGGTTATAGATAAAAAATGCTCTCCTTCAAAGAAGCCAAATCCAATTTTATATGGTCTGATAATTAAGTATTTAATTTTTTTCATATAGCCCACTTATTGGTGAAACACTTCCGTTCGAGCAGTATGGAAAAGCTCTCTAATGTCAGCTGTTCTCCATATGTTGAATCCACCCTACATCTCACATTATTTACCATTCATATACATTTCTACTAAAAGAAATAGCTAACCTAAAGGTCAAAGGTCGTATTGGTGAGACAACATTTTACCACCGCATTCCCCTTGAGAATTGGCCCAGCATCTGAAATACCTATATAAATACATTAAATGGGACAGGTACAGAATAATGCAATACTACATTAACCATAATCTATACTATACACCAGTCCACCTTCATTAAATGGGGTTTCACCCTCCAGTCGATGTCCAAAATGTCAACATGTAACAGCTGATTTATTTCATATGCTATGGGCCTGTGATACTATTAACTCCTTTTGGAAGGAGATTCAAAATTGTCTTAATCCATTACTTATGGTTGCTGACAAATTTAATCCATAAATGTGTATACTGGGGATAATAGGCAGATTCAGGGGCACAACAGAAAGTCCATATGGCCTAAATTACTGCTTGTGCCAAGAAAATAATATTAAGATATTGGCTAGATTCATCTACTTCCCGTTATTTAGAGTGGTTCAAGGAAATTACGTTTGCCTACAGGCAGAACTCACTCTTGCAGGAGTTAAGAAAAGATTAAGAATGTACAAGAAAAGATGGAAACACTCCATACTCTTATATTGATACAATAGACCTAATCCATATTTGCCCTTTCATGTTCTCTATATGATGGTAATACCTTCAGGGACTACCAAGTAGCCAGCAATTCAGACCTATAGTTTTATAACTTTTATTTTTTCCTCCTTTTTCCTTTTTCTTCTCCTTTTCTTTTTCCTACTACACAACCAGGTAGCAGACTGGGTTTGGGGAGGAAGGGTTGGGGAGGTGGGTTGCAGACAACTTAAACATATTACAATCTGCTTCTATTGAGCAATTATTTTATGTTACTGAATGCAATAGTCACGTAACTGCTTACTGCTGGATGTTCTTTACATAGCATTGTCATGTTGTCTGTATTGGTATGTTGTGAAACATTTAAAATGAGTAAAGTTTATTAAATTAAAAAAAGAATTCTTAAAATAACTACAAATCTTTGCCATCCTCCTGATCCCACAGAAGTGCCTTTTGTTGGTTTGGTGCCAAACACTATAGGTGCCCAAGTTACAGCATTCAAGTTCAGAAGTTTTCCAAAGGATAACACTCATGGAGCTCATGAAATGGTTCAAAATACAATTCTTCATCGGAAAAATTTTGACTAAGTGCAGAAGTAGGTTGGAAAACCATTAAAACCATGAAATTTGATTTTTCTACCTTGTACGGTTACTGAGATATTTGGGAATTAGTGTTCCAATTGCTCATTTTCATGTCCAAGGCTCACTATTACATCCACAGAGTTAGCAGTCACAGTGCTTTTGCTGTCCCTATCTCAGAGACAATGTGAGATCTGGATTTGGTTGACTTTATGTTGCAAGAACTACTCACTCTCATGATTACAAGCACACTTCCATATTTTTCTAGCTGCTATGGTTTCGACATATGGTCAAATTAGTGTTACAAGGGTTCCTTGCCTTACAGGGCTGCTGTATGGCTCCATGTATGTGTGAAGTGGGGCACAGAGGCCCAGAGGGCCCTGTCTCTCACATCACATCTCATTAATAAAAATTGAAAATGTAAAAGGAGTGCAGGGCCCGGATGACCAGCGCCCCACTGACCCATACCACTTGCATTACATTTTGCAAAAGAAGGGAAATTCATTGCAAAAACTCTGTTAATACATCAGTTAGGGTTGTTTCCACAGGACAAAAGTGTGGAAATGCAGTGTTGAGGTTACCACCCCACCACCTCACCCCACCCCATGCCCCCATCCTCAAACCCCTAACTCGGCATCCCCACAGCCCCACCTCCACACACATATGCAAGACACATGCATGACTGTGAGACACTATAACCAATCAGTCACATCTGTAAGCATAATAATAACGACACTGTACTCCCTTCACATAACAGTATGTAATGAAAAACAAATAAAGTATGATCAACTCTATACTGCCAGCACAGTATATGACACATCATAGCTGGCATATCTTTTTCATAAAGTGAAACTTAGTCTGCACAAACTTTCTAAATATTGATTTTTATGTCATAATTTAAGAATCAGCTCACTGCAGGTATCGCTACTACCACATAGGCATATGGTAGCAGGACAGACACAGCTGACACATACATAGTACTTTTCAGATACTGCTCAGGCATGAAACTAGCACCATCACATGTTGTAATGCTGCTGCTTTAACTGGAAATACTCATTAGCAAGCATGTTATGGTTAGCTTGGATGTTACAACTGTTGCTGTCACATGTTGCTTGTGAACTATAGTACAAAACATTACTTTTATTATTATTACCATTTGTTATTAGGACAGACTCACTCTATCAGAAAAAAAATGTACAAACATCCACTGACTGTTGCTAGGGTTATACAAACTCTTATTTCCAGTACAGCTATCTACTGTATAGATAACATACTGTGTGTTTCATTAATTCTTAACAATTGAAATATAGACATCTGCGTAAATCTTGTTATTGATTGTGTAACAGAAAAATGCTTACTGAGGGCCATCTCCCATGGTTGCCCAGCATGTGTACCCACAAGGCACTTTGATGGTGGCACAACACATACAGTTGCTGGACCATGATGATGGATGTCTCTTGCACTGCTTGCATGTGTGTGTCTGGGTGGGGTGTGGTGGGGATAATGCAGAGTTATGGGTTTGAGGACGGGGTCATGGAGGTGGGGTGGTAATCTAACACCGCATTTCCACACTTTTGTAGCTATGGAAACAACCCTAACTGATGTATTAATGGAGTTTTGCAATGAATATATATATGTATATGTGTGTGTGTGTATGTATATATATATTATAGGGCAAAAAAACTCTGTTTAATGCATTAGTTAGGGTTGTTCACAGTGACAAAGTGAGAAATTCGCTGTTGAGGTTGAAACCCAGACCCCGACCCACCTAACCGGCATTGGGGTGCGCTATTCAGGATCGTCAGTCTAACTCACCCAGCATATTGTAAAACAGCAGAAGTATAGGAGAATGGGGTGAGAGTTAGGACCACGATCATCGCGCCCCAATGCTGGTTGGAGGGTGGAGCGAGGGTACAAGGAGGTTTTCAACCTAACAACGAATTCATCACTTTTGTCTGTGGAACAACCTAACTAATACATTAAATGAGTTTTTGCCTCTAATTTTCCCTTCTTTTTGAGAATGATAGCGAGAAATAGTGAATGTAATGCAGCGAGTGAGGGCCCGCTCTCCCGCCACATGATGTGTTGTGGCATACTAACAGGGACAGCAATGCAAACAGAAATACTTAACAGTGGCGCTTTATGGTAACACAAGCATGAATGAGAACAGAAGGAATGCGCACATGGTGGCGTGAAGCGGGAATGGTCTGCCACTGATGTGTTGTCACATAATAACATGGTGCCTGCAAACAGAAATGTCAATGGGCATGAGTGATGTAAAGTGAAAAAGTAAGATAAACAGTACTGTAGACAGAAATGGCAAAAAATAACAGAAAGCATAAAGCGCAAATGGCATAAAGGATAGCGCGCATGGTGGGCGCTGAGCGTCAATGGTAAGTGAAAAGTAAGGATCTGCAGCGGAAGAGACGCTGTAACAATAATGTAAGCACCTGAGCTGGTTTTCCCAAACTGCATTGAGAAAAGACAATTGACAAAGTAATGTGCAAAATAATGATATCAGCACGAAAATGAGATCTTGGAATACAAATACAGTATATCTCAGGAACTGTAAACGAAAGGGCTACAATAAAACTGTAAGATGGAAAAGGTGTTGAAGTACGCTGAGCGTGGTCGTCCTAGCCTGCTTTTAAATACAGACATCTTTAAAAGAAATCGAATCAATACACTTCTACACCAAAATGAATTTGGCTGACAAAAGTTGTTCAGGAAGAGTGAGTGTGTGTGTGTGTGTGTGGTGGGGGGCAGTGTCTTTGAGACAGCTTGTCATTAATGGGCCAATATCTCTCAAGTGAGAGAAAAAAATGGCAGTGATTTCACATTTATTTCGATGTTTTTAGCTAATGAGCAACCTGGATGGGTAGAGTGATACTTGAGTGGGTGAGAGGGTGTTGGTTGGTATCTTTTATTTCCTGGGCATCTATTGAAAGTTAATGTGCCCTCTGGCAAGGGTACTAGCTAATCAGATGCCAGGAAATAAAAAAGCCTATTTTCTAAATGTGGTGAGACAACTTCCATAGTGTTATTTAGAAATGTACGATATCTCATAGATGAACATAAACAGTCCCATTATTACCTCCATTATTGGTTTTATCGACATTCCTCAGTCATGATCACCTTTTAAAAATACACATATCTGGCAGTGCACTGAACAGCATCACACTACATTGTAGAGGTAAGCATTAGGCTGGCAAGGCTGAAGACAGACACACTGCACAGCTATTCACTTTTACTGGGAAAAAGGGATCATGAACACTATAAGGTCACACTCTTTAAACTTGTAGATTGAGAAAAAACTAATAAATCATAATCTGTACACTTTATGCAGTGCACAACATTTAGGTCACTACAATATCCTACCACCATGTTTGTGTTTTTTGAGTGGTTGGGTATCTGCAGTGATCAATGCATTCCCACCCTTATAAGGTCACATCACACGTAAAGTAAGTTATGTAAACAGTGATTCGCCCACCCACAACAAACAAAACAAAGTGGTACTCCCTCAGCAACGAGGCTCTGTTGCTCACACCCCAAACAATTTTACATTTGCAGTGAGTATGCCAATAGACAGTGCACTCCCCTATCATGCAGTAGGACTGCAACGTGTAATTATCAACAGGAGCATTGATCACCACAGAATGTTGACAACCCTATGGTACTCTCGCTGATGCAGATAATAGCAACAACAGATTTCACTAATAGCACTGGCCTGCTTCCTGCTTCACCTCCACACGCCCGAACAGCAGCTTCCCGGCTCTATTAAAGGAAACAAGAAAAATGATCACATTAATAGATGAAATATCAAGATCAAAGTGTTTTCTTTAAAATATCAATTTCTTCAATAACGTATTTTCAAAAACATTACTCACAAATATATAATTGGTAGTATGCAGTGCAACAAGTAGTGCCTGCCCATCAATCACAATACTTATAACATTGCCATAATGCATGGTTGAGACACATAAAATCTTAAAACATTACATGTATGTTCAATTTACATACATGCATACTCTAATTATATGATGCTCTGTTCCTTTAATAGTTTTAAAATGTGAGTTATTATAATAAAAAGAACACAAACTGACAAGATAATGTCACTGTTCACTCAGTGACCTCTAGCTGAATGTAGTAGCATGTATGTGTTATTAACCATATACCCTACAGGGCTATTAAAACACATTAACAGACATGTAGATATTCTATTATGCACATTAATAACTATTGCAATAATAAAATGAAACATTGGTATGACATATAGAAATATTAACTAAATACAATCTAGGGACATGTCATACTCGCAACAGATAATTTAGCAGCACACCATTGAATTCCACTGAGACACCTACAACACTAGAACAACATTAGAATTTGATTATCTATAACTCATTGTACATTGAACTCCACCACCAAAATTAGCAGAGGAGAAGACCTGCCCCCCATTAACATCGCATCTACCGCTATGCACACCCATCCATTGTCAGATTCATGAAGAATAGTATTCCACCTACATCTGTAGTAATACCAGTTTGTTATGGTAGTACAGGATGTTCGCCATGGTGGCACTGCACATTCGCTAGAGTTGGTTAACACCTTTTTTGAACTATTTTGGGTGGCATATTCAAGATGGTTGACCCATACACACTACGGCTCCACATCTGCAAGTACAAAATTCTGCCATTCTGCAATATTCAGTAAAACACACTTACGGCACTGAAAACTGGCTGAACAACAGCACAATGCAAATGACGAAATCAGCATGGTCTCCAATGTCATGCTAGCCTGTATTCATCTACGTCTACAGCAGATCTTAGGTACTGACGATGGAGTGCCATTTGGTGGCAAAAGTATACTTGTGTTGGGAGACCTTTTACAACTTGCACCAGTCAATGCAGAGCATGTATTCACAACTCTGACTGCCAAGCAAGCTAAGAATATCCTCGGTTGCATTGCAGGCTATAACATATGGGAATTATTTATCTATGTTGAGTTGTCTGAGAACATGGCAAACGGGGATCTAGCTTTTACAAATCACTTTTTAGATGAAGCTCACATGTGTCTCTATCACCAGAACATGTTTGTATGTTAAATGATCGAGAATCATGGACAGTAGACAGTACATGCATAGAAACAGCATGTAATGTCTTCAGTGATATATACTCTACTGCCAGACACATAGTGTGTCTTATGCCATGACTAAAGAAACCACTGAATTCAACAATCTAATGCTACAAAGAGAGAACCAAGAGATTGTAACTCCCATCGCAATTGATAAAGTTGATGGTATTATTCTTAGTCTAAAGCTAGTAGCAAAGATGACTGAACCACTCAAGTGAACTGAAGTCAGATGTTTCATGAACAGCTGGCCTTGAAGCTGTTCTCACACTTTGTAAGAATGCACGTATCATGCTACGTATCGTAATCTAGATGTAGAACAAGGCATGGTAAACGTGCCATGGGAAACATCACTGATTTTGTCTATAATGTCCAGAAGACATTTATTCAGACACTTGTAGTGCAGTTTGACAACATGCAACACTCTGTACACATAGATCGAACCTGCAAGTAAAATTCCAGGTTTTTAAGGATATCTACGTGAATCTGAAACAGTTCCCATTATGTGTGTTGCATATGCTGTCTCCATTCACAAATCTCAGGGATTGAGTTTGATTCAGTAATGGTAGACATAGGTACAGACATTTTCAAGGATGGCATGAGCTATGTTGCACTTTTCACGGTACAAGCCTTTCTGGATTGCACATCATTAGTATAGCACCATCAAATATGAGCTGACAAGCTGACGTATTCTTGAGTACAACAGGTTACGACTTCAACATCAGCCACAAATGCTCCTAAATACTCACTGCCTACATATCTGTCTGTCTCACACACTTCAGTCACAGCTAGAAGGAGTAACAAACAGCAGCAAGCTTCCCAAAGTGATTCAAAAAGAGTCTTCAGCAAATGCCACAAACTCATGTAAACATTCACAACCAACAATTCGTCAGAAATCAGTTGGTGTAGCTGCTGTACCACTGTTTGACAACAGTAGTAGAGTAAACTGCTATGCTAACTCAGCTATGCAAGTTTTTCTACACATGCCACAGTTTGTGCAGGCAATATCTGCTTCACAAGACAATCCCCTATCAAATGCTTTGAAGCAGATTATCAACATGACTTCTGACAACTCTAACAATTTACACTCACTAACACCACTACGACATGTGTTATCTACATATGCTGGATGTAGTACATTTGCTGCAGACATACAGCTAGACAGTACTGAGTTCATGATGGCTGTCATAAACAACCTGGATGAAGACGGCACCCCAATGCGGCAGTACTTCACAGTAACATATGTTACAAAATATGTATGTTTTCATGTGGCAATTCACAGTGAAACCACACAAGACATGTCTGGATAACTCTTTTGTCTCTAAAGCCAAAAGTGTCAAATTTCGACAGCTGTTCACTAATGCTGAATGTAGTCATGCCTGTGGAAGGTGAGGCAGATGCACTCAGTCCATCGCCTAAGGACTTCTATCTCAATATCTGTTTGCTTATGCTGTACATGATTTGACCCCAATGGGCTCAGAGTTGATACTCCTATCACAGATTACACAGCTAGTAGAATAGTTCTTCAACCAATCACTGTTTGACACTCACAGTATAATCTATCACCATGGTCAATCCATGCATTCTGGGCATTACACCTCGCTACTAAGGTGCACAACTGGATGGTTAGAGTGTGACGACTCTACAATGACTTTTAAACAGAGACTGCACGTCACTTGAAAAATGCATATCTTCTAATATTGAAGAATTATGACAACCTTCATATTTCAGTAAGAATAGGACAAAACATGTAGCATTTTAAGATGACTACTTGTCCAAAAAACATTCATAACTCGTTACAATGTTGTACAATTTACAACTGTAAATAAACAATACTATTTCAACAAAATGGAATTCTAATACAGACATTACTTAGACTGTGACATGTTAGATCTTGTGTAGATCAGTGACTACATGAAAATTGTTGTAGTGGTCTATCAATCGCCAAACAATATTAACAGTCACTAGAGAAACCATGATTACATGTCTATAAAAGATTGTGCATCTAAAACTGAGGACTTACTACTCTCCTCCTCTGTACATCTCTTTAAAATCCATGTATCAACTCATATAGAACAACAAATTGATATGACTTATAAGCTCTTACTCTTTGCAAACAAAGAGAACTTCTCAATTATTATCGTAGATTACTGAGCTACCCTTATAACATTCAACAAACATTCCACTCTGTCACAAGTAGTCTTTTAACACTTCAATTTGTCTAGTGACTCTTCACATATAGAGAACATCATTCGATCACCATGCAACAGTGTAGAACTATCACGCTTTCAGGCGTAGTACTAGTATTGTACATATGTAAAAACAACTACCTTTACTGATAATGCAAGAAGCTGAGTTACACAACTGTTAATAATAACCAATTACTGAATCTAATTTAGTGACTCTTACAACTGTGTAAAATTACTTGTACATAATAGAAACATTTGTTCTCAAGTGTACATTGTTAATAACTAGTTTGATACTTGAACTAAAAATAGCAGTGTAGCACTACAGTACAAGTGAATGTTTTAGATATTATTCAGCAGTATAGTAACAACATTTAACTAACCATAAGTTTGTTAAAATATGCATTCCATGACAGTTTTAAAGTGTACATTGTTAATAACTAGTTTGATACTTGAACTAAAAATAGCAGTGTAACAGTACAGTACAAGTGAATGTTTTAGATATTATTCAGCAGTATACTAACAACATTTAACTAACCATAAGTTTGTTAAAAAATGCATTCCACGACAGTTTTAGTATTTACAAGTTAAGAATTTACATAGAAGCCAATGTAAGAATTGATAACATGTCATTTGTTCATGTAAAACATTTTATTTTTTGTACTTGTCACATAAGTAATTGTACCGTATGTAAAAAATATTGACAATTATAAATCAGGCACTGTTGCTGATCACAACAAACTGCATACCTGTTCCTGACAATATTTATGATCGCCTCAATTGAGGGGTTGGGTGGGAATTTTCCATTTGCACCTAGTCAGTGACATATTATTTAATAATAACAATCAAATGTCACAAAACTTACAATTGTGTAAACTGTACTACTTATACAGTCGGCATATGGTTTATCGCCCACCCCAGGAACATCCACATTAGCAGTCACACAATTACAACAAAACACTTGTCTATCATGTGTGTAATCACACTTCACAACCGACTGACATTCCCTTATTAACATAACACACAAGTAATGCACTACACATAATTACAACATAAAACCATTTCTTAGAAAGTAAAATTTTTTACAAACTCCATTCACATTCAATAGCAAAAATGTTATGAAGCGCCACAGCTTCAGCCTGACAATTAGAATTCCAGGTTGAATGCCAGAAACTACTTCCACACATAAACAGAAGTGAGTACTAAAGCATAACTAAAAACACACAACACCTGATTAGTTTCATATAATATCACACACTTACTCCAATCCATATTATACAGTTATTATTATTCTTACACATTTACATATTTGACAAGCAATGACTGCACACATGCAAAGATTGTATTGTGAGACTGCTTCTGTTAACAAAATGTAACTTTTGATTGGACCTTTTCTCCATTTGACAAATTGGCAATACATGTTTTGAAACCATAACCACCTGTGTCGACTCCTTACTTTAAATACCATTATGACATAAAAAATAAGTGTCTGTGACTTAAGCATACAAATCAATGTTTACTAATACTGCTACAACTATACCTCCATCTATTTGTTTGGTACCTATGACATACAGTCAGTATCACAGCATATGCAACGATGTGAGACATTGCATGTCACATTTGACAGAATTCATAACACTGTGAAAAACTCAGCAATGTACTTACTTTTCGTGTGCCTAATCAGTCATTACTACTATACCACGGTGCCACACATCAGCACCCAACAGGTCACAGCTGTGACTATGCCTGTACCATTCAATCACTACTATGTGTACTTCAGAGTCCAACAAATGACATTTCTATTTTTACAAACATCCTAACAACATTATGTTAATCTTTTATTACCATACATGAAGAGGTTGACAATATACTGAACAAGGTTACAACTGTTTAAAACATGTTCCATTATTATAGCGAATAAGTCACTCCCAAGAATTGTGTTAATGGTCAGTCAATCACCCTATAGAGACATGTCAGACAGCCACACTCATGCCACAACACACCCTGTGTGTCTGTCCGTGTGTGTGTGTGGTGCTTGTAGGTGAATCACAGTTACAATTTTCAACCCTATCACCGAATTCCTCACTTTCTCACTGTGAACAACTCTAACAAATGCATTAAACAGAGTTTTTGCCTCCAATGTCCATTCTTTTTGAGAATGATATTGAAAATAGTCAATGTAACTCGCCTCGCCACATGATGTATTGTGGCATAGTAACAGGAGCAGCAACACAAACAGAAATGATAACAGTGCACACATGGCAACACAACCATGAATGAGAACAGAAAGGGTAATGCACACAGTGGCATACACGGGAATGGTGTGCCACGTGATGCCTTGTCACATAGTAACGTGGTGCCTGTAAATTGAAATGTCAATGGGCATGGTGACACAAAGTAAACAGAAAGCGAAACAGTACAGTACACACAAATGGCTAAAAAGTAACAGAAATGCAAACGAAAATGAAAACGCAAATGATGGCGCACATGGTGGCATTGGGGTCTGCATTGGGATCATCAGCCCTAACTCTCACCCCATGACATGAGTAAAGCAGCAAAAGTACAATACAATGGGGTGAGAATTATGACCCATGACCCATGATCCCAATCCACAACCCAATGCCAGTAGGGGGGGTGGGCACTGGGGTGCAAAGGGGTGTTTCAACCCTAACAGTGAATCTCCTCACTTTTGTCGCTGTCGAACAACCCTAACTAATGCATTAAACAGAATTTTTTGCCTCTAATTTCCCTTCTTTTTGAGAATGATAACAAGAAATAGTGAATGTAATGCAGCGGCAGAAGCACGGGGCCCAAAGGGCCCCGCGCTCCCACTGCATAATGTGTTGTGGCACACTAACAGGGACAGCAACGCAAACATAAATGCTAACAGTGGCGCACATTGTAACACAAGCATGAATGAGAACAGAAAGGGTAACACACATGGTGGCGTAGATGGGAATCGTCTGCCACGTGATGTGTTGTCACATAGTAACATGGTGCCTGAAAACAGAAATGTCAATGGTCATGGTGTCGTAAAGTGAAACAGAAAGATAAACAGTACTGTAGACAGAAATGGCAAAAAATAACAGAAACGCAAGCGCAAATGAAAACGCAAAGGATAACGCACATGGCGGTGCAGACGTCAACGGTAAGTGAAACGGGTACGGAACCAAGAGCGGAAAGGGCAACAGTAACAGTAATGTAAGCGCACAGGCTGGTTTTCCCCAAAACCTGCATAGAGAAAGACAGTGAGTACAAATAATGTATGCTTAATAATGAGTATCGTCGCAGAAAATGAGATCTTGGAATACTAAATACATTATATCTCAGGAACCGTATGACATAGAAAAAAAATTTAAAAGTCATATTATTTACAACTGTCCTGGCTAATTTGAATCTTAGCCCCATTATGGGGCTAAGAAATTTTCCGACGAAAAGTCCGTATCTTGCACCGTTTCCGAGATACAGGCCCTGAAAGGCACGGCGAACGCTGTAATGTTATCCTATGGGAAAAAAAGAAAAGTTTGGAGCGCCATAACTTTGCCTCCCTGTAATGTTTTTTCACCAAACTACTGAAAGGCACATCTGTGCACTGTTGGCTCTCTTCCCTCCAAATTTCAGGAAAAAAGACCAAACCGTTATTTTGCAGCAGGGCTCCAAATGATTTCTGTTAAGTGTCGGGCGCCGTAATGTTATCCTATGGGAAAAACCATCAGTTTTGGAGAGCCATAACTTTGCCGCCATGTGATATTTTTTCACCACACTACTGAAAGGCACATCTGTGTGCTGTTGGCTGTCTTCCCTCCAAATTTCAGGAAAAAATACCAAACCATTATTTTGCAGCAGGGTGCCAAAGGATTCCTATAATGCTTCGGGTGCCATAATGTTATCCTATGGGAAAAACTGTCAACTTTGGAGTGCCATAACTTTGCCGCCGTATAATATTTTTTCAATACAACACTGAATGGCACATGTGTGAGATGTCAGCTGCGTTCCCTCCAAATTTCATCCCAAACTCCCAACGGTTATTTTGCAGTGCACTGCCAAAGAATTGCTGTCATTTCCCAACAGACTACAACATTACTGTCGCAATTTGCGAAAGCTTTCGCAAAAAACTTCAACACCTTCGTGAGCACGAAAGTAATTTGCAAAAGTACTTTTTCCAGAAATTTGAAAAACACATTTCTGGGGTGTTTTACCACAAAATAAAGACATGGCAAGCATCCTGAGGACCAGACTAGGTGAATACAAAAAGAATTACGTTGCTAGAGGTTCTCAAATTTAAATGCCAACCATTTTTCTGATCACCAACTGAAAACAAAATGGCCGATTTGCGAAAGTAACAGGCCCATTTGCGAAAGTAAAAAATGCATTTGCGACACTGTCGAACTTTTTGTTAACTTTTTCCCATTGACTTATAATGGGAAACTGTTTTTTGAATAACTTTTGAACCGTTTAATATTTTTTCACGAAATCTTCGAAAGGCACATCGGGGACCCCACCATAGTTGTCTTTAATTATAGAACAAGTATCTCTTCTCAGCCAATCACAATGCAGAATGACTATCAGTTATTGTCTCACAAACTACAGGTACAAATGCAAAGTCGTTTATTCATGAAAACCCCACCCACAGTCATTTAATGGCCCTCTAGCCATGCCCACAGTCATTTAAAGGCCCTCTAGCCATGCCCACATTCTTTTAATGGCCCTCTAAGCATGCCCACACTTAATCTTAGCACTTGTACACTGCAGTTTGATGTTTTAATGTTCCCCCCCTTCTACACTACAGCAATGTTTCTATCTCCAGCAGTGAATCCAATCTGAATATTTATTTTATTTATTTAGTTTTGTAGACTGGGTAAGTGCACTAGACAAATCCTGCCTATATTCAGACATGACCCAGGGAAGGGGGATACAGATGGAAGCCAACTGACCTTGAACCAGATTAAGCTGTTGGTGGTATTTTTAGTGAATGAGGGAAATTTGGCCAGGACACCAGGGAAATTCCCCTACTCTGCTGAGTCTCGCTGACGGCAGAGGGTGCTGATTGCAGTCCGGAGAGGCTGCTCAGTGTTTTCTTTCTCTGCCATGGAGGAGGAGGAGGTGGTGGTAGCAGGCTCATTGGAGCTGAATGAAGACATGTTGGTTAGCGTGGAGAGCTCTGTACAGGAAATCCATATAGCACAACATTCGTCGGAGCAGATTCAGACTGAGTTACAGTCTGATTTGGGAGATACTGACTTGAGAAATGCAGTTGAAAACTCTTCTTTTACCTTGCCCGCTAGGAATTTAACTGTGCAACCACTGGATGCAGGTCGACCAGATAACGATAGCGTACCACTGGAAACTATGGAAGGGAATCATCCGAGAGTGCACTCGCCGTCTGGTTTGTCGGTCACTCGGGATGTGGCCTCAGTTTCTTCCCCTGCTCAACCGAGTACCTCGCAGGCAATTAGGCAACAGTTTGGGCTACAAAAGAGAAAATCGTCTTTTTCCTCAATGGACTGGTCATCGGAGGAAGCGCTCTAGGACTCAGGCTGGATTCAGTCAACTAACAGACAATGGATCCCTGACCCTGCCTGGACAGACTGCTCTCAAGCTTCTCCCATGCATGCCAACGTTACAGCAACACTGAGCTCAGGTACAGACTATCAAAAAAAGGGGGGGATACTGTTACAGCTGTGCAGCATTCTAGTGAACATTATTTGGCCTTTTCTAGGCCAAGTTCATTGGGGGGTATTGAAACACCTTTATCTACAGTAAGGGATGATTCCTCTGCTTCTTTTTCAGAAGATAGGCCTAGCTTACAACAAACTAGAGTACCAATGTCTGAACTTTTTAAAAACAAACTAGAACAAGCTCCTAGGAGAAACGCAGTTCGTCTACGCTATAGGGGTGGTTTACAAACCCACCCTGACAGATATTATGTTGCGAATACTTTATTGAAGGGTTCAATTAATTTTTTTTCAATGCATATTTTTGCACTGATTCATATTTCGGGTGAAGATTCCTTTGATATAAGTTTTAAGACGTCTCATGGTTTGGAAAAATTTTGGGATAAATATTCTACCTTGAAATCTTCTCCCTTTGGGTTCCCTTCTATGCTCTGCCTCTCACGAAGCCCATGATTAGATACATTACAGTTATGTTCCGTAATGAAGGGGTGAATGTTGGTAATATTTACCACTGGTTACAAAAAAGATGTGAGGTTCTGGGTCCCCCTGAAGCTATTTTAGACCTAGAGGGCATTTGGACGGGAAGTTGGAAATTTAAGGTAAAACTGACTCAAGTGGATGGTGAAGTAGTACATTTGCCCAATAGTTTTTTTCTAGGTAAGGATAGGGGATTGTGCTTCTATAGCGGACAACCTCGTGCATGCTATAAATGTGGTGCTAGAACTTATCTCAGTAGTTCCTGTGACCTACTAAAATGTTCTTTGTGTGGGGGTTTGGGCATTCAATGGACCAGTGCCAAAATATTTTTCAATGTAATTTATGCGAGGAGAAAGGTCATGCCTTTCATCAATGCCCGTGGGCCACACATAATAAAGCAGGGGGCTGGGATCCTGAGGACTTGGTTTCTAAAGCTCAGGCCAAAAGAGGTGACGGTGATACCCCTTTGGTTTCAACTAAAGGGGATGGTGGCTCATTACAGGTTTCTGAGGATAGGCCCATCTTGTCTGACATTGAGGTGGCCCCCTCAATTTCGGGTGCTGCTTCCTCAGTTCCTGTGCTTTCTGTGCCTTTTGATAAACCAGATTCCCAACTGGCATATTCCTCTATGCCCCTTCCCTTTGAGACCGTTAAACCTCGAAGGTTTACTAGAGCCTCTATTAAACATTCATCGGTTGCCCCTGTTTTGGTAGATAATTTTTTCTCTCCTTTACAAGGAGAAGAGAGGGAATTGGACTTAGAATCGGATACCTCTCACCGTTCAGAATTAATTTCAGATGAGGAAGATAGCAAAACTACTGCACTTGCTAAAGACAAAAAGGGGAAAAAGGGTAAAAAAAGGAAAGCGAATTTTTCTCAGAAATCTGGGTCCTGAATCTTTTTCTTTCAATTATGGCTACGCTTAAAATAGCTTCCTTCAACGTGTGTAGTATTAAAAATTTTAAGAAAAGACTGGCACTTTTTCCTTTTTTTAGTACTTTACAAGTTGATATCATTTTTTTGCAAGAGACTAGATTTTCTTCTCTGGCCGAAATCACCCAAGCACAGAAGAGGTGGGTGTGGGGACCTTCTTATTGGACATTTGGGTCTGATGTGGCTGATGGTATGGGTATTCTTATTACCTCTACCCTATTTAGGATTTCCAAATTAGTGGATCTCTGTCCTGGGCGTGCTCTGCTTTTGGATTGTGCTAGTCGAGACTTTGAGTTTTGCCTTATAAACATTTATGCCCCACAAACGAAGGCTACACGAATTAAATTATTTGAAGATATTAGACCTTTTCTTTGTACCAGATGACATGTCATTTGGGGAGGAGACTTTAATTGTGACATTGACATTAAATTTAAAGGGGACTCTCAAAAAAAAATGTATTGTGATTCTCTTGCCTTACGGCAGATTGTCAAAACTGCAGGCCTTTCGGATGTCTATAGGATGCTGCATGCTACAGGGGGTGCTTCTTACCACAGGAACGTTTTTTCTACTCGTATAGATTTTCTTTTTGTTTCTAATTTTTTGAAACCTTATTTTCTCAAGTGAAACCGACTGAGTTTTCAGATCATCATCTCCTAACTGGCCATTTAAGTTTAGCAGGAATACCACCTAAAATACCATCAGCGGGCCCTAGATGGCGCCTAAATGTGTCTTTTTTGGAGGAGGAAGATTGTGTTGCTGATCTGCAGGATTTATTTGCAGCACGTTATTCTACCCTCTGTTTTTATGATAATCTCTTTTCGTGATGGTCTGATACAAAAACTGAGATTAGATCCCTTTTGATTTCCAAGGGGAAATTCAAAGCTAATTCTCAGTACCTTACTTATTTACAGTATCGGAATCAATTTTACAAACTGATGTCCTTTCCCCCTGAGGATAAACATCTTTTTCAGTCTCAAATTACTGAAATTAAGAAACAGATGTCCCTTTATCAGTATAATAGGGCCAAATCTCTCGATATGGAATTTAGGTATGGTGTACAATCACAGCCAGCCTCTGATCCTTATTTTGCTTGCAAGCAGCGTCTTGATAAGACCCCGATGATGGGATTACTATCTTCAGATGGTACTGTGGTTACCTCAGATATGGATATGATGCATGTCGTTCGATCTTTCATTTCTGACTCCTTTGGGGGAGATCCCGGTAACCAGGATGCTTTGCCAGCCGAGTTTTTGTCCTTTCTTCCTGTTATGGATACCAAATATCAAACCCTTTTATTGCAGCCCATTTCTTCCTTGGAAGTAGAAAACTTGATAAGATCACTTAAATCTAAAACATCTCCTGGCCTAGATGGTATTCCGAATGAATTCTATAAGAAATTTTTGCCTTTTATGTGTTTCTTTCGCCCTATGGTTTTTAATTATATTTTGACCTCGGGTTTAAGTTTCCCGGATTTCAGTATCTCCTTTTAAAATTTATTCATAAAAAGGGATTCACGTTATTGACAAATTGGAGGCCATTAGTCTCATTATAGTGATTACAAGATTTTGCTAAAATTCTTGCAAATAGATTAGCTATGGTTTCTGATTCACTTATACACCCGGCACAGTCTTGTGCTATTGCTCAGCGAAGGATTCAGCACAGTCTTTATCTCCTGAGGGAACTGTTTGAGTCTAGTAGTAGGGGAAGAGGGTCAGGGTTTATTGTAGCATTAGATCAGATTAAGGCTTTTGATACAGTTTATCATTCTTATTTATTTAATCTTTTGTTGTCCTATAATATTCCATGACCTTTTGTACACTGGATTTCTTTATTATATTCTGATGCAGCAGTTCATCCATTAGTGAATAGTTTAATGGGATCTGCAATCCCAGTGGTCAGAGGGGTTCGGCAAGGATGCCCACTGAGTCCCCTCTTATATACGTATGTTCTGTATCCCATTATTCGTTATATTCAAGGTCACTGCAATATTATTGGTCTTGCCCCTGATATTTCTTTACCAAAGGTGAAAATCTCAGCTTATGCAGATGATGTGACATTGTTTATGCAAAATGAGACCTCCCTTCAGACTGCCTTGCATTGCTTTCAGACTTGGGGATGGTTTTCTGGATCTGAACTCAATGTAACCAAGAGTTTTATTTTTTCTTTACACCCTGATCAGGATTGTCTTTTTGACACAATGGGTATACCCTTTGCATCTGCACCACGTAAAATCTTGGGTGTTTGGTTTGGCCTTGGTGATATGGCTACTTTTAATTGGGAACAGCAACTATGTATATGTGAAGCCAAAGTTAATTTATGGAAACAATGGAAATTTGGAAAAAAAAAAAAAGGGTTTTCATTGTCAAGAAATTTTTGATTCCTGTGTTTTTATATCTTAGTTATCTCTACCCACCTCCAATTTCATTAGAAACTAGACTTTATAGTGTGTTTTTCCAAATGATTTGGGGAAATCGATTGAATCCGGTACGTAGGGATATTACCTATTTACCGGTAAAAAAGGGTGGTTTGGCCATGATCAATCCAATTGTATTTTTTCATTCGATTTTTTTATTTAATTCTTTCAGTTTTCTTTGGGGTCAAACTCATCAGCTTTGGCAGGTCTGGTCACATTTTGTTTGGGATCGTTTCTTTCAGAAATGGACTACATATCCTCCTAAAATTTTACAACAGGACCAGTTACCACTGTATGGGGTACCTACTTTAAAGAAATGCAGACAGTGGAATTTATTGTTTTCTACTCTTTTGTCTCATTCTAGAAAATCCTTTTATAATTACATTGTATTTACAGTACAAGGTATACTTCTCATTTTTCCAGAATGTGTTCCTACTAGGATGTCTTTTGCCTTCCATAAATTAACGGATTTCAGACTTCCTGCTTATGTATGGGATATTGTCTGGATGTCTGCTCAGGGCAGGTTGGGTGTACGTGGTAACCTTAAGTATAAACCATTAACTGATAGATATTGTTTGAGAGTGTCCTGTATTTCCATCGAAGAAACTCTTACGCACTTTTTTCTTGATTGCCCCTTTGTTAAAACTTTTTGGACTGATGCGTCTGTTCATTGGAGGACGTCTATATTGTCACATGTACCTTACAACACTCTAATTTTGGGGGATTACACGGGGCCATGGCAAACGTTTTCATCCTAGTACCTTGAATGTTTTTTTTGCACTTATCCAGTTCTATTTATGGCAAGCTAGATGTCGATTTATTTTTCAACAACTATCAGTGCCTTCTTTTACGATTATTTCTCAAGTAGAAACTGATTTATTGATGGTTAAATCTAAAGACCAGCAGAAATTTTCAGATATTAAGTTTCTTTCTTTCTGGAACCATTTTTTTGTTTAGATCTTTATGTTTCTGTTAATTTTTGAAATGTTGTTGTACAATTCTGTATATTGATTTCATGTTATCTGGTGATGTTATGTTTTTTGTCTAATAAACTTCCCCTACTCTTTTCGGTAAGTGTCATGGGATCTTTAACATCCACCTGAACTACCACCAATCCAGGCAGATGGGAGCTCAGTTTAACATCTCATCCAAAAGACGGCACCTCAGAAGTGCAGCACCCCTCTCATGATGCACTACAGTGTCAGTACTGGGATATTAACCCAAGTGCCAGATGTGGGAACTGAACCCACAGCCTACTGATCTCCCGGCTTCAAAGGCGAGTGTGCTACCTACTGAGGCACTGACACTGCAGCTCCACCCTACAGCTGTCTCACCACTCGGCGTCTCTCTACTCATCGTCTCATGCTCCCTTGTTTGTTCAGCAGACTCAGCAACCGAAATCAACCGAAGTGAAACTGCAGTGAGGAGTTTTCTACCTCAGGTGAGCTCAGAACAAATACACATGAAGGTGACAGCATAACCATAGGGTGAAAGAGAGACAGAGAAATGTTTTTAGGTAGCGCACACACAAACTCACCAACAGCAATCCGTGTGAAAACAGACATCCAAAAGTAAAACTAGGACTAACTGCGCATATTACTTTCATCACTAATGCACATGCCCAGAGTCATGGCTTTCCCTAATTTCAACCTGTAGCATCCCTCATTTTTTACTACTACTATCATAAAAAATCTGTGAAACTCCTACTGATATAATAGTAATAACATTCATCTTGTAGTAGTATACTCGCAATAACCAGCTTCTGTGGTGATTAAACGCCTCAGCTTCACCTCGGCATTTAAGTAAGTAGGTAAACTAAGTAAAAGTTTATTTATTTGTAGCGCCCTTCCCAAGCTCAGGGCACCTTTACAATAATTCAAACACTTTAAAAACAAGTAATGTAAAAACAATAGATACAATAACCAGAAATAACCCTTAGTCATTAAGTCCCAGCAAATGCTTGGTTAAAGAGAAAAGTTTTTAGCTGTTTATTAAAACTTTCCAGTGAGGCAATCTCGTATCTGACGAGGTAGAGAATTCCAATGGTTAGGTGCCATATAAGCAAATGATCTTCCTCCAGATGTCTTTAAATATACCCTGGGTATCTCTAGCAATCCCTCATCAAAGGATCGTAGTGAGCAGACGGGGCAGTAAGGCACCAGGAGCTCTTTCAGGCAGTGAGGTTCCAAATCATGTAGGTCCTTATAGGTCAGCAAAGTGACCTTGACGGTGATCCACCACTGTATAGGCAGCCAGTGCAGTTCTCACAGCACAGGTGTTACATGGCTAGATCTAGGATCTCCCATCAACAACCTGGCCGTCCCATTCTGCACAAGCCGCAAGCAATTGATGTCCACCCC
Organism: Neoceratodus forsteri; assembly: GCA_016271365.2. NCBI lineage: Eukaryota > Metazoa > Chordata > Ceratodontiformes > Ceratodontidae > Neoceratodus > Neoceratodus forsteri. Next base: position 851,795,216 of record CM057458.1, read on the forward strand.
TGGCAGCCCTAGATAGAGGGCATTGCAGTAATCAAAATGGCTGGTGATAAAGGTGTGGACTAGGGTAGGAAGATCTTCAGGTGGGACTGAGTGTTTCACTTGGGCTATATTCCTTAGATGGAAAAAGGCAGATTTGACTATGACTGACACCTGTGCCTCAGGTTCAGGCTCTCATCAAATACCATTCCCAGGTTACGCACTAGACCAGAGACCATAAGCGGGCCCCCCCCAAGATATAAACCTGAGGGATTCCCAGCCCAAGCCCCTGTTGTCCTCACTCCAGGGTCCTCCACCAGTACCTCAGTTTTTCCAGAATTCAACCGAAGCCAACTAGTACTCATCCACTCCTGAATCTCCAGCAGGCAGTAATTAAACACTATGATGGAATCAGACTCCTGTTCAGGCACAAAGGACAGGTAGAGCTGAGAGTCATCAGCATAATAATGAAAACTCAACCCATACCACCTTATAATGTCCCCCAATGGAAGCATGTACACCACAAATAACATGGGGGACAGCACTGACTCCTGCTGAGCCCCACAGGGCAGACAGTGAGGAGCTGAGGTATAAATCCCCGACACCAATCTCTCTGATCTGGCCTCAAGGAAGGATCAAAACCAACTGTGGATTGCCCCCTCAGTCCACAGAAAAAACACAGGTGGTCGAGCAGCACCCAATAATCCATGGTGTCAAATGCTGCTGAGAGATCCAGAAGAACCAAGAAGGAATGGGTTCTCCGATCTCTCGCCATCAGGAGATCATTTAAAACCCGAACAAGAGCCATCTCCGAGCTATGCCTTTTCCTGAAGCCGGACTGAAGAGGGTCATAGATATTGTGGCTGGACAAATGATCTTCCAGCTGCAGAGCAACCACCTTCTCAATAAAGTTCCCTAAAAAGGGTAAGTTAGAGACCAATCTGTAATTTGCTGGGCAGTCAGGGTCAAGAGAGGGTTTTTTCAAAAGGGGCACACCACTGCCTCCTTTAAGGGATCCAGAAAGATCCCTTTCTCTAATGAAACCACCACTATCCCAGCCAGGACTGGGACGATGACATCTACACTCCTCACTAACAGGTGAGTAAAGCCTGGATCCAACTTACAGTAGGTGGGTCGCAGAGTCTGGGTGATCTTCACTATATCTGTGACTGCCAGTTGGCTAAAGGTGAACCAAGACAACTGGGCATTAGTACCACCCAATTGATCAGTGCAAGGTCCAATGGATGGGTGCTGGCAGATCTCATCCCTGATGGTGGATACCTCGTCAGTGAAGAATCTTGCAAACTCCTCACATTGTACTTGTGACAACAGTCGACTGGTCTGTAGACAGGTTGGATTGCACAATTTGTCCACAGTCTGGAAGAGCTGGGCTGGTCTATTCTTCACTGCAGCAACTCACTGGACAGGAACTCTGCCTTCTTATGGGAAATTGCTGATTGGTAGATCTTATAATGTTCTAATAATCCAAGCTTATCCACCTCCAGGTGAGTTTTCTGCCAGGGTCTTTCAAATCTTCGTCCCCACCTCTTCAGCTTGTGGACCTTCCCATCAAACCAGGGAGCCCCCAGGTAAAGAGTGCAGGAACGAAAACAGGAATTGGAGCAATGACATCCAGGGCCTCTACCACAGCCCTATTATATGCCAGGACCAGGGGCCCTGGGTCCATGCTATCCATTGGAATTCCCGAGAAGTCCAGCTTCATCATTAGGCCTTTTGAGGTGACCCCTCTTAAAGGACAGAACTGTTCTAACTTCCCAGGGGCAGGCCTATTTCAGGGGGCTGCAAATCTAAACCTCAGGACATGATGGTCAGACCAACCGGTTGGCTCCCCCTTCACATCAGAGACCTCCATTCCTAGAGGGAACACCAAGTCCAATGTGAGCACTCCCTTACGGGTTGCAGAGGTAGTAACCTGTGATGGGCCCAATGAATCCATCAATTGGAGGAGGTTTTGACCAAATGGTGAGAGTTCATCATTGACCCAGACATTGAAGTCCTCCAGAATTAACCATCTGGAAGACTCCAATACCACTTCAGCAATGAAGTCCACAACCTCCTTAAGGAACTCCCTCCCATCACCTGGTAGACAGTAGATGAGAAGGGTCCTGTAGCCTGTACCTGTACCCACTATACACTCAAAAGAGTTGGTGTCTCCAACTGGCACCTCCCTGAGATCCAGATCCTGTCTAAAACAGACTGCAACCACCCCACCCTTCCAGTCCACTCTCAGGCAGTGAATCACCAAAAACCCTGCTGGAACTGCACATTCCAAAACAGGACCCGCATTTCCATCCAGCCTGGTCTCAGTGATGTAAGCCATGTCAACAGAGGAAACAAGATCCACAATCACTGTGGTCTTATTCCTAATCAACCTGGCATTGCTTAACATCACCTGTATGGTACAGGAGTCCAAGGATGGCCTCACGTCCTGCCTGACAAAATCAAAGTCAGAGCCCTTGGGTATGGGGACTAAGCAAGGAGGATCTCGCTCCTGTACCCATTTTGCCCCAGGGCATCTCCTGGCCCTCACTGTCCCTATCCTCCCACTCCTCTCCCATCCCCCCAAGAGGGCCAGGATCCCCATCTCCTACTACTCCTTGATCTCAAAATGCCAAAACTTTGACATCTAAAATAAACCTCCACAGTAACCGGAGGTAATTCTAAAGGATGGAGATCCCTAAGTCTTGAGGGGGAGTGCTGCCTGACCATCTCTCCAACACCCCAACACATATTTCCAGCACTCTGATGACTCAATAACCATTCACCTCCACACAATCAGTACCCTTCCACCCCCTAACTTAAAACTACTTACAAAATAATACCCCATCCTCAAAACACAATCCTAACTATAATAACACTTAAGCAACAAAATACAATAAATAATCAAAACAAGCTAAAAGTCTCTTCCATGTTTGCAGTCCAGTACACTAAATTATTCAGACCATATATGTCGGTCCATGGGAGCTCACACCTCCAGTGGAAAGTGAGCCAAATAATTGTTTTAAGCTGAGTCAGTCTCTCATATTGCCTACAGCAGTAAACAAACAGAAGAAGTTGAACAATAGACACCCTCACTGCCCAGTACTCATACAGAATGCCCCAAGTTGGAAAAATCTCACCAGCGATTAGTCTGGCTTCAGTCCTTCTCTTCCTCCTGGGAATCTCATTCTAGGCCTCTGAATAACTCCAAACTCCAAGTTCCTTTAAATCTCTATTCACTGTAAATGGGTGGATTACAAAATCAGAAACCACCCCAAGGACACCTCTTCCACAGCCATCCAAGATAAAACAGAGAGCAAGGAGAGGCCCCCCAATGCTCATACAGGAGAAGACCACTCCCCAAATGAGCCCTTGTCTATGGCTCCCAGCCCAGGGTCAACTCTCCAGGAGACCCCCTAAGACACCTAGTGCCACCGATGAAACACTTTCCACCTTCTGGCTGGCCCAAACCTGGCGCCTTCCGCCTGGACCCAGCAGCAGTGGTCATCCCCCAGACAATATTGACAGAACCTCCCCAACCCACTCTGAACCTCCAAAAGCCAAAGAAGAAGCAGTTCATAAGTCCATCAACAAAGGAGATCGATAATCCTCCAACAAGGTCCAACCACCAGACGTCACCGAGGCTGTCCCAAGAGTAAACAACCCTGCTCCAAAAGTTCCTTCCTGCAGCGTCTTCAGAGTCCGCTCCTCACACCACTCCACCAAGGATTTCCAGCCCCAATTCACTCAGGACATCAACCAGAAAAACAGCCAGAAGGTAGGGCAAACATAGAAAATACTCTGTATCAGATAAAATCAAAAGTTCCAATTTTGCTTTAATCGGAGACTGTAAACAGGTACTCTCACTCCTCATCTCTATTCCTGCAATGCATTTAATAGCTTGCTAGATCACTTAATCGGCCCTAACTAACTACCATTACTACAATAAAACTAAAAAGAAAACTGAAACAAAACAACCCACAAAATAAATAAATAATAATATAGTGCAACACTGTTGGTGAATCCGCTACTCATGATAGCTGGCCCAGCATAGCTGCCATCTTAACACTGTGTCATTTCTTTTTTTTATTCAAATTTTATTAACAAAATTTTCCACACCAAAAGAGGCAGTTAACATGAGAAATAAGACAAGAATACAGCAACATGTTCTGCTAAAACTGCCCATCCCCCCCCCATACAGCAGTATTGTGCCACTTTACAACATGGGTACAAAAACATTATACATAAGTATACAGGGCAACCTACTATGAAACAGTACTTATGTCCGGGTAACCATTATTAAAGAGTGAAGGGGATCCCATATTTGAGAGTAGACGGGTATTCTATTGTGAAGACTGGCAATAGCTTTCTCTGTATGCAGGTTAGCAAGGATTTTGTTCACCCATTCCTGTAATGTTGGAGTGGTCTTATCTTTCCAATGGAATAAATTAAGCTTCTTGACAGATAGTGCAATCATAGAAATATGAAACCTTCTTACTTTGACCCTGATGGAGGACAGGTCCCCTAGGAGACAAATGTCAGGTGTGAAACACTCCTGCAGACCCAGTAATGGGTCAAGAAAAGCTTTGATAGAGTCCCACAAAAGGGATATTTTAGAACAAGACCAAAATAAATGGAGGAGTGTTCCCTTTCCCTGAGAACATCTAATGCATATGTTTGAGTCAAGGAGACCCCATTTCTTTAACTTAACCGGGGTATAATACATGTTGTGCAGGATGTGGTATTGCATAAGGCACAATCTATCCTTGGACACAAATTTATGACAGGACCTCCACAAGGCCTGGCAGTTGGGGAGTTATTGGGGAAATGTAGAACTCCAGAACCTAGTCGGTCCAAAGGAGTCCCCATATCTTCTCTGAAACAAGGCCTGATGTATTTTAGGGATGACACCCGAGGACCCAAGTAGAGAGGAGAATTCTGGGATCAGGGCCCCAACCGATTTGGCAGGGAGGGATATTGCCCAACACTGTTATAAGTAAGTGCCTTAACTGCACTGCTTTGAAGTGTGAGTATGCCGGAATACTAAATTTCAGAATAAGATCACCTGCTGACAGCCATTTCCCCTCATCATCCAGGAAGGAAGATACTATCCCATCACCCAGTTGGGACAACCAAGTGCAGGGAATCCACTTCTTATTCAGAGTGAAGGAGGGAGAGTTCCAGATGGATTGGTCCAGGTCTAAATGGGGGGTATAGCGCAAAAAGGAGCAAAGCTGCGCATATACCTTTAAGGAAGTCATAAAAGTGGGACACTTCTCAGCGCCATGCACCTGGGACATTTTTACATAAAACAGAGTTAGGGGATCCGTATTCATACACCGGGTTAAATCCAAGTCTATTTTGAGCCAAGTCAGCAGTAGATTTTCGGGACCCGGACATACCCATTTCAGGCATTTCGCCAGGTGACTAGCTCAATAATATATAGCCAAATGAGGAATCTGCAATCCCCCCTCCAATTTTGAGGCAGCCAATTTATAATAAGCCAGTCGGGGGTATTTGTCAGACCAGATAAACTTGGTAAAGATACCGTGCAATTTCTTAAATCAGGATAAAGGAATAAATGTATTAAGGAGAGATAAAGGATACAAAATTTCTTGGGAAGATATTCATCTTGATTATGTTAATCTGGCCCCATAATGAAATTGGGAGTTTAGACCATCTATCAATATCCTGAATTATAAACTGGGAGAGGGGCTCTAGATTTTCCTTGAACCATGCTGAGGGATTGCGAGTTAGTTTGGTGCCCAGGTATTTCAGTGTCCTAGGAGCCCAACATAAACTGAAGGGGGTAATATCAGTCTTGAATATCTTGTGATTCAGGGGGAAAAAAGGAGGATTTATTAGCATTTAGTTTATAGTTTGAGAAGGCACTAAATTTATCAATTTCACCCAGCAAAGCCGGAACGGAGGACACCGGGTGGGATAAGTACAGAAGGAGATCATCCGCTTATGCAGTAATCATAATCTCATGACGCCCCACCCAGATGCCCTGTATTCCCGCATTGTTGAGAATATTTTGAATGAGAGGTTCCAGATACAGGTTAAATAGAAGGGGAGAAAGGGGACAACCCTGTCTAGTACCTGAATGTAATGAGAAAGGCTTAGAGAATGCACCATTTCCTGAGATCTTTGCTGAGGGGGTTTTGTATAAAGCACAAATCCAGGTTATAAAAACAGAAGGAAACTGGAAGGCCTTGAGGACCTGGAACAAAAAGTTCCACTTCACATGATCAAATGTCTTCTCGGCATCCAGGGAGACCAGCCCGGCAAGAAAAGTAGCATCCCTGGAGACTGAGAAGACATGTGAAAGGGTGCGTAGATGATCTGAGGACAAACGTCCCTTTATGAATCCAACCTGGGCCATAACTATTAGGTCAGGAAGGACCACAGTTAACCCACTGGCCAATATCTTTGAAAGGATTTTGATGTCTTGATTTAAAAGAGATATGGGCCTGTAGCTTTGGACTAGCTCAGGGTCTTTGTCTGGTTTAGGGAGAAGAACAATCAGGGCTTCAAACAGGTAGGCATCCACCTCCACCCTGGATAAAATGTCCTGAAATAGCCGATAAAGCACTGGCAGTAAAAGTTCTCGAAAAACTTTGTAAAATAATGAGGGGAACCAGTCCGGACCCACGACCTTGTCCGATGGCAAGGCTCCTATAACCTCTGAGATCTCCTCCTGAGATATAGGAGAAGCCAGAAAATGTTTGTGTTGTTCTATTAGGGAGGGCAGATGGGAGTCCTTTAAATACTCCTCCAGAATCTCTGGACAAGGAGGGTTCTCCATGTCCCTATATAATTGTTTGTAATATAGTGCAAACTCTTGCACTATCTCAGAAGGGGATACTCTCAAGGACCCGTCTGCCAGTGCCCAAATTGGGGGAATGAATCTTGCAGATTCCTGTTGTTTTAAGCGCAATGCGAGCAAACGCCCCGCTTTCTCTCCTTGGTCCGTATAACTGGCTCTGGTTCGGATTATAGCTAACTCTGCCTTTTCCCTTAACAGATCAAGGTATCTGTCTTTGGCCACCAGAAGCTTCTTTCTGTCCTCACTAGAAGTACTGACAGAGAGGTTAGCCTCAAGGGACCGAATTTGGGACAATAATGATAGTAGCTCTTCCTCCTGTGCCCTTTTCCTATTCGATGCTAAACTGATAAGGACTCCCCTCATATAAGCTTTAAAGGCACCCCATAAGATGTCCGGCTTTGCACTATCAATAGGGTTAGATGAGAAGAAGAACTCAGTTTGTTCTCTTGTAAGCTTGCAATACTTGGCATCCTTTAGCAGCTGTTCATTAAGCTTCCACTGGGTCTCCCTTCTGGTTGAGTTGAGAAAGGCCAAATTACATACCATGAGAGAGTGGTCGGAAATAGGACCAGACTGGATCGATGCGGACCTAACCTCAGGCAAGAGACCCTGAGAGATAAATATGAAGTCAATGCGAGACTGAGAACCATGCACCATCAAGTTAAAGGTAAACTCCTAGGAATTAGGATGCAACACGAGCCAAATATCACAAAGCCTGCATTGATCTACTAAGTCCTTAAGTGCCCTTTGCCCCAGGGACAGCCCCCTCAGTCCACTACCTGACCTATCTAAATTGGAGTCTATAACCTGATTAAAATCACCACCCATAATAATCATAATTGACAGCATTGGGAGAATAATAGTTATCAACCTCATGAAGAAACTCGGGTCATCAATATTAGGCCCATAGATACTGCAAAGTAAAAGTGGTACTGACCAGAGAGTGCCCTGAACTAGGACAAACCTGCTCCCCAGATCTTTAATGACCTGGGTGGAGATGAAGGGAATGCCTCTGTTAATAATTAACATGACCTCACAACTATTGGTGGATCCCGAGGCATTATAGACCTGACCCACTTGTTGCCTCCTTAGTTGTAAAACTTCAGATTCAAGTAAATGGGATTCCTGCAAAAACGTTATCTGGGAATGCAGTAGACTTAAATGTTTAAGCACCTGATATTGTTTGGATTTTTTCCTGATCCCCTTTACATTCCAGGTTGCAAGAGCCACATCATTAGCCATCTAAAATAAGGTTAAAGAGATTAGTTCCAACAGCCCTGTACAAAAGCATCGAGAAGTATTCAGCCAGATTCCAAATATTACTGCTATATGCGCCACCCTCCCCCGCTCCCCATCCTGCCCGAGATTACCCAGAACCCTTCCCCCCACAAAGTCCACCCTTTCATTTAACATGAAATAAACCAGTCCTATAGCCTGGAACCTACCCCCAACCCACCCAGCTGTCACAAGCAATGTTTAGCACAGTACTGGGTCCCTTTCTCACCCCCAGCCTCCTGAAAAAAACCCTGTCTCAAACAAGTGTAGCAGTCCACTCATGTAAGTAAATACCCTTAGATCAAGGAGAGGAAGAAAAAGAGATTGTACTGCTTTAGCACCCCCTAGTAGCTTAAATGAGGTGCTGGACTACGAACAAAAGCGCACCTTAATTGCAAGAAATAAAGAAAAAAAAAAGAAATTAGGATAATGCGTCTTGAAAAATGCAAACAGGCTCCCAGAGACCCCAGGAAATGAACTAGAAGACAGGTCTCCTTTAACCCTGTAAGAGAGATCCACACCTATCAAAAAACCAGGCGGGGAGTCATACAGAGGGGAGATTGTCCCTTCTAACCAAAATTCTGTGGCGTGCTTAACAAAAGGGGAATCAAACGCCTTAAACCCCAGTCTGTGAATTTTAAAATAGGGCATCTATACACTGGCTCCTTGCCAGCCCAAACACCCAGAAGCACAAGATAGGGGCTTTTAATGTCCCAAGCCAGGAACGGAGAGCATAACAGAAAGGGAGTCATCCTCATATTACCAACATCATTATGCTGGTATTCCCATGCGCTGAGCTCCCCCTTGTGGATACTAGACAATCATGCCTGCATATTCGCATGAAAAATAGGGATTGGCCCAGCACAGCACCTAAATTAAGCCACTCTTGAGATAAAATATTGCTCCTTAACAACTTAAGAAATTCCTCCCTTCATTACTAAGGGCCTGCTCATCCAGCTAAACTGGAATAAGAAAAAACACCTTCCCCCTAAAGAGCAAACTAAACGTTCCAACAGGACATTAATCTGGGTTACAGGCACATTTTTAACACTAGTGCATAAGTGTCCCATGACAATTGATTCATTTAAATAATAACTAGGTCCATTCAGGGAGCCAGAATTTCCAGGAGCAAACCATCGTTGCAAACTTCTTGAACCTTTAACTAGGTAACAGTCTCCACTTGACAGCACGAGACTCCCCTCGTCCAAGGAGTAGAGCTTCTCATGGATCCCAAAATAAATCAGGCAAGGCGAGCTTAAGACCAGAGAGAGCAGATTCTGGTTCTTCATAGGTAAGCCAGGATCTGTTCACTAGCACCTGCAGCCTGGCTAGATACCCCATCCTAAACTTGAGCCCCACAGCAATTATCTTAGACACAATGGGGTGGAATGCTGTACGTTTCAGCCTGACCGAGCCTGGCAAATCTTGTGCAATTCTCAGCTTGAAGTGCTCCCATCGGACCTCCTGTAGAGCTCTCACTTTTACCAGAAAATGTTGCCTCTCTAAGAAATTTAGGAAACGGCATATAATGGGATGGGGAACGGCCCCTGGTGGAGGTTTCGGCTGCAACAATCTATGCGCTCGCTCAATGGTGTATGCAAGGCCAAAGAGAGAGGGACCAGCAACCCGTTCCACCAACTTCTGTATAAAAACTATAGTGTTCTGGCCCTCTTCCCCTTCAGGTAGCCCTAAAATGACCACATTGTTTCTGCGACTATGGCCCTCGAGGTCTTCTAGCTTTGCCTCCATTCAAGAGAGCTTCTGCCTTATCGCCACTAGCCCAGGGTCCACCTTGTCTATGCGATGCTCCAGGGAAACAATATGAGCAGTGTTATCCGAGGCAATCATCGAGACCTCGTCCAATTTTTTAGATAGAGCTTTAAGGTCGGTCGCCATCTCTTTCACTTCCTCTTGGAAGGGTTTAAATTCTTCCAGGAACCTATTTAAGGTTAGAGGTTCCTGCTCTGATACTTGGCTGAGGTGATCTGGTCTATCAGGCCCACTTGAAGCCCAGGATTTCTTTGGGGCCTTCTCGGGGGTGACTGGTGGAGTGTGCTTCTGCGGGGCTTTCTTCATGTAAGCCTCCATCGGTGCCCAAATCTTGCTCATCAGAAGCACTGGAAGTTTAGTAGGCAGGTTCAGTAGAAAACAAAGGGTTTTTGGCAATCTCGACGTTGGAAAAAAACGATTATAAAATTGGGAGGCTGGAGCTACGCGGAGGAGCTTCTACTCAGCACTCTGCATCACGTGGTCTCCCACACTGTGTCATTTCTTAATCATCCACAGAAGCTGGTTATTGCTTCATATACTACTACAAGATGAATGTTATCACTTAAACATTTACTTTTGAATGCATTTTCACTGGGCATGTCAAAGTTTACCTGCTGATTGCATCTGTTTGTTTTAGAGTTCTTTTTTTCTTAATCAGCTATATGAACATTTTTGTATAAGTTAGACACCACTGAGTTTCCTAATTATTCAGTACAAATTATTCAAAAACATTTTTTTCATAAAAAGTCATGTACGTAACAGTGACACCTCAAGTCATGTACGTAACAGTAACACCACATCAACTCATGTGATTAACAGGGACCCAACAAAAGCAACAATGTAAGTGTAACTATCTGATATAGTCCTGCTACAAGAAACACTTGTGTTTATGTACATAATGCAACCATAGTTATGTTTAAACATTTACTTTTGAATGCATTTTTTCCAGAGGTGTCAAAGTCTACCTGCTGACTGTATCTGTTTGTTTTACAGCTCTTTTTTTCTTAATCAGCAATGTAAACCTTGGCTGAAAAGTTAGAAACCACTTATTGGCCTAATTTTTTGGTGTAATTTATTTAAAAGCTGTTTTTCTCATAAGAAGTCATGTAAATAACAGTGACACCACAACAAGTCATGTAGGTAACAGTGAGAGAAATGGAGATGCAAAGAAAAACACTCACCAGGATGAGAAGTAGAAAGGAAATTTCTTGGGCAGGTGTGGTGCTTTTAAGACCATCAAAGGTTCAGCAACAATACAGGCAAGTGCTTTTAGTTCTGCAAATGGACCGTTGGTGTTGTGGAGAATTTTTGTCCCATAGTCTTGTTTGTAACAGGGGGACGCCAAGGGAGGAGGATCCAAATATTTAAGTAAAACATCATGGCCCAGATATTCAAACTGCGCCAGGCTGTGGTGCAAGCTTCGGCGCAGCTCAACTTGGCTGTGCAGGGGTGTGGACTGGGCGATATTCAACGGAGCTGCACCATGGCTCAGCAGCATTGAATATCGCACCCTGGCCACCCGCAGTGTGCATGGCACAGTGACACTGCACCAGCGCAAGTGGCCAGAGTGGAGTATGGGGATGCGCAAGTGCAAGTTCCATTACGCTATGCACAGCAACCGTGATATTCAAAACTTGACATGCAAATGGGGCCATATCCGTTCCCGCCCACTGTTTTTAAGACTAGCTACTAGTTGTATGATGTATCTATTGCTTTATTACAATGCGTGTAACTCTACAAATGTTGTACCAGTATAGCTGCTGCCTGTAATCTTTATTTTAAAGTGTGTCTATGTATTTTTTCACCCGTGTGTTCATCCCTGTCTCTACTCACCTAATTGTTGTCTCCCCCCCTTACGACGAGGTACCTTTGTAAACGAGTCCATGACTCAAAGGTTGTAAAACTGATTGTCTCCAATAAAATAAATAAAATAAAATAAAAGGTGCAAATGGGGCCATTTGCATGTCATTATGGTCCCATTTGCATGCAGGTGCGCCGATCCCCGATGACTTGTGCCTGGTGCCCTGCCAGGCAGCAGCCGTCGGGGACTGATGCCCCCTGCAGCTGGCAATGTGCTTCACAGCCCGATCGTGGGCAGTTGTATTAAAAAATAGAAACTATGTCCAATATCCTGGTGGTCCAGTGGACCTGCCCGCCGATCGTGGGCTAAGTAATAAAATCAGATCCCCATATCCCTGGTGGTCCAGTGGACCGCTGTCTGCCTGATCGTGGGCATTTGTATTAAAAAAGTAATACTACCAATCTCCCTGGTGGTCTAGGTACCCCCTCCCACCTGCCCACTGAGCCCCCACCGCCCGCTCCCCAGTCAGCCGACGGCGGCAGCACCCACCCGCTCGCCACCCCTGCCCGCCGACTAACACTGGTAGGGCTGTACGCCCATTGGTCCACAGTGTGAGCCAATGGGCGTGCAGCCTGTAGTGTACTACACATTCCAGATATGTGAATGAGGAGGAGGACCAAGTAAAAGCTTCTATCCTAAATAGATACTTCTGCTCAGTATTTACGAAAGAGAAGGTAGATCAGGACCCACAGCTCATCACCATGGACACGGGGGGGGAGGGAGGTGAGCACTAGTTCCTTCACAAAAGAAAGTGTCCTACAAGAGCTCAATAAGCTCAGGGTGGACAAGGCAATGGGACCTGATGACATACATCTCAGGGTACTAAAAGAGCTAAGGGTAGAACTAGCAGAGCCATTATCAGAACTGTTTAGTGAGTCTCTGAGCACAGGAGAGGTCCCAGAAGACTGGAGAAGGGCTCGTGTGATCCTGCTACACAAGAGTGGTAGCAGGGAGGAGGCAGTCAGTCTTACCTCAGTAGTGGGCAAGATTATGGAGGCACTCCTTAAGGAAAGGATAGTGCAAGACCTGGAATCCATAGGAGAACAGGATCCAAGACAGCATGGGTTTACAAAAGGAAGGTTCTGTCAAACTAATCTCATAGATTTCTTTGACTGGGTAACCAGAGTAGTGGACCAAGGGGAAGCAGTTTATGTCACCAACCTTGACTTCAGCTTTAGATACTGTTCCACATTTCCACATAGAAGATTGATTAATAAGCTGGGTAGGCTCAGGGTGGGTCAGAAGTTGGTCAACTGGGTGGCAAACTGGTTGATGGGCAGAAAACAGAGAGTGGTGGTAAATGGTATACAGTCAGAAGAGATGCACGACTCAAGTGTGGTACCTCAGGGATCAGTCCTGGAGCCAATCCTCTTCAATATCTTCATCAGTGACATTGCAGATGGACTGGACGGTATGGTTTGTCTGTTTGCAGATGACACCAAGATCTTCAACAGGGTAGGCAGAATGAAAATAGATCTGTATAAACTAGCAAACTGGTCAGAAGAGTGGCAACTGGGGAAGAGAAACCCTGAAGCCACCTATTGGCTTAGAGGGGAGTTGCTGTCAGTCACAAGGGAAGAAAGAGACTTGGGCATCATCATCACCGATTATCTGAAATCATCCAAGCAGACCACTAAAGCAGTAGGTAAGTCTAGGGGGATGTTAAGATATATTAGTAGGGGTATCATGAGTTGGAAGAGGGAGGTAATAATCCATTTTTACAAGTCACTGGTTAGGCCCCATCTGGAGCACTCTGTTCAGTACTGGGGGCCACACATTCACAAGGACATTGACCAAATTGAAGCAGTCCAGAGAAGGGTAACCAAAATGGTGCAGGGATTGCATCAGAAAACATATGAGGATAGATTAACGGAGCTCAATATGTATACCCTAGAGCAAAGAAGGAAGAGAGGTGATATAATTGAAAAATTCAAACACCTTAAGAGCATTAACAAGGTGAAAGAGTCTAACATGTTTCAATATAAGAAAAAATAGCTGGACATGAAGACACAGCATGAGATTGGCCTTACACCCTAAGGATCAATAAACTCATCATGCTGAAGATTCCTTTTACCTGCACCCGGTATGGAAGGGCTGCAATCAGCTATTCCCTAGCACTTATCTGGAATTCTCTTCAAAAGACCTTGAAATTGGATACCCTCATTCCATTAACATCCTTCAAAAAACTGTACACTAGTCTCTTCCCAGAATTAAGCAATTGCTTCCATAAGGCCTAGTCCTCTCACACCCCCTCTTTTCCCCTACCCCTTTTTACACTACCCCCTATTTTCTGTTTTTCTAGTTTTTTCTCCAACCTACTTTGTACAAAAATGACTTCCCAAGTCCCATTACCCTAGCTTTATCCCTCCAGTACTGTTTGTTTCTTTCCTTTTAATATAATCTAGGTCAAATGTCAATTTTGCCTTGTACATATGTATATATTTGTATACCTGTTTCGTTCATAAATCTTTGTATTTGTGTTCAATCAGTACCATGTCTTTTGTGTAAACCTGTAACCTTATATTGTTAAGACCAATCAGGTCCACCTTGTAAATGAGCTATGCTCATTGATGCTCGCCTGAATAAATAAAGATTTTGATTGATTGATTGATTGATTGAGATTAGAGGGAGACCAATTAAGGGGTAATGTGAGGAAGTTCTTTTTCCCAGAAAGGGTGGTGGATGTATGCAATGGCCTACCTCAGGAAGTGGTAGATATGAATACAGTGCAGGACTTTAAACAGGCTTGGGATAGGCATAAGGGAGCAATACAGATGAGTATGACTAGATAGGCCATTGACAGAGCAAAGGCCGATGGCACATTTATATGGTAGAAAAAGAAATGGGCAGACTGGACGGGCCTTGCAGTCCTTATCTGCCATCAACTTCTTTTCCATGTTTCTATAATGGGAACTCAGAGTTTAATTGCTTGGACCAAGCTCTGAGAAACAAAATAAATAAATATGAGAAGGAAGTAGAAGAAAGTAAAAACACAAAGTTTGAGAGTGATTGTAAAGATTATGAGGAAGTGGGAGTTTTCACCTGGGATAAAAGTTATAGATCATTCAGGCATGTGAGGTCCTGATATTGTAGACCACACTGGACTCAGTCACAACAAAGGTTAAATGGTGCAAAATAGGACACTCAAATAGAAGAGAAAGCTGTTGTTTTGTAGACCAGCAACAGGAGGAGACAGACAAGGAGGAGGTGGTGGAACCAACTTCTTCCCAAGGAAAAGGAAGAGGTGGATGGGTGGGGAGGGATACAAATAGTGGTCAACAAATCCCACAGAGGTCAGAGAGAGAGAAAAAATTTAGTCATCAATTTATCCAAAAGATAATGGACAGTTGACCAGGAAAGCTTCCTTTCAAAAGGACTCTTCTTTGTACCTTCAGAGTATGAAATTGACCCTTTTCAACTTGAAGTGGACATTTATAAACTCCTTCAAAAGTTGGACCATACATATTTCTATAGATATTCTAAGGAGAAAATACTGGAAAACAATATCTGTTTTTCCACAGTAATTGACATACAGGACATTTTTGATGAACAGGAATTGAATTTAGATTTGGCATTGTAAATCTTTCAGGAAGAGAATTCAGGCCCACATGAGCAGGACATTAATTACTACAGTATAATGAACCAGAAAATGCTCTTTTGATGTCCTTAGTGGAGCGACTTAAGAGAGAACATATTGAACAGAGGGGGAAGAATGATTCGGTACCTCAGCAAAAAATATGCTCTGATTCAAAAGGGGCAAATCAGGTCTTAGGGGAAAAAGTATATTCTGCCTCAATCAGATGAGACATCCCATGATTAAAATGTTTCAATTTATGATAAAACATGATATTAGAAGGTTTGCAGAAAATGCGTCCCCACCTCCATTCTGCAAACTTGTCCACGGGGGAAAGAAAAGATCTTTACCAACTTAAGGCTATGACTGATATCATTATTAAACCTACGGACAAGAGAAGAATTGTGGTGGTTCAGGAAGTGGACCAATACATTAGGGAGATTGACCATCAATTGAGTGATATTAGTTGTTACAAAACATTGGCAGATAACCCTACCTCAATTGATAAGAACATATTAGATGATCAAATAGGGCATTCTCCCTAAATTTGATAAAATCAAAATGAGGTAAGTTTCCTGAAAACAGACCACTCTGTGTGCCCCACCTGTTATACACTTCTGAAGGTCCACAAAACCTTGCGGGACCCTCCTGATTGACCCATAGTGTCTGGTCTCAGGTCCTTTAGTGAGGGTCCATCTGATTTTGTGGACTATTTTTTGAAAAGGGTAGTTACAAAAGTACCAAGCGATATTAGAAATACAGTAGATTTAATTGCAAAACTAGAGGGTATGCATTGGTGCAAGGATTTTTGTTGGCTTACTACTGACATTGAAAGCCTCTATACTGTATGGGTATTGAACATCATATGGGAATAAGAGCAGTGGAAGAGGTTCTGAAGGATGATCTAGATATGGTAGAGGTACTGCAATCATTTATTTTGTCATTGCTATATTTTGTCTTGAGTCATGACTACTTCCAGTTTGATGGGAAATATCATTTGCAAATTCAGCAACTGCCATGGGCTCATGCATAGCACCACCATATACAAATATCTTTTTGGCAGCTTGGGAAAAGAAAGTGGCATTCCACAATGATAACCGCCACCTCAGATACATTATTAAATGGTTTCATTTTATTGACATTACATGTGTTTGGGGTGGGGGTTTGGAAGAAGTGACTAAGTTTGTGGATTGGCCCAATAACAATCAGTATAATATTAAATGCAGATGTGGAGGAGAAAAAGAAAGCATTGAATATTTAGATATTCACTTGGGAGTGAACAAGCAAAATCAGGTTAAATGCTTACCATACAGGAAACCTATTGTGGGGAATTATCTTTTGAGATCTGAGTGCTCCCACCATAGGGGCCTGGTCGACAGCATCACTTATGGTAAATTTTTGAGAATCAGTGGAACAGAAAGGAGGCAGGGGTGCTGTCAGTCAGGTTTAGAAATCAGGGATTTTCAGCACATGTAATACAACATGCCTATGGGAAGGCTGAGAAAGTAGAACAACATGCTTACTTAAGGGGAAATCCAAAACAAAGACAACAAAATGATTAAAAAGTGACAGTAGTTTTGA
Organism: Neoceratodus forsteri; assembly: GCA_016271365.2. Lineage (NCBI taxonomy): Eukaryota > Metazoa > Chordata > Ceratodontiformes > Ceratodontidae > Neoceratodus > Neoceratodus forsteri. The sequence goes on from CM057458.1 coordinate 851,812,082, forward strand.
ATTAGAATCATCAATTTTATAAGGTGAGTAAGATTATAATTGAGAAATGGCAAAATTTGAGGAATGACCCAGAAATACTGTAAGACTTTTTGGAGGGTCCAAAACCACAAAATAATTTTTGGGAAGGAATACATTTAAGGGACCTTTTGATCCACGGGCAATTTTTTAAATCTTCTTGGGCACCACAAAAAAAAAGACCAATTTTTTGTCTGCTGCAGGAAGTGCAACATTTTCAATATACCAATAAAGAGATTGTTTTGAGCATCCCTAAACAAGGGAGAAATATTGGTTAAATTGTTTTGTGGACTGCCATACCCCTTTTACTGTATATGTGGCATGGAGCACTTGCGGCATTACTTATGTGGGCCGCATGATTAGACCCCTAAAGGAAAGGATTCAAGAACACGCACTGGCAATTATAGAAGGGAAGGAAAATAATGCACATGACCTTCACTTTCTAGCAGCACAAAGCTGCAATTTGGAAAGTTTTCAGATTCATGTAATAGAGTATATTTTGAAATTACAGAGGGGTGGGGATATAATTTTAATTCTTTTACAATGGGAAAATTATTGGATCTATACATTAAAAGCATTATGTCCAGGTTAACTGAATGAAGAGATTTGATGACATATCAAATCATACCTGGGTTAAATAATTCAAGAACCTTTAATATATATCAATGCCTTAAATTTATACAATCAAAGTTGTTGTGTTTTTAGAGGTCATTGGACATTCATCTATACATATTTTTAATTCTCCCATCAGTTCTTTTTATGGACACTTCTTTATTTCCTCTCTGTCCCGTACCTCTATTAAGTCCCCCTTTTTCTTTTCTCTGAGTACCCTCCCGTTTTACCTCTGTAACCTTAGTACCCCACCTCTGCCCCTAACCTCCCTGAATCTTCCCCCTTTCCACACTCTTTCTCTGCCTCCCCCCACCCTTGTTCTTCAAAGAAAGATATTGTCCATTTTTCCCCTTTTTTCCCACGGTATTAATCAGGTCCAGTTTTTGATACATGATCATTTTGGTGGGGTTTAGTCAAGTTCAGTGGAGGGGGGAGTTAAAATATCTATCAAATGGTAACAGCTGTCTTGTGTTTTAGCATCTGATTTTGACTTGTAGTAAGATTGATATGAAAGGGTATGTATCAGAGCCTTTCCATCTCTCCATATGTCAATTTGTCCTCTTATTTTAAAGTATTGAATTTACAAAAATTGAATGAAAAACAGGGACATAAGGACAATGTGTGAATGGGTCCTGTGCTTTAGTCTCCCAATTGGATTAAATTTTAAAAATTGAAAACTGTGAATGTACTTATTAGCTGTCTGATGTTGTGGTTCTATAGAATGAACTGGAAGTTTTATCTTCAATAAAATCAAGTAATTTCAACATCAGTTTATCTAATCGGCAGATAAAATACTGGAACACCGGTAATGAATATTTATGAACACTTTGTTTATTTTGCATGCGGACTTGTATTTTTTTACAGTGTGCATTATTGAATATGCTAATTTTAGGGTATAAATTAGGATGTTGAATTATTGCTTACTCCCACTGATGAAGCCCATATGTAGGTATTTTCTGTGTCACTACTGGTTCTTGCAACTGAATAACTCTTACCTCTTGCTGGCAAGTGCTGAATTTTTGTATTTCACAGTATTGTAGGCTATGAACGGCAAATGTATGCAGACACCTTTGGAGACAGGTGTGCAATTATTTATTTGGTTTCTGCCTGCAGAAGTGCAGGTCTTCCAGGTCCTGCACTTCTGTGTGGCAACAGATATCGAGAATGTGTGCGACTGTCTGGTGAGTTGTCGGCCTGTGCCCTGTATTTTCATGTGGTTACAGACACAGACATGCAGGGCAAAAAGACCATCTGTCAGACAAAGCACAGGACCATCTGGCAGCCACTTATGCAGCACTACAGGGCCCTATGCCAGGAGAAGAATTATCTTCACTATATGGTACTTTGACGCATGCTGGCAACCAAGCAACTTTCCTTCCGAGGCTTGGAGTGGTGCCACATGACATTGCCATCCCCCAGTCTTGGGCTATCTAGTTGGCTGTATGAGCTTGCTCCTAAATGCAGCTCACTGCCACAGGATCACAAAGCTGGCCCTGCAGATGTTTCATAATATTTTTTTTTTATTTGACTCCAAATTTTCAGCATAGTTGTTTTATGACTGCCCCTTAAAATTAAATGGGATTCAGGCTGTGGCAGGAATGTTGTATGTTTTCTGCAAGAATTGGTATCTCCTAATCTGTTTCATTCTGTACCCGTGGAACATTTTACAGAAATACAGAAATTACTTTTAGACTGTTTTGATAAGATCTGAAAGTTTCTTTATAAATCAGCTGAGAATAAACCACAGACCAAAACTGCTACTACGTGTTTTGACAAGGATTGCTGTAGGGCTAAAAAGACTCTTATTCAGTAAGATACACCAAGAATTCCAGGGATAGAAGTACATTTAGGGATATGAATAGGCAAGAGAAGGATACAAACAATTTTTAAAGGGTAAGCAAAGAGATTTTCAGTTAAAACAATGGCAACAGATGCTACTGTACACATTATTGATAATAAGGATCAGCAGTCATGCTGGCTTATGGTTGCCAAAGGTACCAACAATAATACATTTGTTCTAGATACTTATATCCCAATGGATCAGTAGATTACTCACTATGCCAATATCTTTTATGATCCAGAAACCATAGAACTGATCCCTCAGTGGGAATCCATAGTTAACAGATCTAATTTTTAATTATTTACATCACACAAACTCTATTTAACAGTTGCCCCTTGAAATAAGGAAAGACACCAGGGCCCTGACTTGATTCCTTCAGTGGTGTTTTTGGCTACTCCATCTCTCTGGACTAAAATTATTTTGCCTGATGTCAACATTTGCAAATTAAATAGAGCTATCCCTACTTCCTGGAAAGGGGATATTATTTTTTTCAATTTATAAAAAAGTGGATAAAAAAGACCCCAAAATGTATAGACCAATTTCGCTCTTGGACATAATCGGGAACATTGTCTCTAAAGTTATATTATTAAGATTACTTGAGAAAATTAATAACTTAAGTGGGCTTTCAGAATTGCAAGCTGATTTCCACCCTGGATACTGCACCACTGACAATGCCTTTCTATTAATGCATCTTTATGAAAAATAAATTATCTTGAGAAAGCAAAAACTATATGCTGCCTTTATTGACTTCAGCACCATGTTCGATATCATTTCCAGATCTGCATTTTGGCAAATAATGTATTCTTGGGGTATTGAATCTAAGCTAATTCATATTATTAGGGAGCACTATACAAACACTTAGGCTCAAACTAGAATGGGAAGCAAGGTCAAATTCCAACTTCAATGCCTACAAACAAAGGACTCAGACAGGGTTGTGTACTTGCACTTTTGCTTTTATATATATATATATATATATATATATATATATATATATATGTGCATGTGTGGACAGTATTCGAGAGACTTGGGTATGCACTTAAAATAAGGTCTGTATTTTACTCATAATTGATTAAAAATACAGAATGTGTGCTCTGTACTGTTGCTAATATGGTCAAGAGATAGTGAGCATAAAAAAAGGGTGTATGTATTTCTATTTTATTGTGGCAACATTTTAATAATGAAAATAGCTTTAAAAAGGCAGCAATTTTGTGACATGGCTGTGCTACACATCTTGGTGACCATTAAATTTACTGAATTTAAAGCACAATACTAAAGTTATCTTTTTTAATGGACAGAGTGGATGTGTAACTGCCTCTCAGTGATTATTGATTTAATGCAGATGGAATTACATTTCCATGACACAACGTGTAATGTATTACTTTTGTGCATTACTGTGGTGTCTTATATAGCTGCATAATTTCTTTTGTGTATTCTGCCTTTATGCTTTGAGTTTTTTTTCAGTGTCAGTTCACATTGCTTAATGTGTTTCCCTCACACAAATCTGCAATCTTAATGCTGTGGTACATAGATCCTGCCAGGAGCAGCAGCATCAAAAGCCATGTCTCTTTCTGTCGTGTCCATGTTACCCACGTGGATGATGAAAATGCTGGTATTGGTACAAACACCCAGGACCCAAAGGTGACATCAGGCATTCAGTTTTGGTACTCTGGCTGTAAGCAAAACTGTTCTCTTCCCGCTGCTTCTCCCATTTACCATTCTTAAAAACAGGTCCATTTTAAATCTGGTGTGCTGCACAGGAGTTTGGATGGATCTCAGAGGTCTTCAGTCACTAGAAAACATGATCTTAAGCATTCTGCTTCAAAACAGCAAGTTAAAATTCTGAGAGGCATATTAAATAGTGACTGGCTAAAGTGCAGCAGTTATTCTGTGTCATTCTGGGGACAGAAAAAGTAAAGTATTCACCTTAAGACTTCATGGTCCTGCTGTTTGTGAAGACCCCTCTTAAAAATAGAGGATGATTGGATTAGTGAGCTGTGCACCGCAATGAGTATATTTTAAAGTTTTGATTGGGAAGTATATAAGTAGAAGTTTCCTCTGGATCTAGCACTGTGTAAATGGGCATATTAAATAGTCCAGTTTAAAGTTGTGTATGGGAAGTATATCAGCAGAACTTTCTTCTGGTGCAGTTAGTGTTTAAATGGGGCATATTAAATAGTATATTTTAAAGTTTTGTTTGGGAAGTATATCAGCTGAACTTTCCTCTGGTGCTGGCACTGTTTAAATAGGGCATATTAAATATTATCTGGCTACAGTGCAGCAGTTGTGTTTTATAATCTTTGGGGGCAGAAAAGCTAAATTTGTGTGTTCTCTCATGGCCCACCTGGTTGTGAAGGGCCCCTCTTCAAAATGGGGCTGTGCATATATGTGCATATATGTGACCAGTCTAGTCAAATAGAGTTTTGTTTGAGATGCATAGTTTTTTGCTTACAATCCATCCAGTGGGTTTTCATTGTATAATTAGATATTTTCAGAATATTGCTAATATTGGTGAACTTTAATCATGTTTAAATGGGGAAAAAAATCAACACCTGTTGGGTTCCTACTGGTAAAGTCTAAGAATATGTATTTGTTGAATGAATGCTGCACCTGTTGATGTGATGATGGCGCTATTTTAGAAGTGTGTATGTGGAATAAATATAAAAGATGCACTCTTAAAATGTTTTAAATAAAAATAAATGCAATTTGTGAGAGATGCTTGTAATTTTTGGAAAGAAGGGGTGATGCTGGCTCTGGTTAAGGTAGGTGTGTGTGTGTGTGTGTGTGTGTGTGTGTGTGTGTGTGTGTGTGTGTGTGTGTATGATGTTATTTTAAAATGATAATGTTGCCTTTCTTGATATAAGATTATAAAGGAGGATCATTGCATTGGCATGCTGAACTAGGAGGATCAGTTGTGGGTGGTGGCATAATATATTGGAACTGTTTGAAATTAAAAAAAGTGACAGCAATGGGACCTACCTCAAAAATGCTTCTTATGGCATTTGCCAGTTCATTCGAGGTTATATGGGGTTACCACAGGTAGAAATGAGACTGCTTCTAAAGTAGACATCAAGCGGTGGCATAATATGTAGGAACTGTTTAAAAATAAAAGAATACAGTACTTGGGCCTACCTCAAAATGGCTGCTCATGGCATTGGGGGGTACCATGTGTAATAACTGGGTCATTGCCTGGGTGTACTGGTGCCTGTAGGACAACATCATTATTTTGGATTCATCTGGAAAAAACATTTTCCTGATTTATTTATAATAAGACTGTTTCTAAATTAGATGTCAACTGATGGCACAATATGTTGGAACTATTTAAAAATAAAACAATACAGCACTTGGCCTTACCTCAGAAAGGCTGCTCATGGCATTGCTTAGTACATTCAAGGGTATGGAAGGGATACCATGTGTAGTACTGGAATCTGGTCATTGCCTGGATGTACTAGTGCCTGTTGGGCAACATCAGTGGTTTGGATTCATCTGACAAAAACATTGAGCAGATTTATTTATAATGAGACTGCCTATAAATTAAATGTCAAGTATCGGCATAATATCTTGGAACTGTTTGAAAATATAAAATGCATCACCTTGGCCTGACTTAAGCAGTTTGGATGTGGCATTCCATGTGCAGTACAAGAACCCTGCAGCAGCAGTGTCCCTGTGATGCACATGGTAGGCCTGTCTGATATTTTGGCATCATTTTCCCCATAATGGCTGGCACTGGGTTGCCAGGGGACACCATGCAGTGCCTTCATCTACAGTCATCAACAACAAACAGCTTGCCAGGGTGCTTTCTGGTTGGTAACTGTGGTTGTGCCTGTCCTCAGTTTGACTCTGTGGAGGTACAGTGATGTCAAAATGACCCCTGATGTGGCTCAGGCCCACCGTGTAACATCCATCTGTCTCTTGTCTTACCTTTGCTTGTCCATGGGGAACTTTGGTGTATTGTTTTGATTTGTAGAGTAGTTTGGATGTGGCATTCCATGTGCAGAACAAGAATCCTTCTGCAGCGGCATCTCTGTGATGCACGTGGTGGTGAGTTTAGGGTGGACCTGTGTGATATTTTGGCATCATTTACCTGTCAAAGGCTGGCAGAGGGTTGCCAGGGAGCATCATATGGTACCCTCATCTATAGTTATCTGTACCAAACAGCTTGTCTGGGTGCTTTGTGCTTGTTAACTGTGGTTGGGCCTCTCCTTAGTCTGGCTGTGTGGAGCTACAGTGATGTCAAAATGGCCCCTGATGTGGCATGGTACTTATCAATGTGTATTGGCTGTTTGGTTGATAATAAGCCATTAATAAAAGTTGTACCATGTATTTCACATGTTGCATTGCTACTGTGGTGTCTGCATTACCCATAGTAGTTTTATGCAAGAGAGATGGTCACATAATAAATCATGTACAACCAAGTGATTTCTTCATGTTTATCTTTCTACTTAATGTCCAGCTTAAGTGTGAAAGGCATGTAGACTGGGTATAAACAGTATAAACATGAAGTAATTAAACTTTGATAACCTCCTGTTTGTATTTTTAGTGCTATCTACATTGGAGGATAGATAGCAACACATAGGTATGGAAGAACATCAAATCATTAGTTGTTGCAAATGAATACACTTAAATAGAAGACAGAGACACTGCATTTGAAAATTTTATTTATTACTAGAAATGGGAAATAATGCATAATGGACACCAAGTTACCCACAAAAGTAGTTTACATGTCATAAATATCTGCCATTTTTCCAAACTTAGAAATTCAGAACTATCTTTATATTTTGTATTATGCAAGTACCACATATACACATTAAAAATTAAGGTTGAGTCATGCCTAATTATAAAACTTTTTTTGATTGTATGAATGTCACACTTTGTCCTCGAATACTGTCCACACAATCTATATATATATATATATATATATATATATATATATATATATATATTCATGGCAAAAAAATCCATTTAATGCATCAGTTAGGTTGTTCCACAATGACAAAAGTGAGAAATCCGATGTTAGGGTTGAAACCCCCTTGCCACCCACCTCACTCCCCCAACTGGCATCAGGGTGTGCATTTGGGTCATCAGTCCTAACTCTCACCCCATCCCATGTGTAAACAAGCTGAGGTGGTAAAATATAGGAGAATGGGGTGAGATTTAGGACCAACGACTCAAACGCACACCCCAATGCCAATTGGGGCAGGGTGGGGGGTGCAAGGGGGGTTTTCAACCCTAACATCGAATTTCATCACTTTTGCCATTGTGGAACAACCTTAACTGATGCATTAAATTGATTTTTTTGACATGAATTTCCCTTCTTTTTGAGAACGAGTACTATAAATAATGAAAGGGATGTATTGGTGGGAGCACAGGCCCTTTGGGCCCCCCCGCTCCCACCACATGATTTTGTCACATAGTAATGGTAACTGCAACGCAAACACAAGCGCAAATGGCAACGCACATGGCGACACAAACGTAAATGGTAATACAAATGGTAAAAGAAATGCAAGCTCAAACTGACTCCAAAGCAAACACTAACACAAACAGAGATGGAAACGCAAGTGGTAATGCGCACAGTCACGGTACCACAATTGTAAATGCAAATGGTAACAGTAACAGCAACAATAACGCCAAAGGAAACAGAAACTCAAATGCAAGCACTTATGGAAATGCAAACCGTAACACGCAAGTGGGAGCAGGGCAGAAGCAGGAAACTACAGACCTGTTAGTTTAACCTCAGTGATATGGAAAATGATGGAATCACTTCTGAAGGAAAGAATTGTTGAGTACCTAGAGGCCAGAGGGCACAGGACCCTGGCAGCATGGATTCACAGTGGGAAGGTCATGCCAGATGAATCTAATAGATTTTTTTGACTGGGTGACCAAAGTAGTAGATCAGGGAGGGGCTGTGGACATGGCCTACCTAGACTTTAGCAAGGCATTTGACTCAGTCCCACACAAAAGATTAATATACAAGTTAGCCAGCCTGGGAGTGGGTCCCAAGATGATAGCCTGGGTAAAGAATTGGCTGGAGAATAGGACACAGTGAGTAATAGTAAATGGAGTCCACTCTGAAGAAAGGGAGGTTACTAGTGGGTTGCCGCAGGGTTCGGTATTAGGACCGGTCCTCTTCAGTGTCTTTGTAAGCAACATTGCAGAGGACTGGAAGGAAAAGTATGTCTCTTTGCAGATGACACAAAGATCTGCAACAGAGTTGATGCACAAGGTGGGGTGGAAAGGATGAGAAGGGACTTGGCAAGGTTAGAGGAATGGTCAAATGGGGAAGCTTAGATTTAATGCTAAGAAGTGCAGGTAATGCACCTGGGAAACAAAAACCCAGGGAAGAGTACACAATGGGGGTGAGATACTAACAACAACAAAAATGGAAAGGGACCTGGGGTAGTCATATCAGATGACTTAAAGGTGGGCAAGCAATGTGAGAGGGCAGTAGGAGGGTTGGGGATACTGGGATGCATAGGGAGAGGCATCACCAGTAGAAAACAGGAAGTTGTTATTCCTCTGTACAGACAGCTGGTGAGACCCCATCTGGAGTACTGTGTGCAGTTCTGGAGATCCGATCTCTGCAAGGACATAGACAAGATGGAAGCTGTCCTGAGGAGGGCAACTAAAATGGTGCAGAGTCTGCACCAGAAGGCATATGAAGAGAGACTAAAGGAGCTTAATATGTATAGCATCGAGGAAAGGAGGGAGAGGGGCAACATGATAGAAACTTTCAAGTACCTCAAGGGAATCAACAAAGTCCAAGAGGGTAGCATCTTTCAAAAAAAGAGGTGTGCAAGAACAAGGAGGCACAATTTGAACATAGAGGGGAGGCGACTCAGAGGTAATGTAAGGAAGTATTTTTTCACAGAGAGGGTTGTGGATGCATGGAACGCCTTCGGAGGAGGTTGTGGAGTCAAAAAACAGTGGTTGAATTCCAGCATGCATGGGACAGACATAAAGCAATTCTAGGGGTTGGGGGTAGAAAGAAGTAGGCTGCTGGTTAACTAGGATCTGCAGCTTATACATTAGGTAGGGAAATGGGCAGACTGGGTGGGCCAAGCGGTCCTTATCTGCCGTCAAATTCTATGTTTCTATCTATGTTTCTACAGTGATGGTAACACAATTGGAAATGCAAATGGTAACGTAGCAGCAATGATGGCACCAAACGAAAGTGAAATGCAAACAGAAGGGTGGCCGCAAACACCAATGGAAATGCACATGGTGATGCAAATTGAAATGCAAACAGAAACAGTAGTGGAAAAGCAAATGATAACATTAACACAAACACAAGCGCAAAGGAAAATGCAAAGGATAATGCACACGGTGGCGTACACCGGAACGGTAACACAAACAGGTATGGAAACGCAAGTGGAAATGCTAACTGTAACAGTAACGGAAGTGCACACCCTGTTTTTGCCCAACAGCTGCATAGAGAAACACAGTGAGTACAAAGAATGCATGCATAATAATGGGCCTTGGAGCAGAAAATGAGCACTTGGAATACTAAATTGCTTCTATGTCAGGAACCGTACGACATAGAAAAAAAATTAAAATTTCATATTATTTATGACTTTCCTGGCAAGTTTTGCACTTAACGCCCTAGTGGGGAGGGCTAACCATTTTTTTTGATGAAAAGGCTATATCTCAAAGCATTTCCGAGATACGGGCCACTAAAACAGTGGCAGATGCTGCAGTGTTAGTCTATGGGAAAAAGCGTCGAATTTGGAGCACGGTAAATTTGCATCCCTGCAATATTTTGTCACCAAACCACCAAAAGGCACATCTGTGGAATGTTTGCTTTCTTCCCTCCCTCCAAAGTTCAGCCCAAAAGACAAAACCAGTGTTTTGCAGCAGGGTAGCAAAAATTCCCTGTTATTTTGGCCACAGTGTCACAAAGTAGTGTCGCAAAACATGACATTTTTACAAAAAAAAATCACGACAGTGTCACATGTTCGACACTACTTTGCAACACTACTTTTCCCAAAAATGTCAAAAACATATTTCTGGGGTGTTTAACCCCCACAAAAAAGACATGGCTAGCATCCTCAGGGCTCAACTAGGTAAACGCAAAAAGAATTGTGCCCCTAGAGGGTCCCAAATTTAAATGCCAAGCATAACTGAAAAAAATCGCTGCCTCAGGACACTACAGGGGTCATTTGTGACACTAAAAACTGCATTTGCAACACTGTTGAATATTTTGTTAACTTCTCCCATTGACTATAATGGGAAACTTGTTTTTTGAATAACTTTTGAACCATTCAATATTTTTTCACAAAATCTTCAAAAGGCACATCAGGGAACCCCAGCTGCAAATTCCATGAAGTTTTTGGATTGGTCACGCAAAGCGTGCAACATGTAGGCACGAGCAAATAATGCACAAAAAAGCATAAATGCGCTACAGAATGTTGCCTTTTAACTCCGCAACCATATATTCAACTGGTACAAAACTTGGCACATTCTAAGATCTATGCTGCCCCTCTGCATCTGCCAAATTTCAGGCAAATTTGTAATACAGTGGCAAAGTTATTAAAGTGCATAATTTCACACTTTAACCTTAAATGGGGTACTCAACCCTAACTATAGTGGCACTACTGTGCCACTATTATATATATACAGTATAAATATATATATATATATATATATATATATATAACTTTTAATAAAACTTGTAGCAACCACTTCAGAATCACCACTAATTGAAAACATGTGCTGCCTGGTGCTAGCTTATGCTGATGATTTGGCCTTGTTAGCATTATTATACTCAGGACTGCAGCAAAAGTTAGATTCACATATGGCCTACACTGAGAAATATAATCTAAAAGTCAATCTAAAAGCCAAGTACTGTACTTGTTTTTGGATCCAAAAACCTTAAATTAGGTTGGAGAGTTGCTGATAAAAAACTCAAAAGAGTAAACTCATATGTTTACTTAGGTTTAACCTTTCCCAATAATGGTACCTGGACAAATTATATTAAAGGATTAAATCTGAAACTTAAACAAACTGCAAGTTCACTATCAAGATTTAATTACAGATACAGTGGTGATACTGTGAGACCTCTATTAGTAGCTATCAGGGCTAACCACTTTTCCCAAATTCTTTATCAGGTTGAAGTATGGGACTTAGATAAAACTGAGCTATTGGAAATTCCCTTTAATGAACTTTATAAATCAGCTTTGGGAATAGGTAAATCTTTCCAACTGCACTATTAAGAGCTGAACTGGGAATGACCAGCCCAAAAGCTTTGGCTAAAGCCAGGAAAATTAATTTTTGTATTAGACTATCCAGGATGGATAATCATAGATTTCTGGATATGTGTCTGTCTGAGAAAACAACTTGGCAGTCACTGGGCTGCATACAGTCAAAATGGCTGAAAAATATTAATCTTAATCTCAGTACATATGGATTAAAATTCTTAAAAGGATATGTAAATAAGGACATTTTATTTAGCCCAAAATACAAAGATTATGTAACAAACAGAATCATTAATATCTATAAGACTAGAGGTATAGAAAAAAATATATAATTTAAAAATCTCTCCCTGGATTGCACAAAATGACATTAGGCATGCATACAGGTACTACCTGGGTGTATTAATAGACCAAACTTATCACAAATTACATACAAAATATAATCTGGAAGTTTTTCAGAGCAACATACTAAAGGTCAGATATCTAAAACAGTTGAATCATCTGATGGATATTGTGACTGTATAAAGTTGGAACTAGATCTTTATCATGTCAAGTTCACTTGCCACTGGTACAATAAGCCTTGAAAGTATTGGTTTCAACCTATATGGGATCTGATTCAACTCTCAAAGACACTTTGTTATACATAAGGGGGTCAATTCCAAAAGGAGCCCTTAGAGGGATGCAAATTGTGTCACTCCAGGGCTGCAGCAATACTTGGGTGTGCCAGGGACCCTGCACCAGATTCAGCAATAAAAAGCAGGGTCCCAGCACCAAAATCTCCAGGATTGCCAGAAGTGCAGTAAAGCACCCAACCAGCGGCACACCTGCGGACCATGCCACAAGGATCTGCATTCCCCTCACTGGCACAACACTGGATGGGCCATCATTGGTGGCTGTGGCAGTGGTGAGGGGGGTAACCCATACTAGAAGGGGGTCAGGGGGCAAGAGTGGCATGGGGGGCATAGGGAGGGTTGGTGTGTCAGTGGGGAAGTATGGGATTGTGATAGCAAGAGGTGGGGTGCATATGCCTCCGTGCCAACATACAGGGCATATGCACCCCTGCTGAAATAACCAATCCCTTACATCCCTGTTGGTACACCAGTCCCCCGTGAACCTATGTATCCCTCCTGTCCATGGGCCCCACATGTAGCCCTCCCACAACAGTGTCCCACTTAGATGCAAGGGTCTTATACCACCTCCTGGCAGGTCTAAGTGTAGTTCCTTGTAATGGCCATAGCAAGGCTTTTGGAATTGGAAATGTGAGCCCCACCATGATGCAAGCCGCCTTGTGACCTGGCGTACCCAGATGCAGGTTGCAAGGGTGGTGCAGTGCCTGTTTGTTGCAGTGGTTTCCTTGTCAAGCACAGACCACATGCCAGAATAGGAAAAACCACAAAGGATGACGCAAGGAGCACCTTACATCATTGCTGTTTGACACAAGCACCTTGCATCCAATGGAAACCTTTTAGAATTGGGCCCAATGTTTACTGTTCAAGATGATCAAATAATAAATAAAGACACAGGATATCTAAAGGCTATTTCCCTAATATAATTAAAAAAAAGTAAATGAGCAGTATGTAATTTAGTACAGGCAACCTATCAAAAAAGGGTAAAAATACACTATTTATTAACCTTGTATATGTTATATATTTATTTTTGTAGCAATATTCAGTAAGTGAATTCTGGGTGTTAAGTGGATGGGATGTATTTTTATATGCATTCCATAGTTTTTATCAAAGCTTTACACTTAATTGGAAAGTGTTTGTATGTATCAATGTGATTTTACCTAAATTCTATCTACTTTCTATTAATTTTGTATTTATCTCTATGGAAAGGCCTTTGACAAACAATAAACCAGTTTGAAATTTAAAACTTGACTGCCCCTTATAAAGTTGACATGTAACGTCTATAGAGTACTGGGTGAAATGCCCATTTGTGGCACAAGTTTGAAAAGATGTTTCGGCCAGGTATTGAAAACTAACACCTGTTTTGAAACAAATGGCTATGTTGGAACTTTGGAGTGAAAATACAGAAAATTACCAGAGTTATGACACAGCACAGAAAAATGTCAATGTACATTCAGAAGTTTGGTTTTATTTTATTATTTTTTTATATTTTGACCCCAAATTTGAAACATAGTATTCATATGATCCTATGCCATAAACTCAGTAGGTGAACATTTTCAAATCCCACCCAAAAAGTGACTTTTTAGTGTGACTTTGAAATCATAATTCAGATTGTAAATGCAAAGTTTCACCTGCCTTGTTCATGACATGGGGTCCCAAAAATGGCCATGTTGAACGTTTGGTGGAAAAATATTGAACATTAGCAACATTTTGATGGACCTCTGGAATATTTCAGCATTCACTCATTCAGTAACTTGTCATTTTACCATAGTTTTTCCAGTAAATGTTTAACATTGTCTTCTTATAACCCCACATCATGAACCTGGTAGGTGAAAATTTCCATATCCTACCCGAAAGGTGATTTCATCAAGTGACTGTGCCATGATCTTTTGGGATAGACCTGAAATATTTAATCTGCATTGTTGATGAACTGTGGTCCTGAAAAGGCCATAGTGAACATTTGATGTACAAATATTTAAAAATAAAATTATGAATAAAAGTTCAAAACACATTGAAATACATTAACTGGACTTACCTTATTTTCTTGTATCACAGTCATGGTTCTCACAAGAGGATGCCTTTCCAATCAGAGAAAGCAATGCCATGGGACCATCTTTAGGTGAGTGAGGGTCTGTGGGTGTGGGTGGGAGTTGGGTACTTCTGCAGAGTGAAGGGTGGGGGTGGGGTGGATGGGAGTGTGAGGGTTGAGTGCAATAAGGGACCATTTTCTGATTTTCAGGTTAGGGGACAAAAAAAGTATTTCTTTAAAAACTGATAAATGGGAAAGGCACATAGAGCTGAGGTTCATTTCCAGGTGTGACCCAGGGAAGGCAGGGGAAGGGCAGTACAGAAAGAAAAGCATTAGAAAGTATCAGAACTTGGTTACATAGGCAAGGGGATGATGATGATGGGAGGGGAGCTCTCATCTCCCAGAGCAGTGACAAGTGTGGTGCCACAGGGCTCTGTACGGGGACAGGTGTTGTTTGGGATATTCATTGCAGACATCTCAATAGACATCAAGAGCAAGATCAGTCTGTTTTCAGATGGCATCAAGATGGGAGCAGTAGTGAATAACTTAGGAGGATGGCAGGAGTTGCAAAATGATCTAACAAACTTGGAGGCCTGGTCGGACACTTGGCAGCTGGAGTTCAATGCCAAGAAATGTAAGGTGCTATATTTCGTTGCAAAAATACCAAGGAGGAGCAACCAGTTAGGGGGACTTCAACTAGCTAAGATGGAGTAGGATAAGGATCTGTGGGTGATCATAATGGGAACAATGACCAACTCAGCACAGTGTAGAAAAACAGCTGCAAAAGGCAACAGGATGCTGGGTTGTATTGCCAGAGGCATACCCTCCAGGAGGGAGGAGGTTATCCTGCCACTATATACAGTAGGTCACTGTTTAGACCACACCTGGAGTACTGTGTGCAGTTCTGGTGACCATACCTTAAGAAGGACATAAGGTTACTGGAGGTGGTGCAGCACATGGCACCAAAAATTATCCAGAGTCTAGGGGACTTACCCTACAAGAGCAGGCTGAGGGAGCTGAACATGTACTCCCTGGAGGAAAGGAGGGATTGGGGGACATGATTGAAACCTTCAAGTACATGAAAGGAATTAAAAAGATGGGCACAGAAGGATTTTTCAAATTAAGGAGGGTGAGGGACACTCATGGGCATGATCTGAGATTGGAAGGGTGAAGGTTCAGGAGGGAAATGAGAAGACACTTTTTTACCGAGAGTTTGATGTCTGGGCAAAACGCATTGCCAAAGGAAGTGGTAGCCTGTAGAACAGTGGGCTGCTTCAAAAGGCAATGGGACAGGGTAAGGGGGAGGGTCACTGAAGGGGGAAGGGGAGGGGCAGCTGCAGTATAATTGCTGCTAGCTCTAAAATTGAGCAGACTTGGTAGACCTTAAGGCCTTTATCTGCTGGCAGTTTTGAATGTTCATATGTTCAAAGTTTGCTCCCTTATCGCCTAAGCCTCATCTCGAAAATACCTGTTCTACCAGAATCTTTGCAGTAGCCTTTGCAGTGTTGCCTCTGCAAGAAAATCCTTCTACCCATTTAGAGAAGATGTCTGTGATGACATGTGCATACTTGTTGCTCTTGCTGGTAATTGGCAAAGGCCCAATGAACTCAATTTGTATGGCATGCCAAGGATTGCTTTGCCTCTTTGGAAGTAATCTGGTATTTTTGTTGCCAGGAATGGGGTTATTTTGGATGCAAGTGATACAGTTGTCCACATAACATTGGATGTCTACCGACTGACCAGGCCAACAACCCATGGTTTTCAGTTTTGTTTACACTTTGGTGTCCACCTGTGGGTGTGACATGTACCTGGTAGATGAACTCTGATAGGAGCTCTTTGGGCACCCACAATTTTGTGTCCCCAGAGTTGACCAGGATCAATTTCTTGCCTGGCGAGAGCAAAATATTTTTAGAGTATCTCTTCAAGGGGTTTTCCCAAGATATCACTCTGTTTCTTTGGAGAGGTACTCAAATATCACTTTTATTTCAGATCTGTCATTTGTGCTGTAGCCAGATCCAGTGGGACCTCTTGGGTGCTCTTTTGTGAGGCAACCATGGGGGCCTCAGTTTTGGTTTGGGACATGGTATGGGATGAGGTTACAGATACCTCCCCCCTTGAGCACTTGACTTGGCCAAGGCATTCACTCAATCTTTTTACTCATAAAATGGGGCAGACCTTGTATGAGCTTTTGCCTTTTGAATGTAAAGCTTAAAAGGGAATTGTTCAGCTAAGCTGTCAATGTATTGAAATAGGTCTCTGTGTTTAACAGGGTTACCTCTGAGGAAGGATAGTCATGAGTCCTCCAAAAGCAAAGGAACTTTGTAAGAGAGTTACACACCCATTCTGAGTCAGAGGAAATGATGGTGTTTTTCTTTTCTATGCTGAGGATCATTTCCAGGGCACAGGAAATTGCTGCTGGTTCTGCATACTAGGATGATCGAACACTACACTGTTTGGATACCCCAATAGTGTCACCATCTGGACAGATGACCAGAACCCCAAACTCTGCCACTTGTTTTCCCTTTTAATGAAAAGAGGAGACATCAGTAAAGGTGTGGCATATGGCTGGATGTGCCAATGCAGTGTTAGTGGCAGGTAGAAAATTGCTTAGTTCTGGCAAAGTGGGTGATTCTAGACCTCACTCATGTGTATCACCTTGGTAAAGGAATCCATGTGCTAGGATGGATAGCATCTTTGTAGGATGTATAGTGATGTTTCTGTCTTATTGCAGGAGTGATCAGTGAGTAAGTCTGATGTTAGAGACATGTAAATCCTTAACTCGATCTGATAACAGAAAATTGGTGGGGGGTGTTGGTGTGCAGCACCACAGGAGAAAGGCCTATGATGTATGTGAAGTGTTTAACAGCCCCGGCTGTTGCAAGGAGGTGCCTCTCACAGAGAGAGTTCTTTCTTCCAATGTGGATAGTACCTGAGAAGCATAGGCACAGGCTTAAGGACCCATGTACCTTTTGTGCCAACACTGCAGACATTGCAGTATCTTTTGATTTAAAAGTTCATTAGAATTTTCTATTAAACAATACAGTAAACAATACAATATCTTTACATAGGAATACGTACTTATAAGACATAAAAATATTTTTAAGAGGGTATCAAGCATAATGCAATTCAAATAGATTAATTTAATTTGACAAGCTTTACATCCTAACTTTTTTAGAAGTTGTACGTATTTGTATAATAATAAACAAAACCATAAAAATAATATGTATTGTTATATGTTTCCTGCAGAGTAGTAGGTAAGGAATACACCCCAAATATCCAAAAAGACATCAATTTTATTTATTACTGAATAACAGATTCTCTCATTATTTTCTACCCCTTCCAGTGAGTGTAAGCATTGTTGCAGAGATGGTACATCGATTTCCTTCCAGTTTCTAAGAAGGAGCATCTTAAATGGTAGAGCTATTGACGAGACCTATACTTTCTTTAATTTTGGAATGTTTGTTAGCATACTAACATCACCAGTGATGAATAACATTGGGGACAGCAGAATGGGAGACCAATTATAATCTAACATAAGGCACAAATTTGTTTCCAGCGATCTTGTACCCCTGTGCAGAACCAAAGTAAGTGTGTCAACCCTGCATCAGACATGCCACATCTCCAACATTGATCATTATCACTCAATACCAAATTGAATAATTATGTGGGGGAATAATATTAATAATGCAGGATTTTAAACTGTATTAGGTAACCCTGCACTTCCTTGGAAGATTTGGATGCATTTACCCACACCTTGTTCCAAACTGAGGATGGAATTCTTTGCCCTACATCTGCCTGCCATTTAGGTCTGGCATGTTCTGTCAGAGAGACTTCTGCCTCATTTAACAATTCATAAATTAAACTAAAACCTTTAGGAAGGTAAGCTATTTTCAACAATGTATCCCATTCCACAGTAGGGGGAAACAAACAGTTACGGTCTAAGAATTTACTAAAAAGAAAACTCCTTATTTGTAGATACATACAGAAATCACTCTTATTCAGTTTAAGTTTTTCTTTAAGATTCTCAAAGGATACTAGCCTGTTATCAGTATCAAGCAAATCACCCTATACTGTAATACCTTTCTTCTTCCACCCTATGTCCTTTAAAGCTTTGTTATAGGAGTACTCAATGGGTTCCCCCATAGAGGCATAAGTTTTAAAAAGACAGAGTTGACCTTTTTCAGACAATTAAAGTTTTTGCATACTAGTGTTGAAATTTAAAGCACTGGATGATTGGCAAGGTAAATAAGTGTGCAAACAAAAAATAAGTCAGATAGGTCTAATGGAGAATTTCATTCTCTTTCTATTTTAATCCATAAAAGCATATCACCTGTATCATTTTGGAAAAACCAATAGGACACTTGTTTTAGCTTGAAAGCCCAAAAATATCCTTGCCACCATGGTTAATGCTAAACCCCCACTACTTAATGAAGCTCTACGTTTGGCTTTGGACAACCTAGGAGGTTTTCCATCCCACAAGAAGGTAGAGATCATTCTTTCTATCTTATTGAACCACACCATAGGAATGTTTGCTAAAAAAATGTTCGTAAAATAGAACAATCTTGGGGTGAAGATCATTTTCAATGAATTAATCTTGCCCCATAAAGATAAATGTAGTTTGGCCTATCTATCTAAATCTCCTTAAGTTCTTCTATAAGTTTGGACATATTAAAGTCTAATGTTTTCAACAGAACTAAAGAGGTTAACCCCCAAATACTTTAGACCATCCTTGGGCCATTAAACATCTAAACTAATATCTACTTTGTTTTTTCTGGTATCTGAGGTGGAAAGCATCAGACATTTTGACTTAGTCCAATTAACATATAGACCTGATATTTCACCAAAGTTCTGCAACAATTCTTTAACCTTTATCAAAGAGAATGCCATCCGAGTCAAAGTTAAAAGAATATTGTCTGCAAAGGCAAGGACTTCATTGTATTCCATGGATGTTATTAGACAGCATTATTCTTCTGATAAGAGGTTCTATAGCCAGGATAAAAAGAAGTGGGGAGAGAGGTCATCCCTGCTTAGAATCTCTTTTCAAATAGAAAGGAGAAGACTTAAGACCATTTATAATTATGCATGCTCTGAGGCATGCATATAAAGTTTGCACCGAAGAAATTAGGTTAGGCCTCAAATTATTTTATTTAAGAACTTTGAGTAAATAAAACCATTCTAAAGAATCAAATGCCTTAGCTATATCCAAAGATATAGATATTGCTATGGAAGAGTGTTATCTATTTTGGGGTCATTTGTCTGACCACAAAATTGAAAAGAGTCTATGGAAATTATTGGCAGCATGCCTATTTTGTAGAAAACCTAACTGTTCTTTTCCCACATATTTATTCAATAATTTGGAAAGTCTGATAGCTTGTACTTTGGCTATTACTTCAAGTTTAGAATGGATATAGGCCTGTAATTCTTGCCTTCAAGAGAATCCTTACCATTTTTAGCCGATAAGCATATATATGCCTCATTCATTGAATCCGGAAGAGAATTTTCCTTAAAAGAGTCCTGAAACACCCTTAGCAGATGGGGATCTATTACATTGTTTAAGTATTTATAGAATTCAACTGATAATCCATCACAACCTGGACTTTTGCCATTGGGAGCATTTGTGATAGCTTCTGAAATTTCATGTACAGTAAAGGGCATGCCTAGTAATTGTTTATCATGCATTGATAGAGATGGAAAAATAGCTTTTTCCAGAAACCATTCCAATTGGCCCTCCTGCATTGAGCCCTGTGAACTATACAATTTTTTTATAACATTCTTTAAAACACTTATTGATTCCCCCATTGTGTGTAATTCTGCCTGACTTATGTCTAACAGTATTGATATTATTCTGATTTTGCATTTTCTGCAATCTGTAACCTAAAAGTTTACTGGATTTCTCTCCCATTTCCCATTATTTTTGTTTGACTTTAAAAACAGCATATCAATTTTGCTGGAATGAATTTTATTAATGTCATATTTTACACTTGTAACTTTATACAGTAAATCCATTTTTTTGGTAGGGCTCCCTCTGAAAAAGTGTTGCTTAAATCTTTTCTAACAATTGTAAATGGTCGAGTTTTCTTTTTCTTCCTGGATGCAAACTATAATTACCCCCCAATAAAGGCCATAAAGGCATCCCATATTATCTAATCTGATACTTCTCCATTGCAGTTATGTTTAAAATAATCAGCTGTTTCCTCCTTAACCCGATTTCTGAACTTCTCATCCTGTAGTAAACAGCAATTACATTTCCTGCTTGAATACCTATTTGTTTTATTATCAAACCATATAAAGCTTTTCAGAAAAGAATGGTCCAAGACAAGAATGTTTTCATAACCTATGTGACTTATAGATGTAATGGCATAAATATATAATCTAGTCTACTTAGTTTACCGTGCCTTGCTGAAAGAAAATAATAATCTCTCCCCTGGGGGTTTACTAACCTCCATGTGTCCATTAATCCTAAGTCTCTAAGTGCCAGATGAAGCACTATTTGGGCTGTACTTGAACCTCCAAAGTTGGGGCAATGAGATTTATCTAAAACAGAGTCCATGACCACATTAGACATTGCAGTGTCTGAAGTAGCAGTTGTCAAATGGAATGACAACTCTGGATTAGGATTGACCAAAGCTGGAGCTGAGGCCAATGCCTGTTTTACAGAAGTAACAGCAGCTGTGTGTTCTGGTCCCTGTGATCAAGGAACATCCTTTTTCAGTAACTCATACAAGGGTGCAGCCTTCTGTCAAAATCACAGATAAAGTCTATGGGAGTAGTTGACAATTCCCAGAAAACTCCTAAGAATGGAAACACTAGTAGGTAGGGGCAAATCCTGAATACCTTGGACCTTGTTAAGAGTGGGACTCCTGCCCTCCACAGTGATTCACAGGCCTAAGAAAGAAACATCAGAGAGGCAAAGCTGTGTCTTTGCTGGGTTGCACTTAAGGACTGCCTGTTGCAGAAGTACATGGAGTTCCTCTAGGAGCTGTAGGTGTTTGTTCAAGTTGCTGTGGCCAAAAGAAGATCATCCACATACTACAAAAGGCAGTCTAGTGAAGAAAAACCCTGAAGGGCATCCTTCATGTGAATGTGATAGCGGAAGGGGCTATTATGAAATCCCTGTGGTAAGCAGGTCCACATGTTCTGACGTGCCTCAAAGCTGAAGGCAAACTTGAATTGGCTCTCAGGGGCCAATGGCAGTGAAATAAAAGCCATTGGAAATGTCCAGGGCACTGAACCATTTGTGTTCAGGTTTCATGAGTTTGAGTACATCCAGAGCAGATGCCACGGTGGGTGCACCATTTGGGGTTGTTTGATTAAGATTCCGTTAGTCAATGGTCAGTCTCCAACTATTGTTGGACTTTTTCACAGGCCAAACTGAGGAGTTAACTGTTGAAACACAAGGCCTAAGTACCCCTTGTTTCAGAAGGGATTCTATTTTGGCCTTTAGAGAAGGGATTTCTGATGTAATTTCATTATCTTAATTCTACACATCAAATGATCCCCACTGCCTTTGACTTGTCCCTTACTAACATGATCCTATAAAACTCTGTACATGGTGTTAACATCACAAGCTTCCCTATGCTGCGTCTCCAGTTCATTCTGGCATCTCTCAAACTCTTGCTCCAGCTCCTTATACTCACTCTTCAGTGAATTGTTCACACTTGTAAACAAACCATTCAACTGCAACACATATCTCTTATCCTGCTGCAATCTCTCATTCTCTTCCTGCTACCTAAGGATTTCTTTATCCTTTTCCTGCCTAACACATTCAAGTTCTTTCTGTTTCTCTTTCAAGCTTTTAATTTCTGTTTCCAAATCCTTCTGGTGCTCACCCACTTCCCTACATTTGAAACCTAGCTCTTTCTCAGAGCTAAAACTTCAGATTCCATTGCTTCGAATAAAGCATCAATATGGCAGCAACCATAACACCTTTCTGGTCATGTTTCTTTGCCACAGTCTTTGTGTACAGTCTGCTAACATATTGTAATGGATCAGTCTGCAATTTTGCATCCTGGGTGAAATCAACCCACCCTCCATGGGAGGACGGGAAGTGTAAGATGTCTAGTTTGAGATCAGTATTAATGGCCATTGTTGAGGGTTTCCCTTTACTATTACTAAATGAAAATCCAAGGCTTATCAATTCACCTCAATTCTTGCATGTGGAAGCCCCAATCAATTGACCATCTGAAAGTTGAATGAGGCATGAAGACACCAGCACCTACCATGATTCCTAACCCATTCACCTGCTATGCACCTTTTGGCATACCGGTTTGGTTCTGTCCAACAAGGTCCTGCTGCAGTCACCAATTTGTTA
This sequence comes from Neoceratodus forsteri, assembly GCA_016271365.2. Taxonomy (NCBI): domain Eukaryota; kingdom Metazoa; phylum Chordata; order Ceratodontiformes; family Ceratodontidae; genus Neoceratodus; species Neoceratodus forsteri. The sequence goes on from CM057458.1 coordinate 851,834,700, forward strand.
GATGGCAGGAGTCTAGACCTCTTGCGAAAACATGACACAGAAGCCCAGATGTCGTAAAGGAAAGTTTATTCCAGAAAATACAGAAATACAGCATACTTGCTGGGAGTTTGGAAGCCTCATACAAACTTAGTGAAAATCAGCCTTACAGACATCCTTATGCTAAAGATGACAAAGTAAGTTACTAGGTAAAGGACTCTCCCAAAAAGGCAAAAGAACCAAATAAAGCAATTCTAGAGGCAGGCAGTTAGTACCTCAGATAGATCATTACTTGTTTTGCACATATGCACTGATAAGAGTAAAGCTGACTAAGGATAGTTTCAGATAACAATAAAGTGATTTATAAGAGGTGCTGACCATTGCAACAAGACAGAACACTATAGGTAGTGCACAAGCACTGCCAAATAATTATGCTGGATAACAGTTCATAAGCACACAATAACAAGTTCATGAGTATTGGCATATTCAATAAAGAATGAAGTAGTAAAACTTCTAGCTGGATCTTGGCACCCCAACCATGGTCAGAGTGTTGGTTGACACTTATGCCGAACAGCTGAAAAACAATCTGATCCAAACTTACTGTTTTGTTGCTCAAAATCTGGGCAAGGCCAAGACAAAGTCAAAAATGTACTTTGACAAGGATGTCAAAGAATTCCATTGGCAGATAGGTGATCAAGTCATGGTACTACAATATGGCACACCATGGTTCCTTCTACATTGTAAATAAATTGAGTACTGCTGTCTACCAAGTAGAGTTGAAAGACTATAACAAACCTAAGCAAAAGTGGTATCATGCAAATCAACTGAAACTGTACAAAGGTGTTTAATCTTACTTCCATGTAGGGAGGTAGATCTGTATTTTTATCTATGTGTGCTTGTTTTTCAGAATGGTGCTGCTCACAAACTGCCTTTTACTATGTGCTTTGGTGAGTGGTCTGGAACCAGCCTATAAGAATCTCCAGATACTCCTTCATCACCTGAATCCTTCACCTCCTGAGACCCACATCATCGCATCTTCCAATGGGACCATGACCATCTGACTGCCACCCAGTTATGTGACTGTGACTGAATAAAAATATGCCTATCTTAAGGCCATGGTGATTTCTACAAATAACTGAAATGTGCAAATCAAATGGAGAACTGGTAACTCAATCAATCAGGGCCTCCATGTGGCCCTTCTTGCCAAAGAAACCTTTCAAAATTGGCCCAGTGCCCGCATTTGCCCCAGTGGAACTTTGTTCATATGCCAAGTTAATGAGCACCCTACAAGATCCTATAACACTGTGGCATCATTGGGGCCAGACATTTGTGCTAAATATTTCACCACCATGCGTCATGACTGTTTAACCCAATCAATTGCTGCTGCAGCTCTTTTCCTCACAGTCATACCAGACTCCACAGATGAACCCTTACAATGCCAAACAATGGAGCCAGGTCCACCTAGTGGCCTGCCAGGAACTTCCATTCCTGGGACACTTATCAACAATGTTCAATTTATGCATGTGCCTGTTGTTTTCAATATCACTCATTGGAACAAGGCCAAATTTGGTCAATGTAGCAGTACAAATGTTTCCAGATAACTTGCTACCATGTTACTAGACATTGTTGCAGCATATCAAGCATGTGCACATGACCCTGTAGCTGGGTGACATCCTAGTGAACACAGGAGCATGTTTCAATCCAATTGCATTAGTTGGAGTTTGGGTATAACAGGCTTAGCAGGAACTGCAGGTACTGTAACAGGCATATTTTGCTTGGACCTGTCAATCTGGAACAGAGCTGATTTAGCAAAAATTAAGCATCGTATAGATTACTGTAATAGTAAACAAGCTCAAACTGTAATACAACCCATGCTACACAGTATCACTGGTCTATCTCCAGGGGAAAGATTTATGGTGTATAACATGCATGATATGACACGTTTATTCAATGACACTCAAAATAAAATTAATTAATTGATTTACTATATCAATAAACAAGCTAAAGATCAGCACATAGGCAGGGAAATCATTTGTTCAGCTTATGACATTTATGCCATAAATACTGTTACCAATCTCTTCAGGGATTTGTAATCAGGTTGTAGCCCTGATTTGATCCAAAACAAACATATGGCTAAATGCTACACCCATACTGTAAAACCTTTACCTGTACTACCAATTGCATGGCCAAGACCATTTCATTTTCTTTTGCCACAGCCAGAAACTTGGGTTATGTTACACTGCATCCTAATCAAGGACCTTGCTACATGACACGTCATTGAAACATCAGGGACACTTTATATGTCTCCTTCACCATGTTCCTGCCAATCTTCTACAAAGATTATTCAGTCTTCAATAAACTGGCTAAAGTCCACTCTGTGGGCCATCTTGAGTACAGCAGCTATCAAGAATAAATCAACTTTCCTCCTCTGCTGGTGTTTCATCCTCAAGTAGATAGCTGGGTAGGACCATATACAAACTACTGTGCTATACAAGGCTACCGCTATTTGTGCCGATGTGATGTTTTTGATTAAACTACGCTGGTGTGTGGGTTCTCCATAAACTCTTTGCGCTGGTCTTATGGTTTTGAAGATGACCTGTTTGAAAACACTACTGCTTCTGTAAATAGCACATCGCCTCCTGCAATATCTACTGGACAACATGTGCCACAAGAAGCAGTGCAGCGCCTTACCAGCCAGATAACAAATACTTTCTTTACCTGCCCTGTACAACTCCTGAAGTGGAGTCTTTCTCAAGCTTGAGTTACCTACCACAGTGAAGGACAATACTGCATTGTGAAAAACTACAAGACCTTCTCCTATGGAACACTCACCTGTGGTGCAGACATGCCCAACTTCTGTTTTGTACCACATGAGTGCACTATCATTGGTCATACTCTTATCACTCCTGTTCACACCCCAGGAATAGATTACATTGATAGTGACCCTGACTATGTCAATGTTATAGAACAGTATTTATCAGTTTTCAATGTGCATATCGATCCACTCACCCTGAATCTCAAATCCTTATTTGATAGTAAGGATACACATCTTATTCATAGTAGTAATAATATTACTAAAGCTGGTAACTCTCTTAATGAAATATTTCATAATGGTGATTTAAGTACTGCATTATCTAACACCTGGTTAGAATTTGCATTTAAAGGTTTTGTTATTATTTAAGCCTTTTTGAATATTTTTCTTATTTTTAACTTATGCTCCTTACATTACACTGTCCAACAGCATTGTGCACAGCTATGCTTTCTTTACGCCACGCAATCCACCAAGCTTTAGCTCACAGTGTTATCTCTTTAATGTTGCCTCCTTATGAGGCCACAAGTGGGGAAATATGTAGACCTGGACAATCCATATACCCCCATGTGTACTACAATATTCATTATTGTAGCATAAGGTGCAACTTATATTTCTTTTACACTTGTTATTATGTGCTTAGGAACTATTATCCAGCATAATTATTTGGTAGTGCATGTGTGCCACCTACAGTTTTCTGCCTTTTTCAATGGTTAGCACCTCTAATGAATCGCTGTATTGTTATCTGAAACTAGCCTTGGTCAGCTTTACTCTTATCAGTGTCTACGTGCAAAACATGTAATGATCTAACTGTCCTAAGTGCTAACTGCCTGCCAATAAAATTACTTAATTCAGTTATTTTGCCTTTTTGGAAGAGTCTATTACCTATTAATGTACTTTAACTATAGTATAAGAACGTCTGTAGCACTGTTTTTCACTGAGTTTGTTTGATGACACCAAGGTGTTTGAAGTTTTCCAAACTCCCAGCAGGTATGCTGTTTTTCTGTATTTTCTGGAATAAACTTTCCTCTGCGACATCTGGGCTTCTATGTCCTGTTTTGCAAACAGGTCTAGACTCCTGCCATCTAGTACATGCATCCAACAACTTAATATTTTTTGCTTTGACTTATGCTTTTTCCCTTTACTTTTATTATTTTTTTAATCTTTCTGCTAAACTGAGGTGGTATTCTACCTGACCTTTTGTATTTTGTTTTCTGGGGCATGTATTTGCTGATTAGGTCTTCCAATTTCCAATGAAGGACATCCCACATCTCATTCAAACCTATGTCTCTAAATTCTCATTGCCAGTCCCAATTTGCCAATTAATTACACATACTTTTGAAGACAGCTTTGGCTTAGGACCTAATAGACGTGATTCTCATTATCTTGTAATTACTGGCATGGATCCAAAATTCAATCATGGCGTGATCACTATTACCAAAATGGATAGTTATTTTACAGTCACTAATCTTCTCACCCTGTTACGTATCATTTAGTCTAATATATTGGTCTATTCTTGATTTATCCATATACTCGCAATATTAAGTTTCAGCATGAGATTTGCCTACCCAGGTATCCCAGTTAATGAATGGCATATTAAAATCTCAGAGAAAGATTAAATTTTCCTCAGAATCAATATTATTCAGGGTTAAGCACATATCATGATTTGAATCTACATCCTGGGATAGTGGCCTGTAAATAACTCCCCAAATAATTTTCTTTCCCCTCCTTAGGTACAGATTCACTCATACTTGTTCTAGTGTACTTGAGGCATTGATCTCTATCTCAGCTGACATTGTTTCCTCCAATAGATAGATAACAGTTCCACCACCGTACCGGGTAGATCTTTCCTTACTATCAAGTTTATAACCCTGGATGTTTTTCTCCCAGTTATCATCTTTTCTCCACTACATTTCTCTGTGATGGCACAAATGTGAATATTATTCACATGTAACACATATTGTAACTCATCTATTTTCTTACTTAAATTTCTGGCATTAACTAATAAACATTTCCATTCTCCAAGATCATTTACTTGATGATAATTTGCTCTCAAATCAACAGGCATATTATCCTCAGGAGTTACCCCACCCCCAGTCCCCATGTCTCTCATTTTAAATGTCAATGTATTGAAATAGGTCTCTGTGTTTACCAGGGTTACCTCTGAGGAAGGATAGTCATGAGTCCTCCAAAAGCAAAGGAACTTTGTAAGAGAGTTACACACCCATTCTGAGTCAGAGGAAATGATGGTGTTTTCCTTTTCTATGCTGAGGATCATTTCCAGGGCACAGGAAATTGCTGCTGGTTCTGCATACTAGGATGATCGAACACTACACTGTTTGGATACCCCAATAGTGTCACCATCTGGACAGATGACCAGAACCCCAAAATCTGCCACTTGTTTTCCCTTTTAATGAAAAGAGGAGACATCAGTAAAGGTGTGGCATATGGCTGGAAGTGCCAATGCAGTGTTAGTGGCAGGTAGAAAATTGCTTAGTTCTGGCAAAGTGGGTGATTCTAGACCTCACTCATGTGTATCACCTTGGTAAAGGAATCCATGTGCTAGGATGGATAGCATCTTTGTAGGATGTATAGTGATGTTTCTGTCTTATTGCAGGAGTGATCAGTGAGTAAGTCTGATGTTAGAGACATGTAAATCCTTAACTCGATCTGATAACAGAAAATTGGTGGGGGGGTGTTGGTGTGCAGCACCACAGGAGAAAAGCCTATGATGTATGTGAAGTGTTTAACAGCCCCGGCTGTTTCAAGGAGGTGCCTCTCACAGAGAGAGTTCTTTTCTTCCAATGTGGATAGTACCTGAGAAGCATAGGCAATAGGCTTAAGGACCCCATGTACCTTTTGTGCCAACACTGCAGACATTGCAGTATCTTTTTGATTTAAAAGTTCATTAGAATTTTCTATTAAACAATACAGTAAACAATACAATATCTTTATATAGGAATACGTACTTATAAGACATAAAAATATTTTTAAGAGGGTATCAAGCATAATGCAATTCAAATAGATTAATTCTTAATTCTGATCAAGCCTTACATCCTAACTTTTTTAGAAGTTGTACGTATTTGTATAATAATAAACAAAACCATAAAAATAATATGTATTGTTATATGTTTCCTGCAGAGTAGTAGGTAAGGAATACACCCCATATATCCAAAAAGACATCAATTTTATTTATTACTGAATAACAGATTCTCTCATTATTTTCTACCCCTTCCAGTGAGTGTAAGCATTGTTGCAGAGATGGTACAGCGATTTCCTTCCAGTTTCTAAGAAGGAGCATCTTAAATGGTAGAGCTATTGATGAAACCTATACTTTCTTTAATTTTGGAATGTTTGTTAGCATACTAACATCACCAGTGATGAATAACATTGGGGACAGCAGAATGGGAGACCAATTATAATCTAACATAAGGCACAAATTTGTTTCCAGCGATCTTGTACCCCTGTGCAGAACCAAAGTAAGTGTGCCAACCCTGCATCAGACATGCCACATCTCCAACATTGATCATTATCACTCAATACCAAATTGAATAATTATGTGGGGAATAATATTAAATGCAGGATTTTAAACTGTATTAGGTAACCCTGCACTTCCTTGAAGATTTGGATGCATTTCCACACCTTGTTCCAAACTGAGGATGGAATTCTTTGCCCTACATCTGCCTGCCATTTAGGTCTGGCATGTTCTGTCAGAGAGACTTCTGCCTCATTTAACAATTCATAAATTAAACTAAAACCTTTAGGAAGGTAAGCTATTTTCAACAATGTATCCCATTCCACAGTAGGGGGAAACAAACAGTTACGGTCTAAGAATTTACTAAAAAGAAAACTCCTTATTTGTAGATACATACAGAAATCACTCTTATTCAGTTTAAGTTTTTCTTTAAGATTCTCAAAGGATACTAGCCTGTTATCAGTATCAAGCAAATCACCCTATACTGTAATACCTTTCTTCTTCCACCCTATGTCCTTTAAAGCTTTGTTATAGGAGTACTCAATGGGTTCCCCATAGAGGCATAAGTTTTAAAAGACAGAGTTGACCTTTTCAGACAATTAAAGTTTTGCATACTAGTGTTGAAATTTAAAGCACTGGATGATTGGCAAGGTAAATAAGTGTGCAAACAAAAAATAAGTCAGATAGGTCTAATGGAGAATTTCATTCTCTTTCTATTTTAATCCATAAAAGCATATCACCTGTATCATTTTGGAAAAACCAATAGGACACTTGTTTTAGCTTGAAAGCCCAAAAATATCCTTGCCACCATGGTTAATGCTAAACCCCCACTACTTAATGAAGCTCTACGTTTGGCTTTGGACAACCTAGGAGTTTTTCCATCCCACAAGAAGGTAGAGATCATTCTTTCTATCTTATTGAACCACACCATAGGAATGTTTGCTAAAAAAATGTTCATAAAATAGAACAATCTTGGGGTGAAGATCATTTTCAATGAATTAATCTTGCCCCATAAAGATAAATGTAGTTTGGCCTATCTATCTAAATCTCCTTAAGTTCTTCTATAAGTTTGGACATATTAAAGTCTAATGTTTTCTCAACAGAACTAAAGAGGTTAACCCCCAAATACTTTAGACCATCCTTGGGCCATTAAACATCTAAACTAATATCTACTTTGCTTTTTCTGGTATCTGAGGTGGAAAGCATCAGACATTTTGACTTAGTCCAATTAACATATAGACCTGATATTTCACCAAAGTTCTGCAACAATTCTTTAACCTTTATCAAAGAGAATGCCATCCGAGTCAAAGTTAAAAGAATATTGTCTGCAAAGGCAAGGACTTTATTGTATTCCATGGATGTTATTAGACAGCATTATTCTTCTGATAAGAGGTTCTATAGCCAGGATAAAAAGAAGTGGGGAGAGAGGTCATCCCTGCTTAGAATCTCTTTTCAAATAGAAAGGAGAGGACTTAAGACCATTTATAATTATGCATGCTCTGAGGCATGCATATAAAGTTTGCAATCAAGAAATTAGATTAGGCCTCAAATTATTTTATTTAAGAACTTTGAGTAAATAAAACCATTCTAAAGAATCAATGCCTTAGCTATATCCAAAGATATAGATATTGCTATGGAAGAGTGTTATCTATTTTGGGGTCATTTGTCTGACCACAAAATTGAAAAGAGTCTATGGAAATTATTGGCAGCATGCCTATTTTGTAGAAAACCTAACTGTTCTTTTCCCACATATTTATTCAATAATTTGGAAAGTCTGATAGCTTGTACTTTGGCTATTACTTCAAGTTTAGAATGGATATAGGCCTGTAATTCTTGCCTTCAAGAGAATCCTTACCATTTTTAGCCGATAAGCATATATATGCCTCATTCATTGAATCCGGAAGAGAATTTTCCTTAAAAGAGTCCTGAAACACCCTTAGCAGATGGGGATCTATTACATTGTTTAAGTATTTATAGAATTCACCTGATAATCCATGACAACCTGGACTTTTGCCATTGAGAGCATTTGTGATAGCTTCTGAAATTTCATGTACAGTAAAGGGCATGCCTAGTAATTGTTTATCATGCAGTGATAGAGATGGAAAATTAGCTTTTTCCAGAAACCATTCCAATTGGCCCTCCTGCATTGAGCCCTGTGAACTATACAATTTTTTTATAACATTCTTTAAAACACTTATTGATTCCCCCATTGTGTGTAATTCCGCCTGACTTATGTCTAACAGTATTGATATTATTCTGATTTTGCATTTTCTGCAATCTGTAACCTAAAAGTTTACTGGATTTCTCTCCCATTTCCCATTATTTTTGTTTGACTTTAAAAACAGCATATCAATTTTGCTGGAATGAATTTTATTAATGTCATATTTTACACTTGTAACTTTATACAGTAAATCCATTTTTTTGGTAGGGCTCCCTCTGAAAAAGTGTTGCTTAAATCTTTTTCTAACAATTGTAAATGGTCGAGTTTTTCTTTTTTCTTCCTGGATGCAAATCCTATAATTACCCCCCCCCCCAATAAAGGCCATAAAGGCATCCCATATTATCTAATCTGATGCTTCTCCATTGCAGTTATGTTTAAAATAATCAGCTGTTTCCTCCTTAACCCGATTTCTGAACTTCTCATCCTGTAGTAAACAGCAATTACATTTCCTGCTTGAATACCTATTTGTTTTATTATCAAACCATATAAAGCTTTTCAGAAAAGAATGGTCCAAGACAAGAATGTTTTCATAACCTATGTGACTTATAGATGTAATGGCATAAATATATAATCTAGTCTACTTAGTTTACCGTGCCTTGCTGAAAGAAAATAATCATCTCCCTGGGGGTTTACTAACCTCCATGTGTCCATTAATCCTAAGTCTCTAAGTGCCAGATGAAGCACTATTTGGGCTGTACTTGAACCTCCAAAGTTGGGGCAATGAGATTTATCTAAAACAGAGTCCATGACCACATTAGACATTGCAGTGTCTGAAGTAGCAGTTTCCAAATGGAATGACAACTCTGGATTAGGATTGACCAAAGCTGGAGCTGAGGCCATTGCCTGTTTTACAGAAGTAACAGCAGCTGTGTGTTCTGGTCCCTGTGATCAAGGAACATCCTTTTTCAGTAACTCATACAAGGGTGCAGCCTTCTGTCAAAATCACAGATAAAGTCTATGGGAGTAGTTGACAATTCCCAGAAAACTCCTAAGAATGGAAACACTAGTAGGTAGGGCAAATCCTGAATACCTTGGACCTTGTTAAGAGTGGGACTCCTGCCCTCCACAGTGATTCACAGGCCTAAGAAAGAAACATCAGAGAGGCAAAGCTGTGTCTTTACTGGGTTGCACTTAAGGACTGCCTGTTGCAGAAGTACATGGAGTTCCTCTAGGAGCTGTAGGTGTTTGTTCAAGTTGCTGTGGCCAAAAGAAGATCATCCACATACTACAAAAGGCAGTCTAGTGAAGAAAAACCCTTAAGGGCATCCTTCATGTGAATGTGATAGCGGGAGGGGCTATTATGAAATCCCTGTGGTAAGCAGGTCCACATGTTCTGACGTGCCTCAAAGCTGAAGGCAAACTTGAATTGGCTCTCAGGGGCCAATGGCAGTGAAATAAAAGCCATTGGAAATGTCCAGGGCACTGAATCATTTGTGTTCAGGTTTCATGAGTTTGAGTACATCCAGAGCAGATGCCACGGTGGTGACCATTTGGGGTTGTTTGATTAAGATTCCGCTAGTCAATGGTCAGTCTCCAACTATTGTTGGACTTTTCACAGGCCAAACTGAGGAGTTAACTGTTGAAACACAAGGCCTAAGTACCCTTGTTTCAGAGGGATTCTATTTTGGCCTTTAGAGAAGGGATTTTGATGTAATTTCATTATCTTAATTCTACACATCAAATGATCCCCACTGCCTTTGACTTGTCCCTTACTAACATGATCCTATAAAACTCTGTACATGGTGTTAACATCACAAGCTTCCCTATGCTGCTTCTCCAGTTCATTCTGACATCTCTCAAACTCTTGCTCCAGCTCCTTATACTCACTCTTCAGTGAATTGTTCACACTTGTAAACAAACCATTCAACTGCAACACATATCTCTTATCCTGCTGCAATCTCTCATTCTCTTCCTGCTACCTAAGGATTTCTTTATCCTTTTCCTGCCTAACACATTCAAGTTCTTTCTGTTTCTCTTTCTCAAGCTTTTTAATTTCTGTTTCCAAATCCTTCTGGTGCTCACCCGCTTCCCTGCATTTGAAACCTAGCTCTTTTCTCAGAGCTAAAACTTCAGATTCCATTGCTTCGAATAAAGCATCAATATGGCAGCAACCATAACACCTTTCTGGTCATGTTTCTTTGCCACAGTCTTTGTGTACAGTCTGCTAACATATTGTAATGGATCAGTCTGCAATTTTGCATCCTGGGTGAAATCAACCCACCCCTCCATGGGAGGACGGGAAGTGTAAGATGTCTAGTTTGAGATCAGTATTAATGGCCATTGTTGGGGGTTTCCCTTTACTATTACTAAATGAAAATCCAAGGCTTATCAATTCACCTCAATTCTTGCATGTGGAAGCCCCAATCAATTGACCATCTGAAAGTTGAATGAGGCATGAAGACACCAGCACCTACCATGATTCCTAACCCATTCACCTGCTATGCACCTTTTGGCATACCGGTTTGGTTCTGTCCAACAAGGTCCTGCTGCAGTCACCAATTTGTTAGATGGCAGGAGTCTAGACCTCTTGCGAAAACATGACACAGAAGCCCAGATGTCGTAAAGGAAAGTTTATTCCAGAAAATACAGAAATACAGCATACTTGCTGGGAGTTTGGAAGCCTCATACAAACTTAGTGAAAATCAGCCTTACAGACATCCTTATGCTAAAGATGACAAAGTAAGTTACTAGGTAAAGGACTCTCCCAAAAAGGCAAAAGAACCAAATAAAGCAATTCTAGAGGCAGGCAGTTAGTACCTCAGATAGATCATTACTTGTTTTGCACATATGCACTGATAAGAGTAAAGCTGACTAAGGATAGTTTCAGATAACAATAAAGTGATTTATAAGAGGTGCTGACCATTGCAACAAGACAGAACACCATAGGTAGTGCACAAGCACTGCCAAATAATTATGCTGGATAACAGTTCATAAGCACACAATAACAAGTGTAAAAGAAACATAAGTTGCACCTTATGCAGCAAAAATGGATGTTGTAGCATGCATGGGGTATATGGGGTGTCCAGGTCTACATATTGTCCTAATCTAGAAAAGCTGCAAGGTTGTACAAAGGTAATATTAAAAAAGCAAAAAAGGACTATGAGCTGTAATCACCTATGTACCTGACTGCTAGTATTCTTATCTTTCGGCTCATAGTGTTAAAATAAGGAAAACTGTGTGATTACACTCCCCTCTGAAACATGTGGATGCACCAGCTCCTCACATGAGCTGGAGCACTTTGTACTGTTATGAACTATTGTAACATTGAGTTCTTAAGTGCAGTAATTGTATATATTTGTATTATTTATCCCTACTGTAAATACCTCTGTATGTATTGTATTACTTGGCCCGGATTTAACCAGGTCCATCTTGTAAATGAGCTTGCTCAATGATGCCCATCTGGATAAATAAAGATTTTGATTTACCGATTGATTGATTGAGATGAAATTAGCCAGCAAAGTAAAGGATAACTACAAATCCTTTAACAACTACATAAATTTTGTGCAGGGGGCCAATGTACAACTGGGTCCACTAGAAAATGAAAATGACAATCTTATCTCAGATACAAAACAGGTGGGGGAGGTATCAAACATACATTTTAACACAGTGTTCAATGCTACTAGTCAACACATAGTAATGGATAGTACTCAGGATGAACAGATCGTAATCAGTCAGGATGATGTTAAAAACAGACTTGCAAGATTGGTATCTAACAAATCTCCTAGCCCTGATGGGATTTAACCAAAGTTAGTCAATGAATATGCTGATGAGCTGGCAGGACATTTCACCATGATGTTTCAGAATTAAAGTGATTCTGAATTAGTGGTGGACAAGTGGGAATAAGCATATATTACTAAAATTTTTAAAAAGGGGCCCAAAAGAATTTTAAAAATTATAGACCTGTTAGTCTGACTTGTGCAATAGGTAAGGTCATGGAAGGAGTTATTAAGATATGGAAGATATGGTTGATGAATTCATCTGTAGTGAAGATATGATAGATGAGTAGCAACATGGTTTTATGAAAGGAAGATCTTGTAAGATGAATCTAATCATGTTTTATGATAAAGTCTCAAGGGAATTAGATAAAGGATGTCCATTGGAAGTTATATATCTGGAACTCTCAATGGCCTTTGATAAAATACCTCATGATAAGTTAGTAGCAGTCTTAAATAGTTCAGGCTTAAACAAAAACATAGTTAACTGGCTATTGTCATGGCTCAGTGACAGAAAACAGAGAGTGAACATTAGGGGGAAATTGTCAGATTGGTTGAAACTTTCTGGTGGGGTGCCTCAAGGAAAGGAATATGGCATTCCAGATTTGCTGATGATAGAAAGATAGAGTCTGTAGTCCATCAGAAGTCTGAGATTAGAGCCTGACAAGATTCACTTCTGAAGTTGGAACATTGGGCAAACCTACATAAATTAGAATTCAGCCCCTGTATCGTCAAGATCTCCTTACTTCCTACTGCCCCTTCCACTCACTCCGATCCGCTGACAAGGGATTGCTAGAGATTTCCATGGTTGGGTTAAAAATATCTGGGGCATGTGCTTTTTCTTATGCTGCCTCTACCTTGTGAAATTCTCTACCTCGTTGGTTAAGGGAATGCCTGACCATCTCGAGTTTTAAAGTGGAGCTCAAAACATATCTGTTTTATCAGGCTTTTTCTGAAGGCTTTTAAAATCTAAGGGATGTTTATTTTCTGATCATATTGTTTGTTTATTTTACTGTACAGCACCTTGGTATTCAAAAGGCACTTAAGAACTGCATTTTCACCTACTTACAAATGTGTTGTAATCCACACTGACAGGAATAATTCAATGGCAGGGTATATATTCAATGGTCAGCCACTTAGAGTAGTAAATGAGGAAAAGTACCTAAGTGTTCTGATCTCTAATAATTTTTAAATGTTAAAATCATTGCAATTGCCATTCTATTGTTGGTGGGGCTAATGGAGTATTGGGACGTATTAAGAGGCATATTGTAAGTAGAGAAGGAGGTGTGATTATGCTATTTTATTTGTCACTGGTCAGGCCGGGTCTGGAATATTGTGTACAGTTCTGGGCTCCTTGCACAACAGCTGGGATCAAATCCAAATAGGAGATCTAGCAAAGGGTGTCAAAATGTATAACAAATGTGCAAAACCTAAGTTTTGAGAGCAGATTGGATAAACTGGGTTTGTTTATACTGGAATACAGGTTATGGGGTGATATGTGCTTGATATATAGAGCACTTGAGAATCACGACCTATGAAATTGTCTCTATTTGGAACTAAGGAACAAACATCATTAAACTAGAGCCCATGTGTTACAACTGAAATGGGTGTAGGAATTACTTAGATAAAAGAATATCAAGGTTTAGTCAAAGAGTGACAACAGCTTGGAATGCACTCCCTCATGAATTGGTTGGGAGTAGTAGTATGAATGAATTTAAAATAAGGCTCGACATGTACTGTAAAAAGAATGACATCAAGGGGTACCGCTTATAGGCATTTAGTGAGCAGTCATGGACTTGTGCCTTCTTTGCTCGTATATCACCTCTGATACCACAAAATGAGATAATTATTAGACAGCCAGAGCAACAAAGCCCTGGAATAGGCTGCCCCATTACGTGGTGGATGCAAATATCTTCATATTATTTAAATCCAGGTTAAATGCTCACCTTGTATGGTTTACTAGACATACATAATATACCCTCCAGGAGTGGGAGACATTCCAGATGGGCACAAGCCAACTTATGTCTTAAATCATCGAGTGATACCAAGTCATACCTATGATACCTATCAGGTATAACAGAAAAAAAATGGCAGGGCAGGATGCAGTTGTCGGGTGGTACTGTGCAATGGGATGGATGGGTGGGATGAAAGATGAATGGCTAGGCAAGCAGAGCTAGCTTGGAGGGTAGTATTGAGCAAAGGGATGGAGCAGGCAAGGCAGAAAACAAATGGTAGGATAGGACAGAATGGGGGTGGTGGATGGTACTGAACAGAGGGATGGAGCAGGGAACGAAGAGAAATTGCAGGACAGGGAAGAATGGGATTGGATAGAAGAAATCAGCAGAGGGAAGTGGTAGGTTGGATCAAAAACAAATGACAGGTGTGGGCAATACAGGGTCACATATTTTCAAGTCAAGTTTGAACTTGAATTATAGGCCTGCCTCAACTTTGTTCTTTTTCTGCCAAAAGTTAGCATGTAATTCCTTTAAGGTGAAATGGCTGTGTAGTTTTTCTTCTAAATTTAGTGTAAGATTCTATGTCACCTCCAACCTTGTTTAGGAAGAGACCAGATAAGTGGTGCCGAATATATGTAAACAAATGAATCATAGATATTATTGATTTTGCTCAGTGGATATTTTGAGACTAGTACCCTCTTGCTTATATAATATCTTGTCAAGTCTGTGTTACTTAGAATTAAACATATTGAATGGTATAGTAAAGGTTTCTTGTTATCTGCTTGTCTTATGAAACTCATGTCATTTGGTGATTAATGTAAGATCCACTGCACTAGAATTAAGATTTGCTTCTGGGCTAGGATAAAGTAAATCAAGTTGCCTTTCACACATTTGGCTTCCATGTTTGGGTTTTGAGCGTAACTAAAACCAGGTTACAACATTCAAATTATTGATGTCCATTGTGGGATATAGGATTGTTCATGTATTTGGTGTCCTAAAGTAAGACACATTATTTCATTTCATTTTTCATTTTTATTTTTTATACTTGTTAGCAAGATGAGCAAACTGCCCGTTTTCAAATGCGACAAGTTAACAAATAAACAGTAAAGACACACAAAGCATTAATAACACAGAAATCATACGAACTACAATATCAAAACATAAAAATTACAATATAAAGTGCAGTATTATGTTAGGAACCACAATTGCAATCAATCAGACTATTCAAC
The DNA here is from genome assembly GCA_016271365.2 of Neoceratodus forsteri. Taxonomy (NCBI): domain Eukaryota; kingdom Metazoa; phylum Chordata; order Ceratodontiformes; family Ceratodontidae; genus Neoceratodus; species Neoceratodus forsteri. Next base: position 851,850,078 of record CM057458.1, read on the forward strand.
TATTTAACAAGCCTATTCTTGAACATTCGAACTGTCCTAATATTAGTAACTTCAGTTGGAATACCATTAAAAAAATTAATTGAACTGTATGTTACTGACCTCTGACTAACTGTTTTATTGTAAAGGGGGATTCTAAATAAACCTTTAGACTGAGATCTGGTTTCAAGGTAACTTTCCTGTAAGGGAAAAAGGTCCTGAAAAACCTGGGGAAGTAAACCCTGGGTTCTTTTATACACAAAAACTCCAAGATTTAACTTTATCCTATCTGAAAAAAGAGGGACAATTAGCTTCCCTTAACAACACACAATGGTGTGTTTTTATTGGGAGACCTGTCATAAAATGTAATACAAAATTATAAGTTACCTGTAGTTTCTGTAGCATTTTGTCATTTGTACCAGAATAAATCAGGAGACTGTAGTCAAATGCACTTAACAAAAGACTGTGACCAAGAAGTCTACTAGATTCAGGGATGAGAAAGGGTTTAATCCTAAATAACATTCCAATCCTCTGATGAATTTTTTTGATAGTCTTAGCCACCTGTCGATCAAATGAGAGTTGAAAGTCTAAAGTCACCCTCAGATAGTCAAAACTATCCTCTAGTTCAATTTGGTTCCCCACTAAATCGGTAATCTGAACATTTATATCTCTGTGTTTCATGAGACCAGTAAAGACCATACATTTGGTTTTCCCTGAGATCAAGACAAGATGACGCAAGGACAACCACATTTGAAAAGTTTCAAAATCCTGCTGAACTTTGAATAATGCTTGATCTGGCATAATTCCTTCTGAAAAAAATTACTGCATCATCTGTGTACATAATTAAACTGGACACTACACAAGTAGAAGATGCAGCATTCACAAAAAGGGAGAACAAAAGAGGGCCCAAGATTGAGCCTTGTGGTACCCCACAAAATATCTGATGGGAATTAGAACAGGCCTGACCAATGATTGTTTTATGCTCCCTATTTTTAAGGTAACCTCCTATTCATGAAATTACATCCTTGGAGAGATAGACTTAATTCAGGGTTTTCAACAACAATGAATGATCAACTAAATCAAAAGCCTTGGTGAGGTCCAAGAAAACTGCAGCAACAGAGCACCCCAAATCAAGGGAACTCCATATGCTGTTCATGAACCCCACCAAGGTGGTCTCAGTATTATGACTTTTCCTGAAACCATGTTGACAATTTGTCAGTAAATCATACCTTGACAAAAAAATCCTGCATTTGGTCAAAAATTATTCTTAATAGGATCTTCGATAGGGGTGCCAGTAATGAGACTGGTCTATAGTTTGAAACATTGTTCTTACTACCAGTTTTGTGAATGGGTTTGATGAGTGCTAATTTCCAAATCTGAGGGAAAACATTGTGACACAGTGAATGGTTAAATATCAAAGCAAGGGGAGTGGCCAAAACTTTAATTCCCTTTTTAAGTCAATCTTATCCTGTCCAATTATTGGTCTAGGACTGTTATTAAGAACATAATCAATGGGGGGAGGGGGGGTGGAGCCTAGCAGCCAACATGGTGGCATGCTAATTCTTGCTGAAGTTATTTCGTGAATCCCCTAGCAGCCCATCCGTGACATCCAGTCAGGAGATCAACGCTTATAAGAGCAAGCTCTCATTGTCGGATCACCAGACCTTTCAGTTAAGATGTTTCTTGTTAGAATTGGAGGCAGACTCACAACTCTATGACACAATTAACAACTCGGGCCTGGCTGCATCTCACGCACTGTATAGGCCAAGAACCAAGTGCCTCCCGAGTTTTTGGAGCGTCCAGTTTGACGCACAGTGTACAGGCATCAACCCAGAGACTGCAGGGGGAGAAATGGCCTCCTCCACCACTTCCGAAAGCTTGGCCAAGGGCATTGCGAATATGACGGTGACGTTAAGCAAAGTATTACAAGATACTACAGAGCTAAAGCAAGCATCTACACAAATAAATGAGGAGCTGCTAGTACTAGCCCAGCAGTTTGAGGGCTCCAAAAAAGTTATAAAGCAGCAATCTGAACAAATTTTACAGCACGACGGTCACCTGAGGGAACATCATGGCCAGATTCAGTACTTACTCTTCAAAGTGGATGATTTAGAAAATAGAGCTTGAAGGTGGAACATCAGAATAGTGGGAATTCCAGAAGGAATGGAGGGCAAGGACATGATATCCTTTTTGGAGGATGCGCTGCCAGCGATGCTAGGGCTGGAACGTGAGGCCCCACCAGAGATTGAACAAGCCCACTGCACACTTGCACCAAAACCAAAACCTGGGGAGCTCCCTCATACAGTATTGTGCAAATTTCTTTGATACCTGGTAAAGGAGAGATATCTCCACCTAGCAAGAGAACTAAAGTCCCTAAAGTGGCAAGGTTGCACCATTCAACTTTACCAGGATTTCTCTCAGGAGCTAGCAAGGCAGAGAAGAGCATACATAGAAGTGAAACAGCAACTATACAAGATGGGTATTCCCACCTCACTCAAATATCCAGCGCAGCTCAGAATCCAATACAATGGGGTCTCTCATACATTTAGCAGCCCTGGGGATGTGGAACACTTTCTACATAACATACAGATACCGAGCAGTGACATGACCAAACCCCACAACCTCCGAGTAGCACAAGTAAACCACACAGGGAGAACTCCCCGAATTCTATGGAGATAGCAACCAGTTCCGAGTCGAAGGATACAGAGCCAGAGGGGCCTGTCGGAGAACTCAGTGGGGACAATCGAGGAAGCTTGGGAGGGATACACCGAGCAGAAAGTCATCGGTCAGGAAGAACAGATCTAGGAGCAGACAGAGATTGCAAATCCTCTCAGATGACAACACGAGTTCCCCAGCCATTACACCTATTAAGCTGTTCAATAGATATGAACCTCTGAGGGATCTTGTGCCACACGCCCTGGACTTAACAAAGAATTCAGACTGTCCGACCCCAGAAGATCTCACAGATCAGAGTTTGCTTAAGGACTTGGCCCCACAGTGCACAGACTGGGCTGAATGTGAGGGGGATCTGCAGGCCGAGCAACAGCCGCCAAGATGACAGAGGGATTCCAACCTTACTTTACCTGCCCAGCTTGCTGGGCCTTGAAGGACTATGGAGGGGTTGAGTTTCTCTCCCCATCCTTCCCTCTTGCCAATTAACATATAGGGGATAGTCCCCCTTGTTTGGCTGGCACCCAAGTAGGGTCTTTTATAATTGGCCAGTTATGGTGAGGAGGCAGTATTTTGGGGCTCACCCTGCATCCTTTGTTGGATGGCCTAAGGCCTAGTATGGGTCATGTTATTTGGGTGAGCCAAGTTAGGTGTTTTCTAACTACTTCAGAGATCTGCACATCAAATACTGGGTTCACTCAGTTAGATAGAGTGCTTCTCCCATCTAGTGGTTAAAAGGGGAAACTGATCTGGGTTTTATTGTTGGTTCAAACATGGTTTAAGGGTGTCAATTTTATGTTCCATGATTTGCTGCTTTATAACCTGGTACTCCCCGCATGGTGAGTTTTGAGGGGGTTCACAAGGCCCTATTCGGGGCAAGTAGCAGTAGAGGTCATACTATAGGATGATTGCAAAATTAGAGGTTTCTGGTAAATTACCAGGCCCCGTGCTCAGGAGGGGTTCTTTTGATCATGCACCATATCCATATGCAATGGTCAGATCGTACAAGGAGAGCCTTTTAGGTGATAGTTTGGTACAAGGAGGGTGGTATGGAAAGGTACAAAAAAAGTTGTTATAGGGACTAGAAGGATATTAAGCGAATTGTTTCACAGTGTATGTGGGGATTGCAGAAATACAGAGGGCAGACATGGGAAGGGACTAGGGGTTGTTTCGAAGGCCAAGCTTCCTACATACAGATTTCTTAGTTTCCTGGTAATTAGATGGGGCTCGCGGGCATTTTTGACTGTTACTACTCATGGCAGGTAAAGATATGGTAACGGTTACCTCATGGAATGTGAGGAGCCTGAACTCGCCCATTAAAAGTAAGAAAGTACTTGTGAGACATAAATCCCTGAGAACTCAGATAGCCTTCTTACAGGAAACTAAGCTAAATCATATGGAAGTGCAAAAACTAAGATGGGAATGGTTGGGATAGGAAGTTCATAGTGTGGCTAACAAAACCAGAGAAGTGGTTGCCATACTGTGTCATAAAATCTTAAAATGGTCTATGCAAGAACAAAGAGCTGACAAAGGAGGGAGATGGGTATTAGCTAAAGTAGGCACCCCCACAGGGAATATAGTTTTAGCTAACATTTACGCTCCAAATGAGGACACCCCCGATTTTTTTCATAAACTCTCACAAGAGCTATTGGAGTTGTCGACAGGGGAGGATGACATTCTCCTGGGGGGGATTTTAATTTAACTATGGATTCCCTCCTGGATAGATCCAGCTCCAAGCCAGATGCACACCCCCGATCCATTAGGGCTTTAAAGGATATGTTAACCCTGCACAAGCTGTAAGACATATGGAGAGAAGCCCACCTGGTTGAGAGGGACTATACCTATTTCTCTGAGGCCAAACAAGTTGCTAGTAGATTAGACTATTGGTTTATCTCTCCAAACATTATAAATAAGGTACTTGATGTTACAATTGCCCTTTTATACATTTCAGACCATGCTCCTTTAACATTAGCCTTGGGTCCTTTTGTTCCTCACACTAGGTCAGTCAGTTGGAGGTTAGACCCCCTATTGTTGCAGGAGACAGACTTCAAAGAGTGGCTTAAAGTGGAGGTTAAAACCTTTTTTTCTGACAATCTGCACGGGTCTGCAACTGCAGCAGCCATCTGGGAGGCTTTTAAAGCCACGATTAGAGGTCACATTATTAGTTATGCTGCCTACCATAGGAAGCAGAGAGAAAATGAGGCTAGGAACTAGAGAGGGTATTGGGAGAGAAAGAAGGCCTTTACAAGAAGGACCCTCCTAAACTCCAGAACCCTGATCTGCTGCATGACCTCCTGGCCCTACGAATGAAATTAAACATGCTTGCATCTAGAAGAGCGGAATTACAAATTCTAAGACTAAAACATAAATACTGGGCAGGGGGAGAAAAAGCTGGGAAACTCCTAGCCTTCCGGCTAAAAAAAACATCAAGCTGAGAGGCATATAACCCAACTAAGGGACAATAAGGGGGTAAAACATAGTAAACCAGCAGTCATTAACCAAATCATGCTATCTTTCTACAAAACCTTGTACAGCTCCCACACTACCTGGGTCGAGTCTAAATTTGAGGAGTTCATGGCAGGTACATGACTTCCTAGACTCACAGATACCCAGAGAGACCATCTAGAGAGGCCAATGGAGATTCAAGAAATAAAAGAGGCAATTAATAAAATGGCCCCAAAAAAAGCCCCAGGGGGAGATGGGTTCTGTATTGATTTTTATAAGGTAATGCCAGAGATAGTGTCTCATACACTAAGAGATATGTTACAAGAAGCTTGGGATCAGGAGATTCTCCCCGCCACCCTCAGGGAGGTGATCATCACAGTCCTCCCTAAAGAAGGTAAGGACCACACCCTACCTACAAGCTATAGGCCCATTTCATTGATTAATGCGGACACCAAAATACTAGCTAAGGTGCTAGCAGCTAGATTGGAGAAAATCCTCCCCTGTTTGATCCACACCTCCCAGGTGGGCTTTGTGAAGGGCCGTGCCAGTTCAGATCACATTAGATCCTTAATTTGCCTCATACAGAAGGCAGAGATGGCCCCCACTCCAGCAACCGCTATTTCAGTAGATTTTGAGAAGGCTTCGATTCAGTAGAGTGGGATTTTCTCCACAGGATGCTGCTGCACTACAACTTTGGTGATGTGTTTAGGGGCTGAGTCAAAACACTGTACACGTCTCCTATGGCCAGACTGCTTACTAATAACACAGTCTCTGCACCATTCGAACTACATAGGGGCACCAGGCAGGGATGTCCCCTCTCCCCGATGTTATTTGTGCTGGTCTTAGAAGCCCTGGCTAGTGCTTTGAGAAAGCATCCAAATATTAAAGGTATACGGGTAGGCTGTAAGTCATATCAGGTACTGTTATATGCTGATGACTGTCTCATTCTAACTGACAATTTTCAATTCAGTGCCAAATATATTGTAAAGTTACTCCAATCCTTTGCTAGCATCTCAGGCCTTAGGATTAATCAGAGTAAAACAGAAGTCCTCCGCCTGAATAAGCAGCTTTCATCTGAAGATATCTCAGCAGTGGGCTTGGTTAGGGCCAAGGCAGGAATACAGTATCTGGGTAATAGGGTAAATGCTAATGTATCCTCCCTTCTGGAGACTAACCTCTCTCCACTGATTGATAGCCTCGAGGTAGAAACTCAAAGGTGGAAACAGTTAAACCTCCCTCTCTCTCCCCCCGGGAAAGTGGTGGCAATTAAAATGATGATTGCGCCGAGGGTGTTTTACATACTATCCCACCTTCCAGTTGAGATCCCCAAGAAATGGTTTCAATTACTGGATAGTATAATATGGGTGTTTATGTGGGAAAATAAAACCCCACGGTATAGTAGAGCCAAACTCCATGCTCCATGGAGCAAGGGTGGGTGGTGCCTTCCACACTTTCAACATTACGCATATGCGTTTTCAGCCGCAGCCACATGCAGACTGCTTTGGAGAAACAACTCTGATTTACCAGCTTGGGAAGCAATAAAGAGGGTGGTCCTGCAAGGGTCCCATCTGGTTGGATATATGGGCAATCCCTTCCCTTCTAATTTTCAGGTTTGGCTCACAATAAAAGCAGCTCATAAGGCCTGGTATAAAGTGAGGGCCATAAGTAACTCCTGTTTGAATCTGGGGAAATATCTCCCTCTATGGAACAACCCAGGTTGGACCATTGATCATAAACCCCTGAACTGGGAGTGCTGGAAGGGGAAGCAGATCAACACTCTACAAGACATACTAATGGAGGATGGCTATACCATAGATAGTTTCACCTGTCTGAAAGAGAAGTTTAATTTGGGTCCTAGTAATTTTTGAAGATATCTTGAATTGAGACATGTTTATTCATCTGGATTGAAAAGAGGGTGCGGGTGCTCGATGTGTCAAGGCAAGGGCAGAGCCAAACAAAACAAACTGCCTCTAGATGGCTGGCTACAATCACAGAAAGGCCTGGCAGGCCATATTTATAGGTATATGAGGGGTGCTCTAACAGACCCGTCCCTACCTGCCAAAACTAGGTGGCAGCATATGTTAAATCTTCCCATCACTGAGAAAGCCTGGAAAAGGGGCTGGTTGATAGCAAAAAAAGCCTGTGGGGACCCCAGAAGCATCTTTATCCAAAATAAGATAAGACACCTCTGGTACCGTACTCCAATAGTACTAAAGAAAATGAATTTACTTACGATTGATAGGTGCTGGAGATGTAATGCAAATGGAGCAGACTTACTCCATATACTGTGGCAATGTGATCCCATCCATCCTTTCTGGTCGGAAATACTTACATATTGTTTCAATGTATTGGGGCAAAAGTTTCCTATCTCTCCTAGTTTTTGGATCTTGGGGCTCCCACCCACTAAATTCAGACCATCTTATCCCCACTTGTCCTGGCTTATACAGGCCTCAATGGAGGCTAAATGGCTGCTTCTATGTAGATGGAGGACTAGGGAGATACCCTCTCTCATGGCTTGGTTAGTAGCCATGGCTAATTTGGCCAGTTTCTCCAAGCTAACTCACTTGGCTGCAGCAACCCTGTGTGCCTTCCTGGATAAATGGGATCCATTTATGCAGTACCTTCAGAATGCACCATCACATTTCGTAAAACCCTTTGGGTAAAGATATGTTAAAGCCACCTTGAGTGCTCCCAGTCTTACTTCTTCAAGCCCGCTGGTGATAACTGGTACGGTGAATGAGCCCCCTCACCCCCCAGTATCCCACATTGCAAGTAACAACCCAGTCCCATGTCATGACCATGATTTCGTCCACTTTCTTTAAATGTATTATAAATGCACTGTGAATACTTTACTATGATACAGTATGTAAAATCTGTATGAAATGTATCACTTATATATGTCTCTGTAACAAAATAAAAGAATCTAACTGCAGAAAAAGAAAGTAATCAATGACTACTTCAGAGGTCAAGACATGAAAATAGAAAAGAGGGTGCTCACCATTAAGATGCCAATCCACAACTGTATTTATATTAATAAAAATCATTTGGTTTTGAAATTTTGCTGTATCCCCAAAGTATTCATTGAACATGTTGGTTATATGAATAGGATCACTACATAATTGATCTCCATCCTGAAGGGTTATTGCACTTTCACCAGTATCCCTTCCCAGAAGATTATTAAGTGTTTGCCAGGTTTGTTTTGGATTACCAAATGATAGCAGTTGTTTGTTTTTAAAGAATTCTACTTTTGCTTTTCTAATTGCTGCCTTACATCTATTCCTAAGAATCTTGCAATTGATCAAAAGATTAGGGATTTTATCTTTTTTAAAAGTTTCTGTACTCTATCTCCTTGCCTCATTAACACCCTTAATTCTCTAGTAATCCATTCTTTTTTGCTTCCTCTAATTCTCATCTTTTTAGGGGGAGCCAATTGATTAACTACCCGATTCAATAATTCACTAAATGTTTCTAGTTTTTGGTTAATATCATGTATGTTTTTGAGACAAGTCCAGTCAATTTGTTCACAAGTCTCAGTCATAGTCTAAGAGGTAACCCTATTAATATGTCTTGTTTCGACATAGAGTGGTGGACTATGATACTGTTTTGATGAACACCTACTATGATTGCTAACCACATCTGATAAAACTCCCGATTCAATTATCTTAGTAACCACAACCTAATCTAATATGGTACCTCCACAGGTCCTATAATTAAATATAGTAATGTGAGAAATTACCTGCTGTACTCCCATTTCTTGAAAAAAGTCTGCAATAAAAGAATTTTGATCAGTACCCCAATTGAGGTTAAAATCCCCCATTAAATTCCATTCCCTATTAGTTGGTAAAGATTTCCTAACTTCAGATATAACATCAAGTCCTTGCTTGATACAATGTGGAGGAATATAAATAGAAGTGACTGTAAGATGTTTGTTCCAGCCAAAAAGCAGGTCCACCAAGATGATGTCACACCCTAATCCACTATGGTGGGAAGCCAACTCCAATGCCCTGTACCTGGCCCTGACATAAACCGCACCCCCCTCCCACACTTCTTTCCTACTCTGTCCTGTCTGTATAAATTATAGTCAAGAAGAAAGATTTCATCATTATGGATTCTATCAGTCAGCCAATTTTCAGATATGGTTATGACATTAAAGTCATGTTGGACAACCCATGCCTCAAATAACATACATTCAGCTGTGAGGCTTTGTACATTGAGATGTACGATCTTAAGGGCAGAGTGAGATAAATTATCCTGAGTAATATTTTATATTAGACCAGGGTGAGGGTGAACTGAACCAGATAAAAGACGAAGAATAAGATCATGTGTTTAAGCATCAATTTCAATTTCAATCAATCTGATTCTTTAAGTATGCCTCTCAAACCCTTAATCCTAGTGGGAATACTCAATTGACACAAAGCCATAGTATCACAGTGACCAAATCTAAATATTAGGCATCCTGACTCAATACCCAAAGCTTGATTATGCTCATCAAAAGGACCAAGAGGATTAGATGTAACATTCTTCCCCATAATATTCATAGGGGATCATTAACATAATTATTAACTGCACCAGAAGTTATGAGTGTGACTGTTCCCCTGGGACAAAAGTCCCCACCTATTAACAATACTAGGCCTAACCACCTCATTTTACAGAGATATAATGATTACTCTTTAAACAAATACTTAAAAAAAATTAAATACAAGACCTTATCTCAGGTTATGATCCGGACTATGGAATACCATTATGTAAAGTGAATTTAAACTTTTTATTCCACTCTGTGAGTTACAAGGCTTCCATGCTGCCAGAGATACTGTATGGCATTCAAGCCCTGTGAATGTTTTAAAACAGTGTTATCTCAGCAAGTGTGTGAGAGAGAGAGAGAGAGAGAGATTATTTTATTCAACAAATGTTGATGTAGGTAGTAAGTCAGGACAGGGTGCACACTAAAGGATTTTAGTGCACACTCCAGAGGATGTAGTGAGGCAGGAAGATGAAGGCAGAGTGTCCTTACACCCCTGGAAAGTTCATTAAAATCCTTTACTACACATCCTTCAGTGGCATATCACACTTAGCTCATTTGGCCATTTGTTGTGTAATTATAACAAAAAGTAAAAACAAATGTTCTGGGTTGCTTGTTTATTTTACAATTTGAACTTTATTGGTTTTAAATGTCAACAAATATGACAGTTTTCATCAAATAGTGCCACTGTTGGTATGCTTAGTTAGTAAGTGATGCTGTTCACACAGTTTGGAGTCAATGATGAGTTGATTTCATGGTAAATGTCCATTTACAGGAGTAGTGTTTCTCAAGCTTTTGTCTGTCCTGGACCCCACCTCCCCAAGTCAGAAGTAAACACAATGCCAGCCTTTTTGAATGACAGCAGGAGATCTGTGTGTCCTGTATCTTGTTCTCTGTTCCCCCTGATGAGGAGTGGATGTGATGGTGGCCACTTTTCACCCAGCATGTCTTTTGTTTCCCGCTTCCTCTAATATTTCCACAGGAGGAGCAGAGAAATTCATTATAATTACATTTAAAGATTACTGATTCAGAAGCTCTCAGTTCCACTGGGAACTGCTTCACTTAGTAATCCACAGCAGTACTCAAAATGTTGTAGTTTTGTCCTGTGCTGTGCCTCCCACAGAGGAAAACAGCTGTTCTGGCCCTATTTAGCTGTAATGACTCCAAGGAAGCTGTCTGCCATTCTGAGTTGGAATCCTTAAGAGAAAGATGGCTGTGTGTCTGAAGTAAATGATGTTTGGTGTTCAGGAAAATCTGAGTTAGTATATGAGTGCATTTTGACAGGGGAAACTGAACATTATCATGGAGCTCTAAATGCTGCAGTACTTGTTAGCAAGGGATAATGATGAAACAGTCATTTTTAAAACAGAGGCTACAGAGTTTATTCTAAGTTGTGGTCAAGTGTATTTAATTTAAATTGTAGGGAGATCTTTAAAAATGTGTACTAAATTAGGAGTTGTAGTTTGTTATTGTTATATACTGAACAGATTATATAACACAGGTTTAAATAATTGTGGTAGTAAAGGCTACAAATTTCAAGATGGCACACACTGCTTTTTCATATTCATTTAAGAGGCATACAGATATTTACATGTTATGTCCTTTTCTTAAATGAAAATGAGATTTGGCAGAAGACCATGCATTTATAGATTTAATGTATGATCAGCTGATGTCCCTCAGCCAATTAACTTACTGTATTTTTTCTTTCTATTTTATAAATGTTAATTATATAATGGCAAAACATATCCCTGAGCTCCGATTGATCAGTGTGTGCTTGGAACAGTGATGTTATCTCAGTATAATATCACTGAGTACAATCCAACCACATACATGACCACATCTTACCAAGAAAATTTGATATCTTGTAGCTAAAGTGGCAAAAGCTTGGTTTCATATAAAAACCTATTTACTAATATTGTGGGGACTAACATATTTGGCATGACTAAAATATTTCATAGTTAGGTAGAGAACAAGTGTCAGAACATCTCATTTATACTGTGGGAAGATTTGTTTTATAATATTAGTTTCACTGTTTTTTTTTTTTAGGAAACACACCACATGTGAATGCACTGCATCATGGGTATGCAAATACCTAATTATCTGGTATTGCATAACACACTACAGTGATACCAGAAAATTAATTATTAGCATACCCATGATGCAGTACTTTCACAGGGGAGAGTTCCTCAAAAATAAAACAACAAAAAACTGTTAAACCAATACTATAAAAATAATGTCCCCACAGTATAAAGGAGATATGACACTTGTTCTCTGCCTAACTATGAAATGTTTTAGTGATCTACATGTACAAACTTTTCCCATAATATTAATAAATAAGAGCCTTTGTATAAGAGCAATAATGCCCTCCACTGAGTGTTTTGTGCGGGAAATAATGTAATTTTTTTTTTTTTTTAGGTGCAGGGTGCATTTGGCTTGAGGCCTCATGTCCAACCATCTGAGATGAGCTGTTATCCCAGCATGACACACAACATGTTCGGCTTAATTGTTAAAGTAAACTCCTACCTCCACATCTATCTCCAATTTACAAGCTAATCTCTTTAGTTAGTATGCAACAGGAGGAGTGGGATAAAATCTTTTCCACTAAAAAGATGAAATTTACAGACTGAAAGAAAAAAGAGTTTTTTTCACTGTTACTTTGCAATTTCCAATTTAATGGCAGGGAACACTAAAAAAGATGAAATTTACAGACTGAAAGAAAAAAGAGTTTGTTTCACTGATACTTTGCAATTTCCAATTTAATGGCAGGAAACAAAAATGTAGTTGCTGTGAAAAATAGTTGGGAGGGTTCGGGGATTGAATACATTGGGAAGTTCCCTCATGCACGCACATACTATGGTGTTTGATCATTGCTCAGAATCTTGTGTTTTTGTGAATGTAAACTGGATTTTAAATCCTTGCAAGGGAACAAGACATCACATTTCTAAAAGCCTCTTTTTTATGTTCGCTTGCGAAACTGCACAGAGAGCACGTGTGGAGTAGCACACTTGGGGTGTGCTCTCACCAATGCACTGCTCAGTCGAGCAGGCATGGCGATCTCAGCACCACTGGGTAGTAGCTCAGTATGACAGTGGTGGTCTTCGCTCAAAGAAAACCACCGCTGCCATACTGAGCGCCGCCCGCATCATCGCTACCTCCCCAGCGCATGTCCGTCACGCCGCCCCAAAGCTGTGCCATGCTGGGGCCACCCCAGCATGGCAAACATGTTGCCGACAGGTGCCAAGTCCCCGTCGGCTCACGGCCCCCAAAGCTATTGCTGCCACGCTGGGAGCCCACCCCAGCGTGGCAAACCATTTGATTGATTGTTGACAGGGTGCCTCAATCCTGCTGGCTCCTTGCCCCACACACATCTTCTGCCATGCTGGGAGCCCACCCCAGAGTGGCAAATGTCCCTGTAGTCTTTTTTTCTTTTTAACCTGTAAAACAAAAGCGTCCCTTGCCTCCCCAGCCCCCCACAACCCGCACCACCCACTGCGCACCCAGCCTCCCCACACCCCCGCACCCCATACTTACCTCCGACCTGGCGCGACAATCTTCGTGGACCGGGAACACGCCTGCACTCTTCAAAGCTGACCGCAAACTGAGGAAATGCCGTAAGCTGTATAATGGGCTAGATAGGGGTTTCAACTTTATTGCATATCTCGTCATTTTTTGATTTTTTACCAATTAACATGGTTTACCTTCATGAATGATGTCACCGTCATGGCATTATGTTCGGACCGAAGGGTGATTTCGCAGGCACTGTGCACTCACTGTGCAAAATCACCCTTCAGCCTTGGATAACACCATGACAGTGACATCATTCATGAGAAGGGGTCCCAAAAACCCCATGTTGAGAATTTGGTGCAAAAATTCCAAAAAATGACTGTTTCACGAGCGTGCATTGTGCAGTTCCTACGCAGGCTCGTAAGTTCACGAATTTTCAATATTTTCATTCCAGATTTTCAACATTGCCATTTTATCACACCTTCTTATGAGTTGTACAGCTGTCATTTTTCACATCTCGCCCAAAATGTGTTTCTGCCCATGTAGCACACAATGGCTCAGTCGGTGTGCAAAATCAATGTATGGAACACATTAAGAAAATCACAGTGACACTGTTCATGAGCAGGGGTCTTAAAATGGCTATGTTGAAAATTTGGTGAAAAAATTCCTAAAAATGACTGTTTTACGAGCGTGCGTTGAGCAGTTCCTTCACACGCTCGTATGTTTGCGAAATTTCAATATTTGCACTCCAGATTTTCAACATTGCCATTTTACCACACCTCCTCATGAGCAGTACAGCTGTCATTTTTCACATCCTTCCCAAAATGTGTTTCTGCCCATGTAGCATGCAATGGCGCAGTCGATGTGCGAACTCAATGTATGGGACACATTAAGAAAATCACAGTGACACTGATCATGAGCAGAGGTATTAAAATGGCTGTGCTGAAAATTTGGTGAAAAATTCCTAAAAATGAATGTTTTATGAGTCTGCATTGTGCAGTTCCTACGCACGCTCATAAGTTTGCGAATTTTCAATATTTTCACTCCAGATTTTCAACATTGCCATTTTACCACACCTCCTTATGAGCACTGCAGCTGTCATTTTTCACATCTTGCCCAAAACTTGTTTCTGCCCATGTAGTGCACAATGGCACAGTCGGTGTGCGAACTCAGTGTATGGGACACATTAAGAAAATCACAGTGTCACTGTTCATGAGCAGAAATCTTAAAATGGCAATGTTGAAATTTGGTGAAAAATTCCTACAAATAACTGTTTACTTAATGTGTGTTGTGCAGTTCCTCCTACGCCGTAGGTTTGCGAATTTCCAATATTTTCACTCCAGATTTTCAACATTGCCATTTTACCACACCTCCTTATGAGCAGTAAGTCTGTCTTTTTCACATCCTGCCCAAAACGCCTTTCCCCCCATGTAGTGCACAATGGCGCAGTCCGTGTGTGAAATCAATGTATGGGACACAGTAAGAAAATCACAGTGACACTGTTCATTAGCACAGGTTTTAAAATGGCAATGTTGAAAATTTGGTCAAACAATTCCTAAAAAATGACTGTTTTATGAGCGTGCGTTGCACAGTTCCCACGCACGCTCATAGGTTTGTCAGTTTTCGATATTTCCACTCCAGATTTTCAACACAGGCATTTTACCACACTTCCTTATGAGCAGTACAGCTGTCATTTTTCACATCCTGCCCAAAACGTGTTTCTGCCTATGTAGCACACAATGGGGGTAACAAACAGGTCATGCTGACAATTTATTGTGCAAATACCAGCAATCGCACAGGGCATTAGGATAAAACATCATACATGCCAAACACCACTGCAAATACCTGCAAGTGAACGTTCGGCATTGACAAATGCTTGTTTTATGTTAATAACCATCTAGTAACTAATCAGGTGCATAGGAAATGGAACATTAGCACCCTACTGTAATATTAACTTCACAAAGTATTTTCCTAAGATTGTGCCTTCAGTACATGTCAGAAAAGTAAAAAATAACTGTTAAGGCTTTGGTGTTTTGCCAATAGGAACATAAAGATGCATTCTATATGTGGTCTAGAGGAATGGTAAACCTCTCCATCTGAGAATGGTCATCCTGGTGAAAAAATGTCTTCATAAACATGCACTTGGGAGATTAACACAAACTTAAAGGTGAACCCTACCTAATTTGTACTAGGTATTATTGAGGGCAAAACCTTCTGTACCCAAGGCATGCCAGACCACAAGTGGCAATGATGCTGTGGCAACCAAAGTAAAGCTGGGAATTTTCCATTTAGGTAATCAGTAATAAAGGTACATATGTTATAGCACCAATGTACTCCTTTATTCCACAATGTATTTCTTCTAGTCTGAACTACTCCCTAGCACTAGACATAACATCATTCACAGGTGTTACAGGGAGAAACCTCCTTTGTCCTGATGGATAACACTGGCACAAGGTAAATAGTGGTAAGAACCAGACTAAGCTTACGTATGATGGCAGATATCATCTTCAAAAATGTTTGTACCCCCCAACTATTCCAGTGGAGGGTCTGCTATCTGGAACACATCCAAAGGCAATGGGGGGTTTCACAACCATGCTTTAACACAAGATTCCGACCACTCTCACTTCCTACTGGATCAGACTACAGTGCATTCTGGGTGAAAACTACGTGCAAAGAGCTCACTGAATGTAATCACAGACCAGTAGCTCTCCCCTGGTAAAAAGGGAACGTCATATAGCCAAGACAGGGCATCTGTTGCTATCCTAAATTGTTGCAAACAAGAATTAATGGGATTAATGTTAATACCTTTCTCCTCCATTCTAAGTCTGACTGCAGCAACCCCATATATTTCCCCGACTGGTCATAAGTGGTATTGGAAAGCCTGTGCTTTTCTGTGAAGGATAAGTAAACACACAGGTAAATAGAGGTTGACAATAGACTATAAACAGGCTGCATTATCCAAATGGCTCTTGATCTGCATTGATCAAAGTCTGGCCAAGCAAGCAGATGTTATGGTACTTCATAGCCATGAACATCTAACATGACATCTTGACTGTGAAAGTAGCTCACAAGTAGCAGAGACACAGATGCAGTTGCCCTCTGATTGGAAGTCCATGTTGCCAAGAGAGAGGAACTACTGAGACATTTAATTAGATTCAGAGGGCCTCTTCCTTCAAATGAGTACTGGTTCAGGTCTTCCTGAATCGCAGAACTCCTACAAAGTGGTTACACAACCTCAGGGATCTCCAACTACCACTGTCAGTTTACTGACAAATGCCAGATGTTAAACAATTGATTGTGTGCTAAACAAAGGACAGCCCTGGAAATCAGGTCTAGAGATGGTCACTGCTGTAAAAGATTGCAGATTAAATTTGATCAGGCACCCTGACTATTTACAGTATACCCAGAAAGGTAAGCAGTTACACTGTGCAAGTCACACTAACCACCATGTTAGTATAGTTCCATGTTGGTGATGCAATTAAGGTACTAGTTATAGAGTAAGTCTGTAACACTACTGAGTAAGGTAGAGAACATGTAAACAAAGTACCCCTGGAAAAGTAATTTTTTAAGTTTTTTTCCCCTGTCATTGGGCCTTGCTATACTGTGCTAATGTTAAATACAGAAAATATTCCTTTGTTCTTTAACCTAGATGAAATTGTTAGCTATATGCCTAGTAAGTTATCACCTGCACTAATAGAACCAGTCTAAAACTTGCATGTTACCTGTCTTCATGGGTCAGTCAGAAAATGCTACAGAAAAAAATCAAGATTGTTAAAGTGCCATTGACACTACACGTTGCATATTACATGTTGCAATTTTGAAATTGCCTAAGAACTGTTCTCAGAAATACATGTGGTTAACATCAAGTTCGTATTGATTGTAGTCAACTATAATTGTGAAGACAATTTTAGTGCCTTAATGGGTCCAAAAGAGAGCATATGTGGGCAATATAGGTGCACATATATTCTAGTCTGAAGTTGATTATAGGTCTATTTCAACTTTGTTCTATTTCTGCTGAAAGCAATGCTGTCATTTTTGTAGATGAAATGAGTGTGTAGTTTCTTTTAAGTTCAGTATAAGATTCAATGCCATCTTAAACCTAGTTTAGGACAGACCAGATACGTGATGCTGAAAATGTGAAAACAAGTGTTTCTGAGATATTACTAGTTTTGCTCGATAGTGGTCTAGAGACAAGTATTCTCTACTGATTGTTATGAAACCAATGTGAGATAAAATATTTAAGAGTTTACTTTTATATAATGTATTATAAGTTCTCACATTGTTTAATACCTAAGCTTTCATTGTCACCACTGTGAGACTAGTTTGAATCTTTTGTTCAATTGTGATAGTTTGCAGTGGTTGTTACATGTAAAACATGTCTTGCCTAATAGCAATTATGGGTTTGAATGAGTTCTAACTCAGTTTCGTTGACTTAGGTGAAAACATGTTCATCAAATGTTCATATATGAAATTTAAACCAAATTCAATTTAGCTGTCTTAATGTCTGATGATGTGAGATGAAAAGTTTTGCATGTAAAATGTACTGTATAAAAATATGACAATTTTTAGAGAGATAATGGTATGTCTGAACAACAGTATCAAGATGGTATTGCCCAACATCTAATGCAATCCAGAGGTGGTATTTAAGCAATAATGCACAACAGGGTGTGGTATATGATGAGATATCCTCACGCCTCTGGCAGTTGGGCATGAGACCACCAGAGAAGTGATGATATCTCATGATATACCACATCCTGGAGTGCATTACTGCTATTATGAACTAGACTGAAAAAAGAAAGTGGTTAGTAAAGTGATCAAAGAGTCATTTTTCATATTTAAAAGATGTATTTGTTCTATGAACAGATTTGTTTTCAAGAAGACAAAAAATAGTCCCTTTTTTATTAAGTTGATATGGAAATGCAGAACTGAAATCATTTATATATAATTTATAGCAACTTCAGATACGTAAACAGTGAAACAGGAACATATAGCAAATACTGTTAAGTAAACAGTAAATCAGGAACATGTAGCATTTTATATCTTCTATACTAACATGAAAACCAGGTACTTTTCTACACTGCTAGTGTTAACAAGTCAGCAGTTATTTTTTTTTATTGTCCATTTTCTTTACAATCTTTGTAATTGTAGACATTAAAGACTTGAATATATGGAAACAAGTGCTGCTCTGAGGATGCCATGCATGAATCATCAGATAAAGTTTCCAGTCGGCTTTGTTTTGCAGGCTGCATGCTGCATGCTGCTCGTTTGGGCTTCAGTGCTTGAAGTGATATCCTGTTGTTGTTCCTGTGGGTGAAGCAGTAGAAGAGAGAGGAACAGTTAACGTGGTGCAGCACAGACTTGGATTATTCTAATTACTTTCTGTTTTTTTTTGCCTATGGGATACAGGGTCTGGGAGTTCCCAGGGATCGGAGTTCACTCGGGTAGACTTTGTGCAGTGATTCACCTTGCATCTAAACATTGGATTCTATGAAGTTTTGTGAACAAATGGTAAAGGGAAGGTAAATGGTGCCAGGGAGAGGCTGCAACACATGTTGCTGTTTTTTTTATCATGTCTTGCAAGAATTGTGGGTTGTTTACTCTTTTGGGAACAATTGTTAATGGTTTTGGGGGACAGTGAGCCGATTTTTTGGGGACGGATAATTTTTTTTTAAGTTGGGTGTATTTTTCTGGTTTCTGGCAGCATGGGTTCAAATCCCAACATTCACCAAGTATGTGTGCTGTATATGGTCATTTCCAACATGTGTGCTTTGTTTTTTTGTGTGGTGTTCTGTCAGGCAAATCTTTTGTTTTCTTTGAGATTTGTATACCTTTTAGTATGTGATTTTATGTGTGCAGCTTTGGCGGTTTAATTCATGACAAGGCTGGGGGCTGCTCAGTGAATCAGCACTGTTGGAGATGCTATTTGGGAGGTCTTCGTATTCAGTTTAGTAGACTGGGCATTGAGTCAGAGTATTTTAATTCTACATGGGTCTGCAGTTTAAAAGGAGTTACAGATGCATAGTTTTGAATTCTTTAGCTTACCTGCTCTGGTGGTGTTTTGATATCTGAAGACATTGCACTGTAGTCTTACACTCTCTGTGTGGAGACCTGTGGATCACAAAATTACATTTGTTGAGCATTATGGAGGTAAACTGTTTGCGGGGGAGTATATTTACATATGTGATGCTCTTACCAAATGGTGGTCCAGTACATTTGCAGATGAGGTTGAGTGCAGTGTTGCTTTATTTTTTTTTATGTGAAATTACTGTGTCTTCGGAGGTACTTCTGTTTGCAGTAGTCTATAGTTTGATGTTGCTTAATTCAGTCAGGGCTCGATGGGATGTTTCTGGCTGGTCTTCATTTTGGTTTACTGTATTGAAAATTTTACTCCACCTTTCTCTGTCCGTTAAGGAGTGTTGCCAATAGCTACAAATTGATGTCTCTGATGTATGACCCATAACATCCATTATTTCCTTTGTTTCAAAGCAGGCTTTTAAAAGAAGTTGAACTGACGTACTATACAAACTTTGATATGTGTATATGGTGTCGAGCTTTATTTCTTTGCAGATTCTGGGCAGCATGGAAGCAAGGTAGTTTACACCCAAGGGTTCTTTAGATTACTATATAGTCTGGGTGTTTGGAAACTCTTGTGGCAGTCATCTGGGATGACAGTACAGTGCAGGGGCACCCGATGGAAGCTTTTTTAAGTACAGCTCGAGGCTTCTGACAGGAAACAGTGGCTCAGTGGGGTTTTCAAACATGTGTACTGTCTTTATTTCTCTCTAATGGGTCATTGTGGTTTTTGGTGTACTTGTTACATTGTTGTGAAAGACAAAACTCCTTACTTTGAGTTGCTGAACTCCCACTTTCCCTCGACAAGCAAATGGCAGCTATACATCTACCACAACCTTTTGTAATAAACTTGCTGCTGTGTTTGGACTAAGGGCTACTGCATTTTTTATAAGCAAGAGGTGCTTCTCAGACAAGGCAGAGTGGTGTTTGTTTATATCCTTTCCTTCATGCTCGATGTTTTTTATTACTCCAACAAATGCATTGTTTGAAGTTGTGAAGGAAGGATCATTCATTAAGCAGAATCTTCTACTGCCAGGTGGCTCATTGAAAAAATGATTCAACCCAGCTCTTATACCAATGTAGCTTGTAATCCATACTGCTCCCCCTTTAACTGTTATTACACTACCATAAATTTCCTGCAGGATTGTGTTTAAATATTCAGCTATCACAGTTGAAAAGTCAATGTCTAAATTTTTTTCTGTCAACCAGTCATTTAAGACATTCACTGCCCACTTGGTTTGACGTTTGGTATTCTGCTCAGTTTTACTCATTTTTATTTACTCTAATTCCTCAGCTGTCACTTGAACATGACATTTTAGATCTTTTTCAGCCATTGCTTTACTCATTTCTTTCTTTTCCAATCTTTTTAAACTCTGTTCTATCCCTAAATTGAAGTTTACTTGAAAATCTGCTACTTGTTTTTCCATTTGAGGTACATGCTGCTTTCTGTCAAGGGCTTAGTGATATGGAGCTAATTACCTGGTTATTTAGCTGTTTTTTTGGGGGGGGGGGTGTGAGGATATACTTAGATATCATCACAACTTAAGACAGCTATTGGCCAATCAGATTTATGGATTTTTTTTTACCTAGTTCATTATGCTTAACATCTAACAATGCCATCAAGAAATATAGCATTTCTTAAAATCCAATATGATATTTTCAACATCTGATACCATTAGCATGTCATCTACAGCAACATGTCTGTCTACAACAACTCAAAGCTTTGGGATGTCAGGAGAAAGACAACAACATGTAGAATCTTATGCTATCTAACACACCTTAAAATCATGATGTGACAAGTCATTCAGTATTAAGACTATCACCAGCTCCAAACATCTACACTGGATCAGACCATCAATGGAGAGAATGTCAGCAAGCCTCACACCCCACCCCATGGAACAGCTAAAAACAAATATTTGTTGAAGACTGCAAGCCCTTGACAAACAAAAGTCCCTAATTAACATCTCATCTTTGGCAACAGAGTAAAAGGGCTGGGAGTGACAATTTACCTGGGGCTACAGGTTTGAGAGGCTAATGTGCGTGCATGTTTTGCTACTGCCATAATCTGGACTGGTTATATGCCAAGCTGAAATTGTGACTGTTGTACTGAGGGTATCAGCTAAAGAGAAACTGTTCAAATAATATATGTTTCCAGCACCCCCTTCCAGGGGAAGCAAAAGACTGTTAGCAATGTGATGTTCTAACAAGCATGCACTGATACAAATAATATTTGAAAGAGACTGTTGATTAATTACTTGCTAATTGCTTATATGTCATATTTTCAAGTCTTTTTTTGCTAGGAAAGGATTCTTGTTATCTGTTTGTCCTGTGAAATGCACAACATTGAGTGATTTATGTGAAGTTCACTACTCTAAGATTAAGATTTGCTATTTGTCAAGAAGAAAGAAAATCAGGTTGCCTCTCATAAAATTGTGTTCCAAGTCTGAGTTTGGGGTAACTAAAACTATATCACAACACTCATAAAGGGAAGGGTAAAACAAGGGTTGTTAGCAGGTGGTACTGAGCAAAGGGATGGAGAGGATGGGAATAAAGAAAATCAGCATGGCAGGATAGAACAGGTTTGGAGGGTGATACTAAGCAGATGGATGGAGCTGCTGTGATAGTAAACAAACAGCAGGGAAGGTCAGAAGAGGGTTGGTGGGTGGTACCAAGCACAGGGATGGAATGGGGAAGGAACAAAAAAATGACAGGGAAGAACTAGGTTGAAGAGTGGTATTGAGCAGAGGGATGGAGTGAGTTAGACAGAAAAAAATGGCAGGACAAAACAGGGTTGGTGGGTGGTACTGTGCAGAGGGATGGAGCAGCGGCAGGAACAAAGAAAAATGTCTAGGTGGGAATGGGGCTGGAGGGTGATATTGAGCAGAGGGATGTAGTGTGTAGGGAAGAAAATAAATGGCAGAGAATGGCAGACTAATGACAGAATGCCACTGCTTTGGGAGCAACATGAAAATTCCAATGTTGCACCACTTTGTGTGCGACAGTCAAATTCTCATCTCACAACATGATAAATGGTTTCTCTGGCTATGCTGGGCATCCAGGATTTGTTGGTGCCCAGAAAACATATTTCCATGCATAATTAAGAATAAATAAATTAATAAATTAAAAAACCCACCAAAATCTAACAAAATATGTCCTGTTTAGCTGAATTCAGGTATTTGTGTGTGTTTTTTAATACATAATTTGTTGGTATTTTTCACATTTTATAGTTAGAAAAAGGAAACAAGATTGTGGCTCTCATGACTAAAAAAGTGTTTGCTGTGTAATGAATATTCTAGTGGTGCAAAAGCAAAACACTGTCATGACAGAGCAGTTTTCTTGTCATATGTTTAGTGTTATCTAAAAACCCATGCTCAGAAAAAAAAAACTTTAATTTCTTATAACTCTGAAACTGATTAACATTGTTTTCATTAAACCTTCAAAATGCACCTACCTGGCACAGGATGCTTCTACCCTAAAAACTTTGCAAAAAAAAATATTTACCATGTAGGCTGCAGGTGAGAGCAAAAAAAATGTCTTGTTATAAGTATAGAAAGAAAATATTACCTTTTATTAAACATTGACATTCTGTATCTCAGAAACTGCACAAGATGCCATCACAAAACTTCTTTCATCTTGAGAACATGCCTCTGACACAAGGCATTCCAAATTGTGGACAATTTTGTCAAACACCACTAAGGCTATTATGGTGCAAATATGTTGGTGCTAGAACTGTAGTATAACAATATGGGTATGGTGGCACAATGTTTGAAACAGTTGGGTTAGAGTTTATGTCAGAAATTGTTTTTGATCCCATAAATCTCAGTAAACATAGGCCATAGGACTGCAACTTTGGTCGGGACAGTCTCAGTCAAAGAAGTTAACTTTTTGACAAGATTAATCAAAATTGGTTTGGCAGTGCAAAATTTATTAAAAGAGTAGTGCAGACAAAATTAATCTACCTATCTATCTATCTATCTGCATGTCTGTCTGTCCGTCTATTATCTATCTATCTATCTATCTATCTATCTATCTATCTATCTATCTATCTATCAATGTTGTCCACAGTGCATTCTCTTTTTCACTGTTCCTGCTTTTCATTTATGTTTACAGTATTTTGTTGAGTGCATGAGATACTCATTCACTAGGAAAATTGACTGAAGTTACACATCAAGGAATAATCAGACTGCACCATGACAAGACTGTTTAAAGTTCATTTCTACAAAATCAAGACTTCCATTATACTTCCATTTCCTTCTCAAGAAATCAAAATTATTGGTAGTTTACTGTTTTATTAGTGCTCTTAACTGAGTACTGTTAAGAACAGTTTTTTTGACACTCAGAAAAAATAAGGATATGTTAGGAAGATTGATGGACTGATTCATAGAAGTCTGACTGGTTGTTAGCTTTAGTCAAAGTACCAATGATGCTAAAGTTACTGAAGAAGTTCTGAATGACATAATTATGTGGCACGAAATAAGGCTGGCAAGCTTTCCCTGGCAATAAAAAAGGGAAGTAGCTTAGAGGAAGGGGTTGAGGCACAGAATCTATCAGCTGTGATGAGAAAAAAGTTGCACTTTAGAGATCAAACCCAGTCACCCTAGCCTACATTGTTTGTAGCTCTTTCACTGAACTAAGCATCCTTGCAGGAGATGCATTATGTGGCAAAAAATATCTAGCACTTAGTGCAGACCCCCCACACACACACACAAAGTTGCTATGAATTTTCATAATAAACAGTCTGTGTATTTCAAGTAATTGTTTTCTCCAAGTTTCATTTAAACCTTAGGATATAAGCAGTAAATTTGTATCAAGGTATTAGTAATATACAGTGGAGCCAGCCACAATGTTATGCAATAATTTGCAGTAAATGACATGTCACAAAATAATTCGGTAATAACAGCCTACTTGCCTTGAATTGTGCTGTTCCCTGAAGCATAGTGCCATACTTTGTGATATACTGCAGCATTACTGTGTTGTATCCTGGTTGTTGTCACTGTAAGATGTTGTTGAACGTCTATAACTAACATCAGCAATGACATCTAATAATTCATCTCATTCAACATAAATCATAGTGAAAAGATAAAAAAAAATATTCCACTCTGGGAATACAACTCAGGCCCCTATACTGTATTGCTTGACAGCCTGTAAGTTCACCACTACAGTGAGCTTACTAGACAGAATATACATGCTGTAGCAAAGGACACCCAGCACTGAGTTACACCCTCCCCCATCCAAGCAGCAGAGGATGTTCATAATTAACAGTATGTCTATTGGAAGTAATGTTTCGCAAGTCTCATTCAAGTTGCATTTAAACCTTAAAGTCTAAGCTTGAACTTTTCAAGTTATCATCAGTAGAGAACTTCAGACATTAATGGAAGTATATCACAAATATCAGCAATAACATCTAATGTTTTATTGCATACAACATAAATAGTAGTGGACAAGAAAAAATGTTCGACTGTGGGGATAAAGCTCTCACCCTGTACTCCCTATCACTGTACTAAACTTCCAAAGCAGAAAATGCATGCTGTGGCAAAGAACATCCAGTATTGAGTGAAGCCCCCCACACACACACATGCACACACAAACAATTGCAGTGGATTTTCATAATGAACAGTTTGTGTATTTGAAGTAAAGTTTCCAAAGCTGCATTTAAACCTTAATGTCAGAGCAGACCTGTTCATGTTGTCAGTGATATAGAAGGCACACACAAACAATTGCAGTGGATTTTCCTAATGAACAGTCTGTGTATTTGAAGTAAAGTTTCCAAAGTAGCTTTTAAACCTTAATGTCTGAGCTGGACTATTTATATTATCAGCGATACAGAATGTCAAACCTTGCTGAAAGTCTATCACTAAGATCAATGATGACATCCATAAATGTTTCTCATACTACACAAATTGTTGTGACAAAGAAAAAAATAGTTCCTATTTGGGGATCAACCCCAGGCCACCTATCCTCTACTGTTTGATAGACTGTAACTCTAAAACTGTGGTAAACTTCCTAGATAGGAGATTCATACTGTGGCAATGGACATCTGGCAGTGAGAGCAGCATCCACCCACACAGACAGAGCTGCATGTTTGTAATTAACAGTCTTTCCTTTTGAAGTAGTGTTTCCCATGTTGCATTTAAACCTCAAAGTCTTAGGTGGAACTTTTCAAGTTATCAGTAATATAGAACTTCAAACTTTTCTGAAAGTTTTTTTACCAGCATCAGAAATGACATCTTGCAATGTTACTAATACTATATTCTATTTATTTAGTTTGTGTTGACCGGGTAAGTGCACTACACAAATTCTGCCTATTTTCAGGCATGACCCGGGGAAGGGGGATACAGATGAATGCCTACTGACCTTGAACCAGATTAAGCTCTTGGTGGTATTTCTCATGAATGGGGGAAATTTGGCCAGATCACCGAGGAAATTCCTCTGCTCTTTTCGAGAAGTGCCATGGGATCTTTAACATCCACCTGAACTACCACCAGAACAGGCAGATGGGACCTTGGTTTAATGTCTCATCCAAAAGACGGCACCTCAGGAATGCAGCACCCCCTGCATGCTGCACTACAGTGTCAGTATTGGGATAGTAACCCAAGTTCCTGGTGTGGGGATAGAACCCACAGCCTACTGATCTCCCAGCCTCAGAGGTGAGTGTGCTACCTGCTGAGCCACTGACACTGACTTTTAATGAATTTTAATGAAAAAGAAAAAAGTGTTCCACACTGGGGATTGAACCCAGGCCCCCTATCTGTGTGATAGTCTGTAACTCTTCCAGTGTAATATGCTTGATATACAGGAGAGCCTTCTTGTGGCAAAGGACTCCCAGCACTAACTACAACCCCCCCCCCCACACACACAGCTGCAGTGGATGTTTGTAATTAACAATTTGTCTGTCTCAAGTAGTTATTTCACAGTTGCATTTAAACCTGACAGCCTCAGCTGGAAGTTTTCCAGTTATCATCAATAAAGAACTTTAAGCCTTACTGAAACTCTATCACTAACAGTAGCATTACATCTAAAAATGTTTCTCATACTACATAAATTGTAATGAGAAAGATAAAATAAATGTTATGCAGTGGAGATCAGATCCAGGCTTGTGTAGGTCTGAATCCCTTCACCAGGATGTAAAAGCTCTATCGCTGGCATCATCAGTGACATCATGCAGCTGGATTACTTACATTGAACGTACCTTTGAACTTAACTAAAAATACAAAAAGAAAAAAAATGAGTATGCATGACCCCAATAGGCACTTACAGCAATGCCGTCAGCACCTATAAAGCTAAAATGCTCTAATTATAGAGTTCACTGGTGAGTTTTAATGCAGCACAAAGATGGATACAAAACTATACAGGATAAAAAGACAGATGTATTTTTATTCAACAGGATGTTAAACTGAGGAGGTCCCGTACAGTTTTAGTATGGTGCTTGCTAACAGCTTTTGAAGATTGCCACCCATCCAGTGAAACATAATGTTTCCTCATTCATTCTGTTTTCTTACTCTAAGCCAATATATCTTTGTTCAGTTATACAACATAACAATGTAATTATCTTATTGTTTATTGTATATTGAAAAGAATCAGAATTACAATCCTTTGAGTCATAGACTGTTTTGCAAAGGCTCCATGTCAGTAAAAAAAAAAAGGAAAAAAGTACACATAACTAATATCGTGTAACACAAAGTGAGACAGCACAGGGAAACAAACATTGGAGGTTTACATCAGCAGGGATCATAAAGAAGGTCCTGGGTCAAGGTTATATAAATATGACAAGATGCAGCTTCGGAGGGTCTTGAATGGGCCCAGAGTTGTATTTTATATACAGTGGAATTGAGGTGCCTGGGAGAGACAAATGTGGGAGACGGAAGAGAAACATATCTCTTATCTGTGGGCATCCTTATTGCATTAGAGCAAGTACCTGACTACAATATGGCTCCTACTGAGAGTCTGAAAGGGAGGTGGAATCATTAAGGGAGGTGGAAATTTATTTGCAGTCACAGGTTGCAGTGTCAAGGAGGAGGGTCTTGAGACCTGTTTTAAATTGGCTGAGACTAGAGGCCAGGGGTATGGAGGACAGTAGGCTGTTTAGCCATAGGGGAGCATGATATTGGAAGGACCTTTGCCCAAGTGATGTTATACAGTGAGGAACTAGGAGGGTGGAGTTGGCAGAGTGCCTAAGGGCCCTCCTGTGTGGGACTATGTGGATAAGTGGGTGGAGGCCAATTGGTGCTTGCTTGCTTGTGTAGTATCTTTTTTGCAAGGAGGCAGGTGTGGTACTTAAGCCTGCCTTGGAAGTTCAGCCAGCCAGCATGTTTATAAAGCTTGCATGTGTGAGTTAACCTGTCACATCCAGAGACCAAGCAGCAGGCTTTATTGAAGGTGAAGTTGATGCTGCATAGGGCATTTTGATCAGCGGACCCATAAATTGTTATTCTGTAGTCCACCAAGGATAGAATTGAGGAAGACACAGTGAGATGTATGGCCTGTGGGGGTAGGCAGTGCTTATGTCAGTACAGGATCCCCAGTCTGGTGTTAACAGAGGAGGAGATGTGTTGTATGTGTGAGTGGTAGGTGAGGGAGGTGTCCAGTGTGACTCCCAGGTATTTGAAGCATGAGACCGGTTCAAGCACAGTGCCATGGGAGTTTGTGACAATTAACGGTGCATGACAGAATGGGTTCTCTCTGTGAGCAAAGATCTTAGATTTAGTCTTCTTGAAGTTAAGTATTAGGCGGTGTTAAGAGAACCAGGTTTCAATTTCACTAAAGAAGCCCTACAGGGCAGTTTGAAGTGAATTGGAATGATGATGTTTCCAAAAGACTACAGCATCATCCGCAAGCAGCAGCTTTGCACTGCAGGATTGAGGGAGGGAGTTCAGGAAGATGGTGAAGAGTAGTGGGCCAAGTATTGACCCTTGCAGGACTCCTGCTAAGACTGGTCTACTGGAGGAGATGGTTGCATTGATTTTGACCTGTTGAGTCTGGTGTGAGAGATAATCTTTGAAACTGGATGTAGCCTCCGGGGTGAAATTCAGGGATGGAAGGGTTTGGAGAAGCAGCGCATGACTGACGCTATCAAAAGCTTTGGTCAGATCTCCGTAGAGTGCACCTGCCATGAAGCCCAGTTCCAGGGCCTCATGTATATATGTAGTAAATTTGATGAGGGCAGTGGAAGTGCTGTGGCCCCTCTGGAAACTGTGTTGTTCGTGACAGAGCAGATTGTTCTTGGACAGATAGTCTGTGAGCTGGTCCGACACTATTTTTTCAAGAATCTTGGGTGGGGGCAGGATTTTTTTACAGATTGTTGCTTTTACAGTATATGTAATTAAATTACAGAGGGTTGCCACCATGAACTGTAATTGAGTTAATGGTTTTATAGCACATAATGAAAATACAATCAATCAATGTAAGAAAAAGTTGCTGATTCTTCAATCTTCCATAACATCCAGATGATTACATTTAATGCCAAGTAAAAAAATTAAAAAAAATAAGAAAGTCTGGTAACCAATACCTACTTCCTACTGTAATCCTAGTTTTCATCTACTGTAAATCACTAGAGTTACAAAATGTACAGTGCTATATTTTCATTCAAGGAGTTTCACTGTCCTTTTGTTATCTGAGCACAATCCACAGAAACTTAATTCAATGCAGTTTCTTATAAAAAAAACATACTAAATGCATCTATAATAATTATGTACAGTTTTGCAATGCAAATTGTAATCTTTTTATGATCCCTGATTGTGTGAATTACAACAAATTAAGTGTTCTCTGTTCAGGACTATTTTATGGTTTCTAAAAGGATGTCTGCTTGTAAAAAGCAAGGTCAATATAGACAATTAGAATGTATTTATGGCTGAGCAGTCTGAGAGTGTAATAGCAAGGACTGTTTATAAGATTCAATTTTATCACCCCTACAGCTTAATTTTTGAAACAAATGTCTAATGACTACAAGCTTAAAAGAGTATCTTCCTTCATTAAAGAAGGACAAGAAAGACATTAAGACATCCTGACAATCCACTACACTTGGGATCACCGTGTAATTGTTTTCATTCTGTTGTAAAGGACATTGGGTAGTAGTGGATCTGACAGAGTTGCTGCATGTCTTAGTTAAGCTATTTAACAGAATAAGAATACTATACTGAATTAATGTGTAGCCCTCTAATACACTGTGGGTGCTGCAAAAAATGAGTTTAATGAGCCTGGTTGGGTTAACTGCAATTAAGAATAGATCTGAAAAGTCAGATGTTGATTCTTATTGTAGTCCTAACCTAACTGGTATTCCAGTATTAGTAAATATAGCACAGCATTGTGATATTTTCCTGTGTATATACTTAAAACCTTAAGGGTCTGTATTCTCAGAGCTATTTTGTCAATGTCCCCAAGATGCCTTCAAATTAATGGTGCTCTGACAGAAGAATTGCTATGGTCTGGAGATCAAAAGTGCTGTTCAATGAATTTCTGAGGTATCCTAAAACAGTGGGCCTGATTAACAAAAAGTTAAACCAGGCAAAATGCAGTCACACCAAACAGAATAGCACAAACTGAAAGATATGTTAAACAGTTTTTTATTTTATTTATTTATTTAAAATTGATGATCAGGAAAGGCACGCTGAGCCGAGGCTCATTTCCAGGTGCGACCCGGATACAAGTATACACAAAGGTGAAACAGAGTTACATAATGAGTAGGTTACAACAATAATGTACACGGATTATATACAAATAAAAAAAATTTCAGAGTGTATGTACAGGAATAAAGGCAAGATTATATTAGGCAGGCACAAAATTATATATTACAACCCTATGGGGCACCTGATGGGGGGTTATGATTTAGCAGGTGCAGGTTTGAGACAGGGAGGAAGACAACTCAGGTCAGCATGACATGAAAAACACAGATCTGGGGGCTGGAGAATAAAGGTTTGGGTGCAGAAACACAGAGCAAGGGGCTAGTGAAGAAAGGTTAGAGTGAAGTTATGTGGGAGACGGGCGGAGCACGCTGGGTCCTTAGGAGCATATGGGGTAGTGAGGGGTGTGGAGGAGTCTGAGGAGTCATCTAATGGATGAGAGAGGGGAGGCCAGGTGGAGGTCAGAGGGGAGATTATTCCAGAGGAGAGGGAGGCGGTATGAGAAGGCAGATTGGCAGGTAGCAGTGTGAGGGTGGTGGATGTGGAAAGTGCATGCATCCCTGTGTCGAAGGGAGTAATTAGGGGAATTGGCTGGGGTAAGCTGGGAAGTGAGGTGGGGGGTGAGGGAGCCAATCCAGTATTTTGCTATGAAAGAGACACAGTGGAGGGTTCTCCGTTGGGAGAGCGGGGCCAGGGAGAATGGTGCATAGAGGAGACAGTGATGAGTCACAGTTGTGACATGCGCAATTCTCGAATGTGGCATGCACCATGGCTTAAACTCAATGCGCCAAAGTCAACATACACTGCACTTATGCCAAACTCTGAGATACACAGTGGTGTAAACTGGCTTGTGCCAAAGGAAAGCAACAGTATCCCCATTGGTGGGCTTCTAGTAGCAACCAAAGGGCAGGATATGCCACTTGCAAAAGGTGTAAGTTGCAGCAGAGTATAAAAGAGGTCTCAGTGAGACAGACAGCAGAGTCACTGTGGAGCAAGCAGTGTGCAGACACTCCTGTTGATAGTGATAGCATGATGGCAGCACTGGCATCCATACTAGGATTATTGCTACTGTACAGGTAGCATAGGCACTGCAGGCAGCATGATGGCAGGAACCATGGGAACAGGCAGCAACCAGTGAAACACATACTTGTCAGACACCATGCACAATGGGTGTACAGAGCCAGGACCTCATACCTGGATCTTTAATGGAAGAGCAAGCATAGCACACTACTATCTGCCAAAGGCAGTCATATCTGAGCTGTGTGATGAGCTACAGGAAGATCTACGGAGTGCCACCTGTAGGTGGCATCCCATTCCCATGGAGGTGAAGGTAAGTGCAGCATTGTGCTATCTCAGAACTGGAACATTCCAAACCCCCACAGTTGACACCACAGGCATCTCACAGCCAACCATGTCCAGGTGCCTCTGGCAGTTCCTGGATTCGATGATGGTCTGCATGGACAGTTATATCACATTCCCGCAGGATGCACAGCAGTAGCAGGTGGTGAAGCAGGCATTCTATGAAGTTGCACAGTTCCCCCATGTGCTTGGTGTGATCGACTGTACACACGTGGCCATCAGGGCACCACCAGGCAGGGCAGAGGTGTACATCAACCAAAAGGGCTTCCACTCCATTAATAAGCAGGTGGTGTGTGATAGTCAGTGCCACATACTGGATATCGTAGCCCAGTACTATGGTTCCAGCCATGAATCCTACATCCTCCACAACTGTGGCCTAAGCAAGACATTTGAGGGGGGGTCATATGACAGGTGGATGGCTCATTGGTAGGTGCCACTGACCTATAAAGAAGCACATATTTCCCTGCAGATGCAGCATGCCTGTGTGTGTAACATGTGCCCTGCACATTAAAGAGCTAGTGTACTGCATAATGCCAGTATTAGATTTAAAAAGCAGCCAACCATTGCCTTTTATATCTGAGGTACTTTTTCATTCCCTTTGTTTAATTAGAAGATTGTTTACCTGATGTTACTAGGTGTGATGTGTGGAACCACTCTTAGCCTGGCAGCTAACATATCTTGCTCTACTACCCCGCACTACATCATCAGCATTGTGACCTCACTGACTGTGACATCACTGCTACTTAAGAATGGCAAGTGAGTGACTGCCAGGTTATTAACCTGTGATGTCACTGTCAGTGAGAACACAATGCTGATGATGTACTGTGCAGCAGTGAAGTTAGATAAGTCATCTGTCAGGTTAAGAGTTGTTCCACTCATTCAGCACAATATTATCACATGGAATACTTTCTGATGAGCAAAAGGAAAAAAAAAATACTTCAGAAATAAAAAGCTACAACTGACTAGTATTTAAAATTTTTATTATTTTCCTATCTGCTTGTTTTGGCTCTGCTACTTCTTTGATGTTGTGTCACTTACATCCCACAGGTGACAGTGGATACCCACAGCTGCCATAGGTCATGACGCCCCTATGGCACACACACACACACAAACACCATGGCTGAAATGCACTATAATGAGGCCCATGCTTCCACCTGAGCTTTCATTGAGTGGACATTTGTGTTACTGAAGGCACATTTCGAGTGCCTGTATAGATCAGGAGTGACATTGTAGTACAGCTCTGAGATGGTGAGCAAGATCTTCATGGTGTGCTGCATGCTGCACAACCTCACACTCAGGAACACTGTGCCACCACCAGACCTGGATGAGGAGGAGGAGGAGGACGGGGCTGATGAAGACCACCGTGAAGAGCACGGCAGACAGCCTCATGACCATGCAGCATTGTGCCAGGCAGGGTAACATGGCAGACATGAGCTGATAGCCCACCACTTCAACTGAATGATAGCAACCACCAACAGGTGGCACCAGCAACAGTAGGCAACTAGCATATGGACAGCATACCACCACATAGCCATGCTGCCCGGTGTTTGACACCAGACATGGTGACACTGTATAGAGCGGACAGTGCACATGTCAGGTGGTAGCACCTGGTGAGCATAGACACTCACAGTGGTGTGTGAAGGACATAAGTCATGCAAGGTAACAGGTTAAACAGCACACAGCATGGCCATACACACTTGGATGTGAACCATGGTGGGGGGTAGGAACAGTGCTGGGATGCAGCACAACACCCACAGAGGGGACGTTGGGGGGGGTTGTGTGATGGGCATGGAACACAGTGTAGTGTGCAACAACATATGTGGGACATACACAACCACAGGGAATGCTGTGAGGACACCTTGCAACAACACATGTGCTGTCAGCAACACATACCGCAATACAGGAAACATATACAGCAACAATGCACATGTGCGATGTGCTTGTATCTGGCTGCCAAAATTTTGCAAAATGTATACGTGTGGTATTGTACTGCATTTGTCTCACACCAACTTGCCACAACAATACCGATGAGTTGGTACAGCCAGGTGCTGCCCACCAGCCATGGTCACTGGATTGCAAACAGTGATGCCATGGCTGGTGTGTTGCACCGGGCAGACATTCCCCGCTCCTGGAACAGTATGTTGAACACGATACCACCGTATGGCCTTGCAGATGTGCATATGTGGAGAGATACGTATATGCATTTTGCATCAATAAAAGAGCACACACATGCTACTTGCGACAGAAAATGCTGTACATGCAGCCAGCATTGTTAGACATGTGTCACATGCGGAAACACATGCAGCTGCTACTGCACGATGCCATAAAGTGCTGAAAGATCAGCAACAAGACTGTTATTGTAGAGCCTGGATGTTGCACAACATGACAAGTCTAAGTGGCAGAGCACCCAATTTACATCTGCCCAAACTACACAGCTCATAAACATGGTGCAGCAGTGAAGGAGGACACTGCTGCCACCAGGATGCAGGCACCACACCCCAGATGAAAAGGATAACATTTGGTGGCTGATTAGGGCATGCCTAGAGAGGGTCTCTGGCAAGGGGCACACCCCCCGCCAGCTGAAGCACCGCTGGCAGGTCATCACAAGGTGAGACCTTGGACACCTCCAGCAGCTGCTGGATATGGCCTCCAGGAGGGATGCGAAGCTGAGGACTGTCCAGTGACCTGTGGAATGTAACTATGTCACACAGACTGCCACCCTGGCAGACACCTATGGCAGCCAGTGCATGGCAATGTGGCCATCACACTCACACATGTGTAAAAACCTTGTCTCCTCAGTTTGGAGAAATGCAGCCTCAGGGTCACAGGGGACCGACAACATGGCATGGGAGCAGCAGGTAGATGAACGAGCAGGGACACACAGCCATCCATGCCAATGTAAGTGGGGTCCTCCCAGAAAATGGTGCCATGGTGTGACTGCATATCTGCAGGTAGTGGTGTGGACCACACATCACCACCAGCTATGAGCCAAAGGCTGTGGTGTGAACATGGTGTGAAGCACACATGTGGTGTGTATGGCCACATGGCATATGGGGGCAGTGCGACAGGTTGTGCACCAGGGGCATTGCAGCACAATGTTGTGTGCAGTACAGGGGTGGCATGTGGTGGCATGGCCACAGTAGGAGGGTAGGTGTAAATCATAGAGACTGTATGTGGGATGGTGTCAAATCCCATCCACACACCATCACCCATGTACTGTTGCATGGCCACTGCCATGACAGCACACTGACACATGTCCCATTCCCATGTTACAGGTGGACAAGGACTCGTGAGTCCCCACCACAAGGCTTTCCTGTGGGCCATGGCTAACCAGAAGCAGAGGGACGCATGCGCATATGCATTGCGCATCAGATGCCGGCAGAGGAGAGCCCAGCCACTGCCTCCAGACAGCGAGGAAGAGGAGGATGAGAAGGGTGGTGACAACCAGGCAGCCACCAGGCCAATGGAACAGGAACAGGAGGCCACGGAGGGCACCTAGCAGGCCCCTAGGGATAAAGGACAGGACACTTGTGAGGAGGGGCCAGACAGTGGCATTGCCCCTGGAGATGGCCATCAGGGAGAGGACAATGCACAGGAAGTTCATCAGTTGGGGAACACCAGGAGGAGCCAGGAAGTCCTGGGACCATTGAGGAGATGGAGGCTGAGGCCCCAATCCCAGAGATTGTGCCCATCAGTGCGTGGACCAGGGGCATGCGCAGCAGGCCGGAGAACAGGCTAAGGGGCAGCATGCTCCCATCCAACCACCACCACAACTACCCTTGGAGAGGGACCAGGTGCTAGCTGGCCTGGTGGAGGCCATAATGCAGGATGTTGAACACCTGCATGGATCCCTGAGAGCCCTGCTGTCCCCCCTATGGGTGCAGTAGTTGGGGGGAATATCAGGTTGCCAGGTTCAACTTTTGTACATGCTGTGGTGGGGGTTGGGGGGTGGGATTGTTGGCTTGCATCATTTTTATTCCTGTTGCTTGAGGATATGGCTTTGTATATCTCAGAATGTTTACTTTTAAGTGTTGTTGTGGGGAGCGGGGGGAGTTTTATACTTTGTACAGTTTTAGTTGTTGTTGTGGGGTGGGGAGGAATATCACCTTTTTCCTGTTGTAATTGTTATTGTTTTTGGTGGGGGGGTTGACACCGTGTTCATGTTGTACATGATGTTGAGTTGTTTGGGGGTGGGGTTGTCCTGTGTATATTTCCATTATTGTTGTGGGGAGTGGGGTTACTACCTGTTTGCAGCTGTGTTTGCAATTGGGAATGTTTTGTTACAAAATAAACATTTGTTATTTGTCCAAGACACATGTCTCACTGTGTATTTTGTGCTTGGTGGTCCCAGTGTCCCCACTACGTGTGCTTGCCATTGTAGGCTTGCGGTCACATGCAGTCAGCACTATGGTGCTGTTGTATGTGTTGGCACACGTACAGGTGGTAATGGTGCATCACATTGTACCCATGTTAGGTGTGCCACGCCACTGCGGCATGTTGCATACACACTGCGCTGCACCTGTCTAAATACCACTCATGGTCCCGCCCCACTATGCACACTGCTGGCTGTACCTGCCCCAAGACACATATGTGACCACTTTCCACAACAATGCAAACAGTGCCACATGGTTTATGACATCAAGAAACATGGCAGTGGCATCCTGCCAATGTGGTGTTCCATGTACACACCACCCTGCATGCATGTGCATACACATGCACAGCACACACTACACTGTACACTGTACATTGTGTCAGCCATACCAATGGTCCAGCTGTGGGCCTGTATGGCACCACTTCACCTGAGGGATACAGAGCCCTAGAGGTGGCACCGGTAACACTAGGCCATGGTGGAGCATTACACCATCCTACAGCAGTGAAGTGCTGCCCTGTGATGCACACCTGTCGTGGTGACACTGTATGCATAATCCGGTGGCCATGGCTGGTGCTTAGAGCCTGGTAGATACAGCAACCAGTAGTGGTGACACTGTGTTAGGCAACTTTCCCACAGGTCACATGCCATAGGAGGGTGGCCAGGCGATGGCTGGAATGGTGCATGCCTTGTAAACATTTGCTCAACAGTGGGCCTTGGGGATGGAACATGCGGTGCAGCACTGACAGTACAGTGCACATGCCCATGACAGTGATTGTGCATCATGCATCCTTCCCTGTGTACCATGGTTGCTGTGGTTCATGCATGTGCCCCCCTTCCTGGACAGTGCTGCTTTATAGTGCTGGCATCCCATGCAACAGCATGTGTCACATGCGATGGTGCATCAACCTGCCTATGCCGGCATCTTCCATGTGTGTCAGTGCAGTGTAGTGCATAGTGGCCGGGACATCCTGACCCCACACACACACTGCTGTCCCTATGTTTGTTGTGTTCAGCATTTGCACATGCAATCATGTGGCATATATATACAGCACAGTGTATGCCTATGTGCAGTGTTTGCCCAATGTGTTGTGCCATGGCATCCCTTCAATGCACATCCCCCACTCCCATGGCATACTGCCCACCCCTCACTGACCAGAGGCCCATGGGGCTGTACTGTGCTATTGCTACCTAAATGGGACTAACAGGGGAAGTAATACACCACCACCAACAACATATGTGACACAAAGCTTTATTCAGTGAACGCATCTGTGCATCAATGTGTAACGAAAAAAGTGTAAAACAAACGTGTGACTGTTTGTGCCCATTACAAACTCTGTACAGCTGAATGCCCACCCCCTTTACATCCCCCTGTTGTATACACACTATGTGACCCAACTCCTCATACACTCCCACATGTGTGCCCTCCCATGGTGTTGTCCCGTGCAGTCCCTGATGTGCACATGGGTCTGTACAGTCTCCCATGTGATGTTACACTGTATGGACCTTATTCACAGAAGGGCATCACTGGGTTTTGGTGAAGTGGCACTGGATACTGACACCGCCCTGCTGGGCGGGCGGTTGGGCCTATATGTGTGTGTGAGTCTGGCACCGCACCTGATGTCATCTCCCCCTGCTTCCACACTGCCACTGGCTCCTGTTTTGGATTGTGTCTCCTCAGCAGACATAGTCTGTTGCCTCTGGTGCTGCATCCTGGGCTGTGTGTCACTGCCTTGAGTTGGTTCTTGTGCCTCTGTGCCCTGTGGGCCACTGTCCTTTGTGCCTTGTACCGCTTCTTCCACTGGCACACTTGTCTGTTGTCCGCTAACTGTTGAGGCCTGTGCCTGCACAGTGCTATGCCCTTGGGGGGGGGGTTGTAGCAGTGGTGGTGGCTGTTGGGCTATTGTTGAAGATGTGGATGTGAGTGTGCCTGGTTTTCCCTGGAGGACTGTACAATGCCCGCTCTGACTTGCACTACATTGCCACTGTTGGCCTTATTGGTGTCTTGTGTGTGCAGGGAAAGCCCCTGTGTGGGCAAGGGGTGTTGTGCATCTGTGCTTGTTGCCGCTGTGGCATGGTGCTTCTGTGCACCTGTTGCATGGCTCTGCTGTTGTGCTGTTGCCTGTGTGTAGCATGTATTCCAGGGTGGCATGGTGGGGAGCACTTGTCTGGAACTTATCGCATTGGTTATTGCCAGCAGTGCTGCTGTCATATCCTCTGTGTGGCATTGCTGCTGCATGGCCATGCACTGGAGTGTGATGTTGCATTGCTGCAGGGCTTCAAGCTGCCCCTGCAAGCAGTTGTGTAAGCCATTCAGTACCACCACGATGTCTGATTGGACTACATTCATGTCACTGAGACCTGTCTGTAATGATTGTGTGATGTCAGCCAGCTGTAGCTCCATTCACTGGTGGTGTTGTGCAATACCAGAGCCCATTGCTCTGGTCTGTTGTGCTAGCCCCTCCTATCCATCAACAACAGACTGGCAATATGCCCCTACGTAGGGGTGGTGGCATGAGCTGCTCCTGCAAGTTCCAGGTTGCCTTGTCCAGGTGGACCTGCAGTTCAGTCACGCTAACCAGACTGAGCTCCGCAGCCACATTATCATGTAGATTTGGTGTTTGTACTGTGTTCCCAGCAGTGTTGTCTTCCTGTGGCTGGTCCTCTGTGACAGACATCTGGCCAATGGTGTCCTCAGTCCTGTCAGATTTCCCCTGTGATGTCTCTCTGTGTTCTGCACCCTCCACCTCCTCCGACACCTCCTGCGCAGTATACCCCTCCTTCACTGGCTTACCATCTGCCTCTTTGGAGCATCCCTGGCTATCTGCTGTGCCACTGAATGTTGTTGTGCCTCTGTCCCCATCACTGTCTGTCTCCTCCTGGCTTGCCTGCTGTGCACCACTCCCTTGTGGGTCTCCTCCTTTATGTCCACCAGGTGCTGCTTCGGTCTATGTGGGTGAGAGAGGGGGTCATCAGTTGCTGTCCATTTCCTCGTGTCATGCATGACCCATCTGCCCATGCTATGTGAATGTATGGTCTTGTGAACTTGGACCCCAAGGTTTGTGGCTGTGACTTCCATCTCTCGGTGTGACAGGTGGCTCCAGGCCTGTTCTCATGCTATCTGTGTGGATGTCTGCTGTGGGGATGCAACAATCCCAGTCAGTGTCCTCTGGTGAGTGCCGTGGGCACCTTCAGGTACATGCCCCCCCCTTCAGAGGTGTGCTGTGGGGCTGGGCGACACTTGCACCAGCAACACATGCACAGCTGACATTGGTCAGCCACTCAGCAGTTGCGGTCTTCCACACTGCAAATGCCTGGGTGTCCTGGCCATGCAGGGTCACATCCCTGACCGTGCATGGTGGTGTGTATGTTCCTTGTATCACAGGCCACAGAACCATGGCTGTCCTACTCACATTGCACTGTAGCCCTGTGGGGCATGCTTGTGGATTGTTGTCTGCTGCATGGGCACACACACACACATGCAGTCACACAGATTTGTCTCACTCAGTCACACACCTCACCACACATACAACCTGGTTTGTGTAGCAGTCCCACCCTGTCTGCATACCTCTGCTGCTCTGCAGCCTGAAGACATTGATGTCAGTGCCCCCACTGATCCAGTGTTGGTTCAGGTGGCTGCTATCTGCTCGTCATGCTCTGTGAGGGGTTGTTGCTGGCTAGGACCTCCATCTGTGGCCTGTGCACACTGCCTGTTGTGTGCAAGCTTTTGCTTGCACCATCTTTTCATGTCATTGTACTTCTTATGGAGGTCTCTCACAGTGTGCTTTTGTAGGGCCACAGCATTAACTCTCCTGGTCACCTTCTCCCGTGCCTTCTTACATTTGTCCCTTTTTGACTTTTCACCTCCCCTGCTAAGCAACTGGCCTGGTTTAGCTTTGATTGCATCCAGTATGATATTAATTTCTTCATGGCTGAAATTTTAGTTTCACCTCTGCCTTCCTGTTGTGGTGTGCTCCGTTGTCTGCTGTCCACTTGACCCAGGGACTAGCGCCATTGCTCATGATGAAAATTGCTATGCCCTTGCTGCAACATGTGCTCTTTTATATGATGCAAGTCACAGCTCATACCATTTGGTTTGCACCTTGGTGCATGTCATGAATGTTCCAGAATATGACGCAAGTTGCATGTCGCAATTTTATTGGTATATTTTGCGCTTTGGTGTAACTTTTGTTTGGCATATCTCCTCCTTTTGAGAATAGACCCTTATTTTTTTTTATTTGCATTTATTTGTAACACAGTTTAACAGGTTAGGCAAATGGCATCCAGTAAGGCCATATCACCACCCGCAACATCAACATTTGAAGCTGCTATGCAATGATAATCCTTCCTGTGTCAAGCATGAGTTATTGCATCACATTTTTATTGCAATATGCCAAACAGTCACAAAAGTGCCAAAGTGTCTGAATCTAGAATTTCACCAGAATGTATATTTAGTCAGTTCATTCAGAACTCAGCAAAAGACAGATATAAAACAGATATTAGTGATTCAGATATTTGTTGACACACTAATACTGTAGCTAATAGACTGTCATCTGATTCTACTACAAGTTTAATGTGAACTGTAGTGTGTGTGTGTGTGTGTGTGTGTGTGTGTGAACTGTAGTGTGTGTGTGGCATGCACGTGTGCAAGAAAATACATTCTTACAGACTTGATAAAGTATCATTAGTCATTTTACTATTAAAACAGTAAGCACTAAGTAGGCAAAAATACTGACAGGGTGGGTGGCACTGGACTATACTAGACCACCCAGGGGAATAACGAGGCCTGATGCTGCAGGCATGTTCCCTATTTGGATGTTTATTGTGTTTTATGTACCTAATGACAATCATATTGTACATGAGGAGCGGTCATAAGAAGGCTGTGTTGAAAGCTTGGGGTCAAAATATGTGAAAATGGCAAAGTTATGACCATTCAATGCAATTTTGGTACACACGCTCGCAATTTTGGACATCTGTAATATTTTTACCCCAGATTTTCAACATAGTCTTCTTATTACCCCTCCTCATGTATGACAGCTGTCATTTTTCAAATCCTGGCCAAAATGTGTTTTAGCAGCTGTGTCAAGGAATGATATTGCAGTTGCACAGCACTACATACTGCCGGGGATTAGGAAATTTTCTGTACCAGGTACATGTTGTGGGGTAATAAGATTGCTATGCTGACAGTTTGGTCATTGTTTCCCTATAAATGGAAGTGTATATACATATCTATATATATATATATATATATATATATATATATATATATGTACGATCTATGGAGGGATGGGAATGCAGGGTCCGGAGGGTCATGCGCTCCAACAGGCAAATAAGGATACAATTATATTGTCTCAAAAAGTAAGTAAATAAATTGCAAAAAAAAAAAAAAACTGCTTTAATGCTCTAGTTAGGGTTAGAGCCAAAAAAGTAGAGAAACATGGCATTAGGGTTTCCAACGCTAACTACCTACCCCCTCTCTGCACACACCAACAGGTGTCAAGGGTGTCCCTTGGAGTTATCAGCCCTAATGCTCACCCCATTCTCCTATACCATGCCAATTGCACATTAGTTACTTATGGAATGAGGTGAACATTAGGGCTGATGACCCCAAGACATATAAAAAATAAATAAAAATCAATTAAAAGTAACTTTTCTAGTAAAGTAATCCCATCACTGGTACTGTAGAATACCACAAAGGGTGCTACTGTTTATTTTTTGTTTGTTTTTTTGTAAATAGTTTCTTTTTTGAAATTTCAAAAGTTAGATTTAAATTTTGAGTATCAGAAAAAGAAACAGTGCGGGAACAGTGTTCTTGAGGAAGGTTTGATGTGAGAACGTTTCAACACTGATCTATCCAAGATGGCCAACAGCAAGGATGCTAAAAACCTCTGAGAGTGATAGTCGCCACAACAACAGCATTTTGATAGTATATCTTTCTCACTGAGCCTGAAAGTTTTTTCATCTGGATTACTACTACCCAAGCAATTTACTCATGCACAGTAATGTGGCATTGGTTGGGAAGTTTGTTTGTTGGCAAACACTGAAAATGACAACTTCCTTTAAACCGACGGCACAGTAAGTAGCTCAGAATACGTAAAAACCTTTTTTTTGTATTTTTATTTTTGCTCTAGTCATTGCTGCTTCAACCCCCATTGTATCTTGGCTTTCATGCTTTTGAACTCATGGTAAATTTATTATGTTAGAAGGCTACATGGTTATTGAAAGTATACTAGAATAAAAAAAATGCCATCTCAGTATGTCAAAATCAGTGTGACAATTGAAAGAAATCATAGAAACAAGAGGAGAACAGAAACAGAGAACACATACTGTACAATCCGAGCATCAGCCAGAAAAAAATCACCGAGTCTTCCAGACCTGCGAGTCTTTATGGAGGAGGTGATGACTGTTCTCCCACTGGTAGTAAGCCCTAATAGAGAAAAACTAATAAAAGATAATATCCAATCTTATTTGTTCAAAAATATTTTAGTGAATAGTTACCAGGCACTAGTAGAGTAATGCTCCAGGAGGAGGGCCAAAGTAATGGAAAGCAGAAGGCTGAGGATTCAAAATGTGAAGGTCAGGGGAGTGCAAGCTGAAGTGAACATTCACAGGTTTTAAAAATGGTTAGTTTTGCACAAGATCTGATGCAGAATGGAGATGAGGGTCCAAACCAGCAAGAAATTCCAGTGTCCCTGGAAAGTCAAATTATAAACAGGATTCGAGAGAGTCAACCCATTGAAACAGAGGTAACCCATGTAAGGGAAGAAAATCAAAATTCAGGCCCAACTTTAGGCCCACAGGGAAAAAATGCAGAGAATGAGCAGCTCAAACATGTAGCACTTGAGGCCGTAAATTCTCTGAAAAAGGAGATGTTGGAAGCCTTGGCTGACATAAAGGGTTCTCTCCTAACAGTCACTAACGCTTTGGGAGAGATGAATGTTAAATTCCAATCTCTAAACTCCAGAACTGACCAGCTTGAGGAATGAGTGTCACAGGTTGAAGACTCCACTTGCTTGGTCCCTCAACAAATATAATATTTAGAAAAACAACTGCAAGCTTTGAGAGTGAAGGTTACAGAACAAGAAGACCGCTCCAGAAGGGATAACATCAAATTGTGCAAGATTCCTGAAGGAGTACAGTAGGAGGAACAGAAAATACTATTGCTTATTTTGAGAAAGTTCTAAGTGCTGCTTTGGATAGAAAGTACCCAGTGGATAAAGTAGTACTTCACAGAGCACATCAGTGTGGCTCACGATTTGGAGGTAACATTGATTACCCAAGGACTGTCTTTGTCAAAACTTTAAAGTTCCAAGATCAAGAAGTAATATTACAAAAGGCTTGTGTCACAAAAGGCTTAAAACATGACAATCTGCAGTTTAATGCCCGTCCCAATCTATCTATGGAAACTTCAGAAAAGAAGAGACAGTATAATCCCTTGAAGCAGCTTCTCTATAAAAACAGGATACATTTTTCTATATTTTATCCTACCAAAATAAGATTTGTCATAAATGGGCATTTACATACATTTGAAACACTGTATGAAGCTATGAATGCTTATAGAAAAGCATACAACTCCTCTTAGTTAATAAGGCACCCTTTAGAAATCAGTCTCCTCAAGTATTACTCTGCCCTCCCTCAGTTTTCCTAAGGAATGATACAGATTAATATAGACAGCTTGGAATGGGTTAGTTTAAGTAAAAGATGCCCACTATAAAGATGAACACCTATAAAAATGGAAAGAAGAAGAATAGTTTGATTTTCTAAACAAGCAGAGAATAGAGAAGAAAGTGGAAAGGGGTTTAAGGGGGGAATAACTTTTTTGAAGGAATTATAGGAAAACGGTAGTTGAAAGTTATGATTTTTGATCTATATGTATAGAATATATAGGTAAAAAAGAAACACGGTGACCATGCACCACTTCAGTTATGTTTCTTAGTGTCTCGGGAATATTTCTTTTTCATCTTGTTTAGGGGTCCAGGAAAAGGGAAGGAAGGGTAGGATGGAAGTCTTTTCCATAGGAAGGTTACCCATTTAGTATCTATCTACAAAATCTGTGGTCTTTTTCTTACAATTTTATAGTAAGATTGCTATATATTTGTTCTAGCAAAAACAATATTAAAAATCTAGTTGGCAAAAGAGGGGAGCCTCAAAATAATAACATTAAAATGTATTTATGTCTGATTTATTTAATATAGCCACCTGAAATGTAAAAGGATTGCAAGACAGAAAGAAAACCATAAAAGTAATAAAACATATGGAGAGAAAAAAATCAATATGTTATTGTTATAAGAAGAGCACCTGACACACGAAGATATTTCCTGGTTTGAAAACCGGTGGGGAAAGGTCTTTCTTTCTGAATATACAACAAATTCTAGAGGAGTACTTATTGCTTTTCATAAACTTACAGTAACACCAAATATTATTAGAAGTTTGACAGACGAACAAGGTTGATATGTCATCCTGATGCTTCAATTGTTTAATTTAAAATTCACGTGTGCCGTGATATATGCACCGAATCAGAAGTCTCCCATTTTTTTAAGATTTTTTTCTTACTCTTTCCACTTTTGTTTCAACTTATATAATCAAGGCTGATTTTAATATTGTATTACAGCAAGTGGATAAATGATCAGGCATAAATAGAGTTTTTGCCCCATCACGCATGGTAATAAAGAATTTTATGTCAGATTTCAGATTGGTAGATCCTTGGCATGAACGTGACAGGGATAAAAGGGTGTATTCCTTTTTTCCCCCTGTACAGTTTTTGTATTCAAGTATTGATTTTTTAGCCTCTAAAATATTGCTCCCCCTTATTCAGACTGTTCAGTATCAGGGTATTGTAGTCTCTGACCATTCTCCATCTATAATAGCCTTAAATATGAGCAAGGGACATTAACATTGAGAATGTGGAGAATGGATAACACATTATTAATGCAGGAAACAGAAAGAA
Source organism: Neoceratodus forsteri (assembly GCA_016271365.2). Classification (NCBI taxonomy): domain Eukaryota; kingdom Metazoa; phylum Chordata; order Ceratodontiformes; family Ceratodontidae; genus Neoceratodus; species Neoceratodus forsteri. The sequence goes on from CM057458.1 coordinate 851,894,555, forward strand.
ATAAAATTGAAATTAAATTGTAGATTCCACCAGAGACTTCTTTCAACATTATTTGAACCTAGATACCTCACCCTACTCCGATCTAATTGTGCCCTAATTTTGATATGTATTTGTTTCTTTCATGCATGCATTTCTGAGAATGTTTTTCATTTGACTGGCTATGTTTATTTGTTACTTGTCTCTATTAATTTTATTGTCAAAATGTTCAACTGTTACAGTAATTGTCATTGATGTTACTGTTTCTGTACTTTCCTGGGTCGTGCCTGAAAATAGTAATTTTTATGACTAGTGCACCTACCCGGTAACCAAAAACTAAATAAATAAATACATTATTAATATCTGGGAGGTGTTTAAACTATATAGTAGGGGGATTTTAATAAATTTAACTTCATACTATAGAAAAAAGATGTTCAAATTCTCTACTGCAATTAGAAAAAGAGATTAATAGATTAACTCAACTCCACAGTTTATCTTTGGACCCAGATATACATAAACTTCTGTTACAAAAGAAAGATCAACATAATTTATTAACTAATGAGTTAGGAGAAAAACAGATACAAAATGCACGATCAAATTATTACTTTAATATGGATAAACCGTTAAAATTGATATCATGGCAAATGAAACAGTCTCAAACAAAGAGCACAGTAAATGCCATTAAAGATGAAAAGGGAAATACTGTGAATAACCCTAAAGAAATTGTTAAATGTTTTGAGAATTTCTACACTGTACTCCTGGGATTATAAAGGCAATACGGAGCAATTGTCACATTATTTGGAAACAATTACTCTGCCTGTAATACCAGATTATTATTTATTTATTAGAATTTTGGTAACTGGGTAAGTCCACTGAGACCATGAAGTCCCTTTTTCAGTGACGATCAGGTTGACAATGATAAACACAGTGGAATAGAGAAATACAATAATAATATACAGGTTACAGAGAGATTTAACAATGTTGCAAAAATTATTACAGTGGAAAGCCAGGTAAGTAACTTAAAACAGATCAGAATAAGCATATATAAATAAACAGAAGAACTAATGTTATACAATATATACATAGCAGGAACACGAGAGCAGGTGGATTACAAGATACATCTATCAGAGTAACATAGACTAGGCATTAACTACACTATAAGGGTTATTTAAAGCAATTTCAGAAAAGGAGGGTTAGTAGGAAGGAGGCAAGCTCTTTTTTGAAGGAGGATAGGGTGTGGCAGGAGAGTAAGTTGGGGGGAGGGAATTCCATTGTGTTAGAAAGATGTTAGATTTACCTATTTCTAAACTAGAAATTGATGAAGCCATAAGTGATTTATCAAATGGGAAAACCCCAGGACCTGATGGCTTGTGGGGAGAATTCTATAAAAGTCAGAAAGACATTTTGTTGGACTCTCTAGTACATTTATTTAACTCTTTTGGAAAAACTAATCAAATTCCTGATACTTTTAAGGAAGCAATTATTCAAGTTGTCCTTAAAAAAGACAAGGCTCTGCTGAGCTGCTCATCCTATTGGCCCATCTTACTGTTAAATACCGACTATAACATTTTCACAAAGATTATTCCTAAGCGTTTGGAGAACATATTGCCCTGACTAATACTTCAAGATCAGAATGGGTTTATTAAAAATAGAACATTGTCAGAAAATACAAGATGAACTTTAAATATTATTGACCTTAATAAACAACAGGATGCTGTTTTGTTAGCTATCGATGCCAAAAAGCATTTGATAGAATAGAATGGTCCTATATGTTTGCAGTGGTACAGAGGATGGACCTGGGTGCACAGCTCAGCAGATGGTTAAAACTCCTTTATGATGCACTTAAGGCAATAATTAAAATGAACAATATAATTTCCGGTAAAATTGAGTTGACTAGAGGGACAAGGTAGGGATGTCCATTATCCCCCCCAATCTTTGCTCTTATAATAGAACCATTAGCAATAATGATTAGAGAAAACTGGGAAATGCATTCATTGAGCATTCAGATGGGCTGCTGGCAATGGAGGTGAGTGGAGGGCTGTGCCTGTGGCCCAATCAGGATACATGGGGAACGGGGTGGGCTCTCTCTGACTTAAGACAGGGTGGGAGTTGGGGGTCCACTAGATACCATGGACAGGGAAGGGGATTTTTTTTTACAAAGATACAGGACCAGGACTCAGGGTGACTGGGGGAGGACAGAGGGTTCTATCTTGATTTGAATTCAACTGGTGATTGGCCAGGGGGGGCCACTAGACACCAGGGACATTTAAGGGGATTGTTGTTTTTTTCCAATTACAGAAATTGGAGGCCAGTGCATAGGGTGACTGGGGGGTCTTGATTTAAATTCAACAGATTGGCTGGCGGGGTCCACTAGACACCAGGGACATGGAAGTGGATTGTTTTTCTTTGGCAGATTGGGGGCCAGTGGTGAAATTAAGAAATGTTGCCCCTGGATGGCAAAATTTCACCCGTCAGAAGCAAATTTCACCGGTTTGTGGGCGAAACTTCACATTTTGCCCAGATAGTCTGAGCAAATCCATTGATCAGCTGCAAAGTTACTAAAGTGAAAAACCTGAGGCTCAACATTAAACATGCTACTCAACCCTAACTATAGGGGCATGACTGTGCACCTATAATATGTGTAAATAGATAAATTGATAGATAGATAAACAGACAGACAGACAGATAGTAAGTAAGTGGAACAGGATGCCCACCTCAGTATTGTTTTATTCTAATCACCCTACTCTTCAGGACCCCCCTGTTAAATATCGGTGGCAGCACCAGGGTTCCCATACCCAGTGCTGCTGAACTGTATTGCAACACAGGAGTGTCCAATACCCACTTTTGACTAGGTCCTCTTCTCCTGTTTAACAAAAACAAAATCTCTTGTTAATTTTTTAAACCAATAAACCCCGGGTTCATGACTTTGAGTCATAAGAAGGCTTTGTTGAACATTTGGGCCAGATATTCAAAAGGGTTGTGCCATGTGCAACAGGGATGCACCAGCTCAAGTCAGAAAATGCACCATTGTGTGATATTCAGCGGGAGGCAGCTGCGCCCCCCAAATCACAATGTGCAAGAGCACAATGGTAATTAATGCATGTGCAACTGAAGGGGGAGGAACCATGAATAAATGGCACCATGCGATATTCAACAGCATGCGCCATGCGTAATAGGGGAGCAAATGGAAGTTGTGCAATAGCAGAAATGATCCAAAATAAAAAGGAACAAGAGAGAGGTGCAAGAATACTACTGGGAAGCTAGAGGTGGGAGCGAGGTGACAGCAACTAGGCAGAGAGTAGCAGTGAGCAATACTGGACAGGAGCAGGACAGAGCACACCTGGAAACTACCAGGAACAGGACAGGAGTGGGGAGCCTGTGCCACTGTGCAGGAGTAAAAGGGAAGTGCCACAGTGGACTAAGGGCAGTGACAGTGGGCAGGACAGCCAAATCTGGGAGGTGTTCCTGGTGCAGGGGGAGTAGCATAAAGGACAGTGCGGGGAACAGGAATACAGCTGCCGAGGGGGGAACACAAACCAGGGACATGGCCAGTGCCACCATTCAGATGGAGGCAGTAATGAGGGGTGTGAGAAGTCAGGCAGCAGGGGGCATGGCTGTGGAAGGGCCCGTCAGTGGTATGCCCCCAACAGGCAGTACCGAGCCCGCACCAGCTTTGAGCACTACAGTAATACTGAGATATTGGGCCGGTACCACCTAAACCGGGTGATCCTGAGGTGGCTCTGTAAACTGTGCAGTGATGAGATGCAGGCACCCACATGACAGAGCCATGCTCTGTCAGTGGAGACAAAGGTGACAGCTAAGACAGGGTGGGGGTTGGGGGTCCACTAGATACCATGGACAGGGGAGGGGATTTTTTTTACAATGATACAGGACCAGGACTCAGGATGACTGGGGGAGGACGGAGGGTTCTATCTTGATTTGAATTCAACTGGTGATTGGCTGGGGGGGGCACTAGACACCAGGGACATGTAAGGGGATTGTTGTTTTTTTCCAATTACAGAAATTGGAGGCCAGTGCATAGGGTGACTGGGGGGTCTTGATTTGAATTCAACAGATTGGCTGGCGGGGTCCACTAGACACCAGGGACATGGGAGTGGATTGTTTTTCTTTGGCAGATTGGGGGCCAGTGGTGAAATTAAGAAATGTGGCCCCTGGATGGCGAAATTTCACCCGTCAGAAGCAAATTTCACCGGTTTGTGGGCGAAACTTCACATTTTGCCCAGATAGTCTGAGCAAATCCATTGATCAGCTGCAAAGTTACTAAAGTGAAAAACCTGAGGCTCAACATTAAACATGCTACTCAACCCTAACTATAGGGGCATGACTGTGCACCTATAATATGTGTAAATAGATAAATTGATAGATAGATAGACAGATAGTAAGTAAGTGGAACAGGATGCCCACCTCAGTATTGTTTTATTCTAATCACCCTACTCTTCAGGACCCCCCTGTTAACTATCGGTGGCAGCACCAGGGTTCTATACCCAGTAAGTTGCTGAACTGTATTGCAAACACAGGAGTGTCCAATACCCACTTTTGACTAGGTCCTCTTCTCCTGTTTAACAAAACAAAATCTCTTGTTAATTTTTAAACCAATAAACCCCGGTTCATGACTTTGAGTCATAAGAAGGCTTTGTTGAACATTTGGGCAGATATTCAAAGGTACAGCTATGTGCAACAGGGATGCACCAGCTAAGTCAGAAAATGCACCATTGTGTGATATTCAGCGGGAGACAGCTGCGCCCCCCCAAATCACAATGTGCAAGAGCACAATGGTAATTAATGCATGTGCAACTGAAGGGGGAGGAACCATGAATAAATGGCACCATGCGATATTCAACAGCATGCGCCATGCGCAATAGGGGAGCAAATGGAAGTTATGCGATAGCAGAAATGATCCAAAATAAAAAGGAACAAGAGAGAGGTGCAAGAATACTACTGGGAAGCCAGAGATGGGAGTGAAGTGACAGCAACTAGGCAGAGAGTAGCAGTGAGCAGGACTGGGCAGGAGCAGGACAGAGCACACCTGGAAACTACCAGGAACAGGACAGGAGTGGGGAGCCTGTGCCACTGTGCAGGAGTAAAAGGGAAGTGCCACAGTGGACTAAGGGCAGTGACAGTGGGCAGGACAGCCAAATCTGGGAGGTGTTCCTGGTGCAGGGGAGTATAAAGGACAGTGCGGGGAACAAGAATACAGCTGCCGAGGGGGGAACACAAACCAGGGACATGGCCAGTGCCATCATTCAGATGGAGGCAGTAATGAGGGGTGTGAGAAGTCAGGCAGCAGGGGGGCACAGCTGTGGAAGGGCCCATCAGTGGTATGCCCCCAACAGGCAGTACTGAGCCCGCACCAGCTTTGAGCACTACAGTGATACTGAGATATTGGGCCGGTACCACCTAAACCGGGTGATCCTGAGGCAGCTCTGTGAACTGTGCAGTGATGAGATGCAGACACCCACACGACAGAGCCATGCTCTGTCAGTGGAGACAAAGGTGACAGCTGTCATATGCCTGCTTGCCACGGGTACCTTCCAGAGACCAACAGGGGTCACAACAGGCATAACCCAGTCGGCCGCGTCACGCCTACTCACACAATTCCTCAGTGCACTGCTGCCACATGCTGTGGAGTACATCCATTTCCCCAGTACACAGGCGGAGAGCACAGCACACATACAAGAGTACCACAGGGTAGCACATATGCCTGGCATGCTCGGGGCCATTGACTGCACCCATGTGGCCATCTGCACACCACCTGGCCTGGAAGATGCTGCATACATTAATCAGAAGGGCTATGCAAGCATCAGCTGCCAGGTGGTGTGCGATGCTAGGGGGTGCATAACCAATGTCTGTGCCACGCACCCTGGGGGAGCACATGGTGCCTTCATCTGGCACCAGTCTGCACTATGCCACAGGTTCAAGAGTGGGGACATCCCCACTGGCCACCTAGTGGGTGAGTATGCAAATCACACAGAAAGACATGGATCTTGGGAGGGGCATAGTCAGAGGTGACATGAGTACTGGTCTAAATTGCCCATGGCAGGGCGACGCTGATCACCAAACTAATGTCCACCCTCTACACACAGGTGACAGTGGATATCCACTCCGTCCCTGGCTGCTCACACCATACCGGTGGCCCGTGACCCCATCACAGCAACGGTACAATGAGGCACATGCCACCACACACAATGTCATGGAGCGGGTGTTCCGGATGCTGAAGGCATGTTTCCATTGCCTGGACATAGAAACATAGAAACATAGAAGTTGACGGCAGATAAGGACCGCAAGGCCCATCCAGTCTGCCCATTTCTTTTTCTACCTTATAAATGTGCCATCGGCCTTTGCTCTGTCAGTGACCTATCTATTCATAGTCATTTGTATTGCTCCCTTATGCCTATCCCATGCCTGTTTGAAGCCCTGCACTGTATCTATGCCACCACTTCTTGTGGTAAGCCATTCCATGCATCTACCACCCTTTCTGTGAAAAGAATTTCCTCACATTCCCCTTAATCGCCCCCTCTAATCTCATGCTGTGTCCTCTTGTCCTGCTATTTTTCTTATATTTAAACATGTTAGACTCTTTCACCTTGTTTATGCCTCTTAAGGTGTTTAAATGTCTCGATCATATCACCTCTCCCTCCTTTGCTCAAGGGTATACATATTGAGCCCGTTAATCTGTCCTCATATGTCTTCTGATGCAGTCCCTGCACCATTTTGCTGCCCTTCTCTGGACTGCCTCAATTTGTAATGTCCTTGTGAAGGTGTGGCTCCAATACTGCATCGCAGTACTTCAGATGGGGCCTAACCAATGTCTTGTACAGAGGGATTATTACCTCCTCTTACGACTTGTGATACCCCTACTAATACACCCTAATACCCCCTAGCCTTACCTACTGCTTTAGAGGTCTGCTTGATGATTTTAGGTCATCAGTGATGATGATGCCCAAGTCTCTTTCTTCCTTTGTGACTGCTAGCAACTCTCCTCAGCATATAAGTGGCTTCAGGGTTTCTCTCTCCTATGTGCATGATTTTGCACTTCTTTGCATTAAATCCCAGTTGCCACTCTTCTGACCATTCTGCTAGTTTATCCAGATCTCTTCTCATTCTGCCCACCCCATCTGGATCATCTACTCTGTTGCAGATCTTGGTGTCATCTGCAAACAGACAAGCCTTACCTCTAGTCCATCTGCGAGGTCACTAATGAAGATGTTGAATAGGACTGGCCCCAGGACTGATCCCTGAGGTACCCCACTTGTGACTTGCATCTCTTCTGACTGTATACCATTTACCACCACTTTCTGTTTTCTGCCAGTCAACCAGTTTGCCACCCAGTTGACCAACTTCTGACCCACCCTGAGCCTACCTAGCTTATTTATCAATCTTCTATGTGGAACAGTGTCAAAGCTTTGCTGAAGTCAAGGTAGGCGACATCAACTGCCCCTTGGTCCACCACTCTGGTTACCCAGTCAAAGAAATCTATGAGATTAGTTTGACAGGACCTTCCTTTTGTAAACCCATGCTGTCTTGGATCCTGTGCCCCTATGGATTCCAGGTGTTGCACTATCCTTTCCTTAAGGAGTGCCTCCATAATCTTGCCCACTACTGCAGTAAGACTGACCGGTCTGTAGTTCCCCGCCTCCTCCCTGCTACCACTCTTGTGGAGTGGGATCACATGAGCCCTTCTCCAGTCTTCTGGGACCTCTCCTGTGCTCAGAGACTCACTAAACAATTCTGCTAATGGCTCTGCTAGTTCCTCCTTTAGCTCCTTAAGTACCCTGGGATGTATGCCATCAGGTCCCATTGCCTTATCCACCCTGAGCTTAGCAAGCTCTTGTAGGACCCTTTCTTTTGTGAAGGAGTAGTGCTCACCTCCCTCCCCTGTGTCCATGATGCTGAGCTGTGGGCCCTGCCCTACCTTCTCTTCAGTAAATACTGAGCAAAAGTATCTATTTAGGATAGATGCCTTTACAGGGTCCTCCTCCTCACATGCTCCCTTTTCTCCATTAAGCTTAGCAATACCCCTCTGGACTTTCTCCTTTCACTAATGTATCTATAGAAAGTCTTGTCACCTTCTTTTACTGTTCGTGCTAGTGTTTCCTCAGTTTGGGACTTTGCCTGCCTTACTGCCTTACCTGCTTCCCTTAGGGCAGTTTGGTATGCCTTCCTATCTTCATCCCGCTGTGTTCCCTTATATTTTCTGAAGGCCAGCCTTTTGGCTCTGACCTTTTCTGCTACTGTATTTGAGAACCAAAGTGGTTTCCTTCTTCTTTTGCGTTTGGTGGTGCCTTACAGTACAGCCCCTCAAAGGCCTGCGGGCTATTCCTGGCCTGTTGCATCCTGCACAACATGGCAAATAACTGTGAGATAGCTGTAGAGGTCGAAGAGGGGGACAGCGATGGGGACGATGAGGACTCTGGTGCAGATGGTGATGGGCAGCCCCCCCTTGGTTGAAGGGACCCCCAACTGATCTGGATGTCACAGCTGCACCAGAACACCATCACAGAGGAGCACTTAAACCAACCCAAGTAAGTCATGGGGCCATGTGCAACCACCAATTGCAAGTGCACAACCCACAAACACGCATGGACAAACCACAGGGGCACATGTCATAAAGGGAATTGGCTGAGCATGGAACTGCACACACCATCAGGGATGGGAAAGGCCTAACACGGCACATGGTCAAGCACACACACACCACAAGACATGCACAAAGAGTAGAAGGCATACCGACCCCAACCATCACCCCCAGACACACACACGTACACAGACCACCACGCCCAGTGACCGTTATTGTTCATGTCTCAGACGCTGGGCACCATTGCACAGTGGAGAACAGTACAACGCAGGCATCATCATGCACACGCCACAGCGGCCAGCAGCCAGGAGGGTGTGCACATGGAATGTGTGTGTGTGTGTGCACAGGGCCGGGTACCCCACCTGTACATTGCACATTGAACAACACACTGCACACAGGGCAGCGTCAGACAGTAGCCATGGTGGGAGACAGGTCAGTCATGCGGCACAGTGCCATGGCTGCCACGGATGCATGGGTGGCCCTGCCGAGACCAGCCAGCTGTGACAGGCTAACCGTTGGCCTCATGGGGTGGTACCGACGGTCCCCCAGGTGTGCCGCTGCGGGAATGTGACCATTCTCAAGCAGGGGTCTGCAGCTCACCGAACATGCCTGCACGCGGCATGCTTGGGATGCCCACAGCTGAACCCGGTGTCGACAAGGAGGGTGTCGCACAATGCCAGGAATGGGAGGTGGACATGGCACTGCGTGGTGTCTGCGATGCATGGGCAAATAACTTTGTGCCCATTGTGGCCATGACAGCTGTGAATGCCTGTGTCTGCCTGTCAATGGTGGCAGTCACATCCTCCTGCAGCCGGTCCATCTCTGCTAGGAGCAGACCGGTGTCCCTGCTGTGTGGCTCCTCTGCCTGGCACAGGACCACAGTGAGTGCATCCACCACCATCACAAGCCACAACTGCTGATCCACTGATTCATGGAGTATGCAGGTGTGCTCATCTAAGAGGTAATCCACCTGATCGGCATGGTGTTCCTCATGGTGTTCGCGGCTGTGCTGGGCAGCACCCCTTGAGGTTGGGCGCTGCACACCAGGGCCATGCCTGGGCATATCCACAGGTGGTGCACTGATGCTGCCCCCCCGACACTGTCCCCTCCATCGCCATTGGCCGACTGCTGACACTGCCCCTCCAGCCGCCACTCCCCAGGGCCCAACGGTGCCGCTGCAGTGGCTGCAACAGCCCCACTGTCCTAGACGCACACCAGTGCTGCCCCACTGGTGCAGACAGGCACAGGCTGGGACTGTGATGTCATGCAGGCCTCCACGGCAGCACCACCCATGGCTATGCCCATGCTGTAACCTGCTGTGTGGCCATCCTGCAGCCCACATGTATCACTGTCCATGATGTGAGCTCCATCATCATCATTGACAGATCCAGCACCAGTCTGAGTCTCAGCATGCTGGCATCCATGGAGGCTGTCAAGCTGGGACAAGGGCAGGGCCTCCTCCACACCTGCTCCAGCAACATTAGTCCAGACAGCCAGGTGGGCCCACTGTTGTCCTGACCCTTGGACTCCTGAGGAGGTGGATGGGCCCTCTTCTGTGTCCAGGGTATTGCCCTCAGTGGACGAGCCTACCACTGCTGACCCATGTAGACGCTCAGGAGCTGTAAGGGAACACAGTAGCATTAATGTATCTGCCCTACCCTGTGGCATTGCCCCCCCACAGTGACAGATCAGGACCTACCATGCAATGATGGGCTACCAACCGTCTGAAAGCCAAGACCTGGAACACCCTTGACCAGCTGTCCCCCACCAGTCGCAGCTCATGCTTCCCTGATGGCAGCCACCTTATCTTTAATCCTCCTCCTGTCTGTGCCCACCTTCTTCTTGCAGTCCTGCACAGACTGCTGGTGGCTGCCATGCTGGTTGACGGCACGAGCCACCTCACTCCATGCCACAGCATGGGCCTGTGGTGTTCCCCGCTGTCTGCTGAGCAGCAGTTCCTGGTCAAGGTAGGCCTCAAACAGGGCATCTGTTTCTGCCTTGGTAAAGTTTGGCCTCCTCCATCTCCCATGTCTCTGTTCCTCCTCCTCCACCTCACGTTCACTCATCATTGAACCTGTGGGAATGGCAGGTGTTACCTCTGACTGTGCAGTCCCATGCATCTCCCACACACCACAGTCCACACTCCCAAACAGCATGCAACTCACCACAATAGACTGCAATACCAGACTATGGCCTCTGCAGCCCAATGTCGCATTTATATAGCGCAATGCATGCAAATGAGGCGAGGCTCAATTTTTAGTGGATGCTAATGCAGTATCTGTGCCATTGAATCACTGATGAGCTGATTTGCATATGCCAGCTGAATATCTTGCTGTTGCACCTTGCGCAATTGTGTTGAACGTGCTCAGGCAAGGGCACAGCTCTGTGACATGCTCAGTGGACACCGAACGGCGCATGCCCGGGGTGCTGACGCTAACGCCTGCCATGCTGCTGACATGCTGTGCATGGGAGGCAGTGCAGAGCACAGCCACCACTGTGCCAGTGGTGCTAGTGCGCTGTTCACATGTATGGCGCTCTTGCACTGGGGCACCATAGGCACCATGGAGCCACAGCGCGGTAGGCCACTACAGGGCATCTCACACAGGCACCCAACCGCACTACACGCAGGGAGTACCAATCGCTCTGTGGTGGTCCGCGTGTGAGAGACCCTTGACCCTGTGCCTGACTTTTGCTCCCTAGGTGCCATGCATCCACATGGGTGCACCCCTATCGTGCTGTTCGGTGACAGCGCGATTGGGGAATGGCAGCGCTGTACCGCGCAGCATCTGCACATGGCGGACATGTTCTCACGAGCACCATTTTGACTCTGACCAGCTTCAGCGATGGCAAGATGGAGGGCTGCTGTTTGGAGCCAGGTGGAGCTGGCCAATTTGGTGGCCATAGTGGAGCCCCATGCCAGGGCACTGTTTGGAAATGCACCCCTGGACAGGGCCAGGAGTGCTGTATGGGAGGAGATGGTAGTGGCGTTTGAGGAGGCCACAGGACTGGACCGTACTGCAGAGCAGTGTTGCCACAGATACAGGGAACTCCAGCGGAGGGACTCAGACAGGCTTGCCCTCCTGTGGGCATGCGCCAGGAGAGGTGCAGTGCCACAACCAGGTAGGTTCCCCATCCATACACTGGTTGCGTCCATATGGGTATCATGGTGGACATGTGTCCGCCACACGGGGGGGTGGTCCATCCAGTGTGGGCAGTGGTGGTGGTTGTGGTGATGTTGGGGGGGTTGTGGCATGGTTGGACTGTGCGGGATCGCACACAACCTGGGGGTGGGGGGCCTTTGCTACTGGATTGTACTGATTTTCCCCTCTCCATGTTTGCACCCTAGGCCCTAATGAGGATGCCTGGTTCGAGAAGACCGCCACTGAAGTGAGCAGAGGGGAGGTGAGCAACAGCCATGGACAGATGGTCCAAATGTGGACAGCACCAGGACCAGGCCGATGAGGGTTAATGCCTTTCTTCAAGTATATTCTGTGCATGCTGTGTTGCAGGGCAGGTGGTGGGGCATGGCCACCATCCATTGACACCACTGCCGTACACACCACATGGTGCAGTCAGCACTGTCCAGTGGCACTGCATGTGTGGGTGTGCATCGCTGGTGGTCCATGCATGCACTGGGTACATGGCTGTGCCACTGCCTTTGCACTGCATAGCCATGTCACTGTACAGCCACGGTGATGCTGTGTGGGACTTGGGCGGTGGGTGTGTGCAGTGGTCCACATGGCTGTGTGCACCTGGGTGGGCAGGTCATGTGGACATGATCACTGTGGGTGGTCGCACACCATCACAGGGGCATGTCCCATGGCTGTATGCCATGCACAATTGGTGGGCTGCAGGGGGATGGGCATTCACACCTATTGACTCTGCTCCATTGTCCTAGGTGGACAAAGGATGATGTGACTAGAGAGGTAGTGTAAGAGCTGCTACAGGTGGCATGTGTCTCACTTGAAATCCTGCAGCACGTGGACCAGCATGGCGTCCAGAGGAGACATGGTGGGAGGTGCCACAGGAGTGGGGACCGGGGCACCCACTGAAGATCCCATGCCCCGGGTTCAACTCTACTCCACCCCGGACCCACCCTCACATCCCTCCTTCTTTCTACCATTTGTTCACCCCTGCCTCTTACCCACCCCCACCTGGTTTGTGGCCCTCACCCCCTACTGTTTTGTACATATATGTATATAGTTATATTATACCTTTTCAAATACATTTGTTTTGTTATGCCTACTGTGGTGGTCTCTGATTTTCAGCAGGCTACAGGTGCTCAGCTGCAGTGGTGTGCATGGCATCATGGGTGGTGCAGCCATGGGCGTGTGTGTGTGTCCATAGGGGAAGCAACTATGGTGTGGGTGTAGCTATCAGTCACTGTCTGTGATTTGTGTGTTGTTCCCTGTGCACTGGATGACTGTATGCAGTGGTCCACGGTGCATGCACTGTGTCCATGGCGCACCTGTCAGACTGTCCATGGCCTGTGCAGCTGACACCCTTGCATGTCTGTGACCTGCATGGTCTGCTGGCATTTCAGTGGTGGCTATCCATGCTGGACAGCCACTGTACCCAGCACAATGCCGGGTTGCCTCCTGTCACTTGTGTGGTGCATGTCTGCCTCGCTTGGCACTGTGGCCTCTGCTGTTGTTGTCCCACCTCCATGCTGTCGCTTGTGTCTGTTGCAGGGGATATGCTCCACTGTCTGTCACTTGTGCTCCGGGTGCATGCTGGTGGCGTACAGCTTCATGGTGCCTGTGCAGGGTGGCTGGCACTCCTGTGCCATGGATGGGTGCTGGCTGTGGGTACATGGTTTCTGTGGCCACACACCAGGGGCTTGGTTGACCCGCTATTGTGTCCCTGTGTTGGTGTGCCCTTGGGTATGGGTGGTCATTTGTCATGCACTGTGTTGCATCCTGTGTGGCTCATGCTTCCATGCACCACTATGGGTGTCTGCTCTGGCTGTTGTGGCCAGTGCTAGGATGGGGTGTGTCCTTGGGAAGGTGTGAAGGGTGCTGTACCACTGGTGGTGGGGTCCGGGGCATGCCCTGTCACATGTGGGGTACCTTGTGTGCCGACACATGGTCGGTCTCTCAGCTGTACCTCGGGGGACGTGTGCGGCTGCACTGTGTATGCAGTCGTTGCATCGCTGCCTGCTGCCACCCGCTGAAGGGTGCTCGTGGTGGGGCTGCCTTGCATGGTTCTGTGGTGCACAGGGTTGCATTGTCACAGTGGGGGTGGTGGCATGCATGGGGTGTCCTGCACTGGTGGGCGCTGCTCCTGGGCATGGTGTCTGGGCATCACAGTGCAGGGTGTGCTCTGTATTGGTGGGATGGTGTGGCACGGGGTGGCTGGACCTCCTTGTGTGCTGGTCACAGCTTGTCAGGGGGTGTGCTGGGGTACCATGCCCCAGCTGTGGGTTTGTTGCTGGTGTCCATGGGCTGGTGGTTATTCCAGCTCTCCTCCAGTTGTGCAGTGCATGGGGTGTGGTGGGTGATGTCTGTTCTGCTGTGTGCTCCTCTGCCCATCTCTTCCATGTGTGGTGGGCCCTGCATCCTGTCCCTGTACATCTCTGGTTGTGCTCTTGCACTGCTGCCCTGCTCCATTGAGCATCCCTGGTTGTGCTATTGCGTATCTGACTTGCATCACTGCACATCCCTGGTTGTGCTATGGTGCAGTTGGCGTGATATTCAGTCATGTGCCGCAGGCGCATCTTGACCTGCACAGTGTTTGAATATTGTGCGAATTGCGCATGGGTGCAGTGGACTTGCGCTTGCTCCTGCTGTTGTGCACTTTTATGACGTAGTTTGAATATCTGGGCCTTGGTGTACAAATATGTTAAAATAACCAAGTTGTGGGTGAATGTGAACACATTTCTACATTCACACATCATTTCAATAATTTTCAATATTTTTCCACAAAACGCTAAACATGCCCTTTTTGGGACCCCACCTCATGAACAAGGTAGCTAAAAATGTTCAAATACATGCCAAAACAAGATTTTTCTCTAATTGTGTGAACTTTCATTTTGGAAGGAATTTGAAAATCTTCACCCACAGTACCAGGTTCATGAGGTGGTGTCACAAGAAGACTATGTTGAACATTTGGTGTAAATATATATGGTAAAATGGCTGCGTTATAAGTGAATGTTGAAAATTTTCATTGTTCACTTATAAATTTGCTAATCTGCAATATTTAGACTCCAAACTTTCAACAGAGCCATTTATTTACAACACCTCATAAAAGTGACAAGTGCCATTTTATCAAATCCTGTATGAGATATATTTTTGCACTTGTAATGCAAAATTACATTTCAGCAAGTATTCTATAAATGCCACATGTCAAATGTATAAAGGGGAGTCTTAAAATGATTGAACATTTGGGTTCAAGTTTAAAAAAAAAAAAGAAATGTTGTGCTAGCCTTTAACCCAGCAAGTTGCACTTTGTGATCCCGTGCCAGTTAAGTACATTTGGAAGCATCCTCAATGAGGCAGCTGGATGGGCCAATGCTGGGGAGATGGCACTGTGATTAAACACCACCTCCCAGCTATGTGGTAGCTTCATTCTGCCCTAGTGGTGGTTGATGAGCAGAGCAACTTATCCCCCCCACAACCTGAGCAGACAGTGGGTGCAGGGACACTAAATCCTGTCCACATCCCCCACACTGGCCTCCATAAATGACACAAGTATGTTCATGATCCCAGATCAGTGCTGTGCTACCAGTACCTACCCTATTGACTGACCAATTTTAAACTCCCCAATAAACCTACAACCCCTTTCCAGCCTATACAACTGACTGGTATTTTTACTGCTTAGACTAACCTATTACATAGAAACATAGAAGCTGACAGCAGATAAGGACCATAAGGCCTGTCCAGTCAGCCCATTTTTTCTACCTTATGAATGTGCCATAGGCCTTTACTCTATTAATGGCCTATGTATTCATACTCATCTGTATTTCTTCCTTATTTATTTTATTTATTTCAGTTTAGGATTAATACCTTTCAGTCAAGGACTCATTTTCAAAGGTTACAGGTCAGTTAAATGAACTGATACAGTCAACATAACACATAGCACAGCAGTGGATTACAAAATTAGGTTACAGAGGGTTGCATATTCTTTCAAGTTTAACTAATACATAGGAGTCTAGGTTTCACTAGTACATAGGAGTCAAACACTAAGTTTCACTAGTACATAGGAGTCTAACATTGTAAGTAACAGCACTAAGTGTGGGCATAGTAGTGTTAGAAATAGGAAAGAAGGGGAGAGGCCAGGGATTTAGTCTCCACTGGGTAGTACAGGGGGCAAGTGGGGGTGGGGCATTGACAGTTGCTAGAGTGGTAGGTTGAGCTCACCAGTGGTGGCCAGGAATGAGAATGGGGGGGTGAGAAGCATCCAAGGTAGGCATTGTCAGATGTTCACGTATGTAGTTGATGGAGTTGGAATCTGTGGGGAAGGGGGTTGACAGTTTATTGTAGTGTAGAATACGCAAGGCAGGCATTTTGTGGGTAGGGAGATTTGTTGAAGAGAGTGGGGGGAAGAGTGCAGGGGGCAGTGGTTTGCTGGTTAGAGCTAAGGGGTGGGTGGGATCACCTAGGAGCCTGTTCCATACCTGTTTGAAGCCCTGCACTGTATTCATATCCACCACTGCTTGAGGTAGACCATTCCATGCATCCATCACCCTTTCTGTGAAAAATAAATTCTTCACATTACCCCTTAATTGGCCACCCTCTAATCTCATGTTGTGTCCTCTCGTCCTGCTATGTTTCTTATATTGAAATATGTTACACTCTTTCACCTTGTTAATGCCCTTAAGATATTTGAATGTTTCAATCATATCACCTCTTTCCACCCCTTTGCTCTAGGGTATATTTTTATTTATTTATTTGTACAATTGGATGTGCAACCATTGAGCCAGGGGCTCGTTTACAAAGGTACCTCGTCACAGTGTTATAATATTACAGTAGGTTGACATACAGATTTACACAGATTTTACACAGTAGTATACAGACATTGTTACATATATTTTCTATATTCATAAAACAGTAGTTACATAAATACAGATATCTGGCAGGGGGAATGAAGGAAAACAGGTGGTAAGAGGGGGAGAGAGGTGGAGGAGACAGTTCGGAGGACTTTGTCGAAGTGCACTTAGTGATAATGCGAGCAGCCTGTTAGTGACAGGAATAGCACCAGGTGTTGAACAGGTAGTTCTGAAGAGCAGTTTTGAAGGAGGCAATTTTAGGAGTGTTAGTGAGGTTACAGGGAGAGTGGTAAACCAGGAAGGGGCCCTGTAGCAAAAGGATTTCTGAGCTAGGAAGGTCCTACTTCTGGGTACCAGTAGAGTGGCCTTGTCTGAGTTTCGGGTGGAGACTGTGGGGGAGATATGATGAAGGGAGGCAGATACCCCAGGGGGGAGAGCACGAGCAGAATTTTCTTGGCTAGGAGGCAGGTTTGGTAGTGGAGATGTTCTTCCAGGTTGAGGAGATTAGCAGTGGAATAGAGATGACAGGTGTGGGTGAGCCTGGGGGCATTGGTCAGTAGTCTACAGGCCTTGTTCAGAGTGAGTCAGATCTCATTAAGTGCCATGTAATCAGCGGCTCCATATACTGGTAGGCCATAATCCACTAGGGATAGTACTGAGGATGTGATGGTCAGTCAGACAGCATCGGGTGGAAGGCAGTCCCTTTGGCAGTATAGGAGGCCAATCCCGGTGTTGGTGGCAGACACGAGGGCATTAATGTGGGCATGAAAAGTGAGCGCAGTGTCGAAAGTAATCCCCAGATATTTATAGGTGTACACTTGCTCGAGCGGGTGTTGAGTGTTCGGGAAGATAAGGAGGGGGTTATTTCTTACTTTGTTTTGATGGTGGGAGAAGAGCATCGACTTGGTCTTTTTGAGATTAATGAAAAGTCTGTGCTCCTTGAACCAGCTTTCTGCTTGGTTGAAGATGTGTTGGAGAGAGTCCTAGAGGGAGGCAAAATTTCAGCGAGAGGCATAAAGAACGGCATCATCTGCATACAGAAGAATTTTGCCAGAGCAGGCACTGAGCAGGGTGTTTAGATAGAGGCTAAAAAGTACGGGGCCCAGGATGGAGCACTGGGGGACCTCAGAGTGGACAGGGTGGGTCTCTGAGAGTGTCCCATTGACTCTGAAGCACTGGGAATGGGCTGATAGGTAGCTAGAGAACTAGGCAAGGGGACCAGTAGAGAAACCGATATGGTAGAAGGCATCAAGTAGGAGGGAATGGCAGACAGTATCAAAGGCAATTGAAAGCTTAATGAACACTGCTCCAATTAGGTTGCCAGAGCCAAGAGAGGAGTGCAGAAAGTTGGAGAATTCCAGTAAGGCTGTACCAGTGCTATGGCCTGCACAGTAACCATTCTGCTCTGGGCACAGAACAGCATATTTAGTCTGATACTCGGTGAGCTGTGTAGCCACCACTTTTACCATGGCTTTGGAGAGTGGGGGAAGGGTGGAAATTGGCCAGTAGTTGCTAGGAGTGGACCTGTCCCGACCTTTATGAATAGGTATGACAACAGCTGTTTTCCAAACAATGGGAAATTGACCGAGGCAGAGGGATCAGTTTAGTAAGCTCGTAAGTGGGACTAGAATGTCATTAAGGACCAGTCATAGTATTTTGGGATCCGAGGAGTCGTTGCTTGGGTTGTTGCTGCCTAATGCTTTTAGAAGGAATGGTCTGGCTTCATGGGTAGATATTTTGCACAAGTAGAACTGGGGACGTTGAAGGACAGGGGGCTGTGAATAGGGAGCTGGGTCAAAGAAATTACTGGGAGGACAGAGCTAAGGTATGTGAAGGAGGTGTTAAGGCAGTTAGCTATGTTAAGGGGGCAAGTGGTAATAGAACCATCAATAGTAAGGTGAGACGGGGAAGGGAGTGAGATTTTCCCTTCAGTTCTTTAATATTGTCCCAAAAGTTCCAGGCAGACCCCCATGAGGAGGTGAGGGTGGCCTGGTAGTGAGCAGCCTTGGCCTAATGGATGGCCCACGTGCACCTATTCCGTGTAGTATTGTAGGCTTGTCTGTCTGCCGTCCTGCCAGTCTCAGTTGCTAGGTGCCAGAGGTTATCCCTTTCCCTGAGTTTTTGGAGAAGGGCAGGGGTGACCCATTGTGCATTTTGCTTTTTGGTGCAAAGTCTGGTAAGCGGTACGTAGAGATCACAGGCCTTGTTAAAAGTCTGTGTGAAAAGGTTGAGAGCAGAGTCAATGCTGGATGCCTGGTTGATGGGGACCAGTCGATCTGGGAGAGGAATTGCTTGAGTTTATTCAGGCCACACGGGAGGAGGTGCCTGCGGAGGGTGTTTTGGGCTACTGGTTTGGGGGTAGAGGTGGACCAGAGGAATAGGATAGGAGAGTGGTCACTTAAAAAGTCAGGGAGGATTTGTATGTGCTGGATTTTGCAAGGGTGGTTGGTGACTATGACATCCAGGAGGGTACTGGTTCCACTGGAGGGACTGAGTCTAGTGGTTTGGGAGACTAGTTGAGTCAGGTCAAGGGCAGCGAAGGTGTCCCTTGCTTGGGAGGCAGAGGGACTAAGCCAATTGACATTGAGGTCCCAAACAAGGACTTGCTCTGCTTTGTGGGGGAGGGTGGTGGGATAATCTTTAAGAGATGAGATTGCCACGTTCTGGTTCCTTGGGGGAACATAGGAGGCTGTGAGGTAGAGTGGTCCCCTAGAGGGACCAGAAATGAGTTTGAGGGTGAGGGCCTGGGCACCATTATCGAGCTTGGGGGCAGGGAGTGCATGACTAACAATAGTGTCATGTATGAAAACAGCACAGCTACCCCTGTGTTTGCCTAATCGATCCTCCCGGTAGAGGGTGTACCCAAGCAGTGAGACGAAGGAGTCGGAGGTGGATTTGGAAAGCCAGGTCTCCACAAGGGCAATGACATCAGGCTGATGTAGAATGACCCAGCACTGGAGTGCAGCAGATTTTTTCTGCAAGCTGTAGATATTCAGGGAGGCAATGCGGAGTCCTGAGGACAGAGGTACAGAGAATGAGTAGGGCATGAAGTGTAGGAATGGCGTTGAGGAGGTGGGTCCAGGGAGGGACCAGGTAGGCAGAGGGGTTGGGAGGGCTGCCAGGAGGTGGGTGCCAGGGCCTAGGGCATGAGGCAAGAGAGGGGGGTTGAGATAAGATAGGGTGGTCTAGGGGTGCTGCCCTCTGAGGGTTGGGATTGTGATCTGGCTGGAGAAAGGTGAGCACCAGGATGGCTAAACTAGTGAGGTGCTGTAGAAGTGGATGTGTATGCATGATGCCTATATTTATAATAGTGATGGATTGTATAAGGGTCTCTGCTGTGCTTCTAAGAGGGTGACTGCCACTTTGGAGTAGTGGTATGGCTGTGGACTTTGGTGCACAGGGTACCAGCATCGACGGGCGAACACCACACACAGAGTTCAGCTACAGGAGGAGAGTAGTTACCTTTAAGGGCTCTGGTGGACCTCACTACCCCTGCTATGTGCAGGCTTCCCTGGCTGTGCATATACATATTGAGCTCCTTTAATCTGTCTTCATATGTTTTCTGATGCAGGCCCTGCATCATTTTGGTTGTCCTTCTCTGGACTTCCTCTATTTTGTTAATGTCTTTGTGCAGGTGTGGCCTCCAGTATTGCATGCAGAACTCCAGATGAAACCTAACCAGTGTCTTCTAAAGAGGGATCATTACCTCTCTCTTATGACTTATGATACCCCTACTATTACATGCCAACATTCCTCTAGCCTTACCTACTGCTTTAGTGATCTGCTTGGATGATTTCAGGTCATCTGTGATGATGATGCTCAAGTCTCTTTCTTCCCTTTGGATTGCCAGCAACTCCCCTCCCAACCTACAGGTAGCTTCAGGGTTTCTCTTCCCTATGTGCATGATCTTGCACTTCTTTGCATTAAACCCCAGTTGCCAATCTTCAGACCATTTTGCCAGTTTTTTCATATCTTTTCTCATTCCGCCCACCCTATCTGGATCATCTACACTGTTGCAGATCTTGGTGTCATCTGCAAACAGGCAAACCTTACCCTCCAGTCCATGTGCAATGTCACTGATGAAGATGTTGAAGAGGACTGGCTCCAGGACAGATCCCTGAGGTACCCCACTTGTGACGTGCATCTCTTCTGACTGTATACTGTTTACCAATGCTCTCTGTTTTCTGCCCGCCAACCGGTTTGCCACCCAGTTGATCAATGTCTGACCCACCCCAAGCCTACCTAGCTTATTAATCAATCTTCTGTGTGGAACAGTATCGAAAGCTTTGCTGAAATCAAGGTGGCAACATTAACTGTTCCCTCTTGGTCTACCACTCTGGTTTCCCAGTCAAAGAAATCTATGAGATTAGTTTGACAGGGCCTTCCTGTTGTAAACCCATGCTGTCTTGGATACTGTGTTCCTATGGATTCCAGGTGTTGCACTATCCTTTCCTTAAGGAGTGCCTCTATAATCTTGCCCACTACTGAGGTAAGACTGACTGGTCTGTAGTTCCCTGCCTTCTCATTGCTGCCACTCTTGTGGAGCAGGAGCACATGAGCCCTTCTCCAGTCTTCTGGGTCCTCTCCTGTGCTCAGAAACTCTCTAAACAGTTCTACTAATGGCTTTGCTAGTTCCACTCTTAGATCCTTTAGTACCCTGGGATTTATGCCATCAGGTCCCATTGCCTTGTCCACCCTGAGTTAAGCGAGCTCTTGTAGGACCCTTTCTTTTGTGAAGGGACTTGTGCACACCTCCTTCCCCCCTGTGTCCATGGTGCTGAGCTGTAGGTCCTGCCCTACCTTCACCTCAGTAAATACTGAGCAGAAGTATCTATTTAGGATAGTTGCTTTTCCTTGGTCCTCCTCAACACACTCCCCCTTATCCCCTTTGATCTAAGCAATACCCCCTCTGGACTTTCTCCTTTCACTAATGTATCTATAGAAGATCTTGTCCCCTTCTTTTACTGTTCGAGTTAATGTTTTCTTGGTTTGGGCCTTTGCCTACCTTACTACCTTCTCTGCTTCCCTTAGGGAATTTTGGTATGCCTCCCTATCTTCGTCCCACTGCATTCCCTTATATTTTCTACAGCCAGCCTTATGACTCTGGCCTTTTCTGCTACCTTTTTTGAGAACCAAAGTTGTTTCCTCCTTGTTTTGCTCTTGCTTTTCTCCCTAACACAATGGGATGTTGCTTCAAGTATTGCATCCTCAATGCTTGCCCTCTTTGCCTATACTTCCTCACCTATATTTTTTCTTGCCAGCACTAGCTTAAATCTGTTGGCCATCTTCTCAAAGTCAGCTCCTCTAAAGTCCATATTTTTACATTGGAATGGGATGATTTAGTTCTAGTTGCCAAATTGAACCATACTATGTGATGGTCACTGGTTCCCAGGTAACCTTCTACCTGGAGATCTGTGATCCTTTCCCCATTAGTCAGTCAATATTAGATCCAGGATAGCCCTGTCTCTTTCTGGTTGTTGTACCAATTGTTTGAGGCCCTCCCCCTGCAGAGAATCCAGTATGTGCCTAGTTCTGGCAGATGTTCTGGCTGGTATTGATCAATCTGTATTTGGTATGTTGAAGTCTCCCATTAGCAGAACCTCCTCTTTAGCTGTCATGTTTTGTATATCTTCTAACAGTAATGTGTCTATGTCCTCCCCCTGGTCTGGAGGCCTGTAGACAACCCCAGTTCATATTCTTGTTCCATTTCCTGTTTCCAGGGTGACCCACAGTTCTTCTGACTCCTTATGTGTATTCTGAATTTCTGTAGCTTCGATATTTTCATTGATATAAAGAGCCACTCCCCCCCCCCCCTTTTCACTTCGGTCTCTTCTGAACAGTACATATCCGGGTATGTTAGTCTTCTGAGTGCAGTTACATAGAAACATAGAATTTGATGGCAGATAAGGACTGTTTGGCCCACCTAGTCTGCCCATTTTCCTACATAACAGATAAGCTGCAGATCCTAGTTAACCAACAGCTTATTTCCTCCTACCCTCCACGAGAACTGCTTTATGTCTGTGCCACGTATTCTTGAATTCCCCCACTGTTCTTGACTCCATGACCTCCTCAGGGAGGCTGTTCCATGTTACTGGTGACTCATGTCTTGTTAATGGCTACCATGTCTAGTTTAGCCTCTGTCATTGTTGCTTCCAGGCCTGGGATCTTTTTTCCCAGACTGCAGGCATTTGAGTGCATTATTTTCCATTGGCCAGATTTCAGTGCGTTAGTTGTGGGGTAAGGTCTGGCTTTTCCCCCTGCTCTTTGTATGGGGAACCAGACCTTTTTCTCCACCTGGTGATGCAAATTAACTAACAACATGCTGAACTCCTGTTTGATCACTAGCTGATGGGGGAGGGGTGCTGCACCCCTCTCCCCATTTGCTAGTTTAAATATTTTGCAAATACATCAAACTTCTGCTCCAATGCACTGACTCCTTCCTTAGTCAGATGCAGTCCATCAAATTTAAAAAACTTTAGCTCCCAAAATTGTTGCCAGTTCCCTACAAATTTGTGTCCTTTTTCCTGGCACCAGCCCTTCAGCCATATGCTTAGCTTCCCTATCTCCCCTTCTCTGACCTTCTGCCGATCTGCCCACCCTTTCCAAGACTGGCATGACCTCAGAGAAGGAGATGACAGACAAAATGAATGACAGTTAGTCTCCCAGCCTGGTCAGGCATTCCTTGGTCTCCATAACTGACCAGCTGGTGAGATAATTAGTTTCTGTGTGTACCAGGACAGCAATGTTTTCTTCTGCTTCATGCATGATTTTAGCAGTGTGGTCAGTGTCTCTCCATGCTGATGTACCTGGGGGACATCTGACCATTACCCCTGGTGGGAGGTAGGTATCAACTCCCCAAATCATGGCGTCTCCTATGATCAAAAGTGTTTTGGATTTCCTTTTTACCTTTTTTGTTTTAGTCCCTATTATGTGTGAGTTTTGAAGTGCTTGCTCCTGTGCTGCAGTGTTCTGCTCTGCAGTGTCCTCTGCCCCTTTGTTTGATTTTGGTGAGAGAGGCAGATACCTGCTTGCAGTTTTTGTATGGTTTGCGGATGTGATACATTGGTGAGCATTGAGTGATGAGGCACCTAATTTCCCCCTCCTAACCACCTGCCAACCTCCCAGATCAACTACCCTCTGTAGTTGAGGTGCTTCTGTTGGATGTTGGGGAAATGGAGGGTGGTTCTTGTAATAGATTTCCTCCTGAATATGAGATTTGAGGAACACAGCCTTTGCCCATGCTGCCCAGATCTGAGCCCTTAGATCTCCGATGGTCCAACATGTAGGGCAGCATCCTAAATCCTGTATAACTACCCTTTTGAAAAGTGTCCTGCAGTACCTGAAGTTAATAATATTTATTCCAGTTCAGTTGCTGAGTTTATAACCTGGTCCAAGTAATTAGAAGGAAAATGAAAGCAAGAAGTGTAATTTTTTTGTTTGTTTGTTTTTGTATAACTTTTTATAACAAATTAAATTAATTATGTCCCTTTAAGTGAAGTCACTGTGTGAATACCCCTCAAATCCTCCCCTTCCTGCTTTGTTATAGGAAATGTCATGACTGTGCTACTCTATAAAAGGAGTGTAGCTTGGGGTTGTTGGGGGTGGGATTGGGTGGCTGAGCCCTTCCTCTGCCAAAAAAGAAGAACCACGGACAAAAAAAGCAAGGAGGTAAGAGCAGAAACAATCAATCAACAACAAATATAGACACTATCCCTCAGTCTGCATCTTATAGGTGCTCCTGTAATTAGCCCTGAAAGCTCATCCTGATGATAGATAAAACTGTAAAGGCCTGGATTACCTGAAAGAGCATCTGGCTTCCAACTGCCCTGGACAATTGCTCCGCTCAGCTGACGAGGGGTTGCTACAGATTCCGAGGATGTGTTTTCAAAATCTTCTGGGGCCCGGCCTTTTATGCACGTGGCCCCAACCCTCTGGAATTCTCTATCCCGTTGGTTATGGGAGTGCACGACCATGGAGGAATTCAAGCAAGCTTTAAAAACATACTTGTGGGTTCAAGCTTTCAGTGAATGAATAATGTTGTACTGGTTTATCTGTTTTATATTATTTTATGACCTGGATATTTGATGTGTTAGTTTAAATGTGTTAGGAACCTTGATATTTTGAAAGGCACCCTAAAAATAAGGTTATTTTTTTTATTATTATTATTATAACCTGTCAGCACAAAAAGTGACAAAACCTATAATCACCACCTGTAGCAATTTAACAGAAGCTACAGTATACCATGAAAAAACACTTTGATACAGAGAAAAATAAAGCAGTAATCTGTAAGCACAAAAAGTAACAAAACCTGTAAGCATGACCTGCAGAACAATTTAACAGAAGATATACCTTGTAAAACACTTTGAATCAGAGAAAAATAAAGCAGTAATCTGTTTTAAGCACAAAAAGTAACAACCTGTAATGACAACCTTCACAACGATTTAAAAGAAAATATACCTTGCAAAAAAAAAACACCTTGAAACAGAGAAAAATAAAGCAGTAATCTGTAAGCACAATATAGTATCAACCTGTAAGCACACCCTGATAACAATTTAGCAGAAAACATATCCTGCAAAAAAACAAAACAAATTCACAACAGTGAAAAAATAAAGCACTAAACCGTAACACCTGTAGGCAAAACACAGTAACAAAAACCTGTAGGCCCAACCTTGAACAATTCAACAGAAAATATACCCTGCAAAGAAACAATTTGAATCAGAGAAAATAAAGCATTAATCAGCAAGCACAAAACAGTAACAAACATGTAGGCACACCCTGCAACAATGTAGCAGAACGTATACCCTGCAAAAACAATTTGAATCAGAGAACAATAAAACAGTAATATGTAAGCAAAAAAAAGTAACAAAACCTGTAAACACAAAAGAAAATAGTAACACATAGGCCCAGATATTCAAACTGCACCAGTCTGAGGCGCAAGCCCCTGCGCTGCTCAAAATAGTTGCGAGAGGGTGGTCGGGTGATATTCAAAGGAGTTGCGCTGTTGAGCAAGCTCGTTGAATATCACCCCCGAGCCACAGCACTTGCGCATGGCGCAGTGGAACTTGCGCTACCGCAAGTTGCCAGAGTTGAGCATTAAACTTGCGGTGGCGGAAGTACCATTGCGCCATGCGCAAATTTCCGATATTCAAAAGGTGACATGCAAATGGGGCCATAATTTATGCAAGGCGTAGGGGGGGCCATTTGCATCTATTTATGGCCCCATTTGCATGCCATTTGCATGTAGGTGCGCCGATCCCCGAGGACTTGCTCCTGGCCACCCTGCCAGGCAGCCGCGGGGGACCGACGACAATGTAGCTTCATCAAGGGCATCATAGTTACATGACACCTCTACACACATCTCCCATAGCCCGATCAAGGCATCGCAGTTACATGACACCCCCCACATCTCCCATAGCCCGATCAAGGGCATCACAGTTACATGACACCCCCCACACACATCTCCCAAGCCCGATCGCTGGCATCACAGTTACATGACACCCCCCACATCTCCCAGAGCCCGATCGCGGGCAGAACACGAAAGGACCCCCCCACATCACCACAGCCCGATCGCGGCAGAACCTGTATGAACCCCCCACATCACCTACAGCCCGATCAAGGCAGAACCTGTATGAACCCCCCACACATCACCCACAGCCCGATCGCGGGCAGAACCTGTATGAACACCCCCAGTGCCCGATCGCGGGCAGAATGTAACCCTCCCCAACCGAATAACTCCCTGGTGGTCCAGTGGACCGTAAAGCCCGATCGCGGGCAGAATGTCACAACTCAACCCCCAAACATCTCCCTGGTGTCTGAGTGTCCCCCACCACCCACGGACCCCTCACCCGCTCCCCGCGGCGGGCGATGGCATCCACCGCCTGCCGCCCGCCGCCCGCCGACTGACTGTCCGGTGGGGCTGCCGCCCTGATGGTGCAGGCTACAGCCAATGGGCGTGCAGCCCATACCGTACATGACAGTCCAGAATGATTGTCCAGATTTTGAATGATCATTCACAAATCTGACTGTCATACGGTATGGGCTGTACCATTGGCTGTAGCTCTGCACCAATGGCTGCAGTTCTACCGGCAGTCAGTCGGCGATGGAGGGGCTGCAGGCGGGTGGATGCTACCGCCTCACCGGCCGCGGGGAGCGGTGGAGGGGCTTCGTGGGTGGGTGGGGGGACACTAGACACCAGGGAGATGTTTGGGGGTTGAGCGTGACATTCTGCCCGCTGATCGGGCTTTACGTCCACTGACCACCCAGGAGTTATTCGGGTTGGGGAGGAACATTCTGCCCGCGATCGGGCACTGGGGGTTCATAGGTTCTGCCCGCGATCGGGCTGTGGAGATGTGTGGAGGGGGACATGCACGTGTTCTGCCCACGATCGGGCTGGTGGGGGCATGGGACCGAGTTAGCCAGCCAGGGTGGCAGCTGCTGTGATGCGCCTGCACTGCAGCAGCTCACCTGTGGGTGGCCTCAACTTAAGCCTTTTTTGGCCTGCTTGCGCGATGACGTTGGTTGGCGATGCAGAACTCTGCGCAACCCGACTTAATATCGGGTTGCGCAGGTTATGCATGGATCCTCCCCCTCCTATTGAGCATGCATTCATTTGCATTGCTCTCTTGCGCAACCTGTTGCCAGTGGCGTAACTGCCTCCTGCTGAATATCGCAGAATGGCGCATTTTGGACTTGCGCATGGCGCAACCCTGTTGCGCATGGTGCAACCCTTTTGAATATCTGGGCCATAGTAAATCTGCCTAGCCAAAAGAAGCCTTAGTTTTTCTCCTTGCTCTGATAATGTTGTTCTTTGCTCTGTCCTTACTAGCAAACCTAGAAGAAAAGAGTTCAGGTGAAGTGAGGTGCCTTTGCCAGCAAACCTATTCTTCCACTTATTTTCCACTTCATATAAATGGGTCCAGAAGATATCAGCACCGGCATTTGAGGACACTGGCCATGTGTATCAGATACGTATTGTTTTATGTTTAGAGTACCTTCTTTGTCACAGTTAGTTATGAAACAGCTGCAGATCATTTGTGACCCCACTGCTATTCTTATTTTACAGGTATGACTGGATGTTTCCGCCTGTGTCCTGCAATCAGTAGGACCCAGGTAAAAAATCTTTATTAGTAGTACTGTATCTAACATTGTATGGCTTAACAGTGCAACTACAAGTATTAAGCTGCTGTTGTCTTTCACTTGTAAGTTGGTAATTGAAGCAAGGCTTGAAACTACTCAAATATTCTGTTTATTTCATTTTGTGCTTGTCCCTCTGGAACCTGTGCAAATGAGAATATGATGCCACTATCAGAATAATAAGGGAAATAAAAAAAAGTATGATAATGCAGGCATTAGGATTGAAGAACACAAAGCATACAAAGTTGGGAAATAACAAAATTAGGGTTTTGGGTGTATGTGGTATTGATGAATCAGTGGAGGGTCTACCTTGGGGTTGCCAATCTAAATGCCCACCCCCTTCACTGAGCAAACACATTACAACATGAACTGTTTCTTCATGCAGAGCCCTCTGGGACCTGTGTGAAGAAAGCTATGACAGATTCTATTGGCAACATGTGGCAAGCAATACTTTCAACCTTTGAAGAGTGTAACACTATGAGTCACTGGTTTGGAGCTGTACCTTGTGCTTCAGACAGGAGGCTATGGGCTGATGGGGAGGGGTGGGCATTAGGGTTGACAACCCCAAAGGAGGACTCCACCACTGATTTGCCAAAACTCTGGTGGCCAGAAATTCTAATGTTTTTCATTTCCCTACTTTGTATGCTTTGCGTTTTTCAACCCTAATATCTGCATTAAGGTAGTTTTTTTTTTTTTTGAAATAGAGACAGATAGATAGGTAGATAGATAGATAGATAGATAGATAGATAGATAGATAGATAGAGAAAGACAGTCAGATGGATGGACAGACAGACCAGCAGACAGACAGACACAGACATACAGACAGACAGCTAGATAGATGGATAGATAGATAGATAGATAGATAGATAGATAGATAGATAGATAGATAGATAGATAGATAGATATATATATATAGTGGTGCTCAGCATCATGTGTCTAGTTAGGTCAGTCAACACCTTTGGACACAAACAGGTAAAACATTATCAGAGCCATCACATCAGTTCTAATTACTTAATTGCTATGCATTTGCTATCATTAGGTTTAGTCATCACTCAGGTCATCGTGACAATGATATCCATAATGATTATACAAGAAGGAACATGATGCTGAGTGCCACTGTATATCACAGGTGCACGGTAGTGTGCCTAGAGTTAGGGTAACACATGTGTGGAAAGAATGGCCTGATATTAATTATTTATTTGTTTGTTTGCTTGTTTATTTATTTCATTAACTTTTTGCCATAACAGTTTTAATCTATCAGTCAGTCTGTCTGTCTGTCTATCTATCTATCTATCTATCTATCTATCTATCTATCTGTCTATCTATCTATAGTGAAAGAGACAGAGATAGAGATAGAGAGAGATTTATCACACAACAAAGCATACAAGGTATACATTCATGTAACACTGAGGTCTTATCATCACGCTACGAACTGTACATCATCACCACAGACCCATAAACACAACTAAATTTGTTAAGGTTCAGAAATGTTATATTATTGCTATCCTTTTTATGTTTGACAGTCCACATTATAAGTCATCCACTGCTTGAGGAAACTGGGTAGTGTCTAATTTAGAATAACCCTACATAGTTGTAAAACATGTATTTCTAATTCCTAGAGTGCCCTCTTTATTATTATGTTCCAGACATACCTTATGGGCCAGCTAGGAGCAAAAGGACATTGTATCAACACAGGGTGATGAATACAATCAGTTGAACAGGCACATTTTAGTATAAGGTTGTGGAGGAGTGAAGGGGGGAAGGAATCAAGACACAACTGCATATTGCTCTGCACAAGAAAGGTAATCACATCCAGACTTTTGTCTATTGTATTAGAAGGGAGGTGTTAAATTTACTATCCTGGCTCCATCCATTTCTGGGGGGTCATTTGATGAAACACTTCACATGAAACACATCATGGTAGTGGGGGGGGAGATGCTACATCTGCCAGTCACTGTGAGCAACTCCATATGTAGGACCTGTCAGGGTCTAACCACAACACGGTGCAGGGGCTTACCAAATGAAGTCAGAAGTCAGTACTAAGCCACTGCATTATTAGTCTGAGAAAACATTGGGCAGGTGAGGAGTTGAACCATTTGGATTGTTCTGGGCTGGCTTCCTCTTGAAGAAGTTTAAGTGCAGGGTCCATATGCTAAGTTACACCTGTAGATTTCCTATAGCCAAGTGAGATGTTTTTTCCTACTTGGCAGTTAGGGTTAGGAGACTGAGCCACCCTGAATAGAGATGGGTGAAATCCACAAATTTTGCTCTGCAAAATGCAAAATTCCATCCGTGAAATGCAGGAATTCACCTGCAAACAGCAGAATTTCACCACTCACAGGCACAATTCTGCCATTCGCAGGCAAAATTATTCATTTCACTGGTGAAATTTTATATTTCACACTTGCAAAATATTCATAAAATGTGCAAAATTCACAGAATGTTTCATGGGGTGACATTTCTGATTTTGCCAGAATTTCTCTGGCATAATTACATTTCACTGCATCTCTACCCCTGAATGTAGGGAGGGATGAGGTCCTTCCCACAGTGCAGAAACACTCTTTTGGCAGCTGCAAACTTTCCATTCACCCAAAGGAGCTGGGGGCCTATCCAAGGTGTGATTCTATGAGGGAAGCCCAAGATATCAAGCTGGGAATACCTTACTCCCAATAGAGGGACAACTCTGTTACATGCTGACCACACCTCTTCCCAGTACAGGTCTATTTCTGAGCAGGTCCACATAATATGGGTTAGGGTGGCCTGGGGTGAGGAACACCTCTAACAGTTACTGTGGTCAAGTAGACCAGCTTGGTATAGCCACTGCAGAGTTATATAGGCCCTATGCAAGAGCCTATAATGTAGAGTCTTAGCTTGGAGTTCCTGATTGGCTGTACAGGCATTCACTCATACTTGTTCCCATACCTGAGGGGGAAGTGTCATATCTAGTTTAGTTTCCTACTAATCCTGGGGGCCTCCCACTAGCATGGGCATTAGTATCTTGGACCTGAACTTTTCAAATCTTGCTGCCAGGTGCAGAGTGGAAGTTAAGGAATGGACTAATTTTCCCAGTTGTGCAAGCTTAGGAAGGACTTTGTCTGAGGTGACACTGTGCATGAGCATGTCTGTTAACTGCAGATACTGTACATCCAAAAATACCAAGGTTCATACTAAGGTGAAAGTCAGAAGCTAAAGGCAGAATGTCCATTTGTGACTACTATCTCTAACTCTAACAAGGATACCTTCAGATTTTTAACAACCATTTGTCCAGTGTGCATTTAAAGATGGATTTATTGTTGCTGAAAATTATATGGAGTGGTACTGTATTCCATCCAATAACCACTCTCTGGGTAAAATAAAACTTCCTTTTATTGGTATTATATTTTGAGTAGCACAGTTTAAGTGGGTGGCCTCTAATCTCTATGTTATCCAGTTTAAAACTGAAACCCATTTCAATTAGTAAATAAAGGTCATTTATTATGGCTCACATAAATGGGAGTGGGGGAGTTAGTATATGCTCTGTAAGTCTTCAAAGGAGTGCAAAAGGCCAGTTTCAAGATGATAAACATTACCTAAACAGGTAAACCTAAATTACCTACCCATGCCCATCCAGGATTTCCAGCATATTGGCTGTCTATCAATAGTCATTTCTGGGTCTGCCAGGTACTGTAGGTCTACTAGCCACAGTCCTGGAGTTCTCCCCCAGCTGCCTAGAGTGTTTTTCCCAAATGTTTAGTGTGTCTTACACAGAGGGGATGGCAGTTCTAATGGACCAATCTAGAAGTATAAGAGCCGAGGGAGCAGTAAAACTTCCTAGTGCCAATTCCAGGGAGCCCCAGCCTGGGGAAGGGGCTGTCAGAGACGACGCATAGCTCATTATGGCCTGTCTCAAAAATACAGTTTCATAGAACAGTCTTTAGTCGGGGAATCCAAATCAAGCCACACTCCACTGCTCCTGCAGTTTTTTTATTTTATTTTAAGGGATCACCCTGACATGACAAATTAATTCAATTTAGTGAGAAGGCATTTGAAAATGTCACCCTGTAACTGTGTAGGAAGATTGACTAAGACATACTGTACTGACATTTAGGAAGCACCAATAGTTTCAGAACATTCTCATTTCCCAACAAAGGGAGAATGTGTGAATGCCATCTGGCAAGGTCGGAATCAGGTTTCTCTAACATGATCTGGGAATTGGCTGCTGCTTGTCTCTGCTATGATGAGCTTGAGCTTAATCCCCAGACATACTAACTCTAGAGACCTCCGGTAGGGGTGTTTGGTAAATTGCAAAGCTGAATGTGCCTCATTTAGTGGCATGGCCTGAGATTTAAAGCCATTTAGCTTATATACAGTTAACACCGAACATTTGGATAGAATACTTTGAAGAGACGGTAAGGAAGTGGTGATGTCAGATAAAAATAGAGTAGTATTGTTTGCAAAAAGGGAAATTTTATGGGAGGGCCACCCAGTATCAGACCTGTGAAATCTGGAATAGTCTTATCTTTTGAATCAGGGCTTCCACTGCTAGCAGGGACAGGAAGGGGGACAGGGTACACCCCTGTCGTGTTGCTCTGTGTAAGGGAAAATAGGGAGACCTCAAGGCATTGGTCAGGACTGCTGCAGAAGGGAACTTGTAGAGGAGGTGGACAAAGGAGATAAGATTCTGTTGGAGTCAAAATCTCCCAACAACATCAAAATAGGTAAGCTAACTCCACCCTGTCAAAGGCCTTTTTGCTGTCCAATGACAGGGGTTCAGTGGGTAAGGCAGTTGCTTGAGCTGCCCATATCAAATCAGGGGTTCTATGAATGTTGTCTGAGCCCAATCTCCCAAGCACAAATCCAAGCAGGTCAGGGTGTATGATAGAGGAGATTACAGGTTTGAGCCTCCTGGCCACCACCTTTGTGAATATCTTGGCTTCTATACTGATTAAAGAAATGGGATAGAACTGGTAGCAGAATACACTGCCTGTAACCTTCTTTGGTATAAAAGTAATGAGAGCCTTCAGAAAGGAGAGAGGGAGCTTCCCCAGTCCCAGGCCTCATTAAGTACCTTAATCAGTCGTAGTGCCAATGCATTCTCAAGGGTGTGGTAAAATTCAGTTAGAAAACCATCTGGCCCATGTGACGTTCCCCTGGGACATGGTCTGGATTGCTGACTGTTGCTACAAAAGTCATCATATTGGGGGGCAGGGGTCTACCTCAGACAAATACAACTGTGAATACAAATCCTGAAAGACTCTATTATATCTGTTGGAGCAGTAAGCTTTTCCCTGTCCCCACTGTGAATGACAGGAATGTATTTTTCTACCTCCTGGGCCCTATGTCGAGCTGCAAGCTGTTTTCCCAGTTGTTCCCCAGCTTCCCAATACTTTTGCTTGAACAGGGCATACTGTGTTTTATATCACAATTCCTCAGTTTCTGTCCTGATAGCATCAATTTGGAAACATAAGTCAGCTCTGCAGTCAGGATATCTCACTGTTTCATTTTCCAGTTTTTTTAAGCTTGCTTTCTTTAGCCTACAGAAAGGCATCTCTCTGTTTATGGACTTCGGATGTGTGGGTTATAAGCTTTCCATGAAGTACTACCTTCAGGGTCTCCCGCTGTGCAGTGTAGGAAACCTCAGGAGTGTTATTGAATATATAGATACATAGATACATAGACAGTGTCGGCAGATAAGGACCTATGGCCCACCCAGTCTGCCCATTTGAGCTTGTAAGTTCAGTTTATGTTTTCCTAGAAGTCCGTTGCCCCTTACTCCTGACCTCCAGAATTCCTTTATGTCTATCCCATGCATTCTTAAATCTCGTGATTGTTTCAGCCCCCACCACTTCCTCTGGCAGGGTGTTCCACTTGTCCACCACCCGTTCTGTGAAGAAATTCTTCCTCACGTTTCCTCTGAATCGTCCTCCCTCCAGCTTCATCCCATGCACTCTAGTTCTGGAACATCTTTTTCGCTTAAAAATAGTGAATTCCTGCACCCTGTTCCTCCATGTAAGATACTTGTATGTCTCTATCATATCCCCTCTCTTCCTCCTCTCCTCCAGGGAGTACATGTTCAGTTCCTTCAACCTGTCCTCATAGGACTTGGGATGCAATCCATGTACCATCTTTGTTGCCCTCCCCTGAACCTTCTCTACTCTGTCTATGTCCTTATGTAGGTAAGGTCTCCAGAACTGTACACTGTACTCCAGGTGGGGCCTCACTAGTGTCTTGTATAGTGGAATTATGACCTCCCTTTTCCTACTGGTGATGCCCCTGCCTATGCATCCCAGCATCCTATTTGCTTTACCTGCTGCCTTGTCACACTGTTTCCCTACCTTGAGGTCATCAGAGATGATAATCCCAATATCCCTTTCCTGCTTGGTGCATGCTATATCCTGACCCCCCAACTAATATATTGTGCCAGGATTTTTGTGCCCCATATGCATTATCTTGCACTTCTTTGCATTGAATTTCAACTGCCAAACCCCTGACCATTCTTCAAGTTTCTGCAGGTCCCTTCTCATTCTGTCTACACCCTCTGGTGTGTCTACTCTGTTACTCTGTGTGTCATCAGCAAAAAGTGAAATTCTGCCTTCTAGGTCCTGTGCAATGTCACTGATGAAGGTGTTGAATAGGACCGGTCCCAGCACTGACCCCTGTGGTACCCCACTGGTCACTCTTCCCTCTGTGGAGTGACAGCCATTTACCACCACCTTCTGTGTCCTGCCGCCCAGCCAGTTACCTACCCACCACACTACTGTCCTGCCCACACCCATATTCCCCAGTTTGTGTAATAGTCTTCTATGTGGCACAGTGTCAGAGGCCTTGCTGAAGTCCAGATAGGCCATGTCCACTGCCCTCCCCTGATCCACCTCACTAGTCACCCAGTCAAAATTCAATGAGGTTGGTCTGACATGACCTCCCCTGGTGAAACCATGCTGCCTTGGGTCCTGTAGTCTATTGACAACCAGATGTTCCACCAATCTCTCCTTCAGTAGTGCTTCCATGATCTTCCCCACTACCGAGGTGAGGCTGACTGGTCTGTAGTTCCCCACTTCCTCTTTGTTTCCACTTTTGTATAAGGGCACTACATCTGCTGTCCTCCAGTCTTTGGGTACATAGATACATAGATACATAGACAGTGTCGGCAGATAAGGGCCTATGGCCCACCTAGTCTGCCCATTTGAGCTTGTAAGTTCAGTTTGTTTTCCTAGAAGTCTGTTTCCCCTTACCCCTGCCCTCTAGAATTCTTTATGTCTATCCCATGCATTCTTAAATCCCGTGATTGTTTCAGCCCCCACCACTTCCTCTGGCAGGGTGTTCCACTTGTCCACCACCCATTCTGTGAAGAAATTCTTTCTCATGTTTCCTCTGAATCGTCCTCCCTCCAACTTCATCCCATGCCATCTAGTCCTGAAACATCTTTTTCGCTTAAAAATAGTGTTTTCCTGCACCCTGTTCCTCCCTGTAAGATACTTGTATGTCTCTATCATATCCCCTCTCTCCCTCCTCTCCTCCAGGGAGTACATGTTCAGTTCCTTCAACCTGTCTTCATAGGACTTGTGATGCAACCCATGCACCATCTTTGTTGCCCTCCTCTGAACCTTCTCTACCCTGTCTATGTCCTTACATAGGTATGGTCTCCAGAACTGTACACTGTACTCCAGGTGGGGCCTCACTAGTGTCTTGTATAGCGGAATTATGACCTCCCTTTTCCTGCTGGTGATGCCCCTGCCTATACATCCCAGCATCCTGTTTGCTTTACCTGATGCCTTGTCACACTGTTTCCTTACCTTGAGGTCATCGGAGATGACAACCCCAAGATCCCTTTCCTGCTTGGTGCATGCTATATCCTCACCCCCCAACTGATATATTGTGCCAGGGTTTTTGTGCCCCATATGCATTATCTTGCACTTCTTTGCATTGAATTTCAACTGCCAAACCCTTGACCATTCTTCAAGTTTCTGCAGGTCCCTTCTCATTCTGTCTACACCCTCTGGTGTGTCTACTCTGTTACAGAGCTTTGTGTCATCAGCGAACAGTGAAATTCTGCCTTCTAGATCCTGTGCAATGTCACTGATGAAGATGTTGAATAGGACCGGTCCCAGCACTGATCCCTGTGGTACCCCACTGGTTACTCTTCTCTCTGTGGAGTGACAGCCATTTACCACTACCCTCTGTGTCCTGCCACCCAGCCAGTTACCTACCCACCACACTACTGTCCTGCCCACACTCCCCTGTTTCCAGTGATTGGCTAAACAGGAAAGCCAGAGGTTTCCAGTGATTGGCTAAACAGGAAAGCCAGAGGTTCAGCCACCACCTCTCTTAGTTCTTTAAGGACCCTGGGGTGCACCCCATCTGGCCTCATTGTTCTATCAACTCTTATTCCTTCCAGTTCCTTCAGGACCCTTTCTTGTGTAAAGGGACTTGTGTCCATTTCTGCACCATTCTCACCCCTTGTACTCCCTTCAGCTCTTTTAGCTCCTGGCAAAGCCAGTTCACCACTGATCCCTGCTGAAGAATGGAAGTGTTCAATCTGCAGTTGTTTCTTGGTCTTTGTTGGACACCCCATGCTACTGAGAGCATTACAGGGGCATGATCTGCCAATGATACTTTCCCCAGAGTGATGCCCCTCATCTTTATTAGTATACCTGTGGTGACCAGTATCACATATGTATGACTACATGTAGCATGGGCTGGTGAATAACAATAGTAGTCAATGTTTCAGGAGTGGACAGCCCGCCACATGTCTTGCAAGCCCCTGAGCCAAAAGGCCGCTGTTACATGCTTCTGAAGTGCTGCCTCATTTTTACAGCCTGGAACTGCATGGTCCATTGGGGGAATCAAGTAGTAGATTAAGATTCCCCTGGTAATTCTATCAAAATGAGTTTAAAGAAATTTACATCGGGTACACTGTGGACATATACACAGCCTAGGACAATCAATAGATTCCCCTTGAAAGTTTCCAGACAGAAGAATGAGTCTGCTCTCAGTGCCTCTATATTCTCTGTGTTTTCCAAGATAAATGCCTTTTTTACACAGAATTGCCTCTTCCCACTGCCTAGAACTGTATGCATTATGGTAGCACAGGCCCACCCACATGTACAATAGGCAGCTGGCTTCTCCCACTAATGTGTGTTTCTTGCAGGATGGCAATGTCACACTACATATCATTTAACTTCTGGAGGACTTTATGTCTCTTAAGAGGAAAACTGTAACCCCGCACATTCCATGAGCTCACCTCGAGTTGTCCCAGAGATGCCATGGAACAGGACGTTTTTGCGTGTACATCAGCAGACTCTTTTACCTACAGACCACCTTCCCAACACCCCCCACCCCCCCAACACCAGAAGATTTTGTACAATAAAGATTCCAACAAAATATCACATATGAGCAGGTATTAACCAGTAAACACAGAAAGAGAATGTCCTGTCTCAGAGGATAACCACTGAAGTGTTTAGCCTCCCCTGCACCCCAGTTCAGTTAACTCAAAAATTTTGAACTCAAACTAAAGGTGCTGCTCAGAGTGATCACTTTCTTAGCAGAGGCTGACTAGACACTTTTCTTAGCAGAAAGGAAAAGAGGCTTTTAAACCATTGCTCACAGAGTTCCTGGCTTCATTGTTGCACAAGGTACCTCCTTTTGCCCCACTCTCCCACCTCTCATAAGTACTGTATATTGATGGGTTAAAACAGTATTAAGATCATAGTGAGGGAAGATAGACTAGTTCAGTTGGGGCATTGTGACAACAAATAATTCCCCTTCCTTGGCCAGGGATAATACCCCAGTTCGTTTTACCAGAGATGGATTCAGTTGTGAGATAAGGGTCTTCATTTGGAAGTGGGCAAATCTCCTCCAAACATTCTATAGAGTTTAACACATTTTGTATGACAGGGCCTCCCAGCAGAAATTATTACTTTGAGGGTGCAATCCTCAGATATTGGCCATGGGTACTATCCTCCCTGATGCTACAATTTCAGTGTGTCCCTCATGTTTCCCCCCAAATTGGCCTTGACTCAGTGAACTTGCAAAGTATTAATGATGCACAACAAGTGGAGACAAATGGCAAGACAATAGGGGGTGAGTTCACTTTCTTTACTTAGCACCTGTCCTTCTGCATGGGAATGCTATAATGTACTATTAAATGCAGAAGATAAAAAAATGCACTCCCACAAAGGGAATACCCAAACCCTGCTAAAACCACTACCTCGCCACTACCATACTGTTGCAAGGCCCCCCTTCCCCATAAGCCCAGGGCACCAGCTAGCAGCATATAAATGCCTTTGCAGGAAGTATACATCTCTTTTAGACCACAAACCTGTAGTAGAAAACTGTAAAACTCTGTACTGCCTGGGGCTAATATCAAAGTCCATCTGCCCCACTTCTGTGTCCTGCATCATTTGCAACAGGCAGCTTTCAGTCAAGGCCAGTTCACAGTATTGGTGTGGTAGACAGGAGAGCCAGGATAAAAAGAAAAGCAACAGGCAGCCATGCTACATGAAGCAGTTGACTAAGTTTGCCAAGCTTGGACACTGCCACAGTATCGTCTACTACTAATGGATGTGGAGGGCAAGTTAAGTCCATCTCTTGAAGATGTCCCCTATTACTCAGTCCCAGTTCCACTCTCTCTCTCCAGCAGTTTTCTATTGACGCTTCTAGACCTTGGGGTACTCATGACTCATGGTTTGTTTCTGTGGATGTTATGAGCTGGGAAGTATCCATGGTCTTGCCCTGTCTCTCATCATCAGGTGGACCAGATTGTGTAGACTGTGCTGGCCCTAGAAGTTGCTGTAGGTAGGCATCTGCTTCAGCTGGAATCTGAAACTGCAGTGCCTTGCCATTAAGGTTGATGGCTAATGTGTCTGGGTACAGCAAAAAATATGTGATGCTCAAGTTGTGAAGGTCTTGCTTGATTTTGTTACAGGCTTGCCATCATTCAAGCACTCCTTGGGGTTAGTCAGAATAAAATGAGATATGGCTGCCTGCCACAATGATCTCCTTTAACTCACAAGCACTCTGAAAACACAAGTGCCTTGTTCTGGTTCTGAAGTATAGTAACTTAAAAAGGAAAGGACGGAGCCTCAGGATGTTTTTGCTGCCCTGTGTCCTGCATATTCGATTTATCTGATCAATCTCAAAATCAAACTCCACTGGGGTCAACTCTAGCCACAACAGGAGATTATCGCTCAAAAATTGTAATTAGTCACATCCTCCTATGCCATGGGGATCCCAGTTATATGGAGATTCTTCCTCCATCGCCAACCTTCAAGGTCTTCCATTTTTGCAGTGAGCCACAATATTTGTACTTCTGCTACCTGGAGTCATTGATCATGAACTGTCTGCTCTTCCACTAGGTCTGTGATTTTCATCTTAACAATCATGACTGTGCCAATAAAGGAGGCTAGACTCACTTGTGTCTCTGTCACTGTCTGCCTGATGAACTCCACTGATGCAGCAATTTGCTTGATTAATTTAGCTTCTCAGGATTCAAGAGAGCTGCCATAGGTTCCTGGTAGTAACCATCTTGGAGTCAAGAAGGTGGTTAGTGAGAGGCAACATTTCTAATGCATTTTTTTCTCTTCTGCTGTGCCATTAACTCTGATTGTTCCTCCTAAGTTGATAGCAAACTCCCTCTCCAGATCCCAGATTTCATCAAGATATGGGCATCCCATGCAGTTATAATCAATGAATGGAGATGGATAGAACAGAGGTGGCTTGGAGTTAGGGGCTTAGACAGCAATGTCTCTTAGGTGCTCACATGACCTCCCTGGCTTGAAATTTAGCATTCATGTTCTGTGGCCAAGGTGCTCTGAATTTTGAAATTTCAGGAACAATCACTTTAGCAGTGTAGAATTTCTAGAACGTTGAAAAACTGTACATAAAAATTGCCAAATTAAGACCTTTTTTGACTAACCTACAGGTATACAGTTGTTCAAATGCAGTAGACAGTTCAAACAGGAAAGTTTTGGATTTGCTAGAGTTTGACTCAACAAGATGTCTTTGTTTGCTGGTTTCACTGGAGAATGTTAATATTTTTAATGATTTACATTTAAAATGCCATTGCCATGCAAACTTCTAAACTTTTTTTCATAGAACCTTTATAAGGCTTTTTTTTTGTTTTGTTTCATTTATGGTAACACTGAATTTACTGAGTCATGAAAAAAATGTTTAAATGTTTTGTCATAACCTTGCCATTTCAATTCTGATGGACTCCACATTTTCAGGGTGGGAAAATGAACATCCCTACTTATGGACACATATGTGCCATTTTGTTATTGTATCCCAAAAAGTGTTTTGGAGGATGAAATCCCCAAAACACATTTTAGGATGTAGTGAGACAATGACACGTATGTGCCCATGAGGTGGGGTGCCAATATATCCACATTGAACATGTGGGGTCAATGAGACCCAAAATGGCCAAATTATGGGCAAAAGATAACAAAAAAAAGAGAAAACAGAAACAGTAGATTCTGTATCTCAAACCAGTAAAACCAACATTCCGACATCCATATTTTGTTTGACCACAGGCGTGCCCAAACACCAAAAAGTTTGTTTGGCATGGACAAAATCTTTAAAACAAAAACTCAAAAAATACCTAACTTTAATGATAGACAGTTGTATGGTTTGTCAGAAGATGATCCAATGAGATATCTGAGCTATACATGAACAAAATAGTAAAAAAAAAAAAAAAAACATATCTCCTCCTTTGTGGGCCTTGCACAGGGAAAGTTATGACTCGTGCACACTTTATGGGGGTCATGTCTGTGATGGGTGGAGGGCCAGGAGGGATGGTTGGGGTGTGGATTAGGTAGACAGGATTGGTTAGGGGCAGATTTCCTATGGGGATGGGGGACAACTGGACACCAGAGATAATTAGATTATTTTATGGCTGGGTGATTGTGGGACTGGAGGACCCCTGGACAACAAGGAAAATATTTATTACTAATGTCCAGGTGACTGGAGGGCAGTGGACAACTGGACATGAGGGAAATGGTGTTTATTAATGTCTGTGAAATTAGGGGGCAGGGTGACCACTGGACACCAGGGGAAACAATTTATTAACGATGCTTATGTGATCAGGGATGGGAAAACATGGACACCAAGGAAAAGTATTACATTACACATCGGGATTATGCATGGGTGCGGGAATGGGTTTTTGGTAGCCTTGAGAGGTGCTGTGTAGGGGTCTTAAACTCAGTTTGTTCCAGGCCCATAACATGGCCCTAATGGAATGCAAATGACCCCATAGTGCTTTACTAGTGTTATGGGATAATTTGCATTAAAAGGTATGAATATAGCAGATTACTCAAGAGGAGCAATCGCTGTTTGTGTGACCTAACAGCCAGATTGCTCCTGCAAGTCCCACTGCACTGTACTGTCCATATATCTCCCCCGGCCAGTAGGGGCTGGGGTTTGTGGTCACAACTGGGATAGTGCTTAGTTGGTAAAGTATATTGGAACATGACTTTAACACTAACACAGTGCTTCAACGTGTTCAAATTTACTGCACCTGTGGTTTGCTCCACACATTAATTCACTTCTGTAGCACACATTAAGGTGATGCCATTCAGGAGTTTCAAATATCCATTCCATTGTGTATGATACAGGTCGGGTAGTGCCTGTCCTGTATATTAGGATGGAGCTGGTGCATTTGCTAAACCAGCAGTTTTTGACAGCTGGGGCCAGGTACTGAAAAATTAGCAAACCAGAACACAAAGGTCTGTGCTGTGCTTGCCCATTGCCCACAATCCCCAGGATGCAATTTTCAGTCTGATAGTCCACCAGTGCTATCTGACTGAATAGCTGACTGAATAGAGGGGCATGCTGGCACAGTACTAAGCCAAGCAGTGCTGCCCCAACATGGATCCTGGAAATGCAGGGAACCGCATCCCCAGACCATATAGTGCAAGTAGCTCCCTATTTTATACTGAGACACCACCATGCAAATGAGCCTATTGGTCATGCAAGGCACTAATGAACCACATACCTTCCCATTATGGGCAGATTTGCATGGGAAGTGGTGGTATGTTTGCACCCCTGCAACCAGCCCAATTCCTAGCCATATTGCCTGGTCCCATAAAAGTGTACATATTTCACTGGTGTACAATGTTCCCCCCACCTCCAATTGATGTCACTGGTAATATTAAATGTTTCCCTGGTGTCCAGTGATCCCCCTTGCCAGAAGCCCACTCAGGTGGGGCAGAATTCCCTGGGCTACATTGAATCCCCCTGTGATCTGGGTCAGGAAAACTCTCCCTCCAGTGTTTTTAGAATGCTCACTGTTTCACATCAGAATGTCCACCAAGGAGGCCCCTGGGCTTCCTCTCTCTGTGTGAGGGGTGCAAATACAGTCTTGAGTCTGTGTTCCTGGAAAAGAACCTTCTTGGCCACTACACAGTGAACCAGAAAAGCAACAGTGTGTATAGGTCTTCAGGGATGCCCTATACACCCTATATGTGTCTTTTCCCAGAAAAAATGCAGATACCATTTCAACTCCCACAAACCCCATTTGAGAGACCTTTTATATCCCCCCCTCCTTTTGTTCACAGAGTCCTTTCTTGGATTTTATCTTGGTAGTGTCTGGCCCTTAAGTGTTAGACAGGTATGGATTAGTTTGAACAAACTTTCCCAAAACCAACACACATGCTAGACACTGACAGAATTAAAGTATACAAAAGCTTTACTAATTGGTAAATAAGTACTGTAAATAACATACAAGAAAATTATTTATTTTTCTTAATATTGGTTACAGGATATGAAAAGAAATTTATATACAAAAATATATATATATACTGTTTAAATTCTAGCGAATATAATTCTACCTTGAAAAGTCCTTAGTGTCTGAAATTAAAAAAGTTCTTAGTAGGTTTCTGAGTCTCCCATCTGTTTGGTGGAAATACAGACAGGGGCCTAGAGTCTTTTGCTATTCCTTCAAGGAGAGTCTTTGAAAGAAAGGTTATGCCTGTCTCTCTGGCAAGTTCTGCAAGCTCTGTTAAGAATGTTCAAAAAGCCTGCCTCTGGTTTTCATTGCTGGGATTGGCTAGCCTTGTCACATTTTGAGAAAGGACCAATCAGCACCCATGTTCAAGTTTAAAAGTCTAACTGAAAGTTTTCTACCTCAGGGGCTTCTTCCTTCTGGCCCCCTCCCAGGTTTTAAAAAAAACACAAGTGCACTGAGGCCAGATTGGAGTCAGCATGTGTCATCCACTGCTGATTTTGCTAGTCTAAACTCTTTTGTTGCCAATTAGGCACTTAGCTCTTAAGTGGCTTCACTCAAATTGTAATTACTGTATTCCAGATGCCAAGGTCCTAAAACAACAGGACCCTAGACTCCACAGCACCTTCATACTGCTTTTTAAGACAGGCTTGCTAAATGGCCTTGCTGTTAGCATTAAACAACCCTCCCATTTAACACAGGGCTCTGTAGGTTCAAATTCATTTTCACAATATAAAGCAATATTGTTTTAATGGAAAATACAGGCCACCTAGTAAGCTACAGGGCTGTCTACCCAAAAGATAGGGACTTATACCACTCCAGTAAACCATATCTGAAATCAAGCTTATGCAATAGGGCCTTTTTATGAATGACATAAATAGACTAATACACATGGGAACACAGTAATGGGATATGGCATGATCCCGCCACACCCCTCACCATCCCATTGCTGGCCCTGGTAGAATAAACTATGTCGCTGGTGTCCAGTGGTTCCCCTGTCCTCTGATCACAATTCCTGTATTAAGTCACATATCCCATAGTATAGGTGCTCCCTTTACAGTACAGGGGCTGTGCATTCCTTGTTATCACATACAGCGGCCAGCCAAGGTGCTGAGATGAGGGCTGTGCCAGTCACTGTATGGGCTCCCACAGCACCAGCAATTGAGTTAAGGAGGGTGGCAGGGTGGGCTGGTCAATGCCCATGGTGCTCAGGGCCACTAGATGCCAAGGAGGCTTATGCTGGGATGGGGATTGGTGGTTGGGGGGTGCCACTGAACACCAGGG
The DNA here is from genome assembly GCA_016271365.2 of Neoceratodus forsteri. Lineage (NCBI taxonomy): Eukaryota > Metazoa > Chordata > Ceratodontiformes > Ceratodontidae > Neoceratodus > Neoceratodus forsteri. Next base: position 851,938,223 of record CM057458.1, read on the forward strand.
AAAATGTGACTTAATACATGGTCGGTGATCGGAGGGCAATGGGCCACTGAACACTAGGGACATAGTTTATTCTATCATGGCCATCAATCAGAGGGTAAGGGGGGGCACTTGACTGCAGGGATAGTTTAATTTTTACTGGGGATGGGGATAAGAGGGGGAGACCCCTGGACATGAGGGAATATTTGAATTTTACCAAGGATGGAGATCAGAGGGTTGGAGATACCACTGAGTACCAGGGATAACTGAATTTTACTGGGGACAGGAATCAGAGGGAAGGGGGACCACTGGAAATCAGGGATGATTACCTTTTACAGTGAATGGGGATCATGAGGGTGGGAGGGGGCACTGGACAGCAAGTATAGTTGAAGGTTTTGTTTGAGCCTTGAAAAAGCATGCGTTAATGTGAAACAGTTGTCAGCTGTACTTCTGTGTGTTTCTGTCTGTAAGTTTTTTAACTTAAACAATATGCTGGAGCAAATATTTAATAAAGCTTTACAAACTTTTCATTGGCCTTGTGATTGAACATTGTGTGGCTATTTACATGGTGATTTTGTTCTTGAGCTCAGCTGTTCCCAGAGCTGCTATTTACTTAGTTTGCATAACTGAATTTTAATGGGGATGGGGATCAGAGGTCTGAGTGGATCACTAGACACCAGAGATACTAGAATTTTACTGAGGATGGGGTTCAGAGAGTGGGTGGACCACTTGACACCAGGGATAATTGAATTTTATGAGGGACAGGGATTGGAGGGTGGGGGGCACTGAACCACCAGGGATAATTGAATTTTGCTAGGGATGGGGATCGGAGGGTGGGAGGAGCACTAGGTATCAGGTAGCAGGCGTGCTCCCTCAACCACCAACATGGTTTTTGGATGCAGTGGTTCCACTGGATGCTAGGGATGCCTGGAGTAAGTCAGGCTTCTCCTCAACAGTAATTGTGCAGCGCAAGGTAGAATGAATATATTCCCCTTGCGTAACACTAACATGCTGAATATTGCGCAGCACTGGGATTCCTGTCCCCACCCCTCCCTTTACCCACCGCATACTGTACATTATTTTTTTGCATGCATGCTAACCCTTTTAGCACACACCATAACCTCCTTTGAATATTGTGTTCTGGCACAAACCACGGGCAAGCAGGGCACAATCACTTTGCCTACCAAGCAAGGTTTTGAGTATGTTGCCACTGATATCTAAACTGTGTTAGCACTTAGGAATGCAAAATTAGGTAATCAAGTCTCAGTCCCAGGGGCTAGTTTTTCTGTTATTTTGTTATAGAAGTTTGTTCAGTGGGTTAAAAATTATTAAGGAGTAGCTTTAAGATTTAGGTTAAATCCCCATTTTCGGTCTTTTTTTGGTTTGTTTTTCCGACTGATAACATGAAAATAACCAGAGTTAGACTATGAAACTTACAGGTTTACTAGACCCTGTTCCAAGGAAGTGCATTTTACTAGTTGAAAAAAAAATCTAATTTTATTACACTGTTAAGCTATAAGGTTTAAGTTTTTAATATTTAGTACATGCAGGGCCCAAACAAAAATAGCAGAATTAACAAGAAGGATTTTTCCCATTTTTCCCAGTCATGACCTTTCCCCAGCCACCATTCATGACTGACTTTTAATATCATAAGTAAGAAATACATTTTTGTAACACTGTATGCCAATTCTTATTTTTTTTTTTTTGTTAGTCATTTTTCTATCTTGGCCCCCGGTCTGCCATCCACGTCCAGCCATCCTGCTTCCTCCAGCCACTGTCCAGAGTGCCCCGGCTCCTAGTTGGGCCCCCGCTGTATACCCCCATGGCTTGCACCCCATGGCAAGATGGCAGAGAGGCCCCCCTCTCTCTCCACTGAGACCAGACCCAGTATTTTGCAGCAATGCCCTTGGAGCCAGCCATCCTGCAGAACTGCCATCAAGCCACTGTGACCAGTCAACATTTTTCCCTGTTCAGCTTCCCCCTTGTGAGTGGTGAGTGAGGCATGCAATGATGCCAATGGAAGGAGCGTGCACAATCCCACACACTCTCTCCTGGCGTCATGATCCAACTCACCCGTTTCATTGTCTGTGTCACTGCATCACCTCCTGCCTCTGCTAGGAGCCACCAGTGCACTGACTGCTACAGGCCCCCCTTCCCGGAGAGGGAGAGGGAGAACAGTCCATTGGACACTCAATCCCTCTCCTCCCCTGCCAACCCCTGATGACCTGGGCTCGCTCCCAAACCCGGGTTTCCAGTGTGGTGCGAGGTGTGGTGTCCAGTGCCTCAACCCTCAGTGCCACCAGGCTAGCTAACTGTACGCTAATCCTTTTGTCAGAAAAACTCCAAACACCTTCCCAACACTGAGTACCCAAGCCTGGTGTTGGGTGCTGCTTAAAACTAGTCCCTCCCTCCAGAGCAGTTAAAAAAAAAACCCTAGCATTCATGCCACCCTCTTGCTGCCATTGCAAGAACATACAATAATTGGAATCTTTCTGTGGATAATTTGCATGGCCCTCTCTCTCAACCTTGGTTGGCTGTTATCTTCTGATTTGTGATCCCACACCAATCATTAACCTGTGAAAAAACACCTGTACCCACCCTCTAGCATACATGCAATCCTCTTCCTCCCACACTCACCCTGATATATACATACATTTGATAGGGTCCCACGGTAGGTGACTGGCACAGCCATCCTTTCACCTCACAAGACTGCCACCTTCTGCATCCCCACCAATAGTGAATCTGTAAAAAAATCAAATCAAATCAAACTAACAAACTTTTCCATCTTCTAGCACTCATTCCACCCTTTATCTCTGCACTATTAAAATAAATCACTACCCTCACCCACTTTCTAGCAACCATGCCAGCCTTCTCCCTCTTGCACCCACCCCTATATATATATACATACACACACACACATTTGATAGGTTCCCTCTGTGGGTGACTGGCACAATTCTTCCTCTATCTTGACCAGTCACCACCTTCTACTTGGTCCCACACTAGTGATTGTTTAGCTAAAGGAAAAACAATGCTTAAAAAATGAAATTCAAACAATGTACAGTGCATGCATAGGAATTTAGTTTTCTTAAGCAAGCACAAACCTGAATCTGGTTTCCCTGAAAACTAAATTCAGGTCCTAATTGATTCACCACACTTGAGTGGACATGAGGTGGTGTGATAGAACCCCAACTCTCAAATTTGGTACACATGTTGAAAAATAAAAATGTTATGATTGCTTGAAAAAAGCACCATTAGAAAATGTTATGTCCAAAAACTGTTTTTAATGTTTGTTTCCCACATAATGTTAACATTAGTTTTTAACTTTTTAGGCCATAGTTTTGGGGATAAGCTACTTATCACCACACTACTGACCACCCAACAGGCAACTTTCACACCTACTCGATGGATCTTTCACTTCTAATAAGGCACTCACAGCCCTGCGTGAGATATCCTACAAGTCCAGTGCAGTGCCCTACTGGTGCCCATTGTGTAGGGCTCACAGCATCATATGTAAGTACAAGGGTAGGGCATACTCAAGTGTCATCGTTTACAGAATATTCCACTACCCAATTTGCCACTGTGCTTACCCAACCCATCCATGAAGCTCCCCACAGTCTTTGTCCCTACTACTTCCTTTGGCAGGTTGTTCCAGTCATGCACCACCCTTTCATCGAAGAAGTGCTTTCTCACATCTCACCTTAACATTCACCCCTTTAGATTCATTGTATGCCCCATGTTCTATTGCCTTTCTTTTTCTGAAAGAGACACCCCACCTTCACCTTGTTCACCTCTGTGAGGTAGATAAAGGTTTCAATCATGTCTCCTCTCACTCAATGCTCCTTCAGGGAGTACATGTTGAGACCCTGCAGTCTTTCCTTATATGCTTTTTTGTGTAACCCTCACACTATTTTGGTTGCCCTCCTCTGTAATGCCTCCACCCTGTCAATGCCCTTGTAGAGGTGCAGCCTCCAGGACAGGACACAGTACTCCAGGTGGGGCCTCACCAGTGGGCAACACAATGGCAGCACCACCTCCCTCCTCCTGTTAGAAATAACTCTCCCAATGCACCCCAGCATCCTACCATCCTTTCCACTGACTTGTCACACTGACCAGCTACCCTGAAGTCATCAGATATGATGATCCCCGAGATCTCTTTCTTGCTTGTTGACTGTATGTCACCAGAGTTCTTTCCTTGGGGAGAATTATACACAGAACACTTCTTAACCAGTTGCCTCAGTCCCTAATTTCTCTCCTCATACCATGTAATGCCCTTTACTCCCTCAGAACTTCTGACAGTGACCAACTGACAATCCCTAGGTCAAATTCCAAATATGTCACAATGGCCTTCGCTAGTGCTGCCCCCAAACTTGGGAACAAAATCCCCCTACACATGCAACACTGCCAAGCCCCTATCCCATTCAGAAACCAACTCCGCAGCTTCCTGACCCAGCGCTTCCAATGCACTTGCTCTGTATAACCCTGTCCTCTTACCACATGCCTCCCATCTACTCACACTTCCGAAGAACTATCATCAGACAGTACTCTTGCCCTTGGATACTCTCTGGTCATAGGTTCAGATATGCAGTGTTGTTACGCTGAATATGCTCATTGTATGAATCACTGCATTGAACGCAATTTGCACCTCTCGCTCTTTTTTTTTTAGTTGTTTTCTTGTTGCACTTGTTACCCAGCATGCCATGTAACCTGTGCCTTTTGAATATGTCTTCTTACTGTACTCACCCCTGAACCATAAGTATTTTGATTTGTCCTACCTCACTCTGTATTATACCAATCAAGGCATCATGTTAATGTTATCTTTGCTATGAGTAATACCCTGCCTTGCAACCTCCCATGCCATGCCTGAAAATAGCAAATGTCTTCCTAGTGCACCTTACCTGGTCAACAAATACCAAATAAAAATAAAACAAAATAAATGCCTCCTCCCTGCCCCCATCTTGTATGCAGCTCCTAGGTTTCTGCATCCCAGGTGCATGACCTTGCATGTTTTGGTATTGAAACCCAACTTCAACACTCTAGATGACTCCTCTAGTTTCCTCTGGTCCCTTTGCATTCTGCTATCCCTTCCTGAGTGTACAACCCGTTGCAGATTTTTAGATCATCTGCAAAAAGACACATCTTCTCCTCCAGCTCCTCAGCAATGTCAGTTATGAAGACAATGAAGAGGACCAGTCCCAGTACCTATCCCCATGGCACTCTGCTAGTCACCCTCCCATCCCTGAACAATGGCAATTTGCCAGCACCCTCTGCTTCCTATCCCTTAATCAGTTAGATACACAGCTCACCACTTTCTTCCCTAAGTGTCTTTCATTTACCACCACCCTCTACCTCCTATCCTTTGATCGGTTAGATACACAGCTCACCACTTTCTTCCCTAAGTGTCTTTCATTTACCACCACCCTCTGCCTCCTGTCTTTTAATCAGTTAATTACCCAGCTTACCAGTTTCTCTCCCACCATCAGGCTGTTTAGCTTCTTAATTAGTCTATTTTGTTGTGCAGTGCCGAAAGACTTGCTAAAGTCCAGGTAAGCCACATCCACTGGTCTTCCTTGATCCACCTCACTAGTAACCCAGTCAAAGAAATCTATGAAATTTGATTGACATTACCTCACCCTGAGAAACCATTGTGTAACCCATTAGCTTCAAGGTACTCCATGAGCAACTTCTTTGTAGGGTCTCCATTAATTTCCCTACTACTGACGTGAGACTGACAGACCTGTAATTGCTAGCATCCTCCCTGCTGCCACTTTTGTGCAGAGGGACCACATGTGGAACTTCCCCCATCTCTAATGAGGTGTTGAATTGCATTGACAGAGAGGTGGCTAGCACTGTGTTCAGTTCTTCTAGGATCATTTGGTGTATTCCATCTGACCCCATTGCCTTATACTCTTTTAGAGCTTTAAACCCTTTTGGAGTGTCTCTACTGAGGATGTACTTGTGCCTACTGTTCCCTGCCCTAGAGGTTTGCTGCTACATGCTGACCTGTCCCCCTCCCTCCAGTGTGTCGACAGAGCAGAAGTAATCACTTAAATTTTCATTTTTCTTGATTTTTCTCTGCATATCCACCCCTTCCCTGCCCTTGTGCTTCTCATTATCCCTCCCCTTGTTATCTGTTTTTCACTTATGTACCTGGGGAAGGTCTTGTCCCTTTATTGAATTCCTTAGCTATCCATTCCTTTGTCTATGCTTCAGCTGCCCTCACCCTCCTTCCTTCTTCCCTTTCATTTACCAGATATACCTCCCTGTCTATTTCCATCTTTATACTTCTTGAATGTTGTTTTCTTCTCCTTCCCTGCCTTTGCCACCTCCTTAGAGAATCATTGCTGCCTCTTTCTCCTCATTCCCTTGCTTATTCCCTTTAATCAGCATGTCATTGCCTTGGCTATTCCCTCCTTAATCCTTCTCTAGTGAGTTTCCTCAAATCATTCCCTTTGGAGCCTGTTAGTACCTTTGGTACTATAATGTTCATTTTGCCATGACTAATGTTACCTTTTATGTGAGTGAAATGACCATGTGTCAATTGTGCATTCTTCATAGTTGCTGGGTTAGTGGACAGCAGTACTGGCAGGAACTTTTTCCTTAAACATTTGCAGCACAGGGTACCAGCATGCATGTCCAACATACACCATGAAGTTTTTGACAGGAATGCCTCCATCTCACTCTAGTTGCTTACCATGCTTCTCTCACTCTATGTTTCCATTACTCCTGCTGATAATGTAACTTTCTGTGGGTGGCATTTTGCCCACCAAGATATTGTGCTGATAGCTGACTACATAATGTATTTTTTGAGAGAGGAAGTGTTTGTGTAACTGACAGACAGAGGAGTCACCACAGCTTGAGACAACATTGATAATGGCCATCTATGTGGCTGGAATCCATAATAGAAACACTGAAACTGTCAGCAGAGAATGGCCACTTGGCTCACCTAGTCTGCCCAAAGATTCCCTTCATATTGTACCTTTACAGACTCTAATTGTTCCTCGAGTCCATCCCCAGTGTCCCTCCCCTTTCTCATTTTTGTATTTTTATGCTGTTATGTCCGTGCCACGCATAGTTGAAGCCCACTACTATTTTAGCCTCCACCACTTTAGCCTGCAGTTGATTTCATGCTTCCACCACCCTCTCAGTGAAGAGTACTGTATTTCCTCACATCCCTCTGAAACCTGGCCCCTTCCAACTTTATTGCCTGCCTGCTATCCAGGTACTCATACTCACTTGGAACAGACTCTCCCCTTGCACTCTGTTATCCAGTTCTTGATCATGTTGCCTCTCAGACTCTCCCCTTGCACCCTGTTATCCAGTTCTTGATCATGTTGCCAATCACTCTTCTGTCTTCTGGAATGTATATACTGAAGTCATTCAGCCTCTTCCCATAGGACTTCCCCATTATCCTCTGCACCATCTTGGTAGCTCTTCTCTGAATCATTTCCACCCTGCCAATATCCTTCTGGAGGTGTGACCTCCAGAACTTTATACAGTTATCAGGTGGCATACAAGGGAGTGGCACAGTGGCAACACAACATCCTTCCTCCTCCTGGTAATGCCCTTGCCAATACAACCCCACAGCCCTGCCCACTCACCCAGCCTATGGCCTTGTCACATTTTGCTCCTACCTTGAGGTCCTCCAGTACAAAAACCTTAAGGTCGCTTTCTTGTCTAGTGACTGCCAGCACCTCATCCCATCTTATAATCTGTTCCAGTGTTCCTATGCCCTAGGTGAATGTCTCTGCTTAGCATTGAATCCCTCCTGCTATTTCTTTGGCCACTCCTTGATTCTCCTGATATACATCTGCATGGTTTATGCTCCCTCATGGGTGTGTATCCTATCGTAGTCTTTAGTTCATTTGCAAATAGGCAGACCTTCCCCTTCAATCCCTCTACAATGTCCCCTATGAAGGTATTAGAGATCACTGGTCCCAGGACCACTTTGTGGCACCCCTCTGGTCACCCCCATCACTGGAGACTGTGCCTTTTACCACTATCCTGTGCCTCCTATTATTTTGCCAGTTGTGCATTCAATTTACCATATTGTCCCCCACCACCAAATTGGTCAGCTTCCTCAGCAACCTCCTGTGCTGCACTCTGCCAAAGGCCTTGCTGAAATTCTAATAGGCAACATCTGCCATGATCCCCTTGACTATCTCCTTTGTTACCTAGTCAATGAAATCTAGCAGATTTTTATAGCATGACCTTCCGCCCCCTGACCATGTGCTATCTGTAGTCCTGTAGCCCATTGGATTCCAGGCACTCAGCCAGTCTCCCCTTTAGTAAGGACTCCATTAGTTTCCCCACCACTGATTTAGGCTTACATGCCTGTAGCTGCTTGGGTCCACCATGCTTCCAGTCTTGTGCAGAGAAACCAAGTCAGCCCTTTCTTGTCCTCTGGAACCACTCCTGAGTCTAGCGAGCTGTTGATCAAGGTTGCCAGTGGAGTAGCTATCACTTCTCTGAGCTCAGTCAACACCCTGTGGTGTATACCATCCAGTCTCATAGCTTTATCTACTTTTAGGGCAGCAAGTCCTTTCAGTACCTTTTCCTTAGAAAATGGACTTGTGTCCATTCCCCATCATCTGTCTTTACTGCTACCTGGTGGCCCATCCTTGCCATCCTCCATTTTTAAAACTGATTAAAAGTACCTGTTTAAAATGTCTTCCTTTTTCTAGTCTACCTCTCCACAGCCCCCTTCTGCCCTTCTGAGCCTCACTATTCTGCATTTCTCTTCTCTGTGATGCAGAGAAAAGAGTCTTATCCACTTTAATCACTTCCCTTGCTATCCTTTCCTCTGCCTGCACCATAGCTCCCCTGGCCACCCTTCCTGCTTTTTTTTCTGCCTGACCGTGTACTGTACACCTCATTGCCTTCTTCCCTCTGAGTTTCCTTGAACCGTTTGAATGCTTTTTTTTTTTCTCTTACTGCCACTGCCAACTCCCTGGTGAACCATAATGGCCTCTTCTTCTGCTTGCCTTTGCTAACTTATTTTATGCAGAGCGAGTTGCCCCGATAATACCCTCCCTTATTCCCTTTTATTGTGACTCCACCTCTCCCTGGCTATCGTCCCTATTTAGCCATTTCCTGAGGTAGTCACCCATTTCCTTGAAATCCACCAATGGCAACATCAAAAATGCCTTCAGGAGCAGAAATCATTACTGTGCAGTGCAGCTTCAACTGTGCCCCTCCGGTGCAAATCACTGCCACTGAAACCTGTAATAGATGTGTGTGTGTGTGTGTGTTTATGGATGTACTGTCATTCAAATCTTGGCACCGACCAATACCACTGGTGCCTCTTTTTTCATAGTCCATAGTCAGAAACTGACATTGCACTCTGTCTTTTTTGTCCTTAAATAATATATTCCCATAACAACTCTAGGAGAAGTAACAGACTGACAGAAGCATTAGCCTGTCTGACTCTTGTAAATAGAGTAAATTCTGATTTTACAGCTCATAGCACATTTTATAAATGATGTACTGTATTTGAAATTGCTTCAGAAAATAATGCATTAGATACTTTAGCAGTATGTTGACAAATGAAGTAGGCCCCGAGAAGCTCCACAACTTCTAGTAGATACAGAAGCAACAACAGTGTCAGTGCCTCAGTCCTTTTCATGTTTTACTCTAAAGCTGAAAGACTGGGTGATCATGGTTCTAGTTCCTGACTAGAAAATTGGGCTAATGCCTAATAATGGCACGTTAATGCTGCAGGTAGGGGCAGCTACACTGCTGAGCTGCAATCACTTAGATGATACATTAAACTGAGATCCTTTCTGCCCATCTCTTGTGACTGTCAAAGTGAAAGTTAATGATCCCATGGCACTTAGTTCCCCCATCAATAAAACATGTTCATGTAACTCACCTCCAGGACAAACATGGAAACAAGCTTTTACCATTTTGTGGGCCTTTCCTTGTCAAAAATGACAAATAAAAGAATAGTCATGGACCATTTTATTAACAGAGGGAATATTGTATAACCCACCGATATGTAGAAAACAGCAAAAATGGTTGCTAAACATATGGACATATGGAGTAGCCTTTTTTATTTTGCAAACAGCAGACAGTCACACAATAAACTCTATATAGTTTTAAACAAATTCAATTTAAATCCTTTTTAACCAACAATATGTGCTCATGAGAAATGATTGCAGTTGCTTGGGGAGCAATACCTTCAGGAACACTAAAATTGTTTCTACATATCCCAAAGTGATTTATGCATTACCAGTAAAGGAACACAAGAGAGTAAAGGGCACATTAAGGGCTCCACTCCATATCCAAGTTTGGCTGGCACCATTTGTGTTTTGTACCCCGTTTTTTTCCTGACTGTTTATTGCAGTATTCCAGATTGTATTACACTAATTTTGCTTATTTTCAAACTGATATTTTCTGTAAATAAAAGTGCCTGAATTCACTGCGGCTGACATCAGAGGGGGGCTGCAGCATATTCATTAGCCTGCAGTGCAATATTTTGTTTGCTGGTACAACTGTCCTCCTGGGATAAAATACAGCCACATAGGAGCAGCAGGACTGGCAAAGATCTGATGAGGATTTATAAAAGCTCTAACATGTAGTGCAGGCTATTGAATATCCCAGAATGAATTAAAGGTTTGGAGGTGAAGCTGCGGTGAGTAATGCTAGTTTGGGTTCTGCTCAGGGGGTTAGCAACCCCTGTGGATACAAAGCCAGTCAAGGAACAGTGCACCCAATCAGGATACAAAAAAAGACAGCTACTTGCTACAGCTACTGAAGCTGCTGTAACTGCTGCTGTGGCTCACTTGAGTGACCAGCACATCTAAACGTATAGCTTAAAAAAATCCACAAAATGAAATGCTGATATGCAGGTTTATTTAGGCCAAGTAAGAACAATTACCACACTTGAATGCCCCAGCATTTCAACTGAGTAGGTCTTTGTCAGGAGGCAGGGTCCAAGTGCTACACACACCTCTTAATTACTGTCAGATTGATGACATCACAGTGATGTAGGCATTTGCTAGATTTCATTTGATACCATTTACAATCAATCGTTTGATAGTGGTTATGTTTCAAATTATTTCAGAGTAGTCCAGTGAAGTTTAACACACAGCTCTGTGTTAATGGTTAGCTTAGCAAACATCCCCTCATGTAGAATTCTAAAATCATAGTGCCAAAATACACATTACATAAAAATAGACATCATTAGAGTATATATATAAAAATATTTTATAATATCTGTTTAAATTTGTGTATCAAAAATAGGGGGTTGGGGAGTGGGGAGGGAAAAGAAAGAAGTCAAAATAACATTGTCAGCCTTCTCAAGTCCATCAAAGATAGAAATGCATAGATACAGGTCTCCAAGGTCGAGTGCTCTCCATTTCAAGTGCAAACTTTTATAGCACATTTTATACATACCAAACTATATTTCAAATCCCTTCTGAAAACAATGCATTAGATACATTAACAGTATGTTGAAAAATTAAGTAGCCCCCAAGGAGTAAAAAAACATCCAACATATACAGTAGTAACAGCAGCACCAGTAGCTCAGTACTTTTCAAGCTTTATTCAAAGGCTTAAAGATTGGGTGATCAAGTTATACTTCCCCACCAGAAAAGGAAGCAGATACCTAATAATGGCACTGTAATGCAGCAAGTGGGGGTTGGGTGCTACACTACTGAACTGGCATCGTTTTGATGACATATTAAACTGATGTTCCTTCTGCCAGTCTCTTGTGCCTGTCAAGGTGAAAGTTAAAGATCCTATGGCCAGTTATCATATGAGCAGGGGGCAACCCCAATACACTGCCCAATGTCCCCCATCATTAAAATAGGTCCATGTAACTCATCTCCAAGGATGTGTCTGGAAACAACCTTTTCAGTTTAGTGTGTCTTTCCCGGTTACAAGTTGTAAATAAAAGAATAGCCATGCACAGTTTTATTAACAGAGTGAATATTGTGTACCCCACTGATTTATAGAAAGCAGATAAAAATTTTAGCTCAACATATGAAAATATAGAAAGTCTTTATTTTTTGTCCATCTTACAAGTAGAAATCAGTCACATAACAAACTCTGTATAGTTTTCAACAAATAAAATTGCAATCCTTTTTTGGCCTACAGGATGTGCACATGTGCAGTGAAGGCAGATGCTTGGGATTAGTGACTTCAGGCCCAATACATTTGTGTCTGTATAACCCATAGTGATTTGTGCACTGTCATTAAAAGAGCACATGACATTAAAGAGAAACAGCCAGCATTAAGAGCTGCACACCCAAGTGAGGGTCTGGTTCCAATTTGAACTTTCTGTGCCATTTTTTACTTACTATTTACTGTAGTACTGTAGTATAATAGATTGTATCAGACTAATTTTGCTTACTTTCGGTGTGATATTTTCTGTTAATACTAATTCAAGAATCTACTGCAGCTAACATCAAAGTGGAGCTGCAGCAGTTTCAATAGCCTGCAGTTCATGTTAGAGTTCATATAAGCTCTGATCTTTTGTTTCCTTGTCTTTCTATCCTTCTAGGGCTAAGTACAGTCACAAAGGAACAGTGGGACCAACAAATATCTGATCAGATCTTATAAAAGTTCTCACATGCACTGCAGGCTATTAAATCTCCCAGTAGTGCAGCCCTATTCTGAAGTCAGCTGCAGCAGATTCTATGCTTTGTAGTTTCAGAAAATATGATCCTGGAAATACAAAAAATTAGTCTGATAAATCTACTGTACTATAGTAAACAGTATGTATTAAAAAAAAACAAAATTCAACACAAAGTGCAAACAGGGACCACCCCACCTTCGGTATGGGGCTCTTGGAGCTGACTGTTCACATACAAATGAGAGTAAGAGAGAATATTCTTCTTACTAAGGTAAGAGAGAAGCATCAGTGTTAATGAGAAGAGGTGAAAATATTGTCTATGGCAAGATTTATGATTGCTAAACCAGCATATAACAAACATAGTGAAATATGAACTGTACCCAGGATGGTTTGGGGAGGTGCATTTTAAAAGACAATCAAAATAGTATTTCCAATGTCATTGCAACTGATCTAGTTTAATGTTCCATGGCAAAACAGTTACAATCTAAAGTAAAAGACAAATGATTTGAGCAAAGTTCCTTTGTGTGTCTTTTTCTGTTCTATTCTATGAGGTGCAGTAGAAGATCCCTATAACACTGATCCCACACCTCTTGGATCTCACTAGTAGCCTTGAAGAAGTGTCTCCAAGCAGTCAGCAAGCCATGTCTGGGGTTCATTACCCCCTCCTCTCTATCAGTGCAGCCATTAGTGAAGAGCTGAGTAAGTATCAAATCTTCTTGTCTTCATGTGACTCAGCTCTCTGGCTGAGCTCCAGAGTGCCTCTGCAGTTATAGTCCTTACTTTCAGGGAGAAGGAGGGCCACACTCTCTCTCCCTCAATCTCCTGCCCCCTCCTCAGGGTATCACCCTATATGGAGAGGTTAATAGGCCCCTCTGGATAGGAATGTACCTACCTCCTCTTCAATAGCACAACTGCTAAACCCCTGCACCCTGTAAACTTGTGCAGATAACAGACACTTATTTGATGGTTTGTTATGTTTTTTTTTTTGTTTCACTGATCAATTGTACTGCTTCAGGTATGTGAAGTGTTTCACTGTCTTACTGCCTCTCCATTTGTGCAGAAGCTCCACTGGATTGTAACATGTATTTTGGAAAATCAATAAAAACTTTCAATATTTAAAGACAAATTATTTTTTTTCTAGTAATTAATTTGTCTTTTAATACACTCAATAAAACAATATTTTGCTATTTTGTAAAGTTCCTTTGCAGCTGAATTATCAAAGCAAATATACTTTTATTAGACTGTAACAAAAATACTACATATATTGTAAAGTAAGATTGACCTCTGCTCTGTATAAAATTGTGTTTAGACTGTCAAATTTAAAAAAACAGTGAGATACAGATGCCTCAGAATGATATATTTCTGAATTTCTAAAGCTGAGTTATCCTTTAAGTTACAGGTAAGGAATTAAACTCGATATCATTTACCTGATGGTCTCACTAACATAAAGTGATATTCCAACATTGGCAGCTGTCAATAGAAGGCCTTAAATCTCACAACATTTCACAAAATGTTGAATTTGTCTGGGCATGCCAGTCTTTATTATTAAAGACATTTGCAGGAATCATTTACCACTAAGGCTTTATCTGCACCTGCTGCTTTTTCTGACTTGAAATCTCTCTTGCAAAGTCCATGGTGTAAAATATCAGTATGGATGAACAGTAAATGTTACATTTGAAACTTGACTTGAAATTATAATCCTCTGTTTTGACATCACAACTGGTGAGCTGTCTCTTGTTTGTTTTTCCTGTTATGATTTCAATAGTAATATGTATATTTGTTTTTTATTGTTCAAATGTAATATCATTGGAAGATCAATAGATTCATTCATTCATTCACATCACAACCTGTTGCAAAAGAAATTATTCTGATGTCACAAGCAGATGATTATGACTTCAAAGTAGGAAGATCAGCAGGAACATACAGGCCCCTAACTCAGTCATGGCCATTTGCACTGTTCAACACATATCATTTGGCCATTATAGGCAGTGCACTTGTCCAGCGCAAATTGTCTATATGAATACAGGGTTGTGTGATAGCGCCATACAAATTGCATATGTGTAGCAAACCACAGCCCCCTGCTGACAACAAACACCCAAGAGCAATAGTGAATAGCATGGCCCAAAAGATTTATTTTAAAAATGTTAAATATCTCAAAAACATATTTTCCTTACAATGTTAGGTTGCCGTAGCATCAGATATTTGGCAAGTGGCACCATTGAACTATAGGAAGAGGAGTGATAGCAACAGCAAGGAGTGTTCATTTCTCCTCCTTCTAGTTTTCCATAGCAGTGGCTCCTGCTGCTGTGTTCTGCTGAGCTCTGCAGCCAGAGCATGGTGATGTGTCTACCTAATGTTCACCTCCATGTATCATATTTCAAAGGACTTATGTGACTTAGTGTAATGTTATGCTTGTGCAACTGTTGATAAATTTGGCCATTCACACTTTCTGTTCCATGGGGAACTATCACCCTTTAGGGGTACCAAAGGCAAGAAACCCTCAAGGAGGGTTCCACCCCAGAGGTGCTATGGGAAGGATTCCCATGGCTAAAGGTATCTTAGAAAGGAGCCCCAAGGAGAGAGGCATACCACTGGAGGAGGAGGAAAGGATGGTAGGGCAAAGAAAAAGTGATTCTGAATGAGGCTGGAAGGAACTGACATATGTCTCAGGCAGGGGGAGTGACTAGTTGCTACACCCCATTGAACTGGAGGCATAGCCTTTCAATTCAATGGGCTTATGCAACTTAATGTAGCTTTATGCTTGTGCAATTGTTGATAACTTTGGCCATTCACGCTCTCTTTTCCATGGGGAATGACTACTTTGTAGAGGTACTGAAGGCAAGGAACCCTTGAGGAGGGTTCCACCCCTAGAGGTACCATGGGAAGGACTGGTTAAATGTACCTGGATATCATAGCAGTCACAGAAACATGGTACACAGAGAACCATGACTGGGATGTTAACATACCAGGGTACACAACCAACAGGAGAGACAGGGAGAGGAGAAGAGGTGGGAGGAGTACCTCTCTATGTAAGGGAAGGGATAAAAGCACCAGAACAAAAGAGTAAACAGGGAGGAGAGGAGGCACTGTGGGGCACCTTAGAGACTGGAAATGACACCACAATCCACATAGGGACTGTAAACAGACCCCCATCTCAAGGGGAGAGAATGCACAAGGACAAGATAGAAGGCATAGAAATATAGAAACATAGAATTTGATGGCAGATAAGGACCACTTGGCCCACCCAGTCTGCCCATTTCCCAACCTGATGGATAAGCTGCAGATTCTAGTTAATCAACAGCTTACTTCCTCCTACCCCCCACTAGAATTGCCTTATGTCTGTCCCATGCATTCTTGAATTCTCCCACTGTTCCTGACTCCACAACGTCCTCAGGAAGGCTGTTCCATGTGTCCACAACCCTCTCTGTGAAAAAATATTTTCTAACATTACCTCTGAGCTGCCTCCTCTGTATCTTCAAATTGTGCCCCCTTGTTCTTGCACATCTTTTTTTCTGAAAGATGCTACCCTCTTGTACTTTCTTAGTTCCCTTGAGATACTTGAAAGTTTCTATCACGTCCCCCCTCTCCCTCCTTTCCTCAAGGGTATATATATTAAGCTGCTTTAGTCTCTCCTCATATGTCTTCTGGTGCAGACCATGAACCATTTTGGTTGCCCTCCTCTGAACAGCCTCCACGCTGTCTATGTCTTTGTGGAGATGGGGTCTCCTGAATTGTATGCAGTACTCCAGATGGGGTCTCACCAACTGTCTGTACACAGGGATAACAACGTCCTGTTTTCTACTGCTGATGCCTCTCCCTATGAATCCCAGTATCCCCCCAGCCCTCCTTACTGTATTATCACATTGCTTGCCCACCTTTAGGTCATCTGATATAATTACTCCTAGGTCTCTTTTGATTTTTGTTGTTGTTATTATCTCACCCCCCCCCATTGTGTACTCTTCCCCCGGGTTTTTGTTTCCCAGATGCATTACCTTGCACTTCTTGGCATTGAATCTGAGCTGCCATATATTTGACCATTTCTCCAACATTGCCAAGTCCCTTTTTATCCTTTCCACCCCTCCTTGTGTATCAACCTTCTTGCAGATTTTTGTGTCATCTGCAAAGAGACAAACGTTTCCTTCCAGGTGCTCTCCAAAATCACTTATAAAGACATTAAAGTCCCAGTACCAAACCCTGAGGTACCCCACTAATTACCCTCCTTTCTTCACTGTGCTCCAAAAAAGAGTACTGAACAGCAAACATTGACCATGAGGGCTGAAAGCATAGATCAACAGCAACCAGTGACAACTGGAAACAGACACAAACTGAAAAGCAAGCTGATAGATATCAACTTAGTAGAGCGGCATTATGTCCTAAGGAGAGAGGAATGGCAAAAAGGGGATCAACCATCCAACTCCATCCAACAGCAGAACCTGTCTGTGTAAACATAAGGAATATACAAAATATGAACTACCTAGCAATTACAACCTTCAGCAGGAGGGGGAAAAAGCCCTGTAAGTAAGAAACCTCTGGGGATCTAAGACCTAGGTCACCTTCCCTACAGGCTTGGAATACTTTTAGTGATGGCACATCTACTGCAATTTAGAGACCCAATTCAGGGGGGAAATATTTGAATTTGGAGGAAGGCTCTCACTCTGTCCCTCTAATGGGAAACTCCATGAGGGGGCTGCGAGCACTCTCTGCAAAAAGGGAATCTCCCGCTTGGAAGGCCCTCACCACAAGGCAGGAGGAGGAGAGCAACAATCACTGAAAGGCATTCAGCAGGTATCTATAAGGGAGGCCTAAGGAGAAAGTAGATTTCCACGGGGTTTCCCTGAGGATGCCTATGAGTTGAGGAAAGCAGAGAATGGGCAGAGAAGAAAGAACATGGAGACCAGGTGAACCTTTGGTGCTTATAGGGAGAAATGTCTTTATAAGTGCTGCTGGCATAGCCTGCAGAG
Source organism: Neoceratodus forsteri (assembly GCA_016271365.2). NCBI lineage: Eukaryota > Metazoa > Chordata > Ceratodontiformes > Ceratodontidae > Neoceratodus > Neoceratodus forsteri. Next base: position 851,955,734 of record CM057458.1, read on the forward strand.
CTAAAGGATCCCTCTTGGGCTGAAGTGCCTCACATTTTGGCAGCTGAAGTCTCAAATTCTACATCAGGAGGTGTCAATGATGATCTGCATGGCTAAAATGTCCCACGGTGTGAGTGTGACCTCTGCAGGTGGGGGACGCAACCTCCAGATGTGGACTCCATGGGGCAGAGTGAGACCATTGGCTAGAGAGCAAGTTCTGAGCCATAATGATTGTGGCTGACATGCATCTGACTGTAGGAAAGAAGGGCTATGGCAAAGCCTGACAGCCATGAGTGCATGGAGCATGAATGTTGGTAAGGTTGAACAGCTGTTTTAATTGAATGCAGGGGTAGTAGGAGGCCAGGTGAAGCTAGGCAATCATAGGTTTTGTCTGCCTCCATAGCCCATTCCCAACCTAAAGCCACAGTGCCGTGCTGTGACATCACTGCCCCCCACCATGGGAATAACCAATGGCACAAGCAGAACACCAGGACACCACACCGGTAAGAAGCAACAAAAGCAACAGGAGGTTAGGTAGAAGGGACTGATTCATGGTAGTGGGTAATAATGGCAGCAGCATTTGACAAATCAGTTCAGCATAGAAGGATTTATAGCAGCTTTTAAAACAGAAGTATAATGGGGAGGCAGCATACGTAAGCATGTAACAGCAGTATCAGGAGTGACTGAAGCAGCAGTCAGAATGCAGGGTGGAACACTGAGTGAAACTTTGAATGATAACTGGGACATAGAATGAGACTGAATGACACAGCCCGAGGATGCCAACCAGTTTGAAGGGAGATTAGTGTGAGTTGTTGATGCATTGCAAATTAGGTAGGCTGAGGCAGTTGTACATGTACATGAGCTGGCAGTATAGCCTAGAGGTTAGAGGAATGAGGTGTGAATGAGCTTCATACATCCAGCAGACCAGACCTGAGTTTGATTCTCACAGCCCCACTTGCATACTGTGTGACTCTGAGCAAGTCACTTAACCGCCCAGTGCTCCCAGGCCACCCCTGAAAACAGGCACTTGTGCCTAGTGGGCTTTACCCGGTTACCAAAGACTAAAAAATAAAGTATAACAATGAATTGCTAAGGAAGCAGAGTAAATGTAGTAGAGCAACAATAAACCTACTAGATTAGCCAGCACATAGGAAGTGGAAAGTTGGGAGTTGTAACTGCTGATTGAAGCCAGGCATGTGGTGGAGCAGATGTAAACAATTAGGGATGAAATGCAGGGTGACAGCTACAGCAAGTGGGAGCCGAATAGCACACAGAGAACAACTACAGGTAAACTAAGGACTGTTAAAAGTATGAAAAAAGTAAATAGAAACCTGAATAGCACAATGACCTGAATGGCATGAAGCAAGCAAACGTAAGCAGTAGAAAACTAGTAACAGTAGAAGCTCTGCCCCACAAAAAAAATAAATAAAACTGAAGAAACACAAGCACAGTAGACAAGTGTACACAATTAAGAGTAGATGAGCAGAGTGAGACTGCCACAGCATGTAGACAGCAAGTGGAACTGAGAGCACACAGGAAACAATTACAGCTAACTAAGGGATAGCTTAGGTAAGGAAACAGCAATATGTAAGCTTGAAAGCACAAACAAGCAATGTAGACACATGACGCTAGAAAAATTAGAAAAGCCCAAAAGAAACAAACAAAAGCAAACACAAGCACAGGAGCTGGAGTGAGCAGAGACAAACAACAGAGAGAGAAGCACAGACAGACTACAGCCAGAGGCAATATACTAACCTAGAAGCAGGAGAAGCACAATCCAGACAGAGAGTCCAGCACAAACCAACAGAAATCCAGGCACAAGAAAAAGTTAGAGACAAATACAGCAGAAATGGGGGGGGGGGGGCAGAGCCCAAGGAGAGGACAGGCAGAACCTCTGGCTGCAAAGAAAAAGTGATTCGAAGGAGGCTGGAAGGAACTGACTTATATAGCTCAGGAAGGAGGAGTGGCTAGGTGTTGCACCCCACTGAACTGCAGGCATAGCCTTTCAAAAAGAGTGTCAGAATCTTAATGGTGTTTTATGCATGTCGACACACCCATGAGGGTGAGAAAGACAGAATGCTTTGTAATTACAGTAGATTATTCTAAACTATTAAGCTTCAAAACATATCTTCAAAACTAATCAAAAGATGGATTTTCATTTAATAAATGCTTTGTCCATGCAAACTAAATATGAAAACATGATATAATAAAGAAATGACCTGCAAGGGCCAGTTTTTGCGCCGTTGCATTGCCCTCAGAAGTCACCACAAACAATTATCAATTTCCCAAGCTAACACAAAGAAGAGAGATAACTTTTTCTTTATCAGAGCTGCCAAAGCTTGGAACCTTCTCCCACAAAATATTGTCAATTCCCAGAATTTTGGAATCCTCAAAAATAGACCGGACAAACATCTAAAATGGGACAATCAATATACATGATTAATTCATCCACAAAATAGTGGGAGACATTCTAGATGGGCCTCAGCCTCTTTATGTGTAAATAATCTAGTAACCTAGCCAAGGAGCCCTCTAAAAGAGGTATGCAGCACCATCTTCACTGATATTATGACAGAATAAACCACAACATGTAAAAGGATGTTTTTATTCTAAATGTGTCATTAGCAAAAACAAAGACTGAACTGCACCATTCTAAACACTTACAGTTAAAAATTATTAAGTATGTAACAGTGGCTTGCCTTAGTGTGTGGCTGTCAGCATTAGTTTTTGAATTCAATAATTTAAAATCACTTTATTTCTGATTGTTTCACCAGATTAAAATGAAGGCAGTATTACATATTAAGTCCTGATTAAGGCTGAAAGCTTTGTGAAAGACTCAAATATACCTTACCATGTTAATTTGGTATAAAATAGTTTAATGTTACCTCTTTATGATGTTGCACTAGTGTTAAACATGGCACATTTGGAAAGTGCAAGTAATCTCAAATAAAATAAGTGCATATATATTACAGTACAGTGAATCAACAAAAAATTTTGCAGGCATCTGAAATGATACATAGAGATACTGATATACCGGTTTGGACAGTTTATGGTTTATGTAAAACCTGAACCTTTCTCATATTTATTATATTGAAATCAGCAACAGAAGAGCTTACTTTCCATACTAAATGAGTCAAAAAATTGTCTACATTTGGATAGCACATGGGTAATACAAAGCACTGCTTTCTACAGCAATGTTTATTTGATATTATAAAGTAAAATCAGTTGTGTATATAGACTGTATATTTACATTTCACAGTTTACATTTTATAAACAGAGGTCTTCTTTGGGTGAAATTTATGCAGAAAGTCTTACATACGGAAAATTATAACTGGAGCTATAGTAATAGAAGATACAAGTTAAAACTGTATAAACTCAATGAAGTTTATATAATTGTGATTTTTAATGTATACTGGTGTTGACCCACACTGTATTTTGTCTTTTATAATTGCATAGACTATATATCGTTCAGAAGAAACAATGGATTAGCATTGTGAAATGTTGACTTACTAATACAGTCTAATACCAATCTGATGCCAATTTAAGATAAATAAAAAAAGATAAAGTTTAAACACATGACTTGGTGAGTGGTACATTTGTTCATACTTTTATGGTGTTCCAAATGGATATGTACCTTTGCTTCTGGGTGCCACATTCAGTGACTGGCATGCTAATGAACACATATTTTATGCAAGGTGCTAAGGGTCATAGTTAATAGGAGCAGTAATGTAGCAAATTCCCAAAGGGCCTGGGTGCATGGGTATGTTACAGGGCCCCCTAAGTTTTGAATAAACATTAAAATTATGATTTGGGCCCTCGAACCTCATGGGCCCGGGTGAGACTGCACCCCTTGCACTCTTGTAGCTACGCCCCTGAATAGGAGCTCTGCAAAATGCATCTGTGGATTTGGATACATGGAGGTACTGTGTAGAGCTTTGACCTTTGCCCCCACCCTCACCATATCCCATTTCCTAACCTAGAAATCCTGATAGCCTAGTGAGCCCACCACACTCACTGATTCCCCATTAAAATACAGAACTGCTACCTGTACCTGGTAGTCTAGTGGTCCCTCTTCTACCCCAATGCCTATTATACAACATTGTATCGTGCAGCATATTTACCTGCTCCCCAGCACCCTCCAATTTCCACCTTTTGTCCAGTACTGACCCACCCAAGAAAAGCCCATTCTGGACTGTGGGCTGAGCAATGAATGGTCACCTCTGCAGAAACCTCCTCTCACCATGTTGCCTGGTTGCTACCTTAATGACAGTGAGCAAGCAAGCATGTACAAGAGAAACTGCTGTTTCACTTGGCTAGCAGGGAGCAGTTCTCTATTTCAACAAGGATTGGGTTGGGAGGGTGGTATCACTGGACTAACAGGGACTAGTCATATATTTCAAGAGGAATCTTGGTGGGAGGAGGATACCATTCAACCTCCAGGGAGCAGTTCATTATTTTAACAAGGTCAGAGGTTACATCAAGACTATCATGGAACAGTTATGTATTTCAGTGGGTAACATGGGTAGAAAGAGGGGTACCACTAGACTACCAGAACGCAGTTCTACATTCAATGGGGATATGAGTTGGAGGGCCATACCACTAGACCTTCAGGGAGTACTTATTTACTTCATTGGGGACTGTAGCAGGAGGGGGCTATAACTTAACTAACAGGGAGCAGTTCTTTATTTTAACATGGATCAGGGCAAGAAGAGGTACCACTGGATGATCTGGGAGTAGTTATGTATTTAAACAGGCATCAGGGTGGATGGGGTCACCACTACACTACAAGAGAACAGTTATGCATTTCAACATGGTTTGGGGTGGGGGCTACCATTAAACTTCCATGGAGTAGTTATATATTTTAACACTGCTTGCTGTGGGAGTGTGCTGCCACTAGATTACCAGGGGGCAGTTTTCCTTTGCAGTGGGGACAGGGGTGAGAGAGGGTATGACTAGACTATCAGTAAGCAGTTATATATTTCAACAAGGATCATACTGGGAGGCGACACCACTAGACTACCATGGAACGGTAATGTATTTCAATGTGGATCAGGGTGGGTGGGGTATAACTAGACTACAAGGAAACAGTGATGTATTTGAATGGGCATCAGGGTGTGGCTATCACTTGATGTCAATGGAGAATTCATGTTCTTCAGTGGGGATCAGAATGGCATAGGGGTTAGTTGCCTACCATTGTCTGGAACCACTTATCACAGAGGGTTGTAAGGGGTCAATTATCACTGTACCTATTGATAAGAGTAGGGTTTTGGAAGTATCATATAGTAGTGCCTCAACAGAAATTTATCCCTTGCAGTAACCTCTAAATATATCACTGTGTCATGTATGCAAGGGGTTTCCGTTATTTGCATGGGTGTTGCATTGTATTTAGTGTGACCATGCTAAAGGGAACCATATTGGAGGTAACAAACCTTTGCATTTGGCAAATACACAAAGGCAGGGAAAAAAGAAAGCCACTGTGGTTCTCACGGGAGGAGGCCAGTAAAGTAAGGGCAATAAGGAAACACAGAAGAAGGAGGACAGATCGGTGTATCTAAAGTACCAAAGGGAGGCAGAAAGGGCAGTCAGGAGTGCAAAGGCACAGACAGAAGAAAGGATAGCAAAAGAGGTGAATAAGGTGACAAGATCTTCTATAGGTACATTAGCGAAAGAAGAAAGACTGGGAGGGTGATAGTAAGGATAAAAGGGGAGGAGGAGGAGGGAGACTGCGTGGAAGGAGAGCAGGAAAAAGGATAAATCCTGAACAGATATTTCTGTTCTGTTTTCACAAAGGAAGAAATAGGGGAGGGACCACAGCTAGGTAAAATAATTGAAAGGGATGTAGACACAGGACCATTCACAGAGGAGAGTGTCCTAAAATAACTCACAAAACTAAATGTGGACAAAGCAATGGAACTGGATTGAGTGCACCCTAGAATATTGATGGAGTTGAGGGGGTACTGGTGGCACCACTGGCAGCCCTGTTCAGCGAGTCCCTGGAGTAGTTCCAGAGGACTGAAGTAGGGCATATGTAGTCTATCTCTGCAAGAGGGGGAGTAGGGAGGGGTCTGGAAAGTATAGACCTGTCAGCCTGGCCTCGGTGGTGGGGAAAGTTATGGAAACATTACTAAAAGAAAGGATAGTGGAGCACCTTGAATCTAGCAGAGCACAGGATCCGTGGCAGCATGGATTCACATTAGGATGGTCATATCAGACGAATCTGATAGATTTCTTTGACTGGGTGACCAGGGAGGTAGATCGGGAAGCAGTGGATGTAGCCTACCAGGACTTCAGCGAGGCATTCAACACTGTTCCACATAGGAGGCTGATAAACAAGCTGGGCAGCCTAGGATTGGGACACAAGGTAGTGACCTGGTTTGCAAGTTGGTTGAGGGATAGAAAGCAGAGAGTGGTAATAAACAGAGATAGATCAGAAGGGGGGAAAGTGACCAGCAGGATGCCACAAGGATCAGTTCTAGGGCTAGTCCTGTTCAATGTGTTCCTCTGTGACATTGCAGAAGGACTGGAGGGGAAGCTGTGCCTCTTTTCAGATAACACAAAAATCCGCAATAGGATAGATACACCAGAAGGGTTTGAAAAAAATGAGAAAAGACCTGGAGAAACTGGAACAATGGACAAAGGGAGCAAGGCAGAGGCAGGAAACTACAGACATGTTAGTTTGACTCAGTGGTAGGGAAAATGATGGAATCATTTCTGAAAGAAAGAATTGTTGAGTAGCTAGAGGCCAGTGTGTAAATATGACCCAAGACAGCATGGATTCACAGTGGGAAGGTCATGTCAGATGAATATAATAGATTTATTTGACTGGGTGACCAAAGTAGTAGACCAGGGAAGGGCTGTGGACATGGTCTACCTAGACTTTAGCAAGACATTTGACACAGTCCCACCCACACAAAAAATTTATAAACAAGTTAGCCAGCCTGGGAGTGGATCCAAGGGTGGTAGCCTGGGTAAAAATTTGGCTGGACGACAGGATGCAGAGGGTAATAGTAAATGGAGTACACTCCTAAGAAAGGGAGGTTACTAGCAGGGTACCGCAGACTTCAGTACTGGGACCGGTCCTCTTTAATGTCTTTATAGGAGACACTGAGAAGGGACTGGAAGGAAAAGTTATCCACTTTGCAGATGACTCAAAGATCTACAACAGGGTTGATACTCAAGGGGGGGTAGAAAGGATGAGAAGGGACTTGGCAAGGTTGGAGGAATGGTCAAATGTATGGCAGCTTAGATTCAATGCAAAGAAGTGCAAAGTAATAAACCTAGTAAACAAAAACCCAAGGGAAGAGTACACAATGGTGGGGAAGGTATTAATGACAACAAAAATGGAAAGGTACCTGGGAGTAGTCATATCGGATGACCTAAAGTTAGGAAAGCAATGAGAGAAGGCAGTAAGGAGGGCTGGGGGGGATACTGGGTTGCATAGGGAGAGACATCACCAGTTGAAAACAGAAGTTGTTATCCCTCTGTACAGACAGTTGGTGAGACCCCATCTGGAGTACTGCGTGCAGTTCTGGAGACCTCATCTCTGCAAGGACTTATGATGGAGGCAGTCCAGAGAAGGGAAACTAAAATGGTGCAGGGTTTGCACCAGAAGCCATTTGAAGAGAGACTAAAAGATCTTAATATGTATACCCTCAAGGAAAGGGGGGGGACATGATAGAAACTTTCAGGTACAGGTACCTCAAGGAAATCAACAAAGTCCAAGAGGGTAGTATTTTCAGAAAAAGAGATGTGCAAGAACAAGAGGGCACAATTTGAAGATAGAGGGTGGTGGACACATGGAACAGCCTTCCTGAGGAGGACATGGGGTCAAAAACAGTTGTGGAATTTAAGAATGCATGGGACATGCATAAGGCAATTTTAGTGGGAGGTAGGAATAAGTAGGGCACTGGTAACACTAGGATCTGCAGCTTATATGATAGGTAGGGAAATGGGCAGACTGGGTTGGCCAAGCATTCCTTTTTTGCCTTCAAAGTCTATGTTTCTATGTTCCAGAGTGTGGCAGGTAAGATTCAATTTGAAGAAGTGCAATATTATTCATGTGGGGCACAGGAATCCACAGGAAGAGTACCTGATGGGATAGGAATTGCTAGTGGCCACCAAACAGGAAAGAGACCTGTGGGTTAGAAACATAGAAACATAGAAACATAGACTCTGATGGCAGATAAGGACTGCTTGGCCCATCTAGTCTGCCCATTTCCCTACCTACAGGATAGGCCGCAGATCCTAGTCAACCAACAGCCTATTTCTTCCTACCCCCACAAGAATTGCCTTACGTCTGTTCCATGCATTCTTGAATTCTCCCACAGTTTTAGACCCCAAACTCTCCTCAGGAAGGCTGTTCCATGCATCCACTACCCTCTCTGTGAAATAATACCCTCACATTGCCTCTGAACCGCCCTCCTTCTATCTTTAAATTGTGTCCCCTTGTTCTTGCACATCTCTTTTTCTGAAAGATGCTACCCTCTTGGACTTTGTTGATTCCACTAAGATACTTAAAAGTTTCTATCATGTCCCCACTCTCCCTTCTTTCCTCAAGGGTATACATATTAAGCTCCTTTAGTCTCTCCTCATACGGCTTCTCTTGCAGACCCTACACCATTTTAGTTGCCCTCCTCTGGACTACCTCTATCCTCTCTATGTCCTTGCGGAGATGGGGTCTCCAGAACTGGACACAGTACTCCAGATGGGGTCTCACCAACTGTCTGTACAGAGGGATAAACTTCCCATTTCTGCTGCTGATGCCTCTCCTATACATCCCAGTATACCCCAGCCCTCCCTACTGCCTTCTCACATTGCTTGCTAACCTTAAGGTCATCTGATATGATTACCCCAAGTCCCTTTCCTTTTTGTTGTTGTTACTACCTCCCCACCCATTGTGTATTCTTCCTGGGTTCTTGTTTCCCAGGTGCATTATTTTGCACTTCTTTGCATTGAATCCTAGCTGCCATACTTCTGACCATTCCTCTAACCTGCCAAGTCCCTTTCATCCTTTCCACGCCTCCTTGTGTATCAACCCTGTTGCAGATCTTTGTGTCATCTGCAAAAAGGCATACTTTTCCTTCCAGTCCCTCTGCAATGTCACTGATGAAGACATTAAAAAGGACTGTACCCAATACTGAACTCTGCGGTACCCCACTAGTAACCTCTCTTTCTTCAGAGTGGACTCCATTTACAATTACCTTCTGTGTCCTGTTGTGCAGCCAATGTTTTACCCAGGCTACCACCCTGGGACCCACTCCCAGGCTGCTTAATTTGACTATTAATCTTTTGTGTGGGACTGTGTCAAATGTCTTGCTAAAGTCTAGGTAGGCCATGTCCACAGCCCCTCCCTGGTCTACTACTTTGGTCACGCAGTCAAAGAAATCTATTAGATTTGTCTGACATGACCTTCCCGCTGTGAACCCATGCTGCCTTGGGTCCTGTGCTCCACTGGCCTCTAGGTACTCAACTATTCTTTCTCTCAGAAGTGACTCCATCACTTTCTCTACCACAGAGGTCAGACTGACAGGTCTGTAGTTTCCTGCCTCTGTCTTGGTCCCATTTTTGTGAAGGGGAATCACATCCACCTTCCTCCAGTCCTTGGGTACCACACCATCCTCCCATGATTTATTAAAAAGAGTAGCCAGTGGTTTCACTAGTTCCTCCCTTAATTCTTTTAGAATTCTGGGGTGAATTCCATCAGGACCCATTGCTTTGTCCGCCTTCAGTTTTAGGAGTTCTTGCAGAACCCTTTCTTCTGTGAAAGGACTGGGATCGACCCCCCTATCAAGAGTGCTTCTGTTAATTGGATTAGGCACTTCCCTCCTCTTTGTGAATACTGAGCAGAAATATTCATTCAGTATCCCTGCTTTTCACTTCCCCTCTGCCCACCCACCGCTCATTCTATTCAGCCTCACTATCCCTCCCTTTGTCTTTCTACTCTAGCTGATGTACCTATAAAAGGTTTTATCCCCCTTCTTAACTGAGTTGGCTATCTTTTCCTCAGTTTGAGCCTTTGCTATTCTGACTTCCCTCCCTGCTTCCTTCTGCCTCAACTGGTACAGCTCTCTGTCCTGCTCCTTCTGTGTTTCCTTATACTTCCGGAATGCTATCTTTTTCTTCCTGACTTTCACAGCCACCTCTTTTGAGAACCATAGTGGCTTTTTCTTTCATTTTGATTTGTTTATTTGCTTCACACAAAGGCTTGTTGCCACTGTGATGGCAGTTTTGACGATTCCCCATTGTTGCTCCAAACCTCCTTCTAGCCTGTTTGCTAGTGCTTTTCTGAGGCACTCTCCTATCTTGCCAAAGTCAGCCCTCCTGAAGTCCAGTACCCTCACTTTTGTATGGCTTGACTCTGTAGCTGAGTTTAACGTGAACCACACTGTTATCCCATCTGATGACCTTAAGGTGGCCAAAAAATGCACAATGGCAGTGGGAAAAGCCAGCAGAATGCTGGGGTGCCTAGGGAGAGGTATCACCAGCAAATGAAAGCAGGTGGTGATGCCACTATTGAAGTCTTTGGTGAGACCACATTTAGAGTATTGTGTCCTGTTCTGGAGACCACATCTCTGCAAAGACATAGTCAGAGTAGAGGCAGCTCAAAGAAGGGCAACAAAGATGGTGCAGGGCCTGCACCAAAGTTCATATGAAGAGAGGCTGTAGGCACTCATTATGTATACCCTGAAGGAGCAGAGAGAGAGTGGAGACATGATGGAGACCTTTAAGTTCCAAAAGGGAATAAACAAAGTTCTGGAGGGCAGCATCTTTCAAAAAAGGAGTTACACCAGAACAAGAGGGCATAACATGAGATCAATAGGGGGTAGACTAAGGGGCAATGTGAGAAAGTACTTCTTCACAGAAAGAGTGCTGGAGGCATGGAACAGCCTCCCAGCAGAGGTGGTGGGGGCAAAATCAGCGGAGGAGTTCAAAAGTGCATGGGATAGTCATTGGGGAATCCTAGCAGTACTTGCAAGGAGATAAGGCCGGAGATAGTAAAAGGATCAGTGGCTTTGTTTAGGAGATATGGAAAAAAGGGCAGACTAGATGGGCCTATCAGTCCTTATCTGCAGTCAAATTCTATGTTTCTCTGTTTCTAGCCCATCTGCACTGCACTAAGGAGCCCAGTCGATATGGTCCACACACCCCTATGTCCAGTTAGCTAAGCACTAAGTAGCCATCTGAATATGGGGGTCATAGACTAAAGCACTAAGAGTTTGTTTTCATGCAAACTATTTTTAGAAATAAAAACTGGAATGTCCAGAAATTTAAATTTGTGGGAATTTTGTGTAACTGGTTAATGCTGATGCCAACTGTGCACATTTTGTTGGAGATCAGAATACAATTTAATGGGGAAAAATCAGAGTTAAAATTGTAACCTACATAAAATATTCTATCCTATTTTTATGTGGTTTGTGATACAGGTTTAATTCAGAATATTTAATTACAAAATGTAAGCTGCAAGCATGATTGCTGTAGTAGTAGTCAATATAAAACAGTGCAGCTGTTGTGCAAATGTACTTAGTGTGATTCTTCTCTGATACAGAGAGTTACTAAAGCCCATAGCTGAGAAACTGATCAGCTACATATGTGGTTACTGGAAAATATGTATCCCTCTAGTATACTTACAGCTCTCTCCAGAAGTTTTGTCCTGTTGAATGTTCATGTACTAAAAATCACACATGTATGCACAATTTTGATGGTCTTGGAAGTCCTTTGGGGATTCTAATGTCTAAGAATTTTTAAGCCTTTTCACATTGGTCAAACAGATACTTGAATAACAACATGTACAGCAATTATAAGATTAAAAAAAGTTTAACAAATCCAATAATTGCAATTTTAGGAAGCTTAATTAAAAGTGCATAGCTTGAAACTGACTGCAGTTTGAGAATAATGATCCACATTAAAAGATTTTTAAATTAGTGAAGTAACATAGTAAGATGGAAATGTGTAACCCTCTCCACCTGCAAGAGGACTGACACAGATGGCATGTGATATCTTTATTATGGCTGGAGACTGATGCCTTTGGTCTGATGGGTCTTTGGATCTAATTGTGTAAAAATGCCCCACAAAAAAATTTAAAATTCTCATCAGATATGACTTGGGGGATTTCTGATGCCATATACTGAGGCAGCAGCCTTTTCAGCATTCTGACCTGCAAACGCAGTCCCCCTAGAGGCTCAGAAGGCCTCTCTGGATCCCACACACACAGTCCTAGCAGCAGCTGCCTTTGCAGCATTCCGACAGGCAAACGCGGTCCTCTGAGAGGCTCAGAAGGTAACTACTGACCTCCCCCTTCCACATCTTTGCTGGGGGTGATTTGCACAGCTTTTCTGCAACCTTTTTGGCCTCTGAAGTGGGCTGATTGACTCTCTGGACTGCACCGCTGCACTCTAGGCACAGGGATTGTACTGTGTTACATTGGGTGTTTTAAGAGACTGTAGCCTGCTTTAATTACCCGATTTCTGTCCTGCTCATACAGCTCAGCTAACTGATTTTGTGCTTAGTATTCTACAAGTCATGTTGATACAGCTGTTGTAGGGAATTAGCACTGTATGCAGAGTAGTCATGTTCTACAATACCTGGGTCTAGTCATGATGGGGGGAGGGTGTCTACATCTTGTCTGCCTCTCCCTGTCTCAACAGTGGCACATGCGTAGTAGGGGACGGGGCTGCTGAAATTGGTTCAAGAGCTTGCAAATGCACAGTAGGGTCTACCATCTCCAGCTGCATACTAATATTCTATTGTTCTCTTTCCCTACATTAGGCCTCCCTGGATCCCCACATACACAGTCCAAGCAGCAGCTGCCTTTGCAGCATTCTGACCAGCAAACTCGGTCCCCCCAGAGGCTCAGAAGGTAACTGCCAACCTTCCCCTTGCACATCTTTGCTGGGGGGTGTTAGCCCGTTGATGCTGTTTGTCAACTGCCCCACCCTCTCCAGCCACCCTCCCAAGCTCGGCCCCTTAATTTAAGCACCTCCCCTATCACGTGACTTCCTGTTAGATTTTTTTACTAAGTCCCAAGTTTTCCATTAGCAGGTTATAGAATTGAACCACTAGAGGGCTTCAGTCCTCCAGGTGCCCTGTGCTGACTAGCTCTCCCATCCCCTCTATTCCCACTGCCACTCCTGACCACCTCCCTACTCTACTACCCACTACTCCCCTTACACTTCCTACCTTCACCCACACATTAGTTCCTTCTGGACCTCCTCCCTAGTCTACTACCTCCTCTCCCTGCCACCAGACCTACTACCCCTGTAGTATCACTTCCCTTACCACATCTAGGAGTCACTGCTGCACCCCTATTTTTGACCATTTCAGCCCACTGCTGGACAGCCTGGTGTTCCTAGATGTAGGACTTCTCTAGGGTCCCTAAGCAGTGTCCCTGCCTGGGTTTCAAACCCTGTACCTTCCACACCACAGTCTGGCACCGTACCACTAAGTCATGGTGACTGCCACAATTGAGACTGTCATAATGCCTCCCTTATACTCACAGCAGGCACCCACCTCAGTAGTGCTCCCCTCTGGTCACCCCCCCCCGCTTGCTCTTCTAGGCTTCTCCTGTTTGCACTATTCCTGCTCCTTGGTCCCACTAGCCCTCCACTCGAGGACCCTTCCCATGCACCTCACACTCCCCACATACAATCTCTTATGCCACTAACCCTACCAAGGCTGACTATCCACCCTCCTTCCCCTCCCATATATCTCCCCACGGTCTCCTACCTACACCTACCTCCGTGCCAGGTCACATTCCTATCCTATCCCTCACCCATTGCTCTGGCCATTCCTTGTTCTACCAACATGATAACCAGGTGACAGAACTCTCCGACAGTGAACCTTCACCCTACTCAGAGTCATTACCTTTCTCCTTCTCATCTCAGGGAATGTCCATCCTAACCCTGGCCCCACCATGCCCAGCCCTAGCTTCTCACACCATGGGCTTAGAGTAGCTGCAATGAATATCTGCAGCCTGCTCAATAAAACAGCAAGCCTACTCTGCTGGCTACTACAACATCAACCAGACGTACTGGCCCTCACAGAGACTTGGCTCTCCAAAAATATACCCGACTCAACGGTCATTTTCCCAGGCTTCACCCTCCACTGAACTGATAGAATAGGTAAGCATGGAGGGGGGTGTGCAGTGTATATCCGAGATTCCATCATATGTCATGCATGTCCCGTACCCTTGCTAGACCACAATGCCCAAGCCCTATCGCTAAAGCTTACTCCGGATCCCTCTAGGAGCCCCCTAACTTTGACTGTAGCATACGATCCCCCAAGAAACCAAGCTCAGGCAATACAGTCCATTGCTAATTTCATTGCCAGCCTCCCTCCCAAAACAGAGCACGTCATAGTCAGGGGATTTAAATGTGAACTGGCTTTCCAGCATGACATAGCAGATCAAAGACAACTTCGCTGCTCTTGATCTCACCCAGCTGGACAACCAGCCCACAAGGCTGAACTCCACTAAGGGCTCTAGCACTCTTCTCGACCTCCTACTCACAAACCATCCCAAGAAAATCACTAATCTTGAGGTCCTCCCTGACTCACTAAGTGATCATTCCCCCAATATCTTCACCTTTTCATGCTTTCAGCAGAGGCACAAACCGCCCAAAATATCCCAGTCCTGCTTCAAACCTGGTGGCCTCGCTAAACTTAGGAAGTCCCTGACCTGCTTGAACTGGTCCCCAATCTCTCCGGCACCCACAGTAGATGAAGCCCTAGACTTCTTTACCCACTCATTTAATAAATCCTGTGATATTTACCCTCCTTTCACTAATGTACATACCAAGAAGCACAATGCTGCCTGGGTCTCGATCAAACTGATCCATCAGCTCAAACACAGAGATGACCTCTGAAGGAAAGCAGTTTCCTCTGGTTCACAAGCTGATAGGCAGGCCAATAAAGCAGCCCACAACAAATGCACCTGGGCAATAAAGCAGGCAAAATCTGAATACTACAAAGCAACCCTAGCCTCCTCCTGGGGGAATTCGCAGTTGTTTTGGGATAACATCAAAGAACTGAATGGCAAAACCCGGCTTCTCCCCATCCCTACTTTCCATAAACAATGTCCCTACCACTGATCCACAGGCCATAGCCGACTGCCTTAATGCGTCCTTCTCTGACCTTAGTGCTGTGCTCCCATGCAACTTCTTTGATCCTACTCCAGCCACCCAGCCACCTAACCTTTAGTATCCCCCCTTGCACTTCAAAGTAGTGTCCAGGAACGAGGCTAGGTCATTTCTCAACAATGCCCTCAGTGGCTCTTGGCACTGTAAGGACTCTTTTGAATGAGAGTTCTTGGGCTTGTACTGAATTCCACTCTCTCCCCACTTATTGACCTCCTAAACTGCTCCCGTGTCTGGGGCACTTCTCTTCTACCTGGAAGATGGCCACTATCATCCCTATACTAAAGAGTGGTGACTATGCACTCCCCAATAACTATTGGCCCATGTCCGTCCCCCCCCCAAAGCCCTTGAAAAGATCATAGCCACCCAGCTTATTGATTATCTTCTCACTTACAATTTGCTGTGTAGGGAGCAGCATGGCTTCAGATCAGGGCACAGTATCACCACAGCCATTACTGAGTTCTCCAATTACATCCACTCTGCCCTGGATAAGGAACACCTCACAGGAGCTATCTTCATCGACCTGTCAAAGGCCTTTGACACCATGTCCCACCTCTTACTCCTACGCACTCTCCAGCACCTAGGCCTATCCAGTGGACCCATAGCATGGCTCACCAGTTATCTCACAGCTCGGTCGCAATGTGTCAAAATACACACTACCCTGTCCTCCACCTTGCCAGTCCACTCTGGGGTTCCCCAGGGCTCAATTCTTGGCCCACTGCTGTTCAGCATCTACCTGAACACCCTGCCCTAGCCATGCTCTGGCAATTTGTTATTGTACACAGATGTCGCAGTCCTCTTTGCCTCACACCAAGACCCGAGTTCTCTGCAACCATCCCTCAAATTGCATTTAACCAGATTGAAACTGGTTCATAGACCAAAGACTCATAGTGAATGTGAAAAAAACAAAAGCCATGCTCTTTGCCCATCATCAGAATAAGGCCAAGAATGTGCAACTTACAATCCTCTCCCACTATGTCCTTCCACTTGAGCAGGTACACACATATAAATACCTAGGCATAACTTTTGACTCCCACCTCTCCTTCCACTCCACTATCAACGCCCGCATAGGACTACTGTTTAGGCACAAGACCTGTCTACCCCCTGAAGCCTTTAGCTTGGCTGTCACCACCTCGGTCCTCTCTCTTGTTGACTATGGGCTTACCATTTACTCAGCCGCTGAACACACGACACTGAACAAAATCCATCTGGCCATAAATAAGGCATGCAGACTCCTATCAGGGGCAGATAGGCATACCCAAACCTGCACCCTGTATTCCATGACAAACCTCCTAGACCTGGATGAGAGAATACATTACCAAACCTGCCTTCTTACAAAAAAATTCACCTAGGGCTATCCCCATTTGGGGGTATCTGCCACACTCCAATCCTCCCACATCTCAGTAATCACCCGCGCTACCAGCAAACAGATATGGTCGACCCTGAGGGTCAGGACCCCATTAGCCCAGAGGTCCTTCTCCTTCTCCTTCTCCTTCAGGGCACCCAATTGGTACAATGAACTCCCTTTGGATATATCCTCCATCCTCAACCTAGTCCCTTCAAAGTAGCACTCAAATAGCACATACTCACCTCTCGGTTATACCTATGCACCAGCTAGTTAACCTACACCTTACTGCAGCATCACTGTCAACCTTCTGACAAGGCCTTGTGGCTGCTCGCATATGTTTACTTTCCTAGGCTGACCAATTTTGAGATCTGGTTATAACAGCTGCCAATCTCTGCCTAATGTTTGTCCAGAATTGTAATGTGAAACATGACTGTATGCAACTGTAATCATGTATTCCTGTTGTTAATATAACTGGCATATGTAACCTGTAATTCCATCATGCTGTTACTAAGTATTTTGTATGTTCTGTTTTCTGTATTCTGTACTTTGTAAATGAGTCTCTGACTCAAAGGTTGTAATCCTAAAGTATGTTAAATAAATAAAAAAAAAATAGATAGAGATAAAACCAAGTATATATCCAGAAACATCTAAATATATTGCAGGAACCCCATTGAACTGAATGCAGATTTCCTGTGATAAATTCAGATATATAGGGGATACATGATGGGCAGGAGTGTGATATGGGAAATATTTCATTCCCACAGAGTCACCTCTGGATACTCACGAGTGGCAAAACCACGAGTGAGAGTATCCAGAGGTCACTTTCCAGAAGTGAAAATATTTCCAATATTTCATGATACTGTATACCATGTGTGCAATTTATCCAATGGGGGTGGGAGCTTTTCAAATATTGATATGTTTTTTGTGTGTGCTTTCTGGTGTTTCTGTGTGTGGTCTTACTGTGTGTGGCATTTTGTGTATGGGCCATGAGTGAGGATTTTGATTGGAGTATTTTTATCTGTCTCTTTGACGATTGGTTGTTGTGTGCTTTAGTGTATTACTGGTTTGGCTGCTGTGTGTGTTAGGGTGGGACTTCAGGGAGTGCTGTGAGATGGGGGCAATGTTTCAATCATTATTTCTCCATATTTTTATATGTGTGCTACTTTATTTATTTTTTTTTGTTTTGTTTTCTGTTAGTGTGTCTTTAAATGCCTGATGTACTTTTCCTTCTTTATCATCATATCCAGATTGGTTGCTCTCACTGCTGCCAGTTTATAAACTCTTTTGATTTCAGTTACAAGTTTCACTTTTGGATTCATAACTGAATATTGTAAGTACTGAGATATATTTCCATTACTAAAAAATAAACATTTTTCTTAACAGAATGCATTAATTCAGTAACTGAGACAGGGTCAAGAAACCTTTTCTGCTCACATGTGGTTTTGCTGGTTTCTCTGTGTGACATTTCCATCGGAATTGGAAGAAAGAACTTGCTGACATTTTCTACCACTTTGCTGATACTGGTGACTTGCAAACATAAAAGACAGTAATGTTAGTGCGATTCATTATGACATATAATTTCTGATTAAAGCAGAAGTTTTAGAACTCACCCTGTATTACATTGAATGTAATGTATGGAGTAGTTATGGTGGGATTCTGAAAGCAAGCTAGTAGATCTTCTATGTATGCAGCAGGAATCTTGTTTTTGTTAGTGGAGGTAAATATTGGTTTGGAAGAGCTGGGCTTACATTTGTTGTCATTGCTTAGTATTTTAGAGATTTCTTTTTGCTTCTCATCATTTAACTTAAAATATGCATTTGTAGACTGTACGTTTTTGTTGTCAGATACCTGCATAATAACTGTTGGAGCTGGTTTGGGTTTTAGAGTGCAGGTACTACTGAAACTGACTTCAGCAGAGAATGTATAAATGTCATTTATTTTAACTCTGCTGATGTCTGCTTCAGATATCACACTGCAGTGGAAATAACATGATTTCTTTTCATGCTGGAGCTCCCACCCCTATTGTATAAATCTAGAAATACTGTACTGAGACTCATCTCTGGCTGCTACTGTAGCACACTACCCTTCAACTGAAGGCTTTAAAACTGTACCATAATAACCCATCACTAGAATGCAATGTTGCAAAGTACTCCAACTGATGGTACAAAGTAGTAGGTACAGTAAGTTGATACAAAAGTACTGTACATTTATTGTTCAGAGTCAGAAATGCAGTATATAACTCTTGTATCAGAGGCAATCACCCCGATGATTTATTTCCTGGAGATGATCAGGGCCACAGTCTCAATGTCTTCAGAAGCATTCACTTAGAAACAGTAGAGCTGTTCCCCTTTTGCTTGGTTAGTCACTATCATAACACAATGCAATGCAAAGGAGACAGTAAATGCAATACAAATCAAACACAAATTACAAAAGTTGGAGAACAGTTGAAAGTGAATTTATTCTAGAGTTGATAACAAAATTACAGATCATAGGCTTGGCTGGCCAGGCCACACTTCCTAATGTATTGCAACTTCACTTCTGCTTGTCATGTGTTGGCTCAAAATAGATATATAGGATAGTGTATGGGAGCCCATGAACAACCACACTATTCTAATAATGAGTGGTTTCCATGACAACAAGGACCTTGAGAGCGTAGCTCAATAGGTCCCTGTTGTCATGGAAATCACAAGGTATTAGAATAGTGGGTTGTGTATTGTGGCTCCCATACACTTTTCTATATCATGTATGGCTCCCCAAAACACATGTCCCTCACCTTTTGTTGCTGCTGTAGCTGCCAGGGACCTGCACTCCACATCTGTTTACTGGCTGGTCCACTCACATGCGTGACTCCTCAACTGCCCCCTGTCCTATGAGTGGTGTTGCTGGGGGCAGTTGCATTGTGACATAGCTAGTAAAGCATAATGAAAAGTCATCATTCTGTTTTAGTAGCTACATCACTACTCAGCAGAACCAGTTTTTTGAGTGTATGGATTTCCATACACAATAACGTTCGGCCGTACACTATAATACTGTTTTTCTTATTATGGACCATGAGTTAAAATTAACTGAGCACTATTAAAAAGGATAGGAAACAAAAACACTTTGCAGTAATTCTCAGCTAATTATAGCTATTGGTACACGATATAAAAATAGCACGTGCAACAACAGACAGAAACATAGAAACATAGACTTTTATGGCAGATAAGGGTTGCTTGAACCACCCAGTCTGCCCAAATTATTTAATTTTTTCCTACTTTTTTTTGTAGTGTTACTTGATCTACAGTGCTGTCTCACTGCTGCCACAGTAACATTGATTTCTAGGTCAGGATATGGAGATTGCATTACTTTGGTGCTGCAACATCTGCACTGGCCACCAATTAAGTGGTGTACCTCCTTTAAGAATGCATTGCTAACATATAATGTGCTGCATGGATTGGGCCCCAGTTACCTTAAATATCTCTTGACCTGATATACTCCCAGCCATTCACTCTACTCCATCTTTTTTTCACATCTTTTTCCCTCTGGTTACTGGTCCTGAGGCATCCCTAAGGCATCACCAGCTTGACCCAAGAGGTTGCAGGAACTCAGCACTCACCCAGGACACAAATATATAGCAAAAATTGACAAACGTATTAGTGGTAAGGAAGCCTGGTACAAGCACCCAACATCCCCAGCTCTTAGACCCAACACAGGGCTTTCCTCAGGGAGTGGGTCTGAGGGGGCACATGGCAGAAATCATTTTATAAGGCATTCAATTAAAGACACATTCACCCAAAGTGAAAATCAAGAAAAGTGTAATTTACAGTCAGAATATTCACAACTTGAATTGCTATCTAAAGTTTATAAAGACAGAAACTTTATCCAAATTCATTGCTGTGCTAAACATAAATCTAACAAATGTCATTTTAAATATTGCATTTCTAGGCATTTTATATATGCTGTTCTTAAGCACTTTAGCAATGTAAGATAATTCCAAACAAGATTACAAACAGTTTTAAATATCCTCATTCCCTAGTCCCACCCACAGCCCCTAGGGACATGGGTAGTCACTATCTATCTAAAATGTAAAGCAGGTGTCCATATAACCTACAGTTTCTCCTTTCAGTGGTGCCATTTTTAAAGTCACTGACAGCTACCACATTGCCGTTTAACATGCTCAGCAGTGTTCCTGTTGCTAAACATCAGCTCTGCCTCCACCATGTCCCCTGCTGGTGCCTTTCTTCTAAGAGGCATTAAAATGCTCATCTTCCCTAGTATCCTGGGCCACCTACCTCTGGCCCCAACCTGCAGCATCCCTGTCTGTACTGCATGGATACACTTGGGATATTTATAGCACTGGTACCTCAATCTATAGATCCAACTGCTATGTACCCCCTTGTGTGGGGGTGGACTACAAATGCCTAGGAGTCTTGGGACACCAGCCAGTCTGGCTGCCCACACTGGCTTTCACACCTGGCATTTTTAGCATCCAGGAAAAATACCCCATCTACCGTGACCATATGAGGCAAACAAAATTAAACACCAAGCTTCTAAAAGAATATTTATATTGCCTAGCACTTCTACTATTGCTGTTTTCAGGTAATATACTCCCCAATCCAGGCCCGCCTCAAGCATTCTCCATCCAACACAGGATGACAGGACACCTGACCCTCGCTTCAATCAACATCTGCAGTCACCTTCCTAAAATGGATATCCTGAATGCATGGATCCTGCAACACAATCCTGATATTCTTTCAATAGTAGATACATGGCTCTCTCCCAATGTTACATACTCCACAATCGCAATACCAGGATACAGCATCTACAGACAGGACCGCCGAACCAAGCGAGGTGGCGACTATGCTCTTTACCTGAGGGATAACATCTAAGGCCTGGTACTACTCCTGCCTTGCACAGCGGTACAAATGCAAACCCTTGTGATAAAAGTGCTCCTCGGTGCATATAACAAAACCCTCACTGTTTAGAAGAACAATAGATTTAATAGGTAGATACTCTAAAGTTTCGAATTATAAACTAAATTTGATTAAGACCCAGATTCTTCCTTTGACACCTTATGTATGTAGAGCAGATTTTGCACCACTACAGATACAATGGAGGATGGACAAGCTGAAATATTTGGGCATCTGGATTTCATCTAGCATTGAAGAGGGTGCTGCATCAAATATGGAGGGGGTACTGTCAGCGATTAGGGGGAACATATTAAGATGGAATAAGCTTCCTTTGAATTTCATGGCTAGACTGGGTCTCATCAAGATGAATTTATTGCCCAGGTTACTGTATCCAGTATTCCTAGCCCCATATAGCATTCCTGCAACCTGGTTTAACATAAGTAGGAAGCTCCTTTCGGAATTTTTATGGAACGCTAAACCTCCTAGGAAAAAGCATAGTATTTTGTGTTTGCCACATGCGATGGGGATGATTAAATTGCCTGATCTCCATATATACTATGTGGAGGGACAGTTGGGTCTCATGATTCGATGGATTAGAAATCTGGAAGGGGAGTCCTATGTACCAACCTGGTTACAAATTGAGAGGCAAATGTTAAAGGATTCTGGTCTTTCTCCGGAGGCATTCCTATTTGCTAATGTAGAAAAGGGCACTAAAAAATATTCTGGAATCCAACTGTGAAATTGGCAGGAGCCTGGTGGCCATTTCTTACTCCAGTCCAGAGAAAGAACCAAATGAAGGCTAGAGACCAACCTGTGCTAGGCAATCCTAACTTAGTAATTGGGGATCAAGCAATTAGTAAAAGATGGGCTGATCAGTTGTTTGGTCTGAAGATAAGGGATGTAATCCAGGATAACAGAGTGGCTCCCCACAGCTGGGTGTGAAGGAATGTCATTCTTTAGAAGGTTGCAACTCACATGAATGTTAGAGGGAGTGGGGAAAAGGATTGGGGATTCTATGGATAATTTCTTCACTTGGGACAAATTAAAGGATGTTGATCCTATATGTAAATCTCTTTCACAGGTATACAAGGTGCTTTTGGATTATTTTAGTCTGAACTCTCCTATAAAAGAGGCATATTGGGTCAGGACGATGGCCCCCAGGAACTTGGATTGGGACAATATATGGAAGAGTAACAAGTATATATCTATACCCAAATATAAGAGTATGCAATATATTATTGTCACTAATATGTATTTTACCCCTGTGAAACTATGTGATAGACACCTCAGACAGACAGACCTTTGCTTTCGATGTGAGTCGGGAATAGGGGATCTCCTACATGTGTTGTGGGAATGTAGTAAAATAGCACCCCTCTGGGTTGAAATTAAAAAGTGTATGGACCCATTGCTGGATTATTCAGAATTTATAATGCCGGAGATTTGTATTTTAGGTGATTTTTCACAATCTCAGGCACTACACCCAAATATCATCTTTCTTTAATGACAACAACTGTCAAATCTTTTCTGCTACAACATTGGAAAGATGATCAGGTGTATGCATACGATCAGTGGGTGAGAGATCTTATTGGGGCTTTGGGTAGAATACAGAGGCATCTTGGCTCGAAGGGTAAAAAAGGGCTATATGCTAAAAGATGGCCAACACTGAAATCGATTTACTCACTGCAGAGTAAATATACCCAAATACAGGCCTGTCTGTCGAGATGTGATTAGCAGGAGAAGGTTATGCAGGAATATGATACAGATATGTTTAGAATGATGTTGGTCTGATTGGTCAGATAAACCATTATTTTGGAAGGGTTGTAGTGTGAACATAAGGGTATTAGTTTGATGGTCTTGGTCTGCTAGGATAGGTGAGGGGATGGAGACTCTTTCTCTTTCCAGGGGACACAGCAGGGAGCCACCACCCAGAGGGATTGCACCCAAGAAAGAGCTTATGATCTGATGCCCTCATTAGAGAAACAGGAGTTGGGTTATAGGGGTTATTCCCCTTTTGATTAAATTCATTTATTAATCCTGTTACTCTAGGATAAAGGTGCTATAAGTGTATATGAGCACTTTAGAGGGTGGTCTCCTGTGCTGTGTATATACAGTATATAGGTGTTTTGTATATAGTTCTCACAGTCAGTTTGGGACTGTGTACACTGGCTTGGCCAGGTATATGTATGTCTGTCTAAAGTTTTGAAAATCAATAAAGAAGTTTATAATAAAAAAAATAGAAAGGAGAAAAAAGAGAAAATGCTCCTCTTAGCATAACACCTTTGGTAACATTTTAAACAAATTCTCACTTTCCACCCTAGGAAAGGGTATCACACCTTATGTAGGCTAAAATCAGCTTTTCAGCATGCTCGGTGCTCCAAAATTCTCAGTGTTCATTTCTCTGGCTTTTTTTTCTGGCTTTCCATACTTCTCTTTCCAGGCTAACTAGCATCCTGACAGGACACCAAAAGCCAATGGTCGACCAACATTCTCTTTGACTGTGCAGTGATAATTTATAACTTTAAATTACATAAAGCTCTTATCCAAAGGCATGCATGTTGCTTTTATCACCACAGACTAATATCAAACCATGCTATCTGGACTATAAGAGCTATAAAAACTCCTTTAACTTGGCACTGCAAATATGCCTTCAGGATGCCAGTTACTGGCTACAAACTCCATTTTGGCATACAGAAAAGGAAAAAAAAAACAGTCCCACATCTACAAATAAATTTAAAACCAACACAGGTTTCATTCACCATCTCAAATAAAAATAAGAACAAGACAAATTTTAGCAGTTAATAAGCTGTAAAATACCACTTCATATACAGAGCTGTAGGGAGCGGAGCAGCACTGCAGCCATCTTGCTGCTCCACCCCTTCCCCCTTTCCCATTATATATTTTAATCTTTTGTATATATATTTCTCTTCCATTTTGAGTATTATATTTTCAAGGATTCCCAGCATTGACAAATATTTTTATTCTTGAGCACTACATGCCATTTTATGCATTTAGTTTTTCTGATCATTAAATTAATGTCTCTCATTCCGTAGTTAGGTCTTGTTATTGTCCCTTTTGTCAGATTCAAGGTTCTGTCAGTGGTAAATAATACTGTACAATGGTCACTCCAACCAATTTTTTCACCCAGCTGTACATTCTGCAAGTTATTTAATATATTAGTTAATATATTGTAATCTTTGGTACATTTAGTGACTACTTCGTCCAGGTTTACCATTGTTGTCATATCAAGAAAATTATTTTCTAGTTTATTTCCTGTCAACTGTTTTTTCAAGTCTATACAAGAAAAATTGAAGTCTTCTAGTAATATTGTGTCTGCTGATATGCATAATTCTCTGTCTGGTTATGATTTGATTTGTATCCTGGTTTCTGGTCCTTGGTGGTCTGTGGTATAAACTTAATTTAAATGTTTTCATAATTTATCATTTATTTGGATCCATACAGTATGCTTTTGATATCTCTATCTTCAATTTCTGTATGTTGTAGCTGTACACAATCTATGTCCTCCTTAATATAAAATCCTACCCCCCCCCCATCCTCTCCTTGCAAAAGATTGTGGGCTGGATTCATAAAAGAAAGTAGGGCATAAAAAAACCTGCAATTGTCCAAATATTGCGCAGCTGTGGGAAAACACACCTACATGCACTGCAGGGAATTCACAAATCCCCCAAAGGTGCAGGAAAAATATCCTGCGGTTGCGAAAAAAATGCATGTGGGGAAAATATGTTGCAGGGAAAAAGTGCCATGATATGCATGCAGCATCCCCTGAAAAGCTATTCACAAGTTGCGTAAAAAATGTTACACATAGTGGAATGAGGTGTAACTCTCCCTCAGCAAATTACAGTAATGCCCCAGCAATTAGAATCAATTAAGGTGGAGGTGAGGCACAGGATAATAACATCCCAGATAGTATAACAGTGGCTGCTGTTACAGCAACAAAAGCCCACTTTGCCATGATAAGGCAACAGACAACAACCACCAGACATAGTGCAGCCCATGACGGAGCACCACAGGCAGTAAAGCCTGGCCTGCCTGCAGCGAGTGCTACCCCTACAGACAGCAGGAACACCCCAAGGAGGGAGGACCAGTAGTGACAGTTGGCAACTGTGGTGCCATGGTATTACTGGTACCTGTGGTGCTGCAGTGGTCCCAGTTGAGGGACTGGTTGCTGGTCTCTTTGTGGGTGCTTTCAGCTTCATTCTATGGCAGCACTGTTAAAATCTGCTGTTCCAGCTAATTAAGTTCACTGTTGCTATGCCTCCTAAGCTATTTCTGCAGTTGTGGATTTTCAGCATGTTCACAATTTCCACAGCTGCTGAAATTCCGAAGCTGCAGGGATTTTACAAAATTCCGCACCTGCTCAAAATTTCTATATGAATATCATGCAACTGCGTTTCTGCAGTGTTGCAGGCCTTTTTCCCGCAGCTGCAGGATTTTTGGCTTTCTTTGTGAATCTTGCCCTGTGTATCCTTTGATCTGTTTACTCCATTCTGCATTGGTATCCCACCATGTTTCAGTCACACCAGCAACATCTATATTCTCTTTAGCGAGGACGTTTTTTAATTCCATTTTCTTACTAAGATCAAACTTCTTGCATTAAGCAATATTCCTTTGATTTTTTTTTCTTTTCTGTAGTATTGTGTTCTGTGTTTATTTTCCTTCTCACTGGAACATTCTTCTTCCTTCTCCCCAGTCATCCTGTTTAGTGCCTCCCTTACCAGGCATTCTATCATATGTCCAGTTAGCCTGCTTTACTTTATGTTCAAATGGAGTCTGGCTTGACTATATAAATTATGTCTGCTATGAAAGGATTCCCAGTTTCTGAAATAATAGAACCCCTTTTCATTGGTGCAATTTCTCAGACACATGATCAGTGCCCTGATTCTTTTCTGACGGAGATTCAAAGCCCTCAGTACCACTAGTACTTCATATATTGCTACCTTACTACCTTTCTTATGTCAATTATTGCCTAATTCTTGGAAATATATTTTAATATATTCAACAGGTGTGGCTCTGTATCAATGAAGATATCATTGATATCTCATGGGCCATTAGTGAGATATCAGTGATATCTTCATGCTGGTATATCACAAAGGTTCAGAACTCATTTAAAATGTTTGTCCTCAGTAGCAGTAGTAACCGTATTAAAAGGCAAATAACTTTAAAATGAAAAACAATAGCATTATACTGCGAGCACTAATGTTGTTCAGTACAAAAATATTGATAAAATGTGCTGCAGTGCTGCCATGTTTTGTATGGCACTATGCCATTCACTGTTTTGTGCCCCCTCAAGTCATGCCCGTCTCATGTCGCACACTGGGAGCCCACCCCAGTGTGTGAAATTTCTTTTGTTTTTGTAAATTATAAAATGATCCCTTGTTGAGTTTTTTTTTCTCCTGCAGTGCCCCCTGTCCACCTCATGCCTGACATCGGGGTGCCAAATCCCCATGGCAGCATTCCTGTAGCACACTGGAAGCCCACCCCAGTGTGCTGAAATGTTGTTGTTTTTTTATTTGTTCTTTTGCTGTAAATTTAAAAATGGTCCCTCGTTGTCACTTTTGTTTCCCTGTGAAACTAAAAATGGTCCCTTGTCATCGCTTTGGTCACCTCCCCTTCCACCCTCGCCACCCACCTCCACACCCTCCCTTACCCCATTCTTACCTCCGGATGTTGGTGCTGTCATCTTCTCTGGACCAGGACACATCTGCACCCTTCAAAGCCCAACCATAAACTGAAGAATTAAAGGTAGGCATGCTATACAGCCATGTTGATGTTTTCAACTTATGCTAATATCTCAGCCATTTTTTGGAATTTTTGCTCCAAATTTTCAACATGGGTTTCTTGAGACCCCACCTCATGAAAATTGTCACTGTCATTTTGTTACTCAGTCCCAAAAGGTGATTTCATGGTCATTGCGTGGAATCATCTTTTGGGACTGATTCATGAAATGGCAGTACCACTGTTCATGGAAGGGGGTCCTAAAACACCCATGTTGCAAATTTGGTGTAAAAATTCCAAAAAGTGACTGTTACGAGCATGCATTGCTCAGTTTCTATGCACACTCCTAATGTCGCTAATGTTTAGTATTTTCACTCCACATTTTAAACATTGCCATTTTTGCACACCTCCTTCACAACAGTACAGCTGTCATTTTCTACAACTTGCCTGAAACATGTTTTCGCACCTGTTGCACAGAATAGCACGTTTGCTCTGCATAATCACCTTTTGGGAAAATTAAACAAAATGACACTGGCACTGTTCATGAGGAGGGGTCCAAAAAAGACCATGTTTAAAATTTGGTGAAAAAATTCCAACAAATGACTGTGCTGTGAGTGTACGCTGCACAGTTGCTATGCACGCTCCTAACATTGTTAATTTTTATTATTTTCACTTCACATTTTTAACATGGCCATTTTTGTACGCCTCCTTCATAACTGCACAGTTGTAATTTTCCGCAACCTGCCTGAACCATGTTTTCGCACCTGTGGCACAGAATAGCGGGTTTAGTCTGTGCAATCACCTTTTGGGACAATTGAACAACATTACACTGGCACTGTTCATGAGGAAGGGTCCAAAAAGGCCATGTTGAAAATCTGGTGCAACACCTCTCCAACATATGGCCAAGTTACATTTAGGCACTGAATAATTATTACGCACATGAGTAACGTTTGTCACTTGGTAGTGTTTCACAGCTATATCAGCTCTGGCCAGAGTTTGCTGATAATTGGAATTATTTTGTGATATTACCCCTAAATCACTGTTACATTAATTAGACATTATTTTAAACAGGTTGATAAGATTAGCTATTAGGCATGGTTATGATGAACACCATCAAAACAGGTATCAGCACCTTGGATGACTTTTATTTACAGACTGGCATAAACTTTATTATGCTCTAAAATGTATCAATAAAAACATTCCAGATTACTTAACTGCGAGAGATTGTTTACACTCCAACAGTTTTGAGGGAATTTATTACCCCCAAGACAAACTTTCAGTCATGTCATACCAACTATATGTCTTGGAACTCATTGCCCTTAAACTTTCTTAAGCAATATGGAAAATTGTAATCCAAATCCCAGATTTTTGATTTATTAGGAAATGCATTACATTACATTAAAGACTGAATCATCACATTCTAATTGTTTTAATTGCTGGAACTGTATTCTTTCTTTCTTTCTTTCTTTCTTTTGTGCATGTATTTATAGATTTTAATATCCAAATGCTTCTATTGTCTGTAATATATGCCTGATTTAAGACACAAATTTAAATAAGCTTTTTACTCAATTATTTAACCTTACTTAAAGAGACACTGTCAGCTTTGCATAATAACATTTGTACCAATAATGTTTATGGCATTAATGAAAGCTAACATAGCCACTGTGATGAAATGATAATAGATGGTTTTCTCTATATACCCTTCCTGGTCACAGACAGTGTCTTAAACATTTTGGGGAGAGTGGTGGGAAGGGAGATCTGTGGGATGGTAGCATGGGGTATGGTTCTGTACTGGGTTATGATGTGGGGAGGTGGTTGGCATGCTCTGGGTTAGTTGACAAGTTGGATAGAAGGATGCAGCAAACTTTTACTGTTACTACTTACTTTGCAGGAGCTTTGGGATGGGAGTTTGTTGCTATAAGGCAGGGGGATTACATTACCCAAGTGAGGTTGTACATTGTTTTATTAGATCTGCAAATAATGGCCTCTATGCATGAAGTGGCAGAGTGGCTATGCTTCATGGATCCACTCTGCACCCAATGTGCCTCCTGCATGGGATGCACTATTTGAGGTGCACAGCCCTTATGCACCTGATTCCCCAGCCATGCAGACAGCAACATGCTGTGAGTGGCTGGGGGCATGGTGGTACTACATGGCAGTCACTAAGGTACATACTGATGTCTGCAGGGGTGTGGAGGGCAATGCAGGCAATGGCAGCAGGGACCCTAACATAAAGGCTATATGTAACCATGCCTGCACACCCACAGAGCCTCCCCCAGCACAACTGGTCCAGAGTTCCCTCCCTGAGCTCCCTGCCTCCAACATTGGGAACCCCCCTGTCTCTGCAGCTCAGCCTCCACTACTTTTACATGCCCTGTCCCAGGTGCAGGTGGTGGAGGAGGTGTGTGGTGGTCATGGCCACCAGCTGTCCTTGACCACAGCACCTCCTGCCAGGTCTTGGGGTTGGGGGTGTTGTGTACAGTGTGGTGGGGGTAGTCACATCCATGTGCAGGAGGTGGTACCACAGTCCCAGGACTGGTGCCCCACTGTGTGCTGGGAGAGGAGGGTTTCTGCATACAACAATCACCCATGCAGTGTGCGGATGCTGATTCACAATCCCAGTCATGTGCCGTCCTACATGGGGATCCACTCTTGGTCTCAGGCAAGGCATTCCATTGGCCACCCACCTGGGACCACAACTCCACCCGATCCACCCCACATGAACCTGTGCACTGGGGGGGGGGCATGGCCATGGACAGATGGCTGGCATTCATGAATGCCACTGGTGCACACCTATCCACAGGTGAGGAGCTCCATGGGTGGGATACATGCTTCTGGCATGTAATTCCCACCACTTGTGCATGGGACCCATTAACAATAGACATTAAAGTACAGGCCTTTTCCAGCCTGCTGTTCACATTTCAGGCAATACACTTACGCGCTTTTTCCATGCTGCCTGTCAGTGTGACTGCTGTACTTATTCTCTGGTGCCACCTACTGGATGAAAGAACTGCAGTTCTCTTGTGGGGTTTAGCCATGGTGTTTCACTGATTTAACAAATTTAGGTAACTTTCTCAAATGCTACACAGTACATTAATGTTTCTAACCCTAATCTTTACGGGGGTGCCTATTTTCTGTAGCATATCCCACACTCTCTCACTCAAAATAATGGCAACCTGACATTTTTATCTTTTAAAGTGCTCATACTTCCAACGTTCTATAACCATTATAATATCAGTCTGTTCTAAGGGATGTGTGGAGACAAGTTTACTGTATTCTTAGATTTATTTTCCTTTCCCTATGATAGGTGTGCCCTTTAGCTACTATACATACACAGGCTCAGCCCACTGTGCACTGTGAAACAATTCTGCATTTGTTAGCTGGCATAGCTCCATCTAACAGTATACATTATATTGGGATGCATAACACTGTTAATGTCTTGACAAAGGTGGGCTGCTTCAAAGAACTTCCCCCCAAAATTACTAATCTGATTTTGAGTGCAATGGCTGTACTCCTCTTGAGTTTGGCCGACTGTAAAGCACATTACTTTTCTCTTCTTAATTTATCCAGATATGTTAGCATGGCATCAGGTATTGTCTTTTGTTTTAATTTATTTTATTGAAAACATTTTTTAAACAAGGCAAACAATAGTAAGACCCCCAAAATACATGACAATCCCACTTCAGTGTACAGAGATTTCATACAGATTACTTAGTGAATATGCTCACATGTAATACAGAGAAGACATCAACAGCAGAGATATAGCATGCAACATGAACATATTATAGCCTGAATATGGCCTTATGTGGTCCTATAGATGATATGCTATAGAAAGTGTTGCTAATGACTTCATGTTCTATCAGTGGGTAACTTCTGCCCTTATACTGCAGGCAGTTCTAGCTGCCTGAGTACATGGAGCTGTTCCCAGTTCCTCTGGTGTCCCTTTCATCTATTGTGTAAATTAACAATTGATTTTTCTACTCAAAAAGTGAACATAAGATCAGCATAGCATTCTTGATAGGTGGAAGTACTCTGGTCCATCCAATGATGGAAAATGACTCTTTTAGCACAGACTTCAATGAGTGCCACATGATACTTCTATGCACCCATTAGACGTTATCTAAATTCCCCTATAATACTGTAAAACTTGAAATTTTCACTGTCAAATAATTTTCACTGTTTTGCTGAAGCAGTTGTTTCTGCAAAAATAAATGTGCACTAATTAATGCTATTAACACTATTTTCATTATTGTTAAAGTGATGCTAATGACTTAGCACTAATTTGAATTTACACAAATATGGTTCTATTTGTGTGTGCACTAAAATCACTTTGTATGAAAATAATTAGTTTTACAGTACATAGGTCTGGGTAAGGGGCCTCCCCCAGTTCCAACAAGGAGTCTAATTTGAACTTAATAGTCAACCAAAGTGGCTGACCACAGGAACAAGACCAAAACATATATAAAAGTGATCCTGTCTCTTCTCTACCCCAGTACAAGTGTCATTTTCCAGTTTCTGCATTTTATGTAATCACACAGGCATATAGTACGTATTGTGTAATATTTTAAATTATATTAACCTGTTGTTATCAGCCTTTATGTACTTCTATATGTCTTTCCACACTCCATTCCAATTGTAGTCCACTATAGCCTTGGGTATAGCCTGGGTCTAATAAGCTGCTGACTCATCTGCTTTACCTATGGTAAGGTCATATAGACTCTGACAGAGATGGGATTTTGGGTGAGGCAGTAAGGCACAAGCAGTCAAAATCAAGATGCTGACCCCATGTTAAGAGGACCACTTCTGATCACAAAAGTACTGTCCCAGAATGTAAGTCACCTGTAGAAAGGGGAAAACTATGGTAGTTGGGACTTAATGCCTCTGTTGAAAAGTGGAAAAACATATGTTTATTATCAAAGGTAAGCTGTTTAACTCTAGTAATCCCCACATTTTGCCAATGTTGCTAAATTAATAGGCTTCCCATCTATTCTTAGAATAGGGTTTCTGAGCTAAGGGATGGTTCCAGCATGCTGCATTAATAAGGAAATTGTCAAAGTGTGGCATGATGAAAGAAACAATGTCAACAGGTGAAATCTCACCTGTCAGACATTGTGTTCTTTTTTCTCAGGGGGCTGTGCCAGGACCCTCCCATGCTGGGGACTGTGCCCCCTGCATCCCATTCTTAATATAGCTAACTCTCAGCCAGGGTTGGTTTGAAGGACAGGCAAAGGATGGAGAAAGGGTGAAATTTTGCCCTCGGGTCCTTTACAGCAACAATTTCGAATTTGCCAAAATTGTCGCTGTAAGGGATTCCCAGTCAGGGTTTCTCCACGCTAATGGCAAACTGTAAGAGATAATGCAAATGTTACAGTTTAAGTAGGTGGCACTGATACTTGTAATATCTTGGATTTCTTTAATATTGATAATTAGGGGTACCAGGAAAAGGTTAAACCATAAAAGGGAAACAGGGCAGCCTTGCCTCATGCCCTTGTATAGATTAAATTGTGCAGAGTATACAGTACACAATTACAAAAAATCTTTTTTATTCATACAAACTGGAATCAATACATTGCCATAATACAGCATTTAAGCTGAAACCCCCCCATGAAAATACTGTATAATAACAATGACAAATAATTCATCCAGGATGTAAAGCTTAACAACAATTACAAGATCCCCCCTTCCCCCCCTTAAATACATTTATCTATGGGGCATACATTATATTTTAAAAAGTGGAGGCAGCATATCCATAATTTCATTCTAAGGTAAATAAGATTGGGCAAAAGAGTTTTCCACATTCTCCCATAAGTGTTCAAGTTGAATGGCATCCTTTAATATAAACCACCATTTCTGTTGATCAAAGTTACCCAGAACATCCTTATTCCAGCTAGCTAAAATTAGTCTTTTTGTAGCCATTGTGGCCAAATAAAAAAAATATTTTTTGAGATTCCTACAATTCCAGATCCTGTATTATTCAAAATCATATATCTGAACAGCATAAGAATATCCATCTTGAATATTTTCGAAAGCAAATATTTTGTACACATCCACCAATTACTAATAAACTTAAATTCCATAAACAATGACAGAGCTCACTCAATAATCCATAATTATGCCAACAAGTTTGTATACCATTCTTTTTAATATTACCCAATATCTGGGGAGTAAAGTATTCTCTATCTAATATGTTTTTTTGGATTACTCTATTATTTGCATATAAATAGTCCTTACTTGTTTTTACTCTTAAATGCCTCCATTGCTGTTCAGAAAATATCAGGTTACCCTCTTGGTTTGATTTATTATTTATAGTATTCCAAGGGTCATTTTGGGGAGTGACTATTATAGCATATATCTGCTGAGATAGTTTCATTCTAGCCTTATATTTAATATAATATCATGTTCCTTCCATAGAGCAGATAAATTGTATTCTTCCCTTTAACTACCTGCTGATTAAAAATGTTTCTAATGGACTGGTAATGAATACAATTTAGAATTGCTGAGTGAAAGAAAAGGGAATTAAATCTTTCCATAGAAAGAAACGCTCCATTATTTTTTTATTCCAGACAATCAGAAATACACCTTAGAGTCAAGAACTCCTTTGCAAAGGTTCCACATCAAAGAATACAGAGGACAACATTGGTAATTCCAGAGGGTAAACATATGTACAAAGCAGTTTGTTAACTAAGATAGAGATACAATGTTAGGGCAGGACGTGCCTGGTGTCAAACTCTTAATACGGAAACAAAGCAAAAATTTCAAATAGGGTTTGTGAATCAGACCCATCACTGAGTACATAGTGTGCATCACCTGGGGGGAGACCACTGAGTGGACAGTGGGAAAGAAATAAAATTGGTGGAGGTGGAGTACAGTCACAGGCTGAGTGCTTGAGGAGCTGATTTTTGAGGTTGGTTTTGAAAAGGCCAGGTCTGGATTTAAGAGAGATGGTGGTGCAATGGTCATTGAGCCATAAGGGGGCCCAATAGAGAAAAGCCGTCTGGACCAGGGAGGTCTTCCAGCAGGGAATTGCTAAGGGAGCCTTGTTTATACTTCTGATGGGCCTGTTCAAAGGGCCCCACTGGAGAAGATGGTGAAGCCCTTGGGGGGCTAGGTTAAGTAGGACTTTTTTTCATCAGAAGATGTGTGATATCTATGTCTCCCATCAAAATGTAGCTATTGGGTAAGCCTATATAAGTCACATGTGTGGGTGTGTCTATTACAGACTGTGATCAGATGGCATGCTTCATTAATGGTGATTTTGATATGGTTTAGGGTAATTGGGTCCACAGCATCATATATTACTATGCTGTAATCCACAAGTGGAAGTATCAAGGAGGATACAGCTAGCCAGATGGCTTCAGCTGGGTGACAGTTCTTGAGTCGGTAGAGAAGACCTAGCTGGGTGTTGAGTGAGGTAAACAGGAGCTGAATATGTGTGTGGAAAGATAATGTTGCATCTAGAGTTATGCTCAGGTATTTATATATGTTAACCTGCTCCAGTGGAAAGCCCAGTGAGGTGACTATGGAGAGGGATGATCCAGAGTGAGGGCTCTGGTGGTGGGAAAATATAATTGTTTTTGTTTTTTTGTGGTTAATGATTAGTCTATGGTGCTGAAATCAGGACTCAGTTTCCGTTTAGTTGTTCTGGAGGGTGTGCTGGAGGGCGAGGGGATGGCTGCTGTAAATGACAGCATCATCAGTGTATAAAATGATTTTACCTGAGCAGGCATTGGGAAGAGAGTTAAGAAATAGGCTAAAAAGGATGGGGCTGAGTATGGAGCCCTGGGGGATACCAGATAGGACAGGGCAGCAGTCAGATAGTGTAGAGACAATTTTGACACATTGGGTCTTGCCAGAGAGGTAGTCTGAGAACCAAGAGATTGTTTCATGGGAGAGGCCCAGGGCCAGGAGGTAGTGTTGGAGTAAGGCATGACTGACAGTGTCAAAAATCTTTGTGAGGCCAATATAGATAGTGCTGACCATGTGTCCATGATTGAGCGTGTGGTTTATGCAGGAGGTGTACTCTACGAGGGCAGTGGTTGTGCTGTGGCACCTCCTAAAGCCATGCTGTTCTTTGCAGAGGAGGTTGTTCTCTGATATATAGTCCGAGAGTTGATCGGCTACAATTTTCTCTAATGCTTTCGAGAATGGAGGAAGTATGGAAATGGGCCCATAGGTATTGAAGGAGGTACTATCCCCACCTTTCAGGATGGAGGTAATAACAGCCTGTTTCCAAGTGGATGGGAGCTGGGTGAGGCAGAAAGATTTGTTAAGGATTTTGGTCAGTGGGCGGAGAACTTCATCTAGCATGAGTCAAATGAGCTTTATGTCCAGGGTGTCATTACTGTGATGGGACTGTGCCAGGACTCTGGATTGGTATTTCCTGACTTAATTAGGTGACAGGGTATGAAGTCAAAAGGGTGGTATATTTCTGGGGGAGTGGCAGCAGTGGGAGGGTCGAAGAAATTATGGGGGATGTACTTCACTAAGGACAGAGAAGGTGTTATTTAGAATGTTTGCTGAGGCTTGGGGGTCTTAGGTATTAGTTCCTCCTGTTGATAGTTTTGCAGGGGATGGGGATTTAGTCTTCCCACTTAGTTCTTTGATGTTTTTCTGTAAGTCCAGTCCAGAGCCCCAGGAGGTAAGGGCTTCTTTGTAGTGGTCTGCCTTGACCTTGCAGATGGCCCAGGTGCACTTGTTCTAGCTTCTCTATAGAGCTGCCTATCCCTCGAGCATCAGGTTTCAATGGCAATGTGCCAAAGATTGTCATGGAACTGTCACCATCTTTGTATGTCTTTATGTTCAGATAGTTTCTACTTACTTCCTAGTCTAAGCTCCTTAATTTTAGAGTTTACCCAAATATTCAGATGGAGCCAAGGAAAAAAATAGACTTTTTCACCTTTACTGTAGACTGAAATATTGTTTTTCTAATAGGGGAATAGACCTTAGGGAGCTAGGTGTTAATCCCTGTAATATATTTCTGTGGTCAGAAGTGTGGTATCTTCCCAAAAAAATGGTTTCAGAAAATTACATAGGAGACTGGGTCCAGGCAACTATAACACCCCTTCTTCCTTAAATAAATCATATTGGACCAAGATATTCTAGGTTTCTCCCCTCTCCACAAAAATTTAACAAAACTTCTCTGAATTAAGCTAAACTGTTTTTCAGTAGGGAAACCAACAACATTTTGTAAAATATAAACCAAATCAGGAACAGCCATCATGTTGTTGGTCTCTACCCTGCCCCATAATGATAATGAAAGATTATGCCAGCTATCCAAGAGCATCATTATTTTCTCCTTATCATTTGCATAGTTGATAGAGATTGTTTTAGATTGGTCATTCATTAAAATTATACCTAGATATTTACACTGTTTACTTGTACAAAAGTTTTGTGTAATTGATGTAGCTAGTGTATAATTTGGAGCATAGATGTCCATAATAATAGATTTAGATTTATTTAAGGTATAACTAGATAAGGATCCATATATTTTTATTTCTGCCATCACTACACAAAGTACTTTATTTATATATTTTATAATAATTAAAATATCTGCAAAGACATTTAGTTTCACTTCCATTCCTTTAATGGTTATACCTATAATATGAGACTTCTTTCTAATTATTTTCAAAAAAGTTTCTAAAGCTAGTATAAACAATACTGTGGACAGGGGCAGTCCTGCCTCACTCCATTATTTATACTAAAGAGCTCTGCTAAATATGAATTTACCTTAAACTTTTCTGATGTATTTTTATACAAGAGAGAAAAATAACCCTTGCAATCCTTTCCTGCAAATCCCAGTATCTTACAGCCTCTAACATAAAATTCCTACTCTTGAGATCAAATGCTTTAGAGGCATCTATAGCCAAAGCATGAGACAGAATTCTGCTCTTTTGAGCATAATAAAAAAGTGATTGTACTCTCCTTGTAGCATTGGATATTGTCCTCCCTGAAATTAATCCAAACTGGTCATTATGAATTATCAATGGTAGTGCAGCTTTAATTCTATTTACTAATAATTTAGTAAGAATTTTGTAGTCGCTATTAAGCAGCATTATAGGTTTGTAACTATCTACCATTATCTGATCTTTACCTTCTTTTAACAATAAAATAACTTTGCCAGCTTCCATGGATGGAGGAAGAAAAAGGCCCAAATTTAAGATTTCCTGTAATATCAGTGTTAACCAAGGTACTGTAAATGTTCCTCTATACAGGTTAAATAAAACTCTATAGACAGACCATCCAATCCTAGACTTTTATTGTTCAGCATACTTTTTCTAACTTCCTTAATTTCAGTTGATGTAAAATCACTGAAGCCACGTGGTAATTGAAGGAGCTGAGAAAAACTGAGCTATTTCCTAATGTGGCTGATTGAAGGCTGTACATTTACTTGATAAATATTTGTATATGCTTCTGATATAACCTGAGCTATTTCAGTATCAGAAAATATTCTATCCCCTTTTGCATCTTGCAAACATGTTATTAAATTCCTTTCTTTTTGTTTTTTAAGCAAAGAGGATAGTATCTTACCTGATTTATCAACTTGTATGTATTTAACATTTTTAACTTTGTTGAGATTTGCAGCCACTTCTTTATTAATTAATTCATGTTTTAACAGTTTAAGATGGTACCATTCTCCTGCATAATTTTTGTAGTATTCCAGTACTAGGGCATCTAATTATGTTATTTTTTTCCATATCTAGAGACTGCTGCTTCCTAGTTTTATTTACATGAGCTTTAAATGAAATAATTGTCTCTCTTAGAACAGCTTTAGATATGTATTACAGAGAAGTCACATATTTTGAGCCATTATAATTGAAAAAACAAAACTCTTTAATAATTGAGTTTATATTTTGACAAAAATTCCTATCTGATAACAGGGTATTATTTAATTTCCACTGCCTAGTAAAGGATGTTTTAGGGTCCTGAATTTGCATCTCAATTCGAATTAATATATATTCAGAGACATGTATAGAATCAATCCATGAATTAGTTAATAAGGGCACTATTGTTTTAGATGTAAAAATATAGCTGATTCTATAAAACCCCAAGTGTTTTTTATCATGATGCATATATTGTCGAGTAGTGGAGTGTTGTAGTCTCAAAAAAATCAATTAAATCTTGAGATTGGAGAAAATGGTTAATTAGTCTAGATTTATTAGTAACACTAGGTTAAAGTGATTTATCTATAGATGGGTCAATTAAAACATTGTAATCGCCCATCAAGGTTATATTATATGCTGCAATGCTGGGCAGTGCAATTGTTAATTCTGACAAAAATTCTGAATAAATAGTAAAAGGTGCATAAACTGACTCTACTGTTATAACTGTATTGTTAACTTTAAGTTTGACTAGTAGAATCCTCCCTTTTTATCTGAAAAAGTTTGCATAATTGTTACTGGTACTGATTTCCTAAATAGCAAAGCTCCCTGTGCTTTTTTTTTGGTCCCCACTGATGAAAAAAACAAGTGAGAAACCAGATCTTGCTTTAGTTTTTTTGTTTCCACCTGATTCAAATTGGGTTCTTGAGTAGCAACACAGAAAGCACTGCCTTTTTTAGACAGGATAGCAACCTTGTTCTCCTAATGGAGGAAAACATACCATTCACATTTATAGATGCAAACTTTAATTTATCCATTAGAAATTAAGGTAAAGCCCAATTAACCACCTGTATCTACCTGTAAAGGAAAAACAAGTATTACCGATTTAACCCCATACAAATAAACACAACTATCCCCCCATAACAATGTAATAGCACAGTAACTTCCATAATAAAAGTAAGATCCATCTGGATCTCTAAATAAATTATCCTTGTAGCTCTTTTTTTGTGTGTGTACAGACCCCCTTCCAGATCCACACTCAAAGAGTAGAAGTATAATCACATTAAATATCATTCCAAAAACACCAAGGGACATTTAACTAATTCCATAATAACTGTTTAGCCATTACTCTCCTAGGTAAGAAAACTTAAGCATGTGAGTCCAGTATTTTTTCTTGCAAATCTTTCTCAGGCTCCTCAAGCATGTTATATATTAATGGTCTCCCATCCAAGACCAGTTTTGGTTTTGCAGGATAAACCCTGGTCACTTTGTGGCCCTTAGTCCACATTCCTTAGTAAGTCAATGTTTTTCTGTCCTGCATAATTTCAGTAGGATAATCATTAAAGATGCAAATATTGGCCTCCAACAGGGAGATACATTTGTATTTTATAACCCTGGGACATAAGGGTTTCCTTGTCTTCTGAATGCAAAAATTTTACAATAACTGGTCTGGGCAGTGTATTTTGA
Organism: Neoceratodus forsteri; assembly: GCA_016271365.2. Taxonomy (NCBI): domain Eukaryota; kingdom Metazoa; phylum Chordata; order Ceratodontiformes; family Ceratodontidae; genus Neoceratodus; species Neoceratodus forsteri. The sequence continues at coordinate 851,995,092 of CM057458.1, forward strand.
GATGTCTCTTTAGGCCTCCATATACAATGAGCTCTATCAATAGCCAACTGGACATTGCAGTGATCAGTGTCTAAATATGTGGCAACAATCTGGTTTAAAGATTCTTTCAAATACTGAAAATTGTCCCAAGATTTGAGGCATATTCACACTTCTGATATTTTTCCTACTGGCTCTCACCTCAAAGTCAGTCATTTATTTTTATTTGTTTGTTGAGAGATTCCAAATCTTTAAGCTGTCTGTGGGTGGGTATTGTTTCTACCTTCATATCAGAAATTCTCTGTTGCAAATCAGTAATACTTTGCTTAAGGGGACACTGTCAATCCCATTAGGCCTCATAATGTCCCTAGTTTTGAAAAAAAAACAAACACATGTTACAATTGCCAACATTCTGTAGAGATTACTAATGTAACTGGTAGTTTGATTCTGATTCTTTTTTCTTTTAAAAAGTGAAAAACAAACTGCCCACCATACTGGTGTTACCACATAAAAACAGGTTTGTTTACATTTCTTGATCAACTCCCACTGCATCTTTCCTGGACTTGGTAACATCCCCAACATAGTCTAGCCACTCATGATGCAGTGGGAGTTTAGGATGCTATTGCATCATGAGTGACTGCACTGTTTAGAGTTGTTTCTAATGTTCAGGAAGCATTCAGTAAGAATAGTTACAGGATTTGAAACAAAACAAAGTTGTTTATAAATATACATAAGTATGCTTTTCAGATCTACTAAACTAAACAAGCAGACAGACAAAACAAATAGCAACATCAATGAATTTTGGAGAAGGTAAACAATCATAAAATGTGGAGTTTTAACTAGGCATAATATGATGCAAAACAGGCTGACAGTGTCCCTTTAATTTGGGTATTTTCTGCCATTAGGAAACTAATAGTTTTTTGCATATTGTCTATTTTCAGCTCTAGTCTTTCTATTCTTTTCATGCCCTCATTTAATGAGGTCAGTTGTGTTAGAATCTGGGTAACCCAGGGTGGTAGTGATGTCTCCCCCTTCTCTGTTTCTGACTGCACTTTGAGGTATTCAGACTCTGAATCAGTGTCAGTATTATTAATATTCACTACTATTGCCTTGCTTGTATTCTCTAATTCATATGCACTATTAGTTTTTGTAATACCACTTGTACTTGGTTCTGTTGCTTTTAGGCTATTAATAGTAACAGCATTTTGAACTCTAGACATTTTCCCCTCTAAAACTGAGCTTGCCTCCTTTGGAGAGTACCTTTGTATGTACAGTATCTCTCAGAAAAAGTAGTAATACCCTCGTTTAACACTTCATGTGGATATTCAGAATTTACCTGTACCACAGTTTTGGATGTATTCACAGGTTCCTCCACAATGATCGTTGCTTTATCTTGTGGCATAGGGTTTTGCATAATCTCTTTTAGCTGTACCTTTACCACATCTTGCTCATTTTGAATTAGAGCTGGTCTGTCTTGGGACACAAATGGTGTTTCATTCAAAGACAGAGAAGGCAGTGCCCTAGAATTGTCTGCAGTTATTACCGGCACTGAGGAAGAGGGTTTGTTTATGCAGAAGATGGGAGCAGACATATTCACAGTCTTCTTAATTTCAACTTAATTTTGACTGCTGCCTCCTCTTTCTGCAAAGCATACTGGTGAGGGCTGGCTTCAGGTACCTGTCTGGAGTTTTTGTTTCTTTTACTGTGCATTTGACAAGATTGTGGTCTGCATTTTTATGTTTGGAAGATGCTGCCTGGAGCCTTGTATTCACCTTCAATTGCAACAGTGACTTAGCTGGTAAAGATGTGAGGTTCAAGTGTTTTTGGAGGCATTCTAAAGCCATGACATAGGAGTGTTTTGTAGACTTGTTTACCCTTGTTGGCTTTGATTCCTGGCTCATAGATTCAGGATTCATTTCCATGTACAGATGCCATGATGGTCAACCTCAGCACACTTGAGAGGGAGGAGAAGAACTTGGTGACACATCAGAGCTTCAGGTCAGGCACATCCCATCAAGCTGACGATTACAACAATCTGTGCTGTAGGGCATGCACGTAAGAATTTTACCCATTAAATGTATTCCTCTGGTATATCATACTGCACCAAATTTACAAACATGAAGTCCCATGAGACCTTATCAAAGTCTTTTTCTGTGTCTAAGAAGATAAAGATTGCAAGCAGATCTGACTCCTCGGATACAGAAATTAAATGGGCCATTTTTCAAAGATGGTCAGAAGAGACCCTACTTGGCATTAACCCAACCTGTTCAAATGCAGTTTGTGTACCCCATACCCAGTTAAACCAGTTTGCCAACAACTTAGCTAGGAGTTTAATATCAAGGTTCAATAGAAAAACTGGTCTGTAGTTGTTCACTTTGGTAGGGTCCCTTTCTGGTTTCGGTATAAGAGTGAGGTATTGTATTTTGGTTACATGTACTCTTTCAATCATTTCAGTACATCTCATACAGTGCACATAACTTCCAGATGTTAACTTTTACAGTATACCAAATGTTCAAACTTACAACGTAGTAACATTTTCAGTTAATTTGATGAGTGTGTGATAACCATGCCATGGTTCATGGCTTGTTCCAGCAGACCAGGGTGTACAATATGCATGTGGACCAGCATATGGTTGTGGTATCATACCACCTGTGTGGTTATGTCCCTTGAAACTGTTTTGGGCTGTCACAGGTTATCATATGTCAGTGTATTTGCCTGACTTCTGTCTCTGCAGGGAATCTCCTCTTTTCTGAAATGGAATTATGCCCTTCATCTTGGTTGCTCACCGCTTTTGCGTTTGAGTCTTTATTCATGGGTAATGTCACTTTGGTCTCATTGTTGTAAATACTGTTTGATTCTTTATCATGCTCTGTCTCTTGGCATTTCAGAGTTTTCTACTGTGTCCATAGGTTGACATTAGTCTGCTTCTGCACCCAAGGTGATGCTGACATGCCTATGGAATCATTTGTTGCTTGTCTGGTATATTAAGCCAACCAATAATCACTCTCATCAGAATTGATGGCCCTGTTTTTCAGCTGGGCATAGTTTTGTTGGTCTTTGTCTTTGTGATATGGCTTACTTTTGTTTCTGTTGAATTGGTGGGGTTCTTCAACAGGTAGAAAATAACAAGGAAGCAGCAAAGTGTAATTTAAGATTCTGATCTGACCTATACCAGTTTCTGCCTTCACTTCATTGACTGGGCTATCATCACCTTTCCTCTTGATAACAACATGGACATCATTCTTCCAGTGTGACTGACATTTTCCTGGACCTCCTTTCTCCCTTAGATTCCTCACTAATACACTGTTCCCAGACTGAAGATTAGCACCACGGATTTTCCTATCATAATATATTTTTCCTGTGCTGCTTCTTTAGTCATTGACTTTGATGCAATTTGATAAGCCTCTGCCATTCTTTTCCTCTAGGTCAATACATAGTCCTAATATGTTCCTTGATAACGTTCTGACTTCAGGTCAAGGTTTATGTTAATAGGAAGTTTTAGAGATCTTCCAAATACTAAGCAGAATGGTGAAAATCCTCTGGCTTCACTGCACATACAGTTATATGCATGAACTACTTTGGCAAAGGAATTCTTCAAGATTTTTCATCTTCTATCAAGGTTCTTAACATAGCTAAAAGTATGCAGTTGAATCTTTCAACTTGTCCATTTCCCTGAAATTGGTAGGGTATAATATCTGAATGCAGAATCCCACAGTGCTTCTGTAGTCTCACAAACATCTGGTTTTCAAATTTGAAGTCCAAAGGGAGTAACTGTGACCTGTCCCAGCTTGGAATGGAGTTCACTGAAAAGGTCTGCCAGTCCAAAATAACATAAAACAGTATCAAAAAAGTAGTGTCACTTGAGACCAAAGACCAGATTCAATCCCCAGACAATATTGTTCTGAAATAAATAATTTATTGCTGTGTGGCAGTTGGAAAGTCTGACAGTAAAAAGCGCTTTGACTCCTCATGAGTCTTCCTCTGTGGTTTGTCTAGATAAGGTGAAACATGACTTAAACATGGAACCTCATTACAATTCACAAGTGCAGTTTTAACAATGCCCAATTTCAAAAAAATACAGTTTCAAAGAATTGAATACACATTCATTTCAAATCATTATAAACAATGCACATACTTCACATACTTCCTCTGGGATCTTTAAAGTAGGTTCATTTCATTAGAAAATTGTTAAAGTGCAACCACATCTATCAAAATTTCTAGGACGCTAACCACTTAACTTACTATCCTTATGATCCCATACATAGTCATTTGACTTTATTTCTTCAGTGCATATGTCAGTAGCAGCACAAAAATTACTAAAACTGCTCATCATTAGAGTTCTATAGATAGATGATAGAGGGATGGATAGAAGTGGGAAAACATGGGAGTAGAAGGGTATAGCAAGAGGACAAAAGGACAGACAGGTGAGCTGCTAGAAAAGTCAAGGTAACTAGATCCCAAAATTCATAACAAGGCAACGAATAAATTTGTCAAGACAACACAGGTTTAAAGTCTTTTGTGTGTGTGTGTGTGTGTGTGTGTGTGTGTGTTATTTCTTTTACCCCTATGTGCTCCAAAGCAGCCACTCCTTTGGGCTTGCCAAGGCTGACTTCTGACCCATCCATCCGCTGAGCCTCCACTCCTATCGCAGCCAGCCCCCATGGTAACCCAGCATAACCCTTTGCCAGATGGGTCCCCTTCCTCCGAGGGGGAAAGCGCCAGCCAAGGTGGGGGCAGACAAGTGCAACACTTGGCCCTGGGGGTGCTACTGATGAGGCAGAGAGCTCAGTAGGACCTAGATGGCCTCAGAGAGCCTGGCAGCCATCCTCCAGTTGCTGTGGAGTGGTATTTCTACTTTTCCAGTTGATCCCTCCTGCATGTGTCTGCAGTGCTCCTGGTCTCCACCAGAGGCCACTGCAGTGCAATGGCAACCCACTACCCACCCCAGGTGAGGAGAGCAGTTCTACAGATGCTCAATCCTCTCCCGCCCCTGCCAGCCCCAGATGTCTTGAGTCCATTCCTGAACCCAGGTCACCGGCATGGGCTGAGGTAAGGTGCCAGCATCTCAACCCTCTGCATCACCGGGCTGGCCCTTAAAGTCTTTTGAAGTAATGATCAAAGGCTTGATCAAATACCAGACTTGGAGAACATATTAAGCATCTTGAATATGAACCATATCATCTGGCTATGCATCTCTTAAAATTAAGAGATGAACAAGTGTTATCCCATGTAGCCTCCCTCCTTAAAATAATTGATGGGGAAAAATACCATATTATTACAGAAAATAAGGACTTTTATTGATATGTCGGATTATAACTTGTCATATTCAAACAATAGCTTTCTAATAAATCTGGATTATAGCCTAATATTTAATATTGAATCACTATATTCTGTTTATGGCAAAAAAGGTATGCTGTTCATACTGGACTCCAGGACAATGCTCAGGTCTGTCAAATATTAGATGTTTTACAATCCTAGAATAATAAAAATGTTCAATATTAGTTTTGTTATGTTATAGCTTGGCTTATATGAATGTATTGAGTGCAGTATGTGTAGAATATGCACACAAACTGTGAAAGGAGGCAGTATAGCACAGTGGTCTAAGGCTCTGAGCTGCAAATCTGGTGACATCCAGCAGACCAGACCTGGGTTTGAATTCCATTGTTTCCACTTGCATACTGTGTGACCCTGAGCAAGTCACTGAACTTCTTTGTGTTCCCAAGTCGCTCCTATAAAAAAGCTTTCAGCTTAGTGTGCTATTCCTGGTTAAACTAAAAAAAAAAAAGAAAGTGCAATATGTAATTTGTAATTTTTATTTATTATGGTGTATTATTTGTAATGACTTTTAAAAGTCAAACAATAAACTTAAACCTGAGCTTGAAACCTGAACCTGACTAGGGACTAGTCCAACATGACAATCGCGTTCCAGAAACAAGACAGCTCCCAAATTAAACGTTTCAAGCCTGAAAGGAGAATGAATGCAAGAAAATATTAAAACAGAGAATATAATGCAAAACAAAACACAACACATTTCATTTCTTATGTTTGAGAAAGGGTTTCAGATCTGATCTATCATGTAGTCCTTTAGTTTTAAAACAATCAAGTATATAGATCCACATACTCTCTTTCTCTAGTAGTAGTTTGGGTCTGTCACCCTATTTTTAAGCAGTGGTACCCATTTCAATCCCACAAATCAGATAACATCTGGTTTAGATAGGTGATATGCACTGAAATGTACCCCCACTGGGATGTCCTGTCTTTTGTTAACAATAAAGTGTATGTGAGCTTGACTCTGTTGTTTCAACAGAGGGCACAGTTTTCCCTACATAAAAAGGTTACAGCTACACCATAACACATACACCACATAGCTTGTGTCATATGTTACAGTCTGAGTTGTCTAATCTCCACTTTGATATTCAGGTTAGTGGGATGTTCAAAAATCTTCCCTGGCACACCATGTTTACAAATGTTGCATCTTGCACATTTGAAGAACCCATTAGTTCTGTATGGAAGCTACATAGTTCTTGCATTATTAGTTGGTGTGCTGAATCTGCTGTGTACTAGTTTATCTTTCACATTTCTGGCTCTGCTGAAAGATATCCCAGGATGTGTACCTACTGATTGGCCCACTACATTAGCACTCAGTAATATTTGCCAGTTTTTATGAATTATATTGCCAATTCTAACTGCTTTATGGTTGAATTCCATGATGAATGTACATGACTGTGTGTGGGATGTGATGGAATTTCAGCAAGGAGTGATGTTCTACCTAACAAAAAAGCTTTGGCCTTTTGCTCTTTTAACATGTTAAGGTCATATCCCCTGTTCTTTAAATGTCCTATCAATTCCTCAGCCTGTTGCTCAAACAGTAAATCTGAGCTACAATTCCTTCTGATCCTTAGCAATTGGCAATATGGAATTGAGTCTTTTAAATGCTGGGGATGGGCACTCTTGGCATGTAAAACCAAACTAGTGGCTGTGGGTTTTCTGTAACACTGTATTAACAATGTTATGCATGTTATCAACCATTAATGTCAAATCCAGAAAGTTAAGATTGGTGCAGTTAGTTTCATAAGTAAATTTTAGGTTTAGATTATTGTGGTTTAACTAATAAATGAATGCGGGCACTGCCCTGGTGTCACCTTGCAAACTACAAAGCACATTATTGATAAAGCAGAACCAATACCTGATGTGTGCTTTGTATGGACTCAGATCTGAGTTAAAAACTATATTACATTCCCAATGTCCTAGAAAAAAGTTTGCGTAACTTGCTGCCATGGCTGCAACCAGGGCAGTTCCGCATTTCTGCAGACAAGATTGTTCCTCAAACTTAAAGTAATTATGACTCAAAATAAATTCTAATGTAGTCACATAAACTCACTGGGTATTTTTTTCTGTTAATGACATGTCTTCAAGGAAGAATTGCATTGCTGATATCCCTTGATTATGTTGTATTGAGGTGTAAAGAGACTCAACATCAGTGCCCTCCCAGTACATATCATCTTCCCATGTGATCCATTTAATCTTATTTAACAGATTATTAGTGTCTCTGATGTAGGAATCTAGTGTTAATATACTGTTCTGGAAGAAAACAATATATGAATTTCCCTACATTTTGTTTATGGCTCCCTGTGCCTGATACTATCGGTCTCCCAGGTGGATCATTACTGTCTTTATGTACTTTTAAGGAGGATATAAAATCCTGGTACAATGGTGTGTTCACTCCACATGTACTGAAATTCCTTTTCAGTGCTATCCTCCACTGTACAGCTTGGGATAATAGGCTATGCATTTCTTTCTTAAACACCGCTGTGGGAATCAAAGTTCAGCTTACTGCAATTTCTTTAATTTTCTAAGAGTTTTAATGCAATTCGTATACAGTAATCTCTGTTCAGGATCACAGTGTTGCCCCCTTTGTCTGCTGGTTCAATGAATATTCGGTCATTTTGGGGTAAATTCTCCACAACAAGACATTCCTTTTTTGTGAGATTATACTTGGGAGTAACATTGTCATTGAGAACCTCTTTAACCTGTTGACACACAGCTCCCTCAAATGCATTAATCTCATTATTATACACATTATGGGACAGAAAGTGGAACTAGGTCTAAACCTATTCTTTCTCATGTTCTGAACGTGCCCCCTGGCACTCATCATATCTGTTCTTCTTTGGTTATTTCCAGCTGACCTAAAGGTGGCCAGGCAGTGCTACAAGGCAGTCACGTGTGCTAGTGGGATTCTGAGGTACATAGGGAGTGGTATCACCAGCAGACAGAGGGAGGTGGTGTTGCTCAGTATAGAACTCTGGTAAGACCTCACAAAGATTACTTTGTCCAGTTCTGGAGCCCACATCTCCAAAAGGACATAGATAGAGTGGAGGCAATCCAGAAGAGGGCAATTAACATTTTGCAAGATCAGCATCAAAAGCTGTATGAGGAGAGATTAAGGGACTTCAATATGTGCACCATGGAAGGGGGGAAGGGGTATAACAGAGGCCTTTTAATGCTTCATGGGGTAAAAAAGGTGCTCAAGGACAAAACAACATGCTATGAAGCTGGAGGGTGGGTAGATTCAAGAGAAATGTGAGGGATTACTTCTTCCAAGAAAGGGTGGTGGATTCCTGGAACAGAGGTGATGGAGGCAAAAACAGTGGTGGTGTTCAAGAATGCATGGGATAGCACAAGGGAACCATAATGGAAAGGAGTGGGGTGGGGTAAGGAAGAAAGAGCTGTAGATCAAGTACGGTCTGCAAGAAAAAAACACACAATGAGGTGTGGTTTATTGCCTGATAAGAGGGGGTAGTATAGCACAGTGGTTTAAGGCTCTGAGCTGGAGACCTGGGTTTGAATCCCACAGCCCCCACTTGCATACTGTATGACCCTAAGCAAGTAACTTAACTTCCTTGTGCTCCCAGGTCACACATGTAAACAAGCTTTTAGCTTAGTGTGTCTCACCTGGTAAAAAAAATAAAATAAAAATAAAAATAAAATAAAAGAGCATGCCCAGGGGTGTACTAAGGCACCAGATGCTTGCACCAAGTGCTTTATACCACCGGCCATTTTCTTATCGGGCAATAAACCACACCTCAGAGTGTGTTATTTCACATATAAAATGGGTTCCCCAAGTAAGTATTTAAGAAAGAAAGAAAACGAGGGAAAGTATTTCAATAATTTGAGTTTTTATTATCTGAAGTAATAAAATAGTTCCTCTATTGAGGTACTTTTTGTACTGTGTGATGTCCACTGCATGCCCCCCCAACACAGATATGCACACACACACAGATTCTAGCCCCACACAAGCACATTTCAAACTGTCTTTTTTTTTTTTTTCAAATTTTGATTTTTCTTTTCAATGTGATACAGTTTTGATAGGAGCCAGCATGTCCCTTAGTGGCCCTAGTCACTGCTTCTCTATGAATGTTTTCTGTGTCACTAGAAAGACACCAGATAGTGGTTGTGTCACTCTATGCCCTCTCAACACAACTTTGAAAAGATTTTGCCTTTTTTTGGAGTGAAATTCAGTCAGGTCACAGCAAGGGACCAGTTTTAGTGTTTTAGTGTGATTGGGGAATGAGCGTGTCCCTTACGAGCCCCTTCAGCTACATGTTTACTTCACTGCAGCAGTATATGGTTTTCTGCAAGAGGCAGTAATCACACTCATCCCTACAGTAAGTGGGTTTACCACTTGTGATGATTGCGGTACTTTTAAAAAAACTTTAGTTTTTGGTGGCAATGCTGGTGGAGGTGTGGGTCTCAGCTTTGATTTCAAAGCAGTTTCTTGGTAGCACGCAGGAACACTCCATAGATCATGGGCAGCTGATTGTAAATAATAATAATAAGCTTTATTTCTTTCACGCCTTTCTAAAATCAAGGTGCATTACAATAAAATGACAACATAAAACCATAATTAAACAAATTAAAATCAAGATTAGAATACACAGTATCAGTCAGTATCTACATCATCTCCAAATGCCTTTTTCCATAAGAAGGATTTTAAATCTCTTTTAAAACCCTCCACCGTCATGCATTCTCTAATCCAACGGGGTAGAGAATTCCAGAGGGTTGGCGCCGTGAACATAAAAGCTCGGGTGCTGGAAGATTTTAAAACTACCCTGGGAATCTCTAGCAACCCCTCGTTGGCTCAGCGGAGTGGTCGCATCGGAAGGTAAGGAACCAGAAGATCTTTCAGATTGTGAATGGAGAGCCATGGATCAGCGACCTGCTACAATACAAACTTGTTAACAAAAATTTAAATGAAGGTCAGATTGTTAATGTATTTCTTGGAGAGGGAGGATTCACTAAATCAGTGAACAGACTGCACTGTGCGGGAGGGGGCAGGCTGGCAGTCGCTATCGCTGGGACAGCAGTCACAACATTTTAGTTAAAACCTTTCTGGCATGCACGGATTCCAGAGGTGCTGCATCCTGACTGGCTGAAGAGGTGCCGGTTGGCACATTATGTACTGATAAGGACACTGCCTTTGGTGCCTCTCGGCCAATAAGGACAGAATACTATTGATCCATTTTATAAGCATTATTATAGAATGGCAAAAAAATCTTGGGCTCTGATTGGTCAGTCTGAGACTAGACCCATAATGTTGTACTGGGACAACATCATGGGTCTAGTCCCAACACCCAGATGACTGCATCAGTTTTTGGAAAAACAAGAAATCACTCCAGGTAGCTCCTCAGCAGCGCAATCCCCCATTTGTCATTCACACTCTCAACCCACCTTCAACCTACTGCGAGTGCTTCTGACTCGCTTACCAGTGACCTCCAGCCATCAAACTGAAATTGTCCCTGCCTTGCTTGTGTTCCCACCAGATATAGTGAAACAACACCCCCCAACACACACAGTTTTCCCATTTAAAAAAAAAAAAAGCCGTCATTATAGATGCCATTTAAATTTCCCTGTCCGCTGGAGCACAAGCACAGTTAATGTCTACAACTTGCCAAACAAAACCACCGACACTACTATACACCGACATTATCCCCGACTAGCCTGCTGTGACCACCAAACACTCTGACACCCCCACCAGTATTCCCTGAAATAGAAAACAAATCTTTTAAATGAAAAAAAGCCGTCATTTTAGATGGCATTTCAATTTCCCCGTCAGCAGCGGCGCGAGCCCTTTCAGATTGCCACAATCCCGTTCCCTTCCTCAAACAGCTGCAGTGTTACAGCCACCATTAAAATAAAAAAAATAATCTATAAAATGACAGTCACATTGAAATAAGCACTCCACAAAAATTACCTGCATTGCTGCCAATCAGGAAGTGCTCAAACAACCCGGAAGTGGGAATCGGGATTGCGGTTCCTCAACTGCCCTGCGGTTGCTTTTAAAGTCATTAAAAAAACATAAATACTAATCAAAACAATATTAGCCAGTTCCAGATTGGAATGTTAGTGTGTGGACTGCTGTATTTTCCTGCGGGTGGGGGGCAGTGCAGGAGGAGACAGCAGACACACAATAACATTACAATGGGACTATTTTTTTATTCAGTATACCTGCCCATTGAAAAATGAAATAAAAATTTACTTTTAAAACATTTTTTTAAATTTTTCTTTTATTAGTAGCAACAAGACATTGTATAATAGCAATAATGCACTCCAGGGTGTGTGTTGTGCTGGGATAACGTCACTTCTGGGGTGATTAGTCTCACTTGGCCTATGGCCTCGTGCCTAATCACCCCAGACGTGATGTTATCCCAGCACAATGCACACCCTGTCGTGCATTATTGCTTAAATAATGTAGGTTGGGAAAAATGGGTTGACTATGTGGGCCAAAAGGTCCTTATCTGCCATCAGATTCTATGTTTCTTCATGTCTATGTTTAAGTGTAACATTTATTTGAGTGCCATCAGTGTCATTTGATGTTTTTTTGTTTGTTTGCATTTGCTCTTTTATCTATTAAATATGTATATTTTGTTTGTCCCAATATTCATTTTTTGGTTTATGTCCAGCTTGACATTTATACGTAGTGCTGTCAATCATTAAAAATGTTAAAGCCTATTTATAAATGGTATTTATAAAATTGCACCAGTTTTTATGCATTATTTGTACTGCACCTATTTCACTTTGATTTAAATGTATTGCATTTTCACTATGCAGAACATTTTGATGTCCTGCCTACCTGGGACTTTGAGTAATTAAATAGTTAAAGAGGACAGAACATTTTTGTTAACTTGCAGCTGTTGATAAAGTTCTTATTCTCAGAAATAACATGCATTCCCCTAAATGAAACATATTGAATTGTACCCGAATAACACTTAATATGAAAAAATGTATTTTGCATTATTTTGTTTTTATGGGCAGCTATCTGTAACAGTTCTCTTCATGGAACCAGTGATCTGGAGTTTTAACTATGTCACAGTTTGTGTACAGAATGCTAATTATGAACTGTTGCCTTATCAGAACAATGCTTAGAGTTCTGTGCACAGACCGTGACATAGTTAAAACTCCAAGTTATTGGTTTCATGAAGAGAACTGTAACAGAATACTACCCATAACAACAAAACAATGCACTATACACATTTTTGTATCACTTTGTATTCAGGTACAGGTAAAATGTGGGTAATTTATGGAAATGTATAGTTTTCTGGGAATTAGAACATTAGTGTAAACAGTTGCCAGTTAGAAATGTTTCCTGTTCTCTTTAAGGACTGACAATTATGTTCACTGTACAATATCTGACCAGCAGGAAACACTGTACCTTAACAAAGTGCTTTTTGGCACAAAACATTGGTGAGGTGGTAAAGTCATTGCTACTGCTGCTAATATGATTTGTTTATTGTGTTTTCTTAATTAAAAGATTGTTGCAACCAAAAAGACTGTCTCTTTTCTTTTGGATGGCTTTTGCATCAGCAGGCGTCCCATTTCTGCTGTACTGAGCTTCATACATGCAGTGAGCACTACTATTGACTTTTTGCGCTACCTTCCTACTTTGTCTGTGAAAATGAGATATAACTTCTCAGTCAGGCTATCCGGGATAAACATACTGAATAAATTGTTAAAAGCTAGACCCCAACTGAAAACAAGATATTGCATCCTGCTGTGCGATCCCGATGCTATACAGTCTACAAATGTGTACAAGCAGCACCCCATTTAGAATAAGATAAAGCATCTCACCTGGTCTTTTCTGGTTAATTATATTATAAAAATGTTTAAAAGTATGAGGCAGTACAGCAAAAACTGACTTAAAGATGTGTATCTGTCCTGCTGTATCCTGGAAAATACATTGTAAAAGCTGGAACCAAAGTGAGAAATTGCCTCACACCTGTGCTATCATGGGAAAATACATTATAAAAATTGGTAAACACTGGACCTCACTGAAAATGAGATATTGCATCTATGCTCTTCTATCCTCAATACATATAATGTAAGACTGTGTAAAAGCAGGACCCAGAAGCAGAACCCCACTGGAAAGAAGATGTTGCATCTAAGCTGATCTGTCTGGAAAAATGCACTGCTAAAGCAGGACCCCACTCAAAACAAGATAGTTCTTCTCCACTGTTCTATCATTGGTTAGCACCACACTGAAAATTAGATTTTGCATCTCAACTGGGCTATTCTGAGTAAATACAGTCTAAAAATGGATAAAAGTAGGATGTCATTGAAAATAAGATATTGAATCTGAGTTGTGATGATGGGTAAAAACAGTGCAAAATATGCCAAAACAGCACCCCACTGAAAATGAGGGATTGCACATCAGATGGGCTATACTAGTAAAATACCATTTAGAAATGTCTAAAACAGGATACCAATAAAAACAAGATATTACTCGACTGCTATGCTATCCTCAGTAAATGCAGTCTAAAATGGATAAAAGCATGACCATATTGAAAACAAGATATTGCAGGTCAGCTGGACTATTCTGGTTAAATGTATTGTACAAAGGTATAAAATCAGGACCTTATTACAGCAGAACCCCACTGGAAAGGAAATGTTTCATCTCAGCAAGGCCATCTGGGAAAGTACATTATGAAAGCTGTAGCTCACTGAAAATGAGATATTGCCTGTCAGCTTACCTATCCTATCCTGGGTAAATACATTATACAAAAGAATAAAAGCAGGAGCCCCACTGAAAATAAGATATTTCATCTCCACTGGCCTCTTCTGGATACAGTGGTAGCCATCACCATGTTCAAATATATTCTGTGTTATTTTTTTATTGTATAATATTTTATTGAGAGATTTTGAGTATTTTATACAGTAAGGAGTGAGAAGTACAGCCAACCAGTTATTGAAGATAATACGTATCTAAGGAGTACAATAATGATAGAGACTATCATCCATGGACACAAAATGTGTCACAAAGATTCATAAATTCGATAGCATCCATAGTGTAGTTGTCTTAGAAATATAATACTTTCTAGGAAAGGCAAAGGATGTAAGAAAAAAGTTAGTGGAGGCAAATGCCTGTGTCTTATGGCAAATGCAAAGATTAAAAGTGACTTAGTCTAAAATTTAAGTGAAGAGGTTTTAGGCAGCCAATTAAGTAGGAGGGTTGGAAGGTCGTGCTGGGAGTTTGCAAAAAAGGGAACAAAGATATGGTTCCCATTTCTGATAATAATGGCGCATACTACCCCTGTGAAGGTGGGAAAGTCTTTCAAAAATGGAAAGTTTAGCCAAGGCTGCATGCCAGGCAGCACAGGTATGGATAACTGACTGGCACCACTGCATGAGGAGAAGGCGCTTAGCCTCTAAAATAGATACCATGATCCAGTCTTGGAGTGGTTTAAGTAATTGACCCAAGGAGATAGTGTCCCCCATTAACAATCTTGAATCAGAAAGGACAATTGGGGGTGTGTGGTCTGGCCACCGGGAAGATGGCAGCCTAAAAAGAGAGCTCCTGCCTAGATAGTGGCTATCCAAGATCGATCACCACGATCCCATGGAGTCCTGACTAAAATAAGTGACATTATGTATGGGTGACATCCGGTACTCCAGGCGGCATACGTTTTAAAAGGATTTCGGGCCGATCCTGTTTTAAATACCCAGCACTGTGTCTACGAGCTCTCCTTAACCACCAGTAGGTTGGGAAGGCCCCAACTGCACCACCAGATTTATTGTGCTGGCCATCAGAGTTCCTGATCAAGCATGGCAGAATATTTAACGGGAAAATGTGTCTCTTTGGGGTCCAGCCTTGCCTCTCTTCCCCCGACGGTCAAGTATGAGCTCCTCGACTCCCACCACTGCTCCAATAGCAGCCTCTTTAAGCAGGGGCATGCCTAAGGCCATTGGTGAATCCCTCCAGCATATTACTCACTTGTTGGAGGCCTTAATTTCCAGGGTGGATGGCCTCAGTCTGTCTCTCTCTCCAGCACAGTTACCAAAGTCAAACAGCTCTAAGACAAAGTTAATGTGCTGGAACAAAAGGCCGAAGTCAGTGAAGACCAGCAGTCACAAATGTGTCAAAAGCTGAAACAGCATGAAGAGCACCTTGCAGCACTCTGGGATAGAGCAGAGGACAACAAAAATAGAAACCGACACAATAATCTGCAGATTATTGGTATGCCAGAGGGGGTGGAAGGGCAGGCCAGGGAGAAATTCTTAAACCATACTATGCCGCTTATTCTGGGCGAATGATGGCAAGGCCCCATAGAAACTGAAAGGACCCACAGGGTATCCACTCGCTACAACAAACAATTCAACAACCCGCAACCTATAGTAGATTATCTGCTTTGTTACTCAATTAAAGAAAGGATCCTGAGGGCTGCTAGGGACATCGGAGAGCTGCGATGGCAAGGAGCACCAATTCAAATCTTTAGAGACTTCACACAAGAAACAGCAGCAAAAAGAAGGGCTTTTAGCCCTATCAAGCGATTTCTGTATCAAAATGACTTTCACTTCTGTTTCAAAAACCTTACCAGGCTTTTCATCAGCAAAGGGGGTCCACGAGATTGTTGTAGATCTCCCAGTAGAATTGGAAAGATGGTTGGCTCGATTTTGGCCTGGTCTGTACACTCAAACTACCACTCCCATGAAGCTTTGGGAGCCCCATGCAACCTGCCTCCTCCTAGGAACCTTTCCACTGGTCGAGATATCCAGGGGGCCATAATGGTGACAGGACCTGTGCTCCCATCTGGCAACCCCCCTTACAAGACAGGCAGCAGACAATCACATATGCCAAGCCAGATGTTCACACCACAAAGGTTAGAAGCTGGTTTTTCCCACTTTCGACAGCGAGCAAGAAGTAGCCCTCAGCGCTCGCCTACTAAGGTCCCCCCTGCAAAAATCCCGAGGGAGGACCCCCCCGTTGCATCTGACTATAAAGATTTGGAACTCTATACTAACTCGGAAATGGAAACCGAGATCACAGGGGACTGGGCAGATTTTCCAGACTCCACCTTGCTCGAAGTGGCAGAAGATCCCCAGTTGGTAAAGCCTGGCTTCCTCTCATATGCTGCAGCTGCAGCGAAGGTTGTCCACCCTGGTACACTCCCTCGGGGTGCTCCCGAGCTGGTCGAAGGGCTGAATTCATGAACATTTGATATGGTTTGCAATTCTGGATAAGCGCTGTTCATTGTTGTTTTTTCATTATCAGTTTACCCTTGTCCCTCACTTCTTATTTCCGCATACAGTGTGGATCATGCAAGTGGTGTCCTGTGTGGCTCTCACACAAGGGGGACGGACTCTCACTACTCCTGAATGGATCCCAAGGGTCCCTTGCCATCTCAGCCGAATACTCCTGATGTAACCATAAAAGGTTAGGCTGCCCCCCCATTTGCATTTAGTCTGCATGAATCTGGTGCTGCGGGGCTCTGCTAATAGGGCTTATTGGATTATAAATCATGAGCAACTCTATGGAGTGCAATGCAGTAACTGGAGGATGAATGCCCCCCCCCACAGGACCCCCCCCGCTACTCCGCATATAGGCACCCTGCTTAGCTTGCCTCAAACATTATATGGGTGGGATTTCCCTCCACCCACCCCACAGAGTTGGGATGACCTACTATGGATGGGCACCTGGCAAGGAATATCTCTGTCAATTTTGTTGGTGTGACTACTTGTTTTACTCGGAACCCCGTACTGAGAGCAGGAGCTAGCATAGCTGTAGGGTGTTTGCACAACCCTCTTGTGCAGCAATCTCCACTCTCATAGCTGAGATATAATTGGTGTCCCTTTCAGGGATATTTGGTGGCTTATTAATATCTCCAGTTGTTTGTTGGTATAATATTTTTCTTTAGTCAAATGAAATTGATCGTTCTTTCTCTCTCTCTGTTCTTATAGCAGCAGTTTGCAGTTTGACAATTAAGATTTCCAATTCTCTCCAGGCAATGCTTCCACTCCTATTTACACTATTCCTGGGTTGGTCTGTACTGCTTGATGTAAGGTATAATGATAAGTTGTTAGACACTCCTAAAAGTCTCCTTCCTCCTCTACACATCGCAGTAAGTAAGCATCCTTTATTCTCTATGACAGGAATGATGGGGCCGAACCCTTCCCCATCCCAGACCCGTAGATGGGTATCCTGGAATGTTAAAGGGCTCAATCACCAAATTAAAAGAACAAAGGTTTTGCAGCATCTTAAGTCTCTGAGGGCGGAAGTGGCACTACTTCAAGAAACACACCTCATAGCCAAATCCAATGCCTGGCTAAAGAAATCATGGGTGGGTGAAGTGGCGGCTAGCTCCACTCCCTCAACGTCTAAAGGGGTCACTATTTTGTTGAGGTGCTCTTCGATCTGGAAAATTGACAGGGTAAAGAAAGACATGCAGGGCAGATGGTTAGTGCTACGGTTATCCTCACCGGAGGGAGATTTGATATTGGGCAATCTCTATGCCCCCAATAATGACCACACAGATTTTTTCCAGCAATGAGTCAAGCAATATCGGAACTCCAAGTGGACGGGCCCCCCCTTCCCATCATACTGGGAGGGGACTTCCATTTGGAGCAGGACATTTTCCTGGACAAATCATCACCCATCCCACATGCCACCCCTAAAATAAGGCAATCCTTGGAGGACCTACAGGAAGAGTGGACCCTAGTAGATGCCTGGTGGAAGGACCACCCTACTTATAGGGACTATACATTTTTTCTACCCCATGCCACTCACACAGTCGCATCGACTATTGGTTGATGAACAACGCTGCAGGGAGAGGGGTTACGGATATGGGGATAGGCTCGATAGTGATCTCGGACCACTCCCCGATCTGGCTCTCGTATCTCCCCTCTGTGTAATCCTCCCGTAAAGTCTGATGGCGCTGTAATCCTTTGCTCTTTAAGGACCCAGACTTTGGCTGAATGCTGGCCTCTATCACAAAGGAATATTTCTCTCTAAACTTAGACTGTGGCGTTTCTCCGAGCATCATGTGGGAGGCCTTTAAGGCGGTCCTATGGGGCCGCATTATCGCTTTCTCGGCAGCAAGGTATAAAGCCCGCAGACACAATCTTACTTCCATGCAGGCTGAACTTGTAAGTTTGGAGCTTAGGATTAAAGTTAATCCACAGCCCAATGTTAATCAGAACCTGCATCGCAAAATACTTAACCTTAAATATCAGATTAACATAATACTGCATCAAAAAGCCGAATGTCACTTACTACATTCCAAACAGGAATTTTGGGCCAATGGAGAAAGGTCTGGAAAACTCCTGGCTTACCACTTGTGTAAGCAACAGGTGGCTACCAGGATACATTCTCTCCGGACTGCATCAGGAACAATAGCCTCTACCCCAAGGGATGTGAACCAAACAATGCGGCTTTTCTATGAATCCCTGTATCAATCCCATTCCTCTATTAATCCTGCTGAACTGGGCCAGAAGCTATTGTTTTTTTGTAACCAGGCACAACTTTCCTCCCTATACCCTGAGCAAGTGACCATGTTGGAAGCACCGGTGTCAAGCGATGAGGTAAAACTCGCTCTAGCCAATATGGCCTGAGGGAAAACACCAGTCCCCGACGGTATGTCAGTGGAACTTTGCCAGGTGCTCGGTTCGGACATCTTCCCTCCACTGTTATCGGCATTCCTAGACTCACATAAAAAGCATATTCTCCCATCAACCATGAGAGATGCTATCATCACTCTCCTTCTGAAGAAGTCATCCGTTCCATTGGATTGTGCAAACTTTCGGCCAATATCCCTACTATTGATTGATATTAAAATCATGGTGAAAGTGCTCGCCGCTAGATTGAGTTTGGTGCTCCTCTCTATCATTCACCCTGTGCAAGCTGGTTTCCTTAAGGGAAAACAGGGATGGACAATACACACCTTCTACTTGACCTTAAATGGCTGGCTTCCAAAGCTCCCTACCCAGCGGCTGCTTTGGCCATAGATTTTGCCAAAGTTGTTGACTCTTTGGAATGGGTCTTTTTGCATGAAACCCTTAACATGTTCGGGTTTGGGCCATACTTTAAGCAGCGGGTACACACTTTGCATGCATCCCCGATGGCATGTATCCTTACAAATAGTGATATCTCTCCCCCATTCTCCCTTCATAGAGGTACCAGGCAGGGGTGTCCACTTTCTCCCCTTTTTTCTCTCATCACCTTAGACCCTTTGATACAGGTGATTATCACCGACCCTCGGATACAGGGCATTGAGAACAAGGGGCACACATATGTTGCCTTGGCACATGCGGACAACCTCCTTCTGACTTTGACCAATTCCCGACAAGCACTACCCGAGATACTTCTGCTTCTGGAAGAGTATGCTATACTCTCAGGTCCCCAGATAAATCAGAAAAAGTGTATTCTGGCCCCTCTCAACTCATTGTGTACATAGGACTGTATGACAAGGCACCAATATTACCTGGGCGGAACACAGTTTTGGTTACCTCAGGGCCCAAATCCCTTTTAAATGGACAGCCTTGGAAACAGCCAACTTCTCTCCCCTGTCTACCCAGTTAGCCATTGAAGTGGAACAATGGCACAAACTCAAACTGTCTCTCCCAGGTAAAGTAGCGGCGATACGCATGCTGCTCTTGCCACAGATCTTGTTCCTCTTAACTAATCTACCCATTCCCCTCTCTGCAAAACTCTTTCAGCTCTTGGACAAGTTAGTATCTAATTTCATATGGGACTATAAACCACCAAGATGGAGCAGGCACAAGACTAGAGCACATTGAGCCAGAGGTGGACTCGGTGTGCCTTGGTTCTATGGCTACCACCTAGCATGTTTGGCGACCCAAGCCACCAGGTGGTTTGTGCCGAGTACATTAGCAACCCCCCCTTGGGTTCAACTAGAAACTGATTTGGCATGTCCTCATACACTCTATTATCTTTTAACACCTCACTCAAGGATTGATTCGCAACTCCCCCCTATAATCGCACATACCGCCCAGCTTGGAAGTTATTATTCTCCAAATCTCATACACCTAAGATGGCAGGGCACCCACTGATACTATTTGCCCCTATTTGGCATAACAAACTAATCCAGATTGAGGGGGAAGGAGTCTGTTGGTCGAGTTGGCAGCAACAAGGTATCCAGACAGTCAGGGATTTAGTTGTTCCCGGAACTCAACAGCTGCTGTCATTCGAGCAACTGAGGAGTAAATATTTTTTGCCAAACAAAGATTTTTGGTGTTACCTACAGATCTGCAGTGCCCTAACTCCCCATCTCACTAAAAATACAGATTACAAGCAATGGCAGTAGCTTACTGACCACCGGGTGTTGGATACCCAGAAAGGTCTTATGGGTCACTTTTATAGTACTTGGAGGGATTCTCAACCTGATCCCACACAGGCCTGTAGGACTCAGTGGGAAAAACTTCTAGGGGAATCAGTTTCAGAAGAGCAATGGCTGTCCTATTGTAAAAGTATCCATTACTCTTACAGGGTCCCTAATAGTCATTTTATACAACAAAAAATACTGTTGTTTTGGTATCACACTCCAGAGCTATTGCATAGGAGGGATTTGCTTAACCACAGCCTTTGTTGGCGATGTGCACAACCAAATGCCCACATCGAACATATACTTTGGTCATGTCCTTCTCTTGCTCTCTTCTGGGTAATGGTGGCTAAAGACCTCTGTAAGGTACTGAAGGCTACGATTATCCTGCCTGCCCTGCTGGTGCTTTTAGGGGATACAAGCCAATTGGTAACTCTCTATAATCCCCTGCAGTACTGGGTCCTCTCTGCCATACTGGAAGCCAAACGCCTCCTTCTCATGCATTGGAGACAACCCACAATACCTGGCAGACTTGTGTGGTACATGGCACGCCTTTCTCAGTTTGAACAGATGTCTTCACTACAAGGATCAAACATGCCTCCATACTATGCCAAATGGGGACCTTATCTTCAGTCTGACTTTTTGAAAATTCCAACCCAGCCCAGGAACCCTCCCTGACTTCCCAGGGGACTTTGAGATTTCTTCTCCCTCCCCCCCAGACCTAGTTATGTTGGCACAGGGGTGCTTTAAGGTTAAGGTTGGGGTGAAAGCAATGATCTCTTTTTGTTAGTATGGTAAGAGGTACACAACGTATACTTACAACTGACATTATTATGTGTCAATATGCAGTTGGAGTATTTTTCTTAGACATATAGGCCCAGATATTCAAAAGGGTTGCGCACGGCACAACAGTGTTGTGCCATGTGCAACCCACTGATGCGCCCCGGCATGATATTCAAATAGAAATTGTACCTGGCACAAATCCTGATGTGCTGGAGTGCATCCATAATGTATGCAGGCGCAGGTAGGGGGGGCATGCCCATGTATACTCTGCACATCCCGATATTCAGCCCGGGATGTGCTGAGCCATGCATGCACAACCCCTACTTGCGCAGCACAAAGTTGATCCAAAAAAAAAAAGGAGCAATGGCCGGCCACCCACAGGTGAGCTGCCGTATTGCAGGGCGCAACATGGCAGCTGCCACCTGTGGATGGCCACCCGAGCTCCGGCTGCACCTCCGTGGTGTCACCCACCCATGCCCGATTGTGGGCATTGGTATGAAGAAATAGAATCCTATATCCCTGGTGGTCCAGTGGACCACTGTCAGCCCGATTGCAGGCTTAAGTAAAATAATAATGATTCCTTTTTCTCTGGTGGTCCAGTGGACCGCTGTCAGCCCGATCGTGGGCTTAAGTAAAATTATAAAGATTCTTATATCCGTGGTGGTCCAGAGGACCCCACTCCCCACCCGCCCACTGATTCCCACCGCCCCGCTCCCCCACGGTCAGTGGCGGGCAGCAGCACCCCAACCGCCTGCCATCCCGCCGCCCGCCGACTGACACCATCGGTAGAGCTGTACACCCATTGGTCCACACGGGGCAATAGGCGTACCTACCGACTGTGTCGTCGGGGGTAGCCGAGGGCAGCAAGCGGGTGGGGTTGCTACCCTTGACGAGAGATGGACAGTGGGGATCAGTGGGCGGTGAGAGGGTTGTCCGCTGGACCACCGCGGATATAGGAATCTTTATAATTACTATGCCATGATCGGGCTGACTGCGATCCATGGACCACAAGGAAAATGAATCATTATTATTTACTTAAGCCCATGATCGGGCTGACAGCAGTCCACTGGACCACCAGGGAAAAAGAATCATTATTATTTTACTTAACCCTGCGATCGGGCTGACAGCGCTCCACTGGACCACCAGGGATATTGGATATTTTATTATTTTTCAAATGCCCGCGATCGGACTGTGGGGCACGTTGCCATGCTACAGGGGGCATCGGTCCCCGACGGCTGCTGCCTGTCAGGGTGCCAGGTGCAAGTCATTGAGGATCGGCGCACCTGCATGCAAATTGGGCCATAATGACATGCAAATGGCTCCATTTGCCCCTTGCATACATTATGGCCCCATTTGCATGTGCACTTTTGAATATCGCAGTTGTTGCACCTAGCGCAATGGAACTTGTGCTAGATCATCCCCCTGCTCCACTCTGGCCACTTGCACTGGTGCAGTGCCACTGCTCCATGTGCACTGCAGGTGGCCAGGGTGTGATATTCAATGATGCTGAGCCATGGCACAGCTCTGTTGAATATCGCCCAGTCAACGTCCCTGTGCAGCCAAGTTGTGTTGCACCCAGGCTTGTGCCACAGCCTGGTGCAGTTTGAATATCTGGGCCCCAGAGTTTATAGTTACTGCTGGTGTGTTAACGCAGTGCGGCTCCCACATGATTGTATCTTTACACCTGTCATGACACTGTGAACTGTAGTATGTATGTTAACAAAAAAGAAACTCAATAAAAAACATTATACGATAAAAAAAAAGAAAGGACAATTGGGTGCTTAAACACTGAGGAGATGCTTAAGGCTACCACTTTTGAAAACGTTAACAGGTTAGGACAGGACCATAAAATATGAAGAATGTGTGCCTCCAAATGGGAGCAGCTCCAACATTTGCAATGGCTAAGCAAGCCACGTGCATAGAAAACTACTGGCGTACAATGCCATAACAACAGGATTTTTAGCTGCAGGATGCAACTATTTGGTGTCACCATAGGTACGGTGAATACTTTTAAGATAGGAGTTCCATTGGTTATTGGAAATGAGGGAGCCAGTATACAATTCCCATTTCTTTTTATACAACAGGGTTGCATTGGGTTGTGAGTCTCTCCAAGTACTGTAGAAGTGACCCATAACACCTCTAGTAGTAGAGAGGTGATACAAACCAGCTAGCCAGGTCCATTGTGTGCTGCCCTGAAATTTAAGAAGAGGCTGTAGGGCACTCTGAATGTGTAAATACCTCCAAAAATCTTTATGCGGTAGAGAGAATTTTTATTTATTTATTTATTTAAATTTGGTGACCGGGTAGGCCCACTGAGATCGTAATGGTCCCTTTTTCAGGGGCGAACCGGGTTTAATTACGGTCAACAGTACAATAAGAAGTAGGAACATTTCAAGGGAAAATGCGCATATACAGACATTAAAATCAGAACATATAGTACAATCACAGGCAGGTTAGGTAATGTTTAGAATAACATGGGGTAAACACTAGTTTCACAAGAGTGGCAGTTACATAAGGTTCTTTTATCAGGTCAGTTTTACAGGTTACAATTTCAAGTGTTTCAGAAGTGATAAGATTCAACTGAAATAGGATACCAACCTGTTAGGCGGCAGGTTTTTAGTATCAGAGGTGGAGTGCTGTTTTCTATCCTCAGCGGTGGCATGCACAGAGGCTTACCTCTAGAAGGTACATCTTTAGGCCTTTTTTAAAACCCCCAAAGGAGCTGCAGTCTTGAAGATTGCTAGGTAGGCCATTCCATAAGGACAGGATGTAATTTTTGAACGACCAAAGACCTTGGCTTGTTCGGACTTTTGGGACATAGAGGAGTCGACGACACGAGGATCTAAGTATTCTTTTAGGCTGCTTGAGTACTAAGGTATGACTCAGGCTGGGGGGAACACCCATTTGTAGAAGCTTGAAAGCCAAGCATAGGGAAGTGTAAGCCAGTCTGCCCTCCAGTGAGGGCCAATTCAGTGAATCGAGTATATTACAGTGGTGTTCTAGTGGCTGAGCTCCCAGGGCAAAGCGTCCTATTCTGTGGTACAATTTTCCTAGCTTTCACATCTCTGTGTTTTGCATTGAATGTAGCACTGGGGCACCATGAAATAAGGTGGGCAGGAGCATTCCCATGTCTATCTTTAGCCTGGATGCCTGAGTGAGAAAAGGGGTTAGAAGGTACATGAGCCCAAGCTTTTGATTTAGCACCTTGGTTAATTGTTCAACATGAACCTTGAAAGAGCAGTCTTGATCGATATAGACTCCCAGGTATTTGATGCAATCCACCACCTCAATAGGATGGCCACTGGACAGATACGGGGATAGTAGACATGTTCTGTTGGGGCACAATTTACTGGGTCCGAATAGGATGGCTTTGTTTTTTTTTTCATTTAGGACTACCCTATTTGTCAGGAACCAGGTTTCCAGTAGGGAGAGATCATGGTTCAGGAGTTGGTTTAACTGTACAGCATTTGAAGATCTGTATAGTACTGCATCATCCACATAGAGGGTCACTTTCACTCCGCTGCAGTGCTTTGGTAGGTTGTTGATAAACAGAGAGAATAGAAGGGGCCCCAGTATTGAACCCTGGGGGACACCCTCAGCAATGGAGCGCTTGCCTGACTCCACCCCCTGCCATCTGATTATCTGAGATATGTCTTGCAAGTAATCTTTAAACCACTGTGTTGAGTGGTTGTCCAGTCTGAGAGAGCTAAGCTGCTGGATGAGCAATTTATGGTCTACTAGATCAAAGGCCTTGGTAAGGTCTATGAAGACTGCACCAGTAAGTTGGCCTTTGTCTTGGGCAGCAAGGATGTTGGATGTTAGACTCATCAGGGCATTATCAGTACCATGTTGTTATCTGAATCCATGTTGTCGTGGAGTGAGGAGGCTATGTTGTTCAGCATATGCCTGGACTTGTTGATATACAGTTCTCTCAAGCATTTTATTTAGTGTGCAGAGAATAGAAATCGGTCTATAGTTTTCAACTAGCTCACTGGGTCCTCCCTTAGGGATCGGTGTAACCAAAGCAGTTTTCCAAGCTGAGGGGACTTTGCCTTCCATCAGCGACCTATTGAACAACCACATGACTGGCACGGCAATTTCTTGGTCAGCCAGTCTGAGTAACCTCGGTTCAACCTTGTCATAGCCTGGAGAACCATTTGTCTTTATACTCCTAATGAGCTTTAGGACCTCAGTTTTTGATGTTAACCTAAGGTGAAAATTAGGTGATGAGGGGAGATTCAACGAGTCATATGAAGATGGCTGTTTTGGGCTGCAGGGATGAACCCTGTACTTGCAAAGGTCAGTGAGGAATTCATTAAAGGCATTTGCAGCATCTTGTGGGTTCGTGTGGTGGACATCTCCCATAACAATGTCACAGGCATTTTGCATGTGGTGGCCTTTCAGGAGCGTGTTTATTTGGGACCAGAATTTCTTGGGGTTAGAGAGATTTTTTGTTTGTAGGTTCTTAAGGTACTGTCGCATGGCCTGTTTTAAATCTTTTTTACATGAGTTTCTGAGCATTCAGTAATGGACCCAGTCATTGGTTAAATTAGTGGACTTGTACCTGCCCCAGGCCCTGTCCCGTTCCCTCATTAGTTTTTTTAGATCACGTGTCACCCACCTAGACTGTTGTCCTTTGACTCTCATTTGTTTTAGAGTGGCTTGTTTGCTGGCGGCTGAGAGGAAATTCTTGGTGAAAAAGGCCAGGGCAGAGTCCAGGCTAGGGGCAAGATTAATTTGAGCCCAGTCAATTCCTGACAGGGTAACCCGGAAGGACACAGCATCGAAATTGGAGTAGTCGTGTGCCAGAAAGGTACAGGGAGGTGGAGTTGGATAGTCATTTTTCCATATACCAAAGATGGGTGCGTGGCCACTTAAGGAGTCGGCAAAAGTACCGGCCAGCTTGAATCTATTGGGGTTAGACACCAGTAGCCAATCAAGGGTGGTGTGGTTTCCGGATTTTGAATTCAGTCTTGTTGGTTCATGTGTCAGTTGGGTAAGCTTGGCCTCTAGCAAGCTGAACTTAATGTCAGTCTTAGTCGAGGGGCCCCAGTGGAGATTAAAGTAACCCATGATTATTTTCTCATGGTGAGGCAGGTCAGGGATAAGCTTAGTAAGGGCCTTTAGTGCTTCAGTTGCAATCTTAGGAAGGTGGTAAACACATCCTATTAGTAGTGGCTTTGTACACCCCAGTAGTACTTTTACAAATAGTGTTTCGCAGCCCTCATCCGCCTTTGCTGGAATCTCTGCTAAGAACACCATTAGTGATTCCTTAGTATATATGATAACCCCTCCACCCTTTTTTCCTATTCTATCTTTTCGAAAGGTTTTGAATCCAGGGATCCTAATCTTGTGTGCTAAGATAATGGGTTTGAGCCATGTTTCAGAAATGGCTAATACATCAGGGGAGTGTAGGTCCACCCAGGCTTCGAGCTCTTGTAGTTTAGGTCTGAGACTATTAATATTGATATGCACCAGTTTCAGCCCTTTAGTGTTGGTCCAGTGGGCAGACAGGGAGTTATATTTGGGATATTTGTGCAGGGCGGACCTGGGTTTGTTTCAATATCCCCTGCTAGCAGGAGCTTTAGGAGAAACCATACCTTCCAGAACGCCTTAGATGGGCATTGTAAAGACAGGTGTTTGTTTAATTTGAGGAGTGTTGCACAGGCGTAGCAATGACCATTATTCCTGATACTGTTCAGAATAAGCAGGCTAGGGTAGTGGCTTAATTGAGGATAGACACAGGGATAATGAGTTAGTATGAGGCCAGGTGGCAGACTATAATTCACCTCAGAGTTTAACATTAGGTGTTCTGTATATAGTGTAAGAAAGATATAGCCACTCCCCAGAAGTATGCCCAGCAGCATGCTTGGTATTATAAATTAATTTCTAACTACCTAGTTTATGATACAACTGGCACTTTTGTGGGTAGCAGGCAATTTGGTAGGGAGAGACAGAGATACTTCCCGAGTTGAAGAGTAATTTGCAGGTGGTGCAAAAAGGTTGGAATTAGAGAAAGCAGGTGCAGTGATGGCTAAACGCCACTAGAAGGGGTATTGGAGTTTTGTATTGGGCACGGTAGCCAGAAGCTCCTTTTGTTATAGCGGCCACTAGTGGACAGCTGTGATAACCTGCAAATGGAAAAGTCACCTGATAAGTTAATTTCAGTCAGGTGCTTTATCCTATAAAAAGGAGTGATGACCAAGGGTGGTGGTGTGGGTGGCAGGGCAGCCGATGCGTAGAATCAGCGGGGTCCTCGCTCTGCCATTTGCACTCCTCACTCGTCCTAGTCTCCTTTACCTATGCAGATTTTTCGGTTTGAATTCTACGCCTTTTGCATGGGGTGATCAGCGTGGGGCTTGGGAAGAGTCCGTCGGCTGTGGGGAGGGCTGCTCGGTTGCCCTCTCAACCCAGAAGGCTCCCAGGGAGTAAGTTTGTCCTTTGTAGTTGAGCAAAGGGAAGTAGGGGATACGTGTCTGAAGGAGAGAGATCTTGTATAGACTAAATTCTGGACTTGTGCCAGGAGGGCAGTAAACTGATGCCCATCAATTTGAATAAGGCTGTTACGCCATAAAAGGGTGTATTGTATAGGAGGGTTCCAGGACTGTTTAGGCAAATGAGATTTAGCCATGATACATTTCCAAGAGTGAGTTGTATACATCACTGCGGGTTGGAGAGAATGGGGCAGACGAGAATGTGGAGTAAGAAAAGTATAGAGGGGTACCGTGTCCACTAGATCAGTTTCCAATTGCACCCATAGTGGAGGTTACACAGAATTGGGCACAAACCATTTAGTTGCCTGTGCAGCTATACAGGACAGGTGATAGCCAAAAAAACAGGGTACATTGAGGCCTCCTTGAGACCAGTGTGCCCTCAGCTTATGCTTATTCCACCTAGGCAGCTTAAAGTCCTATAAGAAGCTAGTCGTTAATTTCTTTAAAGAGCTGAAAATTTGGACAAAAGAGAGATTGGGATATTGTTTAGAAAGTACATGACTCAGGGGAGCAAAAGCATACGAAGAGCTGCTATCTTACCTGGCAAGGAGAGTTGCAACTTGTGCCATCTCTCTATTTCTACAGTTAGTTGTGCTAGTAGTGTAGAGAAATTAGCATATTCAAGCACTGTCCATGCCATTGGTATACAAACACCAAGCTTACACTTGCATAGTGTGTGACCCTGAGCAAGTCACTTAACTTCCCTGTGCTCTCAGGCTGCACCTGTAAAAAAGCTTTCAGCTTAGTGTGCTACTCCTGGTTAAACAACTAAAAAAAAAAAAAAAGGTAATTAAACCCATTGGTCACCCAAATCAAGCTAGTTCCTTCAATCAATCAATCAATCTTTTAGTTACATGAGGCGCCCTTCCAATGCTCAGGGCACCTTTACATTATAACATTAAAAACTCACCACATACAGTATCATAAAACTCATATAAAAGCATATTAAAACACAACCATATAACTTCAAATTTCAAAACATTCATGGAAAGGCCTGGTTAAATAGATATGTCTTTAGTCTTAGTGCATTGATTATTTAAAGGAGCCAAGGTGTTTTTTTTCTGATTAATGCATAGGCCAGAAATTACACCAAAGTCATTTAGGATTTGGAGTACACCCGGTAAAGTTTGTTGAGGGTTAGACAAAGTTAAAAGGAGATCGTCCACATAGACCACTACAAGATAAAGTTGATTGGCAACTACAATACCCTGGATTTGCAGGGAGACAATGATAGTCCTGATCAGGGGGTCTAAAGCCACAAGAAATAATAAGGGGGATAACGGGCAGCCTTGACTGGTGCCCCAGAGCAGCGCAAAGGGAGGGGAAATCTCACTATGGGTAAGGATACGAGCTGTGGGGGAGCAGTATAGGGTACATATCCACTGCATAAAGGAGGTACCAAATCCATACCTAAAAATGACTTCATAGAGATATTCCCATTCGATAGAGTCAAACGCCTTAGAGAAGTCAATCACTAAGGCTGCCAAGGAATGAGAGGATTTTGAGGCAAACCACTTCAGACTGAGAAGGAGTCTAGTATTATCCATCCCTGATTTGACCCACATAAATCCCGTCTGGGTGGGGTGTATAATCGAGGGAAGAATGGACATTAGTCTAGAAGCCAATGCTTTGGCTAATATTTTAGTGTCTACTGACTAAAGGGATATTGGCCAGAAGTTGGCACAATCTAAGGGGTCATATGATTTTTTAGGTAGAAGGGAGATAATTGCCTCCTTCATAGTGGGGGGAAGAGATTCAGTGGCATGGGCAGATTGTAGGGCATGCTGCAGTGGCTGAATAATATCAGGGCCGAGGGCCTGGTAGAGCTCCACAGACATACCATCCAGACCGGGGGCTTTCCCCCGAGCCATCTGTAAAAGTGCCGATTGAAGTTCTTCACAGGAGACAAGTGACTCCAGGTGTGTCACTTGTTCAGGGGTAAGAGTCGGTAGTAGGGTTTGCTGGCAAAATTTAGCGAATAGACCCTGTAACTCTTGGGTGGTATTAGAGGATCGAGACTGATAGAGGGATTGGTAAAACTGCTGCACAGTGGTGTTAATCTGTTTGGGGCTGGTTGCCATGGAGCCTGGAGAAGTACGAAGGGCATGTATTTGTATAGCTGCCTCCTGTTTACGAAGGCGGAAGGCAAGAAGTTTGCCTGCTCACTCTCCACCTACCCAAAAGGCCTGCTTCAATCTCAGGATATGCCATTTGGCCTTTTGATGCAGAATTGTATTTATTTGGTATTTGAGTCCAACTATTTGATGATGTAAGGGGCCATCCAGGGCAGCCCGGGGGGTAGATTTAAAACAACGCTCCAGGATGGCTAGGTCTGCTTGAAGGTGGGTCAGAGTTGCCTTACAATTGCGGTCTCAAGCTGCTGAAAAGGTAATAATGTGGCCCCTTAATACTGCTTGGAATGCTTCCCAGACTGTGCCTGGGGACACATCACAATCAGTATTCAGGGAAAAGTAATCCTTAGTCACCTGTACTAAGTGGGGACCGAAGTCCGGGTCCTGGAAGAGGAGTTGGTTACAACACCAATGAATTCCAGGTGGGTGATGTTCCAGGGGAGAAACCTTAGTGAGACAGGAGCATGATCTGAAATCAGGATCGAACCAATATTGGAATCAGAGAGACATCTATCTGCTAATTCAGTACCAGGCCAGAAGTCTATGCGACTGTGAGATTTATGTGGAGTGGAGTAAAATGAAAATTGTCTGCCAGTAGGGTGGTCCCTACACCAAATGTCTGTGAGGGCCCATTCCTCTATCATGACTTGAAGACATTGTCTGGCTATGGGGTTAGCATGTGGGGTTGGATGAGATTTATCTAAAAATATATCCCCTACCATATTGAAGTCCCCACCCAGGATTACAGGGAGCGGTGACTCATCTGACTGTAAGTCCAACAAAGCCTGACTTATCACAGGAAAAAAGTTGACGTGTTTGGTATTGGGGGCATACACATTACCCAGCAAAATGGTACCTGTAGGGGAAGACAATTTCGCCACTAACCAGCGGTCATGGGCATCTTTTTTGATGTCTTTCACTACCCAAGGAGAGACACGACAGATAAGGATAGCCACCCCCTTTAATTTAGTGATGGAGGAGATAGCAAGTACCGCTCCCACCCAAAATTTCTTTAACCAATTGGTACATTTAGACAACAGGTGGGTTTCTTGGAGAAGGGCAATATCTGCCCGCAAGGAATTTAAATGTTGTAGGACTTTTGTTCGTTTGATCGGGTGATTAAGTCCTTTCACATTCCAAGATATCCAACGATATCCCTGGGGTGTGGAGGGAATAACGGACATATTCTCACACAATAGACAAAAGGAGGTACTTACAGAACTTCCAGTTGGGTTGTCAAGAAAAGAGATGCTGGGTTCTAAGGCCACCAAATACCTGAGGGAGAATAGGACTACCAGTGTGTACACTAGTGCTGAGAAAGATGTAAGCATCACCTGAAACATCTGAACTACATGTCCTAGGTTATACATAAGGCTGTAGCAATGAATCTAAAAAACAAAGAGCAGATAAACAAGTTAGTATATAAAAGTATTAAGTTGATATCAAAGTGGGCAACAAGCCCAATACTGAACACGAAAGTGTGAAAGAAAGACACTACAACAACAACCATATGAGTCTGAAGGTCAAAGCAAATGAGGGTAATATGTATGTATACATCCCTAGAGCTATGCTATCTCCAACACTCAGCATGGGGAGGTATTATATGGATGATACACTGACCTGCCCCATCTTTACCAGCCCCTACCAAGGGTCAGATGACCTGACCACATGGAAGGGAGGGAGGAGGGAGGGGAAGGAAGGGGGAGGGTGGCAGACCCACCTGCTGGTTACTAGGCGAGCAAAAAAAACAACCCTGGGGGGGCAACAGGCCTGGGAGCAGAACACAGAAGCTTAATTGCTGAGCCAGTAACTGCTATATGTGTAAGGAGATGCTGAAAGATGAAAAAAGGGGGGCCTATAATCACCCAAGTGATCCTCTTTGGATATTACTGGACATCATATGTGGCTGTAGGTTGGCACATACTACAGTATGTACATAGCTGTAGCCATTCCATTGGGTAGGATGGGGGGGGGAATAACAGGCGCATATGTGGCCATAGGTTTCTCACATACTACAGTGTGCCCATAGCCATAGCTATTCTATGGGATGAGATGGGGGAAGGGGGAGAAGAGATAACAAGCACCCCCCACCACCCAGCAGAATATTAATACGTTATTAGGCATTAAGTCAGGTTCCAGTGGTTTGGCCTTCGACCATCTCGGGGGGGGGTCAACGAGGGGTACATCTAGAATCAAGAGGTGCTTTCACCACATCAGCTGCGTAGCTAATAAGTCCAGGTCACACAGGAGAAAGGGTGTCCACTAATTCCACCAACGACATCTCCAGAAAGTCAGCCCAGTCTGTTGATTGCTCAGTGTCCCTCTCTTGATGACAAGTAGTAGTCTGACCTATTACTGGAGAGAGATCTTCCCTGGAGATTTTTGCAGGCGGCGCTGCTGAGGATTTTAGATGGCGAGTGTTGTGGCCCACTCCTGGGTCTCTGCCTATCCTTGGGTAGTGAATTTAATACCCGTTGAGGGAGAGAGGATTGCATGGCAGAGGTTTGCAAGGCAAGGGTTGATAAGATGGCATTAATATAAGCAGACTGGGGGTCAGCATTCGATGGGGGACTGGTCTGGAGAGGGACCTGTCCTACCGGTAAATAGGATGTAGGGCAACCATAGGTGGAAATAATGTTCCTACCAAGAGGTGCCGCTGGAGGGGTCTCCCAAAGCCTTCTGGAATTTGCAGTAGGACACTGAAGGCCTGGCCAAAGTCTAGCAATCCAACGCTCAATGTCCACAGGGTGATCAGCTGTGAGATCATGCCCTTCCTTGAAGACATGTAATCTAGTAAGATTTTAATTTAAATCGAAAGTCATGTTGATAGAGAAATATTTTAATAGTCCCAAATACTCTCAGTTTTGCAGCAGTTTCTTGGGCAAAGTCCCTGTATATAGCGAGTGTGGTTCCATGGAAAATTCCCCAGGTCTCTAGCAGCACATAGAATCCTCTCCTTAGTAGTGTATCTCAACAGGTATGCCACAATTGGTCTGGGTGTGTTAGAATGCTTGCTTGAGTGGGCAGAGACCCTGTGAGCCCTTTCAACTTCAATTGAACCCTTCCACCAGTCCCCTAATATACGAGGAAGGGTTCATATTGAGAAATTCTTCCATTGACTGTCCTTCCAACCACTCTGGGAGCCCAATGATCTGCAAGTTGTTGCAGCGACTCCGATTTTCATGATCCTCGACCCTCTCCCAGAGCACAGTGAGCCACTCCTCATGCTGCTGGAGTCATTGCCAAACCTGTGCCTGCTGGGCTTCACGTGATTCAGCCCTCTGCTGTGCCACATTCATCCTGTCTTGTAAATGCTGAACATCAATTGCAGTGCCAGACAAAGATAGACTTATTTTATCAAGTCTAGTGAGTAACATTTCCAAAAGCTTAGTAATATGTTGCAGGGACTCCCCCACAGCTGCCAGTTGATCCATTTTTAGATTGGGGCCGATTAGCAATGGAGACAACATAGGGGGGTTCTGGGTTGTGTCTGGTGAAGTGAAAGTAGCTTCCCAAGTTTGTAAAAATGCCCGGGGGGGCACAGACAGTAGTGCAGGCTGGCCAGCCTGTAGTGAGATAAGTGTAGGGCCTGTGCAGCCTAGGTGAACCGAAGTGATTTCAGGTCACGGCACCACCGAAGTATGTTAAATACTCAGAAATCCACTGAAAAGGACGTGCCACCAAGCAAGTATGCTATTACCCATATATAAAGCTGCTGATCTATAAAAGGGACTCCACAGGATCACGGCGTCCGAGCTTGGATGGAGCTTTGGAGTTATGCTGCCATCTTCTCGGTGGCTAGACCAAACCCCCAAGATATTCTGTGTTATAGCACACAATAGTGCACTATCGGTCCATGAATATGTCATCTGATTTTGGAAGAGCAAATGCTGAATTTTTTTTTATTTCTCTAGCCTGTTGGTAGTTGTCTTGTGATCTATTGATCAGTTTGGCATGGTTTTGTAGCCACTGGTGATGTAGAGTACACATTTAAGATGGAACATCTAATAACAAATACACATTTGTGTCTGGTAGCCCTCGTTTTTTGTACTTTGTGTAAGATCACAGTTGCAACCTTCTTCCCCTCCCCTTTCCCCACCTTGGGTCTAGCTAGAACGTCAAGCCAAAAATCAAAAGCTACATTAAAGAGCAAGTAATTAGTAAAAATTGCTTTTACTAGCAGTGTGGAAAGCAAAGGTGGAACCCCCCTTGTTTCAGTGCACTATAAAGTATTTTCTTATAAAAGGTAAAAAAAAAAAAAATAATAATTACAAACACATCAAAGTACAATAAATAAAATAGTTGTCCACTTATTAAAGTAAATACCTGGGCGCAGATATTCAGAAAACAAGTGAAAGTGCATTTGCACAAACACCAAAACTAGTGGCTGCCATAATCAGTTGGATAGCGGACCGGCACTATATCACTGAATATCAGCCTGTTTTGGCACAACACTAAGCCAGACTGCTCTACCCTGACATGGACTTCGGCTGTAAGCAGCCCATAGGAAATAGTGCACTGAGACTGGATAGCACTAAGAGCCATGTTCGCTATAGTCAGTCTTATCATGCAAATTAAACATTTGGGCATGCAAGGCTCTAAGGGGCCATATGCATGCCTGTTATGGGATCATTTGCATGGTGAGTGGTGGCTCTTTAGCATCCATCCTCTGGGCACCTGACATAGAATCAGTCCCCTATCATCCATCCCATAGAAAGTATCTTTCCCTGGTGTCTAGTGGATCCCCCCAACATGAACACCCATCCCAAAGTCCGTAGACAGTTCTATGGTGTCTAATGGTAATCCCCAATCACCCATTCAAAATTAGGTACACATATCCCTGGTATCTAGTGGCACCTCCCACCCCTGTTCACCAGTTCTTTGCTAGATACACATATCCCTGGTGTCTAATGCCACCCCTAGCCCATGATCATCCATTCCTTATTTAGTACACACATCCCTGGTGTCTAGTGGCACCCCAGCATCAATCATCCAGCCTGTGTTACTAAACATATCCCTGGTGTCTAGTGGCATCCCCACCCCTCAATCAGCCATCCTGTGGTGCGAACTCATATCCCTGCTGTCTAGCAGCACCACCTCCCTCCAATCAACTGTGCCATGCTAGTAGATATCTGCCTGGTGTCTAGTGGCACCCCCCCATGGATAACCTGTCTTATTTTAGTAAATATCTCTGTGGTATCTACTGGCACCCCTTACACCCCAATCACCTGTCCCATGATAGTATATATCTCAGTGGTATTTAGTGGCACCACCCTCTACCTGAACACCTGGCCCGTGTTCCGTATACTATCCCTGGTGTCCAGTAGTACTTCCACTCCCTGAATGCCCATCAACAAACAGACTGGGAAACACTGGCAGTCCAGTGACCCCCACCCACCCACCACACCCTCCCCCAGTACACCACCCCCCTCCAGTGACCAACACAGTTCTGCTCTCACCTCCTTGGGTAGCTGCCATGTAAACTGACAGTGTGCACATGTACAGTATACTGTATGTGCCTGCACACTGTCAGCTCATATGGCAGCTGGCTGAGGTTAAAAGAAGGCTGTGCTGGTCACTGTATTGGGATTCCAGGAACATCCCTAGAGCCCTTAGTAAGGGGGGTGCATGGGTGCTGTACTAGGAGGGGGTGGGGCAGGTGGGTGGCTGCTGAACCACCAATATTTGCTGCTCCATTTGTCGACAGGCATTCAAGGGTAGGGGTACCACTGGACACCAAGGTTATTATATGGAACATGGGCCAGGTGGTCTGATGGTGAGGGGCACCACCAGACACAGGGAGATATATATTGTAGTGAGATGGTTGACCACAGGGTAGGGGTAGGAGCTCAACTGCACACCAGAAAGATATATACTAAAATGGGACAGGTGATCAGGGAGTGGGGGAGTCACTAGATTCCATGGAGATATATATTAAAAAATGAATGGGTGACGAGGGCATGGGAGGTGCCACTAGACACCTGGGGGATATATATTCTATCACAGGAGAGATGATGGAAAGATGGGAGGGGTCACTAGATACCAGGGAGATACCTACTATCACTTGACAGGTGATTGAGGTGGTGGAGGGGTGCCAAAGGCTACCAGGGCCTGCCCCCTTACTGGTGTGATGAATTGACGGCTGCAGTATAGCTGTCCCACTATCAGTGGGGTGGAGTAATGGGCTAATTGCACAGTTAAGTCATGGGTTTCATTGATAATAAACTGCACTACTTTGGGTACAGTTTGCCATTGTTGCAAACTGCTGAACGTGCCCCTGCACCCTAATGCAGGAGGGGAACCCCTCATTTGCATGGGCATAGCATTATGTTAGCTTCTAGGCATTAATAGGCTTAACACATGCTGCAGGGACTTCTCAGTGCTGCAACCCCGGAAAAAAGGCTGCAAACCAAGATAGCACTGGTGAAAACCCTATTACTTCTGGTGCAAACTTTTGAATATCTGACTCCTGCTCTTTAACTAATATTAGCCCATGTTTTCCCATCCCTGTTTTTGTTATTATTATATTTCTACCACCTACACTTTTAAGTCATAGTGTATCATACCATTATTGTCTTAAGAAACACTTTTTGTTCACAGAGTAACTAAGAAGTCTAATTTCTTTAAATACTTTTATTATCAACCAGCCAAACAGTAATGCGGAAATAAAAGCACACAAATAGCTAGTTTTGCTATTTATACATGACAGCAACATAAAAAAATAAATATTTCAGTATACAAGATGGTGCAAAGTAAACCAGTAACAACTCACACACACTGTATACTGCTTTTTTGGTGAAAACTGTTGGAGATAGCAGGCTATTACACAGCATAGCACAGCACATTTTACAATGACGATTTTGTAATGTTCAGTGAATATAAAGGTTTATTAGACAATAATAGACCAACACACATTTCAGGGGACAAAACCACAAAAATACTCCATAGAAATACACAAATACAGCTGGAAAAAATATTTCGATGCCAGTAATACAAAAATAGTCATTTCATGGTCAGATGGTGCAGGACTGTCAGTGGGTGTGGTTAACCATTCTGCACCATTCGTAACTGTTCATTTATTCTGCCCCTTATTTTCACAAGAATTGGTGGTGTTAAATAAAATCACCTGACATGGGTCAAGATAACATTGATTGGATTCTTGGGCAGACCTTTCTTTGCTTCTGGTGCTGTCATAGTTTACTTTATTTGTCCATTGCACATACAGTATATGTTGTAAAGCATACGGGCACAAAAAATGTGAGCTGCAAAGTGATCAGATTTGTTTGAGCTCCAGCACCTTACACCCCCATTCCTTTTCACGTGTGAGAGGCACAATAGCCATATCTGTCAGAAGGTTCATTGTACCATGAAGTGCCCATGGACTAGTCTCAGTGGAACCAACACATGTACCCTTTCATCGTCCCTTGCCTCCTGCATTGTGTCACTGTCTTGTAGTGCGTCTCACATTTCCTCCACCTCTATATTGTTAGTTTCTCCTAAAAGACTAGCTTTACTGTTCCGCTCCGGGGTGTTGATGTCCATACCATTGTCATTCACTGCTGTATCTCCCTCAATCCCCTTTTCATATCTTGAATCATTGCCTGCTGATGGAATTGCCCTGCCTTTAGATGTTCCATAGTATCCCTCATCTGTTGGCATTCCTGCTTCCACTTTATTATAATCTTCCACATAAAATGCTTGAAATTGGCTCTCTGTCCCATGCTGTTCTGTGTTCTAGCTGTTTTCAAATCAGTCTCAACCCTTGGTGCTCTGCAGCTACCCTTTCCCCTTGTGTGCCCTCCGTATGCTGCTCTGGTGCTTCTTGGTCCTCTGGGCCCACCAGTTGCTTGGATAATTCCTTGTCCTCTGGATAGGTGAGCTGTTCTGCTTTCCATGTCCTCTGGATGGGCCAGCTGCTCGGGTGCTTCCATGTCTTCAGGATGGGCCTACTGCTTGGTAGCTCCCTGTCCTGTGCTGCTGCCTCCTCTTGTGCAAGGGATGCTGACATGAGGTTTTTCTCATGCTCTTTATAAAAGGATGGTTCATTGTCTATGGTAATTGCATCACACTGTTTGGAACAAAGAAATGCAGTTAAAATTGAAATACTTTTTTATTTTATTTTATTTATTTCATTTTGGTAACTGGGTAAGCCCACTGACACCAAGGTCCCTTTTTCAGGGGTGACCCGGAGTTAATTACATACTAAAATACATAAATAGATACAGTGGTTACAGACATTTTATACATACAGAGATAAAGCAGCAGTATGCAATAGGCATGTTAATTATACACAGTACAAACTGAGAAATAGGAGGCAATTAGATGTATGGAAGCTCAAGGTAATGCAGAGTAAGTAGTAGCTGATGTGGTGCAAGTTGTCTGAGAAATACTGCATAGAGAAATAAACAGTACAAGGCCAACAGCACTACCTTAGATAGGATCCCAACCCATCGGGGAGGACGTAGGCTGGTGGGGAGTGGTCATATGGACGTAGAGTATGCCAGGAGCCCATGAGCCCTGATTAAAGTAAAAGGGGGATTGAGGGCCCAGTGGTCAGGGGCTAGTGGTAACATCCATTAATACACTTTCGAGGCAGACTTGAAATTGTGAAGAGTGGGACAGCCTGTTAGGTACTCAGGAAGAGAGTTCCACTGGTTAGGAGCAGTATATCTGAAAGATCTTTTGCCCAGGTTGGTCTGCACTCGGGGGATATCAAGGGTACAGCCAGTGGAAGACCTCAGGTCTCAACAGTAGATCTAGGGATGAAGCAAGCCATGCCGATAGGGTGGAGAACCAGCTGTTGTGAATTTATAAGGTGAGCATAACAGGAGGTAGGCCAGTTTGTGCCCTACAGTGGGCCAGTTAAGGTCTGCAAGGACCTCACAGTGGTGCCTCCTGGGGAGGGGAGTGGGTAGCGAAACATGCAACCCTATTATAGAGTACAGAGAGCTTTCTTATTTCACTCTCCCAGAGAAACTGAAGAAGGGGAGCACCAAAAAGGATGGTAGGAAGCAGGGTGCAATTTGTTATTGCTTGCCTCACCTCATTCGAGAGGGAATCTCCCAGCCTGTAGAGTAGGCCAATCTTTTGATGAGTGGTCTTGGTTAGGAAGTCAATGTGCTGCTTGTAGGACATATCCTGGTCAAGGAAGATTCTTAGGTATTTGATCTTGTCTCTGTGACCTCAACTCGCTTCCCTTGGGCTGTGTGGAGCTGGAGCAGGTCATGCCTGTCGGCTCCCAGACGCCTGGACCCAAAGAGGACTTAAAACAGGATTTTGTCTGTCTGCCTGTAAACTACACTTGTCAGGGTCTGACTGAGGTGCAAGGTACCCATCTAGAAAATTGAACTGGGACCCACCTGGAAAAAGAATAATTAAAAAACAGAAATTGTGGTCAGCATATGTTTCATGTCAAGGACAGTTTCTATCAAGTTACTTAACATTTTTGGTAGTTTGTATACACATAAATTGTGTTACTATAATGCACATAAGCAAATACAGAATTTGGTGTGAGAGGGTACATTTATATATCATATTCATGGCAATATAAGAAACTCATAGTAGTTGAGAGCTATTGGAATAGCTATGATCAAAATAATAATATAAACAAATATTGTCTTACTGCATGTTTCTTGGGCTCCTTTCTGAAAATCCAGTGTTTTACTGGTGGTGCACCATTTTTCTTCCCCCTTTCTCTCTGCTCACAAGTGTGCTTCTCCTCAGTTGCATTACCGCTCTTCCCTTCCGGTCAGGTCTGGTTACATCTGGGATCCAGTAGAAGTTTGCAGTTCCAAATGTGGTAGTCATCTTCAATACAAAATACAGTAATACAGAGTATTGCCTTTCAGTCAGATGAACAGTATGTAATCTCATTTTTCAAGCTCAACAAAGCCCCCAATTATATACTGTTCCCGAACATCAAGACAGCCATCAGTTTGTAGCTGATTTGCTAGCAATGATTATCATGTCATAGTTATGTCATGCCTCCCTGATCCTCAACATCTGATGTGTCTTCTCCTTATTCCCCAGCTTGTGATTCATAACATTTCATGGCCACACCTACTGTACCTGTACCTGTTCCTCTGCTGTATAGATACAGTGCATTTTTGTGGCATGTAACAACACCTTTTGGAGATTTCAAGATCAGGAAACCACTACTTTTGCACTAATACTATAATCAGAAGCTGGATGAGAGATATAGCAATGCTGTCTATGAAATGCACAAAAAATTAAACTCTAAGGTTGGATATACAGAACTACCGTGTGGTAGCCAGAATCATAATTTCTCTCTCTGCCCTCTACAAACATGTTTGACCATGCAATGAACATCCACTCAAGGTGACAGTGTACACTAGGTTGGCATATTTGACATCATAAGCACCAAAAGCAAAATGGTCCTGTGCTGCTGCTGTGGCCTTTAGCAACACACACTGCACTACTTAGCAGTGAAATGGTCCAGGCTGTCTCTGTGGCCACACTAAATAATACATAACAGTGAATGTTAAAATTGCATGATTTAGTTCATAGGAAACTTTTGGAACATGAAGTCACATCATTAACTAATGTGTATTAATGACTTTTACAGTGAGGTTTCCCAAACAGTGGATCACCTAACAATGGAGGATGAATGAGAACAGTGCAGCAGATGTTTGTCAGAAACTCACAGAATAATCAATCAGATGAATGTGGTGCCAAAATGAATGGAATTAT
Organism: Neoceratodus forsteri; assembly: GCA_016271365.2. Lineage (NCBI taxonomy): Eukaryota > Metazoa > Chordata > Ceratodontiformes > Ceratodontidae > Neoceratodus > Neoceratodus forsteri. The sequence continues at coordinate 852,035,793 of CM057458.1, forward strand.
TTCGGAGCATGGTAAGTACAGTGCTGTCCTAACTGTGTGTACAAATGAGATTGATTTTTTTTGGTATGTATGCCACAAAAGCAGTTTAAAGCCTGCCTGTTTCAGTAAGCTCTTCATGTTTTGTTAATGTATTGACCGACTGTATAAGAATCTATGTGTTGCACTGTACATACTGAAGGTAATTTACTGCACCTAAAAAGTGCAAGATACTGACTGGCTTTTTCCCCACAAAAAAGTGTATGCCCTCTCATTCATGAAGCCAACAAATATAAGTGTCTGGAACAGGCTATGGTTTGTATGGGGAAAAAATAAGCAATTTGTGGATATTATTTTTACTGATGAGAGTAGCATAGTGATGCAATCTTTTTGCCCATTGGTTTTCTGAAAAAAAAAAAAAGGTTTCTTATACTGAAACCATAGCAAAAACACCCACTGAAAATACACGCCTGGGGTGTCATCCTGCACAATGGGCTGCCACTACTGTTCAGTAGGGCTGAGTGAAATGTATCTTCTGCAAGCAAAATTTTGGGAAAAAAATGCTAATTTTGCTTCCATGACATTTTACAAAATTTGTGAAATGTCATCCAAATTGTGATTTCAGTAATTTCTGTCTAATTTACAAAGTATGGCCCAGATATTCAAAAGAGTTGAGCCATGCACAATAGGGTTGAGCCTGCGCAAGTCCGGAATTGCGCCATTCTGCAATATTCAGCAGGAGGTAGTTGCACCCCCTAAATCACACTGAGCAACAGCGCAATGATAATTAAGGCATGCGCAACTGAAGGGGGAGGAACCATGCATAAATGGCACAGTGCAATATTCAACAACTTGCACCATGCGCAATAGGGGAGCAAGCGGAAGTTGCACCATAGAGGAAATGAGTTAAAATAAAAAGGAACAAGGGAGAGGTGCAAGAACGCTACAGGGAAGGCACATGAGGATGAACTCTAGCCACACAGACAGGGCAGGTGAGACACACAGGGCAGGCCAGGAAAAGGGCACCCTGAACACAGAGGCACAGGGAAGGTGTGGGGAGCCACAGCCAGTGCAGAAGGGGGAAGTGCCACACAGCACAGAGGCCACCACAGGCAGATGTTCCCAGTGCAGGGGAAGTAGCAGTGAGGACAGCAGGGGGAATACAGTAACAGCTGCTGGGGGGGTGAACACAAGACAGGGACATGGCCAGTGCCACCTTCCAGATGGAGGCCGTTATGAGGGGGGGTGAGAAGGTGGGCAGCAGGGGGGTGTAGCCGTGGAAGGGCCCGTTGGCGGTATGCACCCAACAGGCAGTACCGAGCCCACACCAGCTTTTAGCTGTACAGTGATACCGAGATTGTGGGCCAGTACCGCCTGAATCGGGCAATTCTGAGGTGGCTCTGTGAGCTGTACAGTGATGTGATGCAGGCACCCACATGACATTGCCATGCCCTGTCAGTGGAGACAAAAGTGATAGCTTGCATGTGCTTGCTTACCACGGGTACCTTCTAGAGACCAACTAGGGACACCACAGGCATAACCCAGTTGGCCACGTCACGCCACCTCACCCAATTCCTCAGCGCACTGCTGCCACATGCTGCAGAGTACATCCATTTCCCCAGCACACCGGCGGAGCGCACAGCAAACATACAGGAGTTCCAGGTAGCACGCATGCCTGGCATGCTAGGGGCAATAGACTGCACCCATGTGGCCATACGCACACCACCTGGCCCTGAGGGGGATGCATACATGAATCACAAGGGCTATGCCAGCATCAACTGCCAGGTGGTGTGCGACGCCAGGGGGCGCATAATCAATGTCTGTGCCACGCACCCTGGGGGAGCACATGATGCCTTCATCTGGCACCAGTCGGCACTGTGCCACAGATTCGAGAGTGGGGAGATCCCCACTGGACACCTAGTGGGTGAGTATGCAAACCACATGGACAATCATAGGTTCTGGGGGGGCATGGCCAGAGGAGACATGGGTAGTGGCCTACATGGCCTGGGGCAGGGCGATGCTGATCACCAAACTAACCTCCACCCTCTACACACAGGTGACAGTGGATACCCACTCCATCCCTGGCTGCTCACACACTACCGGCAGCCCGCGACCCCATCGCAGCAATGCTACAATGAGGCACACGTCACCACACGTAATGTCATTGAGCGGGTGTTCGGGATGCTGAAGGCACATTTCCGTTGCCAGGACACCTCCGGCGCTGCCCTACAGTACAGCCCCTCAAAGGCCTGTGGGCTATTCCTGGCCTGTTGCATCCTGCACAACATGGCCAATGAATGTGGGATAGCTGTACAGGTTGAAGAGGGGGACAGCGATGGGGACGATGAGGATGCCAGTGACAATGGTGATGGACAGCCGGCCCTTGGCCGACGGGACCCCCGACTGCTCCGGCTGGCACACCGGGACACCATCATGGAGGAGCACTTCAGCCAACCCAGGAAAGTCATGGGGCCATGTGCAGCCAACAGTGGCTAAGGCACAACCCACAAACATGCATGGACACACACCAGGGGTGCATACCATCAAGGGAAGTGGCAGGGCATGGAACCACACACACAACCAGGGATGGGTGAGGACTAACATGCCACGTGGATGGACACACACACACGCACACACACACAATGCACCAAACTTGCACAAAGGGAAGGAGGCACACCGACCCAGAATGCCACCCCTAGCCACACACACATGTCCACAGACCACCACACCACTGCCTGTCCATGTGTGTGTGTCAGATGCTGAGCACCATTGCACATTGGTGTACAGTGCAATGCAGGCATCATCATGCACACACAACTGCGGACAGCAGCCGGGAGGGTGTGCAGATGGACTGTGTGTCCGCGTGCAGGGCCGGGTACCCACCCGTGCACTGCCCACTGAAAGACACAATGCACACAGGGCAGCACCAGAGAGTAGCCGCATTGGGAGACAGATCAGTCTCACGACACAGTGCCCCGGCCACGACGGATGCATGGGCGGCCCCGCCAAGACCCACCAGCACTGACAGGCTGACCACTGGCCTCATGGGGTGGCACCAATAGTCCCCCAGGGGTTTCACTGCGTGAACGTGACCATGCTCGCACAGGGGTCTGCAGCACACCGAACATGCCTGCACCAGGCGTGCTTGGGATGCCCACAGCTGAACCCGATGTCGACAGGGAGGGTGTCATACGACACTGGGAATGGGGGGTGGACATTGCACTGTGTGGTGTCCGCGATGCATGGGCACATGACTGTGTGTCCATTGTGGCCATGACAGCAGTGAATGCCTGTCAATGGCAGCGGTCACATCCTCTCCACGGTCCATCCCTGCCAGGATCAGAGCAGTGTCCCTGCTGCGATGCTCCTCTGCCCACTCCAGAGCCACACGCAGTGCATCCACTGACGTCACAAGCTGCATCTGCTGCTGGACTGATGCTTGCAGTAGGTGGGTGTGCTCGTCCAAGAGGTCATCTGTCTCCTCGGCATCCTGTCCCTCAGGGTGTGCACAGCCCTGATGCTCAGCACCCCTTGAGGGTGGGCACTGTGCACCAAGACCAGGTCTGGGCATGTCCACAGGTGGTGCACAGACGCCACTGCTGGACCCTATACCCCAAGCCCATTGGCCAACTGCTGATGCTGCTCCTCCAGTTGCCACTCCCCAGGGCTCAGTAGTGCCACTGCAGTGGCTGCAACAGTCCCACTGTCCTGAACAAACACCAGTGCTGCCCCACTGGTGCTGACAGGCACAGGCTGGGACTGTGCTGACACGCAGACCTCCACAGCAGCACCACCCACAGCCATGGCCACGATGTGTCCTGCTGTGTGGCCATCCCATGGCACACACGTGTCACTGCCCATGCCGTTAGTGACATCATCATCGGTGACGGACTCGGCACCAGCCCCAGTCACAGCATGCTGGCATCCGTGGACACCTGCATGCTGGGACACAGGCAGGGCTTCCTCTGCACCTGTAACAACAACATCAGTGTGAACAGCCAGGTGGCCCCACTGTCACACTGAGCCACGTATACCTGTGGAGGTGGATGGGCCCTCCTCCATCTCCAGCTGACTGTCCTCAGTGGACATGCCCACGACCGCTGACCAATGCATTCGCTCAGGATCTGTAAGGGAAAGCAAAGTCGCGTTACTGCATGTAACCTACCCTGCCCCCCCACAGACAGACCATGACTTACCATGCAGTGATGGGCCACCACCCGTCTGGAAGCCACCACCCGGAACACCCTCAATGGCACTACGCTGCATGCTTCCAGCAATCCTCTCCCCTGTGGGGTCAGGTGTACCACCTCCAGCTGTCCCCCACCTGTTGCAGCTCATGCTGCCCTGATGGCAGCCATCTTCTCCTTTATCCTCCTCCTGTCCATGACCAGCTTTTTCTTGCACTCCTCCACGGAGCGCTGGTGGCTGCCATGCAGGTTCACAGTACGTGCCACCTCCTCCCATGCAGCAGCACGGGCTTGAGGTGTTCCCTGCCATCCGCTGAGAAGCAGCTCCTGATCCAGGTAGGTGTCAAACAGGGCTTTGGTCTCAGCCTTGGTAAAATTAGGCCTCCTCCTCCTCCTCCCACCACTGTGTTCCTCCTCTCCCACAACTTGCTCAGTCATTATTTAGCCTGTAAGAATGGCAGTTGTTACCTGTGACTGTGCAGTACCATGCATGTCCCTAAATCCACAGTCCACACTCCCAAACAGCATGCAACTCACCAACAGACTGCAGTAACCGACTATGGCCAGTGCAGCCCAATGTCGCACTTCTTTAGCGCAACCCATGCAAATGAGGCAAGGCGCAACTTTAAATGGATGCAAATTGCAGTGCTGCGCCATTGAATGGCTGATTAGATGATTTGCATATGACTGCTGAATATTGCGCTTTTGCACTTTGCGCAATTGTGTTGAACGTGCTGAGCCAATGGTGCAGTTCTGTGACATGCATAGTACACACCTCACTGCGTATGCCCGGGTTGCTGACACAGGCGTCTACCGCGCTGCTGATGTGCTGTGTGCGGGAAGCAGTGCAGGGCATGGCCACCATTGTGCCAGTGGTGCTATAGCGATGGTCACCTACATGGCGCTGTGGCATTGGGCCACCATAGACACACTGGGGCAACAGCGCGGTAGGCCGCTACTGGTGGTAGCACACAGGCAGCCAATCACGCTACACGCATTGGGTTCCAATGGCACTGGGTGTGTCCGTGCGCCAGAGACCCTTGACCCTGTGCCTGACCTTTGCCCTCTAGGCACCATGTGTCAGGCATGAGTGCACCACTATCGCGCTGTTTGGTGACAGCACGATAGGGAATGGCAGCGCTGTACTGCTCAGCATCTGCACGTGGGGAGCCGCATTGCAGAGCGCCATATTTGCAGATCGAGCAGAAAGCATGGCGTGCAGGAGGGCTGCTCAGTGGTCTCAGATAGAGCTGGCCAATCTAGTGGCCATAGTGGAGCCACACCATGGGCCACTGTTTGGGGAGGCACCCCTGGACAGGTCCAGGAGCCAGGTGTGGGAGGAGGTGGCCACTGCACTCGAGGAGGCCACTGGATGGGGGAGAAGCGCAGACCAGTGCTGCCACAGGTATGGGAACCTATGGCAGAGGGAGCCTGAGCTGCTAGCCCACCTGCGGGCATGTGCCAGGAGGGGCACAGTGCCACAGCCAGGTAGGTGTTATGTCAACACACTTTCATCTTCCATATGGGTATCACAGTTGCATGTGTCCAGCACATGGGGGAGGGACCATCGGGGTTGGCTCTGGTGGTGTTATCAGGGTGTGGGGTGGGTGGGTCTGGCTGAGTGGGAGGGCGCACACCTGGGGGCAGGGGGGCTTTGCTACAGGATTGTACTGATGTTCCTCTCTCCATGTTTGCACCACAGGCCTGGAGAAATGGTGCCTGGCCCATGAGCTGCAGTGAAATGAAGAAGAGAGGGAAGCCAGGCAGGCGAGGGTCCACAGCGCCCAAGGGACCGGCCCGATGATGGTGAGTGCCATACCTCCATGATTACTATTGCATGCTGTGTAACAGGGTGGGCAGCAGGGCATGGCCACCATCCATCGACACCACTACCATGCACGCAACTTTTTATAGTCAACACTGTCCAGTGGCAATGCATGTCTGGGAGTGCATCGATGGTGGTCCATGCGTGCACCGGGTACATGGCTGTGCCACTGCCTTTGCACCACATAGCCATGTCACTAAACGGCCATGGTGATGCTGTGCATGACTTGGCCGGTGGGTGTGTGCAGCATTCCGCATGGCTGTATGCACTTGGGTGGGCAGGTCATGTGGACGTGATCACTGTGGGTAGTCACACACCACCACAGAGGTATGTCCCACAGCCTTATGCCATGCACAGTGGGTGGGCTGTATGGGGCTGTGCATTCACACCTATTGACTGTGCTCCCTTGTCCTAGGTACACGCCAGCTCCGAGAGATAAGGGAGGCACTTCGGGAGATCCTGCAGGTGGTGAGGGTGTCACTCGACATCCTCCCCAGGATCGATGAGACTGGGGTCCTGCGGAGGCACAGACAGTGACAGAGCCAGACCGGGGATTGGCGCTCCCGCTAGAAGTCCCTCTGCCCCTGATATCCCCTACCCCCCTGGACCCACCCTCACACCCCTCCTTTCCTGTCCCATTTGTCCACCCCTGCCCCTTACCCACCCCCACCTTGTTTGTGGTCCTCCCCCCACCTTGTATATATTTTGTAAATAGTTAACTTTTATATGTTGTTTCAATACAGTTATTTTGATATGAATACTGTGGTGGTCTCTGATTTGCAGTGGGCTGTAGGTGCTCAGCTGCAGTGGTGTGCATGGCGTCAGGGGTGGTGTGGTCATGGGTATGTGTGTGTGTCCGTGTGGAGGTGACTATGGTGTGGGGGTAGCTATCAGTCAGTGTCTGTGGTGTGTGTGTTGTGCCCTGTGCACTGGATGACTGTGTGCAGTGGTCCATGGTGCGTGCTCTGTGTCCATGGCACCCCTATCAGCCCATCCATGGCCTGTGCAGCTGACACACTTGCATGTCTGTGACCTGCACGGTCCACTGGCATGTCAGTGGTGGCAGTCCATGCAGGGCAGCCACTGTACCATCACACTGCTGGGTTGCCTCCTGTCACTGGTGTGGTGCATGTCTACCTCAGGTGACACTGTGGCCTCCACAGTTGTTGTCCCACCTCCATGCTGTGCCTTGTGTGTGTTGCAGGGGATGTGCACCACTGTCTGTGACTTGTGCTCCGGGAAAATGCTGGTGGCATACAGGTCCACAGTGCCTGGCAGGGTGGCTGGCACTCCAGTGTCATGGAGGACTGCGGGTTGTGTGTACACAGTTTACATGGGCCCACGCTGGGGGCTTGGATGCCCTGCCACTGTGTCCCTGTGTTATTGTGCCCTTGGGTATGGGTGGGTGTCTGTCCATGCACTGTGTGGCATCCGGTGTGGTGCATGCTTCCACCCACCACTGTGGGTGTCTGTGCTGGCTGCTGTGGCCAGTGCTGGGTCGGGGTGTGTCATTGGGATACTGTGCAGGGTGCTGTACCACTGGTGGTGGTGTCTGGGGCAAGCCCTGTCCCGTGTGGGGTACCTCATGTGCCGAAGCATGGTTGGTCTCTCAGCAGTACCTCGGGGGGACTGTGTTTGGTGGCACTGTGTATGCCGTTGTTGCATCGCTGTGTGCTGCCACCCACTGATGGGTGCTCGTGGTGGGGCTGTCTTGCATGGTTCTGTGGTGCACAGGGTTGCAGTGTCACAGTGGGGGTGGTGGCATGCATGGGGTTTCCTGCAGTGGTGGTCGCTGCTCCTGGGCAGGGTGTCTAGGGGTCATGGTGCATGGTGTGCTCTGCATTGGGGGGATGGTGTGGCACGGCGTGGTCAGCCCTCCTTGTGTGCCAGTCACAGCTTGCCAGGGGGTGTGATGGGGCACCATGGCCCAGCTTTGGGTTGTTTGCTTGTCTCCATGGGCCGGTGGTTATTCCAGCCCTCCCCAGTTGTGCAGTGCATGGGGTGTGGGGGGACGATGTCTGTTCTGCTGTGGGTTCCTGTGCCCATCTGTGGCATGGGTGGTGGGCCCCTATCTCCCTGGTTGTGCAGTTGCATTGCTCTGCTGCTGGGGGGCATCCCTGGTTGCGCTATGGCGCCTCTGGACTGCTCAGCTGCACATCCCTTGTTGCGCTATGGCAAATCAGATCTGCTCAGCTTCCCCTCCCTAGTTGCGCTATGGTGCAGGTGGTGTGATATTCAGTCATCGGCTGTAGGCGCAGTTTGGCCGGCTCACTTTTTGAATATCGAGCCTCTTGCGCATGGGCGCAATGGACTTGTGCTTGCTCCTGCTATTGCGTGCTTTTTGTATGCAGTTTGAATATCTGGGCCCATGTGTCAAACTTACACCCAATTTAATATGATGACTACAGAAGTGTACCAAGATTCAGAACTCTGTCTTTAAAGTTGTCTTGCATTATAAGCCTCTGAATGTTCAGAATTTTTAACATTTAATTTTACAATTATTTAAATTACAAATATTTGTCCAAACATCACCAAATTTTGTGTGATGATTTTAACAAGGTCCAAATAGAAGTCCAAGTTTCAAATATCTATATTTAAAGGAGTCTGAGACATAAGTCTCTAATTGTTAAAACATTTTTAAATTACATTTAGCAGTTATGTAAACTTTAGAATTTTAAGGCCCTATAACTTTGAAACTAGAATACAGACTATCACCAATTTTGTTTGGTTCATTGACCAAAAGTATTAGGCATTAAGACTCACTAGTGGAGCATCACACTTTAATGCTGAAAAACCAAGATTTGAAAGTCAGCCTGGGAAGTCATGTTGGAAGGCAGTTTATCTCAAGTCAGGGAGGGTTGGTAGTGGGTTCCACCAACACAGCAACCTCTGCAGCTGGGCCAAGTAGCTTGCTCTTGCCACAGGGAAACTGTGGCTGGGTAAGGCTGACAGAGGTTCAACCCACACCAGAGGAGATGAGAAGGAAAAAATGTTGGAGAAAAACCTGGTAGCCAGCTGAACAATGGCTGGGTTCAGCCTGATTAGGGTATATCCCTGTGAACAGGATATATCCCTGAGAGATGAGCTGCCGGCCAGGGGAAAAGCCAATATGAAAAAAAAGAGGCTGTGTATCAACCCTTTAATTGCTTGCTCAATGGCTAGTCAAGTTATAAGCAGCCAAAGATTCCAAAATAACAAAATTGACATTGAATTTCATGAGATTTTGTAAGATTGTAGAATGCTGTGACACTTTTGTAGAAGCCGTTTCAATACATTTTGCCTAGTCAAACACTTTAGTTGTCATTGTAGAGGAGGGTAAAAGCTGGGTAAAGTGGCAATAAGGAAACATTCATACACGGTATAGTGGTGCCAAGCATCGGGTAACTATCTTTAGTAATAAACCATGAAGAATAGGCATTGACATCACTGTGCACTAGTCAGAATTTTTGCAATATGCCAAATAGCCACTAGAGCTTGTTGACTTAATGACTTGTGGTAGCACATGCATGTGCAGCATTGCTTCTGTAAAATGCCACCTGCTGACTCTTTAACAACCCTGTAGATAATCTATATTTTTCCTATTTTTTACTAATATTTTACTATTTGAAAACAGTGATACTAAGTGATGCCAGTTCTAAGCTGTAAATTAGGCCACTGTGACAAAAGTATTTGGATATAATTAGTCATGATGGAGAATGATGCTGGGCATCACAGTAGCACGAGTGTTGGAGTGGTATTGCAGCACTATGATGCTAGTGCAAGTAAATATATTCAGTGGTGATAAGTACTTCATGAAAATTAAATTCCACAAGTTGAATTATAGTGGCATTACCTATAGGCAGTATAGCACAGTGGTTTAAGGCTCAGAGCTGCAAACCTGGAGACCTGGGTTTGAATTTCAAAGCCCTCACTTGCATACTGTGTGACTCTGAGCAAGTCACTTAACTTCCTTGTTGTCCCAGGTTGCACCTGTAAACAAGCTTGCTTTCAGCTTAGTGTGTCTCTCCTGGTTAAAACAAATAATAATTTTGAGCAAATGTTGCCAGTTAGTAATTTCTAAACTATTCACAATAATTTTTCATCTACTAAACCCGATTTATCCAGTTTAACAAGATTCCAGGACATATTTATTTTGGTGTGTATGCCAAATCTTGAGCATATACCTGCAATAGAAGTGGAGCCATAAACATCCACATATTTTGAAAATGTTCACACAATTAAACAAATAAATAAATTGTGACATGTTAAACTCCTTGAACTTACAATTTACACAGCCAATTACATCTCTATTCTGCTGTTTCTATGACTCTTTCAATAAAACATGCATGTAGATTTTCAGTTATCTAGCTCCAAAGATGGGTACATTGTAAGTAAATAAATATTTTCAGAAATGTTCACATGAATGATAAATTGCCAGACACTGAGACCCTACTATGTCCCATCCCCTTCTTTCAAATGGCATTGAACTTAACAGCTGTTTAGGACACATTTGACATAATGCACACTCCAAATTTCAGATCTCTAGCTATAATACTGGCTGTCTTATAGCCAATGAAAGAATTTCAGCAAATCTCACAAAATTGTGTGACATTTTGTGGAATTTCATGAAAAGTCAGTGAAATGGGAATTAGCTGATTTCATCCAGCACTATTATTCAGTGGTATCATGAAGGGAGATTTCTTCAGACAGGAGACATTGTCAAATACAATGGTTTCCTTTGGGAAATGAGTGTTTGCAGAGGGGCATTAACTTTTCCAAGGTTCAATACTGGCAGAGCAATTTGCACTGACAGTTTCTCTGTGTTCATAGTAAGACCATACAGCACAGTATAATCTATGGCCCCGATATTCAAAGGGGTTGTGCCTGGCACAACAGTGTTGCACCAGTGCAACCCTGCACTGCTTCCCAGTGGGATATTCAAAAGGATGTCAGGTGTACCGCAAATCCTGATGCACCAGGGCACAATGGTAATGCATGTGGTGCAAATGCAGGGGGCGTGCCTTTGCATATGTGGCACATCCCGATATTCAGCCCGGGATGTGTGGCGCATGTGCTGACACAACCCTGCATTGTGTTGCATGGGGGGGTCAAAGTTAAGCCAGTGAAAAGGAGGAACAACTCCTGGCCACCCACAGGTGGGCTGCTGTATTGCAGGGCACAACACAGCAGCAGCCAGCTGTTGGTGGCCACCCGCCCACCCAGAACACTGTCCACAAGCACCCATATGGGCCCTGGTAGTCTAGTGGTATCCCTCCTCCCTCCCCGTTAGCCCAATCATGGTTTTAATGTTAGTCTACTGGTTCTCCCCCATCCTGTAAACCCAGTCATGGGCAAATGTACAAGTAATGTCCCTGGTGGGCTAGTGGTATCCTCCCCCCTCCCGGTAGCCTGATTGCAAGCAGAGGTGAACACAAACCATGCCCTGGCAGTCTAGTGGACCCCACTCCTGATACCGAGCCACCGATCACTGTCTGCTGTATGTATGAAATATCCCTGGTGGTCCAGTGGATTCCCCCTTCCCACCCACATCCCCAATGCCGGTGAGAAGTCAGTGACCAAAGCCCTGGTGCTCCAGTGGTAACCCCCATCCCCACACCCACAGAGGACCCCTGCCACCCAGTTACCCCCTGTCATCGGCGGGTAGCTGCACTTGGCCTGCATACCACCCGGCCACCTGCCTAATGACAGCTTACATTATGATCTGTAAGCCAGTTGGTCCACAGTGTGGATGAATGGGCTTGCACACCATACCGTCCTACACAGGCATATATTTCATTCACAGATATGTGTCTGTTTAGTACGATATGGTGTGCAAGCTTCCACATTCCAGAACAACCATAATCACACCTCTAAGTTCAGGAAGGTTATCCATGCCATCTCCCCCCCCCCAACTCGGTCCTCCAACCCTGTCCTCAAGGTGGGTGACACTCTCATTTCTGACCCCTTTTCTGTTGCCTCAATGTTCAATTCATTCTTTACTTCCTGTGCCTCCTCCCTTCTCTCCCCATCCCCACCCCCTTCCCCTCCTCTCCCCCATCCTTCCACTCTATTAAATCCCTTCTCCTTCTCTCTTATCCCTTCTGCTGCTTCCCATAGAGCTCTTTTGACCCATAATCCTCTCAAGAGTAAGAGCCCTTATGGTCTTGACCCCATACTACTCAATCTCTCTGCCCCTGCCATTGAACTACCTATTACCTCCCTTTTCAACCTCTCTTTCTCACTTTCCTCTGTCCCTGACTCTTGGAAACAGGCCACTGTCATACCACTTCCAAAAGGAGATGACCCCTCCTCTTCTGGCAGCTACTGTTCAATCTCCTTGTTCTTGACTTTGATCAAAATCCAAGAACTCCATCTGCTATATCAGCTCTCCCCCTTCCTTGATTCATCCTCTTTCTTCACCCTTTTCCATTCTGGCTTCCAAAAATTCCACTCCACCTCCTCCTTCCTCTTCCAGCTTACTGACTCTATTCTCTCTGTCAGGGCCTGATCACCTCCACCATTTTTGTTGGCTTGGCTAAAGCCTTTGACACTGTTGCCCACCCCTTTCTCCTAGATAACCTTAAGGCAGCAGGGCTCTCTGTCTCCTCAGTTATATGGTTCCATTCGTACCTTGAGGGAAGGTCTCACACTGTTCAAATTGGAGATTCCCTATCTCCTCCATTTCCTATCAGCTGTGGTGTCCCCCAATGGTCCATCATTGGCCCAGTTCATTTCTAGATCTTCCTAAATGACCTCCCCGCTGCCTACTCCTCTGCATCTATTCATATGTATGCAGACAATACAGTATTATTTGCCTCTGGCTCCTCCCTCTCTGACCTTATAGTCAGGCTTCAACTGGATTTCATTAACATTCAGCAATAGTTCTGGGCAAATCAGCTGTCCCTCAATACCAAGAAAATGGTATCCATTACCTTTGCCACTAGGCAGAATCTTGCTAGGCTAAGCTCCCTCCCCTCCTTCCACACCCTAGATGGTGCTAATATTGAAGATGTTCCCTCATTTAAGTACCTTGGGGTCTGGTTGGACTGGCACCTCAACTTTTCAGTGCATGTGGATGCCATCCACAAAAAACTATCCTCAAACTTGGTGCCCTCTACATGAATAAAGTTTACATTCCACTCCCTGCTCGTTGAGCTACTGTCTTGAAAATTATATTCTCTACCTTTGACTATGGTGACATAGTCTACAGCGTTGATCCCAAGTCCACCCTAGCCAGACTGGATCCTCTCTTTCTCCCTTTCTGTCACATTGCTCTGGACTGTCTGCTCCACACCCACCATTGCTCCTTGTACTCCTCACTCTCCCTCCCTTCCCATGAAGACAAATGGCTTGCTCATTGTGCCTCCTTTATCTAGAATTACTGGCTAGGTTCTCTCCCTTCCTGCCTTACCTCTCTCCTTTCCTCACCCCTCTCCTTTTATACTTTCACAACTCTGGCTATCGTTCTCTTGAGCTCCTCTCAAGGAAATCCTTTGCTGGTCAGGCTGCTTTCTCCTACCACTTCTACAAGCAATGGAATTCCCTCCCCCTGACATTCTGCTCTGCCTCTTACAAACACTCATTCTCCTCTATTCATTATAATTTCATGTCTCACTCGTGCAATTGCTCCTGATACCTGTCCCTGGTCTGTTACTCACAACCCATTACCCTTCCTCCTCTCCATATCTCCCTGTCAGGGCCAGATCAAGCCTTAGGGGGGCCTGGGACACTCACAGCTCGGGTGGCCAGGTAAAAACACCCAATTTTTCATACCTATTTTTGTGTGCAACATTTTCCGAGCATATTGTTCATTATAGTTTTAGATCATTAACCTTAACAACCACCATATGGGGAGACAACCCCCACAGGTACAACTCTATTGCACTCTCCCCATCATGTGACATATGAAGGCTGGGGACTGGTCTGGGGGCCGCCAGGCCCCAGAAGCTCTGGGGGTCTACATGTTCTGTGATGAGTTTGGGGGCTTTTATTGACGATAAAATGCTTGTTAGATCTTCCAAACAGTTGCCCCACCAGCTGCTTAAAGGGACATCAAAATCCCTTAGGCCTCCATGTGTAAAAAAAAAAACTAATTAATTGCCAACATTCTATAGGGACTGGATGCAGCTGGTAGTTTTATTCACATCCCGTTTTTGTTTTTAAAGAGTGAGAACTTGACTGCCTACCATACTGGTGTTACAACAGCAAAACGTGTTTGTTTACATTTCCTGTAGTTTACAACAGAATACCAGTGCACATGCTCAGTTCTGCATTGCCCACAAATGTAATTCACATTTCTGCTAGGGGGAGCTACTGGGTTGTGGTAAACAGCAGTTAAAAACAGAATAGCAGTACACAACCCCCCCCCCCAACATGTTACATTTTAATATTTAAACAATTACATGGCCACTGGCTCTACTTACTTTAAACTTCATGTAAAAAAGGGGGTCCTCTTTGTTTTCAGATTGGAATTCCAAAGTGAGCAAGCTATACCACCACGCCACGGTGGGACCCTTTCGGTATAGTCCCTACACTAGCTTAATAGCTCTGAAATGGCCACAGTGGCTACTCACAAATATAGAGTGCTGCCAGAATTGGCCTACAATACATTGCCTAATTGGCTCCTTAAATAAGGTACTTCCACCCAGGAACATTTACAGGTGGTAGAAGGGAGCATGTTGTATGGGGCGCACACTTTCCCCAAATTACATTTCCTGACCTGCTCACCCTGCATTATAACCTTAAAAGGTGGACTGAAAATAAAGACAGCTGTGTCTTTCAATCTTATAACTTCACTTGCGTTGGTACCTCCTCTACTGCTTAGGCAGACTACAATTATCTTACCCAAGAAAAATTACCTAAACAGACCAGGTGCAAAAATTTGGCAGAAAATTGATTCCCCCTGGAGTCAGGGGTGTGGGAAACCATCTGGCTTTAAGTCTACAGCTGCAGCTGGTGTGAACAATACCACTAGTCACCACATGAGCATCACTATACTGTGAAGATCTGGGGTTTTACATGTTTTTTGGCAAGTTCTAGGGCTCCTGGAGGAGAGTTAGGTGCACTGCACCATCCATGTCAAAGGTGTGGGGTGCATCCAAGGGACATGAAGCAGAGGCGGTCTCACAGACAGATAAAACAAAACCAAAACAAAAAAAGGCACCCCACACATCCCAGATACAGGGCATTGCCTTCCAGAGGCCACAATCCCCAGGATGCTTACCCAGCTGTAGACTTAAGGCCAGATGGTTTCCCACATTCCCCTGACTCCAAGGGGAAACAATTTTCTGCCAGAAGTGGTAGAGTGTACAGGCTTGCATGAGTCAATTTAAAAGAAAACTCCTAACTGGTTCAGTACTGGAGAGAGAATCCCATAGATCAGGATATCTCTTGCTAAGGACATCCATAGACATTCTGAACCCTTGGCCTTTTCCCCCCAATTTTACAGAGTACTCTTTTCTGTAGAGAACTACAGCCCAAAGAAAAAGGAACAGCACAATTTATGCCAGGTTCACATGACATTTCCGTGACTTATCAGTAGCAAACTTATCAGTAAGCTCATTAAAGTCAATTTGTCGCAGTAGATCACTTTCGATACTTAAGAGTGTGAGTGCATTCAAACGATCATCTTGCATTGTAGATCTAAGTTTGTTTTTGATGAGTGCCATCTTGCTGAAGGAGCATTCACCTGAACAGCTAGTCACCATCAGCGACAGGTAGATACGAAGAGCTACATAAACATTTGGAAAGGTCTCCTGCAGTTCTTCATTATGTAGTAGTGCTGCCTGAGAGAGTGGCAAATCACAGTCTTTTGCCTTTGCAAAGCTGATGAATTGTGCCATTTCACCAGGGAAGACCTCTGCAGACAAGTCTGATGGGTATGCTTGAGCTAGTTTCTGAGCCTCAGCATTAATTTCTTCATCTGTTAGTGTTTTGAAGTTCACTATGACTTTAAAGTGGTCATAGACACTTTGGTAGGCTGAAATCCTTTTGTTTAAGGCCATGGTGAGGCAATCAATTATAATCAAATAATTCCCAGTCCTGAATTTCTCTCTGCCACTTAAAACAACTCCCTCAGACTGCAAGTCATCATACTGAGTGTTTCTCTTTCTCTTCCTCGAGTGATCACTTCTGTAGTGTAATGTGCCAGATAACTCTTGCGCTCGTGTTTCAAATGTATTGAAACGATCACGTAATGCATTCACAAAGTTTCCCAGAGAGGTCAGTAGTTCAACTGCTAATTTCAAATCAATTTTTGTACTCTGCAAAGATTTGCTTGTTGCATTAAATCTGGCAATAATTGTATTCCACAGGTCACACAGAAATGCTGTTTCCAGTAGCTCCATACTGTCAGACAAGCAATCTGCCTCGTATCTTGTAGTGCCATTCTGCTGTTGGTCATCAGACATTTCCTCCAGGGCAGCTTTGATGTCTGTGTAGCCTTCAAAGAGTGCCTTCGTTGCATCAGCACCTGCAGACCACCATGTGTCAGACAGTGACTTCACTGTCAGTCCTCCACCTTTCTCTTTCAAGTGTTTTCTGAAAACTGACCAGCGGTGGGTAGATGCTGAGAAGAATGTGTAGAGTTTCTGGAGAAAGCCAAAGAAGCTGACTGCCTCAATGCAGCAATCAACAGCATTAGAACCAACTAGGTTGAGAGAATGTGCAGCGCAAGGCACAAATACGGCAAGAGGGTTCACCGTTTTGAGACGCACTTGCATGCCAGTGTACCAGCCAGCCATGTTATTTGCATTGTCATAAGACTGGCCACGGCAATCCATAAAATCAATTGATTCAGCCTGCAAGTACTGTTACAGAGTATGTGCAAGTTCTTCAGCCATATGACTGCCGATTTGCAGGAAAGTCAAGAACCGCTCAATTGGTATGCCATTTAGCACATACCGGGCAATCACAGTCAGCTGGTCAACATGGGTCAAATCTGGCGTTGAATCAACAAACACTGAAAAGTACTTGGCTGTTGCAATTTCTTTCACAATTGTGCCTCGGACATGCTTCACCATGATTTGCACGAATTCTTCGAAAACAGTGGAGGACAAGTAAGCTGGCATTCCCCGACCAGCGTTACCAAATTTCTCTATATGTGTGGCCAGAAAGGGGTTGAACCATGCTATTAATTCCATGCAGCCGAGGAAGTTGCCATTATGTTTTGATCCAAGTAATTCATCATCTCGGAGGGTCAGTCCTCTCTCTGCCAACAGTGTCACAACAGCAACTACCCGATGTAGTACTTCACGCCAGTATTGCTTCATCTCCTGATACTGCTTCTCCAAGCTGTAGTCCACACGGCAGTATTCTTTGCGATGGCTGCATACCTTCAAACTGCATTCTCTGTGTGCTGCACTTTCTTCATGGATGCGGATTATCTCATCTGCCTTTTTCCAGTCACTTAAACCCTCAACTTGTGAAAACTGGTCCTTTCGACTCGCCATCAGCGTGCAGAAGAAACAATAGATGGACCCCTTTGAAGGACTATACAGCAACCATTTCCGCAGATGCATGTCACCATTTGGCCGCCGGGCATAGAACATGTGATTTTTTAGGAACCGGAAATGCCCCTTTGGTTGGCTCTGTGTAGGGTTGTAGTACCTCTTTGACTTTAAGTAACTGTCAGAGTCGCACTTATTCTGACAAGTGTCTGGTCCTTTCTCAACCCAGAAATTTACAGTAGCAGAACTTATTGGGAACCACTCCGCAGGATCTGTCAAGTGACATTCAGGACCACTTCTTGACTGAGTTGAGTTGCTGGTAGACTCTGGAGACAAAGACAATGCATCATCAGTTTCATCTGTAGAAGCAGCAGTCTCAACCATAGTACCTTGATCAACCTTTTCAATATCGGATCCGGTGTCAGGCCGCTCATGTGTTGTTTCAGAGTTGCAGCCATGTGCACTTGTCAGGAGAGAAACAAATGAGGTGACAGATGGTGCAGATGAGTTGATCACGAAAAATTGGTTGAGTCTAGGAGTCTTTGCGAGGATGGCATCCAGTTTTTCTTGCTTTTCCTTTGCAGCACAGCGTTTCTGAGCACCTGAATGTAAAATGGTTTGTGGCATTTTCCAGAATGTTCACTCCCTGTGTTTCAGACCTGGGGAAACAAATGAGAGATTGGATTTTATGACTAACACAGAGCATTAGGCCATGTAGGATGGCATTGGCTCCCACCATTTCTGTGGTTTTAGTTGCACTTCTCTTGCCATTACACCAACAATTAGACTTCCCATCAGCAACCATTGATAACACAGCTGTGTATACAAGGCAGTCACTATGCAAGAACCGTTGGAGCACGGATTCAATGTCTGCTGGCAACATCTCGTTCTGCAGAAGAGTTGAGTGGGAAGATACTTGTAGTGCCCCTGGAGTCTACAGTATTTCAGGCAAGGTGGCAAGCAGTGCATCATCAGAGTCATGTGCTTCTTTCAGACAGAGCGAGTTTGTAATCCGGCTCATGGCAGACTTTACTCCCTTGCTTAGCTTACCAACCTCTGTGGCACAGTTCTTGAAGGCAGCATCCTGTATGCTACACAGCAGCTTGAAACTTCCCAAGAGACCGAGACAGAGAGAACACGACATGAACAGAGAAAACCCACTGCGGGGAGAGACACCAAGAGCAAGGCACAGCAGTGTATCCCTGGCCCCTCCCATCCTCTACTCATTTTCTCCAATAGCTCTATATGACGTCAAAACTATCCATTGTTAACCTGACACAAAATGGCCACCCAGGTGGTTATGAGTACCTTTTTTTTTTTTTTATATTTACATCTATCTAGTGAGCAGTGGGACTTAATGCCATAGTTTGAAAAAGCAGGTGTAAAAGCCACTTAACATGTCACAGTAATAACGGACACTGGAAACATTCTGAAGACTCTGTGTGTGTGTGTGTGTGTGTGTGTGTGTGTCCCCAAAGACTATGCTATTTATTACACAATGTTTGTAGCACTTGTCTAATAAATACCTAAGGAGAAGGGTCTGCTTGTCACTTATAGAAAATTGATACTATAACACTCCATCTTAAGATGCCTGTATTGTAATCAAATTTGGAGTTATTATTTTGGGTAATGTTTTGTTTACTATTATCTAGAATTATGGAAACAACTGTTTCATGGTTTTTCATTTTACTTGCAGGACAGAAGATTACGCCAGAGCAGAGTACCGGATCTGTCACACTTGAACATGGGAAATATTTAATTGCAATAAATATATATGCCAAGATAATACGCTCTGTTAGATTCATAATTTGTAATGTTATATTTATTGTATTGTTGCCTTTTTTTTAAAGATATATGAATATAATATGATTATGATGACAACTAACCTCAATAAAGTGAATTGACATTTTACCTTGCCTGCTTATTGGGGGAGAGTGACAGAATAAATATTTAAGAAGCAGAATGACATAAAAGAAGAGCAATAGCAACGCTGGTTTCTGGAATGAGGGACAGTTATAATTTTTTAGTAAGTAAATTATATACTACACACCTATTGTTACCATCTTCCCAATCCCCCCCCTCCCGGCCACATACTATGCACTTATCATTACCATCTGCCCAATCCATCTCCAGGTCACATACTATGCACCCATAATTACCATCTGCCCAATCCATCTCCGGGCCACATACTATGCACCTATCATTACCACCTGCCCAATCCATCTCCGGGCCACATACTATGCACCCATCATTATCATCTGCCCAATCCATCTCCGGGCCACATACTACGCACCTATTGTTACCATCTGCCCAATCCATCTGTGGGACTTTGAAACATTTAAGGCTTTTAGGACAAAAGTAATAATTATAGGATACTCCTCTTGTACACAAATTCTACACTTCCATGATTACCATCTAAAAATCTAGATTACATCTTAAAATAGTTTAAACTAAATAAAACCATTACAAATATCAAAGTCGTAGCACTGTGTCTTCTACCACAAGTTCTGAGGTCACTCTCCCCTGCTGTGAGATGGATCAGTAGTCCAGGGGCTGGGAGCCCCAGTTAAACATGACCTCCGGCTCCGCAGTGACAGCACTCCATGCATTGCATCTCCATTCCTAAGCCAAGGCTGGCATTCCACACTCCTCCACCACCACTTGCCTGCTGCCGCCAGTGACAGCCTCCTGGAGAACCCCATGAAATGGGTGTTGTACCTTACGGAGCAGATGACCATCGTGCAGAACTAGTAAAGCCTAGTACAGAGCCAGAGGCAATGAATCGATGAGTTAGAATGCAGGCTAGAGAACTTGCAAAAGGACAGCCAGAGCCTGAGGGAGCCCTCCTTTTCTACCCAGCTCCAGCAACAGCAGTATCCCCCTCCTTTCAGCATGTATCAGTGAGGCAGCACCAGCAGCCTCCATGCATCAGACAGATGGATCCACCAGACAGCAGCAGTAACAAGTATGTCCTGTGGAGAGGGGTACTCCACAGGGTGGGACAAAAATCAATTTGTGAGCAGGTGGTCAGTTTGGCCACTAGCTTTCAAAATGTGGTAGCCAAACCAATATTTGTTGTGGCCAGTCTTGTTAAAAGCCGTGCTAATATAGGTTTCTGGCCCCTAACACAATAAATATAAGTTGTACCTTTGACTATAAGCTGGATGGCTCCAGCCTCCTACAGGAATTAGGGAATTTGTTCACAGACAAAAATATATGATGTGTCTGTGTCATGAAAATAACCTATAATACAGTTAGGTACTGCTGTAAAATTTGCTAAGCCCTCAGTATCGCAGCGGTAGCCAGTGTTGTTTTTTCTTCTTTTGAAAAAAAAAAAAGCTCATAACATAATACTCAGTTACTGTACTGTGTGCCATGGAACATAACGACCACCAACCACTGCCAGTAGTTGCCAAAAAAAAAACACAGCCAGCCTGCTATAGAAATCAGTTAATGTTGCCACTTACCAGGGAATATAATTATGAGTAGCTGCCAACAAACTAGGCAATCAGCCTACCATCCAAGTAGACGTGTGCCTAGGTTGATAAACCAATAAATCAGGCATGAAGAAATGCAAATGCAGCCAGAAGCACAAAATCTATCCTCATTAATGAGCCAGGATGACATGTATTTCCTTGTCCAACTGTTCTGTGTTTGGCCTGTTAATGAGGACACATTTTGTGCTGCTGGCTGCATTTGTTCATGCAGCATGCCTGATCTATTGGTTTACCTAGGCACACATCTACTTGACTGGCAGGCTTGCTGCCTAGTTGTTTTAGCAGCTATTGCCTAGTGGTAATTATATTCCATGGCAATATTAACTGGTTGTATAGCAGTTCTGAAATAACTAGAAAAAAAAACTGGGAACTGCTGCTTAACAAATTTTTCCAGCACAACTGTGTCGGTTACTTTATCATGCAATATTAAAACTGCACACCTCTGGCTCTGTACCATGCAAAATACAAAAATAAAACAAACAGTACTTTACTATGATGTATGCATATGCATCCTACTCCAAAGGACAGTAATGAAGTAACTACTTAATGTGTGTATGTACAGAGGTGTGCAATTCCAATATACCCAAACCAAAGCCATAACTACAAATAAACAGATGGTTGTATACACGATTCTACCATCAACATGTATAGTGCACGTTAACTTCTTATAATAAGCAGATTGCTAGGACCAATCATTTCAGTTTAAAATAAAATACAATAATGTAATTAATTGACACAACCTGAAAGCAAACCAGACATCAGTGAAATGTTCTTAAAAAGAGAAGCCAATTCAACTGAATCATGGTACATTGGAACTATAAGCATGATGGGGTTGGGGGTATATAGCTTTGACAGTACCTATCAGTTCCAATGTACCATATATTCAACAGACAGTGCTAGAATAATAAGCACAGAAGTAAATGTGCACATCGACAGCCATGAATTTAGGTTTTGCTCCCTCTGACATATAAACTCTAAGACCACACAAGCTCAGAATACGTGGGGCATCTCTAGAGGAGGGGTGGTGTTCAGTATTGATGAGAGGAGGCGGCTGAGTGCAGGGGTGAGCAGCAGGGTTATCAACAATACGCAGTCAACACACACACACACACACACACACACACACACACACACACACACCTCTGCCTGCAGTAAAAAGTTGTTCCACAGGACCCTCTTGTGTTGGAAGCTCTACTTGACTTTCTCAACATCCGATATTCAGGTCAGCAACAAATGGAGGGAAGTGAGCTCCAGTCTCCACCGTCTAGGACCCACGAGGGGAGAAGTCTTCATTCAGCATCTATGTCCCCTTTCTATCTGAGCACCCCCTACACAACTAATGCGATCGTTTAGTTTGTGTGATAACAGATTCCAAAATAGCATAAAGCTGCCTTCACTTTCTGTTTTCTTTGCAGTCAGATTAGCACTCAAAACTTTTGGTTGTCAAGGATTGCAAAGCCCAAACGTTCCTTCCTTCCTTCCTTCTTTCTTTCTTTCTTTCTTTCTTTCTTTCTTTCTTTCTTTCTTTCTTTCTTGCTTTCTTTCTTTCTTTCTTCCTTCCTTCTCTCTCTCTCCTCTTTCTATTTTCTATGTCACCCAAACTATCATCAAAATGAAGCAGACCCCAGAGGGTAGACACTCAAAGGAGTGAATTAAAATAGCAAATATTCTAGAACCTATGGTTTATTTTTGCTAGAACCCTCACAGGTATTCAGTGCTATTACAACACCCCCTTTATGTACCGCAAACAGATGCTGATAAAATAAATAGCAATAGCATTGACCACCCCAGTCAGCAGATACGAAGGATATCCCAACCCCAACCCCTTCTCCACATAACCAACTTTCCGGTAAATGTCACCCATGGATGCTGGACAGTTCTAAGTCCAAGATCCACAGCAGGGCTGAAACCCTCAATGAACAATCACAGCTTTGAAAAACAAAAAGAAAAACAATAGATTTTCCAGTTCCACCAACATTCAGGGTTTTTTTTTTTTACTGCAGAGTACTGGGGATCGGGGCAGACAAGAGATTCATTTTTACCACTATCTTTTTAGAGACCGCTAACAGAACAGAAAAGGCCGAGAAAAGTACACAACTCATAAGCAATGTATAAAGCTACAAAGCAAAAGGGCAAACCCCACTAAACATGCCTTTAGCCATGCTGCATATTTGCCACAGAGACTGTTCTTCAGGCTTCATTTTACGGGGAGAGCAGGAAAATGCTCTTTGCAACTTTTGTTTGAAGTGCAGGAGTCAAAGCCGTACTTCCAGATAAATCAATTTAAAAGGGTAAAAAGCAGAACCATCCGAGAATGTTTGGAAAAACAACTCAGTGAGTGTCAAAACAAACCAAAGCACAAAACGATAACCTCAAACTTCTATAGAAGCAGTCATTAGTAAGTTGCAATGTGGGGGGTTGCAGAACTAATTTCTATCTGTTCTCACCATGTTGTTGAATAATATCATCTCATTAGGTTATGCCCTGTGGTCTGATTAGTAAGTTACAATGGAGAAAATACCTTTATGGAGACTAACACTGTGTAGATTGGGGGGGGGGCACATGGTAACCAGAATATATATATATATATATATACATACAGTATATATGCACATGTATATAAAAAACATGCAATAATTGAATGATCCTGTTTTACATGTGCTTCAGTCCTCCCCCCAGTACTACACAGTCAGTGTCAGTTTACATGAAGGTATTTACAGACAGCAGTATACTATACCCCCCAGGCCCCAAGTCAATAAAAAAATACATAAACAAACATACACCACCAGCATGTTGTTATGAGCTTACCTCAAATAAGCCAACACAAATAGTCCAAGTTCAGGAACAGAGTTGGCCACTGGAGGTCTCCGACTCTGGCACAGAAGAAGTGTCTAATGTCCTGGTTCTTTCTGTCAGCTGGTGGAGTAGGGCTGGTCGGTATAGAGATCAGGATGATGTCCTTGGCTTCCAGATGTTGTTCTTCCGTGTTCTTTGGTAAATTTCTTCCCCTTCGAGCTTCGAAGCAGGTGATCAGATCAGGTGATTACAGCTCTGATACCTGACTAAGTGGGCTTTAAAGCTTCTATTTATAAGGCAAAGTAGCCAAGTTTTTCTTTTGTTTATTTTTCCCGCTGCATATTTCCCTAAATACAGACTTGTGATTGGTTCTCCTAACCGAACCAATCACAACCCTAATCTGCCTCTCCTACTCCGATTGGCCCATTTACACTTTTGGGGCTCTGATTGTTGGCTTTCTAAGCCACTTTCTGCAGTGAAGCTGGCTGTGCTTAATGGCAATTGAATCATTCTGAACTACAAACCTTTAGTAAGCACAGCCAGCAGCATGTGCAACAGGCAGACAGTTTAGTGAGCAGCGCCAGCGCCAACGGCAGCTTCCCGACCATCCCTGAATCAACCGACGACCCAGGCTGTCCTGGTGTCCTCCAGTCCCAAACCAACAGGCTTCCTTTCAGAGTCAATTTCATTGTAGCCAGTAACCTGTTGTAGCTGGGTTTCTTTTTTTGGGGGGGGCGCACGGCCCAGCGGTTGTACTGTCCGTCAGTATGCACATTAGATCCTGGAGTCTCTCTTCGCCTTCGCTGCCACCCGACCAGAAGAAGTCTGTCCAGACTGTCCCACTGCCTGCAGCGCACTCAGCAGCACTCTACATGGAAAACTGGGTCATACTAGGAGAGTGGAGACTAGTCGCCCTGCCGTACCATGGTACCCCAGTAGTAGGTCGGTGAAATTCAACTTAGGCTGGGCTACTCGGGGGGTGGGGGGGCCTAAGTGCTAAACTGTGGTGCCACAGGGATTGGGGTTAAAAAATTCTGGGCTCAAGGGCTGGCTGGCTCATCCCATTCTCAGGCTCCGTCAGACACAGTCTGAGTAGATGGTCGCAAGCAGCAGGCTTCTCAGCAGACTCGCACTGCACTCGGTGGTGCTTAAGTTTAATTCATGGTGTGGCGAGCTGCTGCCTGGTCAGGGGCCTGTATTGTGAGTCGGGGTCTGGAGTGGAAAGAAGTTTACAGTGGTGTGTGTTTTTTTTTTTGGACTCAGTTGTTGTGCTGTGGCTGTGGTGGGCAGGCGGGCCACGAGAATGGAGTCCGGCGGGGCGGCCTACCAGGTACCTACACACTATGGTACTGTTGGTATTTTCTTGGTACACATACTGGCTCAGGCCCTCCCGGCTACTCTCCAGCAGTTGGCAGCCAGTAGCACACAAGACAGTCACAAACCATTTACGGCAAACTGTTTGAAATATGGCGTTGGCGAGCTGCTGCTTGGCCGGGGGACCTATATCGGGAGAGGGAACAAAGAAGTTTGAATCGAGTGTGCTGTGGTGTGGGTGGGAGGTTGCATCTGATCTTGGCATGAATGGCCGGGGAAAAAACGTCTGTCTGATTCTGTCGGCTTCGGGGGCCGGGGTCCAGATGATCACGGGGGGCCTGGGACATTTGCTCCATTGTCCCCCCCTTAATCCAGCCCTGCTCCCTGTTTTGCACTTGATTAGCCCCCCCTTCATGCCCTTTATTGTGTCAACCCTTGCACCTTCTGCTAACCCTTCAATGTCTTGGCACATATGCATTGTGCTTTTTGATTGGCACTTCCTAACGCTGTTATTCTCATTCATAATCTCACAACATGGTTTACTTTTCCTCAACTTCACATACATTGCCTATATATGATGCTTAGTTCCTACTCTACCTATTATGTCATTTTTGTTCTTAATTTCTTAATTGTCCTTCTTTCCTCCTCCCCAGGACACATCTGGAAAAAAGCTGTTATCAGCTCAATATGTCTTTCCTGGTAAAAATTTTGAAATAGATAGATAAATAAATAAATAAAAGAATAAAAGAATAAATAAATAGATAAATAGATGGATTAATAATAGATGATGGTCTAGCCCTGCCATGGAACAAAGGTTCCCGAGTAGAAGATAGATGAGAAACTGTCACCTGTTAGGAAAGAAAGAGACATTATTTAGCATTACTTGGCATGGCCACCGTGTCACTGTCCACCTGTGAAAGGGAAAACAGATTAAAAATTAGGGAGAGGAAAAGATCATGCCACATATTTACCATCAGATTATTGATGGCCATGCCATCACTGGCACAATGGAGCTACAGCATGTGGTGCTGCCAAAACCGTCAGTGGCTTGTGCTGTGCTTTTAAAGTGATTGGGAGACAAAAGAGAAATAAAAGCACATTTACATCAGTAGTATATCTTCCTAACTATATCGTTTTCTTCAGTGAAATAATTTGTCTGCCAAAAATATTAAGAATCCCATTTTGTTTGTCATTTTATATCATTTCTAAAACACCAGGATTTTCAGCTGTTTACTATTACCCAGTCCTGTGCCTTGCACCCTTTAAATATTGTGACACAGTGCCATCTGTTCTTTTCCATAGCAGAAACATGTTTAATACTATCCTAATATAGGGGGAATCCTCCATAGAACACATTTTAAAAAACTCTAAAATGGTGGCATCTTTAAACACTTGAGTCATATTGCAACTTTAGCTGTAAATGGACTTTTGATGCTATCTACACAAAGTAAGAACAAAAAGAGCATGATGATGAAGTAGATGTCAGAAATACATTTCTTTTAAAGTATCGAAAGTCATTTTTGGCAGACTAACAAATGCTTCTGCTATAAATGAAATGAACTTACCAACACAGCATACACTGTTGGCCTTTGCTGTAGTTCAGGTGACTTGAGGGATTACTAGCGGTACTGGCAGGATGTCCAAAAGCAGGTTGTGTGGCTGGTGGGATTACAGGCGACACTGGCAGTATGGCTAAATGGAGGCTGGCTGGCTGCTCTGATGTATTTATATAAATGTGCAGACACATGGCACAACTTGGAAAAAAATGTTGAGGAGGAAAGAAATCAATAATAAAGGAAAGGATTAAACTTATAAGGAGGAAAGGAGGGATATAAAAACATTGTTTTCTTTATGTACTGCTACTGACATCATCCTCATAAAGGAAGCAGCCCTCACAGTCTTCCAGACTGGAATTATCACCACTTGGAATTCTTTCTCCATTAGTGCCCAGTCCACCTTAGTGGAATGCAATTTGCTGCCATGCTATTTTACTTCCTCCTCATCACCACCACCATCATCATGTGGTACAAAAACAGATATACTTGTCGTAAGTGGAATGTGCCCTTCATTCATTTTAATAAATGTTAGCATTCCAATATTTCTAGGCATAGATTTGTACATCTGTCCTGCACAATAGCCCCTACTGAACTAAATACCCTCTCCATGCTTACATTAGAGGGTGGACAGCTTAAAATTTTCACTGCTGTGGAGGTCAATGCTGGCCACTTAATCTCCTTGCTACTCCAGTGCAGCAGAGGCTTTGCAGTATGTTCAAGTGACTGGTGTCTGCCAAATATGTATCCATCATGTGCTATGCTGCATGCTGTCCTACCGCCTTATTATCCTCCTTCTCCTTTTCCTCCATGTCCACAATTCCCATTCATAAAAAAGCATCCCAAAGTGGATTTATGGTCAATTTTCATCCTGTGAACAGCCCTGTTTGTCCAGCCCATTTAAGTGAGATGATAGCAACATCTGGCATGGTGTGGCTTATGGAACTGTGCCCATGAGATCTGTGCACCATGAACCAATCCTATGAGCTGATCAGTTAGATTACATCCCCAAGTCCTTGGTTTGATGTGGAAATGTGATCTACTATGGCACCGAGCAAAGGTATCAGGGACAGTAAAGAATGTCCAAAATTACAAAGCTGCTAGAAATAGGTGCACATGGGCAATATGGCAAGCAAAGGTCTCCCACCACAGAAATCAGAAGTCCCAGTGCCTGAAAGATGGCAACAAATTCCAGGCTACCATCAAACTCAGCAGTCCCAGTGCCTGAAAGATGGCAACAAATTCCAGGCTACCATCAAGGACCTCGTAGGGACTTGTGACTAGTCCCCACCAACCATGCTCCACCACAGTGACAAAGACACAGTTGACAAAGTTACCATAGCAAATATTTTCAGTGAGGCATTTACTGACTACAGTGCAGTCATACCACCTAAAACAACTGCTCACAGGACCAAACACTGAGCTGTGAATACCTGCTCCCCCTTCCTAACACCAGCTCAAAATTCTACTTTCAGCAGGAGACCACCAAGGAGACTGCTAAATACCTTTCAAGAGTGCTGGGTAAAACAAGGATGGGTGGGGATGGGATTGATATGAAATTTATCTCAATCACCCTCCCTGAAGTGGTCATACCTGTCACTAAGCTTTTTAATACGTCACTCCTGATATCATCCTTCCCATCTACCTGGAAAACTGCCCTGGTCACTCCAGTTCTAAAAGGAGGGGCTTGTTCGCTTGTGTCCAATTACAGGCCCATTTCCATCCTGTCTCCTCTCTCCAAAGCACTGGAAAAAATCATTGCAGACCAGCTCTCTGACCACCTACACAAATACAACCTCCTCAGCCCACAACAACATGGGTTCCACAAGTGGCACTGTACCAACATGGCCCTCATTGAATTCACAGGCCATGTCCACAAGGCACTAGACCAGGGACAACTAGCTGGAGCAATCTATGTTGACCTATCCAAGGCATTTGATCTTGTGGATCACAAGCTGCTGCTCCACAGGTTAATCTGCATTAGGTTGTCCTCGGACATGGTTGGGTGGTTCTCTAGCTACCTGTCTGAGTGCTTTCAGAAGGTAAAGATTAATGGTACCATCTCAGAGGCCAGGAAAGTAATGAGTGAGGTCCCACAAGGGTCTATAATGGACCCTCCTGTTGAGTCTCTTCGCAAATTACCTCCCAGCTGCGTGACCCTCTGCCAAAGTCCTGCTTTATGCAGATGCCACAGTGCTATTCCTTAGAGGCTCCTACCAACACACGCTGACCAGGAACCTACAGTGCAATTTTGACCTGCTACAGGAATGGTTTAACACCAGCCTCCTAGTACTCAATAGTAAAAAGACTAAGACAATGCTCTTTACCAGTTGCCAGAAGAGGAAATCCACCACACCATTTAAAATAGCACTCAATACGGACTCCATCCTCAAACAGGTTCACTTTTTCTGGTACCTGGGGGTTACAATCGATGAGTCCCTCTCTTTCAATGAACACTTAAGTAATATCACTAAGGCTACAAACAGGAAGTTGGGGACACTCTACAGACTCTGCTTCTGCCTCACCCCTGAAGCCAGGCTCCAGGTGGTCAATGGCACAATCCTGCCAATCCTGGACTATGTAAATGTGATTTATGTGCTGCCACGGACACTAGCCTACACAAAGTCCAACTTACCCTCAATAAAGCATGCAGATTTGTCCTGGATGCAGATTGCATTACACACACCTGTGAGCTCTACATAAAGACAAGGTTACTCCCCCTCTGGGATAGAATAAAGCTCCAGATCTGCTTACTAGGAAAGAAGACCTTACTGGGACTAGCACCTGTCTCCCTGCAGGCGTTATTCAGACGTGCCCCAGGTGAGCATGCCACAAGAAGTATCTCCAGGCATGCCTTGGCTATTTCCTTCAGGAAATCAGCCCAGGGAAGATGTGGCTTCACGGTGAGGGCTCCCACCTGGCTAAACGAGCTTCCACACACAATCACCAGCCTTCAACACCTAGGGCACTTTAAATCCAAACTCCATAAGTCCATCTCTCCTCCAGACCACTGCCTGTGTCAAATGTAATCCCAGCATCCAGCCCACCACTCAACTACCCACTTGCTTTGGCCAGGTTGCACCTACTCCCCTCCCTCTTACACCCCTTCCCCCCTCCCTACCAACTCCCCCCCACTTATCCTTTATACAGTACCTCCTCACTACCACCCCTCCACCTGCCTTCTGTCGAGTTCACCCACACTACCTCCTGCCTGGTCCCCCGTCCACTTCCTCTGCCCCCAACTCCTACCCTTCACCTGACCTCTGTCCAGTACAACCACACTACCTCTAGCCCATTTTCCTGACCTCTTCCTCCCCACCACTCCCCCCCCCACCTAACTGCACTTGCCAAACCCCAACTTGTCTCTCTGCACTTTTAACTTCTCTCAGATGGCTGCACATTGTGTACCTCCTCTGGGAAATTGACAATGCTACCAGCTGCTTCATTCATGTCTTGACTTGTTTAAACTGTAAATGTATTTGCTACCCCTTCCTATGTAAACTCTGTGTTAGTAGTACAACCCTAGTGTAAATTTGTCTGCACTAATTATGCTGTTGCAACAAAATGTATCTCCTTAAGTGTTGACGAGGATCATTTGTAAGTGAGCTCTTAGCTCAAAGGTTTGTAATTCCAAGTTCTCAATAAACAAAATAAATAAATGTTGTGCCTGAACATGCCCATCTTCAAGTGTGGATGACAGGCCCCTTTTGTATTGTGGGTTCAGCACTGTGGCAATTCGAAATATGAGAGACTGCAGAATGGTTGAAATATTGGTATTGCAGTGTAATACTTGCATGTGAGCTAATAATGCACAACTTGATCTATCTCCACCTGCCTCCAGCACCTGCTGTACATTTAACAAGATCTGCCTCAGCACTGTTAGCAATGGGATGGTCTAACTGATAGAGGCAGTGTCCCCCACTCACTGCCTGTGTGGCATGCTCAGATGGTCTCAGAATCATGATCATGCCATCCATGAGTCACCATTGCATAATTGTCAGAGAAATGGATGCTCCTGAATTGTCATGGCTTGTGTGCAGCACCAGGTATTCTGAGAAAACTTTGTGCTGCTCGTACAAGCACTCAATCAGTGTCAAGTTCCATCTCATGACAACTTCCAGCTTTAGACAGTGCTGAGACAGCTTGTTTTGGATCTGCAGCTGCATAAGATGGTCATGGGCCTTTTTCAGAATGAGCAAAGTGGGCACAGATGCCATGGGCCACAGTCAACTTTGCCTTGATTTCAGGATATGCTAGAAACTACTCCACTACATGATTAAAACAGTGTGCCATGCATGGAACCCTATAAAATCCTCCATCAGAGATGCATTTCATCACATACAAGCCAACTTTGCTTGCTATGGAACCTGCTTTCAGGGAAAGTGGGTGCAGCCACTTATCAATTTCAATCAGGAGCAATTGTAACATTTCTGACCTGTGTGTAAACCTGGTACACTTCCCATTACCAGTGTGGCATGCTTGCAAATACCAGAAATGTTGCTACCACCACAGTTGGTCTTCATGAAGTTTTTTTCCCCATCTCAGCATTAAATACTATCCCAGGTACCTGTGACCAGTGGACTATAATACTTAGATAAGAGCTACCAGCTGTTTGGCCACTGGTCCACATATCCATACTAAGGTGGATGTATAGTGATACAGGATGCTGCAGGGCTTGACTTACTGTGTGTGCCACAGTCCTATACAGCTCCAGAATAGCACAGGTGGAGAAATAAGTGTGGGACTTATTTGCATAACCTGCCCCATATTTTTCTCAGTGCTGTAACTCCCAACCGTGACATCATGCAAGGGAAACAAAGCTGGTTGGAAACAGAGACCTCTATTGATCAGTCTTGATACCGCAGACATCTACGCTACCAAAACAGGGGACTAAATCTCTCAGTATTCAGTAAAGAAATCTTGTCAGCTAGATACTATGGCCCAGATATTCAAAGCAGTTGCGCATGGCACAACTTAGTTGCGCAGGCACAAGTGCTGACTTGTGCCAAGGAGACATATTCAGCAGGAGCCAGTGTGTAGCACAAATCTCATTGCGCCAATGCACAACTATAATGAATGCAGGCGCAAGTGCAGGGGGCTTTCCCATGAATATACAATGCAGTGGGATATTCAAACGTGAAACCATGGCGCAAGTCCAGAGCAAATCAAAGATGCACCAAACAAACTTGTTCCTATAAATACAGGGCACAAGCACACAGACAGCACTTATGCCAGGTGAGAGGGAATGAGAGAGAGAGAGCGAAAGAGAAAGAAAGAAAGAAAGAAAGAAAGAAAGAAAGAAAGAAAGAAAGAAAGAAAGACACAGAGGGAGAGGGACAGAGGTAGCATAGAAGAGGGAGACAGGTGCGGAGAGAGTGAGCGAGACAGATAGACAGACACACTGACAGGCAGTGTACCAGGGTGGCACACAGCCAGCAGCAGCCAACCTCCCAAGGGGATATTGGACAGCGAGGGCAATGGATAGTGTACCCTTCATGATGGAGGCTGTAATTAGGTGTATGAGGGAGCAGGAGGAACAGCGACGCGGCCGTGGAAGGGCATGTCAGCGGTATGCCCGACACAGCTGGTACCGTGCCCACATCACCTTTGAGCAGTACAGTGACACAAAGATTGTGGGTCAGTACCACCTGAATAGGGCCATTCTGAGGCAGCTGTGAGAGCTGTACAGTAAGGAGATGCAGGCACCCACCAGAAGGAGCCACGCCATGTCTGTGGAGACGAAGGTGACAGCGTCATGTGCCTGCTTGCCATGGGCACCTTCCAGAGACCAACAGGAGACATCACATGTATAACCTAGTCAGCCATGTCCTGCCTTCTTACACAGTTCCTCAATGCTCTGCTTCCATGTGCATCAGAATATATCGGTTTCCCCAGCACACAGGCAGAGCATACAGCAACCATGCAGGACTTCCACAGGGTAGCACGCATGCCTGGCATGAGTGGGACCATTGACTGCACCCACATAGGCATCCGCATGTCACCTGGTCTCGAGGGTGTGGCATACATCAACAGGAAGGGGAGCCTGGGTGTCAACTGCTAGGTGGTGTGCAATGCAACTGGGCACATAACCAATGTCTGCGCCACACACCCTGGGAGTGCACATGATGTGTTCATCTGGCACAGCTCTGCACTCTGCCACAGGTTTGAATGTGGGGACATCCCCATGGGCCACCTAGTGGATGAGTATGGCATGGGCAACTGGCAGAGCATACCTTGGGATGGGGGAGGGAAGGGTGTGCATGTTGGCGTGGGCACCAGGGACAGGCAAGGGGTGCAGCATAGAATAGCAGAGAACTAACCATGTCATAATCCACACAGGGGACAACGCCTATCCACTGTGACCCTGGCTGCTCACCCCCTACTGGCACCCGTCATCCCCAGCAGAGGAACGCTACAACAAGGCACTTGCCAACATGTGCAACATCATCAAGTGAGTCTTTGGCATGTTAAAAGCACAGTTCCATTGCCTAGACAGGTCATGTGGTGCCCTATAGTCCAACCCCTCAAAACCCTGTAGCCTATTCCTGGCCTGCTGCATACTGCACCCCATGGCCATTGACCGTGAGATAGCTGTCGAGGCTTATGAGGGTGACAGTAGTGGGGATGACAGAGGCAATGGGCCAGAGGGAGGTGGACAGTCACCCCCTGGGTGGAGGGATCCTAGGCTGCAACAGCAGGTGAGATGACACCAGGACACCATTGCACAGGAGCACTATGGTGCACACAGGTAGGTGGTGCAATACACATGCATGGGCCTCACAAACAGGTACAGCACACATGCAGGGGCATGCATGGCATTGGACACGCACACACAGAGGCGTGAAGCAGAGGTAGGGGAGACAGGGGTATACAACCACACACAGCACTCCTCACAGCCCCCCCCACACATACACATATGCACCCACACACACAGGCATGGGTATGTGGTGTGGATCAAATGCATCACACCAGTGCACAGGTGCAACTGGTGTAAGACTGCCATCATCACACCCAAGCCACATGGCCCAACAGCCTGGCAAGCACTCACACAGGCAGCATGTGGTGCAACACACAGGCTCCGCACCAGTGGTAGGCACACACACACCACCCATGTGCACACTGGGCAACAGCTGCAGACCACAGGCAGGGCAGCCTGCACATCAGGTCTGCTGCATGGAAAAATGGTCACCACAGCCACGGGGGTGGCCACATCTGGGCCATTCAGCAGCCACAGGCTGTGCATCAGCCATGGGGAGTGTGCAACAGCCCCCTCAGGGGTTAAAACATGGGACCGTGACCGTGTCCAAGTGGGGGTGTTGGGGCATCCAAATAGGCCAGCCCTGGTCATGTCTGGGATGCCTACATCAGAGCCCGGTGTCAACTGCGCTGGGGTCACTCGATGCTGGGTTCGCGGGTGGACAGCACACTATGGGGCATCATCTGTGCCCAGCCATGCCCTGTAGCAGCCAGCAGTGCAAAGCCATCCAAGATCGCAGTGGCAATGCATTCCAGGGATGCAGTCATGGCCTCCTGCATGCACTGCATCCCTGCCAGGATCTGCGCAGTGCCCTTCTCCTGCTGCTAAGCTAACTGGTGCACCTCCGCATGTAGTGCATGCACTCCAGTGGCAAGCAGCACCTGTTGCTGAATGGAAACCCACAGCAAATGGGTGTGCTCAGCCAGTGGGTCAGCATCCTGGGGCTCCCAAGCTGGATGCCGATCCCCATGTGGTGAACAGGCACACTGCACAGTCCCCTTCTCTGATGGACACTGCACAGTGGGGTCTGCAGGGGTAATGGGCATGGCAGGTGCTCTGGCGGCGGACCCTGTTTCTGGCTGCCCGGTGGCACCCACAGCCTGCTGCTGTCACCCGTCCAGCCACTGCACACCACCCAGCACCTGTGAGGCTGCACCACTTCCCCCACAGGGCACAGCCAGGGCAGAGCACACCGCTGCACCCGCAGTGGTGGCAGGCAGCTGTTCCGCCACTGGCAATGCACTGGGCATGCTGCCTTTGTCAGTGGCCAGCAGGGGAATCTTACCCACAATGGTGGCCATGCTGTCCAGGATGAGCATGACGTCATCATCGGTGTTGGACCCCATCCTGATCTGTGTCTCTGCACAAAGAACACCAAGGCTGGCATCCTGCAGGAACACATTCAGGGTCTCATCCGGCCCATGGTCCAGGACATCTATCTGCACAGTGGTGGTGAGCTGGAGCCTGTCGGGCCCCCAGATGCCAGTGGAGGTGGAAGGCTGGTCCTCTGGGGATGTTCTAGCATCCATGGCTGCTGCTGCTGCCGGTGCCCCGTCATCTGCATGGAGGTGTGTTGGTGCTGCAAGAGCAAGACAGACATGTTAGTGATGCATTGCCCACATGTCCCCCCCCACACTGCCACTGCATGTGTCCTGCAGCATGGCATGCATGTGGATGTGCACACATGCTGCATGCATGCATGCTAGCATGGCTGTGTACACACCCTCCATGCCCCCAGCTTTGTGTGGCTGATATACTTACTATGCAGTGATGGGCTGCCACCCATCTGGAATCTGCCACCAGGCACACCCTCCACCATGCTGTGGTGCATGGTGACTGTCACCAACTCCTCCTGTGCCGTGAGCGGTGGTGCATCTGCAGGCCCCCCTCCGGTGGCATTCTGGGATGCATGGATGGCCACCACCTTCTCCTTGATGCACCTCTTGTTCATGTCCACCTTCTTCTGACACTCCTGTGCTGACCGCTGGTGGCTGCCATGCTGGTTGATTTATGCTGCCACCTCCTCCCAGGCCCCAGTCCTGGCCTGTGGTGTGCCTGTGGCACCACTCAACAGGGACTCCCTGTTGAGGTAGGAATCGAACAGGGCCTCTGTCTCCACCTTTGTGAAATTGGTCCTGCGCTTCTGAGCAGGACCACGCTCCTCACCCTCCTCATGTTCTGACATGTCGCTTCCCGTGGACATGGACAGCACAGTGTGTCAGTGGCAGCACCACCCTGTTCAGTCCCTCCCTGCTATGCTGGCAACTCCCAGTGAGCTGCAGAGGCATGCACAACTTACCCCAAAAATGATGCAATATTGGTCCATGACCTGTGCTGTTCTATGGGGCTTATGTAGCACAATGCATGCAAATGAGGCTTGGCACAATGGTAATGAGATGCTAATGCACCCAGTGCTTCACACATTGGCTGGTGAACTCATTTGCATGTGGCATCTGAATATTGCGATTTTGCTCCGTGCACAATGAGATTGCTCCACAGTAAGTCACAGTGCAATGCACAAGCATGCACAGTGTGCAGGCCCACAGTGAACATGTGCCAAACAGTATCATGGTGTCAATCGTGCACCGTGTGCCAACAGTGTGATGGGGGGCATGGCATATGGTGCACCAGGCCTGCTATCATGCAGACGTGCACTGAGCAGAGGTGGGTGACCCCTGACCCCTGATGTGACCCCTGACCACTGGGTCACTCCCCTCACCCGGTGACCCTGCCTAGCCATGCCCATGCCACACATCTCTGAGACTGCTCAATTGGTGGACACAGTTCATCTTCCCGCACATCACACATCTGGTGCATGTCGTGGCCATGTGTACTTACTGCCGCCATTTTGGTCATCGGCTTCATTTCACAGCATGGTGCAGTGACGGGTATTGAGAGTGCAGAACTGGGTACAGGTCAAGCTGGTCAACCTGGTCACCTGTATCCAGCCCCACACCCCCCAACTTTTTGGCCAGGTGCCCCTGCAGCAGCCCAGGGTCACTGTGTGGCAGGGGATTGCTTCCACACTGCAGCAGAGGACTGGGGTGGCCATGACGGGGGAGCTGTGTTGCCACCAGTATGGCAACCTAGTGTGGAGGGATTCAGAGCACCTGAGGAAGCATAAGGCGCATGCCATGTGTGGGGCTGTGCCACAGCCAGGTAAGTAGGCCCATGTTACATGTGTGCCCTATTGCTATACTGTGGTGTTGGCTAGACTGCCTGGCATGCCCTGCAGAGTGGTGCACTTTCATTGTGCGCATTGCTTTTTTGGCATTGCCAGCCACCTCTTGCCGTGTGATGCAGCTGTGCAGGACGTGTCTGGCAGGAGCTCACCCTGTGCACAGGGGTTGGGGTGGTGCGCAGCTTCTGTGGATGTTTACTGATGTGTACCTGTCTATGTTCCATTCCCAGGGCCTGAGAATTGCCAGAGGGTGCAGGCAGCAGCAGCAGCAGCAACACCAGCAGGACAGCAGGCCACAGCAGGCCACAGAGGAAGAGCAGGAGCAGCTCCAGCAACAGCGGGGACATGGAGGGCAGGTAGGCACTGTCATTGTCCTTCACAGATTACATGGGGGTGGCGGTGGTGTGGATGTGGACACGGCCGCCTGTGCCATGTGCCATGACAGCTGTGTGTGTCGCACTGTGCTTGGTGCTTGCCACTGTGGCGCATCCATTGGACACATGTGCCAGCTGTTGGTGGGGTGTGTGTGCACCTGGCTACCACTAACGTTGCTGTGGTGCTGCCAGTGACTGTGCCATGTGACTGTCATTATGCAGTCAGGTGGCCATTGTACGGTGAGGACCACCTCTGTGCAATTTCATGGAATGCCGCATTGCTGGCAGGCGTTGGCCCACTCCCTGGTGGGTGGCCGGTAAAGGCCCTCCAGGGGGGCTGTTCCCACTGCCTATTGCACGCTGTGGGTGAGCATGGTTCCTTGTGACATTGCACTGATCACCTGTCCTGTCCCTTGTCATAAGTGTCCAGTGAAGAAGACGGAGGCCCATCTACTGCAGGCTGCTCCAGCAGCTTATCCTTATTATGTCCACCATGATGGAGGCTGTCCTGCAGGTTCGCTGCCTGATGCTGGAGGAATGGAGGCAGTGAGGGCTTCAATGGGTGGAAAGCCATGGCTGCTGGTAGATTGGCCCCAGCATTCCCTTGCTGTATCTCCCCTACAGTCCCCCATCCCACTATACAGTCCCTGTTCTCTGTCCCCTTCCCTCACTTTCCTACCCTTTTCCACCTACTTGTTGTTGTAAATAGTTTGGTTTTGCATTATATATTTTTTGACTTACCTGCCAGTGTCTGTGTCTGCTTTGCAAGTGTTGTGAGGAGCCATGTTGCAGTGGCCCAGTGCCTGTCTGTGTGGTGTGCATGTGTCCGGGCGTGTGTTGTGCTTCTGTGGTTCACTGCAGTGTGATGTGGTGTGTCCCACTGTGGTGGTGTCCCTCCCCTCGGTCAGTGGCTGTGCCTTGGGGTGCCCATGGGGCAGCTGTCAGGGGTGTGTGGCAGGTGTGTGCATGGTGATGGCACATGGCCATGGTCTTTGGTCAGGTACTAGCCACACACTGTGTTGGGGCTCCCTGCTTGACATTGTGCAGCCTGTCCTATATGGTCTGCCATGCTACGTGCTTCCTGACATTTTCCGTGCCTACTGTGTGGGCTGCCTGTGTGCCCATGTGGCATGTGTGTATGTGCTTGGCTGCATAGTCCTGGGTGTGGCCTGATCTGGTCTGGGTGTGTGGTGGGGGCATGGCCTGCAGCCTGTGGGGGGACTTCCTTGGTGGCCTTCCATTGGTCATTGGCACCTCCTGTTGTCTACTACCTCTGCCACTGTTGTGTTCTGTGGGGGTGTCTGGGTGCCTGTGTGCATCCTGCTGTGCCCTGCTGGTGGTGGCCTCCTGTGGCCTGTCACTGTGCTTCCCTGGCTCTGTTCCTGGGTCTCTTTTCTGTTCTGTGCCCCCCTCTGTTGCTCTGCTGCTCTGCTCCCACAGTTGCGCTGGAGCATCTCTTTCTGTGCCATGTCTCAACTGTGTTTGTGCCATGGTGCACCTCTGGTTGCACCATGCCACAAGCCTGGTTGTGCCATGGTGCAACTGTGCCATATTCAGCCAGGTTGCACTGGTGCAGTGTGGCTGGCGCAGCCTCTGAATATGGCTCCTGATGCACCATGGCACATCGGATTTGTGCTGCACTGGACTTGCACTGGCCTTTGGTGCATTTCTGAATATCTGGGCCTCTATGCACAATGCCTTGTTTTGAAAATTAACATATATGAGCTTTTATTGTTGAAGCCACTGCAGAAATATGAGATTACAGTTCACAGTAAGGAAATTGGAAAACAAGTTCTTATTGTACCCACAGTGCCTTACTGCAAATGTCTACTTATTATTTTTATTTATTTATTCAAGTGTTTCACCAGGAAGGCATGCTGAACAATTACTGTTCATTTCCAGATGCAACCTGGGGGTAGGGAAGTGGAGTTACACAAGTATGTAGTACATGGGTACAATTGAGGAGACAGTAATGCAACAATTACACTAAATACAAGGGCAATTTGCATATTAGGTAGATGGCAGTAAGCAGAGACAGTAGGAACAATATGGTGGGTAAATACAACAATTAGAATAGTATTACACATGAGAATAGAACAAAAATACAATAGGGATTTCTTTGGATTAAAAAGGCATCTGCAAAACCTCACAAAATTGCTTTAAAGAGCAACTGTTATGTCCCCCCTCCCTGAGAAGCATAAAAAATCCTTACCTACCCCCAAATCCAAGCCATGTAATTTTTTCCTTTTTAGGTGCCTCAATTTAGGAAGGGAAGGGATCATATTTTTACTCTGAGGAGCCCCACAGCGTAGATCTCTTCCACTTCCTTGTAGCTCTGCAGAGTGCACTCTGCCCCGATCCACCCCCGTGCTACAACATTTTGTGACATCAGTATATGAAGAGTGTGGGGATGTGTGCCTATAGGCATGAATGGGGGCTGCTATTTAAAGTTTAATTTTGGTAATTTAGATTGCCATTCAGAATAAATCATGGCCACCACTTAACTAACAAAGACCTTTTTAGTTAAGCAGTGGCCATGATTTATTCCAAATGGGCACCTAAGGTACTGAAATGCAACTTTAAATAACAGCTCCCATTCATGTCTATAGGCGTGCACACCTGTGCTCTTCATATACTGATGTCACAAAACGTGATAGCACAGGGGCAGATTGGGCGGGAGTGCACACTGCAGAGCTACAAGGAAGTGGAAGGGATTGGAGCCGCAGGGGCTCCTCAGAGCAAAAATATGATCCCTTCCCTTCCTAAATTGGGACACCTAAAAAAGAAAAACGTACATGGTTTGGATTTGAGGGCAAGTAAGGGATCTTTGGGCTTCTCGGGGGAATGTAACAGAGACCTCTGTAGGTCAGTCTTGGTAGTGCAGACATCCACACTACCGATATAGGAAACTACATCTCTCAGTAAAGAAATCTTGTCAGCTAGTCACTGTATGCACAATGCCTTGTTTTGAAAATAAACATATGAGAGCTTTTATTGTTGAAGCCATTACAGAAATATGGGACTGCACCTCACAGTAAGGAAATTGGAAAACAACTTCTTATTGTACCCAAAATGCCTTGCTTCATATGTCTACATATTTTTTTTGTAAACTATTTTAAATCAGCAGCAGATCAAAATTGTTACAGTCATAATTGTTCAAGACACAAGTCTACTCAGACAAGATATGTCAGCATAATACCTCTTGCAGTCACCACCACCAAAATAACGGACAACACCTCTGAGTAACTAACATTTATTTCAAAATTATAATTTACCCAAAATGCATTGGTGCTGTATGTAAAACATTGACAGTTCCCTTGCATTACATCATTCTGGGGGTGTGGCCACACACAAAAAAATGGAGGACAGTTCTGCTAAACCATAAAACAAAATGTCTATGATAGGCTTTTTTACAAAACAAATTGCAGCTTCACCATTCTAATCATGGGTGGCAATGGTATACTATGCGAAAAAGGTGTCTGAAAAACCTCACAAAATCACTTTAAATATGGTCTGAAGTGTAGGCTGCACTGTTCAGGGATCTGGGCTGCAGACACAAAACAGCTGGTATCTGTGCACCAGTGGCATGAATGATGGGGTAGCTTTAGACTGAGACAAGTAACAGATGCTGAACAAATGAATGACATGGTTTTGGATGTTTTAGGGACAGTGGTTGATGTGCTTCACTAACTCTGTCTGCTAATACTCACACCAGCACTGCTACTGTACTCTGCCCACTTTTAGGAAATCTTACCTAGTCTTCCTCCTCTGCATGCTTGTAATAATTATTCATGATTACTTCAGAATCCTGCCCTGGATTTGCATCTATGACACTTTGGGATGTCTTGCTGAATAAGGTCGATAAGACAAAAGGGCCCTCTGCACCTGATTCCTTTTGGTGCTGAATGCAGCATGCCAGGTGTCTTGTCTTCAGGTGTGTGTGTGTGTGTTGCCCACCAGTGCTAAGGTGGCTGCCATTTTTCCCACAGCACACATGCTTGACACAGCTGGCAGATAGCCAATGTTTCATCTTTTGGATCCAGAATGTAAAAATCCCAAACTAGGGATTTTGTGTCCATTGTTTTCATATGATGGTGGTGGACTGGGCACTGGGAAATTACTGGGGGTAGAAATGGGTGTTCTGGGTCATAATTTCTGCTCTGCTACAACCATTGACTCATACTCTGTTATTACTACTGGCTCAACAGAGCCAACAGCTGGAGAGCTGGGGGGACCTTTACTGATGCCCTGTCCCTGGTCCTTACTTTTCTTTTTCTCTGGTTCACATAGAGGGTCCATATTGTCATCCCCATTCCCACCTATGAGTCCTCCTCCTCACTTTTGTCGCCCTGTATTTCCTTTTTAGCAGCATCTGATTCCATAACACTCAGATCTGCAACATCACACTGTGACTCAGGCTCAGACTCTTGCAAAACACTTTTGGGAACATAACCACTGACTCAGCTGAGTGTGTTAAATCATGTTTTTCATAGGCACTGCACCTTTAAATTCGGGACTGCATTTTGAGTGTTGAGCACTTTAAAAATGAGCCTTCATATTACTTCCTTATCCTATGAGAAAGCCAGAGGGCGAAACCAGCCAGGGTAACCATGGCTTTTTTCTACCGCCACTGTATAAGGTATTTACATTTGTATATGTTTTCATGAATGAAATAAAACATAAAATTAACCTTGAAGTCAGGTGCCGGCATTTTTGGTATTGCTTGCACTTGTTACAGTCAGGCACGGACTACTAGTGTGGAGAGATGTTCCTTTGCTTGCTATTTTCTTTTACAGTATGTGTAGATTTCAGAACACAACACAACAATTCTAAACTCCTTACTGACTAGACAGACAGTACACAATAACACCAACATGTTTTCTTTGTTTCTTTTTTTAACAAAAACAATACACAGCAGGGATTTAATGATTAAAGAACTAGGGAGAGACATGCAAGACTACATAACACTTTACAAGACTTTACACAGAAATAACAACAGAAATATATTATTTTTATTCTATATTAGTTTTTCTCACAAAACAATACACAACTAGGATTATTTAAGGGACTGGGGGATCCACGTAAGACTACAGCACTTTACAAGACATTGCACAGACAGCAAACAACAAGAACAACAGCCCAAGATTTTTTTTTCCTTTTTGGTTTTAAGAAAAACAGTATACAACAGAATTGTGGACTAGGGGTCAGACTCAAGGACACATACAAGACACTATGGACACACAAAATAAAGTTAACTTCTAACAAGCCACATACATGAAATTAATGTAGTTAAACTACAGAGACAAAAAATAATTCAGTAGAACAAACCTCATGGTTCTTTTTTCTTTTTTTAGTTTTTGTTTACTGGGTAAGGTGTCGTAGCCACAAAATATGACTATTTTCACACACGACCTGGGAGGTTACAATACAAAATTGGCAGACAAAGCAAATACCAGGTATAGTTCAGAGGTAACCAACCATACAAGGAAAAATCTACATGATGTTCTGTGACGTTAACAGTATTGCTAATATGACAATGACCGAAAAATACACAATAGTACAAAACGTAATAAGCATACAATCATAGTGCAGTAGAGTTTTAAGACATAATCCATGGTAAGTGCTACATAAAACAGTAACAAGGGGTCAGAGCAAAACTGAAACATTTTGAGAGCTGAGGAAGAGGATGTCAAGCACCCTATGGGGGTTTAAAACAGAAACATAGGGCATGTTTGATGAGGAGAGCGTGATGCATCTTTTTAAAAGCAATATGACTAGGTGCAGAGTGAACATCAAGAGGTAGGTAATTCCAATATTTTGGGGTCAGGCAGGAGAACGCTGAGGTTCCTTTTAGAGTTCTGCACCTAGGGGTGTATAGTAGAGACAGTCCAGTAGAGCGGAGGCCATAGGTGGGGGACAGAGGCACAGGCATGCCTGCAAGAGAGGTAGGTAGATTAGTTCTAATGATGTTGTTCAGCAGAGAACTAAGGGCAAAGAGTCGATTGGCAAATGGAGAAGGCTATCTAAAGTCTGCATATAGCAAGCAATGCTGCTTCAAATGTGGGGAAGCTGAGGCATAATGACAAATACTATTGTACATTGTATCCCACTTACTTAGAGTGGTTTTTGAAGCATTTATGTAGGTGACAGCACCATAAGCAAGGGATGGAAGTAGGATACCCCTAGAAATAGCTAGTCTAGCTGAGGAGGTAAGCATCCGACTAGTCCTGTAAGCTATTCCGAGTTTGAAGTTTACTGACTTGCAGGTGTCGACGATGTGCTGCTCAAAACTGAGAGTTTCATCAAGCAGGAGTAAAGCAACAAACCACAGAAAATGGCAACAAATTACCAAAACACTAACTAGAACAGCAGCAGACACTGCTTAGGCTATAAAGCAAGCCTGTCTTTTGTTGGTGGAGCTACGGAAAAACTCCCCTCCCCCAAAGCACATTGCACTGTCTGCAATACAGAAACTGAAACTATTACTTAAAACTAGGTAAAAAAAACTAGATAGATAACAAAAAAATTAAAACAAATATTTACTGATCTACAGGCACAAGGCACAGTACACACTTAATGGAATTATTGTGGACAAAAAAATCCATATTTCAAGTGGTTTCATAAGCTTTTTTGGCAAACAGTTCCAGAGTACAGCTAACTCCAACTCTGTCTTCTTCACACTGCACTGAATTTAGCCCACTCATGGAAAAACAGACCATGTGACCTCCTATCCCATAAATCCTTGCTAACTTATCCTTAGCACCGTAACTCATAGGCAAATGTAGGTGACGTTGCCAGTTTTCACCATTTGTAAATTTCTACTTTACCATAAGGCAGAATTTTGCTTTGTGGAGTAAATTTGCAAATTTCTAAAAAGTTTTGCAAATTTCTAAAAAGTTGTGAAATTCTACATGTACAAAATTTTTATTTTCTATATTTACTGTGCTTCATTCTCCTCATCTGGCCCATGTTGGCTCAGCATCTTCCCCCAGCCCTGTCACCAGTCCCACGGGATGTACCTTCCCCCAGTGTTCCTACCTGGCCTACCCCCAGGGTGGGGTATTCAAGGTGGGGGCCTTCCATTCCCTTCATTAGAACCTGAGGCTCAGTGCTCGAGGAACCCCATGGGGCAATGGGGTCAGGCCTGCAGGATGAGATGAGTGGCACACTGCATTGCCCTATTTTCCAGTTTTTTGATCAATGGGTGTGGCTTGCAATGATGTCAATGGCAAATGTCAATGTCTGCCACGCCAACCCTATTCAGCAACCTCTGGAGGTTAGTCCCCCCAGCCTCTCCTAGGGGTCTGTCAAGTGCCAGCAGGTAACCCTCCCTTCCTATGGGAGGAGGAGAGCAGTCCTGAGATTCTCAGTCCTCCTCACCCCTCACTGATGGCATCGGGAGTGTTAGCACTGGTGCTGGTGTTGAGCAAATTTTTCAAACTTCACCTAGCACCAGTGTGGAATCAGATGAAGCACTACATTTGGAGGGATGTTAAGCTAAGGAATCATGATCAGCTAATAGAGCTGCATAAGACACTTTTGGAGGAGATTGCTGACAGTTGAAGTCTGTAATAATTATATTGATTACATGAATAAAGAGGTGCCAGCCATGGCTCTTGCCAAAGTTGTGCCACTGCAATGTAATAATAATAATATTAAACTTTGATTCTGCAACAGTAAGTGTTTTGCTATTTTTTTGTATTCCACTTTTTTGCTGTGTCAGGATGTAATGCCTAGCCTAACACCTAGCCTAGCAACATGCTGAAGCGTGA
Source organism: Neoceratodus forsteri (assembly GCA_016271365.2). Lineage (NCBI taxonomy): Eukaryota > Metazoa > Chordata > Ceratodontiformes > Ceratodontidae > Neoceratodus > Neoceratodus forsteri. Next base: position 852,080,451 of record CM057458.1, read on the forward strand.
TCTCAGGTTTGCTAATTGCAACTATTCTATGGGGTATGAGTGTCAAAGAGTCTGAGGAACTACTGAATAATAACCCAGGTTGTGTTGCTGTGTCATGTTCTAACATCTAGCAGGGTAGCATCCTGAGATGTGATCTCAGGTTTGCTAATCCTGTATGTGGGGTGGGAAAACCAAGGCTGAAGGATACATTATGAAAGAGGCAGCAGACCGATGGAAAAGTATCACACATGCAGTGTTGTACTGGGGTACGTGGGGATAGAATATAAATATATATATATATATATATATATATATATATATATATATATATACATACATACATACACAGAGTATATATATACATTTGGATTTGTGTCCATGCATATTGTATAAATATGAAGAACAGTTCAGTTCTCTGAGAAACCAGCTCAATTACTTCTTTTTTTTTTCAAATTCAGAAGAGCTGCAGTACTAAATGATAACCCAGTTCTTGTTGCTGTGTCAGGTTCTAATGCCTAGCTGGGCAGCATCCTGAGGTATGATTTCAGGTTTGCTAAGCCCCTCTGAGGGGGTGTGGTGTCATTGAAAAATGCAGTAATCTTCCTAATTTCTGCAACGAAAGAACTGACATCATGGTATCATGTATACAATTTAAACTATGAAATTCTATACATTTAATATCATACTTTTTAATTAAATGCAATACACTAGGCACTGTAGGCAAATGTAATATGCGAACACAGCACAAGTGTATCAAATCTGCTTCATAGACGCAAGGTCAAGTTAAATCTCTGAATTCAGCTCTAGGTGGGATGGGACTCTAGCTCTGATATAGAAGCTGGCAGTATAGCCTAGAGGGTTGAGTAATGAGCTGTGAATGAGCTTGGTACCTGCAGACATGGATTTGATTCCCACAACCTCCAATTGCATACTGTGTGACTCTGAGCAAAGTCACTTGACCAGCCCAAAGCTCCTGGGCTGCCTCTGAAAACAGGCACTTGTGCCTAGTGGGCCATACCTCGATAACAAAGACTACAAAAAAAAAGCAGTGTCCCACATTTGCACATTATGCAATTACATACTACCAATCCCAGTGATATAGTACCTGTTGGCTGATGATGCTGACTCCAGTATCACCTACTGTATTTTTGGAGGGGAGATGCTGGGACAGGTGCTAATACTTGTACAGTACCTGCAATGGTGGTGATGGCACTGAACTGCTCCTCTACTGTTTACTGTGCTACTCTTTTGGTTGCTGTTGTGCTTATTGGCTGTGTGATGTGTAAAGTTATGTTTAACATTGTTCAAACAATTTTCCCCAAAACTTCACCTCCACAATGTAAATTCCACAGAACATCTCACCTCCGTTACCTTTGACATTCAGCATGCTGTCTCCATCTGATGCTGTACACTACATAAAAATGTCTGTGCAAGTGTGTAGTTTGTCGGTGGTTAGTGCAGCGAGGCTTGGAATATACCTCAGAAAGTTGTAGATGATGTCCTTCTCCCCTTATATGGACTTCACAGAGGGGGAAAGATCTGGCAGGTGACTGAACCTGCAGAGGTATGTACAGTACATACCTGTTATGTGGTCACTGATGTGTGTGAGTGTGTGTGTGTGAGTGTGTGTGTGTGTGTGTGCTGTCACTGATGTTGTCTCCATCTTTATAATGCCACAGAATTTCCATGGATGTGGGGAATGGATAGTCCTGGAATGTTGGGACCAACCTGAGGGGGGCACATCTGTGGTAGTGGCACATAGGCACCAGTGGCTGTGGCCACTTTATATTGCAGACTTCTTGTCCTGCAGGGTCAACAGCCAGGACACCTACTTTAAGGATCATGTGGGTTTCCTGGGGGACCTGGAAGAGCCATCAAAGGTATGTGCATGTTGGGGGCACTGTATGCCAGCTGTACACAGTGGTAGGCTTGCATGTATAGCCTGCTCATGATTGTCATCTGTGTTCTTCTTATTTCACCAGTATCATGTTTCTCTGTGCAGGATGGTGTTGGTGGAGGGGGGTACACAGCCACCACCATCAAGAGCTCAAGTGAGGATTGACAGGAGGAGAAGGGAGTAGACTAGGCCAGTCGTAATTTGTCTATCCATTGATGGGATACAGTCTAATCTAATCTTTTTTTATCAAAAAAAATATTTATATACTATACTACATCTTTCTCATTTTTATTCTGGCCAATGATATCATGCCACTTACTAGGTCTGTCATACCATATTCAGATGGGAATGTGACAGAGTGTTTCCAGGGGCCCCCTCTCCTCACTGAAAGCTGCATCCCCTGGCTCACTGGTTCATTAAGTGTTTATCTTGGAATGTGACAGACTGTTTCCAAGGGGCCCATCTCCTGAACTGGGAATGGCATGGAGTGTTTTTAACGGTCCCCTCTCCTCAATGAAAACTCTGACAAGCTGATTGTCAGATGGGCATGTGACAGAGTGTTTCCATGGGCCTCCTCCTCAGCTGGGAGTGGCACAGAGTGTTTCTAAGGGCCCCCTCTCCTCAGTTAAAACCCTGATATTCTGATTTGTTAAGTATTCAGAAGGAAATGTGACAGAGTGTTTCCAAGGGCACTCTCCTCAGTAGAGAATGTGATAATTTGTTTCCATTAGCCCCCTGTCCTCGCCTGAGAATGAGACAGTGTTTCCAAGGGCACACTTTCCTCAGTTCCCTCCCCCAATATTCCATTGGGAATGTCACAGAGTGTTTCGAAGGCAACCACACTTCAGTGAGGTAAGGAAGTGACCCTTTCTACATAGGGTGATCACCCTCATTGTAACTCATTTTGAGTGACTGTGTCCTTCATTTCAGTTATAAAAGATTGAGAGGTATGCACCTCTCCTTAATCAAAGCTGTATCTCCTGGCCTGCTGAATCATTAGTAATGAGTTGGTAATGGAAGAGAGTGTTTGCAAAGGACCCCCCCATCCCCAAACAGGTATTCTGTTGGGAATGGCACAGAGTACTTTAAATGGCCTACTCTCCTCATATCTTGAAAAAGAGAAAGGGAAGTCTTGAAACATTGATGTGAAGGGGTTGCTGTTTTCTTGATATAATGTGTGCTGTGTAACCTTTTAAGCGTGTTTTTTTTATTAAAGACTTCTTTTTTATCATGACCAAGCAACTGGTTGTTTTCTCTTTACCCTGGTCAAGTAGCTGCTTTGAGTTTTGTAGTACGGTGTGGAAATTGTTAGAAAGTCAGCACTGCCCTTAATGTCCTGAGCTGACTCACTCCCTGCTTCTCCTCATATATCAATGCACTGTGCCACAGGGAGGTTTGTATCACAAGGGTAAGTGCAGGCCAGCACTGGCATGGTGCAGTGGGCAAAGTGGGGGTGAGTGGTGTGGCAAGATAAGTCCATATTTTATTATTGTGGGACATGTTTTATATAACGTTATGTGAGAAATGCATCAGATGACCATAGTAGCCAGTATAAGGGCAAGGAATCATGGGTACAGGTACATGGACCCTAGAGTAATGTTGCAACTCTTGTTACTGGGCAGAAAAGCTGTTTGTTGCTAGCCAGGAAACTGGAGTTAAGTTATCTAAAAGGAGACAAAAGAATAATTAAGCCTAACTGGGAGGCCAGCTAGATCAATATGTTTGTGAAAGGACAGGAATAGTCGAGATGTCTGGACATCCTTTGTGTTGAGAGGTCTGCAGTGACTTTTTTATTTATTTTTATTTATTTATTGTAGAGATCAGATTTACAACCTTTGAGTCAAAGACTCGTTTACAAAGGTACCTCGTCAAAAAGGGGGGGGGAGACAACAAAAGTGTGAGGTTAGGACAGGGAAATGACGAAACAGGTTAGATACATAAAAAATATACACTTGGAGAGAGCAGACAGTGAGTCTGCGCTGGATTAAACTTGTGGAAGGTACTAACATTGGTAAGAACAACAAGAGACTCAATTTGACAGCAAGTCACAAGTTAATAGGTACTAACATTGGTAAAACAATAATAGATACATTATTCATAATTGAGCATGTCCAAGCTAATATGTAGCTATATAAGACCAGTGGGCGAGGGGCTTGAAAAAGGTTAGTAGGGACCGGCATAGAGGCAGTAGGGACCGGCGTGGGGCAGCTACAAGCATTTACAACATCGGCTGTCAATAATATGCTGGCGAAGGGCAATTTTGAAGCGGCCAATACCAGGGATCTTGGAGATAGTTTCAGGAAGGGAGTTAAACCAGGACGGGGCTTGGTGATGGAAAGATCTTTGGTAGCGAGAGGTCCTCGCTCTGGGAACGTTGAAGGTGGCTGCGGCGGCGTACCGGGTTGGCAGGGACCTAGCAGCCCGCTGCAAAGGTCCAGAGACCCCAGGAGGGCAGAGACCTGACAAGGATTTTTTGGCCAGTAGGCAGGTTTGATAAATCAGTCTTTCCTCAAGAGTGAGTATTTTTGTGGCGGAGTATAGCAAACAGGTGTGGGTTCTGCTGTGGGCACCGGTAAGGAGCCTACATGCTTTATTGATAGAGGTCTGGACTTTGGATAAGGCAGAGGCATCAGCAGCAGCGTAGACAGGGGAGACCGTGAAGTCGGTAGCGATAATACCGATGAGGTGATGGCTAGTTTTAAGGCGGGTTCAGGGAGACAGTCTTTGTGGCGGTAGAGAAGACCGATCCTGGAGTTCATTGCAGATGACAGAGCTTTAAGGTGGGCATGGAAAGTAAGGCAGGAGTCAAAGGTGATGCCCAGGTACTTATAGGATGTAACCTGCTCCAGAGGGAGGGGCGTGCTGGTGGTAATGTGGAGGGGGAAGTCTCTGGCATTGTTTTGCCGATGAGAAAATAGCATGGACTTAGTTTTCTTTAGGTTCAGGACTAGGCGGTGATTATTGAACCACTTTTTGGTTTGGAGGAAGGCGCTTTGCAGCATGCTTTGGAGTGGGAGTGGATCAGGGTGTGATGCAAGGATAACAGCGTCATCAGCATAGAGTAATATTTTACTGGAACAGGAGCTGGGGAGGGTGTTCAGGAATAGGCTGAAAAGGGTCGGGCCAAGGATTTAGCCTTGGGGACACCCGAGTATACCGGAAGGTAGGAGGAGAGGGTCCCATTTAGTTTGACTCTTTGGGACCTGTTGTGTAGGTAGCTTGCGAATCACTTCAGGGGGCCGGCTGCGAGACCTAGTGTACTGAGGGAGTTTAGTAGCAGGGGGTGGCACACCGTGTCGAAGGCCTTGGATAGGTCTATAAAGACCGCCCCTGCAAGATGACCTTTGTCTAGTGCTGAGTTTATGTGGTGGGAGAATTCCAGAAGGGCAGTGGATGTGCTATGGCCAGGGCGAAACCCGTGTTGCTCCGGACAAAGGAGGTTGTAGTTAGTAAGATATTCTGAGAGCTGAGTGTTTACTATTTTTTCTAAGGCTTTGGATAGGGGGAAGGATGGAGATGGGCCTGTAGTTATTAGGCAGAGTGCGGTCCCCGACTTATGGATGGGGTTACTTCTGCATGCTCTGAGGCCTTGGGAATTGGCCGAGGCATGAGGTTTGTTAATGATAAGCGTCAGCAGGGTGAGCACTGACATCCAGCACGGTAAGTATCCTGGAGTTGAGAGGGTCATTGGTAGGGTTCTGAGAGGCGAGGGCCTTTATTAAGAAAGGTTTGGCATCGTGGGTGAGATCATTCGAAGTGGAATTGTGGCCTGGGAATGGAGCGTGGAGGGTTTGGCAACTGGTCAGAAAATGGGCCGAGGACGGCGCTAAGTCAGTGAAAGTTTTATTAAGGCAGTTAGCAATAGGTGGGGTCAGTCGAGACAGTCCCATTTATGACAATCTGGGATGGAGGGGAGGGTCTTACCATTTAAATCTTTAATGTTGTCCCAGAAAGCTCTGGACGAGCCCCAGGTGGATGTCAACGTAGCCTGGTAGAATTTGGCTTTAGCCTGCTTGATTGTCCAGGAGCATTGATTGCGGGCTGCCCTGTAGGCTTGCCTGTCAGCAACCCTGCCGGAGTCATTAGCAAGCGCCAGAGGTTATCTCTCTTTAGTTGTTGGATCAGCGCAGGAGTGATCCATGCAGCAGTCCGTTTTTATCCTCAAGTGTTGAGGGTGCATACAGATCACAGGCATGGTTGAAGGCCGTGGAGAGGTAGGAAGGCAAAATTAACGCCAGGAGCACTGGCCAATGGGGACCAGTCGACGTAGGCGAGGTGACGCTTGAGGTTGGCGAGACCTCCGGGAGAAACCGGCGGTGAGGGGTCCTGCTGTAACCAGGGCTGAGGGTGGGGGAGGACCAGAAGCAGATGACTGGGGAGTGGTCACTGAGTGAGTCCGCAAGGACATCAACGGAGATGACTTTATGAGGTCGGTTAGAGAGGATGACGTCCAGGAGGGAGCTAGTTCCTGTTACTTTGTTAAGTCTAGTGGGCTGAGTGACCAGTTGGGACAGGTCAATGGCTGCAAGCTCATTCTTCAGATTATCTGCTGAGGGGCTGAGCCAATTTGAATTTAAGTCACCCATAATTAACTGTTCAGCTTTCGGGGGTAAGGTAGCCAGGTAGTCAAGGAGAGAGGAGGCTGCAGAGTCTTTGTTAGTCCCCGGGGGTAGATAAGCCGCAGTTAGATAGAGTGGACGGCGTCCCAGGGTAGGGGTGATTTTTAAAGGTAATGGCTTGCGCCCATGGTTAAGCCTGGGGGTGGGAGGGCAAGCCTGAGGATCGTTGCGTATAGATAGACACCCTCCACGCCGCCCATCCTATCGGCCCTGAAAATGGTAAAACCAGGAAGGAGATGGCAGAGTCAGGCGTGAGGGAGGGGTGCCAGGTTTCCGCAAGCATGAGAATATCCGTGAAGTGTTGGGTGACCCAACATTGGAGGGCTGCAGTTTTCTTAGGGAGACTGCATATGTTAATAAAGGCGATTCGAAAGCCTTTGCCATCAGTGGGCAGAGGCGTGGCAGGGATGACAGGCCTGGGGTTTGGGTTCACATTGCCGGAGAGCAGGAGCAACAGGAGAATTAGGTGCCTTGCATGGGGTTTGTAGCTGGTGGAGGGGTGAAAATGTGGCCGACGGGACCCCACCAGGGAGGAGCAGGGGATAGGAAGGGAGAGACTACTGAGGCGTTAGCGAGGAGAGTGTCCACTTGTGAATGGAACACAATACTGTGAGTAGCACAAGGTGGTTGGTGGGTGGGGGTGGCGTGGTAATCCAGGGTATGGGATGGATTCAGGGGAATGGGTTGAGGGATAGGTGTGGGGTAGTCCGATAGGGAAGCCTGGAGTTCAGAGAGGGGGCAGTGTGCTTTGGTTGGGGGCAGGTTGATGGGGTGTATAGATGGGCAGAGAGAGAGCGTAGGGTGCTGTAGCAGGAGGAGGGCCAGCATAGTAAAGACATGCTTGAGTGAGACATTTCCCAGTAAAGAGCAAGAAATGAAGGCAGGCTCCCTCTAGTGCTGGAACGATATAACCAGCAAATGGGAAAGTAGGCTGATTGGTTTTTGAGTCTCATGTGACAAGGAAAATATACCCTATATAAGGGAAAGCCGAGCAAGGGTGGTGGTGGGGGCGGCGGGGTTTCTCCAGAGCAAGCACCGACTGCTTAAACAAGCAGAAACAGAGCCTAGCGAAAAAGGCGCCAAAACCGCATTTCAAATGGCAGAGCCGAGCCTAGCAGAGTATGCAACAGGTAGGCTGGCTCACTGACTGTGTCACGATTTGTGTTATCTTTCTTTTTTAATTTTGTATTCTTTTCAGGCAGAGGTTTACCTTGCGACCGACAGCTCCTCGGGGGGTTGGGGTATCCTGGCGTTATAATGACTTAAGGTCATTATAACTGTATACGGCTACCATTTGTGTAAATATCTGTATTCAAGCAGCTAGATAATTATGTAAAAGTAATTGCACCCAAGCATTACCACCCTCTGAAACAGCTAATAAACCACTGCGAACGGTAACTGAAAAAAATAAGGAAAAACAAAAAAACAACTGGGTCTATCATGCCAATGCCACCCTTAGTCTTATCCAGATAAGTAAAATGTCTTTTGATAGGATTAAGCTGATTGCCCCATAACATTTGAAAAAATAAACTGTAAACCTTGGTTTCTAGTGTAGTAGGTAAAGGGAATATTTTTGCAACATGTAAGCAGGGCAAAAGAAACTGCTTAGAAAGGTGAATGTGTTTCTGCTTTGAAAGTTTCCACAGCTTCCATCTGGCAACTTTAGGCTCAAGTTTCTTTAGAGCCATATCCCAATTCTCTAGTGGCAAGTTTTTGGAGCCAAATAAAATGCCAAGAATGACAATGGGTTTCGCAGAAAAATTGATACCAAATTCTCTTATCAATAAATCATGTCCATTACCAATAAGCAAACCTCGTGTTTTAGCAAGGTTTAATCTTGCATTAGAGATACTAGCATATTTTGCAAATTCCCCTTAAAAAGATTAAAAGAAATGTGGTTTGAAAAAAAACAACAAACATCATCCGCATAAGCTTGTACTATCGACTGCCGTTGTATACCCATGCCTGAAATACCTTCTCATAAAGGAGTGTCCACTAACTTTTTCAACAAAGGGTCTAAAGAAAAAATATATAACAATGGACTTAGGGGTCATTCCTGCCTAACCCCTGTAGGAACTGAAAAAACAGAAGCAATCTGACCTTGTATTACTGGGAAAATATAGGAATGTTGATAAAGGAGTTTTATGTTCTGTATGATTTGAAGAGGGACATGATAGGATTGTAGAACTTGATATAAAAAAGGCCGATAAACCCTATCAAAGACTTTTTCTAAGTCAGCTATAACTATACAATTTGCAGCTCCTGAGTTTGTGGAGTGTTCAATTACGTCCCTAATATTAATTAAAGCAGTTTGTATCATTCTATTGGGAAGGCCACAGTACTGATGTTGAGAAATTACTTTAGCTGCATAATGTTTCAAACGATTATTAAGCAAAATAGTTAGAATTTTGTAATCGGAGTTCAATAAAGTAATAGGTCTCCAATTTTTAACATCGGTTCTAGTTCCTGTTTTAAATAAAAAAAATTATTAATCCCTCTGAAAAAGAAGGATACATAGTATTGGTCTTGAAAAAATAATCAAAAACCAATTTTAAACAGAGTGCTACAATGTGTGAAAAGGATTTGTAAAATTTATTAGTAAGACCATCGTTTCCTGGTGATGAAGTATTATTTAAAGATTTGATGGCTATCTCAATTTCAGGTACAGTGATCGAGTCTTGTAAGATCGAAATCTCATTTGGAAAAAGTAGAACTGAGATATCAAGCAAACAATTATTAATATTTTCCTGGGAAATAACACTTTTGGGAGCTAAGGAAAGAAAATGATTTTTCAGCATATCATTAATCCCCTCAATTGTTTCTATATGATTCCCTTCTTGGTCAATTAGGACATCAAGATTGGTAGAGTTTTTAAAAAACTTACAAGTTTCATAAGGATCACCAATAGGAGATTTCTGAGTCCCATCACATAACAAGGCCTGAACTGTTCGGGCTCTATCATATTGATAAGACAACATTTATTTTTTTAAGTGTACAATTTGCTTCATATAATCACATTTTGAAGTATATGAAAAAGTATGAAGTTTTTGCAATTGCTGCCTGAGTGAAAGATATTTTAAAAACTTCCTATTCCCAGTTTTTTCCATATTTTATAAACCACTGTTTTAAATCAGATTTAGTAGTTTTCCACCATTCCCCTATATCATGGTATAAAAAAGCTACTGATAATCTTGCTGTCAGAAGATTAAAAATATTATGCTGAACATGTAAATGTAATAAAACAGAAGAATTAAGTTTCCATCTATTTGTTTTCCAGAAATGTGGAGTTCCTAAATAAACTGTACAAAATAAAAAAAGGTGATCCGAAAATTCTGCTGGACAAGTTTTGAAGTCCCCAACTGATACATTCTGGGAAACAAATAAATAATCTATTGTGGTGAAATATTTACTGCGAACATATGTAAACTCTGGCCCTGAAGTCTGATGTTTCCAATAGTCCATAAGATCTGCAATTTTAACCAAATGACCTGAAGCATGAGAATCACAATAGATGTTTCTTTTAACCTGTGAAGGAGAAACCACTTTCTTCAGAGGTAAGGTACAGTTGAAATCTCCTCCAAAAAAGAATAATAAGGTAGTAACAAAAAAGGGTTGAATTGTCTTCAAAAGGGCTACCCTTTCAGCTTTAGTTTGAGGATTGTAAATATTAATAAACCTAAAGTGTGTTGCTCCTCATAGCCCATCCAAGATCAAAACTCTTCCTGCATGTAAATCGATCAATTTCCTGATAGTGAAGTTATAAGAATTAAAGAGAATACCAATACCCTCTACCTTGTCTGGGCCAAAAGACCAATAGAAAGGACCCCATGTCCAATCCTTTTTAAACGCCACTAATTGTTCTGCAGAATGTATCCAAGTTTCTTGCAAGAAACATACATCAATTTTTGAATCATGGACATACTGAAAAACCGCCTGACTCTTCTCATAATTAAGAATACTATGTGTATTAAAAGAACCCCCCAAAAATGTAGTCATGAGTATGCAAAATCAGCACTCAGTAACTATTTTTTCCTTTTTTTCCTTTTTTTCCTTTATATTCCCCATGACTGTGAGAAAAAGGTTCTAAGTTCGAGGCTTGCAAATCAGAATCCCCATGATCCATTTCTGAGTCACCCCAAAAAAGTACTGAATATGAATTGTCAGTCTCTATAGGTTCTGGGGACGGGGGGAGGTTTAGATCTTGAAGATCTCATAGACCTTCCTCCAGCAAGAGGGGAAGCAACTGAGGGAGCAGGAAAAGACTTCTTTGAAATTGGTGGATCAGTATAGCACACAGGAAGTAACAACTTTGATTCAGAAACTGGGTCTCATATCAAACAACTTTCCTGAGGAGGTTCCACTGAACCTTTGGCTGGAACAGGCAGAGAAGTGGGGGGGAGGGGGGTTCTGAACTGGTATACTTTTAGGTAAAACTGAAATTGAAAGCAATTGTGAAGAAGGGCCTGGCGAAGAAAGTTGGGGAGGTTTTTCCAAGGGAGTCACTGTTTCTTGTGCTTGCTGTATTAGCAATTCGGGGCTAACACAGGAAGCCTTATTCTTTGCCGCCCAGGAACACTCTCCAAAAGTGTCACCATATTCTTCACACAAATCGCACTTGGTGTGATTAGCACATTGCATTGTGACATGGCCTATTTCCCCACAGTTATCACACCGTGGTTTGTCACAAGTACTTGATAGATGAGTACGGGCCCCACACTTGTAACACACTCTCGGCTGCCCCCCATAAAAACAAACCCCTCTATCCCTTCCCAAAAGAAAGGAATTAGGAATATGTTCAATTCTGGAATCATTCTGATGAAGCTTAACTTTATATTTCCATCCCCCTGTCCAAAATTTTTCAGAATCCAGATTTGCTTCTGGAGAACTAAGCAAATCACATTTCTGAGTAAGCCAAAAGGTAATATCATCCACATGGACCCCCTCATTGCGAAACATAACTGTAACATACTTTACAAGGGGTTTAGTTAGTGGGATCACTAAAAAAGGGGTCCATATGGAAGAGAATTTAACCTGTCCATAATGTTCTCGGAACAAGTCTAAAGCATGTGACATCCGAAAACTGACGTCAAAGTTATCGTCTCCCGATATATTTATAAAAGCAAAAACATCAGTATGAGAGAAATGCAAGGAGTCTTTCAACAAGGTTCTGCCCACATAGTAGCAGTCTGGTCTATCTGCTAAGCCCCCTTTATATCTAATACGAACAGCATTTCTTCTACAGTAGGTGCTGCTTCTTTCTTAGCATGGGAGAATAACTCTGACATCAAAGGTTTGCGATGAACATTTGTGCTGTCTTGATTAGAATCTTCCGTATGATCTCCTGTTGAGATGTTATCTGGGACAATAGCAGATTTCCTTTCCTGACTACAATCGGATCTGAAATAGCTGGTACAGTGCTCATGGCAGTTTTAGATGATTCTTGTAAGTGAGTTGAAGTGCTCATAGCTCGTGTTTCAAACTTCAGTTTCCAATCTGGGGAAGATAATATGAAATCAAAAGTCAAGTCCCATGCAGGATCTGGAAGCCAAGTTCCCCCCAACATTTTTTTCCAGCCTGCTTCTAAAAGAGCTTTTCGTGGGGACCAAATATCACTAGATAAGGCTGGTTCCACCATAGATGCAGTAGTAGTGGGAGCAACAGTGGAAAATTCCAGCAGCTGTTGTGTACGAGAAACAGCCAGTTTTTCTGAAGGCACCAGGTTGCTACCTGAGGCTACATCTTTCTTTTTATTATTTGCGATGTCAGTAAATGAAAATACTGTGGCTGCAGATTGCTGATTATGCACTGTTTGATAGTGTACCGGGTGTGAAGGCTGTAGCAACTTATCAAATGTCTCTGGAGGTTTAAAGACAAAACCGGCCACTTTAGACAGCTGAGAACCCAGCTCACAGTTCACCTTGTTCCCTAGTAATGCAGCAGTTGGTTTATTTGGAGTGAAACCTGAGAGGTTTGTACTATTGGCAAGAACAGCAGAACCCACTACAGGCTTTTGGCACACTTCTACGTTAGTAGAGTTAATACTGCCAGCCTGAAAGTCTTCGATATGAATGTCAATAGAAAAAGGCGCCAAAGGCGGAAATGACTCACCCGGCCGCGGAGAAGCCTTTGATGCTGCTGCATCAGACGCTGCACTGACAGCTGAAGAAATTGAAATGACAGCAGACCCATTCTGCTTCTCTGAATTAAAGGCAGACTTACTGCTTGCCACTCTTTGCTCTTTATCCTTAGTCTCAGCAAAAGCATCCATTCTATCAGGTGTGTATTCCTCAGAGCCAACTTTAGCTGAATGAACTGTAGGAAATGCTGAAAAAATATCCTCTGCTGAAGCATACACATCCGTACTTTCATCATCTTTGCCTGGAACAAGTTCCAAAATCATTTTCACATTTTCAGCCTCTGGTAGAACAACAGTAGAAGAGGAGGCTAGCTCTTCTACCTGAAGTGCGTCCTCACACCACTCGGCCGTACTCCGAGTGGCCATTATGCAACTCAGACAGCCAAAATCTCCCCCTACTGACAGCAATACAGTAGGGGAATTTCCCCGGTGTCCTGGCCAAATTTCCCTCATTCACTAAAATTTCCACCAACAGCTTAATCTGGTTCAAGGTCAGTTGGCATTCATCTGTATCCCTCTCCTCCGGGTTGTGCCTGAAAATAGGCAGGATTTGTCTAGTGCACTTACCCGGTTAACGAAAAAAACAGAAAGGAAACAAAATGAAATTGTGCCTTCTTTTTCTTGCACATCTCTTTTTCTGAAATATGCTACCCTCTTGGACTTTGTTGATTCCCTTGAGGTACTTGAAAGTCTCTATCATTTCCTCAAGGGTAAACATATTAAGCTCCTTTAGTCTAGCTTCATATGGCTTATGGTGCAGACCCTGCACCGTTTCAATTGCCCTCCTCTGGACTGCCTTTATCATGTCTATGTCCTTGCAGAGATGGGGTCTCCAGAACTGCACACAGTACTCCAGATGGGGTGTCACCAGCTGTTTGTACAGAGGGATAACTGCCTCCTGCTTTCTACTAGTGATGCCTCTTCCCCAGCCCTCCTTACTGCCTTCTCACATTGCTTTCCTGTCCTAGGTCATCTGATATGACTACCCCTAGGTCCCTTTCCATTTTTGTTGTTGTTAGTACCTTCCCCCCATTGTGTACTCTTCCTCTGGGCTTTTGTTTTACAGGTGCATTAGTTTGCACTTCTTTGCATTGAATCTAAGCTGCCATACTTTTGACCATTCCTCCAACCTTGCCAAGACCCTTCTCATCCTTTCCACCCCCCCTGTATATCAACCATGTTGCAGTTCTCTGTATCATCTGCAAAGAGGCATACGTTTCATTCCAGTCCCTTTGCAATGTCACTTATAAAGAACTTAAAGAGGACCGGTCCGAGTACTGAAACCTGTGGTACCCCACTAGTAACCCCCTTTCTTTGGAGTGGACTTCATTTAATATTACCCTCTGTGTCCTGCTTCCCATGCAATTTTTTACCCAGACTACCACCCTGGCATCCACTCCCAGGCTGGCTAACTTGTTTATTAATCTTTTCTGTGGGACTGTGTCAAATGCCTTGCTAAAGTCTAGGTAGGCCATGTCCATAGCCACTCCCTGGTCTACTACTTTGGTCACCCAGTCAATGAAATCTATGAGATTCATCTGATATGACTTTCCGACTGTGAATCTATGCTGCCTTGGGTCCTGTGCCCCATTGGCTTCTAGGTACTCAACAAGTCTTTATTTCAGAAGTGATTCCATAATTTCCTTACCACTGAGGTCAAACTAATAGGTTTGCAATTTCCTGCCTCTGCCTTGCTCCCAGTTTTTTGAAGGGGAATCACATCCACCCTCCTCCAGTCCTCAGGTACCAGCCATCCTCCCATGATTTGTTAAAAAGGGTAGTCAGTGGTGTCTCTAGTTCTCCCCTTAGTTCTTTTAGAATTCTGGAGTGAATCCCGTCAGGCCCCATTGCTTTGTCCACCTTCAGTTTTAGAAGTTCTTTCAGGACCCTTTCTTCAGTGAATGGACTGGTATCGACCCCTCTACTCAGAGTGCTTCTATTGATTGGTTTAGATACCTCCCCTTCCTCTTCTTTTGTGAATACTGAGCAGAAGTATTTTTTCAGTACCATGCTTTTTCACTGTCAACCTCTGCCCACCCCCCTTCTTTTTATGAAGCTTCATTAGCCCTCCCTAGGTCTTTCTTCACTCCCTAATGTACCTCTGAAAGTTTTATCCAACTTCTTATCTGAGTTGGCTATACTAAGTTTCATACTAAGTACTAAGCAATAAGGAGCTAAGGGGGTCTATGATTAACCCATACAAAATGCTCCTTTCCACTTTACCCATAGTATATCGAATTGTGACGTTCTAAGATATAGACATCTAAGTTCCTTTTAAACTGTGCCATATTTGTGGTGTATACAATCTCCTCTGGTAACCTGTTCCATGGAGCCACCACTCTCTGGATATAAATGGCCATACACCTACTTGTGTTACACTTTATATGTCTCAGCTGAAGGTGGTGCCCTCTGTTACCTAGCTTACCATTTTTAAACTGTAGATTTAGCTCATTTAACATATGATCATCCCTCATTATATCGTAACATAACATCAAGTCCCCTCTAACTCTTCTAGTCTCCAGTGACATTAGCCTTACATCTGCTGAACTCTGTTGATATGGTCTATCCTGCATACCATGCACCATTCTTGTAGTCCTCCTCTGTACCCTCTCAAACTCTGCCACTGCCCCTTTATTTGTGGGCCCTCACACTGGGGCACCATAGCTTAAAATAGGTAGAACTTAGGCTCTGAACAAAGGCATAATCACTGCCTCCTTCCTACTTTTGAAGTTATTTTTTATATTCCATAAGACCCTATTTGCCTTTATTATTTGTTTGTCACACTGAGCCTGGTATTTCAGCTTCTGATCTACCAATATACCCAGGTCCCGTTCCACTTCTGACTTTCTTAGCGTGTGCCTATTAATCTTATAGTTGTGTTCCATATTTCTAGTTCCCATATGGATCACACAGCATTTGTCTATATTAAAACTCATTCCTCTTTCAGTTGCCTATTTGTGGATTATATCCAAGTCTTTCTTAATTGTCTCTGACCCCTCTGACTGTGTTACTAGACCTGCCAGCTTAGTGTCATCTGCATTCTTGCTTACCCAGTTGAATGCCCCCTTCCCCGTTGTTACTATGAATACGCTGAACAGCACAGGCCCCAGCACCAACCCCTGGGGGACCCGCCCCAGTCACAGGGATCTCCTCAGACAGAATACCCATTTATACACAAACTCTGAGTCCTATCCACCAGCCAGGCCGGAATCCACTGGCATACTCTATATTCCAAATCAATCTCCAACAAACATTTCAATATTTCTAAATGTGGTGCTTTATCAAAGGCTTTCGCAAAATCTAAATATATACAATCTACCATCTCCCCCCATCCAATGCTACCAAAAGTTTCTCACAAAAACATCACACGTTTGTCATACATGACCTCCCAGCCACAAATCCATGCTGATCCCTATCATCCTGTTCAGTCCACTTAAGTATAGAATTATTACATCTTTTAATATTGATTCCATCAGCTTGCCTGGCACTGATGTCAAACTTATGTGCCTATAGTTTATGCAATCCACACTATCTCCCTTCTTATGAATAGGTATCATACTCACAGTCAGCCAGTCTCTCGGCACTGCCCCCTCCTCCAGTGACCACTGGAAGATAATGTTTAAAGGGAAAGCGATATTTGGAGAGAGTAATTTAAGAATGTTTTTTGAGATGTTATCTGGCTTCACTGTGTTTGTATTCTTTAGTGCCCTAATTTTATCTAAAATAACCTTGGCATTAATTTTTATGTCTAAAACTTTATTAGGGTTAAAATTTACTGCTCTTACCGAGTTAGTAGCAAAAACTGTACTGAAGTATTTGTTAAAGATGTTTGCTATCTTAGTGGGATCTGATATTTCGGCCCCCCTCCCTTTATGGTACATAGGTTATTGTTTGTCTTCTTCAATGAGTTCACATAGCTATAGAAACTTTGCAATTTGTCTTTATGTGCTGAGGAAGCCAGCCTCACTTCCACCTTTTGTTTATTTCTTTATATTAGTTTCTTACACTTGATCTGTGCCTGCTTATATTTTGCCCAGGTGACTGTATTACTATCTTGCTTATATTGTTTATATATCCGTGATTTTTTATTTATTAATTTAATTACAGTCTTTGTGAGCCATCTGTTTTTTTCACCTCTCCAATTACAGTATACATCTTCACCATTTTTATATGTTCATCACAAATTGTAAATATTTCCTTTTTAAAAGTAACCCACATTTCCTCAACTGTTTTATCCTGCAGTATGCCTTCCCAGTTTATAGTATCCATTTTCTTCAGTATTTGTTCTTTATCTGCTGTCTTTATACTAAAAACCTCCCTACATCCTTTTTCTAAGAGAATGTAATGCTGATATGAGAAGAGAACCTGCTCGTGGTCACCACCCCCTCAGTGGTGCAGTCATTTGGCATCCCATAATGTTAATATCCTTCACTGACATAACTAGATCTAGGGTGTTATGTCCTCTAGTTGGGGCAGTTACATATCGTGTTATGTCCAACTCCTGACATAGCTCCATGAATACTTTGCTACTAAGATTAGAAGTCTGTTGGCTGACACAATTGATTTCCTTATAGTTTAAGTCCCCCACCAATATTACCTTACCTAATTCACATGACTTAGTGAGTTCTATATTAATCTGATCTGACAATTCTCTTGATGCCCCTGGCAGTCTATAACATACCCCAATTATTACTGGTTTCTGAGTATAAGTGATTTTCTATAACTCCTGATCTGACCTTTTCCATTATATCTGTAGCCTTTATTTTATTTGATATACATATATGCTACCACTCCCCCTCCTCTCCTTCCCTCCCTATCCTTATGGAAGAGGGTGAATCCTGAAATCTCTCTACCCAGGTCTTCCTCCCCAGTCCACCATGTCTCTGTAATAAATGCCATATCCACCTCATTTCCCCCACATATGAGTGCCTCAAGTTCCTCTTTTTTATTATTCAAACTCCACGCAATTAGGATCAGGCACTGATGAACACAATGATTTTTTTTTTATAATTAAATGTACTTTATTTGAACTTCACTCAAGGTAATTTTACATACACTCTCAAGAAGTTACAGTAGTATATAAAGAGATATCTCCGATTCCATTTTTCATATCAGTTCTTACAGCTCAACAAATAATGGAAGGATTAACTAAAGAAGGAAAAAGAGCAACACAAAACACACCCAAATCACCCATCCCACTCCTTCCCCCCTTCTCCCTCTTACCCCCAGCCAAGTGCAATATCTGGTAGGTTAAACTGAGTTCTATCTCCGTCCATTCAATATAGAGAAGGAAGAGGTAAAAGTATACAGTAAAGGAGAGGGCAGCACTTCTTAGGGTTTCCAGATTGCCAGTGCAGCATCAAGTGGGCCCCACAGGTCTAAATAAGCATTTCCCCTATGCCTCATATAGGCAATGTGTTTTTCTAATTGTAATGCCAATAACATTTCTCTATACCATTCTGCGACTGAGGGTATTTGACCCTCCTTCCAGTGTCACACTATTATCAGTTTAACGTTCACTGCCACCAAAGCAATGTGGGCTCTTCGCCGTGCTGGAGTTCCTGGGGGAAATAGGTGTATTAAGCAGGCTTCTGGGGTAAGCAACGACTGTAACCCAAGGAGGGGGTCCATCCTTTTCACCACAGCTTTCCAAAGGGGCTGAATTTTCAGACAGGTCCAAAGCATATGGAACAACGTGCCCTCCTCTCCCAGGCACCTTGTGCAGAGAGGTGAGGGGATTAGCCCACACTTATATGACTTTATTGGCGTATAGTATAAATTGTGTACTATATTAAACTGGACCATCCGGGAGTCTATCCTGCTTAATAATTCTATAACAATCTTGCCAAATTCTCCTCCACACATCTATATCCTGTGTCAATTCTAGTTCTTGCACCCAATGGTAGCATACACCCTTGGGTAAGTATAGGTCTAATGTTTGAAGTTTTTTTATACACCCCGGATACAGAATGGGGTTGGGACGCAGCCTGAATTAACATCTGCACCTCTGGATCTTCTACTATTTGGCCTATTATAGGCCCTGTAAAAGTAAGAATTGCTTGCCTAGTTTGGATGTACTTGAATTTGTGCGAGTCCGGTATCTTGTAACGAGACTGGAGATGGGAGAATGGAACTAACTCCCCCTTGCTGAAGAAAATCTATTAATCTAAACTCTTTTAATGGGACCCAAAAGGAAGATGGAATAGGCCTCCCTCCTACTTTAAAGTGAGGGTTACTTATAATCGGCTGCAGAAGCGATTGGTGCCAATTTAAGGAAAAGTGGCGTTGCATTTGATGAATTGCTCTAAGTGACCATCCTATTGGAGTATTTTGAAGCTGTTTGGGAATGTGGGAAGGCACAGTATACTTGAAGGCAAATAGTGTATATTGGTATCTGGCTACCAAATATTTTTCTATCTTCACCCATAGAGGCACATATCTGTCCGCACCTGACAAAACATCAGCTTGCAACCAGAATACCATCTTACTCAGATGTTGAGCACAATAGTAAGTAAAAAAGGAAGGGGCTGCTAACCCATCCTGTGTTTTGGGAGCTGTTAACTTATGATATACTCTCCGGATTTGCTTTCCCTTCCATATAAATGTGTTTAGCATTTTCTGCACTTTAATAAACCAACTTTTTGGGGAGATAACAGCCTATCATTCCTAAGGGGTATAGGTGACGGGGCTGAATATTCATTTTTACCATACTAATTCTACCCCATAGGGAGAGGGGTAAAGACTCCCACCAATCCAGGTCGGCTTTCAGGGTTTGTATCAGGGAACGTAAATTCTCTCTCGCCAGATAGTTGATGTCCCATGTTATCTTAACGCCCAAATATAAGATCAACTTTGACTCCCAAGACAAGTTGTAAGGTGCCACCTGAGCCCGTGTAAGCCAACTATTCAATGGAAGAATCTTAGTTTTGGAGCAATTTAGCTTATAGTACGATACCTTCGAAAAGGCACCAATTTCTTTTAATAAGACAGGGATAGTTTACTGTGGTTCTTCAATATGCATGAGTATGTCGTCCGCATAGGCTGAAAGTGAGAATCTCTTCTACCCCACCCGAATACCTGCAATCCCATGGGAATGCAAGAGCCGCTGAATTAAAGGCTCTAAATAAAGGTTGAAAAGAAGCGGAGACAAAGGGCAACCTTGTCTAGTGCCCCTCCTGAGGGGAAATGGGTTGGAGAGGATGCCGTTGCTCCATACTCTGGCCCTGGGGAAGGTATACAACAATAGGATCCACCTAATATATTCTTCAGGAAAACCAAAGCGAGATAAGGTTTCAAAGAGAAAGTCCCAGGAGACCAGATCGAAAGCCTTCTCGGCATCTAAGGAAATCAAAGCAGATGGTTTGTTAGAGTTATTTGCAACCAAAATAAGATGTAACAATTTTCTCAGATGGTCTCCCGAGGACCTTCCCATCATAAAACCAACCTGCTCAGGGCTGACAAGCTCACCCATAATAGGGGCTAACCTATTGGCAAGTATCTTGGCCAATATTTTGAAGTCTGAATTTAACAAGGAAATAGGATGGATACATGGGGTCTTTCCCTGGTTTTGGAATGAGGGTAATCAGTGCTTCTGAGAAACTCTGCTCTGAAAAACCATTATTATACCAGTAATTATAAACCTCCTGCAATGTCGGTATTATGACACCTCTTGTATAAATGGTTGGGCAGGCCATCAGGGCCTGGAGACTTATCCGAGGGCAAGTGGTTAATAGCTTGGAGTATTTCCTCTGGAGAAATATAACCTTTAAGTAACGAAGCTTGTGTTACTGATATTTTAGGGAGGTTTACCTCATCCAGATACTGGGTGATTTCTACCCGGGATGGGTAGGTGTTTGGCTTTTTCGAGTATAGAGTCTGGTAGTAAAATCCTAGGCCTTGGGCTATCTCTTTAGGATCTGTACATACTTGGCCATTCCCAGGGAAGTAAAGGCCTGAGTTATACCTGACCGCTTCTGCTTGTCTCATTCTGTAGGCCAATAACCTTCCGGCTCTCTCACCAGATTCCAAATATTGAATTTTGGTACGCCACAGGGCCAGTTCTGCCCTCTGCGCCTGAAAGTCTGCATACTCTGCATGCAGCCTGCTTAGTTTAACTTTTTGGTCCTCCATTAATTGTGCGCATGGCACATTCTCCAGTTCCCAAATGGAGCTTAGCATTTCAGAGACATGAGCTCGATACTTAGATGCCCTAATAGTAGCTAATCTAATACACTCACCACGGAGCGCACATTTAAGGGAGGACCAGATCATATCCACTTTAGTAATTGTTCCTTTATTAATTTCCTGAAAGAAGGTAATGAAATCAGTTATGCGCTTGTAGGTATCTATATTCTGTAGGAGCTGAGTGTTCAGCCTCCATATGGAGTCCTTTTTGACTCCGGGCCCTAACAGATAGGCGATAACTACTGGGGAATGATCAGAGATCACCCTGGCGTGGATATCCTCTGTCAGAACCCCCGGGAGTGCAAAATCACTGATCAGGAAGTAATCTATTCGAGAATAAGTACAATGTGAAGGAGAAAAAAAGGTATATTGCCGGTTGTTTGGATTTAAAATCCTCCAAACATCCAGTAATCCGGCCGAGTCCATTAATTCTTTAAGGGCTCTCTGGGTTGGGGTTAGGTTGCCCCTTTTAGAATCCAACCTATCTATGTCAGATTGTATAGTAATGTTCCAATCCCCCCCTAGCAGTGTGAATTTTGTAGGTTCCCTCATTATCAGGTTAAGGAGGTGTGTAAAGAAACCAGGTGATTCCCTATTGGGTCCATATATAGCTCCCAAAAGCACTGGGTACGCAGCTAGATAACCATGAATCAGGATGTAATACCCTTCCGGATCCCAAACTTCCTTGTTTAGTCTGAAGGGCGTAGATTTTGCAATCAAGATGAGGGCCCCTCCTTTGGATGTGGAAGCACCAGCTCCATAAGCCTGTCCTACCCAACTCCTTTTCCATAAGTGAACATTCTCCCTTCTTGTGTGCATTTCCTGCAAGCATGCTAGGGCTACCTTTAAATAACCTAGATGCCTGAGAATAATCTGTCTCTTACACCTGTCGCGGCCCCCTTTAATGTTCCATGTTACGCAGTTGTATGGTCCCCCATAGGTTATTCGAAACCTCGGAAACAATTGTGTCCATCTGCATGAAATCTATTTAGGTTACCCTCTGCTCTCATCTTATACTGTATTCACTGGATTTGCACTTGGTGAACCCCCCTTCCAATACTGAAAACCGACATTTAAATCTACCCCCCTTCCCCAATCAACTACTACAATAACCCCTAATACCCCAGTTCTGTGTAACTGCTTCTTCACATACGCTGTCAGGTGATGTTACTTTGCCAACCTGGATGAAGCCGTTGCCCTCCTCGCCCCACCCCCACTCTTCCATACTTCTACCAGTCATCTAAAGCTACTAAAACTATGGTAAACTCTAAACTTTTTAACAATCTATTATGTACATGCGCAATGCCCAATAGCCAACCCTGCATCTCAAATAATATTCCCCCATATTTTGACACATTCTACTATGGGCTCTTACAAAATAGCATATTGAATGAGGATTAGCCCAATTAGGCTTATGGATCATTTTTACAACAAAGCACCATATTCACATGAAGGGCCGCGCTCATTATGATCAGGTCCAAGTCCTCCCACCTTTCTAGAGGACACAAGTTGAATTATATCTCTTGTCTATTTCTAGTGGAGCTTAGGGCTTTTTTAAATATTATTTGCCCAACTATAATCTCTCTTGAATAGATGGCACAGCCTAAAAAAAAACATATAGCAAGCTGTTGGGAAAAAAAAAGGGGGGGAAGGGGGAGGGGAAGGGAAGGAGAGGAAAGAGGGTTAAAAAAAGATAGAGGGTTTAAGGAAGAAATATTGTTGTGTCCATTTCTTGATGTCTTGGGACTGTTGGACCTCCTTGTTCATTCCACACAAGGCTCTGTAGCGTCTAATCCACATTTGGTTAGCGATTTCCTTATTCTTCACTCTCCCTTGCAGGTATACAAGCAACGTGGTTATAATGGGATGCTTTGAAGATCATTCTTCTTCCTGCTCCATCCCTCTTCCCCGGCTAGCTATCCTAACTGAGCTCTCAGGATCCATCCATATACATGATCGGAAGTGTAAAAGGGGAAAGGAATAGTAGGAGGAGGCATACAATGCCGAGTGCCAGATCAACGACATTCATATATATTAATGGTATCTTGAGTTAACTGTCCAGGGGATATTACACCATCGCACACTAATTACAGGGCTATGCGTCCACTTTTTCTAACATCATTCGGCTACCAGTAGGAGGCATTTAAGATTCATCTAAAGAGGTCTGGCAACAGTGATCTAAGATCTTTCTTGGCTTGGTCAGAGCTTTCAAAAGAGTGCCATTGCTCGTTATGTTTAACCTGCAGAGTCACTGGATACTTTACCCAAAATGGTTTCCCCGCCGTTATTAATTTCGCCACTATTGGGTGCAACTCCTGCCTCTTGACTCGGACTGAATGCGGGAGATCGGGGTGATTCTAAGCAATCTGCCTTTCCACTTAATTTCTTTAAGTTCCTTGATTTTTGCTAGGATATGTTGTTTATCTAGGAAATTGAGAAGTTTAAATATGAGGGGTCGGGGGGGCAAGCCAGCAGCTGGTGGGGGATGCAGGGCACGATGCGCTCATTCCACTACATACATGGGACTGTTGGGAGAGGGCCCCACTATTTTTTCACACAGCTTTTGGATGAATTGAACCGGCGTACTACCCTCCTCCCCTTCTGGAATGCTAATAATGACCAAATTGTTTCTCTGGCTGCGTCCCTCTAAGTCCTCTAATTTCTCCTCAAAACGCCGCATTCTCCTGCTTGCTGCCATTATATCCTGCTCCATCTTTTCCTACTTACTTTCCAGGGAGGTCACCTGGACCTCAGAGTCCCCCACCCGAATAGTTAAGGCCGCAACCGAGGATTTAATTTGTTGTAAATCTTCTGACATTGCTTCGATCCCCTCTTGTATCGGCCTCATTATTTCCAGGAACTTATCCTCCGATAAAGCTGGCTGCCCCGTCAAAGGCTTGTGTGGATTCACCGGCTGTTGCTTTGCCCATTTTGAGGCCTTGTCTTTTTCCGGGCTCGGTGGAGGAGAGTGCCGCGGCGTAGCTCGCTTCATGTAGACCTCCATTTCGATCTGCTTTTTACACCCTGCAGGTAGGTCTTAGTTCAAACAAGCACTGTCAAGCACGACTGGTAGTTGAAATCAATTTTCTTGAAGTTTTAAGTAGTTAGAGTCGGGTGGAGAGCGGAGCCGATGTGGAGCACGTCTTATTCCCAGACCGTCATCACGTGACCTGAACAGAATGATTTTACCCTAACTTAGGTTTGGAACATCTACCTTATCGTGCCTCATCCACTGGGTACTGCCCTCCCCCCCGTACCTAGTTTAAATATATGCACAGCATTTCTTTAACTTCAGTTGCCAGTGTTTTTGTGCCCAGGGAGTTTAGATGTAACCCATCCCTTCTGTAAAGATTCTTTTTGTTAATAAATTTCCCCCAGGCGTCTATGAAAGCAATATTCCTAGCTCCACACCTATTTGATATCCTACTGTTAATTCTTTGAATGGTGCTATTTTTTAGGGGTTGCAGCTGAAGTTTGGTAGTAATGCTGAGATGATTGGTATGTGTCCCCTGTATTTATTACTTCAGTTTATTACTATCTTTTCCTCAGTTTGGACCTTTGCTATTCTGACTGCCTTCCCTGCTTCCTTTTGCTTTAACTGGTATATTTCTCTGTCATACTCCTTCCTTGTTTCCTTATGCTTTCTGAATGCTGTCTTTTTCTCCCTAACCTTCCCTACCACCTTTTTTGAGAACCATGGTGTTTTTTTTTCCTTCATTTTGATTTGTTTATTTGCTTAACACAAAGGCATGTTGCCCCTGTGATGGCAGTTTTGATTTTTCCCCATTGCTCCTCCACCCCTCCTTCTTGCCCGTTTGCTAGTACTTTCCTGATGCACTCTCTCATTCTGCCAAAGTCAGCCCTTCTGAAGTCCAGTACCCTCACTTTTGTATGGGTTTACTCTCCAGCTGTGTTTATCATGAACCACACTGTTTGGTGGTCACTTGTTCCCAGATGGCTACCCACTTCTAAATCTGAGAACATCTCTCTGTCCCTGTTTGAGAGTACCAGGTCTAAGACTGCTCCCTCATGCATGAGTTCCAGTACTAGCTGTCTGAGGCATGCTCCCTGTAGGGCATCGAGAATGACCCTGCTCTTGGATGTGGCTGCAGCAAAGGTGCTCCAGTTAACATCTGTCATATTCAGGTCCCCCATCAACAATATGTCTCCTTTTTTGCCATTCTAAGTATGCCTTCTATCATTTCCTTGTCCACTTCATCCCCCTGAGATGGGGGTCTGTATACAACCCCTGTGTGAATTGTTGTGCCACTTACTATGTCCAGGGTGGCCTACAGTGCCTCTTCTCCTCCTCCCTGTTTACCCTTTAGTTCCATTGCTTTGACCTCTTCCCTTATGTGGAGAGCTCCTCCTCTTTTATCCTCCCTGTCCCTCCTGTAGATTGTGTACCCTGGTATGTTGACATCCCAGTCATAGTTCTTTGTCTACCATGTTTCTGTGACTGCCACAATATTCAGGTTTCCCTCTTCCATCAGGGCCACTAATTCAGGGAGCTTGTTACCCAGACTAGGGGTATTGGTACTCATCACCCTCCATTTTTTGATGGCCTTACACCTTTTAGCCCCATCCCTGTCCTTACTGCCTTTTTCTCCATTTACCCCAGTCCTGCTCCATATTGACTTCTCTACCTTGGTGTTTACCTCACTAATTATCATGTTTGGTGGGGGGGCTGGAAATTCCTTCTCCTTTCAGTGCCTCCCCTCCCCCTTGGCTAGTCGAAATGCTTGCCAATGAAGCAGTTAAACCTATCACCTAGAATTCTGGCTCCCCTCCTGGACAGATGCAGACCATCATGCCAATATAGGCCTGCATCCCTCCAAGTTGACCCCTAATCCTCAGTGAAGCCAAACCTCTGAGCTCCACACCATTTTTTCAACCATTCATTGAATCCCATGGTGTGGAGTACCCTAGTCTCACCCATGCCGTAGACAGACAGCACCTCTGAGAAAGTTGACATGCATGCTACTTGTCTAAGACCCCTCCCCAACTCCACAAACTCCTTCTGCACTGCTCTGATCCCATTCCCAGTGAGGTAATTTGTCCCTAGGTGGACAATGATGTCCAGCTCCCTCTCCCAACCAGGTGGTCCCATGATCCTAAGGATTCACTTCCTGTTCCTCCCAGCCATGGCACCGGGCTGGCACCTTACCTCCCTCTCCCTTCCCTCCCCCAGTTCTACCATCCTAATGACTGAGTCTCCCACCAGGAGTTGTTTCTTTGCCCTGTGGGGTCTTGTGTCACCCTCCTCTTGGTCTCCT
The DNA here is from genome assembly GCA_016271365.2 of Neoceratodus forsteri. Classification (NCBI taxonomy): domain Eukaryota; kingdom Metazoa; phylum Chordata; order Ceratodontiformes; family Ceratodontidae; genus Neoceratodus; species Neoceratodus forsteri. The sequence continues at coordinate 852,106,542 of CM057458.1, forward strand.
TTGTGGAGGTTACCAGAATCCTTCTTGTTTTCCACTGTGGGTGCCTCCATAGAGTAACCATGCTCTGCCAGAATAGAGTATGAACTGTGGAGAGATACAACTGGAGGAATGAACCTCTGATCCACCACCATCGCCCTCCCTGAGTCCACCATGGTCCAACTGCTCCTCTTTATTGGCAACCTCTGAGGCAGCAGCAGTGACTATTGTAGTCCCTTGCTGGGGGAGGAGGTTTCCTGAATCCTCATCAGGTCAGCCTGGATAAGGGCAAGCTCCTCCCTCAGACCACAGAGGTGCCTGCAAATAGCGCAGCACTGTGGCCTCCAGAATGTCTCCCATAAGACTGCCACCCCACAGCCAGTGCATGGAACCACTCTCCACATGTCTTCCTCCCTTTCTGTTCAGTTTTTTTTTTCCTTTTTTGTTAGACTGTGAGAGTGTGTACATGTGTTTACCCCCTACTCAGCATGCTGGGCTATTAAGGTTATGACAGGTGTATGTCCTTTTCCCTTTTGGGGAAGTGCTGTCAGAATCCCTGGTATAAAGGAAATGATGCTCTTGGGGCGGGTGTGGAGAGGGGCAGGGTGGGTGGGACCAAACTCATGCCCTCCAGAAACAATCAGCTACAGCTCTGACCCACCACCCCAGTGAGCGTCTTCCTTCCTTTCAGCAAGACAACCTGCACAACAATTTAAGAGGAAATATATCTTGCAATAAACAATTTAAATCAGAGAAAAATAAAACCATAAACTGTAAAACTTGTAAGCGCAGCACAGTAACAAAAACCTGTAGGCACAACCTGTAACAATTGAACAGAAAATATACCCTGCAAAGAAACAATTTGAATCAGAGAAAATAAAGCAGTAATCTATAAGCACAAAACAGTAACAAACCTGTAGGCATACTCTGTAAGAATTTAGCAGAAAATATATCCTGCAAAGGAAAAAAAATTGAATCAGAGAACAATATATCAGTAATCTGTAAGCAAAAAACAGTAACAACACCTGTAAGCACAACCTGCAAGCACTAAAAATAGTAACACAACAGTACATCTGCTTAGCCAAAAGAAGCCTTAATGTTTCTCCTTCCTCTGATAATGTTGCTTCTTACTCTGTTCTTTCAAGCAAACCTTGAAGAAAAGAGCTCAGGTGAAGCTAGGTGCTTTTTGCCAGCAAACCTTGTCTTCCACCTCCCCACTGCTTACAGGTAAAGGTCGTGAGGTGCTAGGCCAACTGGATAATGATGATAGCCAAGACTATGAGAAACTGAAAGCTGCTTTACTTAAAAAGTATGAACTGACTTCTGAGGCTTACATTGTTAAATTCCATAAACTCCAAAAAAAGCCCTGACATGAACTTTGAAGATCTAGCCACAAAACAATGAAGTTTTTAAAGCATTGGTGGGAAGGAGTGAAAGCAAACCCTGTGGGTAAAATTGAGGAGGTCATACTTTTAGAACAGTTCTTTTGGGCTTTCCCAGAGGAGCTGAAGACCTGGCTGAAGGACCGGGATCCCAAAACAGCACAGCAAGCTGCTGAGTTCTCACATCGCTATGTCTGAAGCAGGCCTGCTCTGAAAGGAAGTGGGGGAGAAGGTGCTGCAGGGCAGAAAGGGAACAGCATGCCTTCAGGGCAGCTAAAATCCTCAATGTCTCTGCAGAAAAGGGGGAAGTCCCAAGTTACCAAGAAGGGAGGTCTTGAGGGAGGAAAAAAAGAATGATGAGTGTTGGTTTTGTAAGCAGCCAGGACATCTGGCTAGAAAGTATCCTTAAAAGGCACAGAGTGGACAAAGTGTCATTCAAATGGAGGTGGGTGCACTGTGCATCCCTGAGAGTATGCCTGTGAACATGAGGGAGCACATACACCCTGTTACTGTTAATGGAGTACAGATCCATGGGTTAAGGGACACAGGGGCATCTCTTTCCCTAGTAACAGAGGATTTGGTTGAGCCTGAACTTCTTATACCTAATAAATTTGGCACAGTGAGGGGATTCACAGGGGAGGTGAAAACCCCGCTACTAACTAGTGTTCTCCTGGACTGGGTGAGACAGGAGAGAGGGTACAAAAAGTGGCAGTGGTAGACAAACTTGCTCTGGATGTGATTAAATGGAATAATATACAGCAGGGGGTGGCATGTGCAGTTACCCACAGTCAGACAGCAAAGGCTCCTTGCATTTTCCTGAACCCCACAGAAGCACCTGTGGAACAGAATAGGAGGCTGGGCTCCCGGCCTATGTCTCCTGAAATGGAGAATAGTGAAAGGGAGGTAGGACTTCCCCAAGTTGCCATGCACCAAACAGCTACAGAAGGTTATTCTGAGGAGGGAGGGGTAACAAATGGTCAGAAGGTTAGGGAAGGCAGTGACTCTGAATGCCCTGGTGCTAGAGCTATGGACCACAGTTAACAAACTGATGAGGACATGTCCCATGCTTTGGGAAAATGTGAAGATTTTGCAGCTGCTCAGAGAACTGAACCTAGTATGGAGATGCTGAGGGCTTGTGCAGAATCTGATGGGACACAGGGAGGTGATATGAGACATAGGGTATTTTGGGACAATGGACTGCTGTATACTCAGGACATGAGGAGTGAGGGAGCGGTGATGGGCAGGCAGCTTGTCATTCCCCAGGAGTATCGTGAGTGGTTGCTCAAGGTTGCCCATGATATCCCCATGGCTGGACATCTGGGAATTGCACGCATCATGCAGCAATTGGCCCAGAATTTCTACTGGCCCAGCTTCGCCCAGGAGGTGAAGCAATACTGCAGGTCTTGTCACTGATGCCAACAGATAGGGAAGGCAGGTAGTAAAATAAAAACTGCCCTTCTTCCCTTACCCATTGTTGAGGAGCCATTCCAGAGGGTAGGAATGGATATTGTGGGACCCTTGAATACCACAAGCTCCTCCAGAAAAAGCAATATCCTGACGGTGGTCAATTACACCTCCTAATACCCAGAGGTGGTCACCTTATCTTCCATTAAGGCACCCAAGGTGGTAGACACCTTGCTAGGGATTTTCTCCCATGTCAGGTTTCCACAGGAAGTTACCTCTAACCAAGGGTCTAACTTCATGTTGGACCTGATGAAGTCTTTGTGGGAGAAGTGTGGGGTGGTGCAAAGATGCACAGTGCGTTATCACCCACAAGCCAATGGATTCATGGAAACATTCAATGGTACCCTAAAATCAATGCTCCAATCGACTGCTGAGCAGTATGGGAAGGACTGGGAGAAATACCTTCCCCACCTGTTGTTTGCATACAGGGAGGTGATCCAAGAGTCAACAGGGATCTCCCCCTTTGAACTCTTATATGGATGTAAGGAGCATGGGCCCCTAGACTTGACCCAGGAATACTGGGAAGGCAAGCATGCCACCCAGGGAACTCCTGTAGTGCAGTATGTCCTTAGACTGAGGGAGAAGCTGAAGGAGCTCAAGGGGATGGCCCAAAGCAACCTGTCAGCTTCCCAGTAGATGCAAAATGTCTGGTACAATTACACAGTCAGAGCTCACTCACACAGCACAAATTATGAAGTTATGGTCCTCATTCCAGTCTGGAAGGACATGCTGCAGGTTCAGTTGTCGGACAATACAAGGCAGTCCAACAGGTAAATTACATGAATTGCATTGTAGAACTGCCTGACAGGAGACATACCCATTGAATGTTCCTTGTTAATATGAGGAAGCCATATGTAAATAGGGCCAACATGGTGTTTGCTATCTGTAGTCCTGAGGAGGGGACAGATGAAGATGACCCCCTCCTGGACTTGCTAGAGGAAAGCAAACGGGAGACATTGGTGGAGACAATCAAATTGTTTCCCAAGCTGACCCCAAAAAAGAGCCAGGAAGTAAGTGAAGCCTTAGAGGACTTTACCCCTTTATTTACGTCCAAGCCCAGATGGGCCCCCTTAGTGACCCATGATGTGGACACGGGGATGCAAGCGCACATATGATGGACAGATTACCAGGTTTCTGAGGCTGTCCTAAAGGACATTATGAGAGAGGTGGAGGAAATGCTGGAGTTAGGGGTAATCCAGCAATCCCACATTCCCTGGGCCTCGCCTTTAGGCCTCAGCCTCAAGCCTTATGTGTCTACCCACTTTTGTGTGAACTATCATGGACTCAATGCAGTCACAAAGCCCAATGCCCACCCAATGCACTGGACTGATGAGCTGTTGGACAAATTGGGAGGGCGACTTATCTAACAATCATAGACCTCACAAAGGGGTACTGGAAGGTGGAGTTGACTGCCAGAGCTAGGGAATGGTCAGCCCTTGTCAACCCAATAAGCCTCTTCAAATTAAGGTGATGGCTTTTGGGATGAAGAATGATCCTGCTACATTCCAAAAGTTGCTCAACCAGGTGTTATAGGGTACTGAAGAGTATGCATTGGCTTATCTGAACAATGTTGCTATCTTCAGTACCAGCTGGAAGGAACACCTGTCCCATCTGAGAGAAGTGTTAGGCAGGATACAGAAGGCAAGCCTCACTGTAAAGGCTGAAAAGTGCCAGGTTGCCATGGCTGAGGTATCATACTTGGGACATATAGTGGGGCAGAGACAGCTACTTCCAAACCAGGCCAAGATAGAGGCCATTGAGGCATGGCCCATGCCAGAGACCCATAAGCAGGTCAGAAGCTTCCTGGGAACTGCAGGGTACTTCAGAAAATTTGTAACAAATTACTGCAACCTGGCAGCCCCCATGTCTAGCTTGTTAAAAAAAAGGCAATCCAGAAAATAAAATGGGACTCAGCATGTAACAGGGCCTTCACCCAGCTAAAAGCTGCACTGTGCAGTGCCCTTGTGCTGGTTAGCCCAGACTACACTAAACCATTTGTTGTTGAGATGGACACCTCAGATGTGGGGATAGATGCTATCCTTAACCAGAGGTCACAAGAGGATAAGGATCACCCAATTGTGTACCTAAGTAGGAAGCTACTTTCCAGAGAGCAGGTGTGCACCACTGTGCAGAAAGAATGCCTTGCTTAGGTGTGGTCGCTTACAAAGCTAGAACCGTACCTCTATGGAAGGCCCTTTGAGACACAGACCATAACCCTCTGGTGTGGCTAAACCAGATGGGAAAAATGAATGGGAGACTTCTTAGGTGGAGCATTGTGCTACAGGCCTACAACATGAACATTAGACATAGTTCATGGTCTGCTAAGGCCAATAGAGATGGCCTATCCCACCAGTCGAAGTAGGACAGAACTGGTGGAAATCCTTACTAGAAAGGGGTGTGTTCCACCCAGGTTCTGTTAGGAGGAAGGAGTGTGGTGAGATAAGGCCATATTTTATTATTTTGGGACATGTTTTATATAACTTTATGTGAAAAATGCATCAAATGCCCATAGTAACCAGTGAAAGGGAAAGGAATCACGGGTACGGGTACAAGGACCCTAGAATCATGTTGCAATTCTTGTTTCTGGTCAGAAAAGCTGGTTGTTGCCAGCTAAGAAACTGGAGTTAATTAAATTATCTAAAAGGAGACAAAGGAATGATTAAGCCTAGCTTGGAGGCCAGCTATGCCCATTTGTTTGTGAAAGGACAGGACCTCAAGATGTCTCGGCATCCTTTGTGTTGAGAGGTCTGCAGTGACTTAAACTCATTACAACTGAATAGGGCTACCATTATGTAAATAGCTGTATTCAAGTGCTGAGTAATGATGACCATCTCCCAGCAGGGTGGCATGGAATGTTCCCAGAAAATCTATTTTGAGCAGCCTACCTCAGGTTTTTTTTTCTATGTTCAGAAACTGCATATCTGTATTATTGTAATAACATACTAAGCTCTGATTGGTTGGGTAACCATAGAAACTGAAATACTAGCCAGTTGCAAGGCTAGCCACATTGACTGATCCGACCCTATTGAACCCCTTTAAAACTAGAATGCAGAGGAGTACCTGAGCCTTTTTGCTGCCTTTTTGTTGCCTTCTGTTGTTTTCTTGCTTGAAGCAGTTGAGATCCTGCCATCTTGATGCAGATACAATTTCTCCTGGATCACTGAGAGCCAAGACTTCATCTACCACACTTTTTAAGGACACTTCTGCACTTCAAAAATCTAATCAAGGACTCACGGTAGATTTTCAGCTTCAGAGTTTAGAGTGTAGGTTTTTGTGTATATTTTCATTTTTTTCAATATCCTGTAACCAAGGTCTACATTATTTTGTCTTTTTGTTATTTACTGTTTTATTAATTTAATTCATAAAGCATTTGGTTTATTTAAACATAATTCTGCCTATGTTGTTTTTGTGTGTGTGGCTGCCTGGGTAAAAGTTGTTCAAATGATACCACACATGTGTGACTGTTTTAAGGGCCAAAACACTATGAAAAGTGAAGTTCACTAGGAACTTCATGACGAAGGAGGAGAGGAAATACTAAGGGTCTCTGGTGGAGTCTGTGGTGGGATTTGAACAGAGCACTGCATTTCTGGGAAAGACATATAATTGGGTGTATAGGAACCCCGAAGCCTATACACACTTGTGGCTTTCAGGTTTTTGGTGAAGTGGCTGAAAGGGTTCAACCACAGGAACACAGACTCAAGACTGCATTTGTATGCCCTCATACAGAGAAAGTGTATCTTGGACCCCACCCCACCCCATCAGAAGAGGGATTCACTTGTGATGCAGAGAGAGGGAAATCCTGCCCTATGGGAGTGGACTTGTGACAAGTGGAACTGGGGTGATCGGGTATAGGAGATGCCCTGGGATTAGGTGGAGCCTATAAAGAGGCCAGACATGTTTGGTCTCTGTCCCCAGGGTTCCCACTAGACTGAATGGGTAGGTAGTCATGGGGCCAGCAATGCCTACAAATCCTCTTCGGGCAATGCTATGCAATGACAGGTCAATGAGGAGCAAGACTGCAATTATGTCAGACTTGATTTCCTTAGTTGACCTGGCTTGCAGTATGGAGACCTGGTTGGGTGATGATGCTTGACCAGTACTGGAGGTAGCTGTCCCCTCTGGGTTCTCCATAGTGCACTGCCCAAGGAGGGAATGCAGGGATGGGGGTTTGGCCATCTGTTCTAGATCTGACTTGGGCTTCATCGTGCACCCAGTGGGATCAGCCAGGTCTTTTGAGTGTGTGGCAGTGCATTGGGGTCTAGGTGTGGGCTGCAGGATTCTCCTCATCTACTGATCTACCACCCTCCAGGATTGGGAGGAGACTTCCTGCAGGAGATTGCAGACTTCGTCAGTGGAAAGGTTTTGAAGTCCCCCAGATATTTAATTCTTGGGGACTTCAATGCCTGGGTTGATGACAAATCCTCGCAATTTGGGTATGACCTTCTCCAGTTGATGTCATCACTGGACCAGACACAAGTTGTTACTTCTGCGACCCATCACCATGGCAACATGCTCAACCTGGTCTTCTCACTGGGGTTTGCGTTTGTCAACCTCAAGACTGATGAAGTCATTTGGTCTGATCATTGCATGGTGAAGATCCTGTTTGGACCCCCCCAAAGTCCCTCCCCTTGCTGGGATAGTCAGCTACTGCCCTTTAAGTGGATAGTTGCCAGAGGGACTCCTGGCAGTGGCTGACTCATCTAGTGTAGACACTGCATGTGTGGTTGGTGTGAGCAAGGCAGTGGCTGCCTATAATAGGGGGAAGCACCACTTTATGGCGATGGCGATAATGCTGACAGCCCCAACAGTGACACCCGGATACCGCCGCAACTAAACCCGATGCACCCAACACCAAATGCTATGAACCTGACACAGCAGGGCAACAGACACACCATCGGACTGTGAGGCACACAACAGACAGGATGCCCTGGCACAGACAGCCCATGACACCAGCACAACAGCACTGGACTAGTCAGTGCCCCCTCCCCTCGAGCCACAACAGACCAGACAGACAGTGGAGCAACACTGCAGGTTGTGGGTGGGGGCACTAGTAGGTGCCACAGGGGCAGCGGGTTTGCAGCATGACAGCAATGCCAGGACTGGGGATGCCTGAGGGCAGCAGACACAGGGTGCCCATATGGTTCCCGTGGAGCACCACAGATGAGCAGGGGCCAGGTGCACGGTGCACAGTAGCCACGGTGGTACTGCCACTGTGGGAGGGCATGTCGGCTGCTGTGGCAGGTTGCTCTTGCAGCAGTTGGAATTCTGGCTGTTGCTGTATGGGTGTCGGGTTTGTGTTGTCACCCTGACACTGTGCTTCCATAATAGGGTGGTCTCTGAAGCACTTAACACCATTGCACCAGTCTGTATATGACCCAGATCTTCTCACTTGAGATCCCCTTGGTTTGATGGGGATCTCAAGGAGATGAAGCTCAAGGGTTGGAAGTTGGAATATTGCTGGCAGAAGACCAGATCGGAGGGGGGCAGACTGGCCTTGCATGCTCATTACCATGAGTACCAAGGAGCAATGAACTGTAAGAAGGCAGAGATTTCTATCCAGGGAAATTGCTACTGGGAAAAATAGACCATCTCAGCTCTTTTGGACTGTGCACAGATTGTTACATCCCTTCTGTCTACGGCTGAAAAACTTTTTTAATCATCTTGTGTGAAGAGTTTGCTCTGTTTTTTACTGACAGGGTGTCCTCCCAGGTGGGGATTCCATCAGTGAGACAAGTCCTGTCTCACAGTGATCAGCTTGGAAGGAGCAGAGGCACCCCATCTGTCTGGGATGAGTGTAAACCAGTGGAAGTGGCTGATGTCATTATGGTGATCTTGAAGCTAAAGCACACTTATTGTGAACCTGACCTGGCCCCAACTCATTACTGGATGATATGTGTCAGGATCGTATGCCCGGTGTTTGCTGGGATTGTCCGGTGCTCAATGTTGGAGGGAATCTTTCTGGATGCCTTGAAAGAGGCTCTGGTGAGACCCCTCCTGAAAAAGCCATCTCTCGACCCGGATGTCATGGTGAATTACCATCCAATCTCCAATCTGCCATTTTTTGGCAAATTTTGTTGAGAAAATAGTTGTGCAACAGTTCAAAGAACACCTTGTGTCCTTTGATATCTATTTAAAAGACAAAGAACCTCTGTGCGTAAACACTGAGGCAAGGGTTACCCCAAAGGGCATTTGGTTGGGAAGCCAAGTTTCAAGAAAATACAAAATCACACATGCCCCCACATGCAATTCTGCTTAAAGTTGGACCAGCATAACATTCTGTGGTGATTTGCATATGCAGCCCATGATGCTTTGATATCTATGATCTATTCCAGTTGGATTTCAGGGCTAGGCATAGCACTGAAACAGCATTAGTCAGGGTGCATAATGACCCCCTTAGGGCTAGAGATAAAGGAGACAGGTCAATTCTTGTTCTCCTCAATCTCTCATCAGCTTTTGATACTGTGGATCACATCGTGCTGCTTGATTGCCTTCGAGAATATTGTGGACTCGCCAGTACTGTCATCAACTGGTCTGAGTCCTGTCTCTGTGGTAGGGAGCAACTGGTGGTGATGGGGAATTTCTCCTCCTCCCCGAGGCCTCTGTCATGTCGAGTTCCTCAGGGTTCAATCTTGTCACCGATGCTATTCACGGTATACATGCTGCCCCTTGGAGAGCTCATTAGACAATACAGTGTGGGGTTTAATTGCTATGCAGATGATACTCAGCTGTATTTGTCTTTTTCCCCAGGAACACACAATGGTGTGGAAATGATTAACAACTGCCTGGCCGAGATCAATGACTGGATGTTCTCCAGCTGGTTATGACTGAACCCAGACAAGATGGAGGTACTACTGATTGAGCAGCATTGTGGACATGACAAGAGTGCCTCTGCTGTGCATACAGGGTGTTTCTGGGATCCACACCATTGATGGCCTCCCCTAGGGTGCAGGATCTTGGCATTGTTCTAAACAGCAGATTGACACTTGAAGCACAGGTGTCGTCTGTGGTCAAATGTGTTGTTTACCACTTGAGGAACATCACCTGTATTAAGCCCCTAGTTCTCCTTGAAGACCTGCCATCACTGGTGCATGCCTTTGTGACTTCAAGGTTGGATTAATGTAATGCTCTACACTTTGGGGTCAAAAGAGGGACCCTCTGCTGACTGCAGCTGGAGCAGAACACAGCGGCTTGGTTGCTCACGGGCCTGGCAAGGTCCAGTCATGTGACCCCAGTCCTGCAGGCTCAGCACTGGCTGCCTGTTAGGTGGAGGATCCACTTCAAGGTGGGCTTTCTCAGCAATAAGGCCCTATACAGGCTGGACCATGACTATCTGGCTGGTGTCCTAACACCTGCATCCTCAGTTCACTCCCTCCACTCCTCAACTCAGGGCCTCCTTGATGTTCCCAAGGAACAAGCTAAAAACATTCGACAACCATGCTTTTAGCGTCGCCGGGCTGGCCTTGTGGAATACCCTGTCAGCTGCTATCAGGGAGGCCCCAGCAGTTGAGCTGTTTGAAAAGGGGCTAAAGGCTCATTTCACCCTCTTGGCCTTTCCCAACAAAGGTGACCGACCTGTATTTATTTTATGAATTAATTTATTTATGATGAAGTTTTATTTTATATATTTATTGTTTTAAATTGTTACTGTGTCTTTGCTTGTATTGACCCTTCCTTTTATTATAAAGCAACCAGAGCCTCTGGGAATGGGCACTGGATAAATACATTTTTTCCTTGCCTTGCCTTGCTACTGTTACAAAGTGTGTATTAGATGTTTATTGACCAAGATCTCTGATTAGTTGGAGTGCCTGATCACTGCTTTCCCCAGACCATGCTCAAGGGTAATACATGTGCAGTATACATGATGAATAGTAATATCTGCAAACCATTACAGGAACATTTGTGTCCAAAAGTTCTGATATTAGAACAAAATAAAAAGACCATGAGTATAACACCTGGCACCATGGGGAAAAGTCTTTGAAAATGGCATTGGCTACCACTGTAAATGTATTGGAAAAATGTGTAAAAGAAGGAACCCCATGGAAAATTAGATGTTTCATCTCCACTGGCCTATTCTGCATAAATAATTTATAAAAGAAGGTAAATGCAGAAACCCCTGTGAAAATGAAATATTTCTTCTCCACTGGCCTATCATGATAAAATACACTTTAAAATTTATAAAAGCAGCACAACCACTGAAAACGAGCTGTGCTAGTCTGATAAACGTACTGTAATACGTGTAAAAGCAGGGTCCCATTGAGAAGGTCATATTTCATATTGTCTGGGCTACCTGGGTAAGTATATAGTAAAAAGGTGCCAAAGTAGGATCCCTCTAAAGCACATTCCCACTAAAAAGGACATGTTACATCTTAGTTGTGCTATTCTTGGCAGATACTGTATATTGCAAACAAGTTTAAAAGCAAGACCTTAAGTGAATATGACATAAATGGCAAGTATAATCCTAGTATTCTGTTGGGCTACCATGCCCTAACAACAGTAAAGTTACCAGAAAATAACATCACTGTATTTTTGGCAGAACTAAGATAACCACATAACATTAAAAGAAATTCCTACCCCCCCAATTCATCCCAAAGCCAGCTTTAGATTCCCCACTCAGTCTTTCATCACCAGCCATAACCATTTTAAAAAAACAATGTCATCACAGCTTCACCACACACCTCCTGTCCCATTACTCAACCTTATTACTCCAGTTCTATGCTCTTCTACCACTACAAGCAACAAATGTCAACTGTACTGGGAAAGCAATTAACAAAAAGAAAAAAAAAGAATCCTGAAAGCTGTAACACTGATTGGCTTTACAGCAGCAGCAACTGTGCTGTATTAAAATGTGATTTTGATAAGCACAGCAACAAATGGGTTCAAATTAATTTTCTCCTGGTACAAACACAAAATTAGACATAGTGTACCAAGAGAACAACCTAGACCACTGAGACTGAGACTGAGGGGGGAGGGGTCAACAAGACAGCATAGACTGACAGCAATATATAAAGAGTCAGGAGAGAGAGAGAGAGAGAGAGAGAGAGAGAGACAGAAAGAGGGAGCGATACATCAGACAGAAAACACCATCTAGTTAAACTCAAAACAGGCACTTTTTTAATATACCTACTTTCACTGTGAAAAATTCAATAAATTTGTTTTGAATTTTTTATTTGTTTTTTTTGTTTGTTTTTAATTCTGTATAAATGAATCATTGTTTAGTAGCAATAAGGCACACCAGGGATGTGTGTTGTTGTATAATAATGTTAGTTCTCGGGTGTTGAATGCATTTGGCCTATGTACTCATTCTTCAACACAACCCGAGGCATGACACTATTCCAAAACACACACCCTGTCATGACTTATTGCTTAATTTACTGAAGACCTGGCGGCGGTGATTGACCTCTCGATGCTCGGTGAAACCAGCACCGATCCAGAGCATTTAGTGGTGGCCTATAATAAGGCTATCACTTTAACTCTGGATCGGATTGCTCCGATCCGTGTTCGTCCCCTTCCGCTTCACCCTCGGACCCCGTGGTTTGATGGGTCGCTGAGGGAGATGCGGAAGATGGGACGAGGTTAGAACGTCATTGGCGTAAATCCACCTTGGATACCGACCATCTTATTTTGTTAGAGCATTACCAGCTCTATCAATCAGCGATTTCCCATAAGAAGGCAGCATTCCTGTCCAGGGAAATCGCTGTTGCCAGGAATCGACCGGCTCAGCTCTTCTGAACTGTGGACAGGTTGTGCAACCCAACCTGTCTGCAGCTCCGTCGAGCCTTTTCACAAATTCAGTGTGATGAGATCACTACATTCTTCCCGAATAAGGTGGCCCACATCAGGCAGGAGATCTGCCTTTCTCATCTACGGGAGATATGGTTGGTTGGTGTTCGGTCACTATGACCGGTGTTTCCTGGAGTACCTTTGACATACTGGATTTCGTTGACATTATGAGGATTGTCCAGGGGATGTGCTCCACTTGCTGTAGTTTAGACCCGGGTCCTACTTCCCTAATTTTGGGTTGTAGTGATATTACTGGCCCGGTCTTAGCTCAGATTGTCTGGTGCTCCCTGGAATTGGGTGAGTTTCCTGGCTCCCTGAAGGAGGCAGTGGTGACACCCCTCCTGAAGAAAGCTACCTTGGACCCGGAGTCTCTGGTAAACTACAGACCCATCTCGAACCTTCCTTTTGTGGGAAAGGTTATCGAGAAAGTGGTGGCAATTCAACTGGAGGACCATCTAACCATCCATAATTTATACGAACCTCTCCAGTCGGGTTTTCGTAAGAGGCACAGTACTGAGACGGTTCTGGTTTGGGTGCTCAATGATCTCTTGATGGTGAGAGATCAGAAGAACAGTTCTATCTTGGTACTCCTTGATCTCTCTTCAGCTTTTGACACTGTTGACTATGGGGATTCTGCTCGAGCACCTGAGGTGCATCTGTGAGCTGACGGGTACAGCCCTCAGATGGTTTTCATCTTTCCTCACTGGTAGAACTCAGAGAGGTGTCTCGGGAATATTTAGTTCTGAGTCCTTCTCTCTGCCTTGTGGGGTACCTTAGGGCTTGATGCTGTCCCCCATGTTGTTCGCAGTGTATATGCTGCCCCTCAGAGACATTGTAAGATGGTATGGGCTGAGGTTTCATTGCTATACCGATGACACCCAGCTCTACCTGTCTTTTGCTCCTGACCAGATCTGTGCCCTCTCGTTATTTAATAACTGCCTCACTGAAATCCAAGACTGGATGAGCTCCAGTGGGTTAATGCTGAATGCGGGAAAGACTGAGGATTTGGTGTTGGACCCAGGTCACTGGATAGAGGGGGTTGGGATGGATTTTCCCTCTGGTTTATTCCTTGGGGGTGAGCAGATCCCGACCTCTGAACAGGTGTGTGACCTGTGAGTGATACTTGACGATGGCTTGACCCTTCATCATCAGGTGTCTGCTGTCATCATGTTAGCCTTTTACCATCTTAGGAACATTGCCAGGATCAAGCACCTTGTTCCATCCAGTGACCTGCCAGTTTTGGTCCACGCCTTTGTGACCTCGTGCCTTGACTACTGTAACTCCCTGTACCTAGGGCTTCCTGGGGTTGATATCTGTTGCTTCCAGCTAGTGCAGAACGCAGCTGCACCTCTATTGACTGGGGCATCAAGAAGATCTCACATAACCCCTGTGCTGCGCGATCTGCACTGGCTGCCAGTTCAGTGGTGGGTCACCTTTAAAGTAGGTTTATTAACCTACAAAGCCCTACACAGTTTGGGTCCTGACTACTTGAAAGAGCTCCTGATTCCTTACACCCCTGTGTGAGAACTCCGCTCAGCTGATGAGGGGTTGCCAGAGATTCTGAGGGTTAGATTGAAGTCATCTGGGGCTCGGGCTTTTATGTTCGCTGCCCCATCTTTCTGGAAATCTCTACCTGGTCAGTTACAGGAGAGCAGGACTGTGGGGAACTTTAAGCAGGCACTGAAGACCTTCCTTTGGGTTAAGGCATTTCCTGATTTTCTATGATTTTACTCTTAGTTATTGTTCAATTGTGTATGTTTATATCTGTGAAGCGCCTTGATGTTCCGGAAGGTGCTATACTACATACATTTATTATTATTGTTAATTTCATCTCAGTTGTGCTATCTTGGATTAATACTTTGTAAAACTGTGTAAAAGTGAGACCTATTTGAAAATGAGATTCTGCATTTCAGCTGAGCTTTCCTGGGTAGTTACTGTATACAAATATGCAAAAGCAAGCTCTCACTACAGCAGAATGTCACTGAAAAGCAAAGGTTTTACATCTAAGCTGCTATGTCATGGGAAAATACTTTGTTAAGGCAGGATCCCACTGAAAATGAAATAATACTTCTCTGCTGCTATACCTGGCTAAGCACCATTTAAGGTTCTTTTTTTCTACTGTTGTGAAATAAATCTGGAATTTTGATATCACAATATTATAAAAAATTAAAATCCAACCCATAATTTAAATTAATATTGCTTATCTGGCTAATGCATTATCATCCGCTTTGGCTCTGACCAGAGTTTGTCTTCTTTAGCATTCTATTTAGGCTGGCAGCATAGCCTAGAGGTTAGATTAACAAGCTTTGAATGAACTTGGTTCAGCAGAACTGGGTTTGATTCCCCCCAACCTCCTCTTGCATACTGTGTAACTCTGAGCAAGTCACTTAACCAGCCTAAAGTTCCTGGGTCGTCCCTGAAAACAGGCAGTTGTGCCTAGTGGGCCTTATCCAGTAAACAAAGAAGTTAAAAAAAAATCCACTTCCCGATCCCTTTGCTAATACCACCTGCTCCCTACCTCTGCAAACTCCACCACCCGCCTGCTGTCTGTCATAAGGATAGTAAAGAAACCACAAGATTGTCCTGCCAGGAACCAATCCTGTTAGGACTAATGTGCTGTGGCATTTGTTGCACTTACAGTTTCTCACATTCAAGTCCCTTTCCCTATATATTTACTATTCTAACACCACACTACCATGGATCACCACTCTACTGAAATTCTGAGAACAGAAAAGGTGATAGAATCTTGTGTGGATTCAAACCGCAATCTGTTGTTTATGAGGCTGTAGACCCAGAATGCAACAGTGGTGACACAGCAATGAAGCTCAGCTCTTTAGCTGTAGAAGTAAAAGCCCTGGTGGAAGTGGGAAAACACTGCATGACAGTTCCTTACAGAACAATTTCCTGACCCTGGCAGAACAATTTCCTGACAGAGAATTTCAAGGGAAAATGGAATGGTAGTTCCTGATAGGATAATTTCATTTCCTGACAGGACAATATCCTAACAGGAAAGTCTCATTCTTGACAAGATAATTTCCTGATGGAAAATCTTGCAGTACCTTTATTATCCTACTTCCTCTGTTAATGGTCCCATCTGCCCTTCTGAGTAAGGAAGAAAGTGCAGGAGCTCTTTACATTGATGAGCTCACAGTATATATGCTAGTAGCCAAAACCTCATGTACCTCACTGGCACTTTGCTTAAAAACAAATCTGTTTCCCCTTAATCTTGCCCCTGTTTGCAAAAAGTCCCTGGTATCTAGTAGTCCCCCTTCCTCTCCCAGTCCCGAAATCCCTGGCCTGTAGTGGCCCCCTTTTTGCCCTCCCATCCCAAAATCCCTGGTGTCTGGTGTGCCCCTCTCTTCCTCCCTTTCACTTGCCGACTCTGTCTTATAAAAAAACAAAAAAATGTTTCCCTTCCCATACCGGTCATGGCTCCTTTTTGCAGGCCCTTTCTAAACCCTTCACCTTCACTCTCAGGTTTCTCTTCATACTGCCTGTCTGCACTGCTTACTTCTGCAGCCAGGCTACCTGCCTACCACAATAGCACCTTCAGCAAATGGCTTGCTCACAGAAAGCCATGGTTTAGTAACTCAAGTCTCTGACAGAGGAGCCTGTCAATGGCTTCAGGATCACCCTGTCAGTGGCTTCAGGATCACCCTGGTGGATAAATCAGAACTGTGTAACTGGGAAGTGACTATTTTTGAACCCCTTCATAAGGTATGCTAGTTTAAGGTACAGTATATTAGTTGAGTATGTGTTATCACATGTGTTACTCTGCAGAGAATTATGGAAACTTGATTCTTCTTTACTGTGGGGGGGGGTGTGTGTGTGTCATCTCTCCGACTCTAGGTAATAATTAATAAAATGACTCTTCTGGCCAGCCTATCAACATAGCGGTAGTACTACCAATTATTATGACATGAACTGAGTTCGGAAGTGAGCCCATGCCATTGGGGGCTGGCTGAGTGGAGGAGAACTGAGTATCCCAAAGGAGGCACTCTTTCTCTTCTCAGGAGGGATGGCAGCCAGCTCCGGTTCATGACTGCCAAATAGGTGACCACATTTGTCATCATAATCAGGGAGGAGCTTGATCAAAGGGGAGATGCTAGCACATGAACTACAGTACATCATTCTTGTGTGCTTGCATCATTCTCCAGCCTGGCATCATGGCACTGGGAAGGAAAAAACAAATGCAAAACAATGGGCTTAGGGATGATTGATGGACCAACCCCTCACAGGCCCCACACTGGTGTTGTGGCTGCTTCCCCCAAACCAGATTCTGTTTAGCAGGAGTTGGGGGTCCTGCTGCCCTTCACCATGGGGGACAAGCTTTAGAGGCAGACAGGAAAAAATGTGGTAAGTCTACGAGAAGTCAAGTGATGAGGCTTGAAGGTCAGTCTAGACTATATGGGAGACACAAGCCTACCAGCAGGTGGCCAAAAAAAGACAAAAAAAAGCTTCCCCTAAAAGGTCTCCCCTAATTTTGTCATTGTTCAGGAGGTGTTTTTGTGTCATGTCACTGAAAAGTGTTTCCTGGGCAGCTTTTCTGTGTTATTTTTTTTAGATTATTGCTTTCGCATGACAAGGTATTTTCCCATGATGTGGATATGTATTGTTTGTATTGATTTGTGAAGGATAGCCTTGAATTTTATTTTTTGTAAAAAGTTTTACATTTTTGGAAGGAAACAGTAGTTTGGGCCAGGTTGTTGCTTGGTAGAAATTTCTATAAGATCACATGATTTAATTGGTTTATTAATAGAGAAAACTCAAAGTAGCGTTAGTTACAGTACGTGTCTATTTAAATGGTAGTATTTTGATTCATTATGAGGTTCTTTTGCAGGCTGAAGGCACCTCATCATGACAAAGTCTTGATACATTAAGATTTAATATTTGGCTGAACAGGAGAACTACTGTACTTTAGTAAAAAAAGTGCAGCTTTAAATTGTGTGCCCAAACAGTGCATTATACTGTGATGTACTATAGGTTTCTGTTTTGTTTGCTGACATGAGTATAACTTCACTCAGTTTACTTCCAACTGCTTTGTTTTTCTTTTTGGAATACAGTATTATTTGTTTATGGATGCACTGTCACTTTTTGGGGAGACTTTGTCACTTTGTATTTAATTCCAAAGATAAATCAGTAATTTTAATAAATTTGGCCAACACACTTTTGGACATGTTGGGTCCTGCTTGATAAGGGGTTTGTCATAGGCATAAAATGGGAGACCAGTTTTTGATACTATTGTCCTTTGTGCATTACTTGCTCTGGTGTGGGTAAACCTAAAGGTTAGGAACTACTACAAAAGCTAGTACAAGGTAAGACACATTGCACACACCATTCTGGAGTGCATGACAGAATTTTTTAGTGTGACTGAGTCTCAGTTTAGGATGAACCATGACCTTTATTTTCCAGACCACTGATGTATCCAAAATGGATTGCCCCACTCTCTCCACAAAACAAAAATGTCATGTTGGCTCTAGTGGCTTGTGTGGTTTGTTTTATATTGTGTAACATTGTTTGTCAACAACAGTGGCAGCTGTAGAGGCCATTACAAAAGTTTGTATGGCTGCATAGGGAGGGGTTTGCTGATGTGCTTTCTTGAATATTACTGGTGGTCCTTTGTCCTCTGACCTCTGACTACCTGTCTTGTAATTGTCTGGAATATTTCAGTCTGTCTAGTGGCCATTTGTATGCACATTATGTGATTTCAATTACAAACATGAAATGCTGGTAGTATTCAGTTTATTGATTTGCTGATTTTTTTTAACTTCTAACTTGGTATATGTGTAACATCACTTAATTTCTATCTATGGTATACCCTGAGAAATATATACCATGCACAGTAAAAGATGGCAAGTGGAAGCTTTAACTGCACATTATAATTGTAGCCCCACTATCAAGTGGGATATAAAATATTGTTAAAAGCAGTTTACAGTACAGAAATACTCATTTATTAGTAAACTGCAAAAAGGGCAGAAAAGGTGATGGATTATTCAGGGGGGAATTGACAGACACCTTATGGGAAAAGTAAGTTACTGTACGTGTAAACAGGCATAGATTATGTAGTCTGGGAAACTGCCTCAGACTCTTCCTTAAAGAAGACAGTCAAATCTTTAGTAGGAGTCAGACATAATCCAGAGTCATTTACATTGATCCTTTCTCCAACAGTTTAGACACAATATCATTACGTTAACTTCAACAGGGACAGCTAACAGCCTAACATACCTTCATAGAAATGAACCCCGGTGTCTTCACTGATATATTCACTGATATATGGAACCTAATGCCTTGCAATGTAAGGTCTTATCATCTGCTGCATCACTCCCCCATCATGCTGCACCACCATCTAGTCCCTCAACTTGATACTCCTTGCTTACTGTCTGGCCACTCCAGTGCTTCCCATCATTTGATCAACTCCAGCACTGCAGTGTTTTCCATGTTCAGGTCAATACCTCTGGTGGGTGTACCCCAAATTGGTACGGATGACCCATATTATGACTATAAGCCAGGGTAACCTCCAGGTAATGTACATTGCTCACATTTGGGCTTTAGCCAAGATGCAAAACCTGCCATGTTTACCATTTTGTTCTACAGTATGTTTACCTGGTCATATCTGACCCTCAGATTCGAGAAGGGGGGCTTCAGGGTTGACCAGAACTAAAGAAGTGGAAGAGTCAATCATCAACACAGTACATACCACAGAATGTAGGCTTACACGGCCATGACAAATTGCACTTTTGGTTGGGGAGGCATGCACTCTCTGGCCATAGTTACATGCCTAGCTTACCCCCACAGCTTTCTCTCTTTTGCAAGTGTGGATTGTGAGTCATCTTCACCCTTTGCCCCATGTAGCCTGCTTCTTCTAATATCCCTCCTCAGGACCTCCTGCAGTTTACCTCCACTGTTCACTGGTGTCTGTTGGACTCTTAAATAACTGTCTGTGGTTGGCCAGGTAACCACTCTCACTAACCCTCTCCTACAACAATTCAAAAGGACCACCTATTCCAAGCTAAATCACCACCACACCTTTACACACAAACATTTCTTTAATGTGGCCAACCACTGAGACTCATTCTGAAACACTGCCAATGTCTAATGGCAGCTCCAACTGTCCCCATCAATACTACACCAATCTGGAGTCAGGGTGCCCTTTATGCCCTCTTCTGCCCACTACAGCTCGGGGCTCTATTAGTTCCTGCTGTTAGAGATCTAGCTAATCCTCAAGGAGACCAACAAGACCCCCACAAAGTGTGGCAAGGAGGCCTCTGTCTCTTTATGCTTGAGATCAGAGATTCTGATCCCAGGTTACACATAGTATGGAGTACCTGGATGCATTTTAAAATTTATTCAAATTATTTTGTCAGAACAAGGGTAGAAAAGCAACAAAAACATTCATTACATAATGGAAGTTCCATTTGTTTCCCATAAAAACAAGATGTAATCACTATGTCTTATAAAAATCTGAGGTTAACTAGGGGAGATGTGAGAAGTATGAGGGATTATATAGAATACAGGCTAATTTTGATGGAGTCACATGCTATACCATACCACATGCAGTGGGGCTAGCATAATTTAAAACACTAAAAGCTTTTAAATATTATAATTGTTTTATTTTATAAATACAAAAATACTCACATCATAACAAATCTGGAATTGAGGCCAGCTAGGAGGACTTAAAGCGCCCATTGGATGCTCCCCTACCACTGGACAGGTACTTATCACACTGCTCTAGCAATGGCTCCTGGTGGTGGTGGTGTAACAGATGTGCCATTGACCCATAAGCAGCACCAAGGTAAGCCACAAGTGTGCATGAGTCAATGGGGAAAAGAAGTGGAAGAAAAGCAGCAAAAGTGTCTCACAGGGCACTGGATGATGACCCTCATCACCCCTACTCCAGAAGCCTTCCAGCTGGCCTTCAGGACCCCTCCAGCTGGAACCTGGGTTAAAAAACTGAATGCTTCTTCCTCTGGGCTAGCAGTGGTCCCTAGCAGGGACACGTTAACCAAAGGAGGATATTGGATAAGGAAAAAATGCACTGCTCAACAAGACCAGAGGAGGCCCTCAATAGGGACAAGCCAGCTCCTTGGGTGACAGAAGAACTGGAGGTTTGATATATGCCCAACATCAATGGACAGTGGTGTAGTATATATAGAGGCAGCTATGGGACCTTAAGGAGTAGGGTGCCGCTACAGTAGGTATGTGAGCTGGCAAAAACATGATCATTTCAGTATTTTTTATAAAAACCTGTAACTTTAAAACTACCTGACCACCCATGCCTCACCTGCCGCCACACAAGCGACCCGGGGTTTGGTGATGGACTTCGTTTGTCAGAGGCTGCCAGGGGAGATGAGAATTGTGCATCCAGAGGATGGCTCTCCTTCTCAGGGAGGGGATAATTGTGGGTCCTGGCACTCTTCTGCTCCTAGTAGAGGCTTGGAGACAGGCACAAAGGGACATGAAGGGATGTAGGCCGTCGACGTCCTACTTATGGTAATTGCATCGTACATCTGGATGGTATTGCACATGCATTCCTCCACAAAAGAACAAAGAAAATAGTTGCCTGCAGCGTGGGACGACACCGACCCCTTGCAGGCTCTACAACAGCTACAGGGTCCTCTCCCAGAACTAGATCCATTCTGTCAGTGGTGAGGGACCCATTGCCAACTCCACCATGAGGGGGGAGAGCCATAGAGGAAGCACCATCAAGAAGTAAGTCCCTAGGGCACCAGGTGACATGGCTGGGGGGGAGTCAGTGGAGGGCTAAGACAGCACCACAACAGGGGAGAAAAAAGATTAATGGCAAATAAAATGACCTGACCAATCCTTACCAGTTTTGCAGGATTTATTTATCTTGCTTTAACATAGAAGTGTAAGGTTGCCTTGTACTCATATAGTAGGTAATCTTTTCTGAAATTCAAATATGACACTGTACAGAACAACTCAACACTGGTATATTTTGTGATGTTGGTGCACATAGTGCTTTATGTTTATACAATAATTATACACTATTTTTCCAGTTTGACAAATGCCCACAAAGAGTATCAAAATGACCTCAGTGTGACATACTGCAAAATGTTACCAAACATAACCTGTAATATACTATAGCTAATATCCATGGCAGATAGTACTCATTGGTTCCACTTCTTTGATGTGTGGTGGTCAAATGCCCCAGCCTGAAATCATGTTCTGTAGGTAAAGTTGGTTATTGAAGATTAGGCAGTCTGTAATCTAAGAGTTTTTTCATTGAGTTTTTGGAGTGTGGTGAAATTAGAGATGGGCCTGTATTTCAGTTTTGACCTGCAACCTTCCTCATTTAACATGGCTGGAAAATGCTTGTCTGTTTCTCAACATCATTGTTTAAACAGCTTTTACATTGATACTTACATAATATTAAAATTAGTATATACTATATGTATAAACCTTACCCATGATTAAAACAGAACCACTGTGTGTAGAAGCTCTTTTGGGAATAGTATTGTATTATCCAGTTATAATAATCTCAGCTCACTGACAAGGTGTGAACTGTCTATAGAGATGGGGCCACAGATGTTATCATAATACTGATTTTTCTTTGCATGCTGTGAATGTTCTCACTCTGGGCCCAGTGTACCATGGTAAAGTTTCTAAGACAGCTGTCAGGAATGTTTATTTAAATTAAAGGTCTAGCCTATGAGCTGAATTAGAAAAATGGTATTTAAAAACCAAAAACAAAAATGTGCTACACTATTTTATATGCTAATTTACTAAAGAAGAAACAATTAGATGTTTGTCCCCCTGGTGCTTTACAGCTGCACATGCTTAAGAGCATTTCATCCACTTGATAACACTCTTGGGCATACACACTTCATGACCATATGTACACATACTTTTAATATACTTGAGACATCTGGATACCTGTAACATTTGGTTAGAGTACACTCTCAGATTTATCCCAGCACCAAAGCCAGAAAATACATTTGAAATATATATTTATTAAAATAAAATTGTGAGTCATTTTTGTTTAGCACTTATATTCTAATCCTGCAGATTTTAAATGTTACCCAGTGAGCCAAGGAAGCTAATAGTTTTTGTAGCATTCATAAAGACAAATTAAACTCATATTGGTCTTTCTACATATCACTTTATTGTTGCAAGGCATGAAACTCTAGTTTTACCACGCATAATGCATTTAGATTGCTCTCAAGATACGTAACTGAAAACATATTAATTCAGTTCAATTTGTTAGGAGACCAAATTTAGTCAGTGCTCCTTTATAATTGCATCCTTAAAACAACATTACAAAAATACAAATTAGTTGCAAAAACAGGTTCCACAGTGGAATTATTATTACTATACAAGGCAATTTGTACAATTATTTCATTACATGTGTAGCTCAGCATTAATAAAATGTCAACTAAACTTTCTCAGAGTTTACAAATTAAGTATTTTATTAAAGAATTGAATTAAGTCAAAAAAATATAAGATATAAGTTTCAACATCTTTTATAAATTATTCCAAGTATCAGTGACTGAGAATTTACAGGTTGTGTCCAGCCTAGGTATATGCATGTGGCATATTTAAAGAATTAGAGTAGATGACCAGAGAAGTTAACTTTTTAATAGAGATCATTTTCATGAGAAATGAAGGCTCTTTACTCAGGATTACTTTTGTAACTAAATAATCTTTATTTATAAAGCACCCTTTCCATGGAGCTCAGAGCATTGTACAGAGTTCAGGACAGTTCATATCAACAATTAGTTTGAAATGGAAAAAATGCAAAATAAATATAAACCCGACTTAAATACAAATTAAAATAAATACCGATCAAATAACTGATAATAAATATCAGTACATTACATTCTAACAGAGACACCCACTGAAGTGGGTGTCATTTCCTATAGTCCATAGGCCTTCTTGAATAGATGTTATTTCAGGCCCCTTTAAAAGGCCTCCAGCGAGGGGGCATCCCTCAAGGATCTTGGAAGTGAGTTCCACAGGGCTTGGCCAGCTATCTCGAATGCCCTGTCTCCAGACAATTTCAACCATGCCCTGGGAACTAATAGGAGGCCCACCTCAGAGAAGTGGAGAGAGTGGTGGGCATCATGAGGAATCAGATTACACAGAGAGCAAGGGCCCAGTCTATATATGGCTTTATGAGTCAGTAACCCAACCCTGAAGATGATTTGGCACCTCACCAGCAGTCAAGGCAAATTATGCAGGGCCTGGTTCACATGATAAGACATAGAAACATATGAAGCAAGGAGGTGGTGATGCCACTGTATAGAACATTGGCAAGACCTCATCTAGAGTAATGTGTCCAGTTCTGGAGGCTGCATTCCAGAAGGACATAGTCAAAGTAAAAGCGGTTCAGAGAAGGGTGACAAAAATGGTGCAGGGGCTGCACCAAAAGTCATATGAGGGGAGACTAGAGGATCTCAATCTGTATTCCCAGGAGGAGAGAGGAGAGAGGGTGGACATGATAGAGACTTAAATACCTTAAGGGTATAAATAAGGTACAAGAGGGTAGCATTTAAAAAAAAACAGATGTTCAAGAACAAGAGGACATGATATGAAGATAGAGAGAGGTAGAATTAGGGGTAACGTGAGAAAATATTTTTTTTCATGGAAATGGTGGTGGATCCATGGAACAGTCTCTTGGCAGAGGCTGTAGGGGCCAAAACAGTAGAGGAATAAAAAAAATCCATGGGACAGACATAAAGGAACTCTAGCGATAGGAAAGAGAGGGTGAGCCGCAGATCATTTAGGATCTGTGGTACATGAAACAGAGGGAAAATAGTCAGACTAGATGGGCTAAGCAGTCCTTATCTGCATCAAATTCTGTTTCTATGTTTTGACGATAAATCCAAATAACAAGAGCCCGTGAAGTAAGTTAGTATTATGTACAGTTAGTGCTACACAAATTAATCTTCTGCTGGAGGAATTCTGACTTTCGAGGCATCGAAGTTTAAAATTTCACCCATCAAAATATTTTGTAACCCCGCATTTCGAAAATATTTTATGGGTAAAATATACAATCCCCGAGTAAATGTGGCATTTCATACATGAAATGCTAATTTTGTTGGTGAAAGTGTAATTTCACCAACGGGTGAAATTCACGCTTGAGAGAGCCGGGGATGAAAATATATTTTTAAAAGTGTTTCCCACCTCTGTCCATGCCAACATGAAAATATTTATCCTCAAAGGACCCACATCCCTGTTGTCTAGTGGTTCCACCCCTGGCTGATTGTCAGACCACAATATGAAGAATCCCCCCATCGAGATTCAGCCCCATCCTCTCATTATCCATAACTGCTGACCTCACCAGGGCCAATATCAGTCATATAAATTTAATTAAAAGAAAAAGAAACCTTCCTGGTGTCTAGTGGACCCTCCACCCTGTCCAGTTAATCCCACCCCATGCTGCACACCCTCATCAAAGATGACCCCTGTGGGCTACTGGTACAGCCTTTCACTCACCTCCACGGCTGGCAGCCTGACTGAACTCTTTTACAAATGAGCCCGAGTGAGCCCTTTTAATGAATGACCACACACCCATGGTTACTATTTACAGCAGCTAGGAGGAAGGTAACTACAGGTTGCAATCCTTAATTATTACAAGTAGGAAAGTAATACACATCAAAAATAATGTAGGTATAGGTACTGTAGGAGGGTAAAAAAGAGGGAAAACAAGAGATACTCTATCTAGGGTATGGTAAGAAATTAGACATAAGAAAGCAAAATGGAAAGATAGGCATACACAGCAGTAGGACAGAGGCAGCAAGGTACAAGTAAGGAATAAGACACAAAAAGGTGTGGTTTATGGGATGATGAGAGCACACCCCAGGTGCTTAATGAGGCATGAGGTGCTTGTGTCAAGCGCCTTTTGCACCTGGGAAATGTTGTTGATGTTTTATTTTGTTTTCTCTCCCTTCCCTGAATCATGTTTGACTGTGATCGAGTGTGTTCCTCTGCAGTCTCTGTAGTGAGTGCTTTGAAATTTGTGCTTCTATTTTTGGGGCTGCAGTATGAGCGAGTAGGTTCCCGATTCTTCTTTTATTTTTTTCACATCCCGCTTGCTCTAAATTTCAGTTTAAAAACTTTGGCAGTATGGACTTGATTTAAAAAAAAGAAGAGGGGGACCTGACACCAGACGAATGTTGCAAGCAGAAATGGTAAGGGTGAAACGAAAGACCAGAGAAACGGCAGTTGTGGAGAACAAAAAGAAAAGGAGGGGTAGATTATCACATTTTTAATTGTTGCTTAGGATTCAGTATTGTTGGCATTTTAATGTTTACAGCAGACTGGTGAGTAAGCCAACTACTGAAGACTGACTTCTGGTTTTGCGGTCAGCTTCGGCTTTACATATCACAGTCAGCTTTCCAGTCTGGCATTGTTAATCGGAGATATGGTAAGACAGTGATACCCAAGGTAAATGGACTTTACCGGCATATGTAGTGCCGGTTGGCAAATTATGGGCTGATAAGGACACGGATACAATGCGGTTTTATCCAATTGGATTAGAGCTTTTTTTTGCCCATTTTATAAAAATAAAAATTTAAACAGACACTAAGCAAAGGAAAAGAAAGATTATTGGAGTGGTGCAGTGCAACAGGTGTGGGGCCGCAATCTTCTGCGACACCTTCTGGATCCTGAAGTGCTACCCCATTTGTACTCACCTCTCTGGGCTGCAGACAGAGGTTGTTGGTCTTCAAGTCAAACTGGCAGAGGTACAGAGAACTTTCTGTCCCACCCAGGGGCCATCACATCTGCATCACTACCCAAAAAAAATTCTAGACAGAGACAGGGTGAACGGACCTTGCTGGGCTGGCCAGGTGGTGGTGATGGAAAAAGTGCATGTACCTTAGCCTTTACTAATGTGGAATTTCTTCTCCATTCTTGAGGGATGATGTAGAAGAAAGTAGATGCCTGTCACAGTGGGATGGGAGGAAGTAGGGATCCAAAGAAATTAAGGCCCCAAGGAAGGAGGAAGTGGTCCTCAGCTAAGGAGGGAGCAGCTGCTGTTGGGGGATAGACTTCTGAGTGGTATAAAGAATGAGGAGAGGGTGGTAAAGTGCCTCCCTGGTGCTTTAACTTGGAGTGACAGAGTGTGTATTTAAGGTATCAGTAGGGCAGAAGGTAATGGGAGAGAGCTATGTGTCATTGTTCACCTGGGGACAAAGGACCTGGTAAGGGACAGGGTAGGGGTAATGACAGAAAAACTTCAGGGAGTAGGGGAATGGCCTTAAGCGGGTAGCATGCATGGTATCTTTTTTCCAGGTGTTATCTGTGTATAGCCAGGGAAATTAAAGGGTACTCCGCATCAGGGCATTTAATGACTAATTGAAAGCATGGTGTAAGGAAGAAGACATCAGCTACATTGGGGACTGGGGGCCAGCCTGGGAGGATGTGGGCCTGCATCCTTCCAGAAGGGGACTGCAGTCCTTGGTGGGAGGTTTAAATGCTATTTGGATGAGCATTTAATCTAGCCAGTGGAAGGCAGTAAAACAAAGAGGGCAACAATTGTCCCTCCTTTGGATGATGCAGCAGCAGCAGTGAGGGATGGCCCAGGGGAGAAAACTCCCTAAATGCAGGGGCATGGAAAGGCAGTGATGGGAATAAGGCAGAAGAAGATGAGTCTAAAACCCAGGTTAGCAAGGGTAAAGGATTGAAGGAATCAAGGAATGGGAAAACTAAAGGTACTGTAGGAGGGATGTCTGGGGAGCTTCAGGGAAAACCACAGAAATCAAAGCGGGAGCAAGGGAGAGGGCAGAGTGGAAGAAAGGTGTGGAGAGCCATTTGCACCATTGTATGAAGTCTTTTAAATAAAATTCTAGACCCGGAAGCAATCATGGCAGAGGCTGACCTGGATTTAGTGGCAATTACGATGTCATGGCATTCAACACCGTGTCTGGGACGTGGCCATCCTGGCTAGTTTTTTTTCAGGAGAGACATGGCAGGGAGGAAGGGAGGGATCATTTTTATGGCTGTGGGCAGAGCCTACAGCAATCTTGCTGTCTTTAGCTGGAAAAATGGAGGAATGTGGAAGACTTTTTTGCACATTTCAAAGTATCCTTCACATCTATAAATCACTATGCCAAATGAAATAAAATGCTCCCTTCTTTATGTTTAGAATGTTGGAGACAGCACTAAAGCCGATTATCAGATGGCCACTAGGAAACTGAGACAGCTTATTAAATATTGGTTGCCTATTAAACTGGAGATTTGTTTACCCCCTTTGAAATGCAACAACTTGCACATTTTAATACATAGCATTTAAACATTTCCTTGCTGCAAGCTTCAACTGGGCAAGTATTGTCTTTCAAGAAAGATTCATACCTCATAAATGTCACCTTTCCCAGGAACAAATGTACAAAGATTTACACAGTTTTTTTTTGTTTGTTTTTTTGCAATTGTTTAACCAGGAGTGGTACACTATGCTGATAGCCTGTTTACAGGTGCGACCTGGGAGCACATAGAAGTTAAGTGACTTGCTCAGGGTCACACAGTATGCACGAGGGGGCTGTGGGATTCATACCCATGTCTCCAGATTTACAGCTCAGAGCCTTGGACCACTGTGCTATACTGCTTCCCATGCCTATATACCTAATCTCTTCTTAAGACACTGATAAGCACTGTCCCAGACATATGCCAGGTCTTGTGTGAACTATCCAAGCTACAGTAATTGTATAGCAGTCAGCAGTCATTTTTTACTATGGTTTCTGGGGAAAAAATATGTTAAGTTGCAGCAAACACACACACACACACACACACACACACACACACACACACACCATTCTCATGGTCACAACATTCAAAATAAATAATGGAATCTAATATATTATAAATTTTATGTCAGTGAACTCAGTGAAGCTCCTTTAAAGGCTGGTGTACTGCCTAAAACTAATATTAGATTTTTAAAGCAGCCAGCCATTACCTGTTGTATATGAGGTACTTTTTCTTTTCTTTTTAATTAGAAGATTGTTTACCAGATGTTAGTAGGTGTGATGTGTGGAACAGTGCTTAGCCTGGCAGCTGACATATCTTACTCTACTGCCTCACACTATAATATCAGCATTGTGACCTCAATGTCTGTGACATCACTGCTACTTAGGAACAGCAAGTAAGTGACTGCCAGGTTGTTCACCTGTGATGTCACAGTCAGTGAGATTACAATGTTGATGATCTAGTGTGGGGCAGTAGAAAAAGCTATGTCAGCTGCGAAGTTAAGAGCTATTCCACACATCCAGCACATAGAATACTTTCTGATGAACAAAAGGAAAAAGGAAAATACTTCAGAAATTAAAAATTACAACTGACTACTACTACTTAAAATTTATATTATTTTCCTGTCTGCCTGTTTTGGCTCCACTAGCTCTCTAAATATTTCTTATCCTATATTTTATATCCTGGATAGTGTTGGGGAGATGTTACATCTCACTGTCATTGTGATCTTCATTTTATACATTTTTGCACTGTATTTACTCAGGATGTCCCTGATTAAATGCAATATCTTGTTTTCAGTGGGGTCATGATTTTACCATTTTTATAATGCATTTTTTCAGGGTAGCCTATTCCAGAAGTAAAATACTGTTTTCAGTGCGTTCTGATTTTATGCAATGCAGTATAATATTGTGTAGACGCAGAGCCCCACTGAAAATAAGATGCCATGTCTTCTGTGAACTGCCCAGGCTAAACATATGGCAATCATCAGGCATATTCTAGGAAAACACATTGTCCCAGATTCCCCCCTTTTCCTCACAAAAAGACAGAGACCATTGTTTGTTGTTGTGCTCAGATTGGCAATTAATTTATTTATATATCATAATTCCATGTTCCATTTCATCATCTTTTATTATTATATCTCTCACAATTTCATTTATTTTCATCCATATATCAATCTGTGATCATCCCTCTTTCTTTCTTTTTTTGCTCCTCCCAGGTGAAAACCTGGGTGCCTTCTTCTTCTCCTTTTCTGTTAGGTAACGGTGAAAACCGAGACCGCTTTTCTCCTTCAGCTTCTTCCTCTTTTCGTCTTATTCCTTTTTCTTCCCCCCTTCCCTCCTTCCCCCCCTTTTTCCCCATTAGCCAGTCTCTAGCTTGCATTGGATGACTGGCTTTCTCCTCACTTAGGGTGTTGTTCCACCGTACCTCAGGGAACCTCCTTCCCAGTCCTTCTCTCTTTTTCTTTTTATCTTCCATTTTTTCCATGCCTCCTCCATGCTTCTATAAAACCCATAATTTCTGTATTAAACTTGTCTACGGCTAGATCTGATGGATGCACACCATCTGACATGTAGAAATCTTCTACCCACTCTTCCACAGCCCGCAGTATTACCTGTCCTCCCATTGTCCTTATCAGTGTCCCTACCCTTCTGTTCATCTTTCTCCTGGCCCTATCCACAGCTCTATGGCTGTGCTCATGTCTCCAAACCCTCCTTGGTATCATATCCGACTGGGCAAGGCATACCCTAGGCCACCACTGTTGTATTGTCTCTAGGTCCCTTTTTACCTGCATGTATGTGTCCACCCATGGCTTACCCCCAAGGTCATTGCCCCCTAAATGTATAATAATTAAGTCTGGAATGGGTCGCTGCTCCTTCAGTTGTTTCAGGGTAGGAAGCAGTTGTGCCCATCTCATCCCCCGGATGCCACGCCAAACCATCTACATTGTTTCACATCTTGGTAAAGCTGCTTTCCCCCAGCCTTTTTCTCAGCTCTCCTTTCCACCCAATAAATACAAGAGTGGCCACAGATCCAGACTTCCATGATCCTCCCTCTTCCTATAGGGTTTAAGCAAAATAAATATCTTATATATGGTCCTAGTTTCTTTCCCATAATATCACCTCTCCCTGTCCCCCCATGTGGTTCCAGATCTGTAGCAAAAACATAGGTGATACATTAGTCTCCACACTGCAGTGTTCGAATGTATCTCTTATAACTGGTGGACCGCCAGCGTCCCTTTTCCAAAATATTATTCACAGTCTTGCCTGCCGCTGCCCACTGTGAGGCAGCCCCTATGATAAGGAGTGGGATGAATAATTAATCGGGTCTTCCCCCAGGAATTGCATGCCTTTCTTGAGCAATGCTGTGACTTGATAACTTGTGACCCTTCTTCCATCACCATGCATGAATAATCTCCCTGTCCTGTTCCCATGCTCTGCAGCGAAAGCCCACAAAGCCTGCACTGGGCACACTGCACCCTCTACATGTTTCTTTAGTGTTACCATGCAACCTTGTCCCCTTTGATCTGTTTTTGACCTCTTAATCATTATTTGTATCTCCTTCATCCCCCAGCTTATATCTTCCCATTCTAATCCTCCTTTCTTTTCTTTACTGCCATGCCCTACCACCTCACTCACTCACTCTCATGGCCCCGTGAACATTACCACGTAAATCGTGTGAAATAGTTGGGCCTTGGCTTTTGATCTGCAGATTGCTGGTAAAACATCCTTTAGTTTTGCAAGCCACTGCTCCTCTATTGGTCTTCTATTATCCACATTCCCCTGTCTTAACCTACCCCACCCCTTCATCATTCTTCTGATGAACATCGATTTTGTTAGGTCCTTCCATCCCTTTAGACTGCAGACTACACTAATCCCTGCCAAATAGACCCCCAATGTGGTGTGGGCTGTTCCTCTTTGCCATTGTTCTACCATGAACTTCCCTAGTTGCTCTTCTGTGAGTGGCCTACTTACCTCCATATGGTGTGTTGCCCTGAATGTTTGAAACACTTGCCAGGCCCCATCATAGGCCCTCAGTGTCCGTGGTGCCCATGAACTGTGAAACAACAGTTCTGCTCCTTCTAGCCAATGTCCCAGATGTTCGTTAGTATGGGTGTTTTTTGCTCCTCTGCTGTTGGTGCCACCCTCCGGAAGCGTTCCAACTGCAGATGGGAAAGGCTGTCAGCCAGGATATTGTGTACCCCTTCTATGTGTTTTGCTCTGAATGACATGTTCAGTTGTAAGGCCCTTAGCACCAAAAGTTGCAAGACTTGACTGACTGTATCTGACCTGGCTCCCTTGTTGTTTAATACCTCTACCGCTGCCCTGTTGTCACACCAGAATGTCTCTTTCTGATTCTGTAATTCATCCTCCCAAACTAGGGTGCAGGCCCAAATAGGCATGATCTCTAACAATATTATATCTTTCACCTTACCCGTCCCTCACCCAGTCTCTAGGCCACAGTTCTACAAACCATCTGCCCCTCATATAGCCCCCCATGCCTAGACCCCCGGCTGCATCTGTGTACAGATCAAGGTCTGTGTTATATACCCATTCCTCCTGCCAAAAAGGCTCAGCCATTATAGGCCTTGAGGAATTCCTCCCATACCTTAAAATCCTCCTTAACTCCTTTTGTCATGTCTACCCAGTGGTGTGGTCTGGTCACCCCGGCTGTAGCCTTAGCCAACCTTTCAGTGAAAGCCCTCCCTGGTCCAATAGCCCTGCAGACAAAGTTCAGGTGCCCTAATACCTGTTGTACTTGTTTTAGTTGTACTCTTCTCCTGCTGGTATGTACTTGGATCAGCTCTTTCAGTTTTTTCACTTTTTTATCTGGCAGCCTAAATATTTCCCCCAGAGCATCTATCTCAATACTCAGAAATTCTAGCATACTGCTGGGCCCTTCTGTTTTTTCCGATGCCAGCTGAACCCCTGATTCCTTGCACAGCTCTTAAAAATTGACCAACTTTTTTTGTGTCTCCTTTTTCCTACTACTGATAAAAAGGAAATCATCCAAATAGTTAATAACCATTTTATAACCAGTTCTTTCTTGAAATATCCACTGCAAACAGGTGCTGAATGCTTCAAATGTTGCACATGCTATAGAACATCCCATGAGCATGGCTTTGTCAAAATAGTACTGTCCCCCAATTTTAAAACCCAAAAGGTCACAGTCTTCTCTCCTAACCAGCAGCAATCTGAAAGTGGATTCAGTATTTGTTTTTGCCATCCATGCGTCATCAGTTGCCCAGATTATCCAGACTGCATCTTCTAATGTTGCATATGTCACTCTACTATATTCTTCCCCAATAAAATCATTCACTGAATCTCCTTCAGAAAAGGATAGGTAGTGAATCACCCTGTATTCTCCTTCCTGTTTTTTGGGGATCAAACCCAGTGGAGAGATCCTCATATTCTGCAATGGGGGGGGGTATCAAATGGCCCTTCTACTCTCCCTGCTGCCTTTTCCTTCTCTATCTTTTGTCTTAACATTTCTTCTCACCCTTTTACCGAACCCAGGTTGTTAGCCTCTTTCACTTGTCTGGGGCCTTCACACTGCAATGAAAAACCTGTGCAAAAATCTTTTTCAATCATCTCTGCCACTTTTCTATATGGGTATCTGTCCAACCAACCTTTCCATGACTCTATCCTGATGGGGGTTCTGGCTTCCCTAAATTGCTGTCTGGCTTTCTTCCCTTCTCCCATCCCAAATTCTCCCTTTTCGCTCAGTGCTTGGCCTCGCTGGTCAGTGATTCTGACTCCGTCTACTCATATGCCCCCTACCCCTCCCCCCATTCCATGCCTTCCCCTTATACCCCTGTCCCTCATGAAAAAATAGTTGACCTGAACCTTGACCCCCAGATCTTTGGGCTTCCTGGACCCATGTCATCCTGCATCTGCTTGCCGGATGTGTTCCCCCGCATTTTGAACATGCGTGCTGAAAACGACATTGTGGCCAAGAACAAAAGGCCCTATTGTAAGCCCAGCAACATCTCTGGGGCATGGCTCCTTTTTTCCCCAAATCCCCTTCAGGTGTGGACTGATCAGTTACATAATCTGTCCACAAGTCTAGTTGCTTTGTGTCCCATCTTATATCCCCATATGTCACCATTCTCTGCCAAAACAATTTGTCATAGTATATCCACCCCACCCCCCCTTTTGCCTTTGCTGGGCTTATTATTAGGGAGTATGTGATGAGTGGGATGCCCGGCTCCAGTGTCTTTTCCAATATAATGGCTGAGAATGTGGCAAAACCTAAAACCACCATCCCAAGTCTTTCCTTTTGTGAATTTGTCCTCCTCCTTCTTTCCTAACAAAACTACCGCTGCTGCCATTTCACTCTTTCCTATATTCTGTTTCTTCATATTTTGCTGCCGCTTCCTGGCTTACTAAAGTGAAGATATCCGCATACTCTTCTTTCCATATTTTCTCTTTTGTGGCCAATGGAACGTATTCGCCTACCCTCATCCCAGGGGCACCTATCTCCCTTGTTTCTTTTCCTTCTTTCTCTGTACCTCCTTCCTTTTCCTTTGGTACCTCTTTTTCAGTCCTAATCTCTGCCAGTGCTGACTCCATTTGCCCTAAACCCCCTGTCCCAAGTGCCGACACAATTTGGCTTATATACTCGTTGATACTGTCACCCACTGAGCTGGGTGCGTTTCCTGTGGCCTTGTCCGTTCCTTGTTGCCTGCTGTCT
Organism: Neoceratodus forsteri; assembly: GCA_016271365.2. NCBI lineage: Eukaryota > Metazoa > Chordata > Ceratodontiformes > Ceratodontidae > Neoceratodus > Neoceratodus forsteri. Next base: position 852,140,537 of record CM057458.1, read on the forward strand.
TCCTAGTGCCCCATTATGGTCCCCTGTGGTTGAGGGGGTGGTTACACCACTAGTATCTGGAGGAACCACTATGACCTGGGGATCCAGTCTGGGTTCCCCTGGGGGGACCCAGACTTGGTCCTGGAGAGGTACTGGTGGTACTGGGTCAATAGGCTGTAGAGGTACTGGATCAGCCACCTTGGTGGGTCCCACTGTCAGTGGTTGTACACAGGTTGGGCTGTGTGGCCTTTCAGCCGGCCACTTCCCTCTGCCCCCTTTACCCTTCCCTGCTTTTATTTTCTCCCCGGATCTCCCTGGTTAATCCCCTTCCACCAGTTCCCACATTTTGTTGGCTTTTTCTGCCAATTCGACTATAGCCCTGCAAGCGTCTTTCTTCGAAGGCCTGTTCTTCTTTGATGCCATGTCCCTTGTTCCTTTCAAACTGTGAAGACAACTGAAGAGAAGAAAACAAAATTCCGTTATTAAAATTATGTGTACAGCAGTCCTTCCTATGGCCAGGCCCTCTTTTAAACAGTCACCTAATGATAACAAAACGTTGTCTCCTTTTTTTTTTTTTGCCTCGTGGCCAAACCTCTGCCTGGGCCTTCCTCCATCGTAAGTGGTCACAACAGGCCCTTCCAGGTGACCTTATCACTATCCTGGTCTCCCCTGCCTTCTATCCCCTTCTTCCCATCCACTGCCCACCAGACCCCCTATCTCTTCCCCTGCCCCACCCCCGCGGGCCTCAGGATGGTCATACCTTCACGCGCCTCAGGCGCTACCTCTTGTGGGCTTCCAGGCCTAAGCCTCTCTCTCCTTGCATGCTCTCACATGCCTCTGGCTGTTGCCCCCTAGGTCTGTTCATTCACCTTCCCGTGCTCGCCCCTGTGAGCCTCAGGCTGGTAATAGCCTTCACGTGCTTCAGGTGCCCCCTCTTGTGTTTTCCCAGGCCTAAAAACCTCTTCCCCCTTGCATGCTCTTGCATGCCTCTGGCTGTTGTCCCTCTAAGCCATTTCATTCACCTTTCCCTTTATCCTGATTCTTTGGCTGCACCACATGGCCTCATGGCCTAACTCTGATCCCCTCTCTTTGAGGGCCCCACATTTTTTTTTAGGCTTACTCCCTTTCATGGCTACCACCACCATGATTCTTGGCCTGTTGAGTTCCTTTCCCCTTGTGTCCCCCGGCTGGTTTCAAATCATGGCCCCTTAGGGCCTGCGCCTCCCCCACCCTGCATGCCCTCATAAGCCTCTGGTTGCATTCCCCTTCCTCCTGCAACCTTGCCTACTTGGGCTGCCCCATCTCCCCCTCCAATGCACATTGTCCCCCTGTCAGTCTATGATAAGCCTGTTACCAGCTTGCAAGACAGATACCTTGTGGCTGGACCGTGTGGTCCTGTGGGCGTGTGACGTCATGCCATACGTTTCTACCATGCTAGTCCATATACTGTCCTATTCATGGCAATCAGGCCTCCAATTAATTGTGTCATCCTTCTGCTTGCAGTCCCCCAGGTTCCTCTTTCTCCCCATAGCTCCTTATTTGTCATCAACTTCCATTTAGGCCCCCCACTCACCTCGCAGCCTCCACGTGGCGTGTGATGTCACGCCACATGGCCGCCTGCATCCATCCCTTGCTATCTTTTTGTGCTAGGTCTCTTTTTCTCAGACCTACCAACATGCTGCCACTTTCCCGGTCCCCTAATTCATTCTCTGACTCAGTTCTCCCCTAGTAGCACACCAGGGCCACTGCAGGCTGCATGCTACCTCTTCCCAGCTGAAAAAAAACCTTTTGCAATGCTGTGCTCCTCCCCAACATCCCGTTTCCCTGGCTTCTTTATTGCTAGGCCCAAATCGGGCAGACTCAGCTGAATGTAACACGATCCTCCGTTTTACTGGCATTTCTACGGCCTCCCTTGTCCTGTACAATTTCCCTATCAGCTGCCCCTTACAGTGATTCCCCTTGTTCAACAAAAAGCCTTGTTAAAGCTGTGCTCTTTGTATTCAGTGCCAGAAAGACTTTGTGCTGGCGGTACCCCATTCCAGCTCAGTTCCCTTCCTGCAGCTCTTCACCTCTGCTCCACAAAAAAATGCTTCATTTTTGCTGCAATATGCAAAACTCAATAAACTTATGCATATACCAGTTAAGATTCAGTTTCCTCTGCTCCACAAAAAATGCCTTGTTATCACTGCAGTGTGCAAACCACGATCAACTATGAATACACAATTTAAAGTCAGTTTTCCACTGTATCACTTCACCTCAGCTTTCCACAAAAAACACTTTGTTATTGCTGAAATATGCAAACCACCTTAAACTGCACGTTTCTTTCTCACATTACTTGACTTCTCAGCTTCTCATAATTTTCTAGCTTCCTGATCCTCTTCCTGTTCTTTTAATTATTATGGCCCAGATATTCAAAAGGATTGCACCAGCGCAAGTCAGAAAATGCGCCATTCTGTGATATTCAGCGGGAGGCAGTTGCGCGCCCCAAATCACGCTGAGCAACAGCGCAATGTTAATGAATGTATGTACAACTGAAGGGGGGAGGAACCATGCATAAATGGCGCAGTGTGATATTCAACAACATGCGCCATGTGCAATAGGGGAGCAAGCGGAAGTTGCGCCATAGCGGAAATCAGCCAAAATAAAAAGGAACAAGAGAGAGGCACAAGATGGCTACAGGGAAGCCACAAGTTGCTAAACTATAGCCAGCCACACAGGCAACACACACACACACACAGGGCAGGACAGTGAAAGGGCACCTGGAACCCACAGGCCCAGGGGAAGGTGTGGGGAGCCACAGTGCAGAAGGGGGAAGTGCCACACAGCAGTGAGGCCAGCACAGTCAGATGTTCCCGGTGCAGGTGAAGTAGCATCCAGGACAGCAGTGGGAATACAGAAAAAGCTACCGGGGGGGTGAACACAAGCCAGGGACATGGCCAGTGCCACCATCCAGATGGAGGCAGTAATGAGGGGGTGAGAAGGTGGGCAGCAGGGGGGCATGGCCGTGGAAGGGCCCGTCGGTGGTATGCCCCCAACAGGCAGTACCAAGCCCGCACCAGCTTAGAGCTGTATAGAGATACTGAGATCGTGGGCCTGTACCGCCTGAATTGGGCAATTCTGAGGTGGCTCTGTGAGCTGTGCAGTGATGTGATGCAGGCACCCACACGGTGGAGCCATGCTCTGTCAGTGGAGACTAAAGTGACAGCTTGCATGTGCTTGCTCGCAATGGGTACCTTCCAGAGACCAACAGGGGACACCACAGGCATAACCCAGTCAGCCGCATCATGCCACCTCACCCAATTCCTCAGCGCATTGCTGCCACATGCTGCAGAGTACATCCATTTCCCAAGCACACCGGCGGAGCGCACAGCAAACATACAGGAGTTCCACAGGGTAGCACATATTTCTGGCATGCTAGGGGCAATAGACTGCACCCATGTGGTCATCCACACACCACCTGGCCCCGAGGGGGCTGCATACATGAATCACAAGGGCTATGCTAGCATCAACTGCCAGGTGATGTGCGATACCAGGGGGTGCATAATCAATGTCTGTGCCACACACCCTGGAGGAGCACACAATGCCTTCATCTGGCACCAGTCATCACTGTGCCACAGATTCAAGAGTGGGGGCATCCCCACTGGTCACCTAGTGGGTGAGTATGCAAACTACACAGACAAACACAGTGTTTGGGAGGGGCATGGTCAGAGGTGACATGGGTAGTGGCCTACGTGGCCCGGGGCAGGGCGATGCTGATCACCAAACTAACCTCCACCCTCTACACACAGTGACAGTGGATACCCACTCCGTCCCTGGCTACTCACACCATGCCGGCGGCCAGCGACCCCATTGCAGCAACGCTACAATGAGGCACACGCCACCACATGTAACGTCATCGAGTGAGTGTTCAGGATGCTGAAGGCACATTTCCATTGCCTGGACACCTCCGGTGGTGCCCTACAGTACAGCCCCTCAAAGGCCTGCGGGCTATTCCTGGCCTGTTGCATCCTGCACAACATGGCCAATGAATGTGGGATAGCCTTACAGGTCAAAGAGGGAGACAGCGATGGGGACGATGAGGACACCAGTGACAATGGTGATGGGCAGCCCCCCTTGGGCGATGGGACCTCTGACTGCTCCAGCTGGCACAGCTGCACTGGGACACCATCACGGAGGAGCACTTCAGCCAACTCAGGTAAGTCATGGGGCCATGTACAACCACCAGTGGCTAAGGCACAACCCACAAACATGCATGGACACACACCAGGTGCGCATGCCGTCAAGGTTAGTGGCTGGGCATGGAACCACACACACCACCAGGGATGGGTGAGGTCTAACATGGCACGTGGACAGACAACACACACACACACACACACACACACACACACAATGCACCAGACATGCACAAAGGGCAGGAGGCACACTGACCCAGAATGTCACCCCTAGCCACACACATGTCCACAGACCACCACCACTGCCTATCATTGTGCATGTGTCAGATGTGCTGGGCACCATTGCACATTGGTGTACAGTGCAATGCAGACATCATCATGCACACGCAACTGTGGACAGCAGCCAGGAGGGTGCGTGCAGATGGACTGTAAGGTATGCATGCAGGGCTGGTACCTCCACCCGTGCATTGCCTGCTGAATGACACAATGCACACAGGGCAGCATCAGACAGTAGCTGCGTTGGGAGACAGGTCAGTCATGTGCCACAGTGCCCTGGCCACCACGGATGCGTGGGTGGCCCCGCCGAGACCCGCCAGCACTGACAGGCTGACCAATGGCCTCATGGGGTGGCACCGATGGTCCCCCAGGGGTTCCACTGCGTGAACATGACCGTGCTCGTGCAGGGGTCTGCAGCACATCGAACATGTCTGCGCCAGGCATTCTCAGGATCCCTACAGCTGAACCCGGTGTCGACAAGGAGGGTGTTGCACAATGCCAGGATTGGGGGGTGGACATTGCACTGCGTGGTGTCTGCACTGCATGGGAAAATAACTGTGTGCCCCCTGTGGCCATGGCAGCTGTGATTGTATGTGTCAGCCTGTCAATGGCAGCAATCACATCCTCCCAAATCTGGTCCATCCCTGCCAGGAGCAGAGTGGTTTCTCTGCTGTGACACCCCTCTGCCCACTCCAGAGCCACACTCAGTGCATCCACTGCCATCACAAGCCGCATCTGCTGATTGACCGATGCTTGCAGTATGAGGGTGTGCTCATCCAAGAGGTCATCTGCCTGATCGGCATTCTGTCCCTTAGGGTGTGTGCAGCCCAGATGCTCAGCACCCCTTGAGGGTGGGCGCTGCACACCAGGACCAGGTCTGAGCATGTCCACAGGTGGTGCACTGACGCCACCCCCTGACACTGTACCCCCAAGCCCATTGGCCAACTGCTGATGCTGCCCCTCTGGCTGCCACTCCCCAGGGCTCACTGGTACCTCTGCAGTGGCTGCAACAGTCCCACTGTCCTGTACACACACCAGTGCTGCCCCACCGGTCCTGACAGGCACAGGCTGGGACTGTGATGACATGCAGGCCTCCACAGTGGCACCACCTACAGCCATGGCCATGATGTTACCTGCTGTGTGGCCATCCTGTGGCACACATGTGTCACTGCCCATGATGTTAGCGACATCATCATCGGTGACAGACCCGGCACCAGCCTGAGTCACAGCATGCTGGCAACCATGGACTCTGGCACGCTGGGACACAGGCAGGGCCTCCTCTGTACCTGCTCCAACAACATCAGTCTGGACATCCAGGCAGGCCCACTGTCACACTGAGCCATGTATTCCTGTGGAGGTGGATGGGCCCTCCTCCATCTCCATCTGACTGGCCTCAGTGGAGAGGCCCACCACCGCTGACCCATGCAGACACTCAGGAGCTGTAAGAGAAAACAAAGTCGCGTTACTGCATGTGACCCACCCTGCCCCCAATAGACTGACCATGACCTAACATGCAGTGACGTGGCCACCACCGCCTGGAATCCACCACCTGGAAACACCTCAATGGTGCAATGCTGCGTTGCCAGCAACCTTCTCCTCCTGTGGGGTCAGGCATAGCACCTCCAGCTGTCCCCACCTGTCGAGGATCATGCTGCCCTGATGGCAGTCACATTCTCCTTAATCCTCCTCCTCCTGTCTGTGCCCATCTTCCTCTTGCACTCCTGCACGGAGCACCGGTGGCTGCCATGCAGGTTCACAGCATGCGCCACTTCCTCCCATGCAGCAGCACATGCCTGTGGTGTTCCCTGGCATCCACCGAGAAGCGGCTCCTGGTCCAGGTAGGCCTTGAACAGGGCATCCATCTCAGACTTCATGAAATTTGGCCTCCTCCTCCTCCCACAACTCTGTTCCTCTTCCTCCACAACTCGCTCGGTCATGATTCAGCCTATGAGAATTACAGGTGTTACCTGTGACTGTGCAGTCCCATGCATGTCCCAAAATCCACAGTCCGCACTCCCAAACAGCATGCAACTCACCAATAGACTGCAGTAACCGACTATGGCCAGTGCAGCCCAATGTTGCACTTTTATAGCGCAACCCATGCAAATGAGGCGAGGCGCAACTTTAAGTGGATGCAAATGCAGTGACTGTGCCATTGAATGGCTGATTAGCTGATTTGTATATGACAGCTGAATATTGCGCTTTTGTGCTTTGCGCAATTGTGTTGAATGTGCTGAGCCAAGGGCACAGTTCTGTGACATACACAGTACACACCTAACTGCTCATGCCCGGGTTGATGACACAGGCACCTGCCGTGCTGCTGACGTGCTGTGCACAGGAGGCAATGCAGGGCATGGCCACCATTGTGCCAGTAGTGCTACAGCGCTGTTCACCTATATGACACTGTGGCACTGGGGCATCATAAGTGCACCGGGGAAACAGTGCAGTAGGCTGCTACAGGAGGTGGCACACAGGCACCCAATCATGCTACACGCATTGGGTTCCAATCACGCTGTGGCTGTCCATGCACCAGAGACCCTTGACCCTGTGCCCAACCTTTGCCCCCTAGGTGCCATGCATCAGGCATGGGTGCACCACTATCATGCTGTTCGGTGACAACACAATAGGGAATGGCAGAGCTGTGCTGCACAGCATCTACATGTGGCAGAACCGTGCTGCAGAGCTCCATTTTGACTCTACCGAGCAATAGAGATGGCGCAGAGGAGAGCTGCCCAGTGGAGCCAGGTAGAAATGGCAAACTTGATTGCCATTGTGGAGCCGCTTGTTGGCCCACTGTTTGGTGAGGCAGCCCTGGACAGGTCCAGGAGTCAGGTGTGGCAGAAGGTGGCCGACACCCTGAAGGAGGCCACAGGAATGGGATGGATGGTGGAGCAATGCTGCCACAGATATGGGAACCTGAGGTGGAGGGACCCGGACCTACTTGCCCACCTGCAGGCACATGCCAGGAGGGGCACAGTGCCATGGCCAGGTAAGTGCAACATCCACACACTTTTCTCTTCCATATGGGTATCACAGTTGCATGGGGGGACCATCCTGTGTTGGCTGTGGTGGTGTTATCAGTGTGGGGTGGGTGGGTCTGGCTGTGTGGGATTGCACACATGTGTGAGCAGGGGGTCTTTGCTACAGGATTGTACTGATGTTCCTTTCTCCATGTTTGCACCTTAGGCCCAGACAAGCGACGGCTGGCGAGGGAGATGAGGTGCCAGCAGGAAGACCATCATTCCGGGAGGGGCAAAGGTCCACAGAAACAGAGGGACCAGCCTGATGATGGTGAGTGCCTTACATCCATGATTACTATTGCATGCTGTGTAACAGGCCGGGCAGCGGGGCATGGCCACCATCCATTGACACCACTGCCATGCACGCAATGTGTTACAGTCAGCACTGTCCAGTGGCACTGCATGCCTGGGAGTGCATCAATGGCGATCCGTGTGTGCACTGGGTACCTGGCTGTGCCACTGCCTTCGCACCACATAGCCATGTCACTGAACAGCCATGGTGGTGCTGTGCAGGACTTGGCCAGTGGGTGTGTGCAGCAGTCTGCATGGCTGTGTGCACCTGGGTGGGCAGGTCTTGTGGACGTGATCACTGTGGGTGGTCACACACCATCACAGAGGCATGTCCCATGGCCGTATGCCATGCACAGTGGGTGGGCTGCATGGGGCTGTGCATTCACACCTAGTGACTCTGCTCCCTTGTCCTAGGTGGACAGCAGCTGTGGGAGATCAGGGTGGCACTGAGGGAGATTCTCCAGGTAGCCAGGGCATCCCTGGAGATCCCTGAAAGGTTGGACAGGATCAGTGTCCGAAGACGTCATAGTGGGAGGAGAAGCCAGAGCGGGGAGCAGGACTCCCACTGAGCTTTGAACTGCCTCTGATTTCCCCTACCCCCTGGACACACCCTCACAACCTTCCTTCCCTCTACCATTTGTTCACCCCTGCCCCTTACCCACCCCCACCTTGTTTGTGTCCCAACCCACAAACCTTTGTAAATACTTGTACATAGTTTTGTTTGCTGTTTTAAATACATTTCTTTGATATGCCTACTGTGATGGTTCTGATTTGCAGCAGGCTATAGGTGCTCAGCTGCAGTGGTGTGCATGGCGTCAGGGGTGGTGCAGTCATGTGCATGTGTGTGTGTGTGTGTCTGTGGGGAAGTGACTATGGTGTGGGAGTAGCTATCAGTCACTGTCTGTGGTGTGTGTGTTGTTCCCTGTGCACTGGATGACTGTGTGCAGTGGTCCATGGTGCATGCTCTGTGTCCATGTCGCACCTGTCAGCCCATCTATGGCTTGTGCAGCTGACACCCTTGCATGTCTGTGACCTGCAAGGTCACTGGCATGTCAGTGGTGGCTGTCCATGCAGGACAGCAACTGTACCTGTCACAATGCCGGGTTGCCTTCTGTCACTGGTGTGGTGCATGTCTGCCTCGGGTGACACTGTGGCCTCCACTGTTGTTGTCCCACCTCCATGCTGTGGCTTGTGTGTGCACCACTGTCTGTCACTTATGCTTCGGGCAAATGCTGGTGGTCTACAGCTCCACAGTGCCTGCACAGGGTGGCTGGCACTCCTGTGCCATGGAGGAGTGCTGGCCGTGTATACACGGTTTCCATGGCCACACGCTGGGGGCTTGGTTGCCCCACTACTGCATCCCTGTATTGATGTGCCCTTGGGTATGGGTGGGTGTTTGTCCATGCACTGTGTTGCATCCGGTGTGGTGCATGCTTCAATGCACCACTGTGGGTGTCTGCACTGGCTGTTGTGGCCAGTGCTGGGTTGGGGTGTGTCCTTGGGAGGGTGTGCAGGGTGCTGTACCACTGGTGGTGGGGTCCGGGGCATGCCCTGTCACATGTGGGGTACCTCATGTGCTGACGCATGGTCGGTCTCTCAGCTGTACCTTGGGGGGGGCTGTGCATGGTGGCACTGTGTATGCAGTCATTGCATTGCTGTGTGCTGCCACCCGCTGATGGGTGCTCTTGGTGGGGCTGCCTTGCATAGCTCTGTGGTGCACAGGGTTGCATTGTCACAGTGGGGGTGGTGGCATGCATAGAGTATCCTGCACTGGTGGATGCTGCTCCTGGGCAGGGTGTCTGGGGGTCACGGTGCAGGGTGTGCTCTGCATTGGTGGGATGGTGTGGCACGGGGTGGTCAGCCCTCCTTGTGTGCTGGTCACAGCTTGCCAGGGGGTGTGATGGGGCACCATGGCCCAGCTGTGGGTTGGTTGCTGGTCTCCATGGGCCAGCATATTCCAGCCTCCCAGTTGTGCAGTGCATGGGGTGTGGGGGGGCAATGTCTGTCCTGCTGTGTGTTCCTCTGCCCATCTGTGGCATGGGTGGTGGGCCCCTGCAACCCTGGTTGTGCTGTTGCATTGCTGCCCTGTTGCTGGGGGGCATCCCTGGTTGCACTATGGCACATCTGGACTGCTCAGCTGAACATCCCTTGTTGCGCTATGGTGCATCAGATATGCTCAGCTTCACCTACCTAGCTGTACTATGGCACAGGTGGTGCGATATTCAGTCGTCGGCTGTAGGCGCATCTTGGCCAGCACAGTTTTTGAATATCGTGCCTCTTGTGCATGGGCGCAGTGGACTTGCGCTTGCTCCTGCTGTTGCGCACTTTTTGGGTGCAGTTTGAATATCTGGGCCTATTTATATTATTATTTTATATATATTTATATATATATATATATTTTTTATATGTATATAACCTCCACATCTTCATCCATATTATTTGTTTGTTTCTCCTCTTTATCTTGTTGCACAAACCTTCCAAATTAATCTGTCAATCTGACATGCTGCAGTTTCAATTAGCTCAAATCAAAACTCCAGCAAAAGTGGCTGAACCACTCCTGTGCTGCCCATTATGTACCTCAACTTGCCCCTCCCCTTCCTGTTGCTTGGCCATTGTTCTATCCCCTGGCCCTCCCCTTCCTTCCCCACTCCCCTTCTGAGCACACCATCTTGATGAAAAGGGAAGGGGTGCACCAGGACAACCTGGTCTGCCTCTTAAAGGGCAAACTCCATTGTAAAAATGTGTAAAAGGAAGACCACATTGACACTGCCTCTCTGTAGATCTGCATTGTGCAAATTCATTAGAAATAATGGGTAAAAGCATCCCAAAAGCTGTTCACAGCCATATCAGATCTGACCAGATCTTGTATGTGTGAGAGAGGGAATCAAGGACATAGAAGTACAGTGGCACAAGGATGCAAAGGAAGGGCTGCAGGTTATGTGGGTCACCCTGGAGACAGGCTCCAGGCTGGTCTCTGTGCTGGGGTAGTGTACTGGTCTCCACCACAGGGAGAGGAGTTAGACAAGGCACTTGGGGAAGCCATCATCAAAATGGCAAGTATGGGGAAGGTGCTGCTATTTGGTAATTTCATTCTGCCAGATGTGGACAAAGTTCATTGAACACATGCTGGGGTTGGTAGCTGGCCATTGGATGTGGGGAAAAGAGTATACAGATTGTTTTTGAAAAGCCCAAGTATTGTAATAAACTTCTGTTGCTCATAGACATCTGCACAAGAATTGTCACTTTAAATCTACACTAAATATCGTCAATACTCTGAATTTCTAACATATAACTTGGGAAGGATGACAAATATTATGCATTGAAAACTGTTGCTTATTGCATTTTGTGCTCAACAAAAAAATGGTATCATTCATATCATGTTGCTGTGGAAGATTTAACTTTGCTACAATCTTCAATCAATCAATCAATCAATCGTTTATTTAGCCAATCACCATTGAGCAAGCTCATTTACAAGATGGATCTGATACATAGGTATACAAGTAACAATACAATCCAGACAATATACAATATTAGCAATACAGACAGTACAAGGAACGCAGTGGTACAGTATAAGGAATAAATAAGGCCTTAGGGGGTGGACATATACAGGATGGGTTGACAAAGGGACCATCACAGTACAGGAAGTAAGGGCCTTTCTGTGAATTTAAGGGAGACATGTACTTTTTTGGGGGTGGTTCTGTGGTAAAGTCAGTTTGTTGCCTTGCTTTTTGCTTACAACCAAGTTTACTACTCTGACCCCATTGCTTGCTCCAGCTGTCCATATGACAGTGGAACTAGCTCTTGAATTTGGACAGTGACTAGATCATGAGCTCAGCACTCTTACACTTTACTCACAGAGTGTCCAAATGGCCACAAGTATAGTGTATATCCAGCAGGAGAAGGGAGGATATGCTGCCACTGTATCCCTCACTGTTGAGACTTTACCTGGAATATTGTGTCCTGTTTTGGAGGCCCACCACAGAAAGAACATAATCAGGATATAGGCAGTCGGGAGGAGGGCAACTGAAGGGTGCTGGGAGTGCACAAGAAGTCCTATGAGGACAGTCTGAGTGATCTCAACATGTATACCCTGGAAGAGAGGAGAGCGAGAGGTGACATGATAGAGAGCCACAGGTACCTCACAGAGTTGAACAGGGTGCAATGGGAAGTGTCTTTTAAATGAGAAGGTGCACTAAGAAGAGTGGACATGCAATGAAGCTGGAGTGGGAGAAGTTTAAGACAGACATGAGGAAATATTTCTTCACTGAATCGGAAGTAGACATGTGGAACAGATTTCCAACAGAAGTAGTGGAAGCAAAAATAGTGGGGGCTTCAAGCATGCATTGGATAGACACAGGAGTGTATTATAGAACAGGATGTGAGGCAGGAAGGTTACTGGAGACCAGTTAGGGTCTCTGGAGACAGATTAGCCAGGGAACATCTGGGCAGACTGGGTGGGCCCATCAGTTCTTTTCTGTTGACAGATTCTATGTTTCTACTGTATGTAATTCATTTGTTGTGAACTGATAATATGATTTTAGAGCAACAGCAAGGGGAAGATGTCATGGTTTATACACATAACACTATATGAACAGCAGAATGCATTGAAAACCATGATCTGTAGATTCATAGATTCAGAATTACACATTTTGGATTCACCAAAGCAGAGATCAAATTTCATACATTGGATGTCTTTATCAGGAGTTTGAGTGAGTTTGAAACTTTCAGGAGCATTCTTTGAACTACTGGATAGTGTTACTTTTATTTTCAGTTTAGCCACTTTAGCTGAATTTGTTTATCTTCAAGTTTAGTCCTGTAGTAATGTGTAAATGTTAAAGCAAGTTCTTAGAGGTCATTTTTCACCAAGAGGGAGACTTTATACAGTAAATGTTTAGAAACATCTAGTAAATGAGGGAGGGGATAGTCAAACAACACCTCCAGGAGGGTGGATCCACGTTTTCAGACTTCTCAAGTCACCCTCTTCATCAAAGAGATCAGTAAGCACATGGATATCCTTGTTGGGTCCACTCAATGTTCTCACATAGAGAGGGAGAAAATCAGGTAAAAATAAAAGCAGTGCTAGATGAGCAGGACAACAGAATCCCTCTACGACCAGTCAACTGAAGAGTGACTGGAATGATATTCAGCAGAGGTATCCTGAAATGCTGGAACTGCTGGGTGGGGCCATTACGATGCCCAAAGATGACCTCAAGAAATGCTGCAGGATGGATGCATGGAGGTCAGCTGCAGAAGGCCATGTAAATGCAGGCTTCATGAGTATACTATACAATGATATTATGTAATTGCTGATTTAATAGAAATTAATAATTATTTAGAAGTTGTTATTGTGTGTGCATTGTTGTACATAGGAAACATGTTTACCTGCATTCTATCGAACTGGAACCATGCTGTTATTACACATCAGTGGGAGGAAAAACAGTGGCAATTGTAGGGTGTGGGTGACTTCGTGGACTGAAAAAACTGCACAGTAGTGTGACACAATTGCAGGTAAAAAATCAGCAAATTTATTTTACTCCAGCATCTTTCTTCTTTTTTAGTAAGACATATTTAAACAGCGAACCGGTATGACATTAATAAAATCATAAATGGCAACTTTAATGCATAGAAATCACTAGCAATCCATGGCCAGAAAAAAATAGCCATCCCAGGTGTTCTACTTTAATACCTGGGAGCAAGGCTCAGAGCTGTCTGCTGGAGTCTTTCTCCAGACCCAACACCTATCTAAAGTGGCTTGTAATATCAGCCCTTATATACTTGCTTACAAACCCATGTGACCCTGAGCCCGCCCTATCTAATGTTTCAAACTTTTATTTTCAACAATACAAGTTGTTTTTACTTCAGTCTTCATTTAACAGTACTATTATAACATTTGCATAGCATGGCACTGGAAATAAATACTGTGTAATTTATATTTCAAAAGAAAAAAACAAAAGACTTCATAAATAATTAATGAGCTCCATCTCCATTCAAACGGTTCTGCCTTGAACTGTATAAACATAGTGACTGCAGGCCAGGAGGCTTCTAAAGGAGTCTTGACTTTGCACAGAGAAGAGCAGACCAGAGAGAGAGAGGTACAGTAAGTATATTTTCTTTCCCTTAGGGCCATTGTTCACCTAACTGTAAACATTTGAAAAAAGTAGTAACAAAACCCACTTGCTTCAGTTTCTTTGAGCAGTTCCTATGTCAGCATTTTAGACCCATTTAGGAAAAATACATAAAAATGAAGTAGAAACATGAACATGAGAGATGAGATGTCGAGGGGAGGAAGCAGATACCTATCTTGCTCACCTACCTCGGTGCTCTGTATCTTATTCAGCTCATTCTTAATTTTATTTTCATCTCTCTTTTATTGCTCTTTTAAGGTTACAAAAACAGGACATGTACACAGAGAACAGAGGTTACAAAAATACCACTCATGCTGCTTGAAAGGGCAGGCAGGCCACAAGGCATGACAGCAGCTCCAGAAACAGCCCGCAGAAGCAGCCGGCACCCTAAACCAAACCGCCAAACTGCAGGAAGGTCCCAAGACCCTACAAACAACAGCTTGCAACACAGAGCTAGACAAATATACTGCCACCTGTCCTAACATATAAATAACACAGCCCCTACACTGTCCACCCACCATATCACAAGAAATGCTCAGCTAGCCACCTGGCTTTTAAACTAGCCCTGCAGTAGCATTATTCCCAGCAGCACAAATGTGCAGGAATTCATGACAACCATCCACACCCCGCACCAAAATGAAGAGAATAGGTCGGGAAACAGACACAACCCACTAAGCCTCATCGCCATGGAGCAACTGCACCAAGTCCTAGCAGTTATCCGGACGGCAGCTTTGCTGCTCCCAACACTGCACTCCTTCACCTTTTTCAGCTCTTCAGCTGACTATGGTATAACCCTACCGCGTCATACCACTAAAAGAAACTATTCCCTTTAACAGGCAGATGCCCAAGAAGCTGGAGGAGAACACAGGCTTTTACGCAGCTTTCACTCTAAAAGAAGGAGGGGGGGTAGAAGAACATCTTACAACTTACAACTTATAACAGTCTCCCACTCCCCATCCAAATGTTTACCCCACACAGAGCAAAACAGTGCTAAAACATGCACTTTTTACAGACTTTCTTTCTTTACTGCCCTATGATTTACATAACACAAAATGCATCCTGAAATAGAATTATATGAGAAAAGCCGCACCACCACGAGGAAACAAACCATTTCCAATCCTTACATTTCCTCAAGTGGCGGCTTTCACATTACATTCATTTAACGTTCCCTTAAAAGCGCTCCTGCTTCCTACTTCAACTCAGAAACTGATAGCACAATACCCAGCTTTATTTAACAATGAACAGCCATGCCATCCTGAACCTTTACTTACTACTTTCAGGGTCCATCCTGCACCAACGTTGTACCGGAGACTTTGTACCACTAAAACTAAACATAACTCGTATTCAGCAGAACAACCAGCCGTTCCACACCTGCTGTTCTGCCCTTCCATCACACCTCTATCTACTACTGCATTTACAATTACAAAGGGGAATCCTCCTCTATTATAACCTTTTCCTTTATTTCAATTTGATTTGAACATTTTTTTTTCTCAGAAGAAGCCAGAAGGAGAAGGAAGGAAACATATTCAATTCAGTGCTTTAGAGTAACTGGTAATTGCTATTTTTCTTTTAAACTTAGATTGTGGGCTTTTAGTGACACTATACTTTCTTTGTTGTCTTTACTTATAATTGTTTTTGGGCTGTTGAAAATTTAAAACATAGTGGTGGTGTAATTCTGTGCTGTCTTTAATTGCTGCAAATTTTATCTTGGCATGTCTGACTGCCCTGTAGTTGGGTGAAGGGTGTTAATTGTCTGGCCTCTGACCTCAGCTACATGATAACTGGAGGTGGGGCTTAGTCAGAGTTGAAGTAGCAATTAGAGTTTATTTTCTCAGAAGAAGCCAGAAGGGGAAGGAAGGAAACATATTCAATTCAGTGCTTTAGAGTAACTGGTGATTGCTATTTTTCTTTTAAACTTAGATTGTGGGCTTTTAGTGACAATATACTTTCTTTGTTGTCTTTACTTATAATTGTTTTTGGGCTGTTGAAAATTTAAAACATAGTGGTGGTGTAATTCTGTGCTGTCTTTAATTGCTGCAAATTTTCGCCCCCCTCCCTCCCCTTCTCCCAACTCTTAATTATATGCCCTGTTAAATCTGATTGACAGGAGCTAAACACAGGGTATAGTAAGGGGTGTGAAGTAGGAGGGGCATAAGGGGGAAGAAGCCCACCCTCAGCACGACAAGTGTTTTGATTAATTTATTTATTTATTGGTTTCTTTTTCTTTAAAAAAAAAATCTGAGGATCAGTGGCAGGATTTTTAGGACAGTAAATTAATAAAAAGGGAACTAGGAGAGCTTCAGTAGCAGACAAGTAGTGGAATTGCAGTATAATGTGGGGTGGTGCAATGCAGTGGCTGTGGGGCAGCCATATTCAGGCAGACCTTCTGACACTGAGGTGCTGCCTATCTGCATGCATCTCTGGACTGCGGGAGGAGGTAGCCAGACCAGAGCGGAAGTAAACTGAGTCAGGAGTACCATCACCCCTATCCAGGGACCACCCAGTCCAATGCAACTGCCTCAAAGGATGCCAAGAACCAGGAGCACTTGGATGACAGTGGGCTCAGGGAGGGTTAGAGCGGTCAGGCAGAGGCACATCCCAGATCCTATTCCACTCAAGAACTCATATGCCACACTGGAAAATGAGGACAACCAAATAGAGGTACTCAGAGAAGTGGAAGGAAAGGATGTGGAGGTTAGCCAAGGAGGTGACCTCAGCGGGAAAAGCAGTGAACCCCAGAGGAGGAGGAAGCGAATCCTGGTGGGGGATTCCATCATAAGAGGGATCCAGCTAGGAACACAGGAGGGGGAGGACAGGGAGGTGAGGTGCCTACCAGGTGCCATGGCATGGAGGGATGGAAGGAAGATCCTGGGGATCACTGGGAAGGCAAGACGGGAGGGTGAGCTGGATGTCATTATCCACCTAGGTACTAATGACCTGGCAAATGGGGAGCCAAGGGAAGTTCAGGAAGAGTTTAGGAAACTGGGGAAGGGTCTCAAGCAAGTAGCTACTTCTGTCACTTTCTCAGAAGTACTACCTTTGAGAGACAAGGGAGAGCATAGGAGTGCATGCACCAGGAACTTTAACTCATGGTTGAAGAATTGGTGCTGTGAGGAAGGGTTTGGATTCATTGGTGACTGGGGACCCACCTGGAGTGATGGAGGTTTGTTTAAGCCTGACGGCCTGCATCCATCCTGGAGGGGAATCCAAGCACTCAATGATAAGTTTAAATGCTACATTGACAAGCATTTAAACTAGCAAAGGGGGGTGGCAGACCAGCAAGGAGGGTACCTACTTTCTCAACCCCCACAGCTAGCAGTGGAACCAGTGAACCAGAGGAGTGGCTATCTCTGCAAAGCAGTGTGCAAAAGATGGAGATTAGTGCCCAAGAGGTGGATAAGCAGAAAATGGACAAAATGCAGCAGAAGGGCAGACAGCAAGGAGAACCAGGGATAAATGACAATCAAGGAAGGGGCTGGAGTAGAACAGTGAAACAGTCTAGGGAGGTCAAATCATGGAAAGCCATGTGTGCAAATGCCAGGAGCCTTAGCAACAAGATGGAAGATCTGGAGGCTGTCATGGTGCAGTCAGACCTGGACATCATGGCCATCACTGAAACCTGGTGTAATGATAACCACGACTGGGAGATGGCCATACCTGGCTACAACATATTCAGAAGAGACAGAGCAGGCAGGAAGGGAGGAGGAGTGGCACTGTATGTGAAAATGACATAAGGGCCACAGAGATCCAGGAGGAACAAAATGGGGAGAGATACTGTGGGTTAAGCTGGAAAGGAAAATGGAGACAGCCATCTGCACAGGTGTGGCTATAGACCACACTGCCCAGGAGGAAGAAACAGATAGAGTTGATGCTAGCCATCCAAAGGATGGCAGACAAGGGTGAGGTAGTACTGGTTGAGACTCAATATTCCAGACATGGACTGGAGCATCCCAGCAGCAGTATCAACTAGGAGCAGATTTATCCTGGACTCCTTCAGGTGCCTTCCTCAAGCAACTGGTCATGGAACCAACTCGGCAGAAGGCAATACTGGACCTTGTGCTCACAAACAGGGACAGTGTGATGGGGGTAACAGTGGGGAGCACCTGGGAAACAGTGACCACCAGTCATTGTGGTTTGAAATCACAGAAAGAGCAGAACCAAACCACACAAAAACACGTATCCTGGATTTTAGGGGGGCAGACTTTGGGAAAATGGGGAGATACTTGAAAGAGGCATTAAGGGGAATGGGACAGGAATCAGGGGTTGAGGAACAGTGGGCAGTATTTAAAATGGGGATTACAAGAACAACAGAATTATGCATTAAGCAGGTTAGCAAGAGGAAAAGGAAGAGGAGACCATTATGGTTTTCCAAAGAGGTAGCAAAGAAAGTGAAAGCCAAAAAGATTGCATTCAGGTAATACAAAAAGACACAGGCAGAAGGGGATAGGGAGAAGCAACAGGAGAAGCAAAGGGAGGCAGGGAGGTCAGCAAGGGAAGCCAAAGCTCAGACAGAAGAACACATTGCAAAATCAGTGGGTAGAGGGGACAAAACCTTTTACAGGTACATAAGTGAAAAAAGAAAGACAAAGAGAGGGATAGTGAGACTGAAGGGGGAGGATGGGGGCCGCGTGGAGGATGACAACAGTAAAGCTGACATATTGAACAGGTATTTCTGCTCAGTCTTTACTGAGGAAGAGGAGGGTAATGGGTCTGAAGGAGTACAAGGGTGAGAATGGTGCAGAATGGACACAAGTCCCTTTACACGAGAAAGGGTCCTGAAGGAACTGGAAGTAATAAGAGTTGATAAAGCAATGAGGTCAGATGGGGTGCACCCAGGTCCTTAAAGAACTAAGAGAGGTGGTGGCTGAGCTCTGGCTATCCTGTTTAGCTGATCACTGGAAACAGGGAGGTACCCAAAGACTGGAGGACAGCAGATGTAGTCCCGTATACAAAAGTGGGAACAAAGAGGAAGCAGGGAACTACAGACCAGTCAGCCTCACCTCGGTAGTGGGGAAGATCATGGAAGCACTACTGAAGGAGAGATTGGTGAACATCTGGTTGTCAATGGACTACAGGACCCAAGGCAGCATGGTTTCACCAGGGGGAGGTCATGTCAGACCAACCTCATTGAATTTTTTGACTGGGTGACTAGGGAGGTGGATCAGGGGAGGGCAGTGGACATGGCCTATCTGGAGTTCAGCAAGGCCTTTGACACTGTGCCACATAGAAGACTATTACACAAACTGGGGAATATGGGTGTGGGCAGGACAGTAGTGTGGTGGGTAGGTAACTGGCTGGGTGGCAGGACACAGAGGGTGGTGGTAAATGGCTGTCACTCCACAGAGGGAAGAGTGACCAGTGGGGTACCACAGGATCAGTGCTGGGACCGTCCTATTCAACATCTTCATCAGTGACATTGCGCAGGACCTAGAAGGCAGAATTTCGCTGTTCGGTTGATGACACAAAGCTCTGTAACAGAGTAGACACACCAGAGGGTGTAGACAGAATGAGAAGCGACCTGCAGAAACTTGAAGAATGGTCAGGGGTTTGGTAGTTGAAATTCAATGCGAAGTGCAAGATAATGCATATGGGGCACAAAACCCTGGCACAATATATCAGTTGGGGGTGAGGATATAGCATGCACCAAGCAGGAAAGGGATCTTGGGGTTATCATCTCTGATGACCTTAAGGTAAGGAAACAGTGTGATAAGGCAGCAGGTAAAACAAATAGGATGCTGGGATGTATAGGCAGGGGCATCACCAGCAGGAAAAGGGAGGTCATAATTCGCTATACAAGACACTAGTGAGGCCCCACCTGGAGTACAGTGTACAGTCTCTGAGACCATACCTACGTAAGGACATAGGTGAGAGAAGGTTCAGAGGAGGGCAACAAAGATGGTGCATGGATTGCATCACAAGTCCTATGAAGACAGGTTGAAGGAACTGAACATGTACTCCTGGAGAGAGGAGGGAGAGAGGGATATGATAGAGACATACAAGTATCTTACAGGGAGGAACAGGGTGCAGGAAAACACTATTTAAGCGAAAAAGATGTTCCAGGACTAGAGGCATGGGATGAAGTTGGAGGGAGGACGATT
This sequence comes from Neoceratodus forsteri, assembly GCA_016271365.2. Lineage (NCBI taxonomy): Eukaryota > Metazoa > Chordata > Ceratodontiformes > Ceratodontidae > Neoceratodus > Neoceratodus forsteri. The sequence continues at coordinate 852,160,498 of CM057458.1, forward strand.
CAGAGAAACATGAGAAGGAATTTCTTCACAGAATGGGTGGTGGACAAGTGGAACACCCTGCCAGAGGAAGTGGTGGGGGCTGAAACAATCACGGGATTTAAGAATGCATGGGATAGACATAAAGGAATTCTGGAGGTCAGGGGTATGGGGCAACAGACTTCTAGGAAAACAAACTGAACTTACAAGCTCAAATGGGCAGACTGGGTGGGCCATAGGCCCTTATCTGCCGACACTGTCTATGTATCTATGTATCTATGTAATTTAAGGACATAGGTAAAAACGATCAGTTCTCTTGCATGTCACTGAGATTCATCAGTGCTTTGAGCAACATTATGCCATACAGCCCCATTTCATTTTTCCATATTTAAAGGGCAACAGAGAAACCTATACTGCACCTTTTTATTCTAATACTCTTTGCCTCTATTAGATAACATGTTTTTAACCCCAAATTGTACCTATACTACAAGTTATCAGTCAGGTGCTGTACTTATTTCTCCTTAGGAAGGGGGGGGTTGACAGTTTTATGAAAACCTTACTCATCACTGGTCACCCTGTAACAGCAATGTATAAACAGTTGAGGACAGAGTGACGATCCTGAGCCCCATGTCTAATCTGCATCATGTCCTGATCCGAATCCTAATCACTTGGCTCACTTCTGGATGTGGGCTCCCTGAACTGGGTCAGTATCAGCAAATTAATATATCCCAATCCTGCTGCCTTAACGAGATGCATGTTGTTGTTGTTAATACAGTACAGGAAGGTGTTAGCTGTTTGCTGCACTCAATGGTTTACAGTAGCATGCATGCTTGATCCATCAGTGCCATGGTGCTGTCTTCTCCTTCACAATTTTGACTGATACCTTCAACAATCATCCCTACCAGCTCAGTTAATTAGCTGGCATGACAAAATAACTGGTAACAGAAGAAGGTGGTGATGACCTGGTTTCAGTACTACAGCTGCCTGGTCAGTGCCTACAGTATGTCTAACCTCTCATGGATGTTAAGATCCTTTGATATTTTTCTATGCAAGTACACCTGTCTTTATTGCTGATGCAATGTAATATATTAATAATGTTGAACTGTTCATGGTTTGGGGTTCTAAGTTTAAAATAGGTTATTCATTAACAGCAGAACAGAAAACTCATTAGACCAGTAAGGTGAAGATGAGTGTCTGGTTGACACCCACTATTGCTAGTGGGTGTAAAGCAGTGTCACAAGTACTGTATTCATAAAGGCAAAGGCAAAGACAGTAGCAGGCACATTACTGATATGTGGTTCATTGTTAGACACTGAGACAGGGGAAGTTCCTGTCATGGAATTTGGACCCTTTTTTATTTTCAAAACTCTTTGGTTGCAACCTCTATTTACTATGTCTGTCTCTTTTTCTAGTCCAGAAGGCAGGCCATCTTCGGCCAAAATGTTCGTCTTTCTTATGCTATCCCTGTCCCTGTGTTTTCCTATATCTTCTTGGGTACAGTAGTATGGGGAAGGTCAAGTGCTCATTGACCTTCATAGTTAAAAAGTCTTTTCTCCTAGTTCTGAAACAAATATGCATCGGCTGTGCAGATAGTGGATTTAATATATGGGGAAGCATGTAAACAGCAGGTGGCTGTAGGGTATTTTTACTCACAGTGACTGCATTTTCCCTTGTAAATTAGTATATATGTAAAGCATATAGGTACCAATATGCTACTCGAGAGACAAAGTGTGACAATCAGGTTCCAAAAGTTTTTTGGGCCAATTGTCATAACCATATCATATTTACATTGGGTACATGTAGTAATGTTGCAGTCCCCAATATAAAGATAGTTTGTAGTTCAAAGGTCCTAAAAAATGGAATTAAAAGTTCCCACAAGGGCAACGTAATGAGAGTAACATTGTGTCCTTAACAGCAAATTTGCCATATTATCAAACATATTTTTGGATATTACTATGTCTATGGTATCTATTTAGGCAGCATAATATCTAACTTTTAATTTTTTTTATCATAAACTTAACTTGTTGGTAAGTATGCCATGATATGTTTCCTGAGCACAGTATGTCCAAATCTGGACATATTCAAGTTTGGCTACCACATTCACGTCCTTGATTTTCTAGCCCATTGTTTTTTGCGCAACTATATTACCTTCATAGGAAAAGACAGAAATCACTGAATTTTCAGAAAGTGAATTATACTTTATTTACAAGGTTTTTTTCCACAGGATGTCACGTGAGTAACACAGACTTCACAGGATGTCACGCGAGTAACACAGACACAACACAAGTTGTCACATGAGTAACATGGACACCAGAACAACATTAGTATCAGTATCATACCAAGTGTCTCACTGAGTCATACCAGAAGTTATTGCTAATGTCCAACCAAAAAATGATTGTCATAATATGGATATTTGGTATAACATTTTTTGAACATTTTGAAGATTGTACTGTAGTAACAACATTATATTGACTTAGAATATTCACAAATGTTTTATGTTACACAGTGTAGTATGGATTGAATCTCACCTGGTCTATTACATATACCAGTTGGCCCCAAGCCTACAATAAGAGAGAGGGAAACCAACCTATATCTTTATGAGATGAATGGGGGTGTTTGGGATTAATGTATGCCCTTGCTGCTTGTGATATTCAAGGCTGAAGGCAAAACACCGAAAGTGTATTAGTGACTTATAACATGGGGTAGATAAAGACAGATGAGTGGTAAACAACCATTAGGTGACCATTGATTACTCCACAATATACGATAGCTAGTGGTGAACTATCCCTCTGAGAGATCAGGCTGTGTTTCTGTTCTGATCTTGTTATAGTGGAAAACTGCAGTCTGTGGGGTAGCCATTACTATCCCTGCTTAGTGAGTGAGAGCCAAGGCCTGCCATGTAGTCCCAGGCAATGCAGCAGCAGTGGTTGCAGTGTTCAAAGTGTGTAGTCTTGCTTCTTACCCACCCGTACTCCCTAGGGATCATTGCAGTAAAACCACATTTCTTGTCTGTCTCCATCTCTCTATGATGAGGACAGCACAGAGAACAGGTGCCAGCCTGGCATCCATTAAAACAACCCGAGTGAGTGATCAGGAGTGTGGCATATTGCATTTTCTTGTTCTATGTTGGACTTCCCAGGGGACAGAGAGAGACGCACCATAACATTTTATTCAACAGCAGTACCTCTGTTCTATGTGGACATGTCCTGTGCCACAATGGTTGCCCTCACTGTGACCCCCCCATTAGATCACAGAAAGATAATAAGAACTTTGGGAGTGCCTGTCTGTGTATGGTACCCAGGAATCAGGGAGCAAACAGTACTTGTCCATGCATTACTCTGTCCATGATCACACAAACACCAGACTATGGGACAAGTGCTCAGTGTGCCAGATGTGTTCAGCCTGTATCTTGTTTTTCCTCTGTATCCAATGTGCAGTACACAGAAGTACCACACAGCAACTTCCACTCCTCATGGACAAAAGGAACATCTACAGCATGTGTGTATGCTGCTCTGCCACTGTCTGTGTCACTTTACATGGTGACAGTGATAGAGATAGTGAGAGACAAACAGCAACAGCAAATTGCCAACAGTCCCATGATTCCACTGCTGACTGTCTCTATCTTAACTCTGTGCCATTGGAAGAGAGAGGGAGAGATGCACAGCAAGAGGAGAGAGCAGGAGCCAGGGACAGCATTAAATGAAACTTGACTTAGTGAACTTGTCTCTTTTGCTATCTCTATGCCAGTGAGATCCAATCATCAATGTGATAAGCTTGTGGTCCCCATGGTCATTTTTCTGTTGAACAGCCAGATTGACAGGTAAATCCCATAGTTGTGGCATAAAGTCGGATGGAACAGTGTGAAAAGAGAGAGACCCCCAGGAATAATGTCATGATCTAAAAGTGAGCTTTATGCTGGTGGACAGAGAAACAGAGTTCCAGGAAGACCTGCCGGCTCTGAGTCCTGTTAGTTGCCATTTCTTAATTGGTAGAATACAGTCTGGTAGACTGTGTGACTGCACTGTTGGGGAAAATGTTTACTTGCTTGGCATGCATTAATGTAACCACAGACAGAGAGATAGAGCAGCTAAACCAGTGGAGGTACAGACACCATGTCTGTACCACAATAGACAACTCCATGTTTTGCACTTCAGAGCTACTGTACTGTCTCAGAAAGCATATCATGCACAACAAATGTCAGAGAAAGCATAACAACACATTCCTTCTGACATTTGTATGTGCATGACAGCAGTTTTGTTGGGGACTATTTTTCTAGGCAGCAAATTTCAATAATTTGTTTGCCTTTTATAAAAGGAGAAAAAACATTTATGTTGCTTTCTCCTTGTTTTGTGGTGCACCCTCTGTTATAAGTGTAATAGCCCACTCCAGGGTGTGCGGTTATTGGGGATTAAACAACACCCTGGGTGTTGTGAGGACACTCAGTCAGCAGCCTTGTGCCTCACAATGCACTTGGGGTATTGATTAATCTGCAGGTACATATGGCAACCAGTGCATTTTGGAAGGGTGGTGAACTTTTAGGCTTCTTCGGCTATTGTATTGAATGTCAGTAATTGTTTGATATGCCATGCTAGGCCTTCAGCCTATCATGCAGCACATGGCACACCAAACAATTACTGTGATTCACTGCAACAGCAAAGTAAGTCTAAAAGTGCACACCAAAACCTGAATGAAAAAAAAAAAACAGAACAAAGGGTAACACTTTGGGAGTCACTGACAACAATCATCCCAGTAAGGAAAAAAAATAGTATTTTTCTTGACTTGTACTGCCATGGAAGCCATTTTAGGCATACCATGTAGCACATGGCCCAGTTACTGAGATACGCTGCAACAGCAGCCAAATGAGCCTAAAAGTATACAAAAACAATGAACAGGGTTGATGTTGATGGTGACTGCTACCCGGTTACCATCAGTTACAGTCATTTTACATCCATTTTTGGTGTTTGTGCCCTTTTAGGCTCATTTTGCTGTTGCGGTGAATCTCAGTAATTGTTTAGTGTGCCATGCTAGACTCTTGGCCTAACATGCTGCTCATGTTACACTTAATGATTACAAAACATATTGCTGAAACATAAATGGTCCTATGCTGGCGTTAGGGTGATCAGTGTTGAGTCGGTGAGTGCAATATGTTTTTTTTTTAAATTGCCATCTTATAGACTTCTGTGGATCTGAGAAATTTGAGGATTACCCAATGCTTTGTTTACTGTTGCTGTTATTTGCTTTTCTGCTGCTAAATGGCTTTGATGCACTTGCATATGAAATAAATGAGTACTGTGAGTACGTTTGGAGTGTTGACCATTTTTCTGTTCTACAGACATGTTTTTTTTCAAAAATAAATATAATATTAACCAGGATTTCTTTTTAAGTTTAGCAGATAGGCAGGTAGTTTAAAAGTAGTTCTGGTGTTCTGATGCCTCCCACACAACATTAGCCCCTAAAGAGATCAAGTCTACACAAACTGATCACCTGCAGAGACCAGGTCCTATTCATTTACTCTCCCAATACAGCATGTATTTTATTTCTTATTACAGAACTCTCCAAACTGTAGTTATGGTGTTCTGATGCCTAATACAAAATGAACCCCAGCACTAACCAGGTCCAATTGATATACTCCCCAAAACTGCATTTTTTTTTTGCCCAGTATAGAACAAATTATTTAGCAGCAGTAACACTAAAGGAGCCCCGATACAGAATAGAATCATACAAAATGTCCCCCATAGCGACCAGGCACACAGAATGATCCCCATGTAGAGACTTGGGATATAGAATAGCTTTATATGTATAACTATTTCATCTAGGAAACTTGCAGTTGTTCAGCTTTAAAATGCTTTATAATCAACTCTCTCTCTGCCCCACCCCACCCTTCAATCCCCAAGCCCAGCATCTTGGGACCATGAGGCAAGGTCCGACTACATGTCTCTGTGTTTCACAAAAAAGCAAATGTGTACCTTTACAATCTGCAGACATTTGACACACTGGGGAACAAAAGAGCAACTGAGATGCACAGAGAATAGCCCACTGTAGTGCCCGTAATTTGCATAACTCTAAACTTCAGGAAGACAACATGTCTTGTCCAGAATGAAGGTGACAGTAAAAAGAATGCAGAACTACCAGCTCCACAGCTTTAAAGAGCCATGGGGTGATGACTGAAGGGGTCAGCATGCATTTCTGGTTCTCAACATTCTGGGCCAGTGGAGGAACCAATAGTAACGTGGGTCACTAAAGGACATGAAAATAACACGCCATGGGAAAAGAGCATTTTCTAAATAAATGAGTTATAACAAACCGCATGGTTTTGGAAGCATGTTTTTAACAAAAAGAAGACCACCTAACATAATAATGGTTTTAGACCACATTCCATGCAAATTAAAGGCACAGTCTGCTTAGGATGAGGTAATAGATGGACACCACATGTTATGAACGTTACAGCTGTATAAAATGATTTAATAAAAGGCAAAAACTTTTATTCTGTACAGGGAGTTCATGGGGGAGGCTAACATGAAGTAATTAGATAACACATTAACAACAGTTGGGTTTCTAGGGCACAATAAAGGGCAGTATTTAAATACTTAAATTGGAACTGGAAGCAATGTCACAAAATAGAGCCCTATTTGAAAGGGTAAATAGATGTTTGTGATAAAACTGAAAGAACACAGTGGAACCTAACTGGGTCATGTTATGTTTAATGTCCCTTCTAATGTGGCACTACAAATTAGGTGTGTCATGTGAACCTTTTAACAATTCAGCAAAAAGTTACAGAGTGTCAATATGCAGTAGGTATCAGTCTCTCAAATACTGTATACATGCATAGTTGAAAAGACAGAAGTAACAACCCTTTTTTCTTTTGTTTCCCTTTCCTCTGCTGCTCTGTCAAAGAATTGTTTATTATGTCTTGAATTAAGTAAGGAAAAGAGCGCTGTCACTAGTACAGCCACTCTTTATTAACTGTCTGTTGGATTACACATTTGGTGGCTCCCCTTGGTTATTCATCAGCTTTCTGCCCAATGGAAATAATAAAAACAAGAAAATAAAATGGTTGCAGCTACAGGATTGAGCCGCCCTTTGAAATGCAGTGTTCTAATGTCCTGCTTGCCACTCACCCCATTTTCACCTCAAAGGTGCCCCGAGAATAAAGGAGCACAAGAAATGGAGAGGTGAGGATCAGTAGGAGTAGCTCTAAGTAAAGCGTTCCCTCTCACTCTCCTGTGCTGCTCCCAAGTTGCACTCTGCAGCAAAACCACAGGAGAGGAGCTGCTAGACTGGAGGCTGAGCCATGCACACAGGATGTGGCTTTTCAGCAAATGCTGCTTGCAGCTCACCCCATTTTGGATATTGCGGCCCCTCTGGAACTGTTTAGTGGCATTGACCACTTAAAAGGAACCCTGCCATACAGAATAGTGGCAAATGTATGGCACAGAGAGGAGGAGAAGTCTATGTGCTCGTATCTAAAAGTACAGGACTCTCTCTCTCCAAGTCCCCAGTCTCTTTCAGCATTTCAACAGCCTGGCAGAGGAAATAATGCAGTACAGCCAGGCTGTCTCTGTACAATATAATAAATTAAACACAATAAAGCCCTCAGTAAACTGAAGGCTAGGGGAGCCTATTTCTACACTGACACTGTGGAAACAGTGCTGGTTTGGTACTCAAGTCTTAATACTTTAGTTACTAATGTTGAACTTTTATTTTCTGTGCAAGAGTTATTGCACAATTTTATTTTGGTTTATTTATTCCTTTTTGATATTTTGAAGAAATAAACATCTCACGAAGTCAAGTGGGTTGTGTTATATTTCAAGTGTCATGTCCATCTGTTATCTCACCCTACAACAGACACGACCTACTGATAACATTTATTATGTGTAAACTACTGAAGGTACAGTAACACTTCCTCTGTATTACCTTAAATAACTAATACTGTTCTGTGATGCAATATCACAGTTTGTTGCCTCCACCAAGAATAGCAAAGGTGCAGATCAAGAGTCAGAAGTGCAATTTACATGCATATTCCTATGTTCTGTGTGCTGCTGTTCCAGAGGTGGTAGAATATGAGGAGTGTATTGCTGTCAATAATCACTCTAAACACATTGGCATATAACTAATACAGCATGCAGCAGTATCTGTGTGTGGTGTATGACCAAAAATACTAGGGCTTAAACAAGAATACTGCTTATGGATGTATAGTAACTAAAGTAAAGTAATAGAAAACAAAAGGATAGCACTGAACACCCCAATGATTTGAATCTAAATAATCATTTGTAATGGGGTCCTGATAAAGGATGATTTAGACTTAAATCATTGTTTTTCCCATTCATTTATTCACTAGGTTTTTGTGTATTGTGGTCATAGACCACGCACTAACACACCAACATGTATTTATTTATTTAATATGTCATTGATTGGTTGATTTATTGAATTGTGTTGACCAGTTAGGCCCACTGAGGCTAAGTGTTCCTTTTTCACAAATGAATCAGGTTTAATTACATTGAGAGATAATAGAACAGACTTTATACATTCAAACATACTGTAAATGAAATTGGGTTATTAACATCCATGTGACCTGTTACATATATTCAGGGTTACATACAATGGATATTAGATATATATGTAGAACAACAGCACCTAATGTAATAGGACAGACTAGCCCATAACAGTAGTTGGCTAAGATGGCCAAATACATAGAGTAATGATCATGGGATAAGTGCAGATATTGGCAAGTGAAAGTACAGACTCATCACATACAGGTACACCATTTACATGATATGACAACTGTATGTTGTTTTGTTTGGAGTGAATGTTTATAGCACCTCCCTCCTTGTGTTTTTTACTGTAAGTGCAATTGTTTGGTGATCATGGCAGCCCTCTATCTAATGCATGGACGTTATATTGTCCTTACTGTTTGAGGAGTGACAGTCGTCCCTTGAGGCTTTCTTTAATACATTTGGGTTCATTGCTCACCTGCTGAAAAACACTCACACTAGTGTATGATCTCTGGTATAGGTCCCTAAAAGTATTAGGAGGAATGGCTGCAGTGCTACATGATCATTAAGAGAGCTGTGTGGCTGATCTTTCCCACAGAAATGGAGTTTAACCATAATGACATTGGTTTATGTAGTAAACAGGCATCCTTGCCCATCTGTCATATTCTTGGCACTCCAGTTACAAAACAATGTGTACTCAGCAGATATGCCTCTTGTGAAACTCCAGTATTTATTGATTCAACCATCTTCACCAGTGGATGCTTATGCATCATATGAGCAGTGTCAGTGTGGAGTAGTTATCACATGGATATACACTGATTAAATGATTTAATTGACAGCAATTTGGCTCACTGTCACTCCAATAAACATTTCACATTTATTGTGAAAATGGAGACAGTGGACAGTCACACATGACAATATCCTTTTGTGTTACAAAAAAAAAAAATCAAATAGTATTACTAATTGGTGTGTGGCCTTCAACACTGTACCATGTAGGATGCTCATAAATAAACTAAGAGTTTGTGGATGGGTCCCAAGGAGGTATATTGGTGCACAATTGGTTAATGGATAGGCAACAGAAGGTTGTGGTACCTGTAAATGGCATTCACTCATGGGAAGGGAGAGTGATCAGCAGGGTACCTCAGGGCTCTGTACTGGGACCAGTCCACTTTAATGTCTTTATAAGTGACATTACAGAACAGCTGGATGGGAAGGTAAGTGACAGTGCAGAAGAGCTGGAAGGGAAGGTATGCTTCTTTACAGATGGCACTGAAATCTGCAATGAGGTGGACTCTCCTAAGAGGTGGAGAGTATGAGCACAGATCTGAGAAAACTTGAGCAGTGGTGTAAGGTATGGCAACTGGGTTTCAATGTAAACAGTGCAAAAATCATTCATATTAGGCACAGAAACACAGAGGCAGAGTATAAAATGGGGGAAGAGGTATTGACGGTCACAGCACAGATAAGGGACCTTGGGATAATCATACTGGATGAACTAATGGCTGCAAGCTAGTCTGTAAGTCATAAGCAGGGCCAGCATGATGTAGGGGCACATATGGAGGGATATCACCTGCAGAAAGAGGAACGTGGTGTTATAGATCATTGATGAGGCCCATGAAAGTAAGTAAGTAAGTAAGCAAGTAAGTAAGTAGGTAAGAGTTTATGTAATTAAGGACCCCATCCTGGATGCTCTGAGTGCTGTACAAGTAGGTAGGAAACACAAATCACAATAAAATAAGGAAAAACAGTTAAAATACAATATACAGTAAATAGGATTTTGCGATAAGTTTCTATTTTATCTCTGACTAATCTGGAAACTCTTTCTTAAAAAGATGGGCTTCAAGCCCCTCTTAAAAGCCTCTACCGATGGAACCTGCTTCAAAAATTTTTTTTAGTGAGTTCCACAATACTAGGCCTGCCACCTCAAATGACCGAGCACCAGATGACTGAAGGCTGGCCTTGGGAACCACTAGGAGGTCTTCAGTAGTCAGGAGGTATTCCAGGTAGCCAGCACATTAAGAAACTCTGCCACTCTGTCTCTTTCACCAAGAAAGCAGCTTAGAATAAGTCACTAAAACATTTTTTTTAACTGATTGACAAATTTTTACAAATATCAGGATACAAACGCAATGGAAAAAAAATTGGTTATTATGCAAATAACTACTAGAGGAGACCGAATTCCAACTAAAATAAGAAACAAATTCACAATTGATACTAAAATAAAATATTTGGGATCTACGTTAACAAACAACCAGAAATAAAATATTTAAAATTAATTATAACAAAGCAATAAACAAAATAAAAGATCAGTTGAATAACTGGCAAAACTTGGCTTTATCCATATGGGGAAAAATTAGTCTATTCAAGATGATGGCTATGCCCCATTTTATTTATGTATTGCAAAAAGTGTGTGGGCTCCTGTTGGACAGCTGGTTCTCTCAGTTAAAAGGATGTTTCAAGAAGTTCATTTGGAGTGGAGGTAAACCACAAATTGCATGGGGAATAATAACAGTAACATGAAGTCAGGGAAAATTAAAATGTCCTGACCCTATTTTTTATGCCAAAGCACAAAACACAACAATGGTTTGGAAATGGGCCTTTTTTCCAAAAGATGACCATAATATATTAAGCAAAATTATTGAACATCAAACAATGGAACCAATAAAAGTTTCAAGTCACTTAAATGATACTTCTAAAATGTTGCACTGAATACTCTTTTTCTCATCCCGTGTAACTACAATTAGAAATGTATCTAAATTACTCAATATAAACAAAATTGCATAGCTGTATTTTAATATTTGGAATAACTATTTTAGTTGGCCTAAAGGGACTAAAGATTAATATACATTCAGATATAAAACAAAATACAAATATATGGAAGAATATACTATACAAGGAAAGAGTCCCAACATTTGCAGAGATCACATTTTATGACTCAAAACAAAACAATACCTTATTTTTAAGATTTTGTTATTAAAAAGAAATTTCAAGAACTCAATGACAAATTTGGTTGTTCAATTAATAAAGAATACTCAAAGATTCTAACTACACAAACCAAGATAATAAAGACAGGAGAAGAAAAATTGCTGAGTAGAATGTTTACAACTTAAAAAAACTGGATAAACTTAAAAACAATAAAAATGAAAAATGAAACAAAGAAAAACCTTTCAGATCAACAATTGTTAAATATCAGGATATCAGCTAACAAACTATAGTGCCTATGCATGAATGCATGGGATATATGCACCTCCGGTGCGTACCCTGCCTACATAGTTCTGTACCTGCAGACAGGTACACACAGGCCAGTATGCACTAATGACTGCCACCTGTCCACAGCTGTGCCCCCTCCAGCACACAGGACTCTGCAGGGCAGCTGGGGACAGAGTTGCCGACCCAGGCAGGCATCCAGAGAGATGCTTGTCCTGGGTCCCAGAGTGGATTACTTGCACATGATGGTGCAGGTCTGGGTGTGTGAATAGCCCCCACAGGCAACTGGACCCATACTGCCATGTCTGTTAGTACAGAGGACCACCCTGACCAACAGAAGCCCCTGTAGCAGCTCCTGCTGCACTGCAGACCCCCCAAAAGCTCCCCCACCACATCCCTATCTGTATGAAGCAACCTCCCACCCCTGACACCGGTATGCCTGGTCAAGGTGTAGGCACGAAACCCCCACACACACATTGGTGCCCCAGACCCATCCCAATGCAGTGGCACTCCCTCCACACACACACACATCAGGCCCGACCCTGCTAGGCATAAGCATAGTCCCCCCTGACCCCACATGTCAGCCCCAACCCTGAGGTAGCACAAGTTCACCATCCAACACAGTGTTTTCCTGGTGCACTGTAACCCAGCCTCTGCTCCTGGTACACTTGTTGAAGCATTGGTGGCCAGTGGCCACATCCCACTGTACTGACAATCCCCCCTCACTATAACTGTCTGTCAGTGCCAGGATGGCCAGTGGCACAGCCCTCCACTCACCTCCATGGCTGCCGGACATCTGTCTTATGCAGGGAGCACACTGCTACATTATGTGGTGATGATCCCTACATAAGTCAGATGGCCAGCAGCCATGGATGTGTGCAGAGGGCTGTGCCGCTAGCCGTCCTGGCACCAAGAGACAGGTATGGTGTGGGGGGAGGGGGTTGTTGTTGTTGTTGTAGGGGGTGGTGGCCACTGGCAAAAAATGCTTCCACTGGGGTACCCAGATCGGGGGTCGGGATACAGTGGACTAGAGTAACATTGTGTTGGGGGGACCTTATGCTACACCTGGGTCATGGCTGCTATGTGGCAATGGGGGCTATGCATATGACTACTGAGGTTGGGGCTGGCATGTGTTGGGGTGGGGGTGATCATACTGTTTCATGGTTGAGGCTGGCATGTGGTGGGGTGGGGGTGATATACTGTAGTCGGTGCAGGACTGATATGGTGGGGCAGGGGTGATATACTGTATTGGGTGTTGGGGCTGGCATGTGGTGGGGCAGGGGGTTATATACTGTGTCAGGGTTGGGGCTGGCATGTGTTAGGGTGGGGGATGATATATTGTATCGGGGTTGAGCCTGTCATGTGGTGGGGTGGGGGGTGATACAGTCAAACCTTGATTATCTGGACCAGTTTGGGATGTGGAATTTGTCTAGATAATTGATCGTCCAGATAATTGAGGTTTGACTGTATGAGGTAACATTGTTTGGGACCAGGTCACTAGTCCATATGAATGAATGATCTGGATAATCGATGTCTGGATAATTGAGGTTTGACTGTACACTGTACTGAAAACCAGTCAGCTTTGTGTTGGGGCCAGGAGGTGTATAATGGAAACAGTGATGGGGAGGCCACGTGCATGGGGCTGGGTGCATACAGCAGTTATAGCAGGGTCCCCCCTGGCATAACTAGTGATCTTCTCCACCTCCTGGTGCACACGCTATGCACCTTAGTGAATGGCGGATAGTGCAGGCATGATCCCCCCCCACCACTGGCATGTTGCTGTGTACATGGCAGGGGATCCAGCACATTACTGGCATGTGCACCATTCATGAACGCTGCAGGGGTCCCCGGGACCCCACTGCATGGCTTTCTTTTTTTTGCATTATTTGTTTTATCCCCTCCTACATACCCCAGAGCTGCCTGTCCCTCGGGCCATCATGGTCACAGACAGTCCCCTACTAACTCCCTTTGGCCACCACTTACCTCACATCTGCAGCCTTCCACGGGGTAGTCTGGTGTAACCCTTGCACCGGATGGGTCCCCACTCCTCTGAGGGGGAAGGCACCTGCAGTGGAAACCAGCGCACTATTATCTCTCAGTCCCAGGAACTGCTGAGGTATTCCATGGCTCTCAGGGAGTCTTCGTGGATGCCTGGGGCTGGCAGCCATCATCCGGCTAACTTCTAGAGTGGTTTTTCCGTTTTTCTTGTTCACCTTTTCTGTTGCTTCATGTAGTGCCTCCAATCTCCATTGGGGGCTGCTGCATGAGTGAAGGCAAACCCTAGCCCACCCCAGGATAGGAGAGCAGTCCATCAGATGCTCGATCCTATCCTCCCCCTTCCGACTCCCGATGACCCGAGTCCATTCCCAAATCAGGGTCACTGGCATGGGTCGAGGTTAGGCACCAGTACCTCAGCTCTCCATGCCACCAGGCTGGCCCTGCATGGCTTTCATGCATATCTATGCCTACGTGCCTGATTTCAGCAGCTCATAGGCCTAGTGCATAGGGCCTTATATGTTTCTGCATGTAACAAATCGATTCAAGGAAAATAATTGATCTTGCATATTATATACCCGAAAACATAAAAAACAACTTAAAGTGTTGGCTTGGTTGTGGTAAAGAGGCAAATCTGGAACACTGCATTTGGATTTGTAAAAAGATAAACAGATGGTTGATTAAAACTAAAGATATCCTACAACACATATTACAACTAGATGTCAAAATAGATCAAGTAATACTAATATTTAATCATTTACCTGAATTTCAAAATAACAAAAATGTATTAAAAATACTAGCATTAGGTACCATGGCCACTAAATGTTTAACATTAGAAAAGTGGAATGCATCAAAAAAAACAGAATTTGAAGAAGGGAAATGGTGGATTATATTTAAAGAAACATTATTGCATGAAAGGTTGTGGTGGGACATCCTAGAGGATGAACAAGATATTCTAGGTACAAGTTGGCAAAATTAGAAAAGAGCCTACCACCAATATGGAAAATATAAGAAGGAAGTATAGAGTGTAACCCTATTTACAATGAGATTAATAGTAATGACAGGAATTAAAATGTGCATTACTATCTTCGTTTTTTGTTAAGATAGAAATAAGAATCTCACAAGGGAGTGAATGTTTAATCTTTTTATTGGAAATGTAAAAATGAATCTACATTCTGATTCATAGAAAAATTAAAATGATATTTAAAAAAAAAGAAGGGGAGCTGGAGAGGTGGGACCTTTGACTGACCAATATGATGTACTGTTCTCTGATACAGAAGCTGTGGCTGAATTACAGAACCAATATTTTGTATCAGTCTTTAACACAAAGACATTACCGACTATTTCACACAGTGACAATATTAGTGCTACTCCAATAGCCCTTAAGGTTGAGGATATTAGGACAAGACTTGGGAAATTAAATCACAAAAAGACCATGGGTCCTAATGGAGTACACCCAAAGATAACTGAAGGAATTGGCCAGAGAGTTGTCAATACCCTTGAAGCAGATTTTCCAAAAGTCCTTAGATGAGGGGGCTATGGTGATCTCTTGGATGAATGCCCAGGTGGTTCCAATCTATAAAAGGGGTAGTAGGAAGGAGTTTAGGAACTACACATCTGTAAGTCTCACCGCTGTGTTGGGTAAAGTCCTAGAAGGAACAATAAAAGAATATATTGATAAATTCATGGATGAAACAAGTACAACAGGTAAGACGCTGTATGGTGTTACAAAGGGTAGTTCCTGTCATATGAATTTATTAGAATTCCATGGGAAGGTTAGTAGAACCTTAGACCAGGGTGAATCTGTGGCTGTGGCATTCTTGGATTTTACCAAGCCCTTTGACATGGTGTTCTACAGAGAATTAATAGACAGACTAATAGATATGAATATTCATAGAACAATAACATGATCGATAACCTCCTCGTTGACCAATAGACAGCAGAGAGTGATAATAAGGGGATATAACTCCAGATGGGCTGAGGTGACCAGTGGAATTCCTGAGGGATCTTTGCTAGGACCTTGCCTTTTTAATCTATATATTTCATCGATGGCGTGTGATGCAGGAATATGGTTGTCAAAATTTGCAGACAACACACGCATTGGTAACAAGGTGGATAGTCACGTAGGAATTAAAGAATTATACTAGGATCTAGATATTGTAAGTAATTGGGCAGATAAACATAGATTACAATTTAATTTTGAGAAATGTACCATAATGCACTTGGGGAGCAAAAACACTAAAGCTGAAAATATGGTGCTGTGTAGAAAGCTTAAGGTCATAACCAATGAAAAGGACTTGGGCATCATGGTAACTAATGATCTGAAATTCAAGACTCATTGTAATCATGTTATTCAGAAATCCAACAGGATACTAACTGGTATTACGTGCCATATAAGGCAAAGCGAGGTGATTGCGCCACATTACACACCATTGGTGAGGCCTCACCTGGACTATTGTACCCAGTTCTGGGCACCATCAAGTAACATAGAATTTCATATTCCTTAGAGGGTACAGAGGAGGGCAACAAGGATATTTAATGACCTAAGAGGCCTAGCATACAAGGATAGGTTGAGTAGTTTGGGTCTATTTCCCCAAGAATATCATATATTATGGGGAGATATGTGCCTCCTATTCAGAGCCATGACAAGTATCAATTAGTGGGACTGTATAAGTCTTGAGATGTATAATCCACCCTATAGTACTCTATCCCATCCCTAACAGATGAAAGGTGAACTATATTGCACACTTAGGAAATGGAGTTGGTACAATCAGAGGGTAGTGACTTTTTGGAATTCACTGCCATTAGAAGTAGTTGGTAGAGGTGGCATGTCTAACTTAAAGCAAAAGCTGGATGATTACTGCACTAGCCATGGCATAATAGGATACAGTTAACAGCATTTGGTGAGCTAAATGGACGCATGTCTGCTTCGCTCTGTATCTACCTATGAAACTTATGAAATGAGTTCTTCTATGAAATTAATCACAGCACCACGGAGTTGTGACCCAAACAACAGAATGAAAACTAACCCAAAACACTATTTGTTGTTGATGTTAGGGTGGGGTGTAGGAGTGTCATTTTAGAGATGGGAGATTTTATTGTAAAAGTACAGTACCTTTGCACCGTTCATTATTATCTATTGGAAGAGTCACACATCACAAAATGACAGGATAACATTTCACTGCATGATGAAAAGAACTGTGGAATTACTACACTGTAATGCAAAGCAAATTCTCTTGGACTCCCCATTGAAGATGCATCTGTATCATTCTGCAATTAAGCCACAAATACCACAGAAACATTTGGGGAGAACATTCAGAAGATTCAGAATTAATCTAAGTTAGAATACTGGCTAAGTTTAAAAAAATGAGAAATTTAGCAAATTGGAATTAGAATGTGCTCTTTCCTCACAACACTAACGCCAAAAGCCCTTGCCACAAGTAATCCAGAGTAATTAGAATTCATTGCTTTTCTCAAAGCTTTTATACCACTTATTTGTAGTCTCCATTACCCCACATCAGTTGGAAGCCAAAGTGGCTTGGCTGAATTCTTGAAGCCGAAACAAATATATGGGCCCAGCTCGAAGCTGAACCAAAGTTGCCAGTAGCCCACTCCTTTCATCCTTATACAACTTCCAGATGTTTATATTCAAAAGTATCTCATAGTCCTTTAATGCATTCTGTACTGAGTTATCAATACAGCAGTAAGCTAGCAGAACAGGCTACCTGCCACCAATTGCATCATCCCCAACAAATGACAGCCACAGAGCACATGCCAAAAATCATAAAAGGCTGGAGTGGCACAAGCCATTTATGTAATTCAATATGTAACATGAAAACAGAACACAAAGAAGTTTCACAAAGTCAGTCTGATGCTCGGTTCATTCTGCCTCAGTCACAGCTTTAAGAAAGCAACAGCACAAATAATGAAGGACATTGAGTGTGAAAAGATCTTAGAAAGTGCTGGTGTCTGCCTTGAAGGGACACAATTGTTGAAGTTAATTTCAGAATGATAGGCAGAAGCCTATACATTCCCTTCACAGACATTGGTTGCAAGGTGCTATTCCAACTAGGTGGCTTCTGTGATGAAACAAGGATTGCAGTTAGTAACAACCACAACGTTAAAGCAAGATCTCAGCTGAAAACTATTTACAATGTAGCTGATACAAGAGCAATCCTACATGCCACATCCAATGTGAAACAGCTACAGTATATGCAAAACAAGGAATATTTTTTCATGGTAATGATACTGGAATTATTGTACTCTGCATCTGCTATGCCAGTAAGTCACAGTAGAGAGCTGTGCATACAAAATGAGCCCAACATGTACCTTCAAGTGCATCTCCTTGACAACAGTCTTTCATAGAAGCATCTATGCTCTTGCTTTTAATCTTTTTTCTAACAGGCAAAGATGACACAAGCTACATCTGTGGATTGGGAAAGAAAAACATTTGAAAGGCACACAAAAGAGTGATATGCTCAGCTCATCCTCAATTTGTAGAGCAAATTGAAGCAATTAACTTTGAAGTCGCAGATCTGGCTTGAAAATTGATCATGGAAGTGGTGAGGAGATGGTGGTGATGATAAAGATCTGGTAAGTTTGTGAACAAACAAGCTTCTCAACAAATCAGAGGAGAGTCTGGGTAGGATTTTCAAAGTGTGGTGCAGGGCTTGCACCTAGCCCTGTGCCATGACACTTAGGTTCTGACAGTTCACTAACCCCATAACCGCAACTGTGCCTGATTCCAGAGTATTGGGGGCAGTTGCAACAGTATTCATGATTTACAGCAGCTTCCACCAAATATCTAATGCAAGCTCTGTAGAAAAGGCACCCAGGATTGCCACAAGTTAGACCAAAAAAAGTTGATCTAACTTATGGCAGTTGACGCATGGTATAGAAACTCCCGTTAGATCACCTCAAACTCCATGTGCCATATCATCAGTGCACCCAGGACTTGCAGCGATCTAAGCCATTTGAAAATCCTGCCCTCTGACTCTAAGAGAATGCATTCAGCAATCATGTGAAACAAGCTATTCTTGCACTGATTGTCTGTTCATGTCCTCAAACAGAAAACTCTGAGGTGTGTGGACTGTAGATAACAAAATAATGAAACAGGATCACTAATGCCCATTAACAGGATGCAAATACTATGGCCAGAAAACATGAGACTCAATTCTCAAACCTTGGTGCAAGCCATGCCAATGGCAGCTTGCACCAATCACTGCTGTGCCAGGGAACCTGCACCCAAATCCCTATTGAGAAGGGTACTGGCATCAACGTCCTGCAGCTCTCTGCAACTGTGGCAATGCACCAGATAGCGAATCTAAGTGATCTGACACAAGCTGTGGGGCAGCCATGTAGCAATCTATGATGGTGATCAAGCTGTGTGGGTATGTATAACATCAAGAGGAGTATGAGATTATGTGAGATGGAACAGCGCAACCTTATTATAACTAAATTTCATGACAACAAAAGGACAGTATGTACAGATGCCTCAGACACTGCTTATTTGTACCTAACATGCAATGTCCGACTCATCTGTAAAATACTGTCAATTTGTCATCCTGAGGATTAGTTATAATATATGTGTGCTGTTACAACATATATACTCATATAAGTGGTTGGCATATGGACATTAACCACTCCTAGGAACAGGAACAAGATCACCCATGGGTGGCACACAGATTAATAGACCAGCCCTGGCTGGTCTTGCAGATGTCTAAATTTGTCGATACCGGCCAAGTTCCAGAATACAAGATTAGGGGATATAGTGGCATTGCCCTGGCTCAAGGCTCATTGTGGCATGCCACACCCCTTTTTGTTCAACAAAATAGGGGAAAGACCCCCTTGGTGCATGCAGGTTGCATTTGAGAATAGCCTCTGGTGCACTTTTTGGCACAAGCTGCATCATGCACCAATCTTTGTGATGCAAGCCCCTTACATCATGATGGAAATCTTTGAGAATCAGGCCCATGGACTTTATTGGGAGCTGCAAATGCAAGAAATATTGTAAAATAAATTGTTCATGCCAGAAGCATATGGTTTCATGCTACATTGGAAATTGGTACCAGGGAATCAATACAAGTTGTGAATGTGCTTGTCTTAAATAGCTAGAGGAGCCAAAACAGGCAGACAGGACAATAATAGAAATTTTAAGAAGTAGTCAGGTGTATTTTTTTATTTTTGAAGTAGTTTTCTTTTTCCTTTTGCTCAAAAGAAAGTCTTTTATGTGATAATAATGTGCTGGATGTGTTGAACAACTATTAGCCTGGCAGCTGACATATCTATCTCTATTGCCCCCCCCCCCACTACATCATCAGCATTATGATCTCACTGACAGTAACATCACAAGCGAATAACCTGGCAGTCACTGAATGGCTGTTCCTAAGCAGCAGTGATGTCACACTGAGTGAGGTCACAATGTTGATGATGCAGTGGAGGACAATAGAGCAAGATATGTCAGCTATCAGGCAGTGCTGTTCCACATATCACACCTGCAGGTAAACAATCTTCTAATTAAACAAAGGAAAAATAAAAAAGTACCTCAGATGTCAAAGGTAATGGCTGGCTGCTTTTAAAATCTAATATTATTTTTAGGCAGTACACTAGCTCTTTAACTCCACAATCCAAGACAAAGATATTCATGATCTTAAATGAACAAACAGCCAAGATGATAAATGCAAACTTGAAATTAGTCAATATTACCTTTTCAAATTTGTTTTGTATACACTTTTTGTAGGACTGGGTGAATTAGCTAATTCCAGTCGTGTGGAATTTTTGTGAAGTTTAGCAAATTTCATGGCTGTTTGTGAAATTGTGTGACATTTTGTGGAATTTTCCTAAATGTTTAAATTGTTCATACATTTATCAGTCATATAGCTACAGACCTGAACGTTGACAGACTTACTGCTTCGTACAGGCCCTAAAGGGATGCCATGTTACATGATATTTGGACAAAGGGCGGAGAAAATACAGGAAGTCAAATTTTTGAATTTATCATTCATGTGAAAATTTAAGTTACAGGAGTTCTGAATTTTAAAATGTATTTGTTAAATTCAGTGAAGATGTTCAAAATACTTTATTTGAATGTTCATAGCTCTACTGATATTGCAGAGATACACTCAAACCCTGGTATGCATACCAAAGTAAGTATGCCCTATATCTAATTGAGCTAGATAAATGTGGTTTAGTAAGTTAAAATTTATTGTGGATACTTTCAAAATTACTAATTGGAAAAATTTGCTCAAAAATTCATGGATGCATAATAGGTGATGCCAGTTGAATCCCACTTGTAGAACTGAACTTTCACAAACACTTATCAGCACTGAATCACCTTAACTGTAGCAGCATCATGGTTCTGCAAAGCCTCTCCAGCACTCCTGCAACAGTGATGCCCAACATCATGCTCCATTATGACTAAACATATACAGATACTTCTGTCACACAGAGAATACTGGTTGGGCAACTATGGACAACTAGCCTGTGCTCCCACTGAGAGGTTCAGATTGCAGCAGACCTCAAGAGTAAAGCTCAAGAAGTCTTTTGTAATCTGGACCTTGAGGTAGTAGCACAGGTGGTTGGGCATAGTTTCACCCAAGCAATACTTTTTATAGTGTATAGAGCAAAAAATTGCTGATTTTTTAACTACAGTATGTAAACTGTTGTCCTGCTCTCGGGCTGTTCTTCCATTGTCATGTACAAGTGTGAGCAATATTGTGTAAATTAACATCCATCTTAATTTTTCAAAGTTTTGTTGAAAACAGAGTAAACTAGCAAAGGACCATATTGTAGTGTTCTGTTTTATAGTATCTGCTGGGAGTGCAGTGTTTTTTTTAGAGGTGTGCAGTACCACTTGGTCTGAATCTGAGCCCCCTCAAACTTGAGGGGCCTAGTATTTGTGAGCCGCAAGCTGAGCAATGTTGGTTTGGAAAGGTTTAGACTTGAACTTGTTTATAGCATTATTTTCATGGCTATGGCACATCAGACACAGTCACTTACCATCAAGTGATAGTCTCTGGCATCTGACCACCCTGTCAGGTCACCAGCAAGCAAGTACCAGATTCTGACTTACCTTGCAGTCTCATGCCAGGAAAATGCATGAGACTTTGTGGGGGATTGAAGACTGTGCAGAGAGAAGGGGCATGTCTTCTTGGTGTCATTAACTAGCACATAAGAAAAGGAGACTTGCCACTAAATAGCAGGCCAATTTGTCCTGGGCCCCAGCCAGGGATATGGAGCCTGGGAGGGGAGGTAGGGGGGTGGAAGGGGAAGGTCCATTGACCTCACTACAGGGTCAGATGACAGGCAGAAGGAGCTCACTGGTTATTGTCCGGGGGGAGGGGCTGGGAGAAGGGTCCAAAACCAAGGTCACGAGAGGGTACTTAAGGGCATGCAACTGTAGCTTGCCCTCTTTTCTTGCTGTAAAATTCCACTGAAGATTACAGCACAATCACTGGCAACAGGTAAGGCACAGCTAAAATTTTGGGAGATTTTGTCAAGCTGAATTTAGAGCATTGTAAGATTATAAATGCGTGGTAAGGTGGATGCAAAGTATACTGAAGAATTTTTATGTTATGTGGTAGTCCTGTGCTAGTTGGTTTGTTTAGCAGGTCATGGTTTGGTAACAGGCTGGGCAGCTTCTTGGGCCCAGAGAGTACGGTTGGCGTTTTTGTTTTCATTCATAAGTAGAATGCAGCGCTTGGTAGCAAAGATGTAGGACTGAAAGGAG
This sequence comes from Neoceratodus forsteri, assembly GCA_016271365.2. Lineage (NCBI taxonomy): Eukaryota > Metazoa > Chordata > Ceratodontiformes > Ceratodontidae > Neoceratodus > Neoceratodus forsteri. The sequence goes on from CM057458.1 coordinate 852,182,896, forward strand.
CTGGTGAACCGTGCGGTGATTGTGACTCGCTAGGTAAAACTGCAGCGAGCGCTGGCAGGAGAAGCTCAGCCAAGTAGCAGCAGGGGTGAGCTGTTTTGCAGCCAGGGGCTCTGTAAGGTGGTGTTGGGTTTGTAGCCCCATTTATCAGCCAGAACATCAGAAGCAGGAGTGAATAGGGCCACCAGGAAGGTGAGGGATGGGATTGAGAATCGAATAGCTGGGGGAGACCTGGGGGCCAGCAGGGCTAGGAAGAACCCATGGAGGCGCACTGGTGGTTCGGACACCTGCCGTCAGAGGAAGGGGCATCATGGGGAAGGATAGGAATGCGCTTCTGAGCGGATTGCATGTGGGGTGCGCTGGGGCCAACAGTCTGATTAGAGCTGGAGAGGATTACCAGATCACTGTGGTGTGCCGCATGGTCATGGACACCATTGTTCAGAGGAAGAGGAAGTGCAGGAGAGCAACTGTGCAAGGTCAAGGGTATGGCACGGGGTGGGTGACATTTCAAGTGAAACAGAGGGCCGGCAGACAGGCCTAGAGAGAGTGAAGGCCAGTAAGGCCCACTGAGGGCCTAGACCACCATATGGTGGTGGGGGGGTACATGCAGTGCGTGTCTTTTCTTCTTCAAATGCATGGACATACCTGCGGAAGGCGAGGGGCCGAGCAGATGGTTTGCAATGTGGAGAAGTGGCGCCAAGAGCAAAAAAAAAAGGGGGGTGTTGTTTAAATATATTTAAAATTTGGGTGCAATGGGAGGGCAAGAAGGTGTCAAGAGGATAAAGAGGGGCACGTGGCTCTCTGATTCAAATGGCAGACCAAGAATGGGGAGGAAGCTCAGTCATGAGGGCAGGTGGAATGGGCCAATAAGGAACCAGCAACAGGGAAATAAGGATGAGGGAGCCATAGTACGGCATTAGCATGCTAGCAGAGGCAGCAAGAAAGATATAATGAGGGGGTGGGTGATCAGGCTGCGTGGAAGGCATTGCCTCAATGGCCAAAGGTGTAGAGTTTGAAGAATAACTGGAAACATTTTTGGAACCAGTGGGGGCAGCTGGTGGCAAGCTGCAGGTGGCTTGTTTGCCAGTTTTGTGCCAGCTAAAGAGGTCAGTCGAGGGGAGAGACGGATGGGGGTGCCGAATTACTGTGGTGGGGACAGTATTCATATATGTCTTGTAATGCAGCTAGGGAAGAAATGGCACCAAAGAGAGCCCCAGCATCCAGTGCTACCATCCTAGCAGAGGCTGCAAAACTGATGGCGTAAATGACTGAGCTGATGGAGGCGGCGAAGAGGGGGGAGGTCCAAGAGGAAGCTCAGAGGAAATGGAAAGAGTGGGACAAGGGAGCTGGCACTGGAAGGGGCAACAAATGACCGAGGGGGGCAGGACCCAGTGCCCCGGCAGAGCCGAGGACAGGAGTAAATCCGGATCTGACCATGGATGATCTGCAACCAGATGGGGTTAAGGATAAGGTGGACATGAGCAATGAGGCAAACCTACTGGAGTATATTGCAGGGTTGGTAGGTGATATGGGGGAAGAGGGGGTGTCCAAAACTGAGACATCGTTGCGTGCCATCAAGGAAAAAAGAAAAGGGGACAAGGGGGTGGCGGGCACATCGGGGGGGGCACAGAAGTTTTACGATGGCCCGCCAGACTTCACAATAGGTGACCATGTACCAGCGTCAATCAAAGAAAAGATTTGGAAAGGGGACTACGTTGATATCTTTGGGCTGGTCGACAAGGAGAAAGCTAACAGATATGAGTAGAAGGAATAGGTGGGAAAGTCAGAGATGGCGGTGGTATTGGTGGTGGTAGGGCACAAGGAGGAGGAGGAGGCCAGGTTTAAGGGAAAAAGCATCGACAAGTGGCAAACAGGGTTTCTGATCCATAGCGCTTTGGTGCTTGAGAAGCAGCCCAATCTGACAATCCTGCTGCTAACCTATATGGCAATCATCAGGGATGCATACCAGGCGAAGCTGGGTTTTGGATGGCTTAAGTACGATGAGGCATTCCGGAGAAGCATGGCCGTAAAAGGTGATCAGAGGTGGGATTGCACCCACACTGAGCTCTGGGTCCAGACATTGTCGGGAGCAGCAGTGGGCCAGGGAATGGAACAGGTGAAAAAGGGGACTCAAGTCCAGGGTGCCAAGGCCTGCTGGGCTTACAACAGGGCCTCGTGTAACTGGCCTAGTTGTAAGTTTAAGCACATCTGCTCACAGTGCAGGGGTTGCACCCAGCCACAAATTGCGGAGTAGAGGGAGACAAGGTGGGACCAGCCGGCAGGCAGGCCCAGGAGCAGCCCTTTCGGGGCAGCAGGTGGGGAGCTGGCAGGGGCCAGGGGGGCCCCTGGAGAGGAGGATATGCATCCAATTATGGATGGCGCTAGACCGGAACAGCTGGAACGGAGGTGGGGATATTCCCTAGCCCGCACACCCATCAAGAGGGCGGTGGTGGAACTCTGGACCATGGATTACCCCAATAAGGAAGGGGTGAAGTTGTTAAGAAGGGTTTTTTGGGGTGGGTTTGCACTGGGTTTTGGGGGGGCATGGGTGGGGATGTTTGCTAAGAACTTGGGGTCAGTAACAGGTAATGAAGATATTGTCTGGGAAAAGATCCAGAAGGAAGTGAGGGCAGGGTGGGTAGAGGGGCCACTGTTCAACCTCCCCCGTATGAGTTTCTGCGTGTCACCCCTGGGATTGGTACCCAAGAAGCAGGAGGGGGAATTCAGGCTCATCCATCACCTGTCCTACCTGAAAGAAGGGTCGGTGAATGGAGGGATTCCGGAAGCTCTCAGCATGGTCTCTTACGCATCACTGGACCAAGCAGTGGAGCTGATCCGGGTGATGGAGGGTGCATGGTTGGCCAAGACAGACACTGAGTCCGCATTCCGACTGCTGCCTGTATGGCCAGCAGATTGGGACCTTCTCGGGTTTCAGTTTGAGGGCGGGTTGTACTTAGATAAGACAATGCCCATGGGATGTTCTGTGGCCTGTTCAATGTTCAAGGTTTTCTGCTCATGGGTACAGTGGGTGTTTGGGTGGCAGTATGGACACGGAAGGGTAGTCCATTACTTGGACGATTTTTTACTGATAGGGGCCGGTCAGGTGGAGGCAGAAAAAATGTTAGCAGATTTCCAGAATATGTGCAGGTCCATAGGGATCCCATTGGCAGCTGTGAAAACAGAGGGCCTGGTGCGCACACTAGAGTTCTTGGGGATCAAGGTGGATGTGGAGGAGAAGTGTTTTCACCTTCCAGGAGACAAAGTTGCACGGCTCAAGGGGCTACTTGCACTCATGGGGGGGAGGAGGAGGAGGGTGCCGCTGGTACAGGTACAACAACTACTGGGGCCACTTAATTTTGCCTGCAAGGCCATAAGCCTGGGCAGGTCATTTACTAGGATGTTGGGGAGGGTCATGGGAAAAGCAGAGCTACCACATCAGTGGGTAGACATCAACAAGGGGATGAAGGAGGATTTACGGGTATGGGAGACATTCCTGGAATCCTACAATGGGGTGATGTTTTGGCAGGCGGAGTGGGCCTCCAACACAGACCTTGAGCTGTACACGGACGCAGCCGGGGGCCTGGGGATGGGGGCCTACTTCCAAAGGGAATGGATCTCAGAGGCTTGGCTGGTCCGATGGAAGGAATGGGGCTGGACAAAGGACATCACGTTCCTCAAGATTTTCCAGATATGGGTAGGTTTGGAGGTATGGGGTACACAGATGGCAGGGTGTCGCATAGATTTCTGGTGCAACAACAAGGGTTTGGTCGAAGTGATCAATAGGCAGACAGGCAGGATGGAATCGGTAGGTGTGGTGTTGAGGGGTATGATCTTGTTAGGAGTAAGGCTCAACCTGTCTTTTAAGGCGAGACATATTGAGGGAGCTCAGAATGAGGTAGCTGACTGTCTTTCTCACTTTCAGATGGAGCAGTTCTGAGAGCTGGCACCACAGGCCATGCTCACCCGGACCAGGGTATCGGATTGACTCTGGGAGGTTGGGGAGAGAAGGCCAGGGCTTTGTCCAAAGGGTCATGGGTGGCTGGCACCTTAAGGGCCTACCAAAGGGCATGGGTGGGTTTCCAGATGTTCAGGGCTGGAATGTGATGGGAGACGGGTGAACCAGTCAAGGAAGAGGAGGTAATGCAATATATGGTGAAAAAAGGGGAAGAAGGTTTGGCGCACACCACCATGGGAGTTCAGCTCGAGGGAATCAGCTGGGTTTGCATGGATAGGGGGTTGGTAGATGCGACGGGTGGCCAGGCAATCAAACAGATGGTAGTGGGCTGGCAGAGGGGTCAGGGAAGACGGCAGCATGGGAGAAGGCCTCTGATGGGGCCCCTACTCTCAGAGGTCCTGTCGGCAGTGGGCCATGTCTGCTATTCGGCAAATGAGGCCTGCCTTTTCAGGGCCATATTTACCATCATGGCAAAAGGGGCTTTCCGGGTCAGTGAAATGGTGGCTCTCAGGAAGGGGGAGACCGTTGCAGGGCTGCAGGAGAAGTGTGTGAGATTGGGAGAGGAGAAGGTAATAATTCCACTGCAGAAGTCAAAGACCGACCAGCAAGGAAAAGGGGCTACCGTGGAGCTGCTGAGGGAGGGGACGGCAGATGTCTGCACAGTCCAGGCTATGGGGGCCTATGAGAAGATCAGAGGGCAAAAAGGGGGCCCTGGTTTGTGCACGGGGACAGGTCCCCGGTGACAGGTTTCCAAGTGGGAGCAGTCCTGAAAAAGGCATTGTCATTTGTGGGCAAGAACCCCAATGAGTTTGCCTCTCACTCCTTCTGGATTAGGGCAGCTTCGGAGGCAGCCATTTCAGGAGCAGGAGAGATGGAGGTCAAGAAAGTATGGAGGTGGGCATCAAACTGTTATAAGAGATACGTAAGGTGTTGATGGTGGCTAACTGGTATCCCCTTTTTTCTCCCCCACAGCAGGCTCCAAGGGGCAGGTTTGGATCATGGGGCAATCTTTTATCTACTGGGCGGAGAGACTTGCAGAGGCCTCAAGGATGGGCATGCAGCTGAGCCTGGGAATCGAACACACCAAAGTGAGATGGAGGGGCCTGAGGGGCATGAGGTGGCCACAGCTGGTGCCTTTGTTAGAGGAGCTGCAGATGTGATGGGCCAGTCTGAACTGTATTATCATCCATCTAGGGGGCAACGACCTGGGGGCCATGCCCTGGGGATCCTTGATGGAGGACATTATAGCGGATCTCGAAAGTGTGAAGAGCTGGTGGCCCAGGGTGGTAATTGGTTGGTCTGAGATTATATCTCGGAGGGTATGGAGGGGGGCAAAAAGGCCCCAGGTGGTGGAGGTGGTGAGAAAATGACTGAACAGGAAGGTGGCAGGGCAGTGGTCGAGATGGGGGGGATCCATATACAGCATAGGGACATTTGATTTGATCAGGAAGCAGTGTACAGATCGGACGGTGTCCATCTCAATGAGTTTGGCATGGGTTTGTTCCTACGGCCTTTCAGGGAGTTAGTTGAGGACATAAATAAGAGGGGTTTGAAGGGCTAGCCCACAAGGGGGGAGCCCCATCTTCCATCGCAAGCTGGAGATGGGGCAGTGGAAGGGTTTGGAGGGAGCAAGGGGAAAACAGGGGGCAGATAGGGGGGTAGGCACCATGGGCTGGGGACAAAGGAACCCAGGTGTGGGAGTAAAGGGGGCGAGGGAAGGCACAAAAGCTAGGTGGTGGATCGAGGTGTCCACACCTGACGTGGGGGGGAGCGGACAGGGTAACATGGAACCCGATGGTGGTGAGTGAAAAGGGGTGGGGGGGGCGGATCATGGTGTACAGGCCCCAAGAAGCATGACGAACAGGAAGAGAGCAGGATGAAGATCCACAAGAAAGAAGACGGGACTATTACATCCAAAAAGCCCTTGGGACTGTTATGTCCTAATTGTAAATATGAATTGTTAGAATTATGATGATTTGGGATGTAACAAATGAACTGTGCATATGACATAATAAACACTGCCAGTTAGCATCCAAAAGTGTTAAAGCTGTGGCCTGAGTTTATTTCTGGTTGCGGATCCGGGGACAAGGAGGCTTGCCACTAAATGGCACGCAATTTGTCCTGGGCCCCAGCCAGGGATATGGAGCCCAGGGAGGGGGGGGGAGGTAGGGAGGTAGAAGGGGAGGGACTATTGACCTCACTACAGGGTCAGGTGACATGCAGAAGGAGGTTGCTGGCTATTGGCCAGGGGGAAGGGTCCAAAACAAAGTCCACTAGGGGGTACTTAACGGCATGTAACTGAAGTTTTTTCTGTTTTCTTGCTGTAAAATTACCACCCACCCTCCCTGCAAGGAACAGATTGAATTAACAAGAACATAAGCACTGAGATTAAGGGGCACGGGCAGGAGGTGTCCTTGCAGGGCCAGCACAGGCCTAAGGGGACTGAGAGTGGCGGGAGGGACTAGGTGGAGTTCTGCTGGTGCTTGGGTATATATAAGAAGGAAGGGGGTTGGAAGGGTTTGGGGAGCAAGGAAAATGGGGGCAGATAGAGGGGTAGGTACCACAGGCTGGGGACAAAGGAACTCAGGCATGGGAGTAAAGGGGGTGGGGAGAGAACATAGAGCTAGGTGGTGGATTGGGTGTCCACACCTGGCGTGGGGAGTGGTCCGGGTAACGTGGTACCTGATGGTGGTGAGTGAAAAAGGGGGGGGGGGCAGATCACGGTGTCCGGGCTCCGAGAAGCATGATGAACAGGAAGAGAGCAGGACGAAGATCCACGAGAAAGAAGACGGGACTGTTACGTCCAAAAAGGCCATGGGGACTGTTATGTCCTAACTGTAAATATGAATTGTTGGAATTGTGATGAATGGGGATGTAACAAATTAACTGTGCCTATGACATTATAAACACTGCCAGTGAGCATCCAAAAGTGCTAAAGCTGTGGCCAGAGTTTATTTCTGGTTGGGGATCTGGGGACAAATGTCTGTTTGGGGAGCCAGGAGCTGGAGGTAAAAAAAGCAGAAGTAAAGTAGTGCTGGTTAATGGATGACTTGATCTGTCTTGAGTCTCAGCTGTGTCTGAAAGGGGAAAGGGGGAAAAATTAATCTTATACTTAAAAGAGTTAAGCCAAGCAGGATCTCTCTCAATCTCTCACAGTTGTGGGGTTTGGGTTTCTGGCCCTGAACTGCATATCAGCAAGCAGCAAAAAAATAAACAAAAAAGGGGCTGCATCAGCCTGACATCTTACAACAGAAAGTGAAGGGGACAGAGAAGTTAAGAAAAGGCAAGCTAGGCAGGATCCCTCTCTCTCTCTCTCTGTCTCTCTCTCCGTCCCTCTCTCTCTCTCTCTCTCTCCCTCCCTCTCTCTCTCTCTCTCTCCAGTGTAGGTGATGGGTGCCTGTAGGCAGCAAATAAACTGACCTATAAAAAAGTAGCATCAGCCTTTCATCTAACAAGGGAAAGCCATTAGATGTGCAGTATTAACCACTGCTGAGCAATTTACATCACAAATTGTAATGAGAAAGAAATAATGTGACCTACTGGAAACTCCCAGTAGGTCACATTATTTCTTTCTCACAACAATTTCTTTGTTTTTCAACATTATTTACCTGTTTTATTCTTTATCATTCTTTAACATAATGGAACAAAGGATGTTTTATGCAGCATGAATATTGGCCATGAATCCAAAACAAAAACCACAACCAAACCCAGAACCAAAACCAAGGGTAAGCTGGCAAAACTGAAACCAAAACCAGAACCTCCTGGTTTTGTACACCTTTAGTTTTTTTTTTTTGTTTGTTTGTTTGTTTACCGTAGCTGTGCTTTCACTAGAGATGGTCCTGTGGATGTTGTGATTGGCTACGTAGAATGTTGTTTTAACACAGAAAGGTACAACCATGCTCCATGACCATTACACTGTGGTACAACAGCAATGTGCTTAGGATGAAAAGCCGTGCAGAACCAACTTCCTCTGTATACTATATAGAGAATAATGTATAGGCAGGTGGTTATTATGAGAATTTTACACATACCCGAGGTGTGGGATGCCCCATAAACCCCGAGGGCGAAGCCTGAGGGGTTTATATAGGCGGGTATCCCACACCGAGGGTGTGTGTAAAATTTTACAAATAACTCACCTGCTTATAACTTTATTTTTTATAATTGTTGGTCACATTTTTAGTATTAATTATTTGAATTTGCAAATAAATGAATAAGGCAGTTGTGGTATAATGAAGAATTTATTTGTGGTGGTTGTACAACATTGCAGTTTTTAATTATTTTAAAAACGTGTTTCTTCAACTGCCTTATTCATTTATTTGCAAATTCAATAGATTATTGCTAAAAAATGAGACGGAGTCACTGTCTGTTTTTCTTTTGGTATTTAGATTATGCTGCTCTACTGTAAATTGTTCTGTTATAGGGAGTCTCGATTTAAAATCTTGTCTCCATTTCTTAAGAATCTTGTGCTGTTGCTGTCGCTATTTTACATCCGTTTTTTTAAAAGTGGTCCGTATTTGTTTTGTTTCAGAGCGGTAGATCTGACAGAGACGCAATGACTGCGAGACCGCAAGTCGTTTCCTATATGTCTCGCTGTGCTCTAGAGCAGAGTAGCGCGTGTTTGCCGTTATAACTAGCTGAGGTAGTTATAACGGCAAATTATAACTCGCTGTGCCCGTGTTAAAAAATTGTGGCCAGTAATTATAATGGCTTAATTTGAAATTACTTGTAAGGCCTGGCATAACTTGGTGCCACTGTTTTCAAACAGTAAAAATGTACATTGTTATATACAGGGTTGATAAACAGTCAGCAGGTGGCATTTTACAGAAACAACGCTGCATGTACACGTGCTGCCACAAGTCATGAAGTAAGTGAGCTCTAGTGGTTAGCTGGTATATTGCATGAAGACCGGCTAGTGCACTGTGATGTCCATGACTATACTTCATGGTTTGTCACTCAAGATAGTGACCTGACACTTGTCATAACTATACTTTACTACGGATCCTCCAATAAATATTATCTTATTGCCTCTTTACCCAGCCTTTATCTTCCTCTACAATGGCAACTCAAGTGTACAAGTTAGATCTAGTTGGAATGAATGCACCAAATTGGTTAGACCCACTAAGGCAAACTACCACTTTACAGCTTTCAATTCAACAAAAGGGAATTCTGCTAAGTTTGGGGGGGTTATAAAGTCAGCAGAGGGAAATAAAGCATTCTCTACGTTACCTAACAAAATTACCCATCATGGTAAGACCGTAACCAATAAGTCAGAAATCCTGGATAACTTCAATGTTCATTTCTCCACTGCAGGCCTAGCCTTTGACACAATCTTGTCTACCTCAACCAACTCCCCATCAACTGACATTAGTTTCACTTTCTCCCTGTTCCAATATAAGCAAGCAGAAGACCTGCTACTGCACCTAGACATAACAAAAGGTGCTGGTGCTGATGGAATAAGTCCTTTTTTCCTCAAATCTGGGTTTCATTAATTAACTGCTCCCAGTTTGCACTTGTTCAAGTTTGTCAGTTACCTCCTGTATTGTGCCCAAGGCCTGGAAAATAGCACATGTACTTCCTTTATTCAAATCAGGAGACCCAATGGATTTGAACACTTGCTGACCAATTTCTCTACTACCATTTCTCTCAAAACTTTTAGAAAAGCTAGTAAATGCTCAAGTAAGAGATTATCTCAATAGGTCAAATGTAATGAATCTGTCCCAGTCTGGCTTCAAATCAGCTCACAGTACAACTACTGCCCTTGTCATAGTTTCAGATGATTGGCTCCTTGTCATGGACAAAAGACAGTTCTCAGGTGCTGTATTTCTGGATCCTAGTAAAGCATTCAACACAGTCGACAATGTTTTACTCCTTGACAAACTAAATTGTCATGCCATAACTGGCAAGGCAATTAGATGTTTCACTAGCTACCTGTCAGGAAGGATGCAACAGGTAAAGGTGTAAGGCTCGCTCACCCCACTCCTCCCTCTCGCAATACAGGTACAGCAAAGTTTGATTCTCGGACCTCTTCTGTTCATGATCTATGTAAATTCCATCATTGCTAATGTGAACAAAGAAAAAATCAAATTATTCACAGAAGACACTGTCCTCTATACCTCCAAATCCTCATTGAATTAAGTCTGTGTGTGTGTGTATGTGCCTCAGGACCTCCTTGTGAATGAGCTTGCTCAACAGAGTCTTTCCTGCAATAAACTTGAATTTGAACTGTGTGGAACTTCAGGCCAAATTTGATCTTCTTCAGCATAATCTGTTATACAGTAGGCTAAACTTCTTCTGAATGCTAAAAAAATGAAGGCAGTGTTTTTCCATTCTATCTTACCTCTTTCCACAAAAATCTCTCCTTAATGCCTCCCATCAAAACCATCCTCAGTGACAACCTAGAAGTTGTTGACAAATTTAAGTACCAGGGATGTCTTCATTTTTTTAATTTTTTATTTAATTATTCAGAAACAAACTTTAAGCAAAAGCTCTTTGTTGCAGAGGTTCCACATCAATAAGCACAAAACAAAAGTACAAACATAAATGACACAATATACATCAGAAGTGATTACAGCAAGCAGTTGTTGATTGAACATTATAACAGCAGAGATGCATGATGAGCCAGATAGGTACAAGAGGGGACAAATGGGGATAAAAACAATGAAACATAACTCAAAAAATACTTCATTCTTATTTACAGCATACAGTTGCAAAAAGGAAACAGTTACAGCTGAGCTCATGGTGAGCCAATCTTGGAAAAGGGGGGAATAGAGTAAGTAATTAGGAGCAGCCACATACCATTAGACTTGTCATTAGAAAGGAAGATGGAGGAGGGAAGCAGGAGAAGGCAGCACAGGAAAAAGAGACTGGAACAGGTGGAGCAAAGTAGGCCTCAGGGCAAGCGGGTGGAGGGACACAGGGTGAGGAGGGATAGGGAGGGTTGAAAAATAGAGTAGGGAGGTGGGTGGAAGGTTGGAAGGTCAAGGGTGGGGGTAGGAGAACTAGCAGTGATAAGAGATAGGAACACAGTGGAGGGTTAAGGGGTGGGGGAGTCATGACAGGGTGGCGCCAACACATAGCGGATCATCCAGTTGAGGGGTCTAGAAGCAGCAGAGGGTGAGAGTCATGTGCCCAACAGACAGTCACACACGATCCTGGAAGAAGGTGCCATTTCAGTTCAGATTTGAAAGCTTTGAGACTTGAAGTATTGTGCAGGACCTCTGGTATCTCACTGTGCCAACAGGGTGCCTGTAGGAAAATGATCATTGTCCAAGTGCAGTTCATTGAAATGGCACAGTGAGCATTATCTGTGTTCTTCCTCTGGTTGCATACATAGAAATGACTGACAAGAAAATTTCAGATATGCAGGGGAGAGTCATGCCTAGTAGAGCCTTCTTGTCAAGGAGACAAGTTTGGAACTTGATTCTGTTCCCAAGGGATATACAATCTGACTGAGCATACAGTGAGCAGGTATGTGTAAAGCAGTCTGCAGCAAGGGTGAGCCTAAATGCCTTGTTAAGGGAAATAACGACCCGCTTACGTGCCGCATCAGAGGCTGCTCCATAGACCACTAGCCTGTAGTCTATAGCGGATAGTATGGAGCTGGTGATGAATATTTTTTTTTTATTTTAGTCTTTGGCAACCGGGTAAGGCCCACTAGGCACAAGTGCCTGTTTTCAGGGGCGACCTGGGAGCACTGGGCGGTGAAGTGACTTGCTCAAAGCCACACAGTACGCAAGTGGAGGTTGTGAGAATCAAACTCAGGTCTGGCTTGCTGGATGTATCAAGCTCATTCACACCTCATTCCTCTAACCTCTAGGCTATACTGCCAGCCCAATAGATGGACAGCAGCCAGTGTGAGGCTTTTCCTTTGCCTGTATAGTACTCCAAGCTTGGTGTTGACAGCCTTGGCCACCATTTCAATATGTTGTACATAGGAAAAGGTGTCATCTATGGTGAGAGCCAGGTAAAGCAAGGTAGGGCAGAGGTAAGGCAAATTTTATTTAAAAAGACACCCAATCCCAGAGGATCTGGTAATGTACATAAAACCAACCATCAAAATATCAAAAAATAACATACTCCTAAAATCAAAATATAATTACATAGAAGCAAACAGTTAAACACAGAATTAATGTAATAGGTCAGTTTATAAAAAATATTTACAATACTGGGTTTGGGAAGGCCTGTTGAAACAGGAAGGCCTTGAGGTGCACCTTAAAAACCTCCACTGAAGGGGCCCCCACTTATTGATGGAGGAAGTGAATTCCACAGGATGGGGCCAGCGACGCTGAAAGCTCTGTCACCAGCTGTTTTAACCTCATCCTGGGAATTGAAAGGAGGCCCCTTGAGAAGGAACAAATGGAGTGGGCTGATGCAGCAGGTGCAAGAAGGTCCACCAGGTAGCCAGGTCCCAGACCGTGTAGGGCCTTAAAGGTGAGCAAGCCCACCTTGAAGAGGATCCTCCACCTGACCGGCAGCCAGTGCAGTTTGCGCAGCACTGGGGTGACATGGCAGTTCTTACTTTGCCCCATCACAGCCTGGCAGCTGCGTTCTGCACCAGCTGAAGTCTGCAGAGGATACTTCCCTAGACCCCGAGGTAGAGTGCATTACAGTAATCCAGCGTGTGCAACACAAAGGCATGCATTAAGGTAGGGAGGTCCAGGGGCAGAATCAGGGGCATTATCCTGGTGATATTTCTCAGATGGTAAAAATTGATATGGACAGTTGTCAACACCTGAGCTTAAAGCATCAGACCGCTGTCCAAAATAACACCCATGTTACGCACCCTAGAGGAGGCCTTCAGTGGCACAGGGCCCAGAACCAATCCTGTGTCTGCACCTGAGGCCATCCTATCACGCCCTCTGTTTGACTCCAACAGTACCTCTGTCTTTTTGGGGTTCAGTCACAACCAGCTGGAGGCCATCCAGTTATTGATTTTGGTGAGACAGTTGTTTAGCATGTCCACCGCATTGGATGTCCCCCATGCAAAAGAAAGATACAGCTGGTTATCATCAGCGTAGCAGTGACTATCCAAGCCATATTTTCTAATGAGCCCTCCCAGGAGAAGCATATATGCGGTGAACAACACTGGTGACAAGATCAAACCCTGAGGTACTCCACAAGACAGGAGGCTCGGGGAGGAGGAGAAGCTCCCCATCACTACCCTTTGCTTCCTGTTTGTAAGGAAGGAACCAGCAGATGACAATGCCGGCGAGTCCACAAAATTCCCTCAGGCAGTCAAGTAACACACAATGGTCCACCTTGTCAAAGGCTGAAGAGAGAGATCGAGAAGAATGAGAATTGTCCCTTCTCCTCACTCTCTCGATCTGAGAAGGTCATTGTGCACTCGAACTAATGTGATTTCCATACTGTGCTTCACACAAAACCCCGACTGGAGAGGCTTATATAAGTCAAAGGCCCTGAGGTGTTCCTCAAGCTGCAGCACCACAGTCTTCCCAACAACCTTATCCAGAAATGGAAGGTTGGAGATAGGACAGTAATTTGCCTTGATATCAGGGTCCAGAGATGTTTTCTTCTGAAGGAGTCTCACCAATGCCTCCTTCAAGGCATTGGGAAAGCCCCCCTCCTAGAGGGAGCACCGGACAATCAAGGCAAACACTGGGCCAACTGAGTCGACACACCCCATCAAGAACTGTGTCGGCACTTTGTCCAGTTCACAATATCTGTGCCTCAGCCTAGAGGCTACCGTAATGACCTCTGCCACCTCCACTGGTCTAAACTTGTCCCAACTTGGCAGAGTACTCTTCTGGCATTGAATGCAATAACTGTTGGCCGAAACTTGGCTCACCAGCGGAACCCCTTTCCTGATAGAGGACATTCTGTCTCAGAAGAATCAAGCAAACGATTTGCATAAAGCATTCAAAAAAGCTTTTTTCCAGCTGGAGACAGGCTGGATTTAACAGCCTGTCTACAGTCTGAAAGGGCATGGTTGGTTGGTTCTTCCCGGTGGCAATCTCCCTGGACAGGAACTCTGCCTTCTTATGGTTGATTGCCCCCTGGTACTCAACATAGTGAGCACGCAAGGCCAGCTTGTCCGACCCCAGGCCCAACTTCTACCAACAGCACTTTAACCTCCAACCCAGAACCTTCATTACCTTAAGCTTACCATCAAACCATGGGGACCTCAAGTGAGAGGATCTGGGTCATACATGGACTGGTGCGAGGATGTCGAGTGACCCAGACAACACCCTATTATAGGTGTCAACTGCAGCACACATACCCCCACTGCATGCAGTGCCCACACTAGAAAGATCAGCTACCACCAGAAAACCCTCAAGGATCACACCCCTCAAAGGACTGTAGCCTACCATCTCAGCAAGGGGAGGGCTCTTGGGAAGTGCCCCAAGCAAGAATTCCACCGTGCAATGATCAGACCAACTGATCCGATCAGTCTTGAGGATCTTAATCTCAAGCCCCAGCGAGAAGACCAGGTCTAACATGTGACCACCCTGATGGGTCACAGAGGAAACTTAATGTGACAGGCCCAGTGATGACGTGGTCTGGAAGAAGTTGTAGCCAAGCCTAGATGATTCGTCAATAGGTACCTGAACGAGTACACCTGCTTCAGTGGTGTGTTGGCATTGTTAGTGATGGTTAGGGTAGGGTATCTCCTCTTGAGCTGGAGGATTGATAGGAGCATGGATTTCATTTTTTTATGATTTAGTAGCAGCTAGTGTGCGATGAACCAATCCTCAAGTTGGCAGCTCCAAATGCACTGGGTTGATGTGTGAGTTGCTGCTGCAAATCTGTTGGACCACCACCTCTCTTTCTCTACTCATATCAACTCTCTCACAAAAAAGCTGAAGCAAAGACTTGGTTTCTTCTTTAGGAACAAGTCCCTATTCTCAGTTGAAGTCAAACTGAGATTGGTACAGATCACATTCATCCAAATACTGGACTTGCAGATGTGATATATGGCAGATGCTCAGATACCTTACTGCATTCACTCAGCATACTCTATCATAGGACAATATACTTCATCACAAATGCCCACTCTCGGACTCATTATTGCAATTTATACACTTCTTTGGGCTGGTCTTCTCTTTCCACCAGACGGCTTTTACACTCTCTCATGTGGATTTACAAAGTCCTTCTGCTAAAACTTCCATCACACATATTGTATCTTTTCCATTGCTCTGTATGCCTTTATCTGCTACATAGTAACATAGTAACATAGAAACATAGAAACATAGACTTTGATGGCAGATAAGGACTGCTTGGTCAACCTAATCTGCCCATTTCCCTACCTACTGGATAAGCTGCAGATCCTAGTTAACTAACAGCCTCCTTCTTCCTAACCCCAACCAGAGTTACCTTATATTTGTCCCATGCATTCTTGAATTCCCCCACTGTTTTTAACCCCACAACCTCCTCAGGAAGTCCATCCCATGCATCCACTACCCTCTATGTGAAGAAATATTTCCTCACATTGCCCCTGAGCTGCCCCCCCTCTATCTTCAAACTGTGTCCCCTTGTTCTTGCACATCACTTTTCCTGAAATATGCTACCCTCTTGGACTTTGTTGATTCCCTTGAGGTACTTGAATGTTTCTGTCATGTCCCCAAATCCCTCCTTTCCTCAAGGGTATACATATTAAGCTCCTTTAGTCTCTCTCTCTTTATATGGCTTCTGTTGCAGACCCTACACCATTTCAGTTGCCCTCCTCCGGACTGCCTCCATCCTGTCTATGTCCTTGTGGAGATCGGGTCTCCAGAACTGCACGCAGTACTCCAGATGTGGTCTCACCAACTGTCTGTACAGAGGGATAACAACTTCCTGATTTCTACTGGTGATGCCTCTCTCTGTACATCCCAGTATCCCCCCAAATATCCTTACTGCCTTCTCACATTGCTTGCTTACCTTTAGGTCATCTGATATGACTACTTCCAGGTCCCTTTCCATTTTTGTTGTTAATACCTCCCTCGCCATTATGTACTCTTCCCCAGGGTTTTTGTTTCCCAGGTGCATTACTTTGCACTTCTTTGCATTGAATCTAAGCTGCCATATTTTTGTCCATTCCTCCAACCTTGCCAAGTCCCTTCTCGTCCTTTCTACTCCCCCAGTGTATCAACCCTGTTGCAGATCTTTGTGTAGTCTGCAAAGAGGCATACTTTTCCTTCAAGTCCCTCTGCAATGTCACTTATGAAGGCATTAAAAAGGACCGGACCCAGTCCTGAAAGCTGCAGGACCCCCCCCAGTAAACCACTTTTCTTTGGTGTGGACTCCGTTTACTATTGCCCTCTGTGTCCTGTTGTCCAGCCACTGTTTTACCCAGGCTACCACCCTGGGATCCACTCCCAGGGTGGCTAATTTGTTTATTAATCTTTTGTATGGGACTGTGTCAAATGCCTTGCTAAAGTCAAGGTAGACCATGTTCACAGACCCTTCCTGGTCTACTACTTTGGTCACCCAGTCAAAGAACTCTATTAGATGTGTCTGACATGACCTTCCTGCTGTGAGTCCATGTTACCTTGGGTCCTGTGCCCCACTGACCTCTAGATACTCAACAATTATTTCTTTCTTTCAGAAGTGATTCCATCATTTTCCCTACAACTGAGGTCAAACTAACAGGTCTGTAGTTTTCTGCCTCTGCTTTGCTCTCACTTTTTTGAAGGGGACTCACATTCACCCTCCTCAAGTCCTTAGGTACCACACCATCATCCCATGATTTTTTAAAAAGGGTAGTCAGTGGTTTCACTAGTTCTTCCCTTAGTTCCTTTAGAATTCTGGGGTGAATCCCATCAGGCCCCATTGCTTTGTCCACCTTCAGTTTTAGGAGTTTTTTAAGAACCCTTTCTTCTGTGGAAGGACTGGTATCGACCCCCCTATCCAGAGTGCTTCTCTTCTTTTGTGAATACTGAGCAGAAGTATTCATTCAGTACCCTGCTTTTTCACTGTCCTCTCTGCCCACCCACCTCCCTTTATTAAGCCTCAATATCCCTCCCTTGGGTTTTCTTCACTCACTAATGTACCTATAAAATGTTTTATCCCCCTTGTTAACCAAATTGGCTATCTTTTCCTCGGTCTGGGCCTTTGCTGTTCTCCCCACTTCCTTCTGATTTAACTGGTACAGTTCTCTGTTCTGCTCCTTCTGTGTTTCTGTATGCTTCCTGAATGTTATTTTTTTCTCCCTAACCTTTCCCACCACCTCTTTTGAGAACCATAGTGTTTTTTTTTTATTTTGATTTGTTTATCTGCTTCACACAGAGGCTTGTTGCCTCTGTGATTGCAGTATTGATGTTTCCCAATTGTTCCTCCACCCCTCCTTCTGGCCTGTTTGCTAGTGATTTTCAGAGGCACTCTCCTATTTTGACAAAGTCAGCTCTCCTAAAGTACAGTACCCTCACTTTTGTATGGCTTGACTCTGTGGCTGTGTTCATCATGAATCACACTGTTTGGTGGTCACTTGTTACAAGATAACTACCCAGTTCTAGATCTGAGATCCTCTCTCCATCCCCGTTTGAGAGTACCTGGTCTAAGATTGCTCCCTCCCGAGTGGGTTCCAACACTGGCTGTCTGAGGCGTGCTTCCTGTAGGGCATCGAGAATAACCATGCTTTTGGATGTGGCTGTAGCAAAGGTGCTCCAGTTAACATCTGGCATATTCAGTTTCCCCATCAACAATATCTCCCCTTTTTCTGTCATCCTAAGGATGCCTTCTATTATTTCCTTGTCCATTTCCTCACCCTGAGATGGGTGTCTCTATACAATCCCCATGTGGACTTTGGTGCCATTTCCAGTCTCCAGGGTGACCCACAGTGCCTTCTCTCCTCCCTGTTTACCCTTTAGTTCCATTGGTTTGATCCTTTCCCTTACGTAGATAACTACTCCTTCTCCTCCTCTTCTTCCCTTCCTGTCCCTCCTGTAGATTGTGTGCCCTGGTATGTTGACATCCCAGTCATGGTTCTTTGTGTACCATGTTTCTGTGGTAACTCTTACATCATGTTGGATGTCCCTAAATCTTACTCCTGCTTCAGCAAAATGGCCAATCAGCTATGTGCTCCCTGATGCTTGGAATAAAGTACAACCTATTCTCAAATTGCAAAATTTGCTACCTCTAAATAGCTAAAAAAATTGATTATCAGCAAATTGCATGACACCTGCAAATGCCACCCCCATTAATCACCCAGTCCTGACATCCTACTATTTCCTCTCTCTTCTGATTATGTCTGTTGTAGTAAACTGCCTGTTGGGGTTGTGTGCCCCACCCTTCACCTTACTCCTGTGCTCTCACCCTTACTTCCCCTCAATCCCATTCCTTCTGTTCTTCACTCTTGCTACCCCTCTGTCTCCTGCCTGTCTCACAGTTTCTCCTGTCTGTCCCATGCTCCATCCCTGTAAGTATAAATTATTGATGAAATGCTTCCACAATATTTGAGTAGGCAATTTCATTGCACATTTCACTGCCTGCACTTATGGTTACTGCACTTGTTCCTCAGTTAATGGAATTGTATATATTGTATATATGCTTCAATGTCTTTTGTCTGTATTTGTCCAATGACCACATTCACGTATTGTATCGTATCCCTGTTGCTGCACAGCTACTGAATTATATGCACTGCCTATGTTTTTTTTTGCTTGCTTATAGTGTTATTAACCTTTATTGCACTGCATAGCCCATCCTATTTATTGTTGTACCTAATATATGCTCTAGGCTGTATTGTACCTTAAACATCCCTCTCAGGACCTTCTTGCAAATGAGCTTGCTCAATGGAGTTTTCCTGCCTAATTAACTTGAACTTGAAAATGTATGGATGTGATTTTGACAAAAGTATCACAGAATTCCACAGTTTTACAAAAGCTTATGAAATTCAACTTCAATTAGTGATGTTATTTTTGAATCTTTGGTTGCTTATAACTTGGTAAGTTTTTGAGCAAGACATTTGAAAGAGGACACACACACAGCCTCTTTTTTCCAATATTGTGTTTTCTCCTGCTAGTAGAATGTCTCTCAGAGATATGCCCTCTTTACAGGGATGTACCTTGATCGGGCTGAACTCAGCCATCAGTTAGTTGACTACTGGATTTTTCTTCCACATTTTTCCCTTCCAACCTCCCCTGTTGGGGCCGGTGCCTCTGTCAGCCTCGCACAACCACAGCTTCCCCTACACCAAGGGAAGGGGGGGCCAATTGCAAGGGTCACTGTGTTGAAAGAATCTGCCACCAACTCTCCCTGACCAAGTAGCACTGCTGAGTTGCAACTGTCTTGGCCATGGCCTACCTCCTGATGGAACTTTCCAGACTCACTTCTGATCCCGAGTCATCAGCATGACGCTCTGCTGCTGGCCCATAGGGGTGGTCTCAAAGCATAATATTTAGGGTCGATGAACCAAACAATATTCAGTTCTCTAGTTTTAAAGTTATAGGGACTTAACATTCTGCAGTTTACATAACTGCATAATGAAACTGTAATATTTGCAAGCATTTGGAGGATTATTACTCAGTCACTTTTCAAGACAGAACTGTAAATCCTGGTGTACTTCTGTATGGACATCTCCCCAGTACTGCCAGGTGGAATATCTTTTAATTAGCAAGCAGAAAATAAAAAAATACTTCAGATATTCAAGTTCAAGTTCAAGTTTATTGCAGGAAAGACTCCATTGAGCAAGCTCATTCACAAGGAGGTCCTGAGGCACATACACATACAGTTCGCAATTACATAGACAGGAGTTATAAAATACAGAACAACAAAGAAAAAAAATATAATACAAGAGGTATACACAATAGAAGTTCTTATGCTATATATGCAGTACATTCCAGCTTTAACCTTGCCCTAAATTATGCAACACATTTCAGCTTAATAAGTTGTGGGCCAGTTGGTACCTAGGAAGTTGACTTGGCATTGGGGGCCTAGTAGCACCTACATATGTCTTTTAATTTAGAGATAGCTAGAGTTTTGTAGGAGTTAATTGATACTATGCTGGTTAGCTTCAGCATGGCTTGTAGTTGGTTCCAAATGTTTGGGAGGGCATATGAGACAGCTCTTTGGCCAGCTGTGGTACGTGTCCTGGGAACATCTAGTAGGATAAGGTTGGATTTCCTTAGGGAGTAGGCACTATGTGAAATGTGTATGAGAGACGTTAAATAGACAGGCAGTTTGTGGAGTAGAAATTTGAGGGTCCAAATGCTAGCATGCAGGAGGTGTCTGGTGGCAAGAGAGGTTCACCCAACTGCTGCATAAACATCACAGTGGTGGGTCCTGTACGCAGAGTTAGTAATGAAGTGAAGAGCACGGTGATAGAGTACGTCCAGTTTAGATAGGCTCAAGGTTGGGGAGGAGATAAAGATAATGTCTCCGTAGTCAAGCAAGGGAAGGAATGTTGCTTTTGGACAAGTCTTTTGAGGGTCACGAGAGAAAAGAGGGTCCTATTTCTAAAGAAGAAACCCAAGCTTTCTTAAAGCCTCTTTGATAGATCCTCGATGTGGTCGTTAAAGGAAAGCTTGTTGTCTATCCACATACCTAGATATTTAAATTTAGGTACGACTTCCAAGGGTTCACCTAGGGAGGTAACTATGAAGTTTTTAGGTGGGGTAGGTAGGGCACCAGACAAGGCAAGTCTCGAGAAAATCATTGTCTTGTTTTTTTTGGCATTTAAGAGAAGCTTGGCATTGATAAGGTTGCTTTCTAACTGGATAAAGTCAGCTTGGAGTGCTTCCCTGACTTCAGTTAAGGACGAGCCTGATGCTTACAAAACCATTTCGTCAGCAAAGAAATGTATGCTAGAGTTCTTTATGTGGGAGTCAAGGTTGTTGATGTACAGGGAAAAAAGGATTGGTCCTAGGATGGAGCCTTGAGGGACTTCTCTGGCAATTGGAAGGGGGGCAGATAGTAGGCCATCAGCTTTGACTTTTTGTATCCTTCCTGTGAGATAACTGTTAAACCACTGTAAGGTAAGTGGAGTGGCACCTATGTAGGTGAGACAGGTGATTAGGAGGTGATGGTCTACAGTGTCGAAGGCCTTACTGAGGTCTAGAAAGACTGCACCAGTAATCTTCTTGGTGTCCATAGCATGGATCCAGTCATTAGAGACTTTAGCCAAGGCTGAGATGGTACTGTGCTTCGACATGAAGCCATATTGGGCTGGGTTTAGGAGTGAGTGCACTTAGAGGTGATTTTTTTAGGTGGTTGTATATAAGTTTTTCCAGCACTTTGGAGAGAACGGGCAAGATAGAGATAGATCGGTAGTTGTTTAAGTCACAAGGATCTCCTGATTTGAAAAGAGGAAGAATATGGAAAGATTTCCAGCAGGATGGAACAGTGGCTGTGGTAATAGAGAGGTTGAAGATGTGAAGGATGGGGGCTGTGAGCTGGGCATAGCTTAACCGCAATAAAAAATGATTCAAGGCCATCGTCCCCTGTACTTTTCTTGGTGTCAAGGCTAAGAATTATGTCTTCGACTTCTTTGTAGCTAAACAGGCACAACTGGAAGGGATGAGGTGAAGTAGCATGTGTAGTATCTGGGCTGGTGTTGCTATTCACTTGGCTAGCGTATGGGGAGGAGTCGAATGCCAACCCGGCAGTGGCAAAGTGAAGGTTAAGTTCTTCGAGGATTCGCAGTTTATTTTCAATCATCCTGTCCTTGGCCAGAATCTTGGTGATATTGGAAGTTATAGCTGACTGCATCTGAAAATTACCATTAATTCCAAGCAGTACACTAGCTCTTTATGGAAGGAAATGTGTTTGGGGGGGGGTTGGTCTTGGTGGACCAGACAACGTACGTGGGGGAGTGATCACTAATGTAATGAATCAGGGTCCCAGACTGGAGTACCTTGTCCTCCCTGTTGGTGATCACCCACTGTAAAAGAGAGTGATTTTGTGTATGAGTGGTTTGCCTTGTGGGGAAAGAGATGACGTGAAACAAATTGTGCTGTTTTAATAGGTTTGAGTAGTCTGACTCTAGGGGACTAAACCAATTGAGGTTAAAATCTCCAAGGAGGATAATGTCCCAGGGGGAAGGGGGAGAGGCTGCTCAGGCCTACAAGCTGGTTATTGAGACCGGGAAGGCCCCCTGCTGGGGGGTTGTAACAGCAACCCATGTACATTTTTTTTTGCTGAGCCCAGAGAAAGCTCAGCTATGAGCCATTCACTGGGGGAAGTAGTGTCTGAGTTGAGTATGGGGGAGATGGAGAGGGGTTCTCTGATACAGAGTGCTACACCACCACCCTTCTTT
Organism: Neoceratodus forsteri; assembly: GCA_016271365.2. Classification (NCBI taxonomy): domain Eukaryota; kingdom Metazoa; phylum Chordata; order Ceratodontiformes; family Ceratodontidae; genus Neoceratodus; species Neoceratodus forsteri. The sequence goes on from CM057458.1 coordinate 852,205,035, forward strand.
TTGCCAGGTCCATCCTGTCATAACAGGGAGTACCCCGGGAGGTGGTAGGTTGCATCAGGTATATGTGGCTTTAGCCATGTTTCAGAGAGAGACCAAGGATGTAGGATTTCTGGAGGGCTACCCAGGCTCCAAGGCCAGGAAATTAAGATGGGAGGCAGCATAAATTGATATGGGCAGCTTTGAGTCCTGAGGAACTGACCCATATGTGAGAAGTAGGAATATTTGTGGGGCCCGGGTTACTTTCAACATCCCCTGATAGTAGCAGCAGGGAAAAAAATGGACTGTATGAGCAGGGCAATGAGGGGGGAGTTAGGGAGAGGGAGAACAACAAGAGACCGAGTTGGTGATGCTCCAGTTTCAAAAAGGAAAGCATAGAAATGGGAGCCCGCAGGAGTAAATTCCCATCTGTTACTGATGGGGGGGGGGTGTCTGGTCGGAAAGTAGATGTACAGTAGGAAAGGCATTCTTGGTCTATGGCCAGCATTGAGACACTGAGATCAACAACTAGTAGGGTGCATAGCTGGGAGGCTGCCTGTAGAGGAAGCATGGTTAATTTCATTCTGTGTACTATAAGCATAAAACAGTTTGTAAAAATCCCCAGCCACAGTACCTAGAAATCCCCAGCCACTACTCAGCCATTCTATATCTTATCCCTTATCCCTTTATCCCTGCAGTTATTCCAGCTCAGCAGTTTTAACTTTAAATAGTTTGGAAAAAAAAACAGTCACAGCTCCTTTTCTGTTTAAAATCCCCAGCCGCTACTAGGCTGTTCTAAATCTCCACCTCCATACTTTCAACATTAGCATGATCCCCAGCACCGTATTTTCGCATTTCCCTCTAGCATAACCCCTCTCAGATCTGCACTAACTGTAATAGATATCACTGCATATATCTTTTTTATTTACCTCAACATATGATCATTACTTAAAATCACTCTGCTCAAACAATGCTGTAGCCTAAAACTCTTTTTCTTATTTAACTATGCCTAAAATGTACCCTTATGTAACTATTACTGTGCTACCCAATGTATATCTTGTTTTGCTCCTGTACACCTATATTATGTCTGTGCATTTCTGCATATTGAAACCAATGTCCTGTGCTCTCCCGGGTCGTGCCTGAAAATAGGCAGGTCTGTTGCCTAGCGCACTTACCCGGTTACCAAAAGCTAATAAATAAATAAATAAATCTACATAACTTTCTGGTCCAGAACAACATATTTAAATGCACAAGTGCCCATGCTTTCCATCAATCCTACATAGCAAAAGCAAAAGTCATAATTCAGAATTTGGTGTAAGTTAGACAAATACTTTTAAAATTACATCGAAATAAGTGAAATAATTTTGGTGACATTTCAAGACATTTTTGCAAAAGTTTGCAGAACTGAAATCAGAATTTTGCAAGAATTTTGTGGATGAAAGATGAATTTTGCCCAACCCTAACTTTTAGAAAATTTGGTAATTGCTTTTTGACTGTGTAATAAATAGAATGGGGAAGTGTGTCGTAAACATGGCTAATGATAGTCTGCTCCCTCTCTTGTGTGGTGTACCATTAAGACTCTCTGGAAGTTCACACATTAAAGGCTTCAGTCACCACAGAAGGCACAAATACTGCAGCACTCCTGACTGAATTGGAAATGTCTTAATTGTTGTCCTAATCAGACCGGGTACATAAGCATACCCAACAAAACTTGTCTGAGGTATAAACTTACAGTATGTTCACAATGTAGGAATCCAAAGAGAAACAGCAGGAGGGGTGTTAACAAGGGTAGTCACCCTATGAACACTTTTCTTGAGACTTAAAGCAACAATTTGGTTATTGCAGCATCTGGAAAAAAATTTGATTATGTGCAGGTCTGTTTATAGGGAGCCTCTGAGCCACACTACAGCCATGAGTTGCTTATCACAGCACACTAGGGACTGGATGATAGGATGTGGTGTGTTGGTCTAACATGGTTGGGCTTCACAGGTTGAAGCTGTTTGTGTAACTGAGGTTATCATTTGCTACTTGTAGAGGAGAGGAAAAGCCTGACTGATCCTGCAGAGAAAGGTTCACACACCATCTCCAGAGGTCTGGGACTGAGAAAGAGAAGACTGAGATTGGGCAAGACAGAGAAGGGACTTACTGATAGAGTATCACTTCACTCTGAATGTCAACAGAGATCCCACTGGGCTAGGTAAACTATGGCTATATCAGAGTGTGTCCCTGCTGCACATTCACCATTGTATATTTGTTTTCTGAAAATTCAGTTAAATGGATATAAGGTCATCCAGCTGGGAATACAATTAATTGGGGTTGAGTTGATTTGTTTGTAATTTGTTAGCTATGTCTTTACATGCACCATCATCAGCCAACTACATGACACATAGTCTGATTACACTATTCCTACAGCTGTGAGTCCAGTGAAGCACTGGGAGCTCCATAGACCTAAGCATATATACTGGTGCCAGTAGGGCAAGTGTAGTGCCCAACAATATATAGCTGGGCTACGCCTACTGTGCTTGTGTGTTTGGAGGTGAGGCGGGCTACTGTTTATTTGGCCAAGACTAGACGATTAATAAAAATACAGCCACTGCATATTCATTCTGACAGGGCCTATATGGGCACCAGATGACTAGTTGGGTATGCATAGCTACCTCATTTGAATATACCCTTCTTTTGTAATCCCAGTACATGTTCCTGCATCCCCAATAAAGTTCTTGTTATTTGTTTATAATTACTGCCAGAGAACAAGTCATCCATAGTGTGACACATTTTGCCTATGTGCAAACTATTCTTTCACTGCATGGGTTCATAGGTAGGGCAATCTTATGGGGAGTTGGGAAGGAACTGCAACCCATTAGGTTGTGCCATATTTTCACCAGGCCCACTTATGCATTTCTCTGGGTGTAGGCACCATGCTGTTTAATTTAAACCTTGGAAGGAAACCCTTCATCAGGAGTGTATAACTCTAAGCCCCTCAATCTTTTTGAGTTTGCAAGGCAGGGGTGATAACCATCAACATCCAATGTGACCTGTTACATATTTGGAGGCCCTTGCTGAAATCTCTTGTTATCCATTCAGTGACTTATATGGACCCCCAGTGTATTCAACAATATGTTGGTCCCCTTGAAAATTTGTGTGACTTTACAAGTGTTTAACTGATTAGTTTGACCTCAATCCCCGGTAACATTATGGAAAGCATAATTTAACATGAACTGGAAAGCAATGTAGAAACATAGAATGTGATGGCAGCTGGGGACTGCTTGATCCATCTAGTCTGCCCGTACCCTCCCCCATATGACTTATTTCTTGATGACACCTTTGTATCTATCCCATGCATTCTTGAATTTGCTGTTTTAGCCCCCATGATCTCCCAGGGCAAGCTGTTCCAAGGTTCCACCACCCTCTTGGTATAAAAGTACTCCCTCAAATTGCCCTGAACTTCCTCCCCTGCAATCTCATGTCTTGCTCCCTGGTTCACTTGCAGTCCCTGACCTGAAAGAGGTCCTGCACCTGCACCCTATTTACTCCATTGAGGTACTTGAATGTCTCTATCATATCACTCCTCTCTTTTCTTTGTTCGAAGGAATACAAATTAAGTTCTCCCAGTCTTTCCTCATATGGCCTTTGGTGCGGTCTCTGTATCATCTTTGTAGCCTTCCTCTGCACCATCTCCAACATGTCTATGTCATTCCTGAGGTACATCCTCCAGAACTGGACACAGTATTCCAGGTGGGGTCTCACCAGGGACCTATACAGTGGTAGTACAACCTCTTTCCTTCTGCTTTATAGGCCCCTCCTGATGCATCCCAGCATACAGCTAGCTTTCAGTGCCTCCTTTTCACATAGTTTTGACACTTTTAAGTCCTCTGATATATTGATACCCAGGTCCCTTTCTTGTTTTGTTGCTGCCAGTTTCTCTTCCCCCTCAAGTTAGGGAGGCAGTATAGCGCAGTGGTTTAATGCTCTGAGCTGCAGATCTGGTGACATCCAGCAGACCAGACCTGGGTTTGAATCCCACAGCTTCCACTTACATACTGTGTGACCCTGAGCAAGTCACTTAACTTCCCTGTGCTCCCAGGTCACGCCTGTAAAAAAGCTTTCAGCTTAGTGTGCTAATCCTGGTTAAACAACTATAAAAAAAAAAAAAAAAAAGTGGCACTCCCCAGTTGGGTTGCCTCTACTTGCAGTATGTGCATGACTTTATACTTTTTTGCATTGAAAAGAATTTCAGTTGTCATGACCTCGACCACTTCTCCAGCTTCTCTAGGTCTGTTTCCATTTTCTTCGCCCCCCCCCCCTCCAGGGTTTCCACTTAATTGCAAATCTTGGTGTCATCTGCAAATAGTCACACCTTCCCTTCCAACCCATCAGCAGTGTCACTAATGAAAACATTGAAGAGGAGAGGTCCCAACACTGATCCCTGAGGCACTCCAATAGTCACCTTCCTCTCTTTAGACAATGCACCATTCATCTGCACTCTCTGGGTCCTTCCGTCCAGCCAGTTTCTTATCCAGTTGACCACCCCCACCCTACTCCCATGCTGTCCAACTTATTTATCAGCCATCTGTGCAGGACAGAATTGAATGCTTTATTGAAGTCCAGGTATACAATATCCACTTCACCCCCCTGGTCCACTACCCTGGTGATGCAGTTGAAAAAATCTGTCAGGATAGTTTGGCATGATATGCCTGTCATGAAGCCATGCTGCCTTTTGTCCTGCTGCTCACTTTTTACAAGAAACTCTAGTATCCAATCTTTAAGCAGAGACTCCATCAATTTGATCACCACAGAAGTGAGGCTGACTGGCTGGTAGTTTCCTTCCTCCTCCTTGTTTCCTGACTTATGGAGAGGTACAACTGGTAGCATAAGGCTGGCAGTATAGCCTAGAAGTTAGAGGAACGAGGTGTGAATGAGCTTGGTACATCCAGCAGACCAGACCTGAGTTTGATTCTCACAACCTCCACTCGCATACTGTGTGACTCTGAGCAAGTCACTTAACCGCCCAGTGCTCTCAGGTCACCCCTGAAAACAGGCACTTGTGCCTTACCCATTTACCAAAAAAGACTAGACTAAAATAAAACTGTTGCCCTCATCCGATCTTTTGGGACCACCCCACTCTTCAGGGACTTGGTGAATAGTTCAGCCAAAGGAGCTGCCATTTCCTGCATCAATTCCTTCAAAGCTCTTGGGTGTATCTCATATGGACCCATGGCCTTATCCACCTTTAGCTTGTTTAGTCCTTTTAGCACTTATTCTTCTGTAAAGGGGCTTGTATCCACCCCTGATATCGGTATGTCTTTTTTATTAGTGTAGGTCCATTTCCCACTTCTTTCTTCATGAAAACTGAGCAGAAGTATTTGTTTAAGACTGCTGCCTTTTCACTGTCTTCCTCTACTAGCCCATCTCTCTCTTTTGTGAGACCTGCAATCTAAAAGATAAGGGACTATTAGATCCAAAGCAACATGTATTTAGAAGGACTAAATCTTGTATAACCAAAGTTTTAACCTTTTATGAAATGAACAATTCAAATCTAAATAATAACATACCAGTTGTCATGGTATGCCAGGAGTTTTGAAAGGCTTATGATGCAGTACCACATAATAATGTCATTGAAAAATTAAAGGCAAAAGAAGAAGCAATAGGAGGTGGGATATTCAAATGTGTCAACAGGCACAAATGTGGGTAGTGAGCATTAAAATGCATTTGCACCTGTTTAGTGGTTGCTGTCCCATACTGGACATGCTGGTGTAGCGAGCGCAATTCTGCCTGCAATTGCTATGATCGCTGCATGCAATTGGCATCCATATGAGCTCCCTAGACATGCATAGTTCCATATTCAAGGTAATTAGACACCGCAAACCATTTGTGTACAGTTGCAAACAGAATGTCCACAAAAGTCAGGGAGTAACTAGTCGCAGATCAACACAGGGATACCAAACACTTGTACAGGGAGCTGCAAAAGGCAGCTAGCCCTGTATGAGATACACCTAGACACAAGCACCATGCTACTGCACTAATTGCTGCTGGAAATCACCTGGGATATGGACCAGGCCCAAGCCAATCTGCAATACCAATACAGGCATTACCCATGGCCATATGTACCCAAAAGGACACAGAGACCCAGCTTGGCCTATCTGGAGCTATCTGACCAAAAGATAGTGGACTGGCACTGGATAGACTGTAACACCATCCATGAACTGTGTGATGTTCTCTGGTAGGGCATCCAGAGCACCATAGCCTGGAGTCAGACATTGTCAATGGAACTGTAGGTGACCGCTGTGCTGTGCTTTCTGTCCACTGGCACATCCCAGACACCTTACAGTCAGCAATGTCCCATTTACTAACCCAGTTCCTAGATTCTCTGATTAACAACTGTGTGGATTACATCATATTCCCTATGTCAGATAAGCATAGACCAGCAACTATGCAGGATTTCTACCAGGTTGCATATATGCCCAATGTGCAGGGAGCAGTGTGATGCACCCATGCTGCCATCATGGCACCACCTGGGAGGAATGGGGAGGCATTCATCAACAGACAGGGCTTTCGCTCCCTAAATGTCAAGGTGATGTGTAATGGCAACTACCATATCACAAATGTTGTTGCAAAGTACCCCAGTGGCTCATAGGATGCCTTCATCTGCACACCTCCTCTGAATGCCGGATGTTCGAGACCAGGCAGATAAAGGATGGATGGCTACATGATGAGTACAGCTCTCTGCTTCCTCCCCCATACAACCAACATATCACTTACATTCCTCTGCAGGGGAAGCACCAAGTTTTCCCATCAGTGAAAATGCAGACCTCCCCCACAGTGATGGAACAATACCGATGCAGGTAGTGTGCCTCCTCTTGACTCCTTGTTTTCTGTGGGTGGCTGCTCCCCCCACACCCTCCATGTGGAGGGCTCTGCTCCCAGCACCCCCTGGACTCTAAGATTCAAACTCCAGGTCAGAGTTGGTCTGGGGAGGAGGCAGAACACTGGGGGAAGGCAAAACAAGGAAAATGGACCATTACCGCGAATGTCACCGTAATGGTCCTTTTCCTTGTTTCGCCATTGGGGTGTCGACGAAAAGGGGTGATACACTCTGCAGGTGATAGTGGATACCTCTTAACCCCTATCTAATGACACTGGTGTGCTGTGGCAGCAAACTGGCAGTGAGGAGCTTTACAATGAGGCTCACTGGGCAACATGTAACATTGTACAGTAGAAAGGTTCTTCAGGATTCTCAAGAAGAGGTTCTGATGCCTAGATAGGTCTGGTGAGTCTCTGCAGTACAGCCCTGTAAAGGTGTGCAAGATATTTGTAACCACTACATCCTCCACAACCTTGTGGTCCAACATGAGCTACTATGGTGCTGTCCTGATCTTGACACCATAGATGGTGATGGAGGGTTAACCACAGTAGACCAGCCACTGGCCACTACGGCAGGTGTGACCACAAAATAACCAGGCTCTCCAAGGAGGTAAGGGACCACCTGCCTGAGCAGAGCTTTACATATACAAGAAAAAACAGAAAACAACAGCGTACTATATAAAATGTTTACGAAAGCAAAACAAATGTATGTTCCATAATGGGAACTGGTACACAGATACATAAAAAGGTGAATAGGGCAAGTGAAAAATGAATACATTCTTAAACTGAAATGTAGTGCACCTGGCATGTTTGAGATTCAATGGGGTAATGCAGCAGAGGAAAGGAAAATAAAGTAAATACAGTGCACCTGGCATGGGGGCACTGTATGGGTAAGGCAGCACAGGGGAAAGGAACAAACATAAGTAACGTGCACCTGGGACCGGGGGTATTGCATGACATAAGGCAGCACAGGGAATGGTAACAAACATAAATAATGTGCACCTGGCATGGGGGGCATTGCATGGGGTAAGGCAGCACAGGAGAAGGAAACAAATATAACATCAAGTTTAACATCATGAAATGCAAGGTTATGCATTTTGGGCAGAACAATGGCTTAGCGCAATATAAGTTAAAATCATAGATAATTATGGCCACAGATAGTGAGAAAGATCTGGGGGTAGTTGTCACTGACAAATTGGGTTTTGATAAGCATAATAGTGCTTGCATTAGTCAAGCCAACAGGATTATAGGTAACTTGTTACGCAACATCAGAAGCAGGAAGGAAGAGGTCCTTGTGCCCCTGTACAGATCCCTGGTGAGACCCATTTTGGAGTATGGGGCCCCTTTTGTTCAATACAGAGTGTTATGGGAAGCAAAAGGGAAGAATGGGTCCAGAGGAGGTTCACCAAGAAAGTTGGTGTGGTGGCCGAATTAGAATATGGTTCCAGACTGGTGCATTTGGGACTATTTTCAATGACACATAGAAGGATAAGGAGAGATTTATGTTATGTATATAAATCACTAAGCGATGGTATGCTTTGTGAGGCAGCAGGATTAAACTGGATGGAGAATGTGAGGATGGGAACTAGGGTCCATTATAAACAGCTAAAAGGTGAGAGATATAGAATGAGTCGAAGAGGGAAGTGGTTCAACCAGAGGGTGGTGAATGTTTGGAATGGTCTCCTTAGGTAGGTGGTGGAAACTAGTAGCTTGGCCAGTTTTAATCACTTACTGGATAAGTATATGGGAGAAAAAAATGGAGCTATGTCCACTAGATTAGTGGCAGGTCCTTTCTATGGTTCATGTAGCTTATGGACCTGAATTTACCTACAAACCTATAACATGCTCGTGGTACCAGGGGGTGTTACATGTTAGTGAGTTATGGTACATCAAAATGTCCTCTGTGCTGCCTATGTGTTCAGCTCAGGAGGTGCAGCATGGTGGTCTTGGCAATGTTTTTCATTTGCCAATGTGCCCACTGGCCCACTTGCCATGCATGGGATGCTCCTGGGGAACACTGTCATCCATGGACCCCCTCACCAATATGGACCATGGGTTGACTTGTGTCATGCCTATAAATACCTGCAGATATGCAGGCCTGTCACTGTGCCAGAGGAGATGGCCCCAATGCAGGCCATACAGCTGGGTGAGGATGCAGTGGAGACCCAATTGCACACCTACATGGCATCCCCCTTTTACCCTGACCCTCCTGCACCTGCTGCTGAGGGTTCATCTAGCACATTGCCTCAGCTACCACCACAAGGTGGGCCTAGGATGCCACCAGTGACTCTGCAGCCACAGTTCTGTGGGCCAGAACATCTGACTTAGCCTACTGTGCCACAACAGGGTGCGATATCAGGCTGGCATTGTGATGCGTGGTGGTAACGATGGCTTGAATGGAATGACTGCAGTCCACCACCACCAGCACCTGCCCAGCTGCCCATTGCCATACTTACAAACCTCAGCCATCAGTTCCTGCAGATTCTGTATCACAGACTTGTGAGCCATAATAGGCCCCCCTGTAAATTTCTTGGTATGTTGTGTCCATGTGGAGGGGCCCAGATGGTGGAGACAAGTGCCATTGCCTTGATGCCCTTTTGTGGCTGTAGGGAGGCAACTTTGAGTCATGTGTGGGCTGTGTGTTCCCATCCCAGCTTCATGAATTGAATGGAGCAGGGACTCTTGCTTTGTGTGTGTGTGTGTGTGTTGGTTCCACCAAGTCGCATCGACAACAAAGTTGTCGAATGACTTTACAGTGGCAACACTTTGTCAACGGTGATCACTTCACCTCGGCAAAGTGTCGATGGACCACAAGAGTGCCATAGGGAAATAGATTTCTAACTCTGGGGAGGGTGATGTCAGGGGAGAGCAGCCAAATCCAGGAGTAGATGAATCCGTTCATCACTCCGACAAAACCATTCGACACTGCAGGTGTTGAACAGGTTGTGTCACTGTGGGGGATTCATTGTAGCAGAGTCTATGTAACAACAGTATACAGAGTGGATTCCTCCTCCTGATCCTCCATCCACTCAGCCTCCTGCATCTCTTAGGGCAGTTCAGTGTCCACCATCTTATTGCAGAAAAGGAGCACTGTGTGCTCCTCCTCCTCCTCCTCCTCCTCCTGTTCCTGCCATCCCTCCCTTTCCTCCCTGGATGAATCCTTCTCTTCATACTGTATGTCCACGCCATCAGAGGAGCCATCCAGGTTGCTGATGTCTATAATCCCCATCCGGCGGATCTGGAAGGAAAGGAACCCAGGGCCATGTGTCACAAACCAAACAATAGCACAGCCACACTAAATGCTGCAAACTACTTCAATCAATGCTACAGTCTAAAGTCAGACTGTAGGAACCCATGCCATGCACACACCCACACATACCCAGAACACCATGCATTCACTGACTTGTGGTGGGAGGAACAGCACCTTCATCATCATGTACATAGCAACTGCCCATGCCCTGACCACTGCCATATGGTGATCTTATATGGTGGTGAATGTATCCTGTGCCATATCTAAGTGGCCCACATCACTATCCCTAATAATATTGTCAGAATGCTACGAACAACAACTACATAGATAATGCAGCCATGTGCATGTACTTACCCTGGTGGCTGCTTGTGGCCATGGTTTAAATTCTACCCTCCGCAACTTCCACCTGATGGCATCCAAGGGAGCCGGCAACAAGCTCCTCCTTCTGTGTGAGGGTGCTCATGGTTGGGGACTCCAAGCTGTGGTACGCAGGTTCTGTGTGGCCATGACTAGCTTTTCCTTCATGTACCTCCTAATATGGTAGAACCATTTTTAACCTCCTCTGTGATGTGCCCTCCTCCACATTCAGCATTTATCATCTCTTCTCTCTCTCCTGCCATGTTGCAGTCCAGCCTCATGAGGAGACACCATTGTGGAACCAATCCTCCCTTCCAAGTCATTCCCTGACAAGAGTCTGTATTGGAAGGACAGTTCTGAGTATAATGTCCAAGAAAAAGTATCACAACACACACAGCAGAGTATGACCCCTCCGCTATGTGCACTTGACAGATGGTGCCTGTGTGTGTGGTGGAGGCAGAAAATATCCCTGCTCTGCCCACACACCATGGCATGTTCATCTACAGGCCCAACCACACCTAGATCCCTGCCTGTATCCATATGTAATATGCAGTTTGTCAAAGATTTGGATACGGATCATATTACAAAATGCATGTCTCAGGTGATGGGACACAATACTGACATGTATGATATGTAATCCTGAGCAACAGAGGTAACCTCCCCAGTGACCCCTGTCTGCCACAGAATAAAGATTGCTTAGTGTGCCTTACATGGTAACAGAGACAATTAAACATATCAGTGGTCACAGATCCTGGCCATACAATACACTGGCTGCAAACACAGGATCCCCTTCCAAATAAGTGCCATGCAATTGTGACTTTTCCTTTTAAACAAGGTAGTGAAGGTACACCAATATGAAACATGTGCAGCACTGCATGGTCTGTATTAGACACCTACCTGTAATTCGAGTGGACTAAATATCAGTCTCCTTAGCCTTTCTCTGTTATTTTTTTTGTGACATTCTGAAGAACCTTATTATAACACAGTAGTAAAAGAAAATGTACAGCTCCTGTATTGGAGGATTATGGATGGTAGTTTATCTGTTTCCGCTTACCTTTTAAAATTATATTTTCTTCCGTCCAAGTACTCCAAGTGCAGCTTCTCCAGCCATTTATGTTACTAAAATTCATCTGCACCCTTGGGAGAGTTATCCTTTTATAATGAGCCAGTATTGACCATATAATGACTCTGAAATTAGATTTGTACCACGAAAGGTCGATTAAGAAAGTTCGTATGTCAGCTTACAATATACAGCTGTTTGCACCTGTTGTTAATGTTTTAGTGATCGCAAATGCCATTCACCATATTCTCTGCAAACATGCATTTGGTCTCCACACCCCTTGATTGCATTATGGCCATTGTTGATAATGGCATGAGGAACTCTCCACAAACTTATTTGTCCCCAGAGCCCCTCCAAATAAAACACACTGATAACTTACAGTAAGTGTGGTTGCTCAGTTGACAATAATTTTACTTATTTTCATAATCACTTCATTGTACTGTACATCTCCACAATTGACATATCTCTACATTTCAATTGTTATCTCTTCTTATTACATTCCTGTACAGTATATACATCTAATACCTTCTCATTGATACAACTTAGACACAATTTTGTTGTCCCATCTTTCTTTCTTCTTCTGCCCCCCAGACATACATCCTGGGGGGACTCTCTTCCTCCTTTGATGTCAAGGTGTACAAGCGTACACACCATACCCTTGCTCCGTGGTTGTCATTGCTGTCTCTTTTTGCTTGTTTTTTCTCTTTTCTTCCCTTTTTTTCCAGCCCTTTACATCCTTTTCCCCTCCTTTTTCTGCCATCCACCTTTGGCAGTCCCTTTTACCTGCCACTGTGCTCCACCTGCCACAGTGACACCCTGTGCTACACCTGATACAGGGCCCAATCCTTACTTACAGAGTAGGTGGGTGGGACTTTCTTGGAGAGAAATTGTGAGCTCCCTGAGCTGTGCAGACCCTTAAGAGGGGGGCCCTTCTTGTTCCTCCCCCTTGTTCTTGGCCCAGTCTTCTTCTGCCGCCTCATTACCCTGTCCCCTCACTCCCTTCCTATCCCCTCTCCTTCTGTGACCTCATCCCTCTCTCCTTCCTGGGAGGCATTGGCCTCCTTCAGGTCCCTGCTCCCCCTTCACCTTCCTGAGCTCCCACACTTCTTTGTTGGGGCCTCAGGACAATGGGGTCTACCCTTTTACAGGAGCAGCCCTCTTTGTCCCCAGAGCCCCTCCAAATAAAACACACTGACAACTTAAGTGTGGTTGCTCAGTTGGCAATAATTTTACTTATTTTCATAATCACTTCATTGTACATCTCCACAATTGACAAATCTCTACATTTCAATTGATATCTCTTCTTATTACATTCCTGTACAGTATATACATCTAATACCTTCTCATTGATACAACTTAGACACAATTTTATTGGCCCATCTTTCTTTCTTCTTTCTTTTTCTGCCCCCCAGATGTACATCCTGGGGGGACTCTCTTCCTCCTCTGCTGTCAAGGGGTACGAGCGTACACACTGTACCCCTGCTCCATGGTTGTCATTGCTGTCTCTTTTTGCTTGTTTTTTCTCTTTTTCCTCCCTTTCTTTCCTGCCCTTTATATCCTTTTCCCCCTCCTTTTTCTGCCATCCACCTTTGGCAGTCCCTTTTACCTGCCACTGTGCTCCACCTGCCACAGTGATGCCCTGTGCTCCACCTGCCACAGGACCCATTCCTTACTTACAGGTTGGGTGGGTGGGACTTTCTTGGAGAAAAATGGTGAGCTCCCTGAGCTGTGCAGCCCCTTAAAAGGGGGCCCCTTCTTGTTCCTCCCCCTTGTTCTTGGCCCAATCTTCTTCTGCCACCTCATTACCCTGTCCCCTCACTCCCTTCCTATCCCCTTCCCTTCTGTGACCTCATCCCTCTCTCCTTCCTGGGAGGCATTGGCCTCCTTCAGGTCCCTGTCCCCTCTTCACCTTCCTGAGCTCCCACACTTCTTTGTTGGGGCCTCAGGACAATGGGGTCTACCCTTTTACAGGGGCAACCCTCTTTATTCCCAGAGCCACTCTAAATAAAACACACCGACAATTTAAGTGTGGTTGCTCAGTTGGCAATAATTTTACTTATTTTCCTAATCACTTCATTGTACATCTCCATAATTGACAAATCTCTACATTTCTATTCATATCTCTTCTTATTGCATTCCTGTACAGTCAGCACTTCAGATAAGTCATTTTTTGGATGTATTTTATGTCCAAAAATAAGCTAAAAACTTCCAAAAATGCACTATCTGGAGTCATTGATGTCAGTATTATTGATGTAATTTAATGCTGATGCCTGGTTTTTATAGTGTGGATGTCATAATTTGTTTTACTCAGCTTTGCAGTAGTCTAGCCAACCCACAGTGGAGACAACAAGAATAACACAGCAAATGTTTTTTTTTCTAAATGCCATCCTGTCCATCTGCTGCGCACCATCCAAAATGGGCCAATAATGCTCCTTCTGGCTCCTGCGATGGTGTAGCGCCAAGTATATGCACCAATGAATGATGAGTAAGAAGGAGGAGTTGGGAGCTGCTTTGCTGGTGCTTGCTAAGTTTAACTGTGATGCACCATGAGTTGGCTGGGACAGTGTACCACCAGCAGACTGTCGCAGAGGAGGCAAGGAAGCTGTGGCTGCACAGAGATTGACCGTATTCATCAGTGTGCATGTTGTCCCATTTAAGCAGCCTCATTCTAAAAAAAACTTGTTGTTTCATATTTCATTATCAGACAGAGATCTGTCTGTGTTGTCCTAGTCCACTCCAGTGTAGACTAGAGGCCAAGAGCAGGAGTCAGTGACCCCATGGTGCACATCATCCCTGAGCGGCCTCGGCTCCCGGTATTCTCACTCTAGGCCAGCTGAGACCGTGAGAGGGTTTCCTTTCTGGTTGCACCAGGTCCGGTCCAGTTTTATTTGGGTGCCAGGTGGTGATTGGTTTCCCAGATGAGTCTGATGACAGCATTGCCTGCCTGCAGGAGCCAGTTAAAAATATATCAGAAGTTAGAACCACTCCTGGCTGTGCTGCAAAGCCTGCAATTCTTCTGGTGGTGTGCGCCGGTGCCAGTGGGGTGAGTGGGCAGGGGCCATGGCTGCTGCAGACTGCAGTGCATTGCGTGGTGGAAGGGGTACCTCACGGTACCACATGAAGCATCTCATGCTGGACTGACAGTGTGAGGCCCCTGGAGCTGAGGAGGAGAGGGCTCGAAGCCACCTGAGGGTACATCCAGGAACAGCAGCCTGGAGGATCGACTGGTATGGATCAGACAAGTGCGCCGTGTGCACAAAGAAAACAGCCATAGCTGAGCCTGGGGGCGAGACCTAGCTTGGAGCCACAAGTGCAAGTAGTGAGTGGAGGGAGAACGGGATCGACTGACCCGAGTCCGAATGCCTGCCATCACAGCAGCCAGTCAGTCCTCAATGTGGGTGGCAATTAAAATTTAAAAGCTTTAAGTTAAGCTAAAGGACTGGGTGGGTGGGTGACTGCCTGTATGGGACAATAAGCTTTGGATTATTTGCTGCCAACCCTTTAGAATTTGCTGCCTTGTTATTATACTTGATTATTTTTTGTAATTTATAAACTTATGAGGTGTGGACTGACTGGAAACCTAAACTGCAAGTTGTAACAATAGCTAAGCTAACCACATTTCAAACTATGCCCCAATGAAAGTTTATTCCTCACAAAAAAGGATTATTATTAAGGCCTCTTCTCTTTTTAGTGTTTAATCATAATGACCTCCCTGATGAATGCAAAAGTGCAGCCAAGGAACCCATGAGTGTTTGGTGTGAGGCAAGGAGAAGGAGGGCCAGCCCGAGAGGGTGTCACTAGACACCAGAAAGTGCTTAGCACAGAACAGGGAGACATTGGGGAGGTACCACCAGTCACAGAGAGTATGAGGTAGGTGGGGGTGGGGGTACTGTACTGTACTGGACAGGACATCATTGAGTACTTGGTGTGAGATAGTTGTGTGTCATTATATACCAAAGAATGCTGTTATCAGATGTGGAGAAGGAGGACTGCACACGCTACTAAACACCAGGAAGTACTTGATACAGAAGGGAAAACTGGACACCAGAAATTTCTTAAAATAGACCATGTGGTGGAGTATGGTGCCAGTGGACATTAAAGTGTATTTAGATTAGGATGGGGTCTGGGAGGGAGTATCATCACTGAACACCATGGACTTCTGGAATGGGATGGATAAAGGGAGGGGTGCTCCTGGAAATCAGGGAGTGTTTGGTAGAGGATGGGTAGTCACTGGACACCAGGGAGTGCTTTTCACTGGACAGAGAGAGGACAGGGTGCCACTGGATGTCAGAAAGTGCTTTGTATGGGGAAGGGAATGGGAGGGGGCCACTGTACACCAGACAGAGTTTGGAATGGAATTGGGATGGGGCACTGGTACCAGGGAGTGCATGGTATGGGACAGAAAGAGAGAGAGAGAAAAGTGTCACTGGACACCAGAGTGGGCTAGGCACAGAACAGGGAAACATTGGGGGTGTGACTGGCCACCAGGGAGAGTTTGTAGTGGGACAGAGAGATGAAGTGGGGATGCTGGTCACCAGAGAGTGCATGGAGCTGGATGGGGATAGAGAGAGAGAGTGTGGGCCACTGGACACCAGGGTGTTCTTGAAATAGACAATGGAGAGGGAGGTTTGGGCCAGTGAATATCAGAAAGTGTTGGAAATGAGGGAGGGAGGGGAGTTGGTGTAACTGGGACTGCTTGCAATGGTTTGGAAAGAGGAAGGCAGCAACACAATAAAATGAGGTTGATGAACTAGAATCTGCAGGCTAAGCTTATCAATCAGATAGGGAAATGGCCAGACTAGGTGGGCCAAGTTGAAGAAGTCCTTATCTGCCGTCAGATGTTTCTATGTTTTCCAGACTTAGTCAGTGCTGCACCTGTGCCCAGCCCTGTAATATGACTCCTCCATCCTCCCCGCTGCTCACATTTCTAGGGACAGAGTAATGTCTTTGTGTGCCAGTCTGAGGGAGGAGGTGTTGTTGTATCACTCCAAAGATTCTTGACATGAAAATCTCTGTGAAAGCAGCACAGAGCACCGAAGGGTACAAAACATAAGAATCTACTGGCTCTGCATACAGCAAGGGCTGGTGCAGCTGAATACATGTTTTCTTTACTAAGAAAACAGCAGTGTTTGTGTTGTATATTAGGAGGTGTGTGTGCACTTGCTTTTTTCAAGTTGCACCTGAGCCGGTTCTTCATTGATTGCATGAAAAGCTTTGGTTTTGAATTGTGTGTGATTGTTAACCAAGGCTGAAAACACATTTTGCGGTTTTTGATTGCCTGTGTGTGCCAGTCGGGGGGGATCACTCCAAGTCTTGAAATGAAAAAGTTTAGTTTTGATGCATACAATCACAATGTCAGTGTGAAGCATCTTAGATTGGTTGCAAATGTAATAGCCCATGTAGAGTAGCAGTAGTAGAGTGGTTTCATACAAGGTGGCAGTGGCACCCTCCACAACCATAGAAGCACAGCATTAACTCTATAAAAACTTCATATGTTTCATTTCCTTTTTCCCTGATGCAGGCATCATAGCATCTGACTGGCCAGCGGTGAGCTGACTGAAGGCGTCACATCACACACCAGTAGAAGAAGTCAAGCAGCAGGGTACCCTGGGTAGCATGTGGTGATCGTACATGTATATTATTCAGAGAGGAAGCCATCACCAGCAACAGCATTTCATCACCTTTATTTGCCAAGTACTTACTGTTACCTCTACTATACCTCTTCAGTAGAGAAATGTTAAAATGCTTTTTTTTTTGTTGGGTTTGAAGCCAGGTTGCTGGGGGTAGTGGGTGGGGGGAGAAGTACTACTGTGGATGAAGGGTAGTTACCATAGATATAGAGGATAATGCATGAGTATCAATGGTTAACCATAATGTAATTACTTCAAGCAGATGCCAGGATGACCATGTAAACCTCTGCAGCTCGAGAGGTGTACACTTGTCATGTTAACCATGAGTGTTAATTATTATGTGTATGGTTGAGCACCGTAACGCAGGCATTGTATGTAGTGTAGTATGGAACAATAAGCACTGCGGTTCAAAAAATTCCTTTTTTTTCTTTGCATGTTTAATTTCCTGCTTGGCTATGAATGCCTCCTGGTTTGAATGTTGAGCAACAGAACTGCTGAAATTTGACATTAATTCTACTGCTGTTGGTACATAACTGTCAAAATGGAATGTGTGTTTTGAAGTACTGTCTAAGTAGCAGATCACCTTTCCTTTCCAATAAATGCGACATGTTGTGACAAGTATTGTCTTCATGGCACAATGAGGTATGGCATTAGGTCCTTGAATTAAACATTAATGGTTCAACTCCACCTAGGGATATATTTTTAGGGGTGATGGAAAGGATGAGAAGGGACTTGGCAAGGTTGGAGGAATGGTCAGAAGTATGGCAGCTTTGATTCAATGCAAAGAAGTGCAAAATAATGCACTTGGGGAAACAAAACACAGGGGAAAGAGTACACAATTGGGGGGGTGGGAGGTAGTAACAACAACAGCTTTGGGCATGTGTACCAGGTTCAGTCTGTACAGTTGGGGTTTGTGTTTACAGAATAAGCTGTGCATTTACCACTGGGTCTAGGAGATTGATGGGGCCATGCTAGACCTATCTTCTGGAGGGAAACTCAGTAAGTCCATGCATGAAGCAATAACGTAAAGTCCAAACCTGCAGATGGGATCCTACAGTGTGACTTTATTAAAACAAATTATCTTTAGAACAAGGGTGGTCTGGTCACCCAAAGCTTTACAACATAACACTTGGCAAATGTACTAACTTCCATTAACCCCATACATTGCAATGGGGTTCCATACTTGTTTTGCCACTATGTGATGACAATCATGTGTAATTGCTGGTAAAGTAGTGTACACATGTTGAAAAGACTTTCATAATTGCTTTAGATAACCTGCTGGCTGACAACAACCCGAACCAACTGTGCATAAACAACACCTTGTGACACGAATTTTGAGAAGGGAACTGTCGTGACACACCAAATATGTCAAGCTCAGGTCAAGCCAGTGTGAAGACCTTAAAAAGAACCACCACCACTACCACAAAGTCTTTATTAGACTGCTGGTTAATAAAAAAATGTCCCACAACTCAGTGCCTTGTGACTGACTCTGGAAGGAGTTCATCATCTGTGAATGGATCGACTGCTGATTGTTCTTCCAATTCTAATACTGAAATGGAAAGTGACAGCTGCAACCTTGCTGCAACTTCAATTTGTTATTCTGATTACTTTCCTACACTTCAGTTATCAGATAGTGATGATTGTTCTTCTTCTTCTTATGAGTGTATCCCACAATCTGCAGTTTCTCAGGGTCACACACAAGTGACACAACAATAATCAGTTGTTCAGAAATCATGCAGTGGTGACACTAGAAATAAGAACAGTCAATTATCAGATGCTGTGAAATCTATTGTTATGCGTAATTACAGACGTCAGTGGGAAACTGAATTTGATTGGCTGGAGGCAAGAGATGGGAAAATGTTTTGCTCTGTGTGCCGTTCAGATTGCCGTCTCACCAACAAATTTGCTACTACAGGTGCAGGTGCATTAATGTGCATGCAGTATATCTGACAGTAACGGTTCCGAGTAGCCTGATTGGCTGTCACAAATTGGGCTTTGGCTTCTCCAGTTCACAGTGGTGGTGGTTGTGAATTAAGTGGTAAGGCATGTCATGAGTGACATGATCAGCATGACCATCTAGGGAGAGTTATGGTGTGATAATGGCCCACCCACCTCCAGATGGTTTGAAGCATGAGGTGCGTGTAGCCAAGTGCTTCCACCACTTGAGCAGGGCCACCCCCATTACCCCACCATAAAGCACCCCATGAAGTGCCATATTGTGTTAATGAAATAAGTCCTTTTTGGAAACTATTATGAATTTTTAAACAGGTTATTTCAACTGGGCCACATTGTGCTGTGATAACAGTCCAGCAGGAAGCATCTGTCTGCCAATCAGAATTCAGCATTTTTCTACACATTTCATAATCTGATATTGAAATCGGTAGAAAGGATGCTGAATTCTGATTGGCAGACTGATGCTTTTTGTATGACTGGCCCATAATCCCACCACAATAGCCCAGGTTGACCTCTTTAGCAAATTAATAACATTTCAAAAAAATTACCAATTTTATTACCACAATACAGCACTTCAGGGGGTGGCGGGGGTGCTTTATTTAATCAATAAGACATGACAGAATGTGCATGGATGGAACAGATTTTACCACACCCATGGCCAGCCGGGGCATAATTTGGCACAAGGCCTTGGCCGAGTACCTTTAGCCCTTGACGTGCGGTAAAATCTGTTCCATGCATACCTGTCTTATTGCTTACTTCATATTCATCATAGTTCATCTAGTGAAGGCTTGCTACTTTTATTAATAATTTGTAACAGAAATGACAATTGATGCCTCAAGTATGCTGACTTTGTCACCTGTGTTTCGGGACTGCACTGTCCCTTCCCACCCAAATGCTAATAAGTTTGATAACTTGTAGCCGGACATAGCATGGTGGAGTGCAACTGATAGAATCCTGCAGTCTATCTGTACAGAGAGTGTAATACTGAGTCACCACACCAGTATTTTCTACTTTTAGAATATCACAGAACATACATAGATCTTCTTTGGGGTGATCTCACTCATCAGGTAGGTATGGTACCAGTACCGCAGTAGCACCACTAACATCATAGCCATAGGAACCTCACTGTCAGTGAAAGGGAATCCACATGGAAGATTCTCTGCAGTACATTGCTCACTCCTCAGTTCTTTTCCACCATTGAGTTGCAAGCACATTCTCCACTGATGAGCAGCAGTGCACTGTTGATGGATTTTGCGCCTTTTTCAAAGTAGGGCCTACTGCCACTTGGAGTACAGTAGTATCACACAGTTGTTTCACCGAGTATTGCTGTCTTGATATATTTAAGACCCCATGCATTTTTTGGAAGGGATGTCCTGCAAGGACTCTTGTCTTAAGTTTATGGAGTCCCGGGCAGATACAGTTGCCAAGCTCTTCTGTCTTGAGCTTAAGAAGATCCTTGGCTTGGCCATTTGTTCCAAGTCTCCTGTCTTAAGTTTATGGAGTCATGGGCAGATTCAGTTGCTAAGGTCATCTGTCTTGAGCTTAAGAAGATCCTTGGCTTGCCCATTTGTTCCAAGTCTCCTGTCTTAAGTTTATGGAGTCACGGGCAGATTCAGTTGCCAAGGTCTTTCCCAGGGCTTGCAAGTTGTGCATTGATCTGATCCCTTCTTTGCTAGAGTGATGGTGGGGAAGGACTGCGGATGGAGTGTGTGTGAATGACCAGTGCTACAACTATATCGGGCTGGTGAGGTCTTGCTGATGGTGTCACATGTGTGGCCAAAGTTGCAAACTTAATGAAAACCTGGTGTATTTACTGTCATTCCATGATGGTGAAGAGTTCCTATGGTGCACTTGGAATCCACCTAGTGAGTGAGATCACCTCAAAGATCTACTCTTTATGGTACATTCTACGTATCTGTTATTTCCTTGTATCACTGATGTATGCCATTTCATTGTGTGCATAAAAGAAGACAGCAGCTTAGCCTTTACAGTTTTATTCTCCTCTTGTCCAATTCCATAATATTTACAAGAAAATAATTTTCCTATTTTAGAAAATTGTCAGAAATCAACCCTCAGGAAGCACAGTCAGACAAAGGACCATCATACAGCACTGGAAGCAGACATTCTTAGAAGGAGACTGTATGCAGTTAGCGACAATGATGAGGCACAAAGTTCAGAAGATAACAATTCAGCTATTAAATTTGTAAAAGTCAGTGAACATAATCTGTTTAAAGCAGTGTACTTTGCAGCAAAGACAGATATGGCAAATTGCAGTGTCAACCAGCTTTTAGATTTCATTCGCTGGACAGGAGGTCAATGCTCAGTACATGATATAAGTGATTACACTGTTTGTGATGTTCAGAGAAGTATTGTGAAAGCATTAGATAGCAAAGTCATAAAAGAAGCATTGTAAAGTCCTGTGTTTGGCTTGCTAGTTGATGAGTCCACAGATCTTTTGGTCCACAAAACTGTAATAATGTATATTCGATATGTCAGTAAAGGGGAAATGAAAACAAAACTAATTGGCAACATCAGGATAAAGGATGGTTCAGCACTTCACTTAACTGAGGCTATTGTAAACAGATGTCAAGCCCTGGGCTTTGTCATGAGTAAACTTGCTGGGTTACATAGTGATGGGGCTAGTGTAATGAAGGGCAAGTCCAATGGTGTTGGTGCACTTCTGACTTCACTGCATTCACCTTTTATGGTTCATGTCCACTGTTTGGATCATAGATTGGCTTTGGCCTGTTCACAGTCTGCTACTCACTTTAGATACCTACAAGACTTTCAGAGTAACATTAATGGAACATATGCCTATTTCAGTACATCTGCTGTTAGGCAGGCAAAGCTAGAAGATATGCAAAGGGTGACTGGTACAGTAAAAGGAAAGCTGCAAGAAGCAATTAACATGCGTTGGCTGTCAATGCAAAATGCTGTAAATGCATTACATAAATGTTACCCTGCTATTCTCCCTATACTTAAAGAAGACAGGAATCATGCCAAAGCTCAGGGCCTTCACACGTTTCTCACTACTTATATTTCTGCAGCTGTTCTATGTGTGTTCTGTGATATCCATAAAGTAATGGGAACTCTTTGTAAATCCTTTCAAAAGCAGGATCTGCTGTATGTGGATGTGAAACCACAAGTGTTCTGTGCAATTGGTGAGTCAGAAAACATGAAAAGTGATCCAGGCCCAATCCTGACAGCATTTCAAGAGGCATGTGAAATTGAGAGTAGCGATAGTGGACAAATGACAGCATGTTGGAAAATAAAGGCATCTCAGCAAGATGACATTCAGATTGAACTTAAGTGTTCACATAAAATGACAGCACAATTCTCAAAACTGAAGGAGGAGTATCTCAATACTCTTATAAGCAACATGAAGTGCAGGTTGTACCCAAATTCTAAAACAGAAGCACTTCTGGATGCCATTGCTAATCTAACTGACCCACAGTCTGTAGTAGACTGTAAGACGGTCAGTGTTCAGAAAGGTTTAGAAATTGTTTGGGAAAAATTTGGTTCCAGCACACAATATGACAGTGATCAAGATGATACTGAGGCAAATATTCATAAATGCAAGCCTTTACTAGATGAAAATTGTCTCCACTCAGACTGGGCAAAAGCAAAGGCAATGATGCTTGGATGTTATAGGAACCTTAGTTCCGAAAACTTTATGAGAAGGATAATTTCAAAGTACTCTGATACAATGCCAGTACATTCAACATTATGTAATATTGCATTATGCATTCCACTGACATCTGTAGAATGTGAGCGTGGTTTCAGTGTGCAGAATAGGATAAAGACAAAATTTCGTTGTTCACTAACAGACGATAGTCTAGAGCTACTAATGAAACTAAACATGTGGCTTGACTTCTCCGACTTTGAAGTCAATAAATCTGGGAAGTGTTGGAAAAAAGAGAAAAAAAGGTGCTATATGTCTTTGTGGCAAAAATTAAAAAGGTGGAGACTGGAGAAGCCAAAGTCCCAGACAGAAACAGTCAGGTTTCATGTTTCTGTTAGCAGCAGCAGCAATACTGGTGGTAGCTGTGCCATATTATCCAGAGGTAGCCACACATCAAATAGTGATTATGTCAGTATGTCACCATGTATCAGCAGCAATACCTGTTCTGACACTGCAGATGATGGCAGCGCAGGTGCCAGTGCCACTGCAGTTTATCATAGAAGCAGTACTAACAAAAGTGCTCATGATGGGGAGAGGGTTGAAGATAGTGAATTAGGTGATGAGGATTTCCTGGAAATAATAGAGGGCATGGATGACAACAATAGCGAATAATTACATAACTTTCAAATTGGACTCATTTGATCAAGGTTCAGGTGCACATTTTGGGCCTAATACAACTTACTGTCAGACATACTGCTGCACATTCCATCGGCAGAAGCAATTATCTGAAAACCAGTATTTTAAATAGTAAATTCACTCAAAAGCAGTGAAGAAAGCAAAATGTTTATTTTCTTTTTTGTCGCATACTGCTGTCACAGTGCTGCTGTGTACTGTACATGGATGGAGTGTATGGACAAGGCAGCGGTAGCTGATGCAGGATGCATTGCAGCCTGGCTGCTGCAAAAAGTGCAGTGGTGATGGCTGGGAGGGGAGTGGGGACTGGTGTGACTGTGAGTTGCTGAACACAATGGACTACAGTAGGGCATTGGATAATGAAAAGTTAGTTGCTTACTGTTAAAAGAAGACACAAAGTCTATTGTTCACATCACATGATGATGTGCTGTACCTTAGTTGGTGGCAATTTATGGTGACAGACACTAGCAGATGTAGAGGTACATACTACATCTACAGTAAGTACACAACAGGTTGCATTGTCTCACATTGCTTGCAAGTTATGGATGTGACACAGCAGTCACATTAAATAAAGCAAGAACGAGTTATTAATTGTATCATGGGGTTGGTCATACAGGGATAAGTGCATTGTTAAGGCTACATGTTCTCTGCATTACTCTGTCTCCCCCAAATCAATTCTCCACACGTAACCAAAAAACTGGTTTGTGTACCCAGCAAGACAACATCTTGCCAGGTCATTAGTCACTCACTGTTATATATTTGACACATTTTAGTACTGACTCACACAGACTGATTTTTTTGGCCTTGGTAAGCATCAAAAATGTCATCACTGCAGGAGTCACCCAATTTCTGAAAAGTGACAAGTTCAAACAACCAAATGCCAACACCTATGGTGCCAGCAAATTCAAATGTTTTTATGTTTCAAAGTATAATTGTGGCTTACCAATTTGAATGTTATCATTAGCACTTTTACCTTTTTAAATAAGTTCAAGTTAGAGTGGTAAGGTAGGTTTTAAAAGAGCTGTTCCTTGATTGAGAAAGAATGTATAGTTAAATCTCATGGACGATGCACACACAATACCCCCACCAAGGCACTGTCAAGCTGCAGCAGGCACCCATGTAGGACTTGGCTATTTGTCCATGTTGTGTATTACAATACATATACACAATACCAGGCAGGGCCAGCCAAATACATTGGGTAAATACATCATGTTGTTTTGGAACAATTATTTAATTTTCACTTTATACAACATCATATATTTCACTGTACTACAATTTAATTAACTTGTTACAAATAATGTTATTTCCACTTACAATGTAGAAATGGAACAGGAAAAAAACACACAGATAATAACAATGGACCAGATAGGAAACTTACAATGGAAAGAAAGGCAGCTTTGAGATAATACAAGGTAAAACACAAAACTAATACAATACTGTAACAAACAGTACAGCACCATTGAAAATGGTGTTGTGGTATAGCAAGGACTACTGTTTTAAGTTTATGGAGTCCTTTGCAGATTCAGTTGTCCTTTTGTCAAGATCTTCTATCTTAAGTTTAAGAAGATCCTTGCAGGTGGCTCTATATAGCATGTGGTGGGTGTGTGGTATATAGCAGGGACTCCTGTCTTAAGTTTATGGAGTCCTTTACAGATTCAGTTGTCCTTTTGTTAAGATCTTCTGTCTTAAATTTAAGAAGATCTTAGGCTCTGTATAATACTACCAAACCATTTGTACTGATTGTTGGTGGTGTTTATCTCGTTTTACCTCAAAACTTCCTTTTTTTTTTTCCATTGGAATGTCTAAATGTGGCCAGGAAACCCATTATTCTGAGTTCAATTACCAAGCTATAAGTGGAGAAAACATCTTGTAATACGTTACATTATAAATTGTAATCTAAGTGAAAAAAATGGTGTTATAAAGTGAGAAAAAAATATTTATGCAAAAATAAGATTTATTTAGCCAGTTTATTTGCATTGCCAGACAGTGCCACTGGAGTATTTATGATGCAGTGTGGCAGTCGGCAGAATAGGCCATTTTTCCAACATGAGTTGTGATGGCAATAACAAATTGCTAAAGATTTTACTTTATAACTAAATAAACAATGGGTAGTAATGAATCACTGATTACCACACTATGAATCATAATGTAGGTGTCAGCAGCCTAGCATACTGCTAGCAGCAGGCATCTATCTGCAAGCAACTGAAAGAGCCGCTAGCACCAAAAGTGCTACATTGCAGATTCTGAATAAGCATACTGCCAGTAAATCTCATACCAAAAACTAGATTGTTACGTTACTTCATTTTAAAGTCATTAGCCATTTTGTAACCGTGACTGCACTACCTGTGCAATAAAAGCAGGTGTCGTTGAAGAGCTGCTGATTATGTCAGTAGCTCTGTAACATACTAGATAATATTGTATAGAGTACACAAATTATTATTACTAATCTATGAACAGCGATGATTTGAAGACACTTGATGGCAAGGCATTGTCTACTACACAAGAACGGAACAATTCATGAAATAAACACATTATCTGAAAATGATTACTGCGTGCTTACGTTTTCATTTCTTATCATTGAGAAATGTATTTATGTGGATGTGGCATGGATTACAGTAAGGTATTTAGATGAGCGATGAGTTCACTTTGAAAACTAGAGAATTTGAAGCATTTTGACTTCCAAAATTTGGTGTCTGGAATTATTCTGACTTCGAAAAAATTGACCGCAGGAGTATTTTGACTCCAGTGAAACTGAAATGACTTCCAAATTTCAACCCATGGAAGTATTTGACTTCCACCCAAAAAAAATTATTTGAAGGCCTGTGTACAGTATATACATCTAATACTTTCTCATTGATACAACTTAGACACAATTTGTTTGTCCCATCTCTCTTTCTTCTTTCTTCTTCTGCCCCCCAGACGTACATCCTGGGGGGACTTTCTTCCTCCTCTGCTGTCAAGGGGTACGAGTGAACACATCATACCCCTGCTCCGTGGTTGTCATTGCTGTTTCTTTTTGCTTGTTTTTTTCTCTTTTTCCTCCCTTTCTTTCCTGCCCTTTACATCCCCCCCCTTTTTCTGCCGTCCACCATTGGCAGTCCCTTTTACCTGCCACTGTGCTCCACCTGCCACAGTGATGCCCTGTGCTCCACCTGCTACAGGGCCCATTCCTTACTTACAGGGTAGGTAGGTGGGTGGGACTTTCTTGGAGCAAAATTGTGAGCTCCCTGAGCTGTGCAGTCCCTTAAAAGGGGGCCCCCTTCTTGTTCCTCCCCCGATCCTTGGTCCAATCTTCTTCTGCCATCTCACTACACTGTCCCCTCTTGCCCTTCCTATCCCCTCCCCTTCCCTTCTGTGACCTCATCCCTCTCTCACTTCCTGGGATGCATCGGCCCCCCTCAGGTCCCTGCCCCCCTTCTCCTTCACCTTCCTGAGCTCCCACACTTCTTTGTTGGGGCCTCAGGACAATGGGGTCTACCCTTTTACAGGGGCAACCCCCCTTGTCCCCAGTGCCCCTCCAAATAAAACACACTGACAACTTAAGTGTGGTTGCTCAGTTGGCAATAATTTTACTTATTTTCATAATCACTTCATTGTACATCTCCACAATTGGCAAATCTCTACATTTCAATTGATATATCTTATTACATTACTGTACAGTATATACATCTAATACCTTCTCATTGATACAACTTAGACGCAATTTTATTGTCTCATCTTTCTTTCTTCTTTCTTCTTCTGCCCCCCAGATGTACATCCTGGGGGACTCTCTTCCTTCTCTGCTGTCAAGGGGTACGAGCATGCACACCGTACCCCTGCTCCATGGTTGTCATTGCTGTGTCTTTTTGCTTGTTTTTTCTCTTTTTTCTCCCTTTCTTTCCTGCCCTTTACATCCTTTCTCCCCTCCTTTTTCTGCCATCCACCTTCGGTAGTCCCTTTTACCTGCCACTGTGCTCCACATGCCACAGTGACACCCTGTGCTCCACCTGACAAAGGGCCCATTCCTTACTTACAGGTTGGGTGGGTGAGACTTTTTCAGAGCAAAATTGTAAGCTCCCTGAGCTGTGCTGCCCCTTAAGAAGGAGCACCTTCTTGTTCCTCCCTCTGGTCCTTGGCCCAATCTTCTTCTGCCACTTCACTACGCTGTCCCCATCCCCCTTCCTATCCTCTCCCCTTCTGTGACCTCATCCCTCTCTCCTTCCTGGGAGGCATCGGCCTCCATCAGGTTCCTGCCCCCCCTTCACCTTCCTGAGCTCCCACACTTCTTTGTTGGGGCCTCAGGACAATGGGGTCTAACCTTTTACAGGGGCAACCCCCCTTGTCCCCAGAGCCCCTCCAAATAAAACACACTGACAACTTAAGTGTGGTTGCTCAGTTGGCAATTATTTTACTTATTTTCATAATCACTTCATTGTACATCTCTACAATTGACATATCACTACATTTCAATTGATATCTCTTCTTAATACATTCCTGTACAGTATATACATCTAATACCCTCTCATTGATACAACTTAGACACAATTTTATTATCCCATCTTTCTTTCTTTTTTCGTCTTCTGCCCCCCAGATGTACATCCTGGGGGACTCTCTTCCTCTTCTGCTGTCAAGGGGTATGTGCATACACACCATACCCCTGCTCCGTGGTTGTCACTGCTGTGTCTTTTTGCTTGTTTTTTCTCTTTTTCCTCCCTTCCTTTCCTTCCTGTCCTTTACCTCCTTTTTCCACTAGTCCACCTCCAGCTTGCGATGGATGGTGGACTTCCCCCTCTTTTCACCCTCCCCCTTCCTCCCCTGTGTTCCCAGGTCTTCCCCCCTCCTACTTACCTTCTTCCCTTTTCTTTAGCCAATCTTCTATGGCATTTTCTATTTCTGTGTTAAACAATGCCAACCCTACCCCCGAAAGGTGTAACCCATCGCCCCTTTAAAACTCGTCCACCCCTTCTATAATCCCATGCCGAATGATTATTCCCCCCATGCGCTCTACCAATCTCCTGACACATGCGTTCATGCACTTCTGGGCCCTATCCATACCTTTATGGCTTTCTGCCTGCCTCCACACCATTCTGGGTGTCATGTCTGACCATGCCACCACCACGTCCTGCCACCATTCTTTAATTCTTTCCATGTCATGTTTTATTTGGTAGAATATGTCCAGCCATTGCCTTGCTCCCAGGTTATTGCCTCCCAGATGCAGCACTAACAGGTCTGGCCTCCTCTGCTCCTTCTTGAGACCCCTGAGTTCAGGTAATAGCTGCACCCACTTCATTCTCCTCTGACCTTTCCACACCAGGAGAATGGTGTCGCTGTCCAAACCCAACTGTTTTACCCCCTGTCTCCTGGCTGCCAATTTCTCCACCCAGTGTATGAATGAATGCCCACAGATCCATGCTTCAAGCTTCTGGGCCCTCCCTATATGAGTAAACAACAGTGATTAGTAATTTTTCTGTCCTGCGCACCCACCCACCCTCTTTTCTCCCCCCTTCCCCTTCCCCTGATTTGTGCCTGCTAAGGGGGAGAAAGAAAAACAGTGTTATTGTGGCAACTTTCTCACATATTTCTTATAACAATCAGATGTCCACCTGCCCTTTTCCTTGATCTCCCCCAGGCATACACCCTGAGCCCCAAGACGGATGCCACCCCAATCCTAAACGAGTGGGAGGAGTATCCTTCCACTGCCTCCCCAGGAATCTGAGGCCTTTCCACATCACTGCAGTCACTTGGTATCCCAACATCGCTCAGCCATCCACATGTATGAACAGGACCATGTCCTCCACTCTAGGTCGCTCTGCTGCATATGCGTGCAGCGCCCCAACCAGACAAATGCTTGCCCACGGATGTCTTTTCAACCACAATCTCCTGCTCTGTGCTTGCTGATCTATTTTTGATCTTCTTATTAGTAGTGCCACTGCATCCCCTTTCCACTCTATATCCCCGATTGTAGCCCCCCTTCCCCCCTCTGGTTATGGCCCACCACTTCCCTCACCCTGCACGCCCTCCCCGTACATTGTGGCATAAACTGCTCTGAATAGCACTGACCTACTGCTGCCAAGTGCACCCCCATGGTTGCATGCGCCATGTTTCGGTGCCATCCTGCCACTATAAATTGGGCTACTTGATCCCTATGTTACTACTCCGCTTACCTGCCTACTGTATTGCTCCTGGAATGTCTGAAGCACTCCCCATGATGTTTTGTAAGCTTGTCAGGTCCTGGGGACCCAGGAGTTGTGGAACAGTGTCTTGGCTACCCCAATCCAATTGTACAGACATACTTCAGGATGGTGGCCCCCTTGTTGTCTGCTCTGGGTGCAATGGTGCAAAATTTGTCCATCTACAATCGTGAGAGGCAGTCAGCAATCACCTTGTCCACTCCATCAATATGCTTGGCCCTGAACAATATGTTCAGGGTCAATCCCAGACATACCATCTTGCCCAATACTCTCATGACCGTCTCCGTCTTTGTCTTTTTCTTATTTAACACCTCCACTATCACCTTATTATCACTCCAAAATGTTACCTTCTTGTTCTTTAACTGCTCTCCCCACACCAAAATCGCCACCCATATGAGAAATAGCTCCAGGAAGGTGATGTCCCTTGTCACCCCCTTCCCTCTTCCACTCCTCTGGCCATGCTGCCACAAACCATTTCCCTCGGAAGTAACCCCCATTCCCATTCCACCTGCCACGTTGGTATACAATTGCAGATCTGTATTGTACACCCATTCTTTCTGCCAAAAGGTCTGCCCATTGTACTTTTGCAGAAAATGCTCCCATACCCTCAAGTCCTCTCTGGTCCCTTTATTCAGATCCACCCAGTGGTGAGGCTGCCTCACCCCTCATGTTGCCCATGCTCGCTGCCGTGTAAATGTGAGTCCTGGGGCAATGGCCTTGCAAGCAAAATTCAGGTGCCCTAATAGCTGTTGTGCCTGCTGCAGCTGCACCCTCCTGTGGCCCCCAACCTTCCCTAATAATACCCTCAACTTCTCTACCTTGTTTCTTGGCAATGGGTACAGCTCTTGTACCATATCCATCTCTAGCCCCAAGAATTCAATCATCTGGCTGGGGCCTTCTGTTTTGTCCTCTGCCAATGGGACCCCCAAGTCTTGGCATAATTCTTTGATATCCCGTAACATCTCACCTATCTCCTCCTCCTCCTCCTCCTCCCCCTTCCCTATAAATAAAAAATCATCCAGATAGTGGGCAATCATTTGATACCCATATCACTTCTGGAATGTCCATTGCAACCACGTGCTGAACATTTTGAATGTGGCACATGCTATGGAACAACCCATTGGCATGGCCTTGTCGAAGTAGTACTGCCCCCCCACTTTGAAACCCAATAGATTCCAATCCTCTGGCCGGACCAGCAACAAGCAGAAAGCAGACTCTATGTCCATGTTTGCCAACCATGCTGCCTCCTTGGTCCTGATTAGATGCACTGCATCCTCCAGTGTGACATATGTGACCTTACTGTCCACTTCCCCAATGGCATCATTGACTGAGTCACCCTCAGGGTAGGATAGGTGATGTATCACCCTGTATTCCCCCGCCTGCTTCTTAGGCACTAGCCCCAAAAGTGACACCCTAAGGTTGGCCAATGGAGGGGCCCCAAATGGCTCCACCACCCTCCCCACTGCCACTTCCTTTCGAATTTTTTGATCTAATGTGGCCTCCCTACCCCACATAGATTTCAAGTTCATTGCCATCATCACCTGCCACCTAACCTAGAACTGTAAGCCAAATCCCTTTTTAAAACCTACCCATAATTTCCTAGCTGCCTCCCTATCCAGGTAATCCTTAAGCCACCTTGCCATTGCCTCTATCTTGATGGGAGTGCTGGCAAGCTGGAATTCACACCTTCCTTCAATCAGTCTGGTGCTGGGTTTGGTACCTGTGCCCTCTCCCTGCTCCATTTGCCATACACCTGCTGTTCCTCCAGCAATGTTGACCCCTGGCAGAACCTGGGTTACCCAAAAAGGGCTGTTGATAAGCCATCTCATGATTCCCGGTCCCTCTTTCCCAGTTGTATCTGCACTTAGAAGCTGGGTGATGCCCACTGCACTTACAGCAGATATGCCAGAAATGGCAGTTGGTCCATGAGCAAAAGGGTCTATTGTATCCCCAGGATGCCTTCACCCTGCTCCCCTCTGTTATCCACTTCTGGCTCTTTCTCTGTTGGCCCCATGTATATCTCCAACCATAGATCTATCTGTCTGGCATCCCATTTACATCCCCAAAATTCAACATTCTTTTCCTGAATTTCTCATCGTATCTCAACCAATTTTGACCCCCTTTTTTATATGCATTTTTTATGATGAGGGAGTAAGTGAGGAGAGGGGTCACCAGTTCTGGACATTTCTCTATAACAATAGCCATAAAATACGTAAAACCCATCGACCAATTGTCCCACTTTTTCCCTTTCCCTGCTTTATCCTCCTCCCCTTTACCTAGCAGCACTATAGCCACTGCCATATCTTTCTTTTCAAAACTATCCTTCTCCTCATATTTATCCATGGTGTCCACATTTGCTAAGGCAAATATGTCCACATACTCCCCTTTCCAAATTTTTTCCTTCACTGCTGTGGGAACATGGTCTGCTAAATGCACCCCAGGGGTCCCTAGCTCCGGCCCGCCTGCAGGTGTTGTGGGTGTCTCCCCCAAACCTGGTGTCACCCCGGTGCCCTAATTTCCCCATCACCTTCTCTAGCTGCCCGATCCCATTTTCCCCCATGTTCTTAAGCATTTGCTCAACATACTTTTTCACACTGCTTTCCATTGTCACCACCTGATTACCTGTTGTTCCCGGGTTGTCATTCCCCATCTGTGGGCTTTTCGTTGGCTCCAGTATGGATGTCAGGACCTGGGGCTGCCTTTCTGGCTCTGGCTGGGTCAACGGAACCACGGGCATGGGGGGGTGCCAATACTGGCACAGGTTCAGTGTCAGGTATGGGTTCCTTTGGAGATGGGCTTTGTGGGGTCGGTTGCTGCCCTTTTCTGGGCTCCGGTGCCCCGTGCCTTACTGGCCCCCACTTCCTCATCTCCTTTTCCCTTCCTTGCCTTCCCTTCCACTTGGTGCCTCTCTTACCCTCATCTGGCTCCGTCGCCTCCAGCAGCCGATTTGCTTTTTCCACTAGGTCCATTACTGCCCGGTAACATTTGTCCTTGTTGGGCATGACCTTGTTTGGAGCCATTCTACTATCTCTGTTGCACCTGCAGGAGAAGCTTACCACATCTGTTAGCCCCCCCCCTTAATTGTTTATTTATTTTTTTTTAATTTAGGACCCTTGCCCCCTTTTGGCTCCCTTCATTCCCCAGCTGTACTTCACTGCGGTCAAAACTAGGAGGAGGGGTGCCCCCCCAACCAGATCAGTCCTGGATCGGGGCCCTCCAAAACCCTCATGTCGCCCTGCATCTCGCTTATTTTATTCCCCGTCTTTCCCTGTTCTGTCTACAGGAGCCTTTCAGTATGTAGGTCTTGTGCATGACTCTTGTCCCCTCCTGTTCATTTGCCATGCATAGTTCAAAAATTGTCATTCGTGACTTTCAACCCACAACCCTTGGTTACAGAAGCAGAGACCCAATCCACTGTGCCTTAAGCTCTGCCTGTAATTTAGCCCTCTCCCCGCTGGCAAACTGCACTAAAATATGTAGGCCAACATGCCCCCCCATGCCTCCTAATGCTGTTGCCCATCTATCACTGACCCTAAGTCACTTAAACTACAGTGTGTCTGACCAGGGGCAGTGTAAAACCAATCCTCAATATTGGTCCGGCTATTCTTTGCCAAAAGCAGCCTTATTCCTTTCCCTTGCATTTGCAAATGACCACCCATTTTACCCACGCCCTGAGGGGATCACCTGCATCCTTACAATGCCGTGGCCTTCTTTGGCATCATTCCCCATTCAGCCCCCAGGTAGATCCTGCACCACCCCCAGCCCCAGCCCCAGATCGCTAATCCTCATTTTGTGAAAATTTCTCCACAAACTGGGTGCTGCTTCGTTATGCTTGAAGCTGTTCCCCAGCTGTTCCAGTGTGTATGGCCTTCCGTTATCCCCCCAAATGCCAGCATCTGTTGGTCCTCGCTACCACGTGGTGATGACATCACACGCCATGCCACGTGGTAGGCCCCAAATCCTCTCCCTGTCCTGCTGCTCTCTCTCCTTGCACTTGCCCCGTTTTCTTTCAAAAACCACAGACCTGCATCATATCCCTTCTCTTCACTTCTCCTTCCCCATGGGGTGCTTCTTGAGCCACCACAGCTCTCAATCCTGATGGACACCTTGTGGCCTCAGCCTCTATCCCTCTCGGACTGTCCAGCTTACCCCACTCCTTTTCTTTTTCCCTCACCAGGTGTGGCTTCCATTACCAGAAAACTCCCTCATGGTCCACTGGAAACCACCCCAAACTCGAGCTCCCAACACTCCCATTGCAAACGCAGTCTCCCTGAGCTTCCACTTCACTCACCGTGCATGTTCTATTACCGGAAAGCTCCCTCCGATCAGCAGGAGACCGCTCGAACTCGAGCCCCCATGCCATCTTGGTCTCCCACCACCAAGGCTTTCCCCCACATCTCATACACTTTCACCTTCAGAATTACCACATTTCAAACAGCCGCTCTTTCTTTCTACACAAACTGCTGAAACCCTTACCCCTCTGTCCTCAGAACTCCTGGCCCGTTCAAAAACACCAAATCCTGTACCTTCCCAGATTATTTTTTTTAATTTTTATTTTATCTTTAATAGTGATGATTACTCAAAATGCTAATTCAAAATGCCTACTGGCATGAAATAATTCTCGCCAACTGACATACATCCAGAGACTACTCTCTCAGAGCAAAATTGTGTGCTCCCTGGGCTGTGCAGCCCCATAAGAGGTGGCCCTTCTTGTTCCTCCCCTGGTCTTGGCCCAATCTTCTTCTTCTGCCACCTCACTACCCTGTCCCCTCCCCCCTTCAGATCCCCTCCCCTTCTGTGACCTCATCCGTCTCTCCTTCCTGGGAGGCGTCGGCCTCCCTCAGGTCCCTGCACCCCCTTCTCCTTCACCTTCCTGAGCTCCCACACTTCTTTGATGGGGCTTCAGGACAATGGGGTCTACCCTTTTACAGGGGCAGCCCTCTTTGTTTGCAATTGCATGCAACCATTAGTGATTGCAACCAACACAGAGGTGAATGTTTGCACAGTGTATATGGCGGAGTCATGCGGTGATGTTTTGTGGACATTATGCACACAAATGTCTCCATTTGAAGAAATTAGATTTTCCAGCAACATTAATACAGGAGGAAATGTGCTTTGCACAGAGGCAGACAACAGTGACCTGAAGATGCAGAATGGCAGTAAGCAGGAGAAGGTTGCCTGAGGAAGAAAGGGTGAGGAATAGACAGTTCAATGCCAGATAGATGGATGTGCTGGTGAAGCAGGTCCTTCTTAAAGATTGATTCCTATATGGATAAGTGCATGAAAACAGGTTACGAATAAAGTCTAGAACATCTCATCAAACCCAAACTCGGGAAATCCTCTAAAATATTTATTATTATAGCATTTTAAACTAGCCTTTTCTCATCAAACAAATAAGTTGAAATGAAAATCATCCAACACTCCTTTGTGGGAAATTTTACTTTCTTAATACAAAGTCCTGAGAAAATGTGCCTAATGTAATCTGTGACACGCCTATTCAGGTTTCAAAAAGCTGACTTAAATATCCCTCTTTGGAGTGTTCTCATAAATAAACAGTTTGGTACAAGAGTATATGTCCTGTTTTTATGTCTCTATTTTGCTTGGTTATTCAATTAGATCACCCCCCTCCTCAGGAGGCCCTAAAAATATGACCTTGAACATAACTGTTTTTACCCCATTCAGTTATGTTCACAGTTTGTCCCCAAACTTGAAATATAAGTGCAATTTTTTTAAATCTATGCTGTACTGTGAAGTTGCCCCCATGACCTGTTCACGTCCATGTCTGCTGAATGTTTGGCTGAGCACTCGTGGGACTATGGAGCTGCTCACAAAGCCATCCAAATCACTGATAGTGCACAAGACTGGGGTGGTATTTCGGGGGGGTATAAAAAGTTGCTCCACTGCATTCTGCCCTTTTAGTCATTCTGCCAACCAGCATTGATTCGTTCTTGTCCCGCAGTCAATCCCCTTGTTACACTGTGATCTTTGGAGCCAGGTAAGGGAGTAAAGTTACATATGCATGCAAAGAAAGGTGCTTAACAAAATTAAATGATTGTTACCACTGGTCCCAAAGCATTTGTGGGATCTTTGTGACCCATGAAGTATTACGTAGTGTCAGTTATTTTTCTTATGTGGCATAGTATAACAGAACTAACTTTTTTTTGATGTTGAGACATAAAACATGTTTATGATCCTGTTCACCATGAGACCTTTACCTACTTGACCTCTCCCAGCCTACTGTATTTTGTTGAATAAAACTGAAGGTACATGGATTTTACTTTTACATAGACTTGCTTTTAAAGATTACTGGTCTATTGTTTTTTCTGTCACTGACCTGTGATATTTATTCCATTTTCTCCCTTAGTCTCAAAGTGTGTGCAGTAATAATTTTCTACAGATATTGTGGTCAACAAACAATAATTAAATAAATAAATAATAAAATTGTTGTGATTTTTAAGCTAATCTAACTTTAGGGGTGGAACAGTTTTTTTTTTTTGGCTGTTTGTGCAAGCATCTGATACAGTCAGTAACTCCCCAGCCCCCAAAACAAAAAAGCCACTCCAGCCTGCACAGGTGTTTATGAGTACTCCCCTGACTGAGGGCAACACAGAGAAAGGTTACACAGTAAGCTAACTGTGGTGGTTTTGGGGAAGTGGGGGCTGCATGATGTGGCCCTTTTTGATTCCATCCTCTGGTGACAGTATATCACGAATGCACAAAACCATGTGGCCACCTTTTTCACAGGCAAAGGTTTCCTATGGGAAAAACTGGACAGATTGGGTGTGACAAGTGGTCCTTATCTGCTGTTAAACTATGTGTAGGTATACCAAACACCATGATCAAATTTCAATGTGGTTTTCATTTGTTTGATGAGATTATTTAATCACAGGCTTGATCTAAATCCAGCCACAAAGCCATGGGGGACTTCAACATGCCGGGAGTGGATTGGAGCACCTCAGCCACTGCAAATAAAAGGGAGCAAGTACTTCTGGATGCAATCCAGGAAAGCTTCTTAATGCAAATGGTCAGTGATCCAACCAGGTTAGCGAACACCCTAGACCTGGTGCTGGCTGATGGAGACTTTGTGAGAGAGGTGGGGGTGGAGGAACTGCTAGCTGGGAGTGAACACCATTCAGTATGGTTCACATTGAACATGGATAAGAAGGGAGTGGAAATGGGTACAAGGGTGTTGGACTTCAGAAGGGCTGACTTTGGGAGGATGGGGGAGGTAGTAAAGGGGCATCTGGCCAGAATCCAAGCAAATATGGACACAAACCAGAGGTGGGAGGTCATAAAATTGGGGGTTGTAGAGGCAACCAAAACCTGCATCAGGGTCCAGAGTAAGAGAGCTAGGGCCAAGAAACCCATCTGGTTGAACAAGAAGGTCATGGATATGGTAAGGAAGAAAAGAGCCACCTTTTTGAGGCTCCAAAAAACAGGAAGAGGTGAGGACAGAGAGGATTATCTGAAGAAATCAAAGGATGTGACAAAGGTAGTAAGGGCAGCCAAGGCATCTAAAGAGCTCAAGCTCACTCAGGGCATAAAGAAGGGTAAAAAGGAATTATTCAGGTACATCAGGGAGAAAAGGAGTTGCAGGGACAATATAGTAAATATTAAGAGGGATGGGGGATTGGTGGAAACAGGAGCAGAGCAGGCAGAATTGTTTAATGAATACTTCTGTTCAGTGTTTATGAAGAAGAAAGGAGGG
This sequence comes from Neoceratodus forsteri, assembly GCA_016271365.2. NCBI lineage: Eukaryota > Metazoa > Chordata > Ceratodontiformes > Ceratodontidae > Neoceratodus > Neoceratodus forsteri. The sequence goes on from CM057458.1 coordinate 852,242,315, forward strand.
GCCCTACCAAGGTGGGGTGGAAGAGCAGGCTCAGAGGGAGGGGATGACAGATGGGGCAATCACTGATGGCATGGTACTGGAGGGCTTGAGGGCACTGAAGGTGGACAAGGCACCAGGGCCAGATGGCATTCACCCCATGGTATTGAGAGAGCTGGCAGAAATCCGGGTGGGACCCTTGGCGGACCTGTTCAATGCCTTCCTGGACTCAGGGTGTGTACCTCAGGACTGGAGGATGGCACACGTGGTGCCCCTCCATAAAAGCTGCCCCAAAGATGAACCGGCAAATTGCAGATCGGCAAGCCTCACATCCATCATGGGTAAACTGAGGGAGAAAATACTGAAGAAAGACTAGTGTCCCTACTGGAGACTAATGGGCCACAGGATGACATGCAGCATGGGTTTGTCACAGGCAAATCCTGTCAGTCCAAACTGTTGTAACTATGACTGGGGAATTAGACGGTTGGACAAGGGCCATGCAGCGGATGTCCTGTATCTGGACTTCAGTAAGGCATTTGACTCAGTGCCACATGGGAGGCTGGGAAGCAAGCTGGCAGGTACAGGGTTGGGGAGAATATGGTGGGATGTGTAGTTAACTGGCTATATCTTCAAGGAGATGGGAGGCGATCCTGCCATTGTACAGGTCACTGGTCTGGCCACACATGGAGAACTGCATGCAGCACTGGCATCCATACCAGAAGTGGGACATTAAGTTACTGGAGGGGGTGCAGTGCAGGGCAACAAAGATGATCCAGGGACTAGGGGATATGCCTTATGAAAGAAGGCTGATGGAGTTGAACATGTACTCACTGGAGGAGAGGAGAGATGGGGGGTATGATAGAAATGTTCAAGTACATTACAAGGTACATGTGCAAGATACAGGGGCAATGTGAGAGGACATTTCTTCATGTAGAGGGTGGTGGAGCCCTGGAACAGACTACCAGATGAAGTGGTGGGGGCCAAATCAGTGGAAGCATTTAGGGCTGAGTATCGGGAGGATGGCAGGGGCTGGCAGGGAGGTGGATGTGTAGGGTGGAAAAAAAAGGAAGACTTGATGGGCCAGTATGGTCCTTTTCTGCCATCAAGCTTGTATGATTCTATGATTCTATATGTGAAAGGCATTAACAAAACAGGCATGGGGGGCTATTTAAGTTAAGGGATGATAGGGACACTCAAGGTCATAAACTGAGATTGAAGGAGGGAAGGTTCAGGAGATAAATTAGAAGACACTTTTTTATGGAAAGGGTGGTATCAGGGTAGAATGCATTGCTTGCAGAAGTGGTATCCTGTACAACAGTGGGCTGCTTCAAAGGGTGGGACAGGGTAAGAGGGAGGGTCAGGGGAAGGAAGGGAGGGAGGGGCAGCTGCAGTATAAGGGTGTTAGCTGCACACTCAAACATACTCGATAGACCATAAAGCCTTTATCTGCTGGCAATTTCATATGTTTGTATGTTCGTATGATGTAATATTCGGGGGAAGGGGTAATAACATATTACATAGTGTGGGCCTTTGTTTGGACAGCCTTAGTTTGGGCTCTAAAAGGCCTGGTTTCTTAATCTGGGTAGAGACAAGGCTTTGCATATTTGATGGTACCACAGTAGCTTTGTATACCATGTTGTTTTTAGATTAATTTCATATTCATGAATTTGTTAATTTTATATCAGGACCCTAAAATATTGTGCATATGTGTGTGGGAGGGGCACAGTGCTTACTGAACACACTGTATTGTTTAATGCTTCTGTATGCATAAACAAAATTTTTTCTTGTATTATATCCACATCATGTGTTACGAAGAATGTGGGTTGGGGGGCAGTACTGCATGCACATGGGCTACCTGTTCAAAATGATAATGAGCTTCAGGTGTTTGTAAAATGGCAGCCCAAGTGTCTTCAATACTGGGAATTTTGGTTTAATTGTTTAACAAGCAGTGTCTGGTATGATTTTTTTAGGTTGTGCATCTCCTTACCACTAAAACAATTTTTTTGTTTCTGCATACTGGGTTTTGTCTGGGGAAGGGGAGCACTCACATGGGCTTGCGCTTTAACATCATTGTGTGAAAAAAAATTTATTTGTACTATTTGAGTTATTGCCTCTTATTGTGATTAACATTGCAGTTTTTTGTTGGTATAGCTGTGCTCCATTTTGTGTGTAGCTGGGTGGATATGTGCCTCTATTTTGTTTGCAGATGGGTGGATGCAAGCTTCTGTTATGCCTGGGTTTTACTCCATGTGCTGATATCATGCCTATACCATAAGTAATCTCATTGCAACACTGTGATATTGCTATATTGCACTAACATAAAGATACAGGTATCCATTGTACAAGCATGGGTACTAGGACTATGTCTGCCACCGATATTTGCTGCTGTATATTATGTTTACATCATTTTATGGTTTTATACATGTTTTATGTTTATTACACCTGATATGCATATATTTTATTGTAATGTGTTTACCTAGGTTATATGTGTTCCTTTTATATTCTGATATAGTCATATAATCATGTTTCATATATGGATCTTCAATATAATAGGTCTATAAAGCATACAAAAAAATCTGGTAATACCCTCAAAGGTTCAATGATAATAGTATTGTGAATCACTGGTAATACTATAGTTCTGGGCTGATAATAGGATAGTTGCAAGCTTCAGAGAGAAGATACCTCCTGCCCCCACGTCCAAAGAGTGCCTCCTCATTGGCCATTTTTCCTGTGTGGGCGGGCAGAACAGTTTAAAAAACATGGCCTGCACTTCTCTCGCTTACCGAGAGTGAACTCGGTGATAGCACTTCTCCGATTTTATGTGATGTTTTCTCCTGAAGAAATGAAAATATCTGGTTGATCCTGCCATTCAAGAGCAGGTAGGATGTGAATAAAAAAAAAAAAGTGGGCAGGAGGTGGCAACCATCATTAGCGAGCGTACAGCATAGGACAGTGCAGCGGTTGACCAGTACAAACTCAGTTCACTAAAATGGTCGACCGCCCATTAGAAAAAAAACATTGTATCCATATATTAAATAAAATAACCGATAGGTTTGTGTGTCCATTACCAGGGAGTACTAGCATCTTCAGGTTCTGGACACATTGGAACCTCTCGAGTTTCGCTCTCGAGGTTCACATGTCCAGAACCTCTCAATGATATTACTCCCTGGTAATAGACACAAACCTATCTGTTATTCTCTATGTAATGTGTCTTATACCAAAGTCTTATGCCATGTACATTTTGCTTATGCTGCTTTCTCTTTGTTCATAACATATAGCTTACAATGTATTTCCTTTGTTCTGAGAAGTCTTACTTACTTTGTAACTTTATTTCCTATGTAATTGCCCAAGGGAGACACCTTATTTACATGCCTTATCTAATGCTGTATGTTTATCATATCTGTAACTGTACTATTATCAGTCATATATAATTGTATGCACACCAGCTCCTCTGGGCGAAAGAGACCATACTCAAGGACTGGTGGGAAATCTGCTACCTTGTGATTGCTTTGTCACATGCTTGCATGCAGATTTGTAATAAAACTGCTTTTTATTACATACTGCTTGTGGTATATTCTTTGGATAGACAATCCAACATACAAGGATCTGATGGTAAGCTAGACTTACCGTAACACTTCCATTTAGTTTGCAGATGGGTGGATGCATGCCTCCATTTTGTTTGAAGCTGGGTGGATGCATTCCTCCATTTTGTTTTTCTGATGGGTGGATACATGGTTCCATTTTGTTTGCAGTCAGGTGGATGTGTGCCTTCATATTGATTGCAGATGGGTGGATACATGCCCCCATTTTGCTTGCAGATGGATGGATCTGTATGACTGGATAAACAGTTCTTGCATCACATGTAGTCTCCTGCAGCTCTGGGTGGATGCACATCATTTACAGATGGTTGGATGCATACTTCCATTTTGTTTGCAGACATCTGGTTGCATGCCTCCATTTTGTTTGCAACTAGGTGGATGTGTGTTTCTCTTTTGTTTGCAGCTAAGTGGATGCATGCCTTCATTTTGTTGGCAGCTGGGTGGATGCGTGCTTCCATTTTGTTTGCAGATGGGTGGATGTGTGCTTCCATTTTTTTGCTGCCTGGTGGATGTGTGCCTCCATTTTGTTTGCAGTCAAGTGGATGCATGCTTCCATATCATTTGCAGATGGGTGGATGCATGTTCCCATTTTGTTTGCAGATGGATATATCTCTATGAGTTGATAACCACTTCTTGTATTGCATGTAGTCTCTTGCTCTGCTGGATGGAGGCATGTCTCCATTTTGTTTGCAGACAGGTGGATGTGTGCCTCAATTTTGTTTTCAGTTGGATGGATACATGCCTCTATTTTGTTTGCAGATAGCTGTTTGCTTGTCTCCATTTTGTTTCTAGACAGGTGGATGTATGCCTTCATATTGTTTCCAGCTAGGTGGATGCATGCCTCCATTTTGTTTGCAGATGGGTGGATGCCTATTTCCATTTTGTTTACAGATGGGTAGATTTGTGCCTCCATTTTGTTTGCATCCAGGTGGATGCATGCCTCCATTTTGTTTGCAGACAGGCAGATGCATGTTTCCATTTTGTTAGCAGCTGTGTGACAGTGTGCCTCCATTTTGCCTGCAGCCAGGTGGATGCCTGCCTCCATGTTGTTTGCAGATGGGTGGATGCATGCCCCCATTTTGTTTGCAGATGGATGGATCTCTATGCATCGATAACCACTTCTTGCATTGCATGCAGTCTCTTCTGTGAAAAAAAAACTTTTTGCATTGGTATTCTCTTGTGTGAATTATCATTTCAGGCTTTCCAAGAATTCTCTTTTGTGTGAAAAAACACTTCTCGCATTGCATGTATTCTTTTGAGCGAAAAACAATTTTTGCACTGCATGTAAACTGTTTTGTATGAATTATCATGTCTTGCATCGCATGTCTTCTCTTTTGTGTGAATAACAACTTCTTGCATCCCATGCATTTGTTTGTGTGAATAAATAACTTCTTGCATAGCAGTATTCTCCTCTGTGAGTAACCACTTTTTGTGTCACATAGTCTCTTGTGTGCAAAACCAGTTTTTGCAATGCATTTAATTTCTTTTGTGTCAATAACCACTTCTTGCATTGCATATATTCTTTTGTGTGAATAATCACTTCTTGCATTATATGCTTTCTGCCATATCAATTGAAGTTCTGTTACAGAAAAATTTGGCAGCCCTTAATTTTTGAAATCAACTTGTGTTTAAACAGTTAAATTTTTAGAGGAATGGAATTGAGAAGAAGGCCCAATGTGTCCATGACACCCATACTTGGAGATGCACTGCAGAATACAGCCAACCTTCCAATGGCCAAGGAAAAAAACAAGCATTACAGAGCAAACATCAAGAGAGACCTGGTCTGTTATCAACACTATTTAGAGAAATCTGCAGCACGCTGACATGCAAATCTTGCAAACATGAATGATGAGCAGCACCACATCTAAAACCAGAAGGATAAAAAGAGAATGCAGAGTTACAGAGAAGCTCAGAAGCAGAAGAAACAAGTGCAAGCTGAAGCAAGTAGTGCACCCACTAAACAACAATATGGGCTGGAAAGCAAATGACATTAGCACATAGAGAATTTAAGAGGGAGAGAAAAAGGCAACAACATGCAGCAATGATGAGCCAAGAAAAGGAGAAAAATTAATGAAAAACAACACAAGAAATAGTAGGAAAAAAAGGACCTAAAAAAGCAAGGACATGTTGCCACAATCACCACCATCTCAGCAATACCAGTGGTGTGACAGTGAAAAAGAGAGAGCTGTGTACAACACTGGTTGATCGAAATATGATGTTCCCCTAAGAAAGGCCAAGCAAAAAGCCAGAAAAGATCTACCTAAATTGCCAATCCAATTTACTGCCATAATGGAGAAGACCTTGTTTACTTGTTCACCATCCAAACAAACTGCCATGCTTGGTGTAATGTGCTTCACAGTCTACACAACCTACTAGACAAACTGATGGCTGCTCTCATTGAAAAGATGTCACACCTAAAAAACAATATCAGAAAATGTGATAGATGGCTGAACTTGGAATTCATAAGCACTGCACTTGTATAAAAAAATACAAGCAGCTCAGATCAGAAAGCACAACATTAGGTATCAGCTGGAAGAGGCTCATGGAGGTATTGTGAGGGGAAATGGAATGGAATGGAGCACATGGCACAAGTCTGCATTTCCAGAGGGAACAGTGGAGAAAGTAGAGAGCTTTTTTGAACAGTGTGCAACCTCTCTGCCTCACAAAATACATATTCAAAAAGAACAGGCAAATAAAGGTTATATCTTGAGAACCCTCTTTATAGTCTTCACAGTGAATTCACTCAACAGAACCTGGACACACCAGAAGGAACCAGGAAATTTACCTTCTTTTTCAGCTTGAACTATAAACGTTTTGGAACTTGAACTGCCCTTTCTTGTTTCTTATTACATGCTGTGATGATTTAAAGTCCCTGTTACATGTGCATCCATATTTTATTGTCCCTTGTTACATGTAAAACCCAACTTTAATGTCCCCCATTACACATGCAACTTTGTGGAATTTTTTTCTCAGGACCCTAAAGGGGAGTTATCCTGCACCGTAATACATTTTATTAAGTGAGTGACAGCATAAAAAATGCTTATAATAATCTTTATATTATGCATTTTTTAAATTGACACTAATGTCCCACTTTGGTAGTCTTTTTTGTGTTTAGACCCATTTGAGGATACAGTCAGGAATGTCGCCAAGGCTGAGAAGGCCCGTATTGAGGAGACAGTGGCCAGCAGGATCTCCTGGATGCAGAGCCTGCCACATACACCAACACAGAACCACAACAGATAGGACAACCAGACCCAGTGTGAGGGTGACCACCTGCAACATCTGTGAGCACAGCATGCAGCTGGATGGATATGGCCAGACACGGAAATGTCATCAGTTAAGTTGTCTATGTGCCATTTGGCTAGAGCTGTTCTGAATGTTTGTAAAACAGCATGCATGCCTATTCAGCATGTTGTATCTATGCTCCATGGAAGCTGCCCACCCCCTCCCCACTGTGAAGGTTATATGCTGTTTGTAAATAGTTGCACAGATTCATGATCCCAATCAATATGTACTTTCTGAGTGTGTTAAGCATGCCACCTGGCTTTGATAAGCCCTGTTGATGAACCATACCACCAGTTAATGATGGACGTGTGTTTTGTGTCCCAGTAACTGGGACAGCTATTCCCTCTGCCTTACAAAACACCAGGTCAGGACCTAGTTGGTTTGTGGCACAGGGTGTGTACACAGTAGTTCTGTGCATATTATGGAACAGTGTTGTGCAGTGTCACTGCTATGACTGGGGAACAGGTACTATCAGAGCCAGCCTAGGAAACAGTTAATGTGTACATACACCTGCAGCCGTGGATACTGACAGTATGCATCAATGTTCACAATTTGCACAGTATACAGTTGACAATGTGGGTGCCTATTTCCACTACAGTGTTTATTCTGAGGTTAGTATGATGTGTGTACTGTGCTTGGTGTCCATCTGTGTGTCCTCCACATGAGGTGATACCATGTAGACCACCATGCCTGCATACAGCATGATCATAGCCACACCACTGTACGTGCAGTAGTGCCAGGGTTTTTTTTTCTCTCCAATCTCTTTACTCCTGTCACCACTTGCAGGGGCCCTATCGGTCACCCCACCTTGTCTACCCCTGTTGTGCACTCCTCAGTTGGAGATGCTGTTCCTCCAACCCACCAGTGGCACACCTACCTGGCATTCCTCAGGCTTCCTTCTGCACCACAGCAAACATTCCAATCCAGTACCAAGGCAGGCAGAGGTGAAGAAGGGAGGCAGTTAGGTCCCAGGGAGGCAGATCCAGTGTGGGTGTAGTGGTGGGAATGAAGTCTTCCTCCCGACATGTGGGGTGTTTCCTGGTTTCCTTGGTTAGCCCCTCCAGAGGCACAGACGTGTAATGACATCCAGCATGGGTATGAGCACGATCCTGCACTCCTCCCCAGGACATCTGCTGCCAGCCCCCAATCCTTACATGGCCCATGCTGTTCCACAGCATGCCTCCGTGTGGTGTTGCTGCTGCCAGGGAACCATGACCCTCACATCCCTGAGAGAGGATAGCTGTCCATCAGATGCTCAATCCTCCCTCTCCTGGCCATCCCCCAGCAACCCAAACTCATTCCCCACCCTGGGTCACTGGTGTGGTGTGAGGTAAGGGGCTCAGTGCCTTCACCTTTCTGCACCACTGGGCTGGTGGTAGTGCCAGGGTTGATGAGACACGTACCAGACATTGTCCTGTAGCTTGCACGTCTGTGCAGTGCTCTGTGTTAGATGCCATCTCTGCACAGTGGGTGTGCATGGAACATACCTGTTGTGCCCCTTGATGTACTGTCATACACTTACAGACTGTGTTCTGTGTTTCATATCTCTACAGCACTAGCAACAGGGGTGAGGCATACCTCAACCAGGGACATGGGTAGTATACACAGGCATGGCTGCATCCCAGAAATCCACAGCTGGACTTACCAGATGAGCAGAAGTAACAAAAGCATTGTCAGCCCTGGAGATCACAGCAGTGTCCAGGCAGAAAGGGTCAATAATATTTTCCAGGAAAAAATGTCCACTGCAGACAGCCTTGAGGTGGATGCTGATGAGGGAAGCCAGCCATGAGTGCAGTACCATGAATCAAAAAAGTCAGATCTACCAGCAAAGAAATCAGACACAACTGTTGAAAATTAAAGCAGAATGCAAGTATACCCCCTTACAAAGGTGTTTTGCTGATGTGTTAGTAGTTGCTGGTGTTTCAAACCTGTGCTCTGCATCAGTCACAATAAAAGCTACTTGCATTTTACTTTAGTTTTCAATGATTGTGCCTGATTTCTTTGCTGGGAGTGTTGGCTTTTTGGTTTTGTGAGAGAGGGGCAACAGCCAGCCAGTGCTGAAGGATCCAGGATATCTGTGGACTGGTCAATGCTAGGGTAGCCTGCTTGGATATGTAGCTGTTTGTTATATATTGCACAATACAGACACACATGCCTAATTTGGATGCTGGTTAATGTATGTTCTTAATGCATGTGGCATGCATATTTCTGGCCTATGCATGTCTACTGCCACTGTGATGCATTGTGCATTGTCTACACATGCTGGGCTTTGCAAATGGTCTTGCATTGTGTTTGATGCATACATTTCTGTGTACTGTCCTGTGCCACATGATGCATCCATGTGTATAGCATGGCACATACACTGCACCATCTGCATTGGGTACCTGGATGGAGTTCAAAGGAATTGTTGTGTGGTCTCTGTGTGTGTATTACAAGACCAGTGTTCCCACTGGTGCTGCCTAACTGCCTACATTAGGCACAGCATGGACACATAGGGTTCAATGGAATTGTTGTGTGGCCACTGTGTATGTTTTGCAGGACCAGTGGGAACACTGGTGCTGCCTAACTGCCTACATTGGGCACAGCATGGACACATACCTGTATACTACTGTGTTGCATAGTCATACAGGGTATCCATGTAGCCATGTCAACATTGACACAGATGTACGACAATATGTCTGGGTGGTATCCATGCTGATCCTGGACAGCCATGTGTCACATGACTGGGGCACAGATGGCTAATAAATGTTCAGTGATGCTCTGGTGATGTCTGTACACATCACAGTAGACAGTGTGGCAATCATACAGGCATGTTAACACCACTCATAGTAATGTCACAAATCAGGTACACACATGTCATTTGACCCTTGCCTCACATTCTTGTGCTATGTAGACCATCGTGTAGCACTGCAGCCCTGTTGCATGTGCAGGACATGTCTTGTGCCTGTGTCAGCTGGTTCTTGTTCTGCACTCATGCAACATGGCAGATATCACCTCTGATATTTACTTTGTAACTCACAAATGCATCATATCCATATGGGGAGTGGCAAAAAATGTCACCACCACAGTGAACACCCCTACATTGTTGGTCCACATGTCCTGTGTTTATACAGGATACAGTTGTGTGGGGCCACATGTTGGCACTTGTGTATTGCTGTCTGCATGCCATGAGGTCCACCATAGAGCACAGTTGTTTTCTTTATGCCTGTTGTGCCTACAGTGTTCCATCACATATACACCGCTCATGTCTATGTCCCACTGTCTGTCCCACCCCTCATGAGTGATGTTCTACACCATATGGGTGTGTGCATAGTGTATGTGTTGCTCAACTGATCATGTCGACTGGATATAGTGCAACACAGGTGGGTCATGGGGTATGGCACACATTTCAGTTGTTTGTGTCTGCACCACCATGGTTGTGTGTAGTATGGTTCTGTCCTTACCATGGTCCAAATGCTGCATTTGTTACATATGTGCAGTGGTGCCTAATGCCAGTGCACATGTCATCTAGAGGACATATCTGAACTTTTGATGAAATTCTGCCTGCCCTACATCACTGCCCCAGTGCCTTATAAAATACTCAAAAAAACACAACCATAACTGTATTTAACAAAAAAATGGTGGCCAGTGGTCCTTCCCCCCCACCCAATCATCTGCCTTTGTCTGACTCCAGACTCCAGAGTCTCATGCATACTTGTAGTAACCCCCTAATCCCTATCAACCGTATTTGGCAAAATATCCTCCCTGATGGTCTAGTGGTAATGAACCCCCCCCTCCCTAATCTTTCCCTATCCCAGGACACCAATCCTGATCACCATATGTATTAAATAAAATATAGGCTGGCCCCATGGGTGCCGGGCAATGGCAGATCACCTGACATGCTGATATCTCAGATCTGTGCCTGAGCTCAGGACAACAGGATCAGAGGCTGACAGGGAGGGCTCAAGAGTGTCCTGTGAATGCTTTCCTCCCTGGTGGAGGGTCAAGAGGCATCACCCTTAGGTGGCTACTGGTGGCCTAGTTCGGCACTGCACGTTGTGGCGTGGGTGACCACATGGTACATGCATCATCTGCTAAGATGCCACAGCATGCCTCCAAGTGAGTAGGTGGAACAACACTGGATGAATGGCCACACAAGCCATCTGGATGATGGTGGCCTATCCTACCGTTGCCACGATAGCATGGGAATGCCCATGCTGTACTCTCACTGCACCAACGAGGTTTGAAGAAGGGGCTGTGGCATTGGAAAGTCTCTCCTCCAGTTCATGACCACTGGAGGGTGTCCCCTCCAACAAAAGGATACGGCGGGTCAGTTGGGGGGGTGGCACACTGAGGGGCAGTGGATGACTGACTGGCAGCCAGGCAGGCACTGACTAGGGTTGGGAATAGGTTTAGAAAAAAATTCTACATTTTATTTTATACATATGAGGACCAAGATTGGGGTCTGGGGATAGGGATGGACTAGGGAGGTGGGGTTCATTACCACTAGACCACCAGGGAGAATATTTTAATAAATATGGGGGATAAGGATGGAGGGGGGAATTCCACAAGTATGTATGAGAATCTGGAGTCTGGAGTTGGACATCAGTGGGTGATCAGGTTGGTGTAGGGACCACTAGCCACCAGTTTTTTTTTTTAAGTTATTTAATCGGGGGGTGAATTGACTGTTGACGGTGGGAGGGTGCCAGCCAACATGGGGGTATTTAATACGTTGGGGAGGCATTGCTGGGGGGGGGTAGAACAAGGTGAAATTTCACCCTAAACATTCAGAAGTGTTTTGATCCGCCTCAGGCAGCAGCTTGGAAACGTCCTCAGAAGTTTCTAGATATTGTGAAAGTTCCACTAAGGTGGAAATGGAAATGGAAACTTTTGCACAACTGTATGAGGCAAACATACCAGAAGCTGACCTAGGAGGTGCCTGGCAAGAGGCAGAAGCCAGCTGGTGTAGTTTGGCAGTGAGTCACAGACAAGTTGCTACTGTCAGCCAATGTAGGCTGTGCCATCAGTGGAGTCATGAGGATTAAGATGTATGGATGAACCAGATTTTGATGATTGACTCCACAGATTAACACTGTTTACCAAAAGGATTCTTGATTAAGCCTAATGTGTTGCCTGTCAAAGCACATGTCTACATCAACATCAACAGCATTACAGTACAGGTGAAGAATGTGACCAACTGTGACATCACGATATGGAAGGGATGCACTTTGGCTTGAGTGTACTGTGCAGACACAGCAGTACAGCCAAAGCCTATGGTAGGAGAGATCCTTTGAGGTATTAACCTACAGCATTCAACTTTTGAGTTGAGTGAGTAGTGAAATATCGAGAAATGATGACATGTTTAGAAATCATATTTATGTGTCCCTGATTATAAATTTTGCTAAGAGGTGCAGACCCAAAGGGCCCAGTGTTCCTTGTGGCCATAAATTGTTGTTACTATGCAAGTTCCTTCTATCATAACAATACTATCTGTCTGTGTTACTACTTTATGTATGTAACAGCACACATGAGATAAATAATATGACAAAAAAACTTTCCAGGTCTTGGTTACTGTTACACTGTTTTTACACTTGGAAAATAAAGAAACAGAAAAAAACATCAAGCCTATTGCAAGTTTTAAGTAAATAACTTAATCAAATTAAAATGGAAGCAGTGTTTACTATTTAGATTAATCATCAGAGAAAGCAAATGCTGTATTTCCTTCACACTGCTGGTTTGGGAAAAGACACATTAACACTAAAGTAAAGATTTATAGTAAGCTGTTTTGTTTTTGTTCTATTAAATAAATTATAACTTTTATTAGAGAAAGTGATTTGTAGATGCATTCGAAATAGATTATTTTATGCATGGTAACTCCCTTATTTCAATCTCTGAGGATCCATCCTATCTTACTGTGTGGGGCTGATGGTATGCTTATAATGTGAAAATGCAGCTTGATGTAGGCCTGCTTATGTGTTAAGGTAGAAAACAAGTAGTGGGATACAAATGAGGTTAGTGCTGGCTAATAAACAGTACCCGTTTATAAAGCTGTCTTCCTACCCAGTATGTGGTTCAGAAATACTATAGCTGCAAGAAAAAACCCAATGTTCAGTAAAATTGTAACAGGTACTGTATGCCACATTAGTATGGACTAGACTACATATTTCATGGCATAAACCTTTAATAAGATAGTACCCAGTACTTGATCTTTTTTTTCACAAAGAATGGAACTGAAGCAAAACAGCACTGATCTATCATGCCAATGATGTTGTTTGACATTGTTTTTTTTTGTTTTGTTTTTTGCAGTTAATCTTGTTTATGCTTCTTGTCATGGCGGCTATCTCTCTCGATCCCCAAGCCTCATCCCCCACTTGCAGCTTACCTTTCAGCTGCCCCACGGCTGTTCCCCCCGTGGTGGGGGGACAGGATCCCCAACTCACTGAAACACATGGATCCTTGCTGAAGGTTTCTGCCTATCGCGGAAGTGGCGCCTGCAGGAATTAATTCATTCTTCATTGCCAGGACAATTTTTCTCCATTAGTTATTTTTACCCTGAGATGCAGCATGCAATGACACCACAAGGAGAGTGTGCACATGCTACTGCATGCGCTTCTCCAAGCATCTTCCTTATCTCTCCCCCTTCTGAGCATTGGTGTGCCAGCCCCTAGCCTCTGCTAGGAGTCAGTCATGCACCGAGTGCTGATGTCTGCCCTCCCTGTAGAAGGAGAGCAGTCCTTGGATGTTCAATCCTTCTCCTCCCCTGCCGACTCCCCACAGCCCATGCACATTCCAGAACACGGGTTGCCGGTGTAGCACGAGGTAAGGTGTCCAGTGCCTCAGCCTTCAGCACCACCAGGCTGGCTCAGACATTGTTTTGTAAAGCTGGACATGCATTGTCACTTCATAGTGTGTTGACTTTCTGCATTTGACCAACTCAAGAGCACACATACAAAATGGCTTTCCAACTTTGCTGGAAATGCATCTACAGTTCCATCACAGTCTAGTGCATGAGTAATAACTCTTAGGCGATAGTACCTACAATCATTTGTACTAGTTCCAGAGACACTAATGCAAAACATTAATGAATAATAAAGAAACTAGTCAATGAGACAGTTTATGAATAAGAAGACTAGTTTGAAAATCAGGTTAATCCAGGATGAACTGGATACAAACTGTACATGCTGCTATAACTAGGGATTTTTATGCACTACCAGATGGATATTAAAGACACTGCATGTAAACCTTTGCAATGTAGCAAGCACATGTATGTATATTATATACACACATATATATATATATATATATATATATATATATATATTATAGTGGCACGGTTGCGCCACTATAGTTAGGGTTCAGTGGTCAGTTACATACTAAAGTCAAAAGTTTGGATGTTAATAACTTTGGACCTGTTCAATGGATTTGCCTGAAATTTGGTATGCATGGTGGGGCATGGTTGGTCTCTTGATTTGCCAAATTGTGTTTTGGTCGGACTTACGATCTTTGCATACAAAAGTGCTGAAAATGCAAAATTATCTGTTTTTGGAGGCACCTTTTGGGATTCTGGATGTGGTCCTGCATGGCCGTAGTGTGGCATGCCACTCTGCGAGATGTCTCGTTTGAAAGAGCTTTGGTGGCCAAACATGTCACTTTTTGTTTGGTGAAAAAATATTAAGGCATTCAATAGTTATGCCACTTTTAAGTTCCCATTATAAGTCAAAGGGAAAATTTATATGTATCTTTTGTGAACAAAGAATGGGGTTCTGGCCATCTGGTCCCGCTTGGCGAGCAAAGAATTTGCAGCCTCACGGTTCAAGAATCTTTTTCCCCAATGATTTTTCAAATTCTTTGATCACAAGGTCCACCATCTTGTTTTCAATTTTCCGATCAGAAAAACACAAATATCTGGGCTCAGGGGTCACTTCTGAACTAAAACTTGGATGGGTTTTACTCAGGGGGCTCCGATCTATCAAGCCATGCCTTTGGTTACATCCAAATTGACCTAAAAATAGAGTTATTAGCTTTTAAAATCTTTGTTCATGGCTCGCTAATGATCTTTGATCATGAGCCTGCAAATTCTTTGATAGTGAGATTCTTTGATCGCAATCATGCATCGCAAGCGAGGGACGAAATGGCAAGATTTTAAAATGCATATATGTAGCCCAAGGGTGCCCTACAAAGTTATATAAAGGTGGGTTTTGCTCTGGGGGCTTTGTTCTGCCTCATCTGAATAAAAAAAAAAAAATGAGTTTTCATTATCCCTGGTAGTCTAGCAGCCCCCTTCCCATCATAATAATGTACATAGCGATCCCTGTATCCCTGGTAGTCTAGTGGCCCCCAATGAGTATTTTATTAATATTTCTTTTTCATATGCCTGGTAGTCTAGTGGCTCCCCCAATCTGTATTTCATTATTATTCATATCCCTGGTAGTCTAGCGGTCCCCCACATCACAATAAAATAAATAAGCATGTTCCGTGTCCTGGTAGTCTAGTGGCCCCCCGCTCCCCCACCCAGCCATGCCAAGCCCACCCAGCACCCCCCACCCTTCCCCAGCTGGTGACTGGCACAGCCCACATCTCACCTCCATGGCCAGTCACCGACTGTGTATATTACGAGTGCTAATTCAAACGGATGCTCTGAAATTATTTCTGAGTGCCTGTTTGAATGAGAGCTCATAATATACACAGTCGGCATCTGACCGGAGGTGAGAGGTGGGCTGTGCCTCACTTGGCTCACTGAAGTGAGAGCAGTCCCTGGCAGTGATGGATGGGATTATCTCGAACCATAAATTGCCAAATACATCTTTTTTGCCTGAGGAAATGGCAGAGGATCAAGATGACGCCATCATGCTGGAGGCCAAGTGCCCTAGATGCAGTACCTCTTCAGAACACTTATATTTGGAGATGCAGACAATCAAGTCTGCCTTATTTTCTCTGATAGAGGACTTTAAAGACTTAAAGCCAGCTGTTAAGGAGTTAACTTCCAGAATGTCTGATGTGGAGGCAAGAGTTTCATCTACTGAAAATCAAGTTGGCTTAGTTGGAGCCCTATGTGGTGGGACTAAAGCATCAAGTGGCCAAGCTGGAAGAAAAAGTGGAAGATTTAGAAGGCAGATCAAGCCACAACAATTTGGTGTTGTTGGGGTTACCGGAGGGAGGGGAGGAGAGATCATCTCCAGTCACCTTTATTCAAGAAATCTGTGTTAAGTTTGCAGGCCCCTCCCCAATGGGCCCAGTTACATAGTGGAGTGGGCGCACTGCTCCTTGTAGCAGAAACCTTCACAGGAGGACCCTTCTCTACCCTTCATATTTCGAGTCTTGAACTATCTGGATCAGGATCATTTATTGAAGGCTGCCTGTCAGATGGAGAAACTTCAGTGGGAAGCTAAGCCCTTAAAACTGGTACAAGATTTGAATTTTAAAGTCAGGCAGGATCAGGTGGCTTACTAGGGCATCAAGTCTAAACTCTGGGCTGCTAGTATTCACCACAAGATCTTATCCTGCGAGGCTCGAAGTATTCTCAGACAAAGGTGTTTTCCATTTTGATTCGGCTCCTCAGGCTCAACAAGAGCTTGTCCACCTTTCCTCTTATAATTTTACCAAAAATGGGTGACACAGAGGAGCTGTAGTTCATCGGATGACCTTAATTTGGATCGGAGATAAGATGTTATTGTATAAAAGGTACTTTGTTTGAACATTTTTTGCCTGGACTGTGACCTCATTCTGTAACCCCATTATTCAACTGTTCATGGATTTATTTGGGAACTTCTTGAATATTATGTTTACATTGCATTGCAGAACCACCGAGAATCCATGGCAACATATTTAAATTGATTTTCTATGTTCCCGAGCCTTTATTAATGTCCCATTATTCCTGTCTACTGATTTCCAAATTGACTTTGGCATTTCCATTTCCAAGCTTATCACAGTATACGCTGTAAGAATATCTGAGACCTGGTTGACTTGATTGGCATGTTGTGTCCTTCTACAGCTGTGGCCGAGTTGTTCATATTCCACCAGCTGCCAGATCCAGAGGTTTGTTGGATGGAAGGAATCCTCTGATGTTTGTTAAAAACTGTTACTTCCAATAGACATAACTGTTATTTGAATTGGACTTTATTTGGATTGAAAGCAATTTCATTAAGGGACTATTATGATATTCCATCAGTGTTGTGTTGGATTGGCCTCATTATATCCAGTGTCTCTTTGTCTATTTTCAAATTCTTAATTTTTTTTTTTTCAAATCATACTTTTTCTCCTCCTACCGCCTGTCAGCCCTGACCCTTCAGGGCATCCAAAGGGTCATCCTCCTACCACCTGCTCACCGATACTTACCGTCCAGTCCCCCATGTAGCTTCGGCTTGCCCCCCAAGCAGGGACTAGGTGGGGCAGAGCCCCATAATTCTTTCTTTCATCGGGTCTGGAGGTAGTCATCAAGCAGTTTTAAATCAGAGGCATGCCCCAGGAAGCCCATCCTCCAAGAGCTGACAGGAGTTTTTCCACTCCCCCCCCCACGCAGCATTAGCACCTGATGTCAAGACGTTAGACACCAACATCTGCTGCATGCCTGGGCTGCCCATCTCCCATCTATTGGGAGCTTTCATTCCCCCGAGCCTCTGCCCAGAGTCGCACAAGAGTGGTGGGCATCGACCCTCCCACTCAACCCTGCGTGGAGATGGCGAGCTGTCATGGGATGCTAAAGCCGTACTCCCCCCAGCAACCCACCAGTGACCCAAGTCTGCTTCCGAACCCGGGTTGCCGGCACGGAGTGAGGTGTGGCATCCAGCATCTCAGCCCTCAGCGCCACTGGGCCGGCTTCAAATTTTTTATTTTGTTCAACAAAAAATGGTTTTGGTTATTCTGTAACTTATTTTATTTCTGATTCCATACGAGGCATATTCTGAACAAATTAACAAGGTATATTTAAGCTAGATCCAGACTGGATCATTCATTTGTCTAAAAATGTAGCTGCTGAGCAATTTAAAGATTGAAGGTAATTTTTGTTCTTGCTTTTGTTTTGTTTGTTTAGTTTCATGAGCTCAGCAAAGTAATTTAATTCTTAAAGAACTGGCATTTAATTATTTGATGACAATATGCGGTCGAAGACTACCATCTTAGTCTATTGGAAATTATACAATGGGGTATGAAAATCCTATAACCACATTGGTCAAAACACATCACATGACAGTGGCATATCCTGTAATAACCCATGGCTGAGAAATGGCATTTATAAAAAACATACTTAAACACATTTAACATTTATTTTACACATGGGTCCATTGTATAATTGCAATAAGGCACTCCAGGATGTGGGTTATTGGGGGATTTATCCACTTCTTGTGTGGTTAAGTCACTGGCTATGCCTTATGACAACACATTGCTAAGGTAGGAACTCCAATAACCCACACCTGTCGTGCCTTATTGCTTAACTAATTCATTTTGAAAGTGAGGTTTGTAGGAGTTTATTGTCCTCCAGATAGTGAATTTAGTTCTTCCTCATGATAGATATATTTTAGTTATTATTAGATGACAGTTGGTGATATCAATGATATTTGATTTGTGACATGCCTTAATTATCGATCATGATTTGTTAATTTTTTTTTTATATTTTGGATTTCCAAGAAGGATAAAAGATTTGTTTATTTGATGGTCCCGGGGGAGCAGGCTCCATACTGACCTCATGGATCACATGGATAGGAGAGGGCTTAAGGCCTGGGGTGTGTCACTTTCTTGTTTCCTGATCTGGTTTCATTTTTGGGGGGATGGGAAGATATTTGTTTAGTGTATAGTTCTTTTAGGGGGATTAAGGAGTCTTATTTTGGGGGGTGGTTCCCTGTAGACTCTGGGCACCATGTAGGTTTAAGACTGAATCTCTTTATTTATTTATTTATAATATGGCTCTAACCTGAAAGTTAGTTTCATGCAAAATGAAAGGGGCTAAGTACAATAAAAAAAAGTATTGTCTCCTGAGACATTTGAGATCCTTGAATTCTCAAATTGTATTTTTTCAGAACACCCACCCTCCTCAGGATGATGTATCATACTTGAATAAATTAAGGGTGGAACAGTTATTTGGGTCTGGGGGTGGCACAAGGCATAAGAGGTTGCTATTTCAATACATAAAAATGTTCCGTTTAAATTATGTAAGGAAGTGAGGGATGCTCATGGTTGCTATATTTTAATTCATGGCATTCTTGCTAATTGGGGATGTTGTTAGGCTCTATTTATGGGCCAAATATTGATTCTCCTGAGTTTTTTTCAGTTTTGGCTTCTGTGCTGGTGCCATTTCTCCATCTACCTCTTATTTTGGCCGACGATTGAAACCTGGTTTTCTGCTTGGATTTGGATAGGTAATATAGGAGGAAGGTGGGTCTTCCCCCTGCCCAGAAAGCATTACACAAATTTGTATTTAATTTGGGGTTAGTGGATCTATGGAGAGTTGTTAACCTGGGAGACAGATCTTATACTTTGTCCCCTGTCCACAAATTTTTTTCGAGAATAGATTATTTTCTGGTTAGTCAGAACCTTTTAACCTCAGTTTCAGCTCCTACAATAGAGGCTCAAGTACTATCTGATCATTATCCTGTAACATTCCAGCTGTGTCCCTCTATGTTGGCTCACTGCAATAAATCCTGGATTTTGAATTCATTGATATTATCAGACCCCACTGAAATATTCTATTTAAATAATGTTATCAGTTGTTCTATTTTAGAAAATATGAATTCAATATCAGTTTTAGATGTTTGGTGGTGGTGGTGGGGGGGTGATGGAAGTCATTTGGCATGGGGAATTAATCCGGGTAGTGAGTATTAGGGAAAAAAACACAGAAAGTGGTAGAGGAATGTTTGAATAGAATTAAGGAGCTTGAGAGAACTCTGAGTAAATCATCAGATGAGGAGTTATGGAATGAACTTCAGTGCCTGCAGGCTAAATATTCAGCTATTTTGTTAGAGAAAGTCTCAAAGGCAGCTGTGTCAGTTCAAGCTACATATATAGGATAAGGGGAGAAAGCCAGTAGGTGCCTCACTTTTAGGCTTAAAAGCAGCCACCAGGTGGGTGAATGTTTTAGTCAACCCTGTTACACATAGTAAACCTTCAGATTAGCAAAGGCTAGCTGATACATTTAGAACTATTTATCATCAGTTATATATGGTGTAGCTTTCATCTCCAGATTGGCAGAGCAAATTTGATTCTTTTTTTGAAAATATTACTCTTCCTCAAGTCACATTAGAGCAGCAAATTTTGTTATCTGGAACCACTACAGAATCTGAAGTGGCACAAGCTATTAACTCATGGAAGATAGGAAAAGCCCCAGGTCCCAATGGTTTTATTCCACAATCTGCCAAAACATTTAGTAATGAAATTATTCCTTCTTTAGTTAAGGTCTTTAATTATTTACATGCTAACAATCCTGTGGAAAGTTTACTTTTTGAAGCCAAAATCATATTGCTTCCTGAACCGGGAAGAGATTTAGAGTTACCTGATAATTATTGGCCAATTTAATTGTTGAATGTAGATATTAAGTTGATGGCTGCCATTTTGGCTGATCAGTTGAAGAGGGTCTGGGATGCATTGATATGGTCAGAACAAGTGGGTTTTATTTCAGGTCACCATTTTACTGACCATTTCAGAAAGTTGCTTCATTTGCTTTATGCGTCCAGGGAGAGTGACATAGATGCTGTGCGGTCTCCCTGGACTCAGAAAAAGCTTTTGATAGCGTATCTTGGAAGTATCTTTTTGCTGTCCTTCCCAAATATGGGTTCTCCTTAGACTTTATTAATTGGATTAAGGTTTTATATAATCTACCTACAGTGAACGTGTTATGTAATAACAAACTATCTTCATCCTTTAAGATTTCACGGGGTACCTGACAGGGTTGGCCCCTCTCTCCACTATTATTTAACTTATATATTGAACCACTAACATGGAAGATTATTGCTAACTCATAAATATCTGGAATTAAAGTGGGTTCAAAAGATTTTAAAATATTGAGGTTTGTTGATGATATCCTCCTTCATATTTCTAGGTGGTGTACCTCATTACCTACAGTATTACAGACTCTCTCATTATTTGGTGATTTGTCAGGTTATAAGTTAAATGTGTCTAAAACTAAATTATTCCCTCTAACAGTAAATTGTACTAAAGAAGATCTTGTTTCATTAGGCCTTAATTGGAAGAATACAGCTCTGACATATATGTACATAAAATTAACTTCAGACCCCACAGCCCTGAGGAAGCTAAACTGGGAGCCAGTTCTTAAAAACATGGAACAAGATTTACAACGCTGGTCTAAATTATCAATTTCACCATGAAGCCAATTAGATATACCAAAAATGGTTATTTTCCCCCATCTTTTATACCCTTTGATTATGCTGAATATTTTTCTTCCTAAATGCTGGTTTCAATGTATTAATTCTGGTTGGTCTCAGTTCATTAGGTTGGGAAAACTGCTGCATCAGGCATTGTTAAAATTATGTCAGCCAAGGGAATTGGGTGGAGTTAATATTCCCCATATGTTTGGTTATTATCTGGCTGCACAATGAGCTAAATATTTTCAATATGGCTATCCCTTTAAGGATCGTAGTTATGTTCTGGATTGGCTGTGAACTGATTATTCATTGTCAGAGCAATATAGAATTTCATTACCTTCATTACCTTCCTCTTGGAAGCTGGCCAGTATCCCCTCTGTCTCCTCGCTACCACTGCCAAATAACAAAAAATCACCTAAATAATGTAAAACTGTCCTGTGCCCTGTGTTTTCCTGAAATATCCACTGTAAACAGGTGCTGAATGCCTCGAATGTAGCACAAGCTATGGAACAACCCATGGGCATAGCTGTCGAAATAACTCATCATAGCATATCCACCCCAATCCCTCTTTTGCCTTGGCCCTTCTTATTATCAATGAGTACATTATCAGTGGGATGCCCAATTCTGGTTTCCTTTCTAGCACTATTGCTGAGTATGTGGCGAAACCCATGAACCATCCATCCCACATTTTTCCCTTTATAAATTTGTCCTCTTCTTTCTTACGTAGAATTTGACGGCAGATAAGGACCACTTGGCCCACCTAGTCTGCCCTAATAGAACTATGGCGGCTGCCATCTCACTCTTCCCAATACTTTCTGATTCCTCATATTTTGCGGCAGCCTCTCTACTCACTAAGGTGAATATGTCTACATAGTCCCCTTTCCAAATTTTTTCTTTCATAGCTTGTGGTATGTGCTCCCCTATTCTCATCCCCAGGGCTCCTATGTCTCTTGTTTGTTTTCCTGCCCTGTCTGCCCCCTTCTCTGCCTCTACCGTTGTTTCTTTTTGTGACCTGATCACAGCTAAGGCTGATTCCATCTGCCCCAGACCACCTGTCCTGAGGGCTGCAATAATTTGGCCCATGTAGTCATTGATGCTTTCATCCATGGCACCTAATACTTTACCTGTGCCTTATCCATTCCTTGCAGCCTGTTGTCCTCAGGATGCCCTGTTCTGGTCTCATGTGGCTAGGTGCTTGGTTGAGGCTGAGGAACCAGTGGGCATGTGGGACCTGGTCTGGGCTCCAGTAGCGGGACTACCACCTGATTCTGAGGGGGAACTGATGGTTCTGGTACTTGGGGTAACAGAGGGACTGGGCTGGCTGCTCAGGGAGGCACCACCTGTATTGGCTGCACCCTTCTTGGTCTGCATGGCCTCCCCACCAGCCTTTTTCCCACTTTCCTCTTTTCCCGGATCTCCCTGGTTCCTCCCCTTCCACCATCTTCCACATCATGTTGACCTTCTCTGCTAATTCCACGATCACCTTGTAGGCATCCTCTTTTGTTCGCCTGTTCTTTTTGGTGCCATCTCTCTTCCTTGGGAACCTGTATAATTGCTGTGAAAAGAACTGAAACAAATGGCCTCATTAATACTCCATATTGTTATTATAACCTCGCCTCATCTTGCCCAGGACATGCCCTTCCTTATTATTATTTTTTTTTTTGACTTCCCTTTGGATAGGCTTCTTCATTGTCCCTGTCTTTCTTCCATGAGCATCGTAGGCTAAAAGCCCAGCCCTGTAACTCGTGCATCTACTTCAGCTGTCCCTTTGACCCCTTTTGCCTTTCATCCAGCATTCCCCCCCCACTGCACCGTTCCCACTTCTGATCATTTCCGCGGTCAAATGTGTATTAATGTGGCCTGTTTTTGCCCTCTCCCTATTTCATGGTCTCTCCCTCGCCTCACTCCTGCTCCTTCCTGCCCAGCCATTGCCTTTTGCTCATCGGCATCTGACATCACCCGGTGAAAGCCTTCCCCCTATTCTTTGCTCCATTTCATTGTCTGCAGGCTCAGCACCCTGCTCCCTTCCTCATGTGCTCTGGGCCTCTCCCAGCCTACACTCCCCCCCCAGCCCATGTAATTGGAGCTCTTAGTGCTCCCTCTCTGTATTTAAACACACAAGCACAGCGTCCTCTAACTTACTGGCCTCTGCCCCCCCCAAATGGCTCTTTCCCTTTTGAGATGCCCTACTGCGACATATGACATCACGCTGCGGGCCTTCGCTTGTTCACTCTACCATGGCCCTTCTTGCTGGCCTGCTCCACATTTTTGATTTCCACATCCCGGGACTCACTCAAATACTCTCCTTTCTCTTCTAAATGCAGGCTTGGTGTTCGGCCATTCATTTCTGCTGTCTAGCCAGCAAAAGACTTTCTTGACCTCATCCCACCATTGCCCAGCTTCCACCATCTTGTCAGGCCCTACCACAGCATCTGATGCCCCACCAAGTGGCCTTATCCTGCACCCTCTACCCACGGCCTTATGAAATTAAAAACATTATGAAGGAAATGCATGAATAAAATCAACAGCAAACAAACTTGCAGATGAGAACATACAGATGCCTAGACAGATTTCTGCCCCTAGAGGAATATAATGGAATCTCTTTCAGCTACCACGAGGCCCTACCATGGCATCTGATGTCATGCCGCGTGGCCTTACTTGCTCACTCTACCCTCACTGCTCCAGCTGGGCTATCTCACTGCCTGCACTCTCTTTTCTTTCACAACTTGAATAACAAACCCTCTCGCCACTCCAGTGTCGTCTTATCCTAGGCCGCTACTGGGCCTCACCACTTAGCTCGAGTGTTTCTCCAGGCTTGCCCTGATCACTCACTCCCTCCATTTTCTTTGCTTCCGCCTGCCTCTTCTCAGGCCAAAACTCCCTATTCTTGCTCTCTCTCTCTCTCTCTCTCTCTCTCCATCTGCCATCCATCCATCCTGCTTCTAATCAGGACTATCCTTCTTTCCTTTTTCCAAACAATTTTACCACATTACAGCCCTTCCACTTGGCTGTACTCTGTTCTCAAAACAGAACTTACATTTTCTTGCTCTCCATTTCTATCAATTCTACGTATTCTGTCACAGCAAAAACTGCCACTACCCATCAAAAGCCATGTATTCAAACCACACCAAAAATAATTTTTTTATTGATTTTTCTCTAGTGCTAGTTTACCATTTTATGATGTCTCAACACGAACCTCAGCCACCTTGCGATTTGAACTACGAATCTGATGTGCTGCAGTTTCTGCAAATAGCCCAACAAAAACTTCAGCAAAAAGTGGCTGAGCCACCACTGTGCTGGTCCTTAAGTACCCATTCTAGCCCCGCCCCTTCCTGTCTACCTACCCATTGTTCTGCTCCCTCAGCCCTCCCCTTAGCTCCTCCCCTCTTTCTGAGCACACCATCTTGCCTTACAGGGGAGGGGCGCACCAGGACAACGTGGTCTGCCCCATAAAGGGCAAACTCTATTATATATTCTCTTTGGGAAGCTTCCGCCTCAACTTAATGTGTCACTTGTAGGTTGGTTAGTTAAGGCGCATACTCAGTATTGTCAATATCTGGGACTTTTTTGATTCTGCAACCTCAATCAGTCTTTGTATTATAATCCTAATTCACAAATTGATAACAAAATATTGACACCACATTACTTGAGGGGGCTGGAGGTGAAGAATTTGCAGAATCTTATCCAAACTACTTTCTTTCTCTCTTTTGAATCCTTTAAATATAAATTTAATCAAGCTGTGACAGGGTTCTTTACATTCATTCAATTAAGACATTGTGTGCTGAACATTTTAGGTAACCCGCCTTGGAGGAGGGAGGCTGGGACTCAGTTCGATATTGGATTGGACCTGTCAACCAAACCTAAAGCAATTTCTGCTATTTACAGATAAATCAGTAAAAAGATCTGGTCTAATTTTACTCCTATTGCATTCTATTGGCAGAAGGAGTTGCAACTGGATTGAGATTCAGGAACATGGATTAAAATTTGGACGAATAATTATACCTTATGAAACAAGATAAACCCCAGCTGCTTCAAGTTAACCTGCTCCATGATTTATATTTGACTACATTGAAGCTATATAGAATGCACAAAGTTAGTATTTTGTTGTGTCCTCACTGCTCTGAGCGGGATGGGTCCCTGGTTCATATGATTTGGACCTGTCCTAAGGTGTTAGGATTTTGGAAAATGGTCAGATTAATGACACCTGAATTGTTTGGTTCAACAGATTACTTTATAGTTGATATTTATATTTTAGGTAATTACTCCAATAATAGCATTAAAGCACACAGATGCCTTATGTCTTGCATAGCTGATGTTTCCAAGCTGCTCCTTTTGAGACATTGGTCAGAATGACTGCAGGAGATGCTCAAAGCTTTAAATGCAGAGGCAGCGATTGCCTCTGCCAATCAGTGTAGATTACAATTTTGTAGTTTATGGTCTCCACTCCAGGAATTGGTGTCATAATGAAGTAGTATATTTAAACCCCCTTTTCCCCTTAATCGCTTACTGTAGCACTTACTGCTACAGATTATCTACATTTGACTAATTCCATTGATCCAAGGTTAGGATTTTCCTTTCTAGACTTTCTTGGGGTATACTGGAGTCTGTGGGGGGGACTTTAGGTGGATTTTAGTGGGGATGTATATTTTGTTTGTCTTGTTTATATTCTGTATTTTACCTATGTGGTTCGTTTTGGTTCTAAAGTTGTACTTTTATTTTTCATTTAAGTTTTAGTACTCAATACTTGGTATGTACTGTGGAATTTAATGAAGTTCTCTTAATTGCAAAAAAAAAGCCTTGACCCACTCAGAGACCTAAAAAGGGGAAAAAACAACCTTTATTAGGTAAACACCAACAGATGTTTACCTAAATGGGGGCCAAGAAACACGGTGGCAGCATTAGTTTGGCCAAAAAAATGGCCATCAAACATTTTAGGTTTTTTTTTTTTACACGTGAACAATATCAGTTGAAGTACTGCCGCAGCTGTTGCAACTTGCGAAAGTGTCGCATCCATTTCTTTCTCAAATTTAGACAGTATGGGGGACAATTGTGAAAATGGCATGTCGGGGATCTGATTAAAAATCTGATGCCCCCAGAGTGTTCCTTCACCCCCGATTTGGTAAACCCAACCATCTGTGTTTACCTAGAGCCATTATTTTTTGAATTAGTGCTCTTTTTAGCTACCGCTAACTGAATCAAGATGGCAGCGGTAATGTCACAAATAGGGCATTTGTGAAAGTAAAAAGGCACTGGCAGCAGGTTTTGAGCAGCACATATTTTTTTTCTCATTGACTATAATGGGAAAATTGTTTTTTGAATAACTTTTGAAAGGATTAATATACCTTCACCAAATCTTCAAAATGCACTTCAGGGACCCAGACTGTACCTTCCCTGAAGATTTCAGACCAGATGGACAAATCATATGGGCTGTTGCCCCAAGCAAAGAAACACACACAAAAAACCAATTTTTGCATGTTTTTTGGTGATCTGCAGCTCTGCAACTGCTCATCCAACTGTAACGCAACTTGCCAGATCCAGAGATCTATGGTGCCCCAACGTGCATGCAAACTTTCATGCAAATCTGTCATATGATGGCAAAGTCATTAAAGTGTAAAATTTGGGGTTAATCATAGAAGTGGCTGTGCAACCCTAACTATAAGGACACTACCATGCCACTATAATATATACACACACACACACATATATATATAGTATAAAATCATTACAAAAAAACTCTGTTAATGTGTAAGTTAGGTTTTCTATTACAGCAGCAAAAGTCTGGAAATGCAGTGTTAGGGCTACCAACCCTACCACCCCACCTCCACCCCCACACCCCAACACCCTCAACACACCAACAGACATCAGGGTGTGCCTTGGGGTTGTTGGGCCTAACTCTCACCCCAGTCCATGTATAAACAAGCTGAGATGGTATAGTATAGTACGGTATAGGGGAATGAGGTGAAAGTTAGGCCTGATGACCCCAAAGCACACCCCAATGCCTGTTGGTGTGTGGAGGGTGGGGGTGAGGTGGTAGGGTTGGTAAGCCTAACATCAAATTTCCAGACTTTTGTCACTGTACTAGAAACCCTAACTGATGCATTAACAGAATTTTTTTGCTATGAATTTCCCTTCTTTTTTGAGATAGTATAATAGTATCCTTATTTTACTGTGGGAGCTCAATGTCCTTCAGACCCTGTGCTCCAGTCCCTCTGTACATGCACCTTTGTATGTAGATTTGGAAGCACAGGACCCTCTGTGCCTTTCTCTTCCATGTGTCAAACAACAGTGACCAAATTGTCAGCATAGCCATCTTATTACCCCACCTCATGTACCCCAGTACTGAGAAATTGTGAAATACAAGGCAAAACGTAATATATTTATTTTTCATTTAGTTTTTATTGACAGGGTAAGTGCACTAGACAACTTCTGCCTATTTTCAGGCATGACCTGGGGGAGGAGGGGGATACAGATGAATGTCAACTGACCTTGAACCAGATTAAGCTGTTGGTGGTATTTTTAGTGAATGGGGTGAAATTTGGCCAGGGCACCAGGGAAATTCCCCTACTCTGCCAGTAGGGGGACCTCTGGGCTGTCTGTCTAAGATAGCCACTTTGCAGGAACCGGCTGAGAGACTGAATATAGAGGTGGCAGGGGAGAAGGCCTCCTTCCCTGCCTTTTCAACTCAAGAGGCTGTCAATCTGGCTTTTAGTGGCTGCAGAATTGTCTGAGGAGGTCACAACATCAGATGGTGATTTTCCTATGGAAAATGCTGAAGATGAGGTAATAATGGTTCAGAGAAAAACAAGTCTTACTGATAGGAACACTGCTGCATTGGGTGCAGTCCCATCAGAGCAACAGACTGACTGCTTGCAGTTTCTTCAAGTGGAAAAAGATAAGCATTTACAAATAAGAGCAAGACCTTGATGTGGCACTGCAGCCTGAATGAAGCAAACAGTTGTCAGCTCTGCAGGGTCAACTGTCAAACAAGCTATGAGTCATACAGTGGATAATAAACATGCCTCTCAGCTTATCACTTCAGTGGTGGAGCCCATCCCCAAAGCTGCTGTTTCTGTAGTAGAGCAACAAAAGTGGCTGACAGTAAAAACAGTATAAAAGCCATATGACATCAGCCACCTCACCCAGTGCATTCATCTTCAGCAGCCATTCCACTGCTGAAACTGGCAAAATAATGACTGGGTACCAGGAGAGAGCCCCAGACAGCCCCTGATGCACCATCTACCAGTAGTACAGGGATTGTGCTGGAGGGGGAATCGAAAAATGTTTTTTTTTTGTTTGTTTTCAGATAGGCAGTGCTCTAAGGACTGGAGCAAACAAATATCAGAGCTCCCTTGAGCTCTGACTGCAGTTCCTCAGGATACAGAAAATTACTCTGGAAACTGGTCCCCTATCCATGCCTTGGAGAATGCAGGCTGGATTCAGGGACAGACTGGACATGGATACCAGACCCCATGGATCTGTTCTACCAGAAAGTGCTTCATATTCCTCAAGTAATGGTGGCCATCATTATCAGACCCAACACATGCTCCAATGCACCCTGGGGGACACATTCTATTTCTCATGATACTGTTGCTACTAATATTGTTTCTCCTGGTAGAAATGTGGTTAATATATGTGCTAGAGAGACATCCCTTGTGGTTTATCCCTGATGTGATACAGGTAGATGAGGATCCCTTACAGTTTGGTCCCAGTGAAGAATTATTACACAATCAGCCAGAGAGGCCCACCTTAGACCCTATGTTCAAACTTTATGACTTATTTGTGAATAAGGGCGAGCTGACCCCCAGGCACAACACAGTCAAATTGTTATATAAGGGAGGCCTGGAAAAAAACAGATAGGATTCACATTGCCAGAAATTTGCTAAAAAGTTCTAAGCAATTTTTCTCTTCTGAGATATTTGCCCTCATTAGTCTGGGGAATGGAAACTACAATGTTAGCTTTAAGAATGTATCTAGTCTAGATCACGTCTGGGCACAATACCAGGCCTTAAAGAACACCCCTGTCTGGATACCATTCCATGCTATTCCCTTGATGAAGCCTCTTGTTAAACACATCATGGTAATGTTTAAAAATGAGGGAGTGAATGTTGAGGATATTCTATTTTGGCTAAGACAGCAATATGAAATTTTGGGTAAACCTACTCCTATTCTGGACAGTGAGCAAAACTGGGATGGAGGATGGAAGGTTAGGGTAAAACTTTTTTCCACTAACAATGGCACAGTTCATCTCCCTAGCTCCTTCTATTTAGGGAAGGATCAAGGTTCTATATGTTACAGTGGACAACCTAGGTCCTGTTTTAAATGTGGCTACCAAGCACACCTGAGTTCAGCATGTGACACCTCTCATTGTAGCCACTGTTTAGAATATGAACATGTGGCTTCTACTTGTTTGAATCTCTTTAAATGTAACCTTTGTGAATGCATTGGACATGCCTATGGCCATTGACCATGGGCATCCCATAATAGAGAAGATTGTCCCTCCCACGAAGGTTTGATTAATATGGCACAGCATCAACAGGCCAAACAAATTGCTGAGCAAAGTGTTAGGGCAGCCAATACTAACACTGGACCACAAGAAGATCCCCCTGAACAGGGGACTGTTGCCCCCCAGGATATGAATCCTTCCCCTTCTAACCATGTTCCTGTCACTGTGGAAGTGGAGAATGGGACCCATATACAGCATGAGGGAGTTGACACTTCTAGCACAGATATGCTCCCACCCCCCAGGGGAGAAGGACTTACCTTTCAAAATTGAAGCTCCAAAAAATGGACCTGGCAGGGAAAAACAGTGTCCCAAAAGGCCAAGGATGTAGGAACTACACAGAAATCCAACATTGCTACTTGAAAAATGGGAAATAAGTATGCTATGCTGACCTCAGAAAGAATAGAAAGTGATTCAGATGAAGAGGGTATGGATACCTCCTCTGTTACATCTTTAATACTGACACGGAGGGTGGGGGAGAGGATTCCATTGGGAAAAGAACAAGATAATGTTGAACTTCTAAAACTCCATAACCTTATCTCCTTGGTTGCATAGATTTCCAAACCAATATACTCATCCAAAATGTGTAACCTCACAATAACTGAACTCAATATCAACAGTGTTAAGAGTGAGAGAAAACGATTAGGAGCTTTATTTTCCCTGCACAGATTTCACAGCGACATTAATTGCATACAGGACACATGTTTAAAAACACATTTTGAGCTTCAACAAACTTCAAGAGCATTTGGTCCACAGGAGAAAACACCTGTGATGAGCTGGATATCTTTTTGTCTAATCCACTTCTTCATGTATCGAGACTGGTAGACATCCATCCAGGCAGGAACTTGCTCTGGGACATTTCTTATTTTTCTGAATGGTTCTGTCTAATAGCAACTTATGCCCCTCAAACCAAGGATCACAGAGTAGCACTGTTCAAAGAAATTCAGCCTTTTCTTCATACTTCTTGACTCCTGGTTTGGTTGGGGGATTTTAATTGTGGCTTGAAACAAGCAGATAGGGGCCTCCAAATTCCTAAGTTATTTTTTGACTCCCTCGCTTTGCAGAACATTCTTAATACTGCAGGACTACTTGTTGCTTACAGGAAATTGCACCCATCAGGGGGCTACACATATTTTAGGGGCCCCCTAAAAACCCACATAGATTTCATATTTGTATCCTTTGTACTCGATGTTTTAAACAGCTGCACATGCCCAAGTGAATATCAGACCATGTAGCCATTAAGATGCAGGTCTCCTGGGACACAGCGAAAAATGTTGAAGCAAGACTGGGCTGCAAGGCTTTTAGTAGTAGAATGTTATGATGATATTTTAGATTGGTGGGAGGATACTAAAAAAGCCTGGTGGAATCTATTCCAACAGTGAGCCCACTATGTAGCTAATAAGGAATACTTAAATTATTTAGTTATGTCACCTGTTATAACATCTTATTTCCCAGTCAGAATTAACAAGGCATGATTTCAGTTCTCAGATTAGCAACATAAAAAAACAAATGACAGATATACAGTACAATCATGCAAAATCTCTCAGTCAAGAACTTATATTTGGAACTCAGGTTCAAAAGGGGTCTTTGGATCCTTACAAGGAATGCAAAAATAGGGTGGATAATAGAATTATAACCAAACTTCTTTTTTCTCAACAGATTTTAGAAGTAGTGGAGAATCATATAGAGGTATTATTTGTTAACCCACCCCCCCAAGATTTTGAGTCCCAGGGTCTTCTTGCTTCTTTAAGTTTACATCAGGTTTCAGGGTTGGACACATTTAATTTGACCCAGGACATCTCTCTTGAAGAAGTATGAATTGCTATTACACAGCTCACAAATCACTCAGCTCCAGGTTCTGATGGTCTTGGGATGGGGTTATACAAAATATTTTGTGAGGACTTAGTCCCTGCATTAGTTGTCCTCTTTAACCACATATTGAAGTCCTCCAAATATGCTATGTCCATGCAGGAAGCAGTTCTGGTATTGTTACATAAAAAGGGTCCTAGACATGATATTGGTAACTGGTGCCCACTTAGCCTGCTTAATACGGATTTGAAAATTTTGAGCAAAATACTGTTAGTTTGATTAACCAAAGTCACTCAGTACTTCATTAGTCCCTCCTAGACTTATGCCATCTCAGGCAGGAAGCAATATGATAATTTGATAACATTGAGAGAACTTTTGTTTAGAGGGGATATAGAAGACATTCACAGCTATGTTTTAGGATTGGACCAGGAAAAGGCCTTCGATAGGCTTTCACATAAGTATGCCACCTTATCTGCCTTTGTGATACCCGACTCCTTTGTGACATAGATCCAGTCCATGTATCTAGAGGCATCCATTACTCAAGTGTGTCAATGGCTGGTATGGATGGAAAATCAAGATTTGTAGAGGAGCAAGACAAGAGTGCCCACTTAGTCCCCTCTTGTATGAGTTTGGGATTGATATTCTGATATGTATTCTACTCTCCAATTGAGAGATATAGGGGGTAGTAGCCATTCCAAATACCCCACCATTAAAAGTGTTGGCATATGTTGATGATTTGGTTTTAACACTAACACCTAATTTCTCGACTGCAGCCTTAGCAGACTTACTATTACACTTTTCAGATATTTCTGGTTCTAGAATTAATATTGGGAAAAGTAAAGGGGTGATACTGGGGATGATCCCTTTACCACTCTCTGGGCAGCTTGCTGGCACTAAGGTGTCTAAAAATCCCATATCAGTCCTGGGGATGGAGTTTGGACCTGGTGATATCTCCATGTATAACTGGGAAAAAAAGGTTGGTTCAAGCCTACAGAATGGTGGGTGGCTGTAAGAGGAGGCAACTCTCAAAAAAAAGAAGAGTAGTTTTGATCAAAACTTTATTAGTCCGCATATTTTTGTATCTAAGTTACATCTACCCCCCCCCACAAGGGTTTGTAATAGGATTACAGTATACATCATATTTTTCCAGGCCTTTTGGGGATCAAGGTTGAATCCTGTGAAAAGAGAATTCACGTATTGTCCCATACTAAAAGGGTGAGTAGGTATGATACATCCAGTGGCCTTTTTCTTTAGCATATTTCTGAGTTACAATATCAGCCTCACCTTGAAACTAGGCTCAAGAGGATGGAGATATTTGGTGGAGGCATGGCTCTGGCCCTGCCTTCCTTTATGGGAAGTAAATAGACCCAGATTGTTGAGTAAGACTATGGATATACCACAGTACCATCTAGATAATATTAAAAATGCAATAAGATGGGGACTTTCCCCCACTCATCTCCAGGATTGAGATAGAAAATCCATATATAATGCAATTATACAGTTTGAATGTCAGGCAGAAATAGCCTTTCCTTGTCCGACATCTCAGTTGCAAGGGGTTCTTAAACAGTTGGCTAATTCCAGAATCCCCCCTTTGCATGGGATTGTACTTGATTAAGTAATTATGGAAGTTTGGGTGTCAAGGGGAATAATTAACATAAACAAATCCCAGAAAGGTACTGCCCCAGGGATGCCTGTGGACAGATCTTGGAGACACAACAGCACCTGTTTTTGGAATGTTCTTGTATGACACCATTTTGGATCCTCCTTGCTAAGGCTTGGAAAGAGCCTCTTTTTTTGAACCTTTCTTATCAGGCCATAGTTAATGGCCCTATGGGTGGAGCCTTTGGTAAATACCATAAGGACACAGTATATATTGTCTTGGTAATAATCTGCTACTTTATCTAGCAAGCTCATTGCATGTGGGTTCTGCAACAAAAACAATCAACCATTTAGAACTGCTCTCTGATATTCAGAGGACCATAAGAAAAACAAAGCAACTTAATATGATATGCTTTTCTGCTGTAAAGGTTCACCATTTATGGATTAATCATGACACTTGGCTCACATAAAACACTTCAAATTTTTTGATGAATATAAATGTATGCAATATTAGTCTTCTGTACATTTTCTTCCTTCAATATTTTGTTTGTTTAGAATGATGTATAAGCCTTTTTTTTGTTTTCTGTACATCTCACTTTTGATTGTAATGAAGTCCAATTTTCAATAAAATTCTACTATTCTTTTTGAGAAGTACCATGGGATCTTTAGCATCTACCAGAACTACCACCAGAACAGGCAGATTGGAGCTTGGTTCAATGTCTCAACCGAAAGATGGCACCTCAGGAGTACAGCACTCCCCTCATGCTACCCTACTGTGTCAGTATTGGGATTTAACCCAAATGCCTGGTGTGGGGATAGAACCCAGAGCCTTCTGATCTCCCAGCCTCAGAGGTGAGTGTGCTACCTGCTGAGCCACTGACACCGCTGAAACTATAATTATGCACAACTGCAGTGCCATTCTGTGCCACAGGTAAGAAAACACATTTTGTGCAGGATGTAAACAATGACAGCTGTACTGTTCAAGAGGTGGTGTGAAAAAATGGCTATGTTAAAAATTTGGCATCAAAAGATTGAAAAGTACCACAATTATGTGGATGTGTAGAAAAAAATTAAATGGCTGCACATAACTCAAGCATTTTTAGGAATTTTGTTTGCCAAGTTTTCAACACTGCGTTTTGAGGACCCACCTCCTGAACACTGGCACTGTCATTTCACTAATCAGTCCCAAAATATGATTTCACACAGCGACTGTGACATTCTGCGTCACAGGTGCGAAAACTCATTTTAGGCAGGATGTGAAAAATGACAGCTGTATTGTTCATGAGGTGGTATGAAAAAATGGCAATGTTGTAAATCTGGAGTAAAAATAGTAAAAATTGGTGAAGTTATGAGCGTGTGTAGAAAACTTTCAATGACCGCTTGTAACTAGGGCATTTTTTGGTATTTTTGCACTAAATTTTCAACATGGGCTCTTTAAGACCCCATCTCATGAACGCTGGCACTGTCATTTCATTAACTGGTCCTCAAAGGTGATTTTGCATAGCGACCGCGAAATCACCTTACGGGCCTGATTAACAAAATGACAGTGCCAGTTTTCATGAGGTAGGGTCCCAAAAAGGCCATGTTGAAAATTTGGAGAAAAAAATTCAAAAAAAGTGGCTGAGATATCAACATAAGTTAAAAACACCATAGACAGTCATTATACAGCACTTATCTTGATTATTCAGTTCACAGATCAGCTTTGAAGACTGCAGATGTGTTACGGTCCACAGAAAATGACAGAAGAGGATCTCCAGTAGTAAGTATAAGGCAAAGGGGTTGTGGGGTGGTGGGTTGCTCAGTGGAAGGGTAGGGATGAGGTAGATATGATGAGGGACCGTTTTCCTTTTTATGGGGAAAAAAAGATGTCGGGGGACAGTTTTGTTTTTTACAGGGTCCCTGGGGAGAATGTGTGAATGTTTGGGGACACTGGGAATGGGCTCCCAAGTGTCCCACATACTGGGGGCATACAACAACTGGGTACACTGGGAGTGAACTCCTCAGTGTACCATACTGGTGGGGTGAGGCTACTGCTGGCTCAGAGATTAGGCTCCCTGATGCCAGCATATGTATTTTATTATAACATCGGGGGATGGTTTTCTTTTTTACAGGGGACTCCGGGAGAATGTGTAAATGTTTGAGGACTCTGGAGGTGGGCTCCCCAATGTCCCACTATACTAGGGGGAACAACAGCTGTGTACACTGGGAGAGGGCTCTCCAGTGTACCACACTGGTGGGGGTGAAGGCTACTGCCAGCTCAGGGACTGGGCACCCTGTTGCCATTATATGTAAATGTTAAATGTTAAGATTTCTTAGCTCCCTTACCCTTACAGCCAATAAAAGGGGAAAAACAGAATTCTTTTAGGTAAACACAAAGTGTTTACCTAATCAGGGGACGAAGAATCCAAATCTAGCATTAATTTTTGCCAGTAATGGGCAGAAGTGTTTTTGGTTATTTTCTCAGGGGAGGTGTTTTTTTTTTTAAATATGTAGTGCCACAAATTTGTGGCAATGTTCACCAAAATCATCTGAAATTTGCAGTACCACAGCTCTGGGAGTGCTGCAATTTTCAACACATTTGCAAGTGCAGTGTCACAAATTTATGACACTTACAATGGGAAAATGCCCAAAACATATTTCCAAATATTATTTTTGAAATCTGACACCAGGATCATGTTCCTCGGGCCCCGATTAGGTAAACATAACTGTTGGTGTTTACCAAGAGGCAGCTGATTTTAAATTATATTGTTTTATCAGCCTCGCTAACTGAAAACAAGATGGTGGCTGCACAACAGTATTCAACTCATTTGCAACAGTAAAACTGCTTTTGAGGACACATAGAAGTACTGTTGCATAGCACATACATATTTTCCCATAGACTATAATGGGAAACTTAAATATTTTATAACTTTTGAATGGATTAATATTTTTTCACCAAACCTTCAAAAGGCACATAAGTGACCCAGATCCCATATGCCCTGGCAATTTCAGACTGGACACCCAAACCATTTTAGCCATAGGCCTGAGCAAAGAATTTGCCCCAAAATTGTAAATGTCACTTTTTTGTCCCTCCACAGCTCAGCAACCACACATTCAACTGGAAAAAAACTTGCCAGATCCATAGATCTATGGTACCAGACTGTGCATATAAAATCAGTTGAATGGTTGCAAAGTTATTAAAGTGCAGAATTCTGGGTTTTACATAGAAGTTGTCGGGCAACCCTAACTATACTGGCACGGTATCTATACATATATTTATCTATCTATCTATCTATCTATCTATCTATCTATCTATCTATCTATACTGTAAAGTAACATTTAAACCATCTACTGAGGACTATGGTCCCCCTCTCAGATGGGTGCAAGCTATTACCCCTCTATATGCTCTTATCCACCCAGGTGGATTCCCTGTCTCCAAAGTAGCAAAACACCTCCTCTGTGCATCATTCCTTCAACCATGAGTTGGAGATCCAGGTGCAGAGATCCTATGCCTCCCCCCATCATAGACAGGCAGCACTTCAGAGAAAGCCACTGAGTATGCTACCTGTCTAAGATTACACCCCAGCTCCCTAAACCCCCCCTGCACTATCTCAGCCCCTTCACTAGCCAGGCCATTGGTCCCCAGGTGGACAATGACATCCAGCTCCCCCTTCCATCCTGCTGCCCTAGTGATCTCAGGATCTTTTTCCCATCTCTTCAAGCTATGGTGCCATGTAGGCATCTGACCTCCCTCTCCAATCCCCTTCCTATTTCCAAATCTATACCCTTGCCAATTGAGTCCTCCAACAGAATTTTCTCCCTCCTCCTTTGGGGTCCTCTCCCACCCTACGATCAGAGTTCACCACCCCACCCTTCCAGAGCCTACCATAGTCCAGTCATTCCTCCTCTTTGGCATCCTCTAAGGTAACAGTGGCAAACCTGGTGGCAGCTGGGCTGGAGAGAATGTCCACTGAATCTTAACCAACTCAGTCTGGAGTCTAGCAACCACCTCCCACAACCCAGAGAGTACCATACAGATTGAGTAGCACCTCAGTCACAAGAAGGTCTCCCTGAAAACTGCACACTTGGCCACTGCATTGTAACACTCCAAGCTTTCCCAGTTCCCACTCCCTATATCTTATTTGAAAATACTTATGTACTTTTATGCTTGATAGTGTGCTTTTAGTGTTTCCCCTTATGTCGTTATTCCCCTTTGTACACCTATCTTAGATAAAGTGTTGCTTCTGTTCTCAGTTTAGGCTTTCCCTTTTGCTTTCACTTGTCTGTTGTGTTCTCTTTACTCTTTATATAGCGTTTTTAATCTTACCTATTTTGTAGTTTGCTTTTCTCATTTATATACCTACCATAGAGAGGGTTTTGCCCCTATTCCCTGTTCTGGCCTACCCCTCATCTTCCCCTCATCCTGACAGTAAAAGAAACAACAGGTATGAACAGGCATCTTACTTTAGTTGAACAGCTGAGTTCCCCCTTCCCTGTTCCCCTCTGCTGATGCCTAAAATGGCACACAAATGTTTGTCGATGCACACAGTACCTTCTGTAAAAATTACACATATGGGCATGTGTAGAATAACTAAATAATATATATTGTGAAGACCTGGACAAAGGTCCTCAGAACAGAGATAAGACCGATGACCTCAATGCACACCCTGATGCCTGTTGGTGGGGGGTGGAGTGGGGTGCAAGGGGTGGCAACCCTAACACCGAATTTCCTTACTTTTGCCGCTGTGTAACAACCCTAACTGGTGCATTAAATGGAATTTTTTGCCATAAAGTTCCCTTCTTTTTAGAATGTGTAATATAAATAGTGATTGGAATGTGGTGGTGGGAGTGCAAGGGCCCCGCTCCCCCACCATGTGAATTTTTGTCACTTCACTGCACAAAAACTGTATGACTGACTGAAATGAAAATTAGTAAATGAAGACATGTACCATACCACAACATGTATAACAAATGTTATCTGAATCTGTTCAACAGTTGCACAGCATCACGCCAGAAAAACTATGCAGAAGTGCTGAAAAGAACATTTTTGCCACTTCACTACACAAGAACCATATATCCAAGGGAACCAAAAACTGTTAAAAGAAGACATGTACCATAGCACACCGTGAGTACAGAATTGTGTGTACATCCGTTCAATGGTTGCATAGAGCCATGAGCAAACAACATAACATGCACAATTCAGCAACCGTACGTGCCAACAACCCAACAATGTCACAGTCAAAGACGTGTTATACATTTTTCTACATTCCAAATGCCAGGCAAAATGGTTACACGGTTCAGAAGTTATTGAAGAATAATGAACCAAATTTTCATTTGTCAGACTGGCATAATTCTGCACTTGTTAATGCTTTACACACCAAACCACTGCAATGCACCTCCATACTACTAGGGCTACCTATGCTATAAATTTCAAGCCAGTAGCACCATGCAGAACGCTATGCGCAAAATGTTAACTGTGTCACATAGTATCTCCACAGCAAATTACTTTTCCAACATGTAAACAGAATTATTCACTTCCTCAGGAAATCCACACAACACCCTCCAAATTGCATGAGAAAAGACCAAACCATTCCAGAGATATTCAATTTTTATGTTTCTGCACCTTTAAGAAGTCTTCCACCACAAAATGGTGGAAATCGCAGCCAAAAATGCACTAAAATGGTGGACCTGGTGGCCAAAAAATCTGTAACCATGAGGGGGACAACTTCAAATGGCAATAAGTCTGGAATGGAACAACATCTTTTCACCAAACAAAAACTGGCATGTTCCTTGAACAAAGGCTTATCTACGTGGTAGGTTTCAGATCAACCACACACTGGCTGAGCTATGCGCCATGGAAGACAGTGCAGAAACATTGCAAAAACATAATATTTTACACTGCACTGCACAAACACAAAAACAAAAACAGTAACATTAACGAAAACGGTGATGGCAACAGTGAGGTAAAAGAAAATAGTAATGTTAACGGTAATGCAAACGCAAGTGCAAATGGTAACAAACACAGTGACTCAAACGGAAATGATAACGCAAAAGGTAAGAGAAATGCAAGTGCAAACGTAAATGAAAACAGAAATAGTAAAGCAAATGATAACACAAATACTAATGGCAACAGAAACACAAACGGCAATGAAAATGCAAATGGTAGCAGAAATGCAAAAATAAATGCAAATGGTAACAGCACTGGTGACGCTGAAGGAAACAGTAACACACTCGACAACAGAAATGCTACCAAAAATGCAAATGCTAAGGCCAACAGAAACGCAAATGGTAATGGACACACAAACGGTAATGGTAACGCATTTGGAAATGCAAATGGTTATGGTAACACCAATGATGACACCAAAGGAAACAGTAACAGAAACAGAAACACAAATGCAAGCATGTACACAAGCACACATGGTAACACACATGGTGACGAAAAAGTAAACGGTAATGGAAACACAAACAGTAACAGTAACGCAAATGCAAGCAAAAATGCAAATGCAAAGGGTAACGCACATGGTGACGTAAATGGAAACACTAATGCAAATGGTAATGGAAATGCAAACGGAAATGCTAACGGTAACAGTAATGCAAACGCATACCCTTTTTTTTCCCCAAATGGTGCATACAGAAGCACAGTGAATACAAAGAATGTATGCATAATAAAGGCCCTCGTAGCAGAAAATGAGCACTTGGAATACTAAATTCCCTATATCTCAGGAACCGTACGACATAGAAAAAAATTGAAAATCTCATATTATTTATGACTTTCCATGCCAGTTTTGCACTTAGCTCCCCTAGTGGGGGACTAAGCATTCTTCCGGCAAAAAGTTCATATCTCAAGCCATTTTTGAGATACAGGCCCCAAATGTGCAGTGGATGCCATAATGTTATCCTATGGAAAAAATTGTAAACTTCGGAGAGACATAACTTTGCAGCCCTCTAGCATTTTGTCACCAAACCACCAAAAGGCACAAAGTACTTTCACAAATCACAACACTTTTGCAAATGAAATCATTAAAGTGTTGCATATGTAAAAGTACTTTGCGACACTACTTTTCACAAAAATTTAAAAAACATATTTCTGAGGTGTTTTACCCTGCAAAAAAAGACATGGTTAGCATCCCCAGGGCTCGACTAGGTGAACACAACAAGAATTGTGTCCCTAGAGGGTCCCAAATTTAAATGCCAAGCATTTCTGTGACCACCAACTGAAAACAAGATGGCCTATTTGTGACACTACAAGGGTAATTTGCACAAGTAAAAAGTGTATTTGCGACACTATAGCATATTTTGTTAACTTTTTCCATTGACTATAATAGGAAACTTGTTTTTTTTTAGTAACTTTTGAACCGTTTAATATTTTTTCACGAAAGGCACATTGGGATGCCGGCTGCATGTTAGGTGAAGGTTTCAGACCTGTCGCGCAAACCGTGAGACAGTAGCACGTATGCAAATACAAATGGTAATGGACACAGTGACACAAAAGTAACCGCAAACAAAAACAATAATGGAAACACAACCGATAACAGTAACGCAAATGCAAGCACAAACAGAAAGGTAACATACACAGTGGCGTAAATGGAAATGCTAACACAAACAGTAACAGAAATGTAAGCGGAAACGTTAATGGTAACAAAATGCAATTGCACACGCTTTGTTTCCCCAAAAAGGTGTATTCAGAATCACAGTGAAACAAAGAAAGTATGCATAATAATGACTCTCAGAGCAGAACATCAGCACTTGGAATACTAAATTCCTTATATCTCAGGAATCTCATATTATTTATGTCTTTCCAGGCTACTTTTGTACTTATTCGCCCAGTTGGGGACTAAGCATTCTTCCAACGAAAAGTCCGTATCTTGAACAGCTTTCGAGATATAGGCCTGAAAAGTGTGGCGGATGCCGTAATGTTATCCTATAGGAAAAATTTTCAACTTTGGAGTGCTGTAACTTTGCAGCCCTCTAATATTTTGTTACCAAACCACCAAAAGGCACATCTGTGGGATCTTGGCTTTCTTCCCTCCAAATTTCAGCCGAAAAGGCCAAAAAACATTCTTTTGCAGCATGGTGGCAAATATTCCCTATTGTTTTGCCCATAGTGTGGTAAAGTACTTTCGCAAATCATGACACTTTCGCAAATTAAATCATGAAAGTGTTGCATATGCGAAAGTCCTTTGTGACACTACTTTTTACAAAAATTAAAAAAACATATTTCTGGGGTGTTTCACCCCACAAAAAAGACATGGCTAGCATCCTCAGGGCTCAACTACGTGAACACAACAGGAATTGTGTCTCTAGAGTCCCAAATTTAAATGCTAAGCATTTCTGTGACCACCAACTGAAAACAAGCTTGCCGATTTGCGACACTACAAGGGTCATTTGCGAAAGTAAAAAGTGCATTTGTGAAAGTTTTGCATGTTTTGCTAACTTTTCCCATTAGCTATAATGGGAAACTTGTCTTTTGAATAACTTTTGAACCATTTAATATTTTTTTTGTAAACCGTATGTCTGACCAAAACGACTTTGGCAGATCAAGAGATCTATCATACCCCATTATGCATACCAGATTCCATGCAAATCTGTTGAACGGGTCTAAAGCTATTAACACACAAAATTTCAAGTTTAACATAGACATGCCTTCATAACCCTAAATATAGGGGTGCGACTGCGCTTCTATAATATATATAATATATATATATATATATATATATATATATATATATATATGTTATAATGGCACAGTAGTGCCACAGTAGTTAGGGTTGAGTACCCCATTTAAGGTTAAATCTGAAATTTGGCAGCTTAATAACTTTGCCACCATATTACAGATTTGCCTGAAATTTGGAATACACAGTTTGGTTCCATAGATCACTGGACCTGTCAAGTTTTGTTACAGTTGGATGTATAGTTGCGGAGCTATAAAGCACCAAACAAAACACATAAATTATGCTTTTTTGAGCATTCTTTGCTCGCGCCTACAGCTTGCACATTTTGCATGACTGATCCAAATCCTTCAGGAAACATGCAGCCAGGGTCCCCAATGTGTCTTTCAAAGATTTGATGAAAAAATATCAAACGGTTCAAAAGTTATTCAAAAAACAAGTTTCCCATTATAATCAATGACAAAAGTTAACAAAATATGTGAAAGCGTCACAGATGCCCTTTTTACTTTCGCAAATGATCCTTGTAATGTTGCAGATAGGCCATCTTATTTTCAGTTGGTGGTCACAGAAATGCTTGGGCATTTAAATTTGGGACCCCCTAGGGACACAATTCTTGTTGTGGTCACCTAGTCAAGCCCTGAGGATGCTAGCCATGTCTTTTTTTGGGGGTAAAACACCCCAGAAATACGTTTTTTAAATTTTTGTGAAAAGTAGTGTCACAAAGTACTTTCGCATATCTGACACTTTCGCTATTTCATTTGCAAAAGTGTCATGATTTGCAAATGTACTTTGCGACACTATGGCCAAAACAATAAAGAATCTTTGCCACACTGCTACAAAAGAACGGCTTGGTCTTTTGGGCTGCAATTTGGAGGGAAGAAAGCCAATATCCCTCAGATGTGCCTTTTTTGTAGTTTATTAACAAAACATTAGAGGGCTGCAAAGTTATGGTACTCTAAAGTTGACAATTTTTCTCATAGGCTGACATTACGGCGTCCGCCACGCCTGTCAGGACCTGTATCTCAAAAACAGTTCGAGATATGGACTTTTTGTCAGAAAAATGCTTAGTCCACCACTAGGGAGCTAACTGCAAAACTAGCCTGGAAAGTCATAAATAATATGAGATTTTACATTTTTGCTCTACGTCATACAGTTCCTGAGATATAAGGCATTTAGTATTCCAAGTGCTCATTTTCTTCTCCGAGGGCCATTATTATGCATAAATTCTTTGTATTCACTGTGTTTCTGAGTGCAACTATTTAGGAAAAAAATGGTGTGCATTTGCATTACTGTTACCGTTAGCATTTCCTCTTGCATTTTCATTACCGTTTGCATTAGTATTTCTGTTTATGTCACCATGTGAGCTTACCCTTTGCATTTGCGCTTTCATTTGCGTTACTGTTACTGTTTGGGTTTCCATTACCATTTTTGCTTGCATTTACTTTTGCGTCACCATCTGGTTACCATTTGTGTTTG
Organism: Neoceratodus forsteri; assembly: GCA_016271365.2. NCBI lineage: Eukaryota > Metazoa > Chordata > Ceratodontiformes > Ceratodontidae > Neoceratodus > Neoceratodus forsteri. Next base: position 852,285,495 of record CM057458.1, read on the forward strand.
CGTACACTCTTGCATTTGTATTACTGTTTCCTTTAGAGTCATCGTTGGTGTTACTGTAACCGTTTGTGTTTCCAATTGCGTTACCATTACCGTTTGTGTGTTCATTACCATTTGCATCTCAATTTCCATTGGCCTTAGCATTTGCATTTTTTGTAGTGTTTCTGTTGTCAAGTGCATTACTGTCTCCTTCTACGCCACCGCTGCAGTTACCATTTGCGTTTCTGGTTGCATTTCTGTTACCATTTGCATTTTTGTCACCGTTTTCTTTACCATTTGTGTTTCTGTTGCTGTTAGCATTTGCGTTACCGTTTGTGTTACCATTTCTGATTCATTTATGTTTGCACTTGCATTTCTCTTACCATTTGCATTATCATATCCGTTTGCATCACCGTGAGCTTTACCGTTTGTGCTTGCGTTTGCGTTACCATAAGAGTTACTATTTTCTTTTACCTCACTGTTGCCATCACCATTTACATTAACGTTACTGTTTGTGTTTTTTCATTTGCACAGTACAGTGCAAAACATTTTGTTTTTACTATTTTTCTGCACTGTCTTCCGCCACACATAGCACAGCCATTGTGTAGTTGATTGATCTGAAACTTGCCACGTAGAAAGACCTTTGTTGAAGGAACACGCCAGTTTTTGTTTGGTGAAAACATCTAGTTCCGTTCCAGAGTTATTACCATTTGACGTTGGCCCTCCTCATGGTTACACATTTTTCGGCTGCCAGATCCACCATTTTAGTGCATTTTCGGCCACAATTTCTGCTATTTTGTGGTGGAAGACTTCTTAAAGGTGCAGAAATGTAAAAATTGAATATCTCTGGAATGGTTTGGTCTTTTCACATGAAATTTGGAGGGTGTTGAGTTGATGTCCTGGGGATGTGAATAATGTTGTTTACATGTTGGAAAAATAATTTGCTGCAGAGATACTGCATGGCACAGTTAACATTTTGCACATAGCATTCTGCATGGTGCTACTGGCTTGAAATTTACAGCACAGGTAGCCCTAGTGGTACAGGGGTGCCTTGCAGTGGTTTGGTGTGTAAAGCATTAACAGGTGTGGAATTATACCACTCCAGTGAATGAAAATTTGGTTCATTATGCTTCAGTAATTTTGGAACCATGTTTCTAATTTGCCTGGTATTTTGACTATACAAAGATTTATAATACATCTTTGACTGTGACAATTTTTGGGTCACTGATACTTACAGTTGCTGAATTGTGCATCTTATGTAGTTTGCTCGTAGTGCTGTGCGACTGTTGAATGGATGTACACACAATTCTGGACACATGGGCCTGGATATTCAAAAGGGTTGCGCCATGCGCAACAGGGTTGCGCGTGTGCAACCCCAAAAATGCACCATTCTGCGATATTCAGAAGGGGCCAGTTGCGCCCCCGAAAACATGCTGAGCAACAGCGCAATGGAAATGAAGGGATGCGCAACCGAAGGGGGCGGGTCCATGCATAAAGTGCGCAATGCGATATTTGAACACTTGCGCAATGCGCAAGAGTGGCTCAGCCGGAGGATGCGCAGTACCGGATGTGAGCCAAAATAAAAAGGCTCAAGGGAGCAGCGCAAGAACCCTAGCAGGCCGCAAACTGGGGGAGAGAGACAGAGACAGAGAGAGAGAGAGAGAGAGAGAGAGACAGGAGAAGGGCAGAGGGACAGTGGGTCCTGGAGGACAGAGAGGCCAGTGGCGGTGCCCGTGCAGTGGAAGCAGCAGTGGGGGCAGTGGGGTAACACAGGAACAGCAGCTGGGGCAGAAGCCAGGGAGATGGACAGTGTCAGCTTCCACATGGAAGCTGTAATGAGGGGGGGACAGCATGCTGCAGGGGACATGGCCGCAGAGGGGCCCTTGGCGTATGCCCCGACAGGTGGTATCGCGTCCGCATCAGCTTCGAGCTGTACACAGACGTCGAGATTGTGGGCGGTACCACCTGAACAGGGCAATACTGAGACGGCTCAGTGAGCTGTGCAGTGATGTGATGCAGGCACCCTCACGACGGAGTCATGCTCTGTCCGTGGAGACCAAGGTGACAGTCTGCATGTGCCTGCTCGCCACGGGCACCTTCCAGAGGCTGACAGGGGACACCACAGGCATTACACAGTCGGCCACGTCATGCATCCTCACCCAATTCCTCAGCGCACTGCTGCCTCATGCTGCGGAGTACATCCATTTCCCCAGCACCACGGCAGAGCGTACAGCAAACATGCAGGAGTTCCACAAGGTAGCACATATGCCTGGCGTGCTAGGGGCCATAGACTGCACCCATGTGGCCATTCGCATGCCACCTGGCCCTGATGGCCAAGCCTATCGGAACCGAAAGGGCTTTTCTAGTGTCAACTGCCAGGTGGTGTGTGATGCCACTGGGCGCAACATCAATGTCTGTGCCACACACCCTGGCGGAGCACATGATGCCTTCATGGCACCAATCTGCACTGTGCCATCGATTAGAGTTGGAACATCCCCACGGGTCATCTAGTGGGTGAGTACACATGTATGGAATGCAAACTCTGTGCAAGGGTGGGAATGACACAGGTGCCATGGTAGTGGCACACAAGGATATGGGCAATATGGACCTGACCTGACACTGATCTCCACTATCTCCACACAGGTGACTGTGGATACCCACTCCGTCCCTGGCTGCTCACACCATACCGCACCCCACGACCCCAGTGCATACACGGTTTCAATGAGGCACATCCGCAACACGGAACATCATAGGCGGGTGTTTGGGATGCTCAAGGCACGCTTCCGATGCCTGGACACCTCCGGCGAGCTACAGTACAGCCCCCAAAAGGCCTGTGGGATATTCCTGGCCTGTTGCATCCTGCACAACATGGCCAAAGACCATGGGATAGCCATACAGGTCCAAGAGGGGGACAGCGATGGGGACGCTAGTGGCGCCGGTGATGTGGGTGATGAGCCGCCCCCCTAGGACGGAGGGACCCCCGACTGACACGGCAGGCCCAGCTGCACTGGGACACCATTGCAGAAGAGCACTACGCACAGCACAGGTAAGTCAAGGGGACATGTGCAGGCAACACTGTCCATGCGCAAACCACAGGCACACAGGGGAACACACCGTGTATGAAGGTCAGGGGAGTTGAAGGGTCAAGGCATACCAACACACCATCAGAGAGGGGTGAGCACTCATATGGACACACACACACACCAGGCAGCATACAGGGGCAGCAGCACAGCACTGCAGAAATGACATCGCCAACACACAGCACCACCAACCACCCCACCACCTGGACTGTCCACGTCGTGTGTCAGGACCTGGGCAACCTTGCACCTTGGTGTACAGTGCAATGCAGGCATCATCATCCACACGCACCTGTGGACAGCAGTTGGGAGAGTGTGCAGGTGGTCCGTGTGTCAGCTTGGTGAGCAGAGCACCCAGCAGTGCACTGCCCACCATGACACACATTGCACACAGGGCAGCACCAGACAGGGCCTGCATTGGGAGACAGCTCAGTCAGGGAGCACTGTCCCACGGCCACCACGGATGCGTGGGTGGCCCCACCGTGGCCTAGCAGCACTGGCAGGCTGAGCAGGGGCCACATCGGGTGGCGCTAGTGCACCACCAGGGGTCCCAGTGCATGACCGTGACCTTGTCCGCACAGGGGTCTGCATCCCGCCAAACAAACTTGCACCAGGGGTGCTCGGGATGCCCACAGCAGAACCCGTTGTCGACAGGCCTGGTGTCGCACGACGCCGGGAACGGGGAGTGGAGAGCGCACTGTGTGGGGTGTGTGGTACAGGGGCACCTGACAGTGTGGCCAATGCGTCCGCGACAGAGACCACTGCCTGGGTCAGCCTGTCAATGGCAGCGGTCACATCCGTCCGCATAAGGACCAGCTCAGCTCAGTCCCGAGCACACTCCCTGCCATGCCGCTCCATGGACACAGACAGTGCCTCCACGGACCTTGCAAATCGCCCCTGCAGCTGGACCGACTCCTGCAGCAGGCGGGTGTGCACGTCCAATGGGTACTGTGCCACAATGGCATCGTGACCCCCAGGGTGTGGACGGTCCTGGTGCACAGCACCCCTTGAGGGTGGACGCTGTTCACCAGGACCAGGTATGGGCAGATCTAAGGGCGGTGGACAAGTGCCACTGCTTGACGCTGTCCCCCCAGGCCTGGTGTGCAACTGCTGCTGCCGCCCCTCCAACTGCTGAGCCCCCAGGTCCACCTGTTCAACCCCTGTGCTGTCAACAGTGCCAGACACCTGCTCAGCCACCGATGCTGCCCCACCGGTGCTGACAGGCACAGCCTGTGACTGTGCCAGCATGCTGGTACACAGGTGTGGAGCAGGATGGCCCAGGGGCACGTGCTGGCCTGCCATGTGTCCGTCGTGGGACACACACCTAACACTGGCCATTGCAGGCCTGCTATCATCAATAGTGCCGGTGCGTGCCACTGCCATAGGCACAGCATGCTGGCATACCTGCATGCCAGACTGCTGTGACACAGGCTGTGCACCCCCTGCACCCGTATCACTGCCGCCGGAGTTGTTGGGCCAGCCTGCATGCCGCTGCAGTGCCTGCAGGCTGCTGGCGGAGGTGGATGGTCCCTCCTCCAGGTCCAGCAGGTCTGCCTCACTGTCAGCACCCACCACCACCACCGTCTCCTGCAGACGAACAGGATCTGAAACAGAAAGAGAGTACATGTGAGTGCATGTGAACAACAGCCCCCCACAACATCACCATGTCATACCGTGCAGTGATGGGCTTCCACCTGTCTGGAATCCTCCGCCTGGAACACCAGCAATGGCACTCGGCTGCATGGCTGTGACCAGTGTCTCCTCAGTCAGGGTCAGCTGCAACACCACTGGTGGTCCCCCACCAGTGGCAGCACGTGCCACCCTGAAGGCTGCCACCTTCTCCTTCAGCCTCCTGCGGTCAGTCCCCATCTTTTTCCGGCATTCCAGCACGGAGCGCTGGTGGCTTCTGTGCAGGTTGACGGCCAGAGCTACCCCCTCCCATGCAGCTGCACGCTGCTGAGGGGTGCCCCTCCGCCCACTCAAAAGTGGCTCATCCTCCAGGTAGACCTGGAAGAGGGCCTCAGTCTCTGCTGTGGTGAAGTTCGGCCTCCTCCTACGCCCGCCGTTCACAGCCTCAGCCTGGTTCCCGTCAGTCATGGTGATCTGTATGGGTGGAAGTGGACACCTGTCACTGTGCAGTCCACAGCATTTCCCCATGAGCATAGCTGCCAGCGGGGGCAGAAGCCCCCCCTTTCCTCTCCGCATGGCAGATACTGATGGAAAGGGTGCCCTCTGCCCCTTTCTAAGTGCCCTCATCATGCTCAGCCCCCTCAACCTATATCATCCTCCAGCACCCCTGCCCATGAGCATTGTCCTGAGCATCACACAGGATGTAACTCACCTCTCACCTGCAACAACCAAATCTGGCCGCCACAACCCAGTGTCGCATATTTATAGCGCAACACATGCAAATGAGGTGTGGCGCAACTTTAATGACATGCTAATCGCGCCACTGCGCCTTTGAATGGCTGATCGACTGATTTGCATATGTCGGCTGAATATCGCGTATTTGCACTTAGCGCAATACGGAAGGTCCGGCTGAGCTGATGGCGCATGTTTGTGGCTGTGTGCTACACTGCATTGCGCATGCCCAGACATGTTACGCATGCGTCTATCGTGCTGCAGACCTGCTGAGCGCGATAGGCAATCCGGCCATGGCCACCATTGTGCCAGTGGCGCTACAGCACTGGGCACTATATGGCGCTGTGGCACTTCTGCGCGATAGTCCACTGTGGCACTGGTGCTCTGCTTAGCAGTCGTGCAGGAAGCCTATACATCCTATAGTGCTGTGCGTAGCCTTGCGTCATTGCCGTGACCTTGTGTATGCCCTCTGACCCCTGGCGCTGTTGACATGCCATGTGTACGTCCCTGTTGCGCTGTCTGGTGACAGCGCCATGTAAAGTGACGGCGCTGTTCGAACAGCGCGATTGGAGCCTGTGCTGGTCTATTGCGCAACAACTCCACGTGGGGTTACAGCTCAGTGGGGCACCATATTGCCTGCTGTAAAGTTGGTGCCATGGCTAGGAGGAGGGCGGTGTCCTGGAGCCCGCTTGAAGTGGCCAACCTGGTGGCCCTAGTGGAGCCCCACTGTGAGGCACTGTATGGTGAGGCCCCCCTCACCATGCCTAGGACCCATGTGTGGCAGCAAGTGGCCACTGACCTGGTGGGGGTCACTGGCCGGGGCCGGTCTGCTGAGCAGTGCCGGCACCGGTACAGTGACCTCCGCCGGAGGGAGCCGGACCTGCTGACGCGGCTGCGTTCACGTGCCAGGCGGGGCCTGGTGCCTAGGCCACGTGAGTGTACCATCTATGCACCTATATTCTCTGTAGGGGTGTGTGTGTGCTTGGGTGGCTGTGCATAGGTGTGTCACTGTGTGCAGCTGTGCGATGGATGGTTATGGCTGTGTGGGCAGGCACTCTCACTGGGGCAGGGGGCACTCTGCTTTTGAGTCACACTGATGTTTGTCTCACCATATGTCTCCCACAGGCCGGATTGTGAGGACACCCGACCGCCATGATGTGGGCCATGCCAGGGCCCCGGTGCCACAGGATGTCGTGCCGCAGCAGCAGCAGCAGCAGCAGCAGCAGCAGCGGCAGCGGCAGACCGAGCTGCTGGAGGAGTGTGAGTATCATTACTTCATGGATGCTATTGCATGCTGGGGGGGCAAGACCACCAACCATGCTGGACACAACGAAAGGGGAGGTCATAGTTCCACTATACAAAACACTAGTGAGTTCCCACACTGGGGTACAGTGTACAGTTCCTGAGACCATACCTGCGTATGGACATGGACTGGGTGGAGAGGGTTCACAGGAGGGCGACATGGATGGTGCATGGATTGCATCACAAGTCCTATGCAGACAGGTTGACGGAACTGAACATGTACTCCCTGGAGGGGAGGAGGGTGTTGGATATGATGGGGACATACAAGTATTGTATAGGGGGGAACAGAGTGCAGGAAAACAATATTTGTAAGCGTAAAGGATGTTCCAGGTCTAGAGGGCATGGGATGCAGTTGGAGGGGGCTCGTTTAAGAGGTAACATGGGAAGGTATTTCTTCACAGAATGGGTGGTGGACAAGTGGAACACCCTGCCAGAGGATGTGGTGGGGGCTGACTTGGTTACGGGATTTATGTATGCGTGGGTTAGCCATGAAGGAATTCTGGAGGTCAGGGGTGAGGGGGAACGGACTTATAGGACAACAGAGTGAACGTACAAGGCCAAATGGCCAGACTGGGTGTCCCATAGGCCCTTATCAGCTGACACTGTCTATGTATCCATGTATGTAGGCATGACACAGGTGACCTGCATCACAGTGCAGCATCACGACCGTCTGTGTATGCATCACAGGTGGTCCAGGCATGCACTGGGCACATAGCTGTGTAACTGGCATCGCACCCGTTGCCACATCACTTGACAGCCTAGTTTGTACTGTGATTGGCGTGGGCAGTGTGTGTGGGCGGTGTGCGATAGCTGGTGCCGCCTGCTTGTGATGGCCATGTGCATGTTCACTGTGGGTGGGTGCATGCCATCACAGGTGCAGGACATTGGGTTATATGGGTTGCAGGTTGGGTGGTGTTCAGGGTTGTGGTCAGTCTCAGCCATTGACTGTGCTCCCATTTTCCTAGGCCTCGGGTGCTGAGACACATGCAGCAGGATCTGCGGCGCCTGACCCAGGTCGGACTTGACAACCGGGAGCTCCTGCAGGCCATGCTGCGCCAGGGTGAACGGCGGAGGCAGCACAGTAGGGGATGCCAGCAGGGGGAAGACCAGGAGCCAGCTGGGCCGTAGCCCACATTCCGTTCCACTTCTCCATCCCTTTCACCCTGCCTTCCCTCTCCAAGTTTTTATTCCCTCCCCCTTGAACACCCCTGCCTTTTACCCGTCCCCCCCACCTTGTACATAGTTTCAGCTGTTATTGTCTATCTGTTGTTTTTGAAATATACATTTCTATTTTGACACAACTGCTGTGTTGGTGTCTGCTTTGCAACTGGCTATGGTGCTCCGTTGCAGGGTGTACATGCCATCTGGGCTGCTATGGTCCTGGTATATATGTGTGTGTGTGTGTGTGTGTGTATCCATGGGGAGGTATCACCAGCATAGCATTGCCTTTCTGTTGCTCTTGCCATCTGCTGCCACCCACTGCTGGGTGCACAGGGTGGGTCTGGCTGGTATGCTTCTCTGCAGCATGGGGTTGACGGTGGCACGGGGTGCATGGTGTTCCTGCAGTGCCTGTCACTGCACATGAAGCGTGTCTTGGGGGCATGGTGCCGCTGTGCTATTACTGCAGAGGGACTGATGTGCTGTGGTTGTCAACCCCTGTGTATGGCACTCTCTGCCTGCCAGTGGTTGTGCTGGGGTGTCATGGCTCTGCTATGCTTTAGTTGGCTTGTCCCCATGGGCACGTGGATCATCCGTCCCACCCCCAGTGATGCTGTGCTTGGGGTGTGCCAGTGTGGTGTGGGTTCTGCAGTGAGTTCCTGTGCCCATGTGTGGCATGGCTGGCGGTGGGCCCCAGCCTGCCTCCCTGGATGTGCAGTTCCATTGCTCTGGGGGCTGTGCTTGCGCTATGGCAGCTCTGCAATGCTCAGCTGAGCTTCCATGGTTGCGCCATAGCGCAGCATTTTGGCTCAGCTTCTCCTTCCTGGTTGCGCGATGGCGCAGTATGTGTGATATTGAGACGTTGGTTGCTTGCGCAATTTGCTCTGCTCCATGTTTGAATATCACACCTGTTGCGCATTTGCGCAACTGGTTTGCGCTTGCTCCTACTGTTGCGCCAGTTTTCAGCGCAGTTTGAATATCCAGGCCATGGTGTGCTATGGTACATGTCTTCTTTTAACAATTTTTGGTTCCATCAGATATATGGTTCTTATGTAGCAAAATGGCAAAAATGTTCTTTTCGGCACTCCTGCGCAGTTTTCCCGGAGTGACGCTGTGCAACTTTTGAACAGATTCAGATCACATTTGTTTTACACGTTGTAGTGTTGTACATGTCTTCATTTACCAATTTTCATTTCAGTCATCCATACAGTTTTTAAGCAGTGAAGTGACAAAAATTCACATGGTGGGAGCACGGGGCCCTTATCACCACATTCCATTCACTATTTATAGTGCACATTCTCAAAAAAAGGGAAATTCATGGCAAAAAACTCCATTTAATGCATCAGTTAGTGTTGTCCCACAGTGACAAAAGTGAGGAAATTCAGTGTTAGGATTGCCACCCCTAGCACCCCACACCCACCCCCACAAACAGGCATTGTGGTGTGTGTTGGGGTCGTCGGTCCTATATATATATATATATATATATATATATATATATATGCAGATAGATAGATAGTTAGCTATATTACATATGAAGCAAGACAACACTAATTAAGACCTCCATGAAAATGAAGAGTAGTCCTTTGGAGTTTTGAACCTAAAATAATAGTTCTTAATGGGAAAATTAAGCCATGTAAAAGTGCTTATGAAAACAGTGTTTAACAACCACAGACAACATACAGTAATGAGTGCACATAAAAAGAAATAAAATGCATGTCATATTATCCCTACTCTAAGCACTAAGTGAAGCTTTTGTTAAGCATTCCAAAATTATCTCTGTGAAATACAAAATCAGTATGAACAAGAAGTATCAACTGTGAATGCAGAATTAATTTGAAAAACCAAAATCAATGGTAAGTGGGGAATGTGGTCCAAACCTTCCTCCATCCGAGGCAACAGATACATTTGAAGCATGGCAACACTGATCAGAACCTACATGCAAATAAGGAGCTTTAATGGAGAATCGTCCTTAGGATAATTTAGGAGTGCTTTCCCCACTGAACATTTATTGACATTTTGTATTTAAAACTGTATTTGAGACTTTAGTTTGTTTCTTTGCTTCTGTATTTCACAGGATACTTCTCGTGTACCGTTCACCAGGTGACGGGAATGTTTTCCTGCGAGAAATTGCAGACTTCATTGTCGACCTGACATTGGGGTCCCCCAGATGGTTGGTTCTGGGGGACTTCAATGCCTGGGTCAATGATGAACTCTCTCAATTTGGCCAAGACTTCCTCCAGTTAATGATTTTACTGGGCTTCACACAGGTTATTTCCTCCTCGACCCATATTGTTGGTCATTCATTGGATTTGGTGTTCCTTCTGGGGATGGAGATATCTGATTTGGTGGTGGAACCAGTCAGATGGTCTTATCATCACTCCATTGGGTTCAGTTTTGAGGCCACCCCTAGTATGCCGGCCCCTATGGAGATAGTCTGGTATCGCCCTTTAAGGGATGTTTCCCCAGATGGCCTGATGGTGGTGCTGGACCTATCGGGCTTACCGAGAGGTTGTATGGATCCAGGAGACCTGGTACTAGCCTATAACAAGGCAGTGGCAGGGGCCCTGGATTTCATTGCTCCTGTTCGTGTTCATCCCCTTACTCTTTGCCCCAGGTCTCCTTGGTTTAATTGAGATTCTGAAGAAGATGAGGAGAGTTGGATGAAGTTTAGAGAGGTGCTGGCGGAGGTCGGGCCTGGATTGTGACAGACTTAGTTTGATGGACCACTATGTGGTCTATCAATCCGCAATCTCTCATAAGAAGGCAGAATTTCTGTCCATAGAGATTGCTGCTGCACAGAATAAACCAGCTCAGCTCTTCCGGACTGTGGGCAGATTGTGCAATCCAATCTGTCTTCAGCCCAGAAGAGCTTTTTCTGAAGAATGTGTGAGGAGTTTGCTCTATTCTTTTCAGATAAGGTTGCCACAATCAGGTCTGATATCTGTTTGACCCTTTCTAATAGGAGTTGTGATGGTCGGCAGGAGATGTTGGACACCCAGTTTGTGCGGTCTGACTTCAGCCTTCCCACAATCAATGACATTGTGATGATCATCCAATCATCCAATCATTGCGTCCAGTCAACTGTGGTTTGGATCTGGGCCCTACACGTCTCTTAGTGGGCTGTGTGGATAAAATTGGTCCCGACCTCGCTGAGATAGTCTGGAGGTCCTTGGAGAGGGGGAATTTTCCAAATCCTCTAAGGGAGGCTGTGGTTCAGCCCCTTCTTAAGAAGTCCTCCTTGGACCCAGACTGTCTGGCAAATTACAGGCCTGTCTCTAACTTAACCTTTGTGGGTAAAGTTATTGAGAAGATGGTCGCATCACAGCTGGATGATCATTTGACCAGCCACAATGTCTATGATTCTCTCCAGTCCAGATTTAGGAAAAGGCATAGTACCGAGACAGCTCTTGTCCGGGTACTAAATGACCTCCGAATAGCGAGAGATCGAAGGACTCGTTCCATCTTGGTCCTTCTTGATCTCTCTGCAGCATTTGACACTGTGGACCATGGTGTGCTATTGGAACACTTGCGGTCTATCTGTGGGCTGTCTGGCACAGTCCTCCGTTGGTTTCGATCTTTCCTCGAGAGTGGGACTCAGAGGGTAGTGTCTGGGCATCATTCCCCCCCTATTCTGTGGGGTACCGCAGGGCTCCATTTTGGCACCCATGTTGTTTGCAGTGTACATGCTGCCATTAGGAGCGATTATTAGGCGGTACAGTCTGGGTTTTCACTGCTATGCAGATGATACTCAGCTGTACATGTCCTTTGCGCCCGGCCAAGATGCTGCCTTTTTGGTCTTTAACAACTGTCTTGCCGAAATCCAGGACTGGATGAATGTGAGTTGGCTGCGGTTGAACCCAGATAAAACTGAGGTGTTGGTTGTGGACCAGGGTCACCGGGAGGCGGATTTGTTGGTTGGATCATCCTCGGGTTTATGGCTTGGGGGTGTCCAGCTAACTACCTCAGACCAGGTGCGGAACCTGGACGTTGTATTTGATGACTGTTTGACATTTAAATCTCAGGTGTGAGCAGTTGTCAAAACCTCTTTTTATCATCTGAGGAACATCACCCAGGTGAAGCACCTGGTTCCTCCAGACAATCTTCCTACTTTGGTCCACGCTTTCGTTACCTCCCGCCTTGACTACTGCAATGTCCTTTACCTTGGGCTACCGGGGGTTGAGATTCACCACTTGCAGCTAGTGCAGAATGCAGTAGCCAGGCTACTGACTGGTTCTTCTAGGTCCAGTCATATAACGCCTGTGCTCTGCAGACTGCACTGGCTGCCAATCCTCTGGTGAATCACCTTCAGGTCTGTTTGCTGACCTATAAGGCCCTACACAATCAGGGACCTGCTTACCTGAAAGATCTCCTTTGTCCCTACTGTCTGTCCCGTTCTCTCTGATCCACTGAAGAGGGATTGCTAGAGATTTCCAGAGTTCATTTAAAAACTTCAGGGGCCAGATCTTTTAGTTTTATGGCCCCAACCCTGTGGAATTCTCTACCTCATCAGGTGCAAGACTGCCTAACTGTCCAAAGCGTTAAGGAAGCTTTAAAAACTTATCTTTTTAGCCAAGCATACAATGAATTTTGAAAACTGCTGTTTAGCTTATTTTAATATTGTTTTAATTATTTATTGTTTTATCATGTATTGTACAGGCGCCTTGGTTTCAGAAAGGTGCCTCATATAAATAAAGATTGAATTGAATTGAATTGAATTGAATTGAGATTAACTCAGAACACTTAACAGCAGCTCCACCTTGTGTTTCTAGTCAGGATAACTTAATATTAGTTTTATTTCATTTCATTTGGATATATGCTGCTGAAATCAGCCACAAGCACACCTTGTCTTGGTTCAACCACTGAAATTTTATTGGGTAGGTTTCTGTACATTATTGTTGCATTTCCCATACCAACATCATAATATTTAAGCTTTTCTTTTATTTACAAAACAAACCTGGGGTTGCTCCTTTATTTACAATACTGATGTTCACATATTTTCATTTTCATTGGCTCAGGTGTGCACCTGATGCCTCTTCATCCTGGTTATTTTGCCTAGGTTCAGGTGTCCCAGGTGATTGCCCCATGAGGAGCCCTCCCCACCTGGCTGTACCTCCTTATGGCTGGTCCCCATTTTTTCCTACTAGCCACTTAGGGAGACCCGGATTGGCCCAAGGGGCTTCTCCTGTTAAAAACTAGGAAAATAGCCCCTCTAACCCCCGGCCATGCTTCGATAGCTGCCGGTATATCCCCATTGAGAGACGTTTTACCCACTATTGACATGTGAATCACATCATCCCAGTACATACTCAGTGTGTCATAGGTGATTAATTCATGCCTGATGTATATCCCCCTGATCTCTCTGGCCCAAGCCGCCAGCTTCCTATTGACTCTCTTATGAGCCCTCTCTATGGCAAGCACCTCCCTCACTTGCCTCCAGTTTCTCTTGGAAATGATCTTTGACCACCCAGTTTGAACCTGTGGCCACCATGCCTTTACAATCTCCAAGTCCACCAAAATCATCAGCAGCAAAGCCACCCAGGGCATGTTCCCCAGATCATTCCCACCCGCATGTATAATAATTAAGTCCAGTGTGGGCCAAGCCCGACTTCTGTCATCGATCAGTGGTAACAAGTGTTTCCAGCAAAGTCCCCTTCTCCCATGCCATTTAATCAGTGTCTTGTCTGTGTCTCGTCCCAGCTGCCATCCACCCCTTGTTGTCACTGCCCAAAGCTCCACCCAGTGAATGAATAAGTGTCCTACCATTCACTCCACCCTCCTATATGCCTGGGACATCCACCTCCCCATTTGCCAAACAGCAGAGGAGGGCCCCCCCTGTGGCCACCTCTGAGGTGGTCCCAATCCTAAAGGAGTGTGATGCGAACCACTTTGGGTCCTTCCCTAAGACTGCCATACCCTTTTTAGCACCATGGTGACCTGTGAGGTGGTGGCCGAGTCCCCATTACCATGCCAGAAAAAACACCCTCCCCCATAGCGTCTCACCATCAGGTATGTTCTGATGGTGTCCACTGTCCCTCGCACTCCTTACCCCTCCTGCCTCAGATCCAACCGAAGACCCTTTCTCTGGTCAGTTTTAGACCACCAAAGCCAAACATAGACTACTGCCTCTGATCAAGAGACATCCTGCTCCTTCAGGCCTCCTAAGGTGTCCATTTTCCTCTGGCCACCACCTCACTAACCCAGAATGCCCCTAGCTGCAACACTTGAAATGTGGTTGCAAACAGCTTGGCCTCATGCACTGAGGAACACACATGGTCCAGGCTGCCCATCAGTCTACCTAGCATGCCCCTACAAACCAGCCTATGCCAATCCACCCACTGCCCCTGCAGCCTTACCCAACCCCTGCTGCATGTGCTGAATGGTAGGGGCCATGGGGGGGCACCCTACCCTCTTAGTTGACAAACCATCCCAATCCCTGCTATGTGTATCTCCATGGTGGCACCTGCCATGCCCAACTCTGAGCTATCCACCATGTACCTAATGATCTGTAATTCTGAAACTGGGCCCCTTACTTCAAATCCAGCTCTCTGCCGGAACTCCTGGAAACTCCTCCATGCCAATTCATGGGCCACAACATGTTGGGAGTCCAGGCATTCCCAAAGAGGAGCTGGCTCGATTCATCCAATCTCCCACAGAGGTGAGCAGGCACCTGCGTACTCTGGGCAGCTGCCCTCGGGGCCAAAGACTGGAACCTGTCCAACTGTAAATTGGAGAGTCTGTCAACTATTTCATTCTTGACTCCCTTGACATGTTTTGCTCTGAAGGACACTTTCAGTCTCAACCCTTCCAAAACCAATCTCCAGGCTACATGCAACACGATCTTTGTGGACTCTGACTGCCTGTTGATGACTAACATCATTGCTAAATTGTCACATCTAAAAAGCAACCTTTTGTTTCTGAGGGACTCCCCCCAAACCACCATGGCCACCCATATGGGGAATGCCTCCAGGAAAGTGATGTCCCTAGTTAGACCCTTCTCTACACACCAGTCCAGCCACCTTTCCATGATCCAGCTACCTTGAAAGTGCACTCCCATGCCACGACCCCCGGCTATATCTGTGTACAGCTCCAGGTAGCAATTTGGCTCCCACTGATCCTGCCAGAAAGCGATCCCATTGTAATCCTCCAGAAATCCCTCCCAGGCTAAGAGGTCATCCCACACCCCTGCACTGTTAACAACCCAATGGCGAGGAAGCTTTGCCTTGGTAGTTGCCCTGACCAGGCACCTCATGAAGACCCTGCCTGGTGCCACTGCCTTGCAGGCAAAGTTCATGTGCCTTAGTACCTGCTGTACTACCTTCAATTGAATCCTCCACTTCCCCTTTATCCCTTTGATAAGCTCAGAGACCTTTGCCACCTTGCTGGCTGGGAGCTGGAAACACTGATGCCCAGGAACTCTAGCTTCCTACCGGGTCCTTCTGTCTTATCCCCAGCCAGTGGCATGCCCAACTCCCTGCACACAGCATCAAAGCTTCTGAGCATACCCAGCATCTCACCTTTCCCTTTGCTTATGAACAAAACATCATCCGGGTAGTAGACAACCACCCCCCGTGCATGCTGGGCTGAAAATGCCCACTGTAGCCAGGTATGAAAGGCCTCAAACTTGGCCCCCCATGGGCATGGCCTTTTCAAAATAATATCTAGCTTGAAATTGGAAACCTAGTAGTTCCCAATCTTGCTGCCTCACTGACAGTAACTAGAAGGCTGACTCAACATCAGTCTTGGCCAGCCATACCCCTTTATTAGCCCAGATTGAATCCACCACATGGTCCAGTACCGCATACTACTCTGCACTTTTCTCTGGTGTAATGGCATCGCTTACAGAATCGCCCTAAAGGTATGATAAATGGTGAATTAAACGGTATTCCCCCAGTGACTTTTCTGAAACTATGCCCAAAGGGGACACCCTGAAACGTGAAAAAGGTGGGGCACTGAATGGATCCGCCTCCCTCCTGGCCTCCAGCTCCTTTCTAATTTTCCTCTCCACTGTGTCTTTCTTTCCCTTTTTGCCAGACTTTTAGCCCTCATGTTCTTCCTAGTACCTGTGTAGTGCAGGCTGAACCTCCCTGAAAAACCCTCCTGCAGCATAACCTTTGCCTCATGATTGGGGTAGAATTCTGTCAAAACAATTAAAAAGTCCAAATTTATGGGGGATACCACCTTCTGAAATGTGCCCCGTGGGCCCTTATCCCCAATAGGTCCCTATCTCCCCCCCATAACCTCCCGTTCCATTCTGCTATCTATAATTGTGCCCTTGTCCGCAGAATCCACTCCTGCCCCTCCCTGCCCACCCGAGAAGACTATTCTTGCACCTGGGAAATGCCTTTGTCCCCTTGTGGCCTGTAGCAGGTGACTGGGTGGCTTTTCCCACACCCAGAACAAGCGTGCTTAAACTTGCAGCTGGGCCATGTGCAATTAGCCTTGTTATACACCCAGCACACTTTGGCGGTTGTAGTTCCATTCCCTTTTTTCCCCATCACTAGTGCTCTCTCCAAAGCCAATAGTGTTCTTATCCAAAGCTCAGATAACGTAACATCCCACTGCACATCACCATGAAACACCAACCTCTATCTAACCGTCTCGTTGTATATGAGCCAACCATATCCACTCTTAACCCTGTTGGCATCCTGGATAATGGCCGAGTAGGTCGATAATGGTATTGCAAGATCTGCTTTTTTTTAAGCATAATGGCACTAAAATGCATGTAGCCCTCCATTTATTCCCCAAATGTCTTATGCTTGTAGCTGACCTCCTTGTTAGTCTTTCATATGATAGCCAGCCCACCACCATTTCTGAGTTGCTTACTGGCTCCTTGTGCTCATATTTTTTTGTGGAGTCCTTGTCTAAAAATGCAAACTTATCAATATACTCCCCCTTCCAAATCTTCTGCTTCAGCATCTGGGAAAACTGGTCTCCCTATGTCATCCCAGGTGGTCACCCATAGCCCCACTTGCTCGCCCCCTCTCCTGCTAGATGCACCCTGTTCTCCTTTGTCCTTTCCACCCTTCTCAGCCTTCAATTCCTGCCATGCCTTGTCTACCTCTTCCCAACTCTTCTCACCTTTTTTTTCTATCAAATCCACCAAGTAGTCCTTCAGAGTACCCTCGACTGACAGTACCTTACCATCCTTAGGTTGTGGCTCTCTGCCATCCTCCAGGTTGCTCCTGGTCACCTTCTTCTTAAGCAGCGATTTCTGAGGCAGCGTGTTCTTTCACTTGTTCACTTTCCACTCCTTCTCCTTCACCTTTCTTGATTCCTTGATGATGGCCTGGACCTGGTTTATAAGTTCAGCAGCCTTCTGTACCAGCACCTCACTGGTCTTGTGTTTTGTGGTCGCTGTCTTCTTGGGGGCCATCCTTCAACTGCAATGACAAGAGTCAGCCAAAATGCCTGCTGCTACATAGCCCCCAATGTACCGCTCCTCAAGCTGACTAATGCAAGGACCCCTGCTGGTCCTCACCCCATTTTCACCCTTGCCCCTTTACCTAGCCCCCACCCCATGCCCCCTTCACCTGAAATCCTGTCCCTATCTGTGCTACATATTTATTATTAGTCTTCCCCTTTTTTTCTTTATATGTACCCAGGCTGTGTGCTCTTGCTTTCCCCTCTTGCTTTGTAGGTTAAAAGCCTGGTTGCCCTCATGAAGACAGGAACCCTCCTGCCCCAAATAAGCAACAAAAGAAGAAAAAAAAACTATCCCCCCCTCACCCCATGGCAACCTAGAGCTGGACCAATTTTTTTTTCTGCCTCTCCGAGCCAGCCCTGAACCCAGTACCTTTCACAGTGCAGCAAGGGACTCCAACCACCAGTCCAAATGTCCAGCTTCTGCCCTTGAGTCCCCTGTTCCACCCAAACTAAGCTTTTTAGTCCTCCCTCTGTTGTCCTTCTGCCTGAGCCAACTACCTCCAAAAATGTTTCTATTTTTTTTTGTTTATGTTTACTGGACAGAGCGAGAACCTCCTCATACAGGACCAATTTGCAAAATGGTGGTGGGGGAGGGCAAGGCCATACCTTAAATGGTGGTCAAAAATGCTGAAAGGAGAATCTGGTTGCATCTTGAGCCCTAGCCCCCCTGTCCCCAGAAGCACTGGCTGGCATCCACCAGGACACCAAGCGGCTGTGGCAACTAAAGGGAGCCTCGATCACCAGGGTCCCCCAGCGTTGTTGCACGTGTCTCTCCTGAGGCCCTGTCATCCATCTAATCCCCATTTCACCCGCTCTTAGTGCAAGACCTCCCCCCTGGGGACCATTGCCCACAACCTGGCATGTGACAGAAAGCACCCCCCACCCAAACTGTTGTCTCTCATGCTGGAAGCCGCTTCAGGTCTCTGGTTCATGGCCAAATTCTTGCCTTCCCACTGGAGTGCCAGCTGTTTGCTGGCTGTCCTCTTTAGAGATTCTTTTTATCCCTCACTATCAGCCTTGCTGGCCTGCATGGCCTACTCCAGCGGCTCCCCTTTTACTCCAGTGCTCCACCTACCCCTGTGGTGGGCACCATCACTGCCATCGCTTGTACCACTGAAACAACGGAGGGCAGGAACCAAGGACAAGCCAACCCCTGCCAAAGCCTCTAGTGGCCAAAATCTCCCCTGGCCAGAAATGGAAAGGCCTGTGACCCATATGCAGCATGCAGGGGATCCAAGCACTGAGGAAATACCAGCCTCCCAGCCAGCGGCCCGAATCCTCCATTCCTCCAAAGCAGACCTCCCTGTAAAACACCTGTAGGAGCAATCAAGCTGAAAAAATTGGCCCCAGCAAAATTCACAGAATTAAAATGCACCTGTCCCATGGATGCCTGCTGAACAAATACATCCTTGCTTTTATTTGCTGTCTGGGGGCTTAAAATAGCTGCACTGATGACTGGAAGAGGCACATGGCCCTGGCATGCAAAGGCAGCATGCCAACCTAGCCTAAGAAACTGACCCCCATAGCCAAGGGTCCACAAACCTCTGTTCCTGTGAGGGGGACACCTACCTACCACTGGGAGCAATCCAGCGTGGAGTATTGGCCAGCAGCAGTTCCACATGGCCTGATAGGCCCGGACCAGACCACACCGAGAACCCCAGTGCCACTGGAAAATACACCATAAGTGACACAACCCGCTCCCTGGGCTCAATCCACTATGATGACTCCCAGACCGTGGTGGCACCATGTGGTCAAATAGGCCCAAGAGCTGTAGTCTGCCAAGACCACAAGTGCTACCAAACATTTCAAAAAATCATACATCTAGAATGCAAAGAAAGCTGCCTAACCAAATTACAGGTACCTCCTTCTTCTTTCTCTTTTCCCACTGACACTATGACATGGGGTCCCAGATACCAGCCTGAAACAATACCTTACCACCAGGGAAGATCAAGGCCCTCACAAGCATCTCTGGGCACAAACGGTATGGTAAATCATAAAATTATCAGTTAATTCTGAAGAAAATAGCAGTCATCATTAGCAAAACTGATATTGAACATACAGAAAACATATAAGAAAAACAGTTGAAGGCCATAACCAAGAAAGTCAGAAAAAAGCCTCCACTGTAAGGCCTGGGCCTACCACTTTACTTTACCTGGAAGTCTACCCAAAGCAGCAGTCTCTGCAAGCTGTAGAAACTGTATCTCACTGAACAGCTTGCAGAAAAGAGGGAGCTCCCTCTCCCTGTCCCCCTTTTCTACCCCATGTTGCCCCCTCCCCTGCCTACCGACCAACCAAAGTGCTACCTACCATCTCTCTTATCCTAGCCCCTCCCTTTTTGTGACCTCATCGTCCTTGTGACCTCATCGTCCCTTCCCTCAGACAAAACTCCACCCCTTGCTTTTGCTATCCTCCCTTGTCATTCAATAACTTTCCTTCTCCCTTCCCATCCCCCCCAGTGTAGCCTCCTGGCCTGCAATCCCAGGGTGCCAATGACAACTTAGGCTGCCCTTTAATTGGGCAAGCCCTTTTATTAATCAGTGTTATATTTCAATATATTTAAGTAGTTAAGCATCAGAAATAACACTGAAAAATAAGCATTAGATCAGCGAACTTCACCCTTCGAGATTTAATATAGGTATATCTATTTTGGGAATTTTTTTTTTATTAATAATGAAGAAAAGGAAAGGCAAAAAGTTGTTGGAATTCTTTTTCATTTTCTAAAATAAAAGTGTGTGTGTGTGTGTTTGTTTTTAGGGTATTAGGGAGGGGGGATAAAGGTTTTAACTTTCATTTGTTAACCAATTATGTAAAATACAGAAACAACTATCATCTGCCCTTCAGAAAAGGCTTCAAGTCCCAGAATTCATTCAACCCTTTGGAAACATTGTTTGTCACCTAAATATCCAAAAGCTTGCTCTCTCTTTAGTAGTAAATCCATTCTATCACCCCCGGTGGTTTAAACACATCAATGGCTATGGATTTTAAACCTAAAGTATCACTGTCATGTGACTCCATAAAGTGTCTTCCCACCAGAGTGTCTTGTCTTGCATTAGTGATGGAGTGAACATGTTTTGGCAATCTTTCTTTGGCCATCCTTACTGTCCTTACTATGTAAAAATAATTGTAGGGGCACCATAAAGCATAAACCACAAACTTGGTGGTGCATGCAATGAAGTCCCTAATTTGGAACTTTTTAGTAGGGTGTTCTAGCAGCTTAGATTGCATTGTGTATTTGCACATGTTGCAGTTTCGACACTTAAAGAAACTTTGTGGTATCCTACGCAGCCATGGCATTCCATCTTCTTCTTCTTTTGGACTACAGAAATTGATTAGTTGCCATATTGGTCCTTGTAAGAACAGATCCAGAAGAAAATGGTTTTGATACCTTTTATTGGACCAACATAGCTGTTACAAAAAGAAAGCAATGTCTAAGTTTTTGGACCAACAAAGTCCTTCCTCAGAGAGTTATGGCAGTTGTTCAGAGAGTCACATTCTATTAACACCCAGATCATATGTAAAAAAAAACCATTAACAATTCTTATTGGCTTAAAATACCTATTTCAAAAAATCACACATTTAAATGGAATGAATAGCATCCCATTTGCTTGCTGCTACTGAGAATATGTTCAAGGTCAAATGACATCCACATTAGATAAGCTGAACACTGAAGCAGACAAAACCTCTAACTGGTATTATTAATTAATAAGTGTGTTATGAGAATACATTCAAAATTAAAAGCCAGACATTTAGATTTCATACCACAAATGTCCAAGTTAAAACTTGATAGTATTGTATGATAAAAAACAACAACTTTACAACAGAAATGTATGTATGGAAATAAGAGGGGAATAAGAAGTAGTAATAGTAGTAGTAGTAAAAACTCTTTTTCAGTAAATGAATCGATAGCTCAGCTGAGACAAGTTCATTTTTAGTGAGGTCCTGATATACAATGATTACTTCAGTTGTTATTACATAGTCATCCTTCAGTTATTACATAGAAAATACAGTCACACAATTGAGTACACACACATTTTAAATATACATACAATAAATACAAATATAAAATTGTGCACAAATACATAAAGAAAAAATACACAGAGAATAATGTACCTTATATGAACAACAGTTTAATACATTCCCACAGAATTAAACTTATCTTTTGATAGTGTCTAAACTATACTCTCAACTAGTTAATACACTCCATAAACATTAAAACCTACAGTGCTGTAACAATATTTTTACAAGATAATATCAATTGTCAGTATTATTGCCAAATAAAAAAAATACAAAAATAAATCTCTCAAAGACCACCTAGAAAATTTGTTCATGCATCTTAAAATGTTCAAAGTTCAATAATGAGTCCATATATAAACAATTAGCTATATGAAAAGAAACAGTCTTAAGAATCTGTATAACACCCCAAAGGAATTACCCCCAGGAAAAGATGACTAGAAAAGAAGTGTATATTCATTATGTATGTGAGCCAAGAGTCCTAATACCTTGTAGCATAATTATGACATGTACCTGAATATAAGCCTACTTAAATATGTAAGCACAACCCCAACCACTCCCTCCACACACAGCCCCTCCCCACAAAAAGCACCATCCTCCAACCCTTCAAAAAAACACACACTCACAAAATTACCCCCTACACACACACACACACACACACACATTAAATTCCCTCATACCCACTCACCCAAGACAACTCAACTGCCCCCCTCCTACACACATGCACAAACACATGAATATTTGGTGAGAAACCAACACGTCGATAACCACTTAAAAAGGACTCTATGAAAATAAAAACAAAACAACAACAACACACTGAAGTCCTGTTAAATTCTGTGTAAGTTTAAGTGGGGTAATGCATCATGAAACCCAAGTCAATATTCATGTCATCTGCTACATACTGAGAAGTAAAATAAGCTTAATCTCAAAAGTCCGTCTCTGTTGTGTATTTTTGAAATGTCATTTTAAGACTATTACTGCCATATCTGTGATTGAGGGGTCATTCTGAGAGAAGTGTGTGAGATAAAGCCATCTCACAAGTTAGAAATAAAAACAGAAATGACTGCCTCTCCTCTGGCAAGCAAAACATACAGAATACCAGTGCTACTGAAAAAGAACCAGTGACTTTTCCCACTGACTATAATCATTTAGCCAGCCACATTGGTAATATTATCTGGAAAAACTGGCATATTTTGCTTTCTGATGTTAAGTTTGCTGAGGTGATTAGAGATTCACCTAGAGTTACCTTTTAAAAAGGTATGAGCCTTAAAGATTCCCTTGTCAAGAGTTACTTCCAAAGAGAAGAAGAAGATGGAATGTCATGGCTATGTAGGAAACTGCAACACTTCTTCAAGTGTCAAAATTGCAATGTGCAAATAAACAATGCAATATGTGCTGCATTAGCACCCTAGTAAAAAGGTCCATATTAGGGACTTCATTATGTGCACCATTAAGTTTGTGGTCTATGCTTTATGGTGCCCCTGCAACTATTTTTACATAGGGAGGACAGAGGACAATAACAATGGAAAAAGAAAGATTACAAGAATATGTTCACTCTATCACTAATGCAAGACAAGACATTCCAGTGGGAAGTCACTTTATGGAGTCACATGACAGTGACCCTTCCTGTTTAAAATTTATAGCCATTGATGTGGTTAAACCACCAAGGAAGAGGGGTGATAGAATGAATTTACTACTAAGGAGAGAAAGAACTTTTGGACATTTAGATTGCAAATAATGTTTCCAAAGGGTCTGAATGACATCTGAGACTTGAAACCTTCTCTGAAGGACAGATGGTGGTAGTTTCTGTATTTTATGTATTTTTTTTTAACAAATGAAAGTTAAAATCTTTATTTCCCCCTCCCCCACCCCAATACACTAAAAACAAACATACAGACATGACTTTTGTTTAAAAAAAAAGATAAAAAATTCCAACAACAACAAAAAATAAACAGTCCCTCAACCTTTTTGTCTTTCCCTTTCTTTATTATGAATAAAAAAATATGTTTCCCCAGCCTATATGTTTTTCCAACCTAGATATACCTGTATTAAATCTCGAACGGCAAGGTTTGCTAATCTATTGCTTATTCTTCTGTGTTCTTTTTGGTGCATAACTATTGAATTATATAGAAACATAAATAGGTATATTATAATAATATTAGGTAATGCCTGAAGGACTTAGATAGACTCCTTCAGGCATTACCTAAAAGGGATTGACTGGTCCCCACTGGATAGAGTCAAGGATGGAAACCAAGCACTGGATTACTTCTGCAGTATCTTCACTAAAGCCTGCAACATCTTTGCTCTTACAAAACAAATAAAGACAAAGGAATCCCCAACCCCTGGCTGTCTAGCCCTCTAATTGAATGCATGCGACTCAGAGATCACCTGTGTCATAGGGCCAAAGCCACCGGGAATCTAGCTGACTCCCAAGCATATAAGGCAGCTAGAAATACCTGCACAAAACTCATATGTCTGGTAAAAGCAGCTTACTACAATGACCTCCTAGGAAAGAGCTGGGATAGAGGGAGGGAGTTCTGGGACTCTGTAAAATTTCTCATGGATAGAGCCTCAAGGGCCCCACTGGACCTTATTGTTACCACCTCTGGCACATTGCAAGACCCAAAGAAAATTGCTGAGGCTTTTAATGTTGCATTCACAGACGTCAGCAATATGTTGCCACCTGAATACCTGAATCACACCCTTGCAGACCAGCAGCGCAAACTCAGCACTCTATCTCCATGGGATAATGTTACCCCACCATTCTACTTCAGGCAAATCTCCCCAGGTGAGACCATCAAAAATATCAAAAGGTCCTTGGTAACACCAGGATGGGAAGAGACCTGATCGATATGAAGATGGTTTGGCACCGCTCACCAAGGTATTCAACACCTCTTTGAGATCTAGCATCTTCACTGACAGATGGAAAGATGCTCTAGTCACACCTGTTTTTAAATCAGGAGACAGAGCTAATCTAGCAAACTTCCGGCCCATCTCAATTTTAACCACCCCTCTCCAAAGCACTTGCAAGGGTGGTCTCAGAACAACTAACTGAGTACCTAGAAAAGCATAGCCTTCTCTGCTTGCAACAACATGGATTCCAACAAACCCACTTTACCATCACCGGGCTAGCAGAGTACACCACTTAGCTTTATGGGGCCCTGGATAAAGGGATGGTGGTGGGGTCTGTCTTCATAGACCTCACCAAGGCCTTTGACAGAGTCAGTCACCAACTGCTACTGAAATGTCTCCCCGCTACAAGATTGTCAATGGACTCCGTGGCCTGGTTCCATAGTTACCTCACCCATTGATCTCAACAGGTCAGGATCAGCAATACAATCTCTCAGCCCAGGGGAGTAAACCTAGGGGTCCCACAAGGTTCTATCATCAGTCCTCTCTTATTCAGCATCTTCAAAAATTACATGTCTTCCACCTGTCCTGCACACTCTGTACCCTATACAGACCATGCTGTTATCTCCATCCCAGGGAAAGACTTGGGATCAATTAGCTCTGAATGTCAGCTCAGTTTTTGTGTATTGGAATCCTGATTCACCAGAAATAAACTGCTACTCAACTACAAAAAGACAAAGAACATGTTCTTCAGCAACCAACAGAGCAAGATTCAAGGGTCCTCACTGCATATACTTAGAAGTGAAGGAGAAGTACTAGACCAAGTCAACACATTCAGGTACTTAGGGATTCACCTTGATGACACCCTCACCTTCACTGCCCATGCTGAGCAACTGGTAAAGTCCACCATCATGAAGCTTGGCATCCTGTACAGACACCGCACCTCTATGACACTGGCTGCCCTGAAACTTGTTACGTGCAGTTCAGTTCTCTCATCTGTGGATTATGGCCTTGTCATATATGGGGCAGGTACAGATACAGCACTTAAAAGGGTCAAAACCATCCTCAACAAGGCCTGCCATCTGGTTGTGGAAGTACACAAAATGACTCACTCTTGTGACCTATACAAGGAAACTGGTTGGCTCCCACTCCACCACAGACTCCAATACAAGGCCTGCCTCCTTGCAAAAAAATCCCTGATGGGGTCCATGCCTAGTGCTACTTCAGCCCCTTTGAGCCTGCACAACCATCTAAATGCACAAGGAGTGCCTTCACAGCTGCCCTAACTGTTCCATTCAAACGAATTACCCTTGGCCAATGATTCCTTTCCTACTGTGGGCCTAAATGGTTCCATGATCTGCCTGCAGACCTTGCCAACTCCCCCAGACATGGCCACTTTAAAAATGGGCTTTGATCTCTTCTTGCCAGAAAATCTGACTGACAGAGTTTCTGTTAACCCATGGCCTCTGACAGCCATTCTCGCACCCATCAAACACTACCCTCTATCACTCCCACCCTCCTGTTCCACAACTGCCCACCTCCCCCCACACCTCCCACCACCTACTACCACCCCTTGATGAAGCTTCACCTTGGCTGCTAAAACTGCATTTCTGCAGACTGGGAATGCCCCGTTTGAACTGTAACATGATTGTTAAACACTGTACCGCACTTAATTAATGATGCATTAATATGTTTCTCCGCAAGTGTGGTCCTGTTTCTCCTCACTTGTTGTACCCTGCTTAATGTTGTAACTGCACAGTAATACCACTTGTTAGTTTGATGTCTTTCTGTTCTGCAATGTTTCATCACCTGTAAATGTCTTGTATTCCTTGTTGACTTGAAGCCTTTGTAAACAAGCCCCTGGCTCAAAGGTATTAATCTGAATTTGAAAAAACAAATACTGATTAATAACATATGATTACAGTAACTTTATTTTGTATGTTTCTGTTCTCTTATAGGTTCCCTCATCTATTTCTTCATAACATTGACTACATGTAAAGATGAATTGATATCATGTGCCTACCTGCTGTGGATCCCCAGGAATTCATGCCTTGGAATGTACCAATAGAGTGATTACATCATCAGTGGCCTTGAGACATTTTACTTTATCCTTATCTGCTTTGATGACTTCACCTTTTCTATGTCTGTTGCTTTTTAAGTACCTCATAGTTTTGTTTTATTATTTCACATATAATAAAATATAAATTCAAGTGACCTGTACCTTGGAGAAAAATGGATAAAATTACTTATTTGTTATAAATTAAAAAACTGTATGTTGTTTTACTTTATTATTAAACTAAGTCATAACTGCCATCAGTAAATCAACTAATTGTATATGATTGAAAGGACTTGAACATTGTTGCTGTTGGCTATGTTGACAGGTTATTTCAAACTATGAGGTCACAATATTTTGGCATAAAACATGATTGTTATGTTTTGTTGCCACCTCTTGAAGAAGCCCTACAGGTGTGAAGCGCTGAGGTGCCTTTTGCTTTGGTTGTATTGATAACTTTGGACTACACATTAAAGTGTTTATTCTGTACTTTCTGAATCATTGAGTTAATGCATGGAGTGCTTTACCTTTTGGAACTTATAGTTAAAATAGCCAAAGGCTACAGACTGTAGTCAAACTCTTATTTGGTTTACAGTTCCCACCCTTTGTCCAAATCACGGTAGTTAAAAGTCTTAGTTGGTTTACAGTTCCTACGCTTTGTCCAAATCCCTTCCAGGAGTTGTGTGTTTACTTAGTTATGCTTTCTTAAGGACGATGCAGAAATTGTTTGTATAACTGCTTAGATGTCGCACACAAAAGGAATCCCTACCATTTACCTTTGCTGTACTTTCACTTCCGCCAATTTATTAAGACCCTTTTACTGTAATATAATAACTGGGGAGCATTTTCTCCAATAGGGAAACTGGGTTATAATGTCATCATTATCACCAGCTGGTTATAATGATGAACATGCACCCAGTTACCCTAGTTCAGTGCATGCATCAACCGTGATCTTCCTCTTCCTCTTCTCTGCACCGTTCTCCACCATCTCCACTCCTCAGTGTTTCAAACTTCCCTGACAGAAAAAGTCAGCGGTAAATTCTCTTTTTTTGTTTTTATAAACAAAAATATTATTGGGCACAGCAACATTTTTGAGTGAAAACAAAAATAAAATAAACAATACTTCAGTTTAGGAACTGAGCTGCTATGGACTATGCTGAAACCCCAATGGTCCATGGCTCAACTCCATAGACATATTAATTTATTTTGTATAATTGATGTGGCAAAAAAATGACCCCAGCAATTACACAAAATAAAGAATGGGTAGGTGAGTAAAACTTGGATTTTACACACCCCTTCGGGTGGGATGCCTTAGTAAACCCCTTAATCTTTGCTTTCATGGTTTATGCACCATCCTACCTCTCGGGGTGTGTAAAATTCTTGTTATAGCCATCTACCCATCCATTATTCTCTATATAGCACATAATTTGTTTGACTGATGTTTTGTTTTATGAAAAGAGTCTTTCTTTTCATTTGTTGCTAGTTCTACCTCAGCAGTAGAACACAAATTATGTTTAATAGTTTCAACTTTGCGGACTGGAACTACGAAGGCAACTTTCCATACTGTTGGGTCTGAACCTGGCATTTGTTAAACAACTCACTTAGTTGGGAGGCTAAATATGTGGCAGCTAATTTGAGTCATTTGGGATCAATAGTATCATAGGCAGCTGATAAATCTGACTTCAGGCTATGAGTTTATGCAATAAATACTGTAGAGCTGTGTGGAATATGAAATTCTGCTGGTGCAATGCCCATAGAATTACAATTCTCACTCCATGTAATTTCTCAGAATGTATGCGGAAATTCTACAGAATTTTGCCAAATTTATAAATTTCAGTTATTTTGGTCTAGGTTTTAAAAGACACCTCCAAATGATACCACGTTTGGCAGAGACACAGGTACTGTGTGGGGGATATCATAGAGACATACAAGTATCTTACAGGGAGGAACAGAGTGCAGGAATACACTATTTTTCAGTGAAAAAGATGTTTCAGAACAAGACGGCATGGGATGAAGTTGGAGGGAAGGCGATTCAGAGGACATGTGAAGAAGAATTTCTTCACAGAATGGATGGTGGACAAGTGGAACACCCTGCCAGAGAAAGCAGTGAGGGCTGAAACAATCATGGGATTTAAGAATGCATGGGATTGATATAAGGGAATTCTGGAGGTCAGGGTTAAGGGGCAACAGACTTCTAGGAAAACATAAAGAGAACTTACAAGCTCAAATGGGCAGACTGGGTGCACTCTTAGGCCCTCATATGCTGACAGTGTCTATGTATTTGTGTGTATATATATATATATATATATATATATATATATACTATATATATATATATATATATATATATGATAGCTTGCATATGTGTACCAAATGTGATAGTCATAGATTGAAAGAGAGTTGTGTTATGAGTGGTCAAAGGCTTAATGTAAATTTAATTTTCATTTTTTTCCATCTAATTTTATAATGTCTAATCCATATTTCTCCACATTTACAGGATTTAGGGACACTTGCAAAATAGGTATATGCACCAAGTTTTAAGTATCACGCTTTAAAGGGGGATGTACTATGTACAGCCACACATTTTGCCAAAATTTCAATATTAGTCATTTTGATATAATATTAAAAGCATTCATAAAAATTATATAAGGTTGTGCAAATATAAACATTATTACTACATTTATATGTGTACCTAGTCCTGGATTCCTAGTTCTAAGGGTTCCTGAGTTATATGCAGATAAGTATTTTCATTAACTTTCCTACAAAAAAAAAATAAATGACAGACATGGAGCACCTATAATTTTGAGACAAAGCATCCTTATGTTATGGTGTTTGGCACTCAATTGGAGCACCTATCTTCAAGTAAGTATGCCAAATATCAGATTGCTAGCTCAACTGACAGCTAAGTTATATCCAGATTAATAAATTGCAAAACTTCAGATGAAATTCTGCAACATGTCACAGAATTTTGTGGAATTCCATCACAATTCAGCAAATTTGGAATTTTCTCATTCTGTACAACTCTAGTAATTACTTCTTTTTTTGTGTCAGCTATGTTTCTAGCCTGCAGATTTTTAAGATATTTAATTGTAGCCCTTTTGAAGTCATTTTTGCAGTTATTTCAGAGAGACCTATAGTTATTCCAAACAGCTATTAGACTTGCGATTTGGAAGAGACCACAGACTTTGTCTCTTTGTTTCATGATCTGGTGTAGTTCACCTGTCAACCATTTACAATAAAGCTATTTTCCCTTCTTTGGACTAAGGGAGAATGCTTGTTTACCACACTTAGAAAGTTGTTAAGGAAAAAGTCAAGGGCTTGGACAACTGTATTAAGCAGGCGTATGGTATGTCAATCAAATTCAGTAAGGCTACGGTGAAATGCAGTTTTATAAAATTTAGAAAAATCATGGACAGAGATGACTCTGTGAGGGGGTCTCAGGGCATTATTTTTCTAGATGAAAAAGACTGAAGCGTGATCATGCAAAATGTCAGATAGTATTAGAGCAGCTTTGATCCTGTTGACTTTATTAACCAGGACTCATTTCAGCCAAGAATGGTTGCCAGACTTGTTGTTCAGTCAGGAAGGGTTGCTTAGTAATTTGGAAGAACTGAGCTTTAGCTAAGCTAGTTTGAGAAAAACTGTGGCCACAACCTACCCAGTTAATGTTAAGGTGTCTAAGCAGAATAATATCCCTCAGAGACTGGTCAACCAGACTGATTGATATAGTTGCAATGGCAATTTGGCTACTTTGGGGGAGGGAGTGATATAAACACCACCAATTAAGAAAGGTTTGATATCTCAAAGCTATAACCTCATTATATTTTGCAACAAAGGACATATGATTTTGATTAAATAATTCAATTACTGTATTTGTTTTTCTTTTCTCCTTCTTAGTCTTTGTAACAATATATTAACTGGATCTAGCCATTTTTATCTTGTTCACTATATTCATTACCCTGGATTCGCTTTTCATATGCGTTTCCCTATAGTCTTCAATTACCTTTATTAAGCTTATAAATGAAATTGCTTGTGTATTACAAACCTCAGTTATTTTTGGTTTGTCTTTCATGTTTTTACCAATTATTTCTTTGACCCTAGATAGGGCATCCAAGAAAAGTTCAACTATATCTATTTTATGGTTCATTTTCTATACTCCTTCAGCATACCAAATATTCATGTAATAATAGCACGTGCCCCATTTCATTGTAAGCTTTTTGTCTATGTGCCATCTTTATTTCTGTAATTCTGTTTCTAACTCTAAACTGATCAGATATACAGTAGTTTAAGGTATTTAAGTTATTGACATATTCATTCTCCTTTGCCCCTGCTGTGTAGACATAACATCCTCTTTCAATATCTTTTGGGACAGTCATTATAATTGTATTCAATTTATTTTCATGCTTTTCCTATGCAAACCATTATCACTTGTTTTGCCATTGATTCAGTAACCTGTGGTAATTTTAACCTGTCATTTGTATATTTTGTAAATGTGATAATTGATATGTGCATTTCAGTGTGTATTGTTTAGAGTGATAACATACCCTGAAGCAGGCCATAACTGGGCCAGGAACAATAGGCAGTGTCACAGATGTTTATCCATAAATAATGTTTTTCCATGTTTACCATGGCATGCTGAGTCTTTTCATTATCTGTGCTCATGAGAAAAGGTGGTCACCATTTTAAAAACTGATTAACGTTTTTGAATTTGTCTCCTCAGTCCAAAGGGCCCTACTCCTTTTTCACAATGAACTGCTAGTTTTTTTTTTTAGAAGTGAGCGCCTGGCTGTGGCAAATAGAGTTGATTGTTTTTCTCTTTTTTTGTTTATTATTATTTATTTGCAGTATTCAAAAAAACAGTGTATACAATAAAATGTTATGGCTTCATTACTATAAATCCAGTACTCCAATGTTCTTAATGGTACACATAAATATATATAGCAGGTGACCCTAACAGTGCCATAATGTCATTTGCACACATTGGCAATTAAGAGAGTAAAACTATCCCTTGGATGTAGGGTATATCTTAATTGTGTATTGAAGAACTGTACAGAAAGGATGAACCTACTTAGATTAGTAGATTGTTATCTATAATAAGTTTGTACAGAATCATGCTTAGTGATCAATATCAATTAAGAAACATTATGCAAATTGATCATCCTAGTTTAACATACATAAAACCTCTTTGGAGTTTATAATTTGGCTGAAATTTGACTAGATTTGATCACATTTATTTGTCTTTTTTCATAAACAAATAATACAGCTTTTCTGTCCTATGGAAAGAAACTATAAAGTTCATCCATGTGCAGTACTCCAAGGGTTGAAAATATTTCCATTTAGGAATATACATGGAATAGCATTAATAAGGCCAAGAAATACCATGGTGAGTTGGTGCTGAGTACAGAAAACATATTCTGGACCAGTATATAACAAAATGCATTCTATGGAGTTCTCTAAATGCAAATTAGCTGACAAGTTTAATGTCTATACGACTTTAAACCAACAAGTATCCAACACTGGGCAGGTTAAAAGCATACATTCAAGGGTTCTAATAGTGGTAGTACATCTGGGGCAAAGATCATGTATGTCTTGATTCATTACATTTAAATGATGGTGAGTATAATAGGTTCTATGCAAAACATTAAAGCATATTTGCTGGAGTTTAGTAGATGCAGTAAGATGCCTTGACTTGTGTAGTTAATGATCCTATGCCAGTCCTGATTGGGAATTCAAATATCTGATTTTTTTTTTGTTATAGTCTTGAACAATTTATTTAAATATTTGATGTGCCACTCCCCCCCAAGCAATCTCAGTTTTACTAGTATTGCTGATGGTATTGTTTTGGTAAAGTCATGCCGGCAGGTGGATGAGAACATGTTTTCTGAGAGATATGTGATATTAATGTTTAATGTAGTGCTACTCATGGTAATATTTGTATTTCTGGATTAGGTTTATGGAGGCTTAATATTCTTAAGGAATCATTATTTATCTAAAATGTTATGGGTGGTATTTTTAAAAGTGCCTAAGAATGACACAGTTGTATCAGGATATACAAATTTATAACATGTAATTACACTGCATTTTCATAGCTGCATCAAAACCAACATTTACATTTGCATTATGATTATGTCATTTTTGCACCATAACATATGCCTGAGTCATAGTTGCATCATATTTGCACCACAGACTATGCCTGGGTGATAGTGGTGTCACTTTTGTGTCACTAATCAGGATGTAAGTGCGGGCACAGCAGATTGTGGTGTAACCATCTTATATTAGTGCACCTTTCTGAAGCAGACACAGTTGCGATTTTTGATGCAATAATGTTGCAGATTGCTGTTGCATCTGTTGAAATCTTTGAAAATACAGGTCTAACTCTTTTAAAAATAAAAATGTGCAATTGATAAAGTTAGAAGTGGTTAAGATTTGAATGTCCATGACTATTAACACATTTTTTTTTACAATGGAACAGATACTTGGAGCAAAAGCTGAAGGTCATAAGATTTTCCAGTGAGAGTAGCTAAACTGTGAAACAGTCTACCAGAAATGGTGATCAGTGAATGAACCATTAGTTGTTTCAATTCTGACTGGGACAGGATAAAAGGCTTAATAGCAGCTGGCCCAGTGGTGCAGTGCGTTGAGGTGCTGGATGCCACATCTCATGCTGCACTGATAACCTGGGTTCAAGAATGAGCCTAGGTCATTAGGGTCATCAGGTGAGGCAGGGAGGAGCTGATTGAGCCACTGTTAGGCAGCTCTCCTATCTGGAGAAGGGTCGGGCACTGATCTGACTAGCGGATGGTGTCGGGAGTGGAGGGTGCTGTTACGAACTTGGCAGAAGTTGTGTCTCTGCACGGCTTCTGCCTGGACCCTGGTACTTCATGCCAGCAATCTTGATGGGGGTAGAAGTTTTCCACAGCTACTTCAGCAACTGTGAAAAACCCACCCCCACTGCCATGCACTGTGATCCCTGCAAGGGGGGATGGAGCGGATGGTCGGTACGCTGCCACTGAGCCTCACCAGCAGTCAGGATAAAAATGTGCATATAAAAAAAATACATAAATAAAAGACTTAATAGTTTCACAGGGGGAAGCAGTTGGGCAGGGGCCAAGGGAGGAAGGTGAAGGCAATAACCCAACAAGACATTAAGTCTCAGATTAGAACAGGGTAAAACTGAATAGACTGGACGGACCAATGGGCTATTTTTGCTGATATTTTCTATGTTTCTCTGTAACAGAGACTTTGCTTTTTGATAATTCCAAGGAGGGGACATCATCTAATGTCAGAATAAAGGACAGTAATATTGAAACAAATCAAAGAAATGTATACCCAATCAAAAGTGATGTTGGATATAGAAAAAAAAATGACTTTGTACAGAAATTGAATGAAAAAATCACTTGTTTTGAAATAAGAAATTATAACAAGAAATAAGAACATACCAGTTAAAAATGTTCAGTAGAGACTAAAGATTATGATAATGGAAAAGTTTACAAATGAACAAAAAAGAGTTACTGGAATAACAAGTTGTATGATTCAGTCCAGCTTAGCAATTTAGAGCTAGAGAGGAATTATGACTGTGACATGGGGTCACGTAAGTTTTAAGACAACACACAAAAGGTGCAACACCTTGGTCAACAACATCACAATATTATTGAAAGAGGACCTAGAGATAGAGGAGGAACAGACAATCATGGGTCAGGCAGAGGGGCAGAGGGGCATATAGAGGAATCAAACAACAATACAAGAACAAAGCAGAACTAAAGAATCAGTCACAAATCCTTCAACCACATTGTCCTTGACCGATGCCACCATTGACCACCATATGGTCTACTATGTGCACAAAATTCATTGCCTTCTGATCTCTGAACCTGTTTACCCTCCATACTGATCTGGTGGCTACTGACTGGTCACTAATTTCAGCCACTAGCAAGCTTAACACAGACATTGAATTCTTAAACTTCTAGTCCCATTGGGATCTCCATGCCCCCACTGAGGAAAACTAGAGTCTGTGGTTCTCACATACCATGTATCTTAGTAGAGTCAACTACAGTCTATGGTTCTCACCTATCATGGATATCAGCATTGTTGCAGACCTGTCACTTGACTGCATGACCTTGATTGTCAGACCTTGAAGTCTACTGGTTCCACTTGTGACCATACTACTAATAAGGCTCTTTACAACACCTGCATCAATGTCACTAAACTTGAAAAGGCTAACTACTTTGCATCCACATTCCAGAGCAACATAACAACCCCTTTATGTTCTGGATGGTCATTGATGTCCCCTTCTCCCCTCCAAAACAGACCCCCTTTTGTTCTTAAGGTAGGTGATACCCCTGTCACAGACCCTGCTTCTGTCACCTCATCCTTTAACTCCTTTTTTATCTCCTGTTTGTCCTCCCTCCTCTTGTGTCCCTACCTCGATTCCAGGCACCTCACTCATTGCTGTACCTTCATCCACACATTTTGGCTTGGGTCCTTTCTCCTCCACCTTATTTCCTTCCTCAATTCCCCTTTACAGTTCTGACTTACTCTCCTGCTCTCCCCCATTAAAATCAATAGCTGGCCAAGCTGCTGTCTCCTTTCACTTCTCTAAACAATGGGACTTATCCACGCCTCCCCCCAATCTGAACTGCTCCCCTCTCCCACTTACTCTGATCTCTCCTCCTTCAATTCATTATCATCACCTGCAGTTGCCTCCAATGCTGCTCTTCATTTTACTGCCTTTCAATTCCTCACTCCTTCATTGCCCTTGCCCCTGCCTATTGCAGGTCAACCTCAATACCCCCCCAAATACCCTCCCCCATTTTCATCCACTCTCTCCTGCTGAAACCAACGGTGCTGTGGTCACCCTTCAATTTCTGCACTCATTGCATTCCCAGTAGTGCCTTGTTCTCTCTTCAATTATGCTTCCATTTGCACTTTTTGATTGTTGTTTTCAGAGTCTCTGTCAAGCCCTACTGTTCATTTTGCTACTACAGAAAAACCCGACTGTCTTGGGGGACAAGAAAAACATTCAGATAAATGGGACTGTAGATAAACAAAGTTTGAATTGTTTGTTCTTTTCAGTTCATGCATGTTCAGGTGGTTCCAGGGGTCACTGTGTACAGTACAGTAAAGGGATATAGTATAATCTCCCTTGCAAAGGGAGGTGGATCAATGCCATGTTATGCCCTCAGGCCTCTGATACCAGCTTTGCTGTTTGCAACAGTTTGCAACTGCAATTCAGACACTGCCTCATTCTGTGATATCAGTACAGCAGAAATAATCTCTGGGGTATAAATCAAGGCCATAATAGAATGCTTTTAAGTTAGTGGAGCAGCAGTCCCTTGTGCAGGTGTGGCAGGTGCCAGAGCAGTTGATGGTGGTCACATACCTCACCTGAACTTTGTATGATAGCCATAGCATCAGGAGCAGGGACAGTGGGGACAGGGACATCACTTCCTGTTTCCTCCGATGTAGTCAATTAGCTAGTTTGGGTGGTTCTTCCCTCAAATTCTCTGGAGTGGCTTCAAAACATGCACTGACTAATTCTGGGGAATGCCTACAACTTCAGACAGTGATGTACACCACTGGATTTGCCTATCAGACTTGGTGGCAGCTGTTCGAGCCCCTGCCCATCCCTCACAGACTGCTGTGAGTTTTTGCTTGCACCTTTTTTCTGATTTGATTTTTTATTTTCATTCCGTGTCACACTTCGCATCAGCAGTTTGACCCACCAATGCACAAAAGCTGTAACAGTTTCAAATTTTAACAGGTGGCAATAAGCACATTCAGAAAGGTGGATTGTGGCTGATTGGCAATCAGCCACAATCCACCTTTCTGAATGTGCTTATTGCCACCTGTTAACACCTATTACTGCACAGAATAGACAGCAGATGAAATGTGCTTCAATGTTGAAAAGCAGTAATGGACCAATTGTTGCTAGCTGTCTATGTATGAATGACTGTGGGGGACATGATCAGGTTTCTGATAATTGAGATTTTTGGTTATCCGGGGTTTGAATAAATGGGGTTTTACTGTAATTAATTGTGTAACTTAGATTTCTATTTCAATAACCTAATTGTTATAACTTATTGATGTAATCCCCCCCCCCCACCTCCTCCCAGGACACATGTGGAAATTAACTATTTATACTCAATATGTCTTTCCTGGTAAACCATTTGAAATAAATAAATGACTAAAGTGTCTAGATCCAAACAAGTCTCCTGGGCCTATTGTAGTCCATCAAAGAGTGCTGCGCAAACTAACTGGTGAATTGGCAAAGCCCATAGCTAGGATGTTCTAGGCATCACTAAATACTGGGCAAGTGGTCAAAAGCTAGAGAGAGAGGCATCTGTGGTTCTCATTTATAAGAACTTATGTAGAAAGGAATGTGGTTATTAGAGGCCTGTGAGCTTGACATCTGTTCTGGGCATGGTACTGGAAGGGATCTTAGAGGAGAAGATAGAGCACCATGTTAGAAGTATGGAAGAATACAATGGGACACAACATGGGTTTACTAGTGGCAGGTCCTGACAGATGAATTTGCATCAGTTTTATGGTGGAGTGAGCAGGGCACTTGACAAGGGAATTCCTGTTGACATGGTCTTTTTGGACTTCAGCAGGGTGCTGCACAAGGAGTACATAGAGTGCATAGAGTGCCACACAAGGAGTTAATTTATGTCTTGAAATGATCATATTTAAACTAAAACACTGTGTGGTGGGTTAATTCATGACTCACAGGTAGAAGGCAACATGCTACCCTGAGAGCATGCAGGTCAGAGTGGGCAGAAGTCACGAGTGAAGTACCACATGGCTCTGCACTGGGACCCTTTCTTTTTAATACTTATATAACATCTATGAGGTGTGGGGAAGTAGTCTGGTTGTCAAAGTTTGTGGAAAACATTAAACTGCATTCCATGGTACAGAGTACAATTGATGTAGAGAATTTACAGGCTGAACTATCAAGGCTGGAACATTGGGCCATTAAACATAGACTGGTCTCTAATTTAGATAAATGAGCTGTAAAGCATTTGGGGAGATCAATTGTGCTGGCAATGTACTCTGTCATGGGTCACATATTAAGGAAAATATCAGAGGAGAAAGACTTGAGGGTTGTAATACTGGCGGGCTTTAAATTCAATAATATACATATGGTAGTAATAATAATGTGTAGCACAGTGGTTTAAGGCTCTGAGCTGAAAATCTGGAGAACTGGGGTTGAATCCCACAGCCTCCACTTGCATACTGTGTAACTCTGAACAAGTCACTTTACTTCCCTGTGCTCCCAGGTGGCACCTGTAAACAAGCTTTCAGCTTAATGTGCCATTCCTGGTTAAACAATTTGAAAAAAAAGAACTGTCAAGTAATGGCCAAAAGAGGTAGAGGAGTTCTTGGATGTATATCCAGGCACATTGTAAGTAGGGACTGGAATTTACTGATGCCACTCTATGCCTCACTAGTGTGATTTCACCTAGAATACTGTTAGAGAGCAGTGAAATTGAGAAATTTTGTTACGTAAAATATTTTGTGAAATTCATGCATTTCATTAAATATTTTGCAGGTGCAAAATGTGAAAATTTGCCCATGGAATGCAAAATTTTGCCTACAAAATATGAACTTTCATCCACAGAATGGCAAAATGTCACCCATAAGTGGGCAGAATTTTGCCATTTCAGGTGAAATTGTTCATGTTGTGGTGAAATTTCATGTTCTACAGTCAAAACATTGCAACACTTTCCAATTCTGCAGGAATTTTACTGGCAAAATTTAATTTCTCAACATCTCTAAATACTGTGCACAGTTCACATCACCTAGTGCCAAAGCTGACATATCATTATTAGAGGGGGTACAATGAAGAGCCACTAAGAAGGTTAAATCAGTCAGTCATCTAAGCTATAGGGATAGACTGGAGGCAATGGTGTTACAGTCTCTGGAATACAGACACTTGA
Source organism: Neoceratodus forsteri (assembly GCA_016271365.2). Classification (NCBI taxonomy): domain Eukaryota; kingdom Metazoa; phylum Chordata; order Ceratodontiformes; family Ceratodontidae; genus Neoceratodus; species Neoceratodus forsteri. Next base: position 852,323,639 of record CM057458.1, read on the forward strand.
GATGCTAGATGTATCTACTTTTAAAAGGCTTCATAAACAATGATTTGAGGGACTTCATGAGATTGGAATTTAAGGATAGTTCCCACAGCACAAGATACCATGAACTCCAACTCAAAGGGGAAATGTATCATTCCAAGAAAAGAGCAGCATGGTTCACCCAGAGGGTGGTAAGCATGTGGAATAGTCTGGCATTGGAGGTGGTGGGCAGTGATAATATGAATGCTTTTAGGAACAGCTTAGATGCTTACTGTAGATCCAATGCCATGCATGTATATTTCCTTTGAGACAAAGGATGTGCTGCATATGGGCATTTGCCTTGCTTGGCTCTGAACATTCTATGACTCCTATGAAAGAAATGCATAACTGAATAAATACATATCTGAACTGTTGCCTAGGCCATCATGAGGAGTCAGCATCAAACATTGTTAATCTATGTGACTTTGAACTTATTGATATTGATCAAAAGTATAATCACATGGTCTGTCATTTGTAGACACAGTGAAACAATCTAAAACATATGTGAAAATAAATATGCATTATGTTTTTAACCTATATCTTTAAAGTATTTTTTCAGATCTAACAGAACTACAATTTATCACAGTCAGTTGTGCCAGTGGAAGTAAGGTACAATATGTTCTATAATGATCAGCTTTGCTGCTACAAATGAATATAGAGAAGCCCCCAGTTTGAAGAAGTCTTTAAATTTGTTGGCCACAGATTTATGTATTTTTATTTATTGAATTGTGTTGATCCGGTAAGCCCACTGGGCCTAGAAGTCCCTTTTTCCGGGCTGACTGGGGGGATGGGGGATACAGATGGTAAGCAACTGAAATTGAACCAGATTAAGCTATTGGTGGTATTATTAGTGAATAGATAATGAGCTCAGCACTGTTAAATTTAACTAAACTAATTGAGAGTGATTTGGATAATCTGGTGAAAATAATTAGAGTTTCAGTTTAATACCAGCAGAGAAATAAGTCCTGGAAAGGTTAGACAGAATAAGGATGCAATTAAGCAATAGAGGTGGTGGGGAAGGTTAGGGAGAAAAAAATTTCATTCAGGAAGTATAAGGAAACACAGAAGAAGCAGGACTGAGAACTGTACAAGTTAAAGCAGAAGGAAGCATGGAAGGCAGTCAGAATAGCAAAGGCCCAAACTGAGGAAAATATAGCCAACTCTGTTAAGAAGGGGCATAAAACCTTTTATAGATACATTAGGGACAGAAGAAAGACCAAGGGAGGGATAGTGAGGCTTAATAAAGGGGGGTGGTGGGCAGAGAGGACAGTGAAAAGCGGGGATATTAAACAAATACTTCTGCTCTGTATTCACAAAAGAAGAGAAGGAGAGGTACCTAATCCAATCAATAGAAGCACTCTGGTTAGGTTGGTTGATACCAGTACTTTCATAGAATAAAGGGTTCTGAAAGAACTCCTAAAACTGAAGGTGGACAAAGCAATGGGGCCTGATGGGATTCACCACAGAATTCTAAAAGAACTATGGGGTGAACTAGTGACACCAGTGACTGCCCTTTTTATCAAATCATGGGAGGATGGTATGGTACCTAAGGACTGGAGGAAGGTGGATGTGATTTCCCTTCACAAAAGTGTGAGCAAAGCAGAGGCAAAAAACTACAGACCTGTTAGCATAACCTCAGTGGTAGGGAAAATGATGGAATAACTTTTGAAAGAAAAAGTATTGTTGAGTATCTAGAGCCCAGAGAGGCACAGGATCCAAGACAGCATGGATTCATAGCAGGAAAGTCATGTCAGATGAATCTAATAGATTTCTTTGACTGGGTGGCCAAAGCAGTAGACTAGAGAGGGGCTGTGGATATGGGCTACCTAGACTTTAGTAAGGCATTTGACACAGTCCCATGCAAAATATTAATAAACAAATTAGCCAGCCTGGAAGTGGGTCCCAGGGTGGAAGCCTGGGTAAAAAATTGGCTGGACAACAGGGCACAGAGGATAATAGTAAACGGAGTCCACTCCGAAGAAAAGGGAGTTCCTAGTGGGGTACCACAGGGTTCAGTACTGGTCCAGTCCTTTTTAATGTCTTTATAAGTAACATTGCAGAGGGACTAGAAGAAAAAGTATGCCTCATTGCCGATGACAAAAAGATCTGCAACAGGAGGGTGGAAAGAATGAGAAGGAACTTGGCAAGGTTGGATGAATGGTCAAAAGTATGGGAGCTTAGATTCAATGCAAAGAAATGCAAAGTAATGCACCTGGGAAACAAAAACCCAGAGGAAGAGCAAACAATGGGGGGTATGAACAACAGCAAAAATGTAAAGGGACCTGGGGGTAGTCATATCAGATGACTTAAATGTAATCAAGCAATGTGAGAAGGCAGTAAGGATGACTGGGAGGATATTGGGATGTACAGAGAGAGGCATCCCCAGTAGAAAACAAGAAGTTGTTATCCCTCTGTACAGACAGTTTGTGAGATCCCATCTGTAGTACTGCGTGCAGTTCTGGAGACCCCATCTCCTCAAGGACATACACAGGATAGAGGCAGCCCAGGGGGGCAACTAAAATGGTGCAGGGTCTGCAACAGAAGCCATATGAAGTGAGACTAAAGGAGCTTAATATGTATATCTTTGAGGAAAGGAAGGATGGGAGGACATGATAGAAACATCCAAGTACCTCAAGGGAATCAACAAAGTCCAAGAGAGTAGCATCTATCAGAAAAAGAGATGTGCAAGAACAAGGGGACAACATTTGAAGATAGAGGGGGGATGGCTCAGGGGTAATGTGAGGAAGTATTTTTTCACAGAGAAGCTGATGGACGCATGGAACGGACTTCCTGAGGAGGTAGTGGGGTCAAAAACAGTGGGAGAATTCAAGAATGCATGGGACAGACATAAGGCAGTTCTGGTGGGGTTAGGAAGAAGTAGGCTGTTTGGTTAACTAGGATCTGCAGCTTATCCAATAGATAGGTAAATGGGCAGATTAGGTGGGCCAAGCGGTCCTTATCTGCCATCAAAGTCTATGTTTCTATATTTCTATGTTTCAATAAGGCATGACCAGAGGTTAGATTAACAGTCTGTTAATCACCCACTAGGGTTGTAATGTTGCATGAGGCACAGCCAAGTGCCATATTGCCCCAGAGGGTGATTAACTGACTGTTAATCTAACTCCTGAGAGTGTTTCATTGCATTATAAAAATATTTCAAAAGAAAAGTGTTGAAAGTTTTCTTTTTTAATGTTTTCATCATTAAGATAGTGATTTTTAATAAATAATTCTTCCACCAACAGTTTAAGAATGCTGGTTCAGAATCAAAATACATCATTCCAATCATTCAGCAGTGCTAAAGGATGAAATGCTAGCAGGAAGAATTCATGTGCCAAGGTGATCAGGCTGTACATGACAGTGTAACAGGGATTAATGTAAGACTATCAGAATCCTTACAGCCAATCAGATTGCAGAATTTCTGAGACCCTTTTTATAATAATAAAATCAGTGGATATGGATAGGACAATTGTGTACACAATTGCCCATGACAGATGATGGGGTTATGGTGAATTAATGCACACCCCAGGTACATTGTAAGGCATGAGGCAGAAGGCACATGCCCTCCAGTACCCAGGAAATGCATTAATTCACTATAACCCCATGCACTGGAGTCAGTTACTGCGCTTATAAAATGGGTTATAATTCTAAACTTCAGTAATTACAGGAAGTTGTTTTCTTGTAGAAAAAACAGAGTCAATCATTGTGATTTCAACTGCCATGTGAAGTACTTTATTTAAAGTAATGTGCTGTAAACAAGAACACTTTGTTGTACTAACCCCCAGTATTATGCTGTACACTCAAGGTCCCCCAGACACACACAAATATTATGCTGCACAAAGATTTTTTGCCTTATATCCCCTAACATTTTTTGTGTTCCATCCCCCATACACACGCACACTCAAGATTTCTACTCCCCCCGCCACACACACACTCGACATGCTGTATCTTGAAAACGTTCTTTTTTTATTCCATGCATTTTGGGAAGAAATAGCAGAGGAACATCCATGACCAAGAAAAATGTGAAATTGACAACAAGGATGGCAACAGCTAGCCACAGCCATGAGAAGACTGAGACAGTCAGACATACAGAACACCCATAGAAGAGCTACAGGACTTCTTAGCTGATGGACAACATGTGTACCTGCAATGATTTGTTTGTGATTGCAGCTGCTAGTGCTCCTCTGTCATTATCTCTTCCACTCTTGGAGGTCTGCATTTGATGTCACTCTTTTGCTTCACTCACTTCCAGAGGCATCATTCACTTTCAGTCTTGGAGGTCTGCTTTTGTAGTTTGAAAGTTAGCTTTGATGCCCACATGAGTGCTGTCAAACCGGCTGCACCATTGAAAACTGTAAAATTATTTATAAAATGGGTTAGGAAAAATTGAATGTTTTATTTTCCCATTTGTTTCAATGCAGGCTAGTGGAAAAGAAAATGGCTGCCTTTGTGTTTTGAAATTCCCTCTCCAGATGGTGTATGGATATTATTTACTTAGGAGTCTTTTATGCATAGAAGGTAAGTAGTTTGGTGACTTAAGTGTGGATTAAATAGTAGATTTAATCAATGGTCAGATACTGCATCTGAGGCAATATAGCACAGTGGTTTAAGGCTCTGAGCTGCAAATCTGATGACATCCAGCAGACCAAACCTGGGTTCGGATCCCATAGCTTCCACTTGCATACTGTGTGATCCTGAGCAAGTCACTTAACTTCCCGTTGCTCCTGTAAAAAAGCTTTCAGCTTAGTGCGCTATTCTTGGTTAAACAACTAAATTAAAAAAAAAAATGCTGTTAGACCAATGTGCTTCTTAGTTTTTTCTACCCATTTTAGAAATTTAGTATATCATATAGTATAGGGATGATGTTTTGTTGATTGGTGGCCATTGTTTTTGAAAAACTGTATCGCTATCCTACTGTACTGATAAAAGAGCAGATGGATGCCATTATCAGATGGCTGGATGGATAACTGAAAGAGAATGTAAGTTTCTGAGACTAGTTTACCTGCAGCATTGATTATTTATATGATTCCAAAAATATATAAAATTATTTTCACATCACTAGGTAACATGGAAACATATAATTAGTCAGAAGATAAGGATCATTAGTCAGAAGATAAAGCCCAACTAGTTTGCCAATTGCTCCCTGCCTATACTGTCACTGTAGACCCTACAGTAACTGATCTCTGGTTACCTACTGCTGTTTCCCTACCAAAATTCCCTTATGCTTATCCCATGCATGCTTGAAGCCCACCACTGTTTTCACCACCTCAATCTCCACAAGAAGACGATGCCAGGCATCCACCACTCATTTAGTGGAGAAGTACTTCCTCACATCCCTCTTAAATGTCTATTCTTCCAGCTTCATTGCATACCCCCTTGTTCTCATGCTCATTCTCCTCTGAAAAAGTCTCTCTCCTTCTACCTTGTTCACCCCATTAGGTGTTTATAGGTCTCTGTCATATCCCCCCCATAACTTCTGCGGTGTATATATTGGGATCCCACAGTCTCTCCTCATAGGGGTTCTGATATAACCCCTGCACCACTTTAGTTGCCCTCGTCTAGACAACCATGTCTATGTCCTTCCTGAGATGTAGTCCCCAGGATTGGACACAATACGCCAAGTGGATCCTCACCAACGTTCTATATAGTGATAACATTACCTTCCTCCTTATGCTGGTGATACCCCTCCAAATGTACCCCGGTATCTTGCTGGCCTTCCCCACTGCCTTGTCACAAAGCCTCATCACCTTGAGGTCAACTGGAATGATTACTCCAAGAGCCTTTTCCTCTTTTGTGACCATCAATATCTCTTGCCTCATTTTTAAACTCTGCCTCTGGATTTCTGTGTCCTAGTTGAATGATTTTGCACATTTTTGCATTGAATTCCAACTGCCATACTCCTTGAGTTTTTTCAGGTCTTTGCACATTCTCTCCCACCACCACTGGAGTATCTACCTTATTGTATATTTTGGTGTCATCTGCTAAGAGGCATACCTTTGTTTCCTATTCTTCTGCAGTGTTAATTATAAAGACATTAAAGAGGACTGCTCCCAGTATTGAGCCCTGATGTAGCCTACTGGACACTCTCCCTTTCCCTGAGTGAGTGCCATTTACTACTACTTTCTGTAGCCTATCCATCAACCACATTAATACCCAGTTTACTGCCTTAGGACCCACCCAAAAACTGACCAGTTTCCTTATGAGCCTTCAGTTTGGTTTGGTGTCAATGGCCTTATTGAAGTTTATGCAGGCCATGTCCACCGGCCCACCCTAATCTATTTTCCTAGTTACCCAGTCAAAGAAATTCTACAGGTCTGCATGACATGATCCCCCCCCCCCCCGGGTATCAGTGCTGCCTCAGGTCTTGAAACCCACAAACCTATAGTCTCAGCAAATGTGTCTATTTCAAAGCCTTTGTCCCAATAAGGAGTTAATTTTTTGAGGGAAGGAGGTGATAGCTCTTGCATCATAGCTGTCAAATACAAGGAAATTATTAAATTGTTTCAAAGAGGGCACATTCTTAGTTTCATTTGATGTAGAATCATTATAACTAGTAAAATCACATAAGACAGGGCTATGTATTATCGAAGCAGTGCTGAAACATAGGACTTTATTTCTACAAACCACTAACATAATTTCTTTTTACACTGAGGACCTTTTGTAGTGAAGAAAGGGAGTAAAAGTTATAGAATATAACATATTTTATTACAAGTGCAACACATTTTTTATTAAAAGAAGTTCGTATAATTTTAAATATACATTTTGTCTATCTTACAAATTATGTAGAATGCAATGACCAGTGAGATGCTAATTGTCCAGTCACAGCTGTGTGGCAGAAGGTCATTGCCTGCTGCAATATAAAATGAAATGAAATACAACCCAAGATAAAGATAAATATATTTGACTTTAATAACAGATTTAAAGTAATATTATTTGTATTTATTATAGACAACCAGCTCTGAAGAAGGGACAAGGTGGTCCTGAAATATCAGCATAGATTTGATTATAAATAAGGTGGTAGAGTACATGGAAACAAATATAAAAGTGAGATATATATCATGAGGTCAAATGAACTGATATCGTGGAATCCTCAAAAATGTTTATAATTTGAAGATTTGCTTATCTTGGAATAATATGCCATTCTGGGTAGAATACCTACATTGTTATGTATTTTTATGGCTGCAGTTGGGCAGACACTGAAACCATCTTTTGGTAGCTCTAAAAATGAGCTTTGGAGTTTAACTCCTAAACAATGCACTCCCTTCCTCCCTGACTCCCCCAAGGGTGCATTATTTCGTCCAGTTGACAGGTATAGACAAGCCTCAAATGCAGGGCTGATACTTATGAAAACAATGATTTGTCCCACAACTAACAACAATTTACTAAATACATGAGCTCTGATTACAGATGCTGGGGTGATACATGTGAAAGCAATGATTTATCCCAAAACTAACAACAATCTACTATATGTCTGAGCTCTAATTACAGCCTGATCACGTGATCCACAGTCCATTGTTCTACCTTTCGTTTTCCTACCAGCTGAACTATGGATTAGTAACTGTTAAAAAAATCATGCAGCTGGATACTGGACTTTAGGAGCCCTCTGAACACACAGCTGATATTTTTTAAACTCCAGTCAGCTTCATTTCTGTGTACCAGAGGATCCGGGAACTCCATCTCAGTCTTGTCTGTTCCATCCTTATCATGGAGGCTCACATGGGGAAAGTCACTCTAACCCTCTCTCTGAGAGCTCACCTGATGTTTTATTTCATGATGCCAACTGAAACGACATTCAAACACCCTTAAGGATGTTCCTGATTCTGTTCAACAGGTGAGATTTCCCCAGGCACCATGCTGCACCATCAGCCCCCACTCTGACTCAGCTGCAGCAACCCTTTCACTAATTCCTAGTTCACTATGCACATGCTGCTCTTTCAAACTTTGTGACACTGTGCAGTTGCATAGCTTTAGCTTTACAGCCTGAGCTGTGTGCACTATACAGTGCATCTGTCGCCTGATGATTTTCTGCTTTTTACAATGAAAATTTAGGGGTTTTAAATGTATGCTATTAGGATAGTGGGCAGAAAGATACAAGTCTGTATATGGAGCAATGTTGAGGATATCGCATCCATAAGCCATGACTACAGTATTTAATGAACCCCGGACATTATTTGGGAAACTTGTGAAATCATAACTTTAAGATACTTATATTGATTAGTAGAACTTGCCAGCAGATCAAGAACAGTGGTTCATCCAGACTTCCAATAATTCCTACCTCACTCCCTGTCTGATTTAATGTCAGGAGGGGAAACCTAAACCAATGTTGTACCTATTCACTCGCCTTTGTTTTCCCATTTTGCAAAACTGTAGCCATAAAAAAAAAAAACAGGGTAAATTACAATTTATCTGCTTTGGCCGCCTGCCTGCATATGACATCACAGGCCTTTCTTTCTGACATCATAATTGTTTCCACAGCAACATATTGTAATATTGGGTACAGCTAAATAACCTGGGCAGACGAAGCCTGTGGCAGTGATTAATCCTGTGTTTGGGGTACATGCCATATTTTCTATCATCCCAATGAGAGAGCAGGAGCTCTTTAAAACAGCAGTTCACAATGGTACAGCAAACATTTTGTACCTACAGTATATATTTTCGTCATATTTTAATTACCATTTTGTCCTGCATTGTGAGACTGTCTCTCTTAACCGTTAGTCACATACATGCATAATAGAGTCCCTTGGAATGAGTGACAAAGAAATAAGATGTGTGTGACGCATAAAATCATAGTAACATAATATTATAAGTGCGTAAAGGACTATAGATCCATCATGCCCCCTCCCTCTGTTTCATAAGCAGGTATGAATAATGCTGTATAAATTGAATCATAAAAAGAAAGGTGGGAAGCTTTTATTATTGTTGAAACAGTGGTGTGTGTAAAATATAGAATAATAAATGAGTCAGTGCATGTAACCAGAACTGTACCCACACCCAAGGTGTGGGATGCTACATAAACCCTGAAAGAGAAGTTCAAGGGTTTTATACAAGCATCCAACTCTGAGGGTGTATGTGAAATTCTGATTCTACACTCACCCACCTATGTTTTATTTTTTATGATTACTGGTGATTATTTTTAAGCAGTGTGGGTTTGCATGTTTGAGAAAGTGAAAGCGGCAGTTGTTTTGGGGTTCCACAACACCGCTTCTACAGTAAGAATAGTGACAGAAATTACAGGGACAACATCAACACGACAACCCCTACACAGCCAGCCAACAGCACTGAAACACCACAACAGCAAAAACAAATGCTGATAGAACACCACAGGTCATCTACGTATAAATGTGGGAGGGATCAGCCCCCCACACCATCCATAAATTAATATAATAAACTCCACAGTTCACATACCATGGAGTAAAAAGAAAAGATCTACTAAACAGAAATTGTTTGTTTCCCTGGGCACTGTCCATGAACTCCAGCTGCATCACTGTACAAAACAAACAGACAATGACCTGGCTGATACTCAACTCTCAACTCTGACTCCACAACACAACTCTCCCAGACAGTGCAACCATCCAACCCACATAAATACCTCTTCTACCTAATATAACACACCTGTTGACCCTAATAACCCAGTATCCTGATGGCATAACACACCTGTTGGTACCTCAGCACAAACACCTCACTCACACTGCAGTCACTGAACTTCAGTCACTGTGATGGACCTGCTGTCAAAGCATCATTGTAGTAATGACATCCCGTTGTTTTGGTAGCAATTGCATCTATGTGAGTGTGAGAGTGATTGACTGCTGATTATTACAATCACCTGGTTATAATAACAACCAGGTGGTTGTAATGCAATTTTAAGATCTGGTAATCCAGATATTAAAAATGAGCACCAGTAATTATGTTTATGTTTATCAAGTGTAGTATCACAGCTTACTGATTTCTGCAATGAAGTCAAAGCATAAAGTGTGGGGAGAAACATTCTCCATGTAAAACTAGGACTTTTGAGAGGTTAATTGAGCGATTTTTTTTTTATGGGGGTCTGTACACTTAAGTGCATGCCCATGTGTGTAGCAACCCTAAGTCTGAATGCCACACTCTGGGGGTTTCATGGAACCCTGCTTGCAATCACAGATGGAATGATCTTCCTTTCCACACTGGATCCTCCAGCTGGTCTGCAGCCAGTCCAGAGGCATGTCTGGGGGTGTTCCCTCATTCCATGCCACATTAATGAATAGCCCCTATTGTATGACCATAGAAGGTATACATAAGATGCCATTTCTTAAAGCTTTTATATAATTATTGGTGAGCATCAATAAATGTGTATGCCACGATGTTTTTATCAAATATTCTCCACAGTGTTTGAACAGTTACAGTTTAACAAATAGAGTATCAAATTGCCAGTTAGCATTTTTTATAATGTAGGGTTGGCAGGGCTGGGGAAGTTTTTAATATGTCATATATATTGTTTTACAAGTTCTATTTACTCTTAAGAATTGCAATATATTACAGTTGCTTGTTGCTTTTTTAGGAAAGTAATGCACTGTAGTGTTAATGCATATTCCTTTTTATGTGACTTATATGTAAGCAACAAACCATGATAGGGTCTGAGTTAGAATTCCTGGACTGCATGAACAGGTGCATTGTCAGGCATTAGTTATTATACTGGGTGCTGTCAACCACCTGGAAGTGCAGTTCAAGAATAATAGTTAGAAATGTGCAAAATTCCATTACACAAAATATTTCATGAAATTCGGACATTTCAGAAAATATTTTGCAGGAGCAAAATGCAAAATTTCACCAGTGGAACGTGAAATTTCGCCTGCTGAATGACAAAATTCCATCCATGAGCAAGTGAAATTTTGCTATTTTTGGGTGAAATTGTGTATTTCATGGAAAAGTTCTGCATTCCGTTGGCAAAAATGTGCAAGTTCGCACCTGGCAAAAAGTTTCACGGAACGGTGGAATTTCGTAAAATATTTTGCACAGAAAAATTGCTGATTTTGAGGCAATTTCACTGGCGAAATTTAATTTCACATCATCTCTAATAATAGCCCACACCCTAAAGTGGCTTATTGCACTGATAATATGGGTTCCTTGTAAAAAAAACAGCAGCAACAACAAACAAAAAAGTTAAGGAAAGTTTATCTTTTGATGAAATGTTCAGGGAGTCATTGATCTTTACATGTGCTGTGTCCTGGTTACTGGAAAAAGTGCAAAGCAGTGTGGTTACTATTCCTGAACAGCACAATTTTGGAACCTTCTCCATCCTTCAGAAAACAGGATTTGCCCTGCCCATTTTATAATACTTTTTATTACATATCTTCTTCACATATAAATGTAAGTTTCACTTATGAAAACAAATTGTATGGGAGCAAAGTTAAAATGCCCTATAAATCAAAGCCATCAGTGTGTCACATTTTGTTACATATAGCAGTGGAATGTTAACTTATCCCACTTAGTAGTAATTAAAAAAAATTATATAACTAGTTACTTCTAGAAGAAAGTTATATTGTTAAGGTACTTATTACTTTTTCTTGGAAGTAATCTGTTACTGTTGTTGTTTGTTACTGAAAAAGTAATAATGTTACAAGTAGCTGGTTATTCCCCAGCACCGCGAACTGATCATTTTTAATTAAAACATCAGCCATTTCTGTTAGCTTTCTGCACTAAAAGGATGTTGTTTTGGTAAACATTTGTGTGACTGTAGTTTGAAATCAGGATCCTTCTGTATCATCGATCTGACCAGGGCAGATATAACATTTTTTTTAAAGGGAGTAGCAATGTTGTCGAGGGGTAGCACATTCATCTAAAAATGTAAAATGTTCCCTTTCAAAGTTCAGAGTAGGTGAAATCAGCTATTGTTTAATGGCCTAAGGGAGTAGTAGAAGATACATTGCTACATAGCTGGATCCACTAGTGGATCTGACCTCAGAGCAGTGGTGCATCAATAAGGTTGTGATGTCAATCAAAGAAGAGTGATATAGTTTATGGCTGCTCACTTTTCCTTTAGGAAATCACTGACATCACGTCGCTGATTTCCTACAGGAAGAGTGAGCAGCCATATAGTGTATCACTTTTCTTCAACTAAGATGGACTCGCATGCAGCAGACATTGCTCCATGACATTAGGGGACATGGGGACCACCAGAACCAACTCCAGGCAACCACATTTTGGGCCCAATAAATATAGATGGCTGAGATCAATGAAAATTCATTTTAGCCAAGTCACTGCTCTGCACTTTCCCAATGTCTTTCCATATCTACAGCACCCACTCCAGTGCTCCACTGGTGCAGAGTCAGACCCTAGGGCAGGGGTGATCGGACCTGGTGTGGACCACAGGCATCTAATCTAATGCCTGTGCTATTCCACAAGTGGATCCCTGCCTGTGTAGGGTACAGGGAATTACAGAATATGGTAGCCCTCCAGGACTGCAGTATACCCACTGGAATGAAAGTACATTTCTTTCCATTATTTGTTTAACCTCCACCCACCCCTCACCTGGCCCCTTCTGTCCAGTTTCCCCAGCCTCATCACATGGCTTGTCTAGAACTTACATTCTCATTGATATCCTCATAGCTTGCAGGACTTATGGCAGGGTGCCTGGTCACTGGTGCAGAGCCTACAGAGGACTGGACATCATCCTGTGGCCAAAGGAATTTTCCTCCTTTGCTTTGTCCTCTAAGCCACACATGTGCAGTGGCATAATGGGTAAGCTTCAGCTCCATGGAGATGTCCTCAAACACTTACGTGTGAACTGTTTTTGTGTGTGCCCAGACTGCACTGCCATCAGGACACCTCCAGATGGCACAGTAGCAGTGGGTCACATAACCCCCCCTTCCTGAGAGAGCAGAGCAGTTCTATGAATTCTCTATCCTCATTCCCCCAGACAATCTCCGAGCAACTCGAGTCTGCTCCCAAACCTGGGTTGTCGACGTGGCAAGAAGTAAGGCTCTAGTGCCTCAACCCTCCCTGACACTGGGCTTACTGTATACATTTTTTAACCTCAACTGCTGGTGTTAATGATGTCCACAGCCACTATGGAGCCTTCTATGGCTGGTAGGATGGGGCCAATGAATCCCCAGGAACAAGGATGTGGTCAGATGCGGGGAGGGTGTATAGCTGCTAATGCTGCCCTTAGGCAGATGTAGTGTTCACTGCCCCTGACAGCACTTCACCCTGTGGTTATCACTCCTAGGATTTGACACATGTTTGCTCCTACCCTTGACCCTCCCATGTCCTGAGAGCACATGAGGCCATGCATGCGGATCAGGTTCATGTATGGTGGGGGTCAGCTGACAGGGATGTGAATGTATAGAGATCCTTGCATGTGTAGAATGGGACCTCTGTGCTCTATTATCCCTTTCATCCCACCCCCCCGGTGCTGAGATTCTGAGGATTGACCCAATAATCTCAGTAACATGGGGAACATGGAATAAAATATGCCACCATAAAAATGGATGCAGAAGCAAAAATGAATGGCAGGGTTCAATAGCAGGGCTTTCAAAGGGGTACATAATGAAGTATATAAAAACATACAATTACTGGTGACCCCATTTATCAAACTGATTACAGAATCTTTCAATCACCATAATAACCCAAAGATGGGTTATTATGGCATTCCAAAAACTTTCTTTCATTAGCAGTGAACTCTGTCCATCATTCAATTGTAGCATGACACTTAATTGGCTACCAGTCTGTGCGTGGGTATGCTGAAAAGTATTACAAACATGGTGGTTCTGGTTTTCAGTTACCAACGAGTCGAGCCGCTACTGCTCAGTCTTGTCCAATATTTCTTGTTTACTTTTTATTTTCTTCAGTCATTTATCTTGTTAATCCTGCCTTTTCAAAATCAGACAAATATCTGCTTGATCCCGTTTAGCGTCCAGATCAGGAGACAGCAGCCATGGCTGACAGTTTTAATATTAAGTCTGTTTAAGAGAAAGTGCGTGTGTTCCTTGTGGTGGACAGTTAAAAACAGGAAACACAAAAGTCTGTATGAGCAAGTGAGAGGTAGGAGTGTGTGTGTGTGTGTGTGTGTGTGTGTGTGTGTGTGTGTGCACGTGACTGTGTCTCAAGAAAGAGTGAGTAGCAGGAATGGCACACTGACAGTTTGGGGAAACAGCCTCCAGGACTAACTCTTTGCACCAGCAATTATAAAAAATAATAGATATGTAATTGTGGTGTTATGGATTTTTTTTATACTGTACACCCTCGGTGTATGATGACCTCATAAACCTCTTGAGCTTTGCTCTCGAGGTTTATGGGTCATAACTAAGGCTGTAAGAAATTCACGCCATGCACGGGTTTCACGATCACCGTGATTTATAGGCAGTAGTGTGAAATTGATAGATTTCTTTGTTTTGCTGTGCATCAGCGCAGTTTTACAGATGTATGTGTCAGTACCTGTAGTTAAAAAAATGCCTCTCTCCTATTATACCATGCAAACTAATTTGCTGTGATCCTATAGAGCAATAGCTTTCAATTGCAGCTTGTTAGTGACCTTTGATACACTCATTAATAGGGTGAGAGAGAGAGAGAGACCAACCGAGCACAAGCGATGAGCGAATTCTCCTACTTCACCTCTGCAAACAGTTTCCTCTCTCTTCTGCCACCTTATTTAAAAAAAAAAAAACTACACAAAAAGGCAGAGCACCTTTCTATCCTTCTGCTTGGTTTACCTTTTGTATGAACCGAGCAGTCTGCAAAAGAAACTCATTTTTTTATCTTCTTGGGCAGGTGGCTGTAATTTACCAATACCACCCCACCCGAGTCACAAATCCACTGTCCATCTCCTTTTTCTTTCTCCACTCACTTGTGCTTTTGTTTAAGCTCAGATGGACGCAGTGATGCAGTGAGGGACAGAGACAGCGCTCAAGAAGCTAGCATGCTCCTGTATTAAAACTACTCCCCCCCCTTTAAACTTTTGGAGCCACCGGGGTTTTGTAGAAAAGCTCGACCTGCACTTTTTTTCACACAGTGCGCCATGCGTTTTTCCACAGAAACAGAAGCATACTTAATTTTAAATGTAAAACAAGACAAGAGCCACTGAAGAGTTTTTGTATTTTATGGATGTTTAACAAAAAACAGTAAATTTAAATTAAAGTACATAATTATAGGAAATTTAAATGCATTTTTTTATATTATCTGTGGAATATGTGTGCTGGCCATGAAAAGTGACATATTCTACCATGCAGGTACCGTGAAAAATGATAATTTTTCCTGTGAATTTCTTACAGCCTTAGTCATAACACACCTCAATTGCCTATCCATTATTCTCTATTTTATGAACTGCTGGTTTGCATGTCAATGTTGTCATTTCAGCTGAATCATAAGAGCTGCACAGCCCATTCAGCAAAATCATGAGGTTACAAAATGGTCTCACTGGCCACTTTGGAGAATCAGTTTTTTAGGGATCTAAAGTGGTTTCAAATATAAGCACAGAGGTTCCAAATACAGTCATGGGGCTGCAAAGCAAATTTTTCAGGTCTCTACAGCAAATTTTAAATGACATGCCTGTTGTCCTTAGAGAGGGGGCCCAGATTCACACACTAGTAAAAAGAGATGTACCAGACAAGGAACCTTGCTGGAATGGTTTCACTTTATGCTAAGCACAGGTCTCAGTTTTTCTGTTTTCAATAAACTGTACACCCCTTACAGTAGATTGAGAAAAATGGAGATAGTTCTGTTTTTTTTCTATGTAAACTGGATGTTTGTGCACAGAACACACACAAGTATTTGGCTGCTTGTTTTGACAGGGGAAATCCCCATCCCTTTAATGGAACATGTCTCTTCTTCTGAAAACTTCTATTGCAAAAGTCTGCTAATCTTTACTGTACTTCTATCCCTAATTTTCTAGACCAAAAGGTTGAACACCTTTGAGAGCTCCCCCCCTTTGCCTTTCTTAATCTGTGTCCCTCTTTGTTTTCCTTTCCTTGTTTAAGTCCATACAGTAGCTTAGAAGGTTAAGTTCATGACCTCCGGTTATAATAAAGTAGCCCATGGGCTAGTAATATAAAATCGGTGCCCTGTGCACTTTACTGGTAAAGAGAAATCAGTAACATAGAGGCTCTGTATTTACTTAGTTACTGAGAGCCTACTGAATCTAAAAACTCAAAGAGCTGGCAGTAGCTTTTTCTTTCTGTATCCCTATTCCCTTTTGCTACTCCATAGTGCTGTCCAGAATGATGTTTTAAGAAGTTGAACAAGTAAAACAATACCAGGATGGCAGTCCCATTGTTTAGTGCCGCTCCATATATGGAGAGAGTCTAACTGAGTAGGCATCCTGAATGCTCGGTTTTCCCCTTGTAGCAATAGCAAAGCAAGTGCGGTGGCTATAATTGCAGGTTAGAATGTTTATTCTTGAGCTGCATAGGTATCGCTGCTTGCTAGCTGCTTAGGTTTATTTATTTTTTTGTGTGTATTCTTTTTTCCACCCTCCTCGTACTCGCTGGCCCCCACTCCCCACTCCTTCAGGCTCCCCAGGTCCCCCGCTAGCCCTGCTGTCCTAATCCAGCCCTCCTCTAACTCCATGAATCACAGCCAATCCCCAGGTTATCCTGGCGTATCCCTTTCACCAGGCGGGTCCCCTTCCTCCAAGGCGGAAGGCACCGGGGAGAGGGGATGACCCCAGCACACTCTCTACTTAGGGCCAGGGGATGCTGCCACAGAGAAGGAGGCCCCAGGAAGGCACTGAAGGCATTTGGGGACAGAAAGCCATCATCAGGTGGCCAGCAAGTGGTATTTTCCTGGTTTTTCCCTAGGTGCGTGACGTCTGAACGTCAAGGCATTAGCCAACGTCTATCACGCACCGCCAGCAGTGAACCCAAAGTGTTGCCCTACCCCTGGTCTTCACCAGCGGTCACTCAACACCGGATCATAGCCCTCCCTCCCTCCCTGGAGATAACGATCAGTCATTGGATGCTTAAGTTGTCTCCCCCCCCGGCCGGCCCTCCAGTGACCTGAGCTTGTTCCTGAACCTGGGTCGCTGGCGTCGCAAGCGGAAATCCAACTGCTGCACCGGCAGGCTGGCCTTTTTTATTTTTTTAGTTGTTAAGTTCTTGGCAATACCTTTGAACCAAAGGCTCTTTTACAAAGGTTCCGAGTTGAGTAGACAATTACACTGTGAGAGACAAACAAATAGAATCGGGACAAAATACCATAAAGAGGATAAACAAAACAATAGATTACAAGGAGCATTAAGCTAAGTCAAGGGTATAAGGTTTAGGCTGTTGGAAGAAGGCAAGCTGTGCCTTACATGTTCCCATTACGAGAAAGATATTTGTGCCCTGGAGAAAGGAAAAGTGCCTTTAAATAAATCAAAAGTACAATGCTCTCCCTCTCTCTTTCCTCGGTGCATCCACTGTGGCAGTTTTAGCCTGAGTGGCTGCCTCTATGTTGTGTTCTGGTTTCCCTAACAAGTATTTCCTCAATCCATAAAGATTATGCCCCATTCTGGCCCTTACCCTGTACCAATGCTGCAGAATGCAGTCAGAATGTGGCTTGGTTATTTATGCTTCTAAGACTGATGGCCACCTCAAAAATGATAGCTGAAGTGTAATTGAAATAAAAGAGCCAACAGACTGAAATTTCAGCTGTCTGGAGTGAATACAGCAACACAGTGAGCACAGTAAACATTTTACAAAGCAATAAACCGGCTCTAGAAACACCGGTGTTACCACTGGGGAATGCCTTAACTTATTTAATTCCCCTCACACTTCTGGTAGAACTGGTATTCACAGTCTGGTAATATGATAAAGTGTCTGTGGATAAAATTCCAACAGAACAAACCCAACAACTTAATACAAGTCACTATACCTTGTTAACATATTGTCATATTCTAAAAAAGGGAATTTACCCTGCTCAAAAAGTGGTTCTCTAGAGAACAAAAGGAGCCCCAGTGCAGCAACATTTTCCAGAGGCCCTGGTTCACAAACAAGTGTGGACTCTGCTGTTTTCAAGGGGATGCCTCCTGTGGGACTGAACACTATAGGGCAGCAGCAGCCCTTAGTGTAGGAATTTATTGTACTGCACTTGCCATTCAAAGTACAAGGGAAAACTTTGGTGTTTGGAAAAGGGTTGAAATGACCTTGATAAAGAATTTCTTTGCCTGTCTTGCTTTGGGGATGTTTCAAGTGTCTGGTTCCTTAGTTTTATATAAAATAAAACAGGAACTAACTAAAGAAGATATATTTTTTTAAGGATTTTAAAGTCACATGACCCCATACGGTGAGTAAAAAAGGATGACTCCATAGTAATCCAGCAGGCAGGGCCAGTTTCAGCTGACTGGTGTAAATAGAGGACTAAGGGGAGTCCCATACTACTACTGGGTGAAAACTGAGAGAAAGTTTGCCACGTTCTAAAAGCTTTATTTGTGTTTATTTCATTTTTATTAATTCTGTTAATAAGTCTTTATTTTTCATCTGCCTTGAAGAGATGTTTATGAAGAAAATAAACATCACACTAGACAAAGTGTGTTAACCTTACAAGTACGGTGTTGTGTCCATCTGCTATCACACACTGTACCACTTGTGTCCTTAAAAGGAAGAAGCAGGAATGGGGAAATGGGTATAACTCACTTCTTCACTGATTTTAAGAATTCCTTTTTACTGTTTTTATATAATAAATAATACAAATTATTGACTAAGCTTATAGAACACCAAATAGGAGCAAAGCAGGGACCATGTACTCACTCCAGCTGTTCAATGGGTACTGTCCTGAAGAAAAGGGACACAAAAAGCACAAATGAGACACACTCTAGGTGTGCTGAAAAAATAAGCAAAACAGAAACAGGCTGAAAACGTGCTTTTTTATTGACAAAAAGGCTACCATTTGCAGAGAATGAGAGAGGGCAGCCTAACTACCCTGGCTCTTCACGTCCAAAGGTGAGATGCTTTGTCAAAGGGCACATGTGAGCTTCTTTGCCAATAAACATTAACAACACTTCCATGTGGAGTTGCAGAACAATCATTCTGCAACTCCAAAACAGTCCGCTCACTTCGCCCCCACCACCCCAAGGGCGCACAATTTCATCCGGCAGAACACGTCACAGTCTGCTGCGTCCAAAATGGCCACTGGAGCCCAGCATGCGTGGATCATCATGCATGTACAACTTCACTGCGTACATGCATGATGACTCGCGCATGTGCACTGAACTCCAGCACCCATCTTGGACACAGCAGGCAGTGCTGTGTGCCACCATGACTTCAGTGAGCTTGGATGCAGCCATATCAGCTTTTGCTAGAATTTGTTTCTGCTTGTTACCGGTATCAAGTAAGGACTTCCCAGACATGATTTGAAGTAATCAGGATCCTCAGACATGGACTACTGTATTAAACAGTTTTATATTAGAATTACACCCAGTAAATTAACTAGTCAAAGAGCCTGATGCACTTACAAGGCCAGGACATCGAATCACTCACAGAGTCCTGGTAGTAAAACATGACTGAAAAAACAAGAAAGAAGGATGTTGGCTATTCTGTAGGGACAGATCTGACAGGAAAAGGAGTAGGAAACTGTTTTTATAATGGGAAATGTCACTGTGAAAAACAAGGGGGATATTAGGTGTACAAATAGTTTCAATAAGTGCATTGGCCAAGCTCAGAGAAAAGGGGACGATTACAGTCAAAACTGTCACTGCAAGATGTACTACAGTGGTGAGATTTTCAAAGGCTAGAGAAAGGCGCAGGGTGCTTGCCTTGAAACCAACTGACGCAAGGAGCAGGATGCATCAAAACTTGCATTAGTTCTGATATTCAAATTGTGATTGCGTCAAAAACAGGTCTGCATGTGCCACACCGGCTTGCACCAAAAAATGCCTGAGCCGTGTCTGAAGGAATGCCTGCATCACTGAATTGATGCACCATCCCTTTATTTGGGATTTTCAAAACATGTAAGTCCTGTCCTTGTGTAAAAGATGAATATCCTTGTTAGACCAGCAAGAGATGGTCTAACAGACATTACAGTATATAGAGATGCACACAGCAGGCTGGCAGACCTGACTATGATACTGCTAATGGACAATATTCCCCTGCAGGACTAGTTTAGAAGGTTTAGGGGGCTTAGTTTCATCTGCTGTATATTTTGACTCAGCTCGCATTATTCTCATCCCTTGCATCATTTCTTTGACTCAGCTTGCATCATTCTCATTCCTTGAGTCATTTTTTACTCAACTTGAACCATTTGAATTGACTTGCATCATTCTCATTGCTTGGGCTCGATTCTCAAAGCTCCCTGTGCAGTGCAAGGGGCATGCACCAAACTGAATGGAGCAAAGTGTTCCTTGCTCCAAACAATATGCTGGGAGCAATTCTTGATGACAGCTTTCCCCAAATGGGCTTGTGCCACCCATGTTTCCTCAAATGGGCTGTAACAGGGCACTAGGGGACATGTGGCAGATGCAAGCTGCCACATCCCTGAATGTGGCTTTCTCAGAACTCTCCCAGATGGAGAAATTCTAAGTACCCATAGACCAGCCTTGGCTGGTCTAAGGGTAGTTAGAATATTCTCCTCTGGAAGAGTTGTCAGTTTGCAGCAATGTGCCGTGGTCCCCCTCCCTTATCCCTGATGTCCCTGTAGTGGTATGTCAGTATATGCCCCATCCTGGTGGTTGAGTGTTCCCATCTCCCAATCCCCAATGTCCTCCATTATGGTAGTAAGTAATAATGATCCTCCCTGTTCCCCGATGTCTCCCATTCTGTAAGTATTTAATAATGCCCCTCCATGATCCTTGATGTCCCCCATCCTGTTAGTATTTAATAATGCCCCCACCTGATCCCCAATGTCTCTGTTTCTGTTAGCATTTATTAATGCCACCTCCCTGATCCTTGATGTCTCCCATTCTTTTAGGCCTTAATAATGCCCCCTCCTCAATCCTCCATGTCTCCCATTATGTTCAGAAAGAATAATGCCCCTTACCTGGTGGTCGAGTGCCCCCCAAGCAGGTAGTGCCCACCACCCCACTCCCCCATCCTGAAACATAGCCAATGACCTGTACAGCTCTCATCTTACCTCTGTGGTTAGCTGATGACTGAGCTGTCACTGAGCAGACTGTAAAGTGTATGCAATGATTGTGTGTGTGTATACTTAACAGTCGGCTCAGTGGCAGGTCAGTTGGCAGCCAGCCACGGAAGTGAGAGGAAGTTTGTGCCCGTCACTGGCTCTATTTCAGGATGAGGGCAGGGTGATGGGCACTACCTGCTGGGGTCGGGGGCCACTTAACCACCAGAAAAGGGGGCATTATTTTTTTCTGAATATAGCAGGAGACATCAGGGATTGGGGAGGAGGCATTGTTAAATACAAACAGAATGGAAGACATCAGGGATTGGGGGCATTATTAAATATTACCATGTTGGAGACATCAGGGATTGGGGAGGGGCATTATTAATTACTACCATAATGGCAGACATCAGGGATTGTGGGGGCCACTATAGACTACCAGGTTGGGTGTTGTATTAATTTGATCCAGGGATCAGGGATGAGGGCACGGCTTGCCTTTGCTGCAAGAGCCTGTGGCATGTGCCCCTGTATGCCTTGCATTTGTCACACAGGAGAGGTTACTGCAAGTGTAGGGACTTTGGTACCAGGACCCCTCCTGTACCAGAATCTGATGCAGGGTCCCTGGCACACTGGCTTCAAGCTGCTGTTTGCCACACCTTGCACTGATCTAAGCCCCTTTTAAGAATCAGACCCCTTGGGCCCAATTCTAGAAAGCATACGCCAATGCGTAATGCAGATGCACCAATGGGAATGGTGTAAATCACAAATATGTCCAGCAAATATACCAAATACAATTCTACATTGCGAGATGTGCATTGACGCAATGCAGTACGCCAATGGTGACTTACGCCACAGTTGTGACAAATCCACAGGTACACAAGTGTGCAACTGAACATATGCCAAGGAAATGGCAGAGAAACACCAGGGCAGAATTCTAGAAGCAGCAGTGCCACAACATACACCAAGACCAGATGGCGCAACATAAACCAGGTGGGAGCAGGTGTAACATACACAGCAAAGAAAGGAGCAGGGCCAGACAGGCCATATACACAGCAACACACATGTGAGATAGGACAGAGAGTGTCCAGGGAAAGCAGGCACAACTGGGGCAGTGTGGCACAGGGTACAAAGGGAGCACAGAGGCCACAGGCACAATGCAGGGACGATGGTGCCACCAGGCACAATGCCCATGCCATGGCCACTGATACATGTAAAAAGTGCAACCACAACAGGGACACAGCACCAGGTGACACAGACTAGTGGACAGAGGGTGGTGAGACACATCAACGTCTGTGCCAGTGGTGCCACCTGCAGGGAACAATGGCACTCCAAGGTGGAAAGGCGCAGCACAGGCACCATGCCATCACACAGCTGGGAGGTACAATGTGAGGTGGCAAGGACACAATAGCATGCATGGTGACCTGCAGTGCACAGGACACCATGCAGATGTGGCCTGGGGACAGTGGTCTGTGCTATGAGCAGCACAAATGGCACACCAACCTGATGCACAGGGAGATAACATTGGGAACAGCAGATACCAACACCAGTGTGCACCCCTGCACATAGACACACACACACACACACACACCACACACACACACACAGCCAAGCATACCAGTAACAGATACAGAGACAGTGTGTATGGCAAACGCTTTATTGAACAATATGGGACAGGGATACAGGGCAACAATGGGAGGGGGATGGGGATGAAAAACAGGCAACAGCAACTTTCATGAACATCACAGTAAACCCAAAACCAAACAGCCACCCACAACAACCCCAAACACCAACCCGCACCCACATACACCCCAACACAAGCCCACGAACCAAACAACATTCCCACCCACAAACAAACAGCAATATGCAAACCCACACACCCAATGTCCACCCACAACACCCATACGCACTGACCCAGCAAAAACAACCACCCCTATATACATGCCCACCCACACAGAAATCCCAACCCGTGTCTGGCAGTAATGGACATGGCAACTATGTACACCAGAGTTCACCAAGGAGAGCAGTCACTGCCCCATGTTGGTGCCCAATGTCTTGTAGGATGGCCATCACCAGAAGAACAAGGTGGTCCTGGTCTGGGCCCCCACCCTGCACGTGTTCTGCAGTGGGTCCCTCAGCCACAACAGGCAATGGCTCCTCCCACTGCAACACTGACATGGCCACCTCCTGCCATGATCCAGAGTCCCCAGCTGCAGGGACAGAAGTGCATGGCACAGTGTCTGTTGGTGGGGCATCCATGCCCACCCCTGCTGTGATGGCCACAAAAGTGGGGTCGGTCAGTGGTGCAGCCTTGGCCCCATCCTCATCTGCTGTGACACTACACTCCCTGTCCAGGCTGAGTGGCTGTGAGTCTTTTGGCCCCTGTTGCCCATCATCAGTGTGGTCCCTCTGGTCTGGCTGTGTTTGCATCATGGCTGGGTCCCTGTCAGCTGCTACCAGTGTGGAGGAGGTGGAGGAGGAGGAGGAGGGTGAAGATGGTGGCAGCACTCTTGCCCTCCGCTGCCTGCGCCGGGTGCACAGCTGGTACTCCTCCATGTCTTGTGCCTTGATGGCTGCCATCGCCCACAGCAGGGCCCTCTGCCACTGTGACAGCCTGCTATGGAAACCTGTAGGGATGTAAAGGATGCAGTCAGTGCCAGGCCCAGTCAGGGTTGGCACACACAAATAGGCAAGCAATGTGAGGGTGCAACACGAGTCATAATGTGTCCGCCAGTCATGGCCATGGCACAAGGGGTCCATGGAATGTACTTACCTGACCTCCACTGAAGCACCTCCTGCCTGAGGCTGGTGAGGCAGCCCTGCTGCATGGCATGGGTCACACCAGTGGAACCTGTGGTGTGAAGGGACAGGTGAGTGTGTTGGAGTCACCGCATGGCATGGCCACCATGCCAGCACTACTGCAACAGATAAACAGCTGTATGGATACATACCAACACCAGGGTCCTGCCCTGACTGTATCTCCTCATCCCTGCGGTGGGCCATGCCAATCATATGGTGCAGGACTTCAACATCCCAGCGTGTCAGGTCCTGCCAGCAGTGGGTTAGCTGGCGGTTGGTCCGGCGTACCCCTGTTGCCTCTGCCATGCTGGTGGAAATGGCCGTCCAAGCTCACTTATGCTCTGCAGGACTGCTCTTCTGGCTCCCAGGTGGCAGCAGCATCTGACCCCACTGCTGCATGTTGTTGACAAGCAGTGCCATCTTAAGCGGCGTAAAGTTAGGGGCATGCCCGCTGAGGCTCAGGGATGACCCAGAGGATATTACGACTTGTCATACATGTGGCACCTGTAACAGGGGAAGAAATGGCACATGAATCACTACAGACTTCCATCGTGGCTGTGCAGACCACCCCCACCCACCATGCGCAACTCCAGACACCGGCTGTGGGACATGGGTCAGTGCCGAGCCACAGGCCTGCAACTGTGGCCCACCACCCCATGTGGTACCCCTGAGCCATGCCATGCAGGGGCCGGGCACACAGTGCTGCACACAGTGACCACAGTGCACCAACATGGCACTGGTCCCCTGAAGAGGTATGTCGTGGGCCGACACTGCACAGTGTGGGCTTGGAGCATCATATGCAGCCCTGCCACACATTCACACCAGCACCCCCATTTGGAGCTGCATGTGGCCACACCCACCAGGTGGCCAAGGGGCTGACACAATGCCAGCCATGGGGATAGAAACATAGAAACATAGAAACATAGAAGTTGACGGCAGATAAGGACCGCAAGGCCCATCCAGTCTGCCCATTTCTTTTTCTACCTTATAAATGTGCCATCGGCCTTTGCTCTGTCAGTGACCTATCTATTCATAGTCATTTGTATTGCTCCCTTATGCCTATCCCATGCCTGTTTGAAGCCCTGCACTGTATTCATAGCCACCACTTCTTGTGGTAGCTATTCCATGCATCTACCACCCTTTCTGTGAAAAAGAATTTCTCACATTCCCCTTAATCGGCCTCCCTCTAATCTCATGCTGTGTCCTCTTGTCCTGCAATTTTTCTTATATTTAAACATGTTAGACTCTTTCACCTTGTTTATGCCCTTAAGGTGTTTAAATGTCTCGATCATATCACCTCTCTCCTCCTTTGCTCAAGGGTATACATATTGAGTCTGTTAATCTGTCCTCATATGTCTTCTGATGCAGTCCCTGCACCATTTTGGTTGCCCTTCTCTGGACTGCCTCAATTTGGTTAATGTCCTTGTGAAGGTGTGGCCTCCAATACTGCAGCAGTACTCCAGATGGGGCCTAACCAATGTCTTGTACAGAGGGATTATTACCTCCTCTTACGACTTGTGATACCCTACTAATACACCCTAACACCCCCTAGCCTTACCTACTGCTTTAGAGGTCTGCTTGGATGATTTTAGGTCATCAGTGTGATGATGCCCAAGTCTCTTTCTTCCTTTGTGACTGCTAGCAACTCCCTCCCAGCCTATAAGTGGCTTCAGGGTTTCTCTTCCCTATGTGCATGATTTTGCACTTTTTGCATTAAATCCCAGTTGCCACTCTTCTGACCATTTTGCTAGTTTATCCAGATCTCTTCTCATTCTGCCCACCCCATCTGGATCATCTACCCTGTTGCAGATCTTGGTGTCATCTGCAAACAGACAAGCCTTACCCTCTAGTCCATCTGCGGGTCACTAATGAAGATGTTGAATAGGACTGGCCCCAGGACTGATCCCTGAGGTACCCCACTTGTGACTTGCATCTCTTCTGACTGTATACCATTTACCACCACTCTCTGTTTTCTGCCAGTCAACCAGTTTGCCACCCAGTTGACCAACTTGACCCACCCTAGCCTACCTAGCTTATTTATCAATCTTCTATGTGGAACAGTGTCAAAGCTTTGCTGAAGTCAAGGTAGGCGACATCAACTGCTCCCCTTGGTCCACCACTCTGGTTACCCAGTCAAAGAAATCTATGAGATTAGTTTGACAGGACCTTCCTTTGTAAACCCATGCTGTCTTGGATCCTGTGCCCTATGGATTCCAGGTGTTGCACTATCCTTTCCTTAAGGAGTGCCTCCATAATCTTGCCCACTACTGAGGTGGAGACTGACTGGTCTGTAGTTCTCGCCTCCCTGCTACCACTCTTGTGGAGCGGGATCACATGAGCCCTTCTCCAGTCTTCTGGGACCTCTCCTGTGCTCAGAGACTCACTAAACAATTCTGCTAATGGCTCTGCTAGTTCCTCCTTTAGCTCCTTAAGTACCCTGGGATGTATGCCATCAGGTCCCATTGCCTTATCCACCCTGAGCTTAGCAAGCTCTTGTAGGACCCTTTCTTTTGTGAAGGGAGTAGTGCTCACCTCCTCCCCTGTGTCCATGATGCTGAGCTGTGGGCCCTGCCCTACCTTCTCTTCAGTAAATACTGAGCAAAGTATCTATTTAGGATAGATGCCTTTACAGGGTCCTCCTCCTCACATGCTCCCTTTTCTCCATTAAGCTTAGCAATACTCTCTGGACTTTCTCCTTTCACTAATGTATCTATAGAAAGTCTTGTCACCTTCTTTACTGTTCGTGCTAGTGTTTCCTCAGTTTGGGACTTTGCCTGCCTTACTGCCTTACCTGCTTCCCTTAGGGCAGTTTGGTATGCCTCCCTATCTTCATCCCGCTGTGTCTCCTTATATTTTCTGAAGGCCAGCCTTTTGGCTCTGACCTTTCTGCTACTGTATTTGAGAACCAAAGTGGCTTCCTTCTTCTTTTCACTTCCTTTTCTGTCTAACACAATGGGATGTTGCTTCAAGTATTGTATCCTTAATGCTTGCCCACTTTGCCTGTACCTCCTCACCTGTGTTTCTTTTGCCAGGGCTAGCTTAACTCTGTTGGCCATCTTATCAAAGTCAGCTCCTCTGAAGTCCCATATTTTGCCTTGGAATGGGATGATTTAGATGTAGTAGCCAAATTGAACCATACCATGTGATGGTCACTGGACCCCAGGTGACCTTCTACCTGGAGATCTGTGATCCCTTCTTTGTTAGTCAGTACTAGATCTAGGATAGCCCTGTCTCTTGTGGGTTGCTGTACCAGTTGTTTGAGGCCCTCCTGCAGGAATCCACTATGAGTCTAGTTCTGGCAGATGTTCCTGCTGGTATTGACCAATCTATATCTGCATGTTGAAGTCTCCCATTATCAGAACCTCCCTTTAGCTGTCATGTTTTGTATATCTTCTAACAGTAATGTGTCTATGTCCTCCCTCTGGTCTGGGGGCCTGTAGACAACCCCAGTTCTTATGGCTGTCCCATTTCCTGTTTCCAGGGTGACCCACAGTTCTTCTGGCTCCTTATGTGTATTCTGAATTTCTGTAGCTTTGATATTTTCATTAACTACAGGGCCACTCCTCCCTTTGCACCTCGGTCTTCTGAACAATACATAGCCAGGTACTGAAGTCTCCTAAGGTGGTTACTGGTAAACCACGTCTCACTAATTGCTACTATGTCCAGTTTAGCCTCTGACATTATTGCCTGCAGGTCTGGGATCTTATTTCCCAGGCTGTGAGCATTTGTGTACATGATTTTCCATTGGCCAGATTTTGGTGTGTTAGTTGTTGGGTGAAGTTTGGCATTACCCCTGTGCATCGTATGGGGAGACAAACCTTTTTTCTTACCTGGTGATGCAAATGAATGGAAAACACGCTGAATTCCTGTTTGACCACTAGCTGAGGGGGGAAGGGTGTTCTTCCCATTCGACGTATGGGGTGCTGCACCCCTCTCCCCATTTGCTAGTTTAAATATTCTGCAAAGACGTCAAACTTCTGCCCCAATGCACTGACTCCCTCTTTAGTCAGATGCAGTCCATCAAATTTAAAGAACTTTCGCTCCCAGAACTGTTGCCAGTTCCCTACAAATCTGTGATGGGGACTGACAGTTACTTACCTGTGTTGTGCACCATGGTGTCCAAAGTGGGTGGCACTGATGGGTCTGGAGCACACCTGGATGGAGAAAGAGCAGGGCAACATAAGCCTGTGGCACAGTTGGGGACCCATGGAGCTGCTGCAGTGTGGCAGTGTGTACCTACCTGGACCTATGCGGTGGCGCTGATTCCTACACAGGGGACAGAGAGCAACAATGTCAGGTACACACTGCTGGACAGGCATTGGGAATGTGTGTGTTGAGCAATGTCATATACTCACCAAAGACTCATATGTGTCCGCCGTAGAGCTAGGGAGGGATTGGACATGGGTTAGTACACAGCCGTAAGTGCCCCCGTGGCTAGCAGCCTGTGGGTGCTGCCCCCCCACTGGCTCCATCCCACAGGCATGTACCCACACATGGCCCAGGACAGCCCCCAGGACACCCTGCTGTGACCGACCATGCACAGGGAGGATGTGGTGAGGTGCATATCCGATGGGTGTAACATGTAGGGCATGGTACAGGGACAGTGCAACACAGCCAACTGGGCAGGCGGCTGTACACCTGTGAGTTTGGCACAGGCAATGTCCTGTGTAGACCCCCCTCACACAGTCTGGGCCAAGGCTGGTAGCACGCAGCCCGTTCCACGGGGGATGGCTGGGACATGGGCTGCCACGTGCTGCACACAGGCATGGATGGAGCTACAAGGTTGGATGGTGTGGCATGACTGGAAACAGAGCACAGGCCAGCATGTAGGCCAGCCCACCACTGCAGTGACACCCCCCCACCAAACAGATATGCTTCCCTGTTGCACGTGCACAGTGACAGTCTGACAGGGCCTGGCACCACCTGTGTGGGTTGGTACGGGTGACGTGTTGGCCACCCAGCCAGGATACCGTGACCGGTCCCAGATGCATTGTGCACCCATGGTGTGCCTGCTGGCACACTGTCCATGCATCTATGCCTGCAATGCAGCACTACAGTACCACGCATACTGTACAGTCTGTGACACACCTATAGGATCCTGTAGTACAGCATGCCACCATGGGCACCGCTTCACCTCTGGTGGACTTTGCACCCTGCCTGCAACCCATGCCCACACACCAGAGGCATGACGGGACACCTGCATGACACCCTTCATGGCAGTCAATAATGCCAACTGCTAACACAATACTGACCTGTGCAGGTACAATCCTTCCTGGGTGCCCACAGTGAGGGGCCACCCTTGGTGAAACGTGTACTGTGCACAGTGGTGTTGTGCCACATAGACAGGCCCAAACCCCTCACCCTTCCAAGGCATATCCCAGGTCCAGGGCAGCCAACACCAGGGAATCAGCCACCAGACCGGTGTCAACTGTGCCAGGGCCTGCATACACCATGCCACCGGGTGTGCACTGCAGTACCCTGTTATGGCCTACATGGCTCACCCAATGCATGTATGGCAGTGTGGGTCCCAACCCCACCCAGCCGTGACAGCTGTGTGTACCACATGTGGGCTGCCTGGGTGGCCCCAACCACAGCAGGCACAGCCCTGTACTACAGGGGCCTATGAGGGGTGTGACCATGGCCTGTGCTGTTCAGGCATGCTGGCATGTGCCATGGGCAGTACCACTGAGAGGCTCAGAGGATTGGGGCGTACCTCCAGGCACCCCTCAGCACGGGGGCCATCCCACCCCATGCCCCGCCCCATTGTACCACACAGAGGCTCCCTGTGCCACATCAGGGAGACCTGTGCCACATTCATTGTGGACCTATGGGAGCATCACTCCATTGTACATGCTGCATGTCACTATGTCAGTCACCCTGAGACAGACATACTGAACATGAACAGGGTTGTAGCCAGACGGTTCCATATTGTACAAACAAACACCAGCGTTCCCCCCATTATTAACTGTACACTTCCTCTCCAAATGGTCCCCCCTTCCAAACATGTCTAACTGATGCCAGCTGTCCCCCTAAACCCTAAAGTGGTTATACATTAACCCCCTCCTACTCAACAAAAGTATTTATTGTGACACCTGTCAGTGGCCTACAGTCACACATATACTACTTTCAGAGTGCTAATGCAATGTGAACAACATATGGTTCATGACAGGCACTCCACTTGTCTGTATACAAATGTGTACAGTGAGTATGCCTGCCTACACCCTTGTACATGACTGTTACATTACAACAGTGTTCTGTGCCTCTAGGTATTGCCTGTTGCAGTTCTCCACATGCAGCCCATGGGTTCCACAGTGTGACAGGCACTGTACAAGAAATGGGAAACAAATGGCTGAAAGGTATGCACAGCTGTCCCAGTCCCTCATGGCAGTTACAGATTGAGTAGGGGTATGTAAGGGGGGGACCTGCTGTGGCCCAGTACTCACCAGTCTGCTGAAGTTCTATCCCTGTCCTGGTCTGGATGGCACTGTTCAGATGCAGCTCTCTTCTACTCCCAGGTCTGCAGTCCCTGTACCAATACACTGTGCCTGGGCCTATCGACTGACAACAACACGTGCTTTTCGCACGTGTATCACATGTCGCACTTCACAGATGCACATATGCAGCATGCATGACAGCAATTGTGATTTGCGATACTGCTGTGTGGCATGGCATCTGCGATGTGCGGATGCGGCCTGCCTGTTTTCACGCATTTGTGTGTGCCCCCTGCAGATGCAATGCAGTTGCGGAATGGGTGTGGGTGGCCAAGCATGTGTAGTACCTATCCTGCAGGGCTCCGTGTGTGTGTGTGTATGTGTGTGCGTGCCTGGGGTGGCCATCGCTGGCAGATGCCCACTGGCTGTGGCACACACAGAGCAATGTTGCAACTGGAGGTTATGCCCTATCCTACATGGTCCCAGTAAGGCCCGAGCATTGCAATGATGACAAAATGACAACACACCACTGGGATGAGGTGCAAACATGTTTATTTACATGGTGCTCAATACACACATGTGTCCATTGCACAGTGCTCCCCGGTTCCACCCATCACGCATGACCCTACACTCAGCCATGCACACAGTCATGCACATACACACACATACACATCCATGTGACTGCACAGTGCCCACCATGGACATGTGTCCCCTGCCATGAATATGGCCCCACGCCCCCATTGCAGCCTCATCCAACATGTCCCCTACTGCACAGGTTGCCTGAGCGAGTCACAGTCATCTGTCATGCACACGCCGTCCTCGCGCTGACCCCTCCGGTGCCAGGTGCTGGGCTGTGGGGGACCCTGCTGGTCTGGCGGGCTGTGTGGTGCCCTGGTGAACCACCACTGGCATCGATGCATTGCACCCTGTGGGCCTGTGTGTGCCCCCACAGGTGAGCTGCTGTGCCTCTGCCCACGCAAGCCTACTTGCCTATGTGCCATGTGTGCCAGCAGCTGTGCCGGGGCTGCACAGTGTGTTTCTCCATCCCGTGCTGAGCTTCTCAGGCCCTGTACAGCCTGCGGATCACCCTCCTCAGTGTGCCTGCCCCTTGTGTGTGCCCCATGCCTGACCCTGTTCCTGTTGGACTGTGTGAGGTGCCCGACCTGGCCTGTGCCTGTGTTGCCGGCACACCTGTGTGTGCCACCAGTGTCGCATCTTGGCGCTGACCTGTGACAGGGTCAGTGTGGGCGATGCCCAGCTGGGATGTGCGACTCCAGCAGCATGACTGGCTGGTGGGTGGGTACTGACGCCTGGGCCAGGGTGGGGGAAGGGGTTCCACTGGCTCCAGTGTCTGTGTCTGGGTGCTGGACTGAGAAGTGGCTGATGGTGCCATCTGCTGGGCCAGGCCTTGCAGGTGGTGCAGCAGCAGCAGTGCACACGTTATAGCCTGCATGGCCATGTCTGTGGCCATGGCTGTATACTGGTGCTGCTGGTGTGCCAGCATGTTCTCCAGGCCTGTGCTGAGGCAGTCCATGATGACTGGCTGGTGTTCGGCACTGTGCCGGATGCCCTGTATGGCATCCCCCAGGCCAGCCATGCATACCGCTGTGTCTCTAGTGAATGACTGCAGTGTGCCGGCAGACAAATGACTGCAGGGTGCCAGCAATGCTGGTTAGCGGCAGCTTCGTGCAGGTGTGGTGCTCCTGCATACCCTGCCAAATGTTTGCCAGCTCCTGCCTGAAATTTCCCTGGCCAGCCAGCACCGACTGGCAGTAGTCCCCAATGTAGGCTGGTGGGGACAGCTGGCCCTGCAGCACCCAGACGGCCTCATCCAACTCGTCCTCCAGTCCTCGGGTGCTCAGTGGGCTGAGCAGAGCTATGCCAGTGTCCTCAGCCTCCGGCTGGTCTTAGTCTGACACCTCCCACTCGACCATGGGTGTCTGCACTGCCTCACACAGATGTGGTGGCACTGCTGGTGGTGTCCTCGTTGGTCCCTTGCTGCTCCCATGGTGGTCTAGCTGCATCTTCCTCACTGCTGTCCACTGCTTCCTCTGCCATGTGGCTGTCACCATCCCCACTCCCCTCAGGCTCAGACATCTGCTCGGGTGTTTCTGCCACTTGTGTACTGGTGGCAGGGCTGCCTCCAGTGTCCGTTGGGCTGTTGTCATCATCCGACACCATACCGGTGGCCTGGGCCATGCCAGCACCATCCCGGCCCTGCCACTGCTGCTCCCACCCTCAAGCTTCACTGGAGTCACCTGCGCCAGCTGCCACAGCACCTGTTGGATGGGAAACTTGTTAGTGTGTCCCTGCATCACAGTGTACCCTCACCTGCCTGATCGGTGTTTCCCTCACAGGTGTGCTTTGGCATTGCACTCTAGCATTGCACCCAACACACTTCTGTGCTGTCCCACCTAGTGTATGCCACCACTGTACATGCGTCCTGCACTGATGGCATGGACCCCCACCACTGCGGCCCATGCTGTGCCATCCAACCTGGTACGGCGACTCCAGCTGTCACTCGGCCACTCCATATGGCGTCCCACTGCACAGTGGCACTGTGCACGGGCACTCCCATGGGGCTTCACTGCGATGCAGGGGCCTGCTCCCCTGGGTGACTATGGTGTCCGTGCCAGCCATGCATGGCCCCTGTGGCCCTCGCCTGCTCTCTGCAGGCACTGGGATGGTGACCCATGCCCCCTCCCTACTGCCCAACCCATGTCTGTGCACAGACCCCCCTAAGCACACAATACATGTCACAGCATCCTCCAGTGAGCAGGACACAGTAACACCCAGTGCAGCCCAGGCCATCCCTCAGCATGCCCCCCCCCCAACAGTACACAGTGCAGGACACAGCAACACCCAGTGCAGCACAGGTCATCCCTCAGCATGCCCCCCCCAACAGTACACAGTGCAGGACACAACAACACCCAGTGCAGCACAGGCCATCCCTCAGCATGCCCCCCCCCAACAGTACACAGTGCAGGACACAGCAACACCCAGTGCAGCACAGGTCATCCCTCAGCATGCCCCACTTTTCTGGTTTCTGAGCCTGTGCCAGCCCCTCCACAGTTGCCCATGGGCCATTTCTTTG
This sequence comes from Neoceratodus forsteri, assembly GCA_016271365.2. NCBI lineage: Eukaryota > Metazoa > Chordata > Ceratodontiformes > Ceratodontidae > Neoceratodus > Neoceratodus forsteri. The sequence continues at coordinate 852,356,972 of CM057458.1, forward strand.
CACTGCTGCACATGTCAGCAGCGCACATGCCTGTCCCTGGACTGCCCCTCACAGTTTTCTGGTTCCCTTGGCCCACTCTTTGGCTGGCTGTGGCCATGTAGCAGTCCTCTGGCATGCCTCCCCACTGTTACAACTGCCTACACATTGTCACCCCCCCCATCTTTGCTGTTGGCTTGGGTGCTGTTGCCATGTCTGGCCTGTCACAGACATTGCTGGTTGTTTGTTCCTACCTGTGGCCATCCGCTGTCTGTATCTGTCCAGCTGTATTACACCGGCGATGCTTTGTTGGCTGAGATGTGTCGCTATCCTCCTCTCAATGTCACTAAGTGGCTCCTGCTGGTTGAGTCCGCCCCCTGTGCCCTGTGCACTGCACCTATTTTGTGCCACCTTGAGTTCCACCAGGTGCTTCATGTCATTTAATTTCTTCTGCACATCTCTGACTGTCCTGTGCTGTGCAGCGATGGCATTGACCCTGCGTGCCACCCTGTCCCATGCCCTCTTCCATTTCGCTCTGCTTTTAGCATCACCTCCATTGCTCATGAGGAGTGCACGGTGGTGATATATTTGCTCCACTAGGGTGTTAACCTCCTCATGGCCAAAGTTCCTTTTCCTTCTTTGCCGTTCTGCTGCAGCTTTTGCCATTGCTGTGGCATATCTGCTGGTGTATGTTGGGCTGCTATTGTGTGTTGCGCACTTTCATATGTTGTATCTTACATATCGTGACTTAAGCAGTTGCGTTTGGCGTATTCTCGCAGGTTCTAGAATCACACATATCTCGCATGTCGCAGTTGCTACTGTGTATGTTCCGTAACTGCATTGTGTCGGGCGTATTTCTCTTTCTAGAATCGGGCCCCTTGAGTCATTTTTTGTCTCAACTTGTACCATTTTTTGACTCAAGCTGCATTATTCTCATCCTTTGCATCATTCGTTTGATGCAGTGGACCTCTTCTGCCACAGAAAACTTTTTTCTTGCAAAATGTAGTGCACAGTATTTGACGCATCTAGATCTGACAGAAGGTGGTAGTTTGATGCACCTTGCCTCAAGTCAATGGCCCTTCAAAAATCCAGCCCAGGACTATAAACAGTTCAACTGGGAAAATTAGGAGAGTAATTAAATTAGAGGCTATGGTAAAAAAGGTTTTTGTGACACTGTTATTCCACAAATGGAATTTTGGTGCCATTACCTATTATTCTTCAACAAAGTTTCAAGTAAAATGTTTCCAAATTACTAATCTGCAACATGTCCACTGTTACTGTAAAACTACTAAACAAACTGTGTCAGGCTATGTTATGTTTCAGAACCCTTTTATATTGAATATGCATGCCAAACATCATGGGTTCTAGGGGGTGGGGGTAGGAAGAAGTAGGCTGCTGGTTAACTAGGATCTGCAGCTTATCCAGTAGGTAGGGAAATGGGCAGACTGGGTGGGCCAAGCGGTCCTTATCTGCCATCAAATTCTATGTTTCTATGTTTCTATGGTATTCCTGCAGTGTCAGTGGAGTTAAAAACATCCACATGTTCACAAACTTTCTCAAATGACATATAAATTACTTAATTAAATCTTGCAACATTTAATCATTTTAAGACCCTATGATAGGGTCAGTAGGTGATCTATCACAGGTAAGTAGCCCATGGGGATGTGCAGTTAGTGATGTCACCTACCTGGACATCACCTCATGCTAATGTACATCATTTCACCTTTGTTATTCCTTCTAGTCCCTCCCACAACTGTAAGCACTGCCACCAGCAGGGAGAGAGTGAAACATGGAATCATGCACTCCACCCTTTCCGAGTCAGCACTGTAGACTGAGCCAGGAAATGTGTTGAATTCAAAAATATGATGTTTCTTCAGGCCAGCAAGGAAGGCTGAGACCCAAAGTTGAAAAAGGGACCAGTATGTAAGGATTATCCATCCTTAAAAGGCCTGGTGCTGCATGTTCAAATGTAAAATGTCCCTTCCACATGAAACTCATGGCTTTCTGGCAGTATAAAAGGCAGTAGGTCAAGCCATACAAACGTCAATGAAAATAATTGTATCAAGTCACAATTTTAAGAACAAGCACACACTAGGTAATAAGGAGGAAATGGTTGTCATTATGTATGTTAAATGTATATAGAAACATAGACTTTGATGGCAGATAAAGACCGCTTGGCTCACCCAGTCTGCCCATTTCCCTATCTATTGGATAAGCTGCAGATCTTAGTCAACCAACAGCCTACTTCCTCCTAACCCCCACTATAATTACCTTATGTCTGTCCCATGCATTCTTGAATCCTCCAACTGTTTTGACCCCACAACCTCCTCAGGAAGGCCGGTCCATGCATCTACCACACCCTCTCTGAAAAAATGTTTCCTCAAGGTGCCCCTGAGGCTTTCACCCTCTATCTTCAAACCCTGGCCCCTTGTTCTGGCACATCTCCTTTTCTGAAAGATGCTACCCTCTTGGACTTTACTGATTGTCTTCAGGTACTTGACAGTTTCTATTATGTCCACCCCCTCCCTCTTTTCCTCGAGGGTATACATATTAAGCTTCTTTAGTCTCTCTTCATATCATTTCTGGTGCAGACCCTGCACCATTTTAGTTGCCCAGCTAGGGACTGCCTCCATCCTGTCTATGTCCTTACAGAGATAGGGTCTCTAGAACTGCACACAGTTCTCCAGATAGGGTCTCACCAACTGTCTGTGCAGAGGGATGACAACTTCTTGTTTTCTATTGGTGATGCCTCTCCCTATGCATCCCAGTATTTCTCCAGCCCTCCTTACTGCCTTCTTACATTGCTTGCCTACCTTTAGGTCATCTGATATGACTACCCCCAGGTACCTTTCCATTTTTTGTTGTTGTTAGTACCCCCCTCCCCCATTGTGTACTCTTCCCCTGGGTTTTTGTTTCCCAGGTGCATTACTTTGTACTTCTTGGCACTGAATCTAAGCTGCCATACTTTTGACCATTCCTCCAACCTTACCAAGTCCCTTCTCATCCTTTCCACCCCCCCCCTTGTATATCAACCCTGATCTGTGTGTCATCTGCAAAGAGGCATACTTTCCTTCCAGTCCCTCTGTAATGTGACTTATAAAGGCATTAAAGAGGACCGGCCCCAATACTGAACCATGCCGTACCCCACTAGTAAGCCCCCTTTCTTTGGAGTGGACTCCATTTATTATTACCCTCTGTACCCTGTTGTCCAGCCAATTTTTTACCCAGTCTACCACCCTGGGACCCACTCCCAGGCTGGCTAACTTGTTTATTAATCTTTTGTGTGGGACTGTGTGAAATACCTTGTGAAAGTCTAGGTAGGCCATGTCTACAGCCCCTCCCTGGTCTACTGCTTTGGTTACCCAGACAAAGAAATCTATTATATTTGTCTGACATGACCTTTATAAGAAATCTATGTTAAATGCCTTTTGGGTGATATAGTGTCCTGTTTTTAGTGTCCATTGTACTAGTGTGAAATAAAGAAGAAACCTTACCTTAAAGGGATACATTTTTCTTTGAAGCCAGCTGGCCATAAAATGAGGCCGTATATATCTGTGAGTTGAAGTGAGGCAGATCATGTGACCCAGAGGGGAGCTGTATATAAGCCCTGTGAAACTGAAGCTATTCAATCTGGGTAGGGCAAAGAGCTCATTGCTGAAGAGCAGTCTGAAACTCTAACAGAAACAGGTTTCAAGCTGAGACCTAGTTGATTGCGCCAGAGTGGGGGAAGAGAGGGATTCCTGCTGATTTTCTTGGTTAATCTGATTAACCTGATCTTTCTTATAAAAAAACTGCCTGCACTGTCTGTAAGTGATCTCAAAGACTTTCCTTTTTATGAAAAATTTACATTGTCAAATAAAACCATGTCAGCTAAGTGTTAAGCCTGACATCTAACATCTGTTTTCCTTTTGCAAACTCAATACCCTCCCACATATGGTGTTACAGGTGAGACTCCAGCATGCAGTGCTGAGTCAAGCACTGAGAAAGATGTCCCATACCACAGATGTTAACAGAGACTGGAAGCAGCAGATGGAGTTTCTGTCAAAGAACAGTTGCAAGATTTCTAGAGACAGACTGCATCTCAGAAGCCCAAAAAAGGGACAGAGGTGTAGCCTAGCCAAGATGCTGGAGATGACCCAAGCAGTGGAGGCTCTGATGAATCTGGTGAGGTGGCTGGTTGGAAAATGGCAAGAGTCTGAGCAGTGATGCCTGGATGCTGAAACCTGGTATCAGGTGGTGTTGGAAGATGTCAAAAGGTGGAAGGATAATAAGGAGAGTGAAGATGGGGTGCTGGTGGATTCCAGTTCTTGTTATTGCAGTTGGAGGAGATGTCCATTCCTGAGGAGGATGTGGAGCTTCTTGTTCTTCTTATTCTCCCAAGGTGCTACCTGTGCCACATGTGCTGCATGTTAAGCCTGACAACTGATGTTTGTTTTCCTTTTCCAAACCCACTACCCTCCCACAGATGCAGCTGAAAAGGTTATTCATGAACATGTTCAGGTATCATGCATCAAATGAAGATAAATCATCACCAGAGAAATATTTTCACAAAATTTAACAAAGAAATAAAATGCAGCACTTTGAGCCACTTTAAGCCACTGTAAGTTTGAGACTACTTTACTTAATGGCATGATACTTTAGAACCCTTACATATAGATGATCATGCCAATTTACGACTCTAGCAGCTGCTGAGGTTGAGCTAAAAAGAAATTAAAATTTCAAGAATTTCTGGGAAATGTCATGGAATTTCATGTGATTCCATGGAATTTTATAAAAGCAAAATTTTTAAATTCTGCATGGCCCTTCTGTAGTCCCCATGACTACTGGTTATCAAATTACAATTGTATGAGAGACCACATAATGTTGTATATTGTGCTGGCAGATCTTAAAGAGTGACCCAAAATAAAGAAAATATTAAGTATTAGACTGAAATACTAAAAGGCTAAAAAGGAGAGTGGGAATAGATAAAACATATGCATACACTACACTAAACTCTCAAAATGGTTGGAGAACTATAAAAATGGGTAATGTGAAAAAGAAAAGATAAGGCAGTATCTGAATATTGTCTCTTGATCTCCACACATTGTAAGATGTTTAACAATTCCACTGGGTTGCTCCACTTCTTTTAGCTTTTATTGGAATGTTTTTGTGAATTTCTATCAGGTGCCAAGGCTTTTAAAATCTCAGTTCAATTTCTCAGCTCACAGTCTCAGTGCTTGTCTCCATCAGCTGATCAAACCGACAGTATAACAGACAGAGAGAAGCTCCCAGTTCAGCTTATGGCATAATATTCTACAGTGCTTGAAACACTTGAAGCAATCTTAGTAGTACTATATATACTTATATATATATGTGTATAGTAGTACATATACTATGGCATACCTGTCCTTATATAAAATTGCCTAAAGATCCAAGCAACTCACTGAGTGATCACTGCTCCTGCTCCTGTTCTGCTCACAGTCACTACATACTGCTTTCTGTCAATGTCTTGCTATTTAGTTGTGATTCATCCAGTCTTCAGGATTTAATCAAGTTCTTTACCCTAGCAACCTAATGGGCATTCGATTGAGAAATCTGTCAAACCTTGATATCATATATCAATTAGTTGGTAATTACAGCTATCACTATAACATTCTGTGTCAGGTGGCTACCATGGATATAAGGCTATATAATACATTGGCTCCTAATGCAATAACACCCATTTCAATCATTCAGTAATACACTGTACAACAGTCTTATGCTGCTTGACATACAACATTCTCAGATTCCTACATCTTTTACTGAGAAGGCCAACTGAATAAATGAAACACTTTTCCAAGCTCTTTCCAATTTGTCAAACCCTTTCCCTAGGCGACTTGAAATAAACCTTATCCCTTGGTGATCTGCATTAAATACAGTTTCAGAAGGTAGAGTGGTGGATTAATTACTGTATATACTCATATTGTGGAGCTTTAAATATGGTATATGACTTGCAACAAACAAAAGAAATATTTCTCTGCTGGATGTCTTTCTGCTTCATTTACTCCCTGCAGTTTAGCTCAGATTAATGTATTCAGAGACTGATTGCAGTAATTACACTGTCCTGCTGCTCCAGCATATTATGCAAACAAATGCATAAGAGGGAACAATAGAAAGTAAAGTCCAGGAACTGCTAACCTATTAGTTCGACTATTCCCATGTTGTAATAAAAACATGCTCAATAGATAGCATTTTATTTTCAATTGTGACCATACTGTAGTTTATCTTAATAAATAATATTTTCAGTTTTCCATGCAAGGAATATGAGAAACATCAGAATACTTTTCAGTTATCAACTTTGCAAGGAATGTTTTTCAACTACTCAGTCTGTTGATGTTACATTAAAGTTTTAAATAAAGTGGATCACTATATGCTTTGTTACATTGTTAATAATCAAAAATATACATGTATTATAGAAAAATATTTGCAGTTTTTCAAGCTTGTTTTGAAAATATAGCACAGAATGTTCTCTCTGCTAAACTGTACTGCTGCATCCATTTTTTTACCCGAAAGAATGGTGATTGTTCCCTTTCTGCCAGGTCTCAAAAATAGCTGGTCACAAATCCTTTTTCACCATTACTTTGCAAAAGTTTAATCTGAAGGAAACTAATTTGTGTTGTCCCAAACTGATTGCTTGCATCTTTTTAAACAACTTGTCATGGCTTAAAAATAGTTTTGTCACAGAGCAATACTATTAGCATGATGACTCCACATTACTGTAACCGCAACAAAGTGGAATCTGGGGTAGGAAAAAATGAAATCCATATACAGGGGAAGAAGTCTGACACAAATTTATGTGAACCTATGTCTTTGTATATGTGAGTATTAGAGCTGTGTGGAATTTTTAGACTGTTTCTGCGAAAATGCTGTGAAATGTCCAGAGTCTACATAATTCTTCAGAATTACGTTGAATATGGAATTCTGCAATTATGGAAGTATAATATTTAACTCTTGAATTGCATTACGTAATTTATAAAACCATAGGTTCATTATCTAAAAATCATGGTATATTATCCCACAGATTCCTGGAGGTACAGAATATTATTGCACAGTTTACATAAAAATGCTTTTCAGAATTCCATGAAATTAAAAAAAGAAATTATGAAGAGAATTTTGGAAGTAGGATTGCCATTCCGCATGAATTCCATTGATGGAATTCTGAATGCCACACAGCTCTAGTGAGCACTGAACAGAGCCTTGCCATGCAGCCTTTGTAGATAGTTAAAACTTTAGTGCTTGGAAATGTCTGTGCAATCTTGTAAGTGCCCAAAGGATGTGACTATGCTAGAATTTTATAGGGACATGCAGTTTGTAGGATCTCTTAATTTCTAGCAGCTCATGAAAATATATTTTAAACAAGGTATTATGTTTACCTCTAGGTCTTAGCAGTCCAGAGATATTATTGTGCAAATCAGCCATAAATTAAAACACAGCAACTGCCATGTAATGCTATGTCAAGACAAGAAGTGATGTCATGAGAGGACTAGCAGTGCAAAAAAGAGCAGGTGTTCATATCTATTAAAGAGACAATTGACTGTCTTATTAGTTGTGTTTTATGTGCTATGATAAAGACTACTTTTATAATATTTGCTTTTTATGTACAATGAAAGAAGCATATTTTCACCTTTCATATTGCTGGTTAAAGGATTAAAATTCTGTTACTGAATACAATTCTGTTATTGTGATATTAGAAAATTGCACCTATAAGGAAGCTTAAAGTACTGCAATGAGCAACTAAATTTCTTCTTTTTTTCTGTGGTTGCCACGGCTCCACTGCTTCAGGCTCTCATGCTAGACCTTCCCCCATTTGTCCAGGTAGTAACAGCTTCTGCCGCATATCACCCGTCAGACCCTTAGGTCTTTCCCATCAGGCATGCCTGTTATTTCTGACATGATCCCCAGTGAGGAGGCTTAACTGCGTTTGTCAGCAGGAGAGGCAAGAACGGTTCATGCAGCGCTACCAAGGGCAGCTTAGGGAAGTGTACCTGAGGCCATCATCCAGGGCCATGGCAGTGATTTTTTTCCAGTTTTCTTTCTGGTCAAGCACAGCCCCTCCCCTGTTGGCTGTGTGTGCTTACAGCTGGCCTGGTGAAGAGTGCCAGTGGTGTGTGGTCACCCACACCATAATCGGCAATACTTCCAATTGCCACCAGGAGCCACAAAGGAGAGACACAAAAGCCCCTCCCAGGTGGAGAGGGTCCACGACATGCACTTGAGCCCTCCCTGCAGACCTCCACTCCTAATGTCCTGGGCTTGGGGCATGAATCTGAGTTGCCAGCATGATAGAGTGATTCCTTATTGCTTGGCACCATAGAGCTGGCTACTTTTTTTTGTTTTGCTTTTTCAATTCAAACTTTATTCGTTTTTATACAGTTACAGAGAGAAGATCCAAAATAGCATACATACAAATGAGACAGGAATATATATCAGGAGTTAGATCAACTCTCCCTCATCCCACCCTCCCTTTCCGATTTCCTCACACAAGATAAACTATCAACTGGAGAGAAAAGGAACCTCTATGGTGATTGTAGGGAATATATTGTCAGCAGAGGACCCCATATCTTCTGAAATTTCTGAGACTGATCATGTAAATTAGCAATCATATTTTCCAATCGCAGATTTGCCAGTAACTCCTGTAACCACTCACTATAAGCAATGTCAGTCATATATTTCCAATGATGCAAAACCAGATATTTAACTGACATAGCTATAAGAGTTATGTGAAATTTCCTGTTAATAACTGTGACAGAGGAAAGATCCCCCAATATACATATTTTGGGAGTGAAAAGGTCGGATAGACCTAATAAAGGCTCAGCCCTCTGTCAAATCACATTCCAAAGGGGGACTACTTTGGTACATTTCCAGAATATGTGCAGTAAATTGCCCTCTTCCTGCTGGCAATGAGTACAAGTAGCAGATCACAGGAGTCCCAGCCTAGCCAATTTCTGGGGTGAATAATAAAAGTTATGCAGGAATTTGAACTGTATTAGTCAGAGCTTGTCTTGTCTGACATATTTATGACAACTCGACCACAAAGAGGGCCAATTAATTTCCTGATGGGGAAAAAGAGAATCCCAAAATTGAGTGGGGCCGAGGCAATCTGGCCATTTCCAATTATGTAGTATCCCATACATTTTAGATACAGCATGAGGTAGGCCTGCCATAGGAGTCAATTCTGTCCAGTAAGACAGACCTTGAAGGTATAGGTGGAACAGAGCCAAAAGATTTCACAATCAGGTGGCACAATTGAAATATTTTTAAAATAACAGAATTCGGGATATGGGCTTTGTTTATAATTTCAGGAGAGGTTAACCAAGAGACATCTTCCCGAATAAAAAAGTTAAGTGGGTGAGCTCCCAGCTGGGAGATCCATTTCAATTGGAGAGGTTTACCCTCAATAGTGAGATTTGGGTCCCCCCACCACGGATGAGAAGGATCTATGATATGCTCATATTTCAGGAGGGAACATAGCTGTGAGTGAACTCTTATAGATACTGCTATAGGACTGCCTTTAAGCGAGGGGGGCAAAGATTTTAATTTAATGTGTAAAAGTGCCCTGGGGACAGCCCATTTGCCTTTATTAGGGTACATTCTATTTTGAGCCATATGGGAATAAAAGAATATGATGTTGAAGGGTGTTCAGGTGTGGGCCACCTCAAGTGCTTACTTGCATGCCAGACCCAAAATATAACCCATTGTGCAGGAGACGGAGTCCTCCTTTCGCTTTCGTGGCTGAAAGCTTGATGTAACTTATCTGGGGCTTCTTAGCCACCCAGATGAAGTCTGTAATTATCTTGTGTATCCTTTTAAACCACACCGGGGGATCCAGATGTTTGAAAGAATAATTGGGTAAAATAACCAGGGAAAAATATTCATTTTAACTATATTAATTTTCCCCCAGAGAGAAAGGGGGAGTAACGCTCATCTTTTATGATCTTGTCTAATAACAGAAATTAATGGATCCAGATTTGGAGCTGGCTACTTTTGTATCAAATGAAATAAACACTTATTTCAATAGCACATTACATAATTTATATTGATATATAAATATAGCCTTGGTTTACATGTGTGTCTGCCCAAAGTGGCCATGTTGTCCAAATGCAGATAGACACTGAAGAACACATGCAAACCTTAGACTATGGAATTTCTCCTCAATTGCAACCTCCACCCAAGAATTTATGTGGTGATATCGGGGCATGGTGGGTGCCCTGATGGATGATTTGAGGTGGCAATATTAGCTTCAAGCTGGTTAGGCCAGTCACTCCACAGCAAAACAATTAAAGCCTCTCCACCACCAGACATGTTCAGTTTAAACAATCTTACTAAGAATCACAAAAACAGCACTGTCAGTCTATGTCTGTAGTTGCTGCTTAGCACAAAATTTAATTGAGCAACTTAATATATTCAAGAATAATATAGCAACTTACAGAAATGGCCATGGCCCAAATGGGATGCCAAGATGCTCACAAACTGTCCTGAGCAGTTTTGCACATGCATGCATGCTTCCTCTAGGAAGATATAAGATATAAAATATAAAATATGCAATATGTTGTTAAAAGAAGTGAGTATTTCAGTATAAAAGGTAGAAATAAATCTGTAGTTTTACACATCAGTTTATTTCAAGATTTATTGATTGATTTGGTAAGAGTCACTGCAAATGACAACAAAGACAGCACAGTTTATAAAATGGGGGAGGGAAAATTCTGCATCATGACTGGTCATTATCTGTGCATTAGGTACGTAATAAGCCATGACAGGGTGTGCATTATAGGATTTTAATGCACGACCCAGGGGTGTAGTAAGGCATGTGGCCGAAGGCTGAGTGTCCTTATGCCCATGGAAAGTGCAGTAAAATCCTATAATGCTCCCTACCCCCTCCCCCTCTCTCTACACCCCCAGTTTTCCTTTGCTCCCCCCAAATCCTTCCACTGCCCGATCTCCAGCTTGCAATGGAAGATGGGGCTCCCCTCTTGTGGGCTAGCCCTTCAGCCCCTTCCTATTCAAGCACTCTGCAATCTCCCCGAATGGGCGCAAAAACAGACCCATGCCAAACTCAGTGAGATGGATGCCATCCGATCTGTATATTGCCTCTTGGTCAAATGATATTTTCTTATGTCGTATATGAATCCCCCCCAATCTCAATCACTTCCCTGGCCACTTAACTGCTGAGATGCTTCCTAGCCACCTCCACTGCCTGGGACTTCCTGGCTCCCCCGCCATACCCTCCATGACGTAATCTCTGAACATCCAATTACTATCCTGGGCCACCAGCTTTTTATTTTCTCCAGATCTGTTATAATGTCTTTCATCAATGATCCCCAGGGCATGTCCCCCAAATCATTACCCCCCAGGTGGAGGATGATACAGTCCATGCTGGCCCACTGCACCCGTAGTTCGTTCAGCAGTGGCAGCAGTTGTGGCCTCCTCATGCCCCTCAGTCCCTTCCATCTCACTTTCGTGTGGTCGATACCCGGTCGCAGCTGTGTCCCCAACATAGTGGCTGCCACAAGTCTTTCTGGCAAGTAGATAAATGAGTGCCCCACAATCCACACTTGTCTCCTGGATCCTGCTGTGGGGGAGAAAATGGGGACATCAATTAGACACCATCAACACCTTACATATCTCTTATAACAGTTTGATGTCCATCTCCCTACCTTCTTGACCTCGCCCTCCCCACCCCCAAAAAGGCCACCTCTGAAGCTGCACCAATCCAGAAGGAGTGGGGAACAAACTCACTGGGATTCTCCCCTATGAATGCCAAAGCCTTTTTCAGGACCGCCCCCACCTGAGAACCCATCACCGGAGACTTGTCCCCATGCACAAACCAAGGTCCACCTACCCACCCTCTGACCCTCACATATGCCTCCATCACCTGGACTGTGCATGTGTCTGCCGTCATCTCTTTCAGCAGTTCTATGGTGGCACCTTTTCCCTGCTGATCTGTCTTCAACCTCATAAGTAGAATTGTTACCTTCCCCTTCCTCCATCTCACACAGTGATCCTGCAACTCTGCCTTGGTTGCTCCTTTTCTGGGCACCACCATCTCCCTGACTCGGAATGCCCCTTTTGCCATGACTGTGAATATGGCCCTAAACAGGAAGGCCTCATGTGCCTAATAGCAAACCTGACCCACTGCCTGTAACACCTTCCCGAGGAGGGGACCCCTCAGTGGCCATCTCCCATCTTGCCACCTCCCCTGCCCCCTATGCCAGCCTGCCATCATCCTCTTGATGGCCCGGCAGCTCATCCCATTGGATCACCCCCATCCAAGGAAACCCAACCTATTCCAGTTGTACTGCCATGATGGTATGTGCATCACCTTCATCTCATTTTTTAATCATACATTGCATTACTTTCCCTTCCTTGGCTGGATCCTTTATCTCCCATCCCATTCCTGTTCTGAACAACTGGAAAGTCACCCACACCCTCTTGTAAGCCCTTAGGGTGCCCGCTGCCCATGATCCCCTAAATAGAACCCTAGCCTTTTCTCTTCAATCTCCCACAGCCTCTCTGGTACCTGGTCCGGGTGAATGTGGCTTGCGGTGCCAGCTCTCAGAAACGCTCCATCTGAAAATGAGAAAGACAGTCTGCTACCTCATTACAAACCCCCTCAATGTGTCTTGCCCTGAAAGACAGGTTAAGCCTCAGACCTAACAGTATCATGCCCCTCAACACTATTCCGATTGCTTCCGTCTGGCCCGTCTGCCTATTCATCACATCGACCACTCCCTTGTTGTCGCACCAAAAAACTATGTGCCGCCCTGCCATCTGTGCCCCCCACACCTCCAAAACTACCCATATCGGGAAGATTTCGAGGAGCGTGATGTCCTGGGTTCAACCCCATTCCCGCCATTGGTCCAGCCACGCCTCAGATATCCACTCCCCCTGAAAATAGGCCCCCATCCCCAGGCTCCTGGCTGCATCCGTGTACAGCATGAGGTCCTCCTTGGGAGCCCACTCCTCCTGCCAGAAGGTCACCCATTAAAGGAATCCAAGAATGTCTCCCAGACTAAATCCTCTTTCACTTCCCTGCTGATATCCACCCAATGATGTGGAAGTTTTGCCTTTCCCATGACCCTCCCTAGCCTCCTGGTGAATGCCCTACCTGGGCTTATGGCCTTACAGACAAAATTAAGGTGCCCCAGTAGTTGCTGTACCTGTAACAGTGGCACCCTCTTCCTCCCCCTTACCAGGGCGAGTAGCCCCCTGAGCCATTCAACTTTGTCCCCTCAGAGGCAAAAACATTTCTCCTCCACGTCCATTTCAATCCCAAGAAAATCCAGTGTGCAAGCTGGGCCCTCGCTTTTCTGCTGCCAGTGGGATGCCTATGGACCCGCACATGTCCTGAAAATGGGCTAACATTTTCTCTGCCTTCCTTTTACTAGCCCCAATTAGCAGGAAATCATCCAAATAATGGATGGCCCTACCGTGTCCATAACATCACCCAAACACCCACTGCACCCATGAGCTGAATGCTTCTAAAGTTGCACAGGCAACCGAGCAAGCCATGGGCATTGCTTTATCGAAATAAAACTTGCCCTCGAACTGGAAACTGAGAAGGTCCCAATCCTCTGGCCTCACTGGCAGTAGTTGGAATGCGGCCTCAATGTCCATCTTAGCCAACCAGGCACCCTCTGCCCCCTTATCAACTCTACCACCTGGTCTGGTGTTGCATAGAATACCATGCTGAGCTCATCCGGAATCCCCTCATTCACTGACCCATCTTTCGGGTATGACAGGTGATGTATGAGCCGGAACTCACCTACCTGTTTCTTAGGCACCAAACCTAGAGGCAATACCCAAAACTGCCCGCATGGGGGTGCAACCAGCAGCCCCTCCACCCTGCCTGCCCTCAACTCCTTCTGGATCTTTTTCTGTACTATGTCCTCTTTTCCCACCACCGACCCTAAGTTCTTGGCATGCATCCCCACCCGCCTCCCTTCGAACCCCAGCGCAAACCCCCCTTTGAAACCCTTTATTAATAACTCAGCCCTGCCCTGTCAGGGTATTCCCTGGCCCAAGCCTCCACTACCCACAGTTTTTGGGTGTGTAGGCCATGGGGTATCCCCACCTCCACTCTGACCGATCAAACCTGGTTCCATCCATGATTGGATGTATAACCCCCCCTACCCATGCTTCCCCAGTGCCTGCCGGCTCCCCCTCTTCCACCCCAAAAGGGCTGCTCATGGGTCAGCCCTCTGACCGGGCCCTTTTCCCCACCCCCTGCAACTTGTGGCCGGTTGAGACCCCTGCACCGTGGGCAGATGTGCCTAAACTTACAGCTAGGCCAGTTACATGCTGCCCTGTTGTAAGCCCATCAAGTCTTGGCCCCCTGCTCCAGTGCCATCTTTCTCATGATGTCCGATGCCTGGCACCCTGGCCCCCTGCTGCACCAGACAGTGTCCTGACCTAGAGTTCTGCGTGGGTGCAATCCCACCTCAGATCACCCTTTACAGCTATGCATCTCTGAAACACCTCATCGTACTTGAGCCAACCAAAACCCAGTTTTGCCCAGTATGCATCCCTAATAATTGCTATGTATGTTATCAGCGAGATTGCCCATTCCTGCTGCTTCTTGAGTACCAATGCACTGTAAATAAAAAACCCAGCTTGTCACATGTCTATGTTCTTTCCCTCATACCTCAACTCTTCTGCCTTATGTCCCATCAGCGCTAGCACCATTGCCATCTTGAACTTACCTACCGATTCTTTTTGTTCATACCATTTTGCTGTCTCCTCATCCACCAGCCCAAAGATATCCACATACTCCCCCTTCCAAATCTTTTCTTTAACGGACACCTGCACGTGGTCACCCAGCGTGAAACCCAAAGGACCGTCATATAACTTCCATGCCCTTCCTATAGTGCCCATCCCCTTTCCCCTTCCCTTCTCTTTTTGATCAGTTGTAAAGCTGTCTCCATCCTTGCCATGCCTGCCTCTCCCATGTCACCTACCAGACCTTCCACATATTCTCTTAAACTCTCATCATTGCTTGTATCCACCTTATCCTTACCCCCATCTGGTTGAGCATCCCGGGCCTGGTCTGTGTTTTCTCCCATCCCCGGTGCTGCCGGAGGGCTGGTACCTGCCTTCTTCACCTGTTTCCTGCCCCTCATGAGGCCAGTCCCCTCACCGGAACACCTCCCTGTTTTGAGGTTATTAGTTGTGCTGGGAGAAATTTCTAGCATTCCCAAAAGATTGCTCAAAAACTCCAATTTTGCATTTGCACAATTTCCACAAAACTGCATAAATATCCAGTGTAATTTTGTTTAATTTTTTTCAGAAATTGTGCACTTTTTTCCCAAACTGAGCATTTTAGTAATTGTGAATTCTTTAAAAAGCACAACTATGCAAATAGCACCCATTCCCCCAAACTGCAATTTTTTAAAAATTGGAATTCTTAAAAATATGTTGTTTCAGCAAATAATGACACAGGCTGAGCATAAGCTTTCAAAAGTGTGCCTTTTTACAAACCTTAATCTGCAAAATTGTGCCATTTCACTTATGTTGTGCAAAAAACTACTTAGTACTAAATAGTGTGCTCAGTTCATGAAATTGTATGAAATTACACAAAATGCCACAATTTTGAGAAAAATTAGCAAAATGGACTTTAAACAATTTTGCTCATCACCCAGTGTGAGTGCAACTCTGAGTATAACCATTTAGGATGTCAGGAAGGGACATCAGGCACAGAGGATCTGTTCCATGCCAATGGAACTCAGGTGTTAGGATCTGGGGATTTTTCCATACTGTGGGTGTTCAGAGGGATCACTGGGAGGGTGAAGAACCTGAGGGGAGAGCCCCTTCAAGGGGTACCTCCTGATGGTTTTTAAGCTTGAGGCAGTATCCCACGAAGGTCATGGTTGGCATTTGGGCGGAGGAGCAACCCCAGAGGCTGAAATGAGGAGACCATTCAAGCACCCAGTGATTCAGATAAAGCAGGTACTGCACTGTGACTGCTGAAATAAGGTGAAAGACATCTCCAGAAAGTATTGGGGAAAGGGAATCCCCAAATGAGCTTAATATGTGCCCACGTCTTGTACCACTGGAATTCCACCCAGGCTGGGTGAGTCATGGGATAGGCTATGTTCACCCCAAGGCAATAATATACACAATGCTCAGTGCTTCATGCTGGCCACCAATGAGAAGGACCATCATGGGTCAGGTGAGGGTAATGTAATCCTTGACAGGTAATTCAGGCTGAGGGTTTACCCTGACATTTGGAAGCTTTCCTGGTGTTCTTGTGATGTGTAACAAGTAATACACTATGGGCTGGATATTCAAACTGTGCAGGCAGGGGCGCAAGCCCAGGTGCAGTGCAACTGGGCTGCACCAGGGCATGGACCAGGTGATATTCAACGGTGTTGCACCATGGCACAGCACCATTGAATATGGCACTGATGGTGCACACATTACGCACAGCACAGTGGCACTGCACAAGTGCAAGTGGCAGAATGGGAGCAGGGGGATGCGCCAGTGCAAGTGCAGTTGTGCTAGGTGCATCAAATGTGATATACAGCACTGGGCATGCAAATGAGGCCATTATGCATGCAAGGTGCAAATGGGGCCATTTGCATGTCATTATGGCCCCATTTGCATGCGGTGCGCCGATCCCCGGCGACTTGCACCTGGCGTCCTGCCAGGCTGCAGCCATTGGGGAATGATGCCCTGCAGTCCCATGGTGGTTCCCCACTCCCATATGCCCGATCATGGGCATAGGTATTGAAATAACCCTAGTGGTCCAGTGGATGCCCCCCCATTTCCCAATTGCAGGCATATGTAATAATAAACCCTGGTGATCCAGGGGGAACCCCTCCATCACCCAATCGCAGGTGGACATAGCAAAGAAGGCCTGTGGTACAGTGGACCCTCCCACCCACCCACTGGGGTCCCCTGCCATCCAGCACCCCAGTGAGTGTCGGGTGTCAGCACCCTGCCCATGCCTCCGGCTGCCTGCCCAATTGACGGCGCGCTGGTATGGTCTGTATGCCTGTTGGTCCACTGCATGGACCAGTGGGTGTACAGATCATGCTGTGACTGAGCCGTATGTGGTGATGCATTCATTCACATATCAGGCCTGTGTAGTACAGTATGGTCTGCATGCCCATTGGCCCACGCGGTGAACCAATAGGTGTACAGACCGTAATGTACAATGTCAGTCAGCGGGTGGCCTGGAGGCATGCGGGCGGGGTGCTGCCACCCTCTGCTGACTGGAGGGGGGGTGCTGGGTGGTGGAGGACCTCAGTGTGCAGGTGGGGAGGGGGTTCCACTGGACCACCAGGACTACATTTGCTATGTCTGCCTGTGATCGGGTGAAGGGGGGATTCCACTTGGCCAGTTGGGATGTTACTTTCACATTTGCCCATGATAGAGCAATGGGGGGGATTCCACTGTACCACCAGGGAGTATTTCAACCTATGCCCATGATCGGGCACTGGAGGGTATTCCTCTGGACCACCAGGGTTTATTATTACATATGCCCATGCTCGGGTGATGGGGGGGTATCCACTGGACCACCAGGGTTTTAAATGTGCAGTCGCCCGTGATTGAGCAATGGGGGGGGGCACAATGCTCCCAGGGCAGGGGACTTGAGGTCAGTGTTCTGGGTGGGTGGGTGGCCACCCACAGCTGGCGGTTGCTGTATTGCACCCTGCAATATGGCTGCTCACCTGTGGGTGGCCTGGACTCATTCCTGGTTTGTACAGGCACATCTTTGCACCTCCCTGAGCAGCCCAAGGTGGGTTTATGCCAGCATATGTGCCGCACATTCCGGGATGAATATTGGGATGTGCCGCATATGCATAGGCACGCCCCCCGCACTTGCGCCACATACATTACCCATGCAAACCAGCGCATCGGGAGTTGTGCATCACAACTTGCCCCTTTAAGAAACTGCTATGGTTCTCAAAGGAAGTGGCAGTGAAGGTTCAAGAGAAAAAGAAAGCATTCAGGAAGTACAAGGAATCACAGAAGGAGCAGAACAGAGAACTGTATCAGTTAAAGCAAAAGGAAGCTGGGAAGGCAGTCAGAACAGCAAAGGCCCAAACCGAGGAAAAGATAGCCAACTCAGTTAAGAGGGGGGGATAAAACCTTTTATAGGTACATCAGGGAGTGAAGGAAGACCAAGGAGGGCTAGTGAGGCTTAATAAAGAGGAGGGAGGGTGGGCAGAGGGTGACTGTGAAAAGGCAGAGATACTAAACAAATATTTTTGCTCAGTATTTACAAAGGAAGTGGGGGAGGTACCAAAAACAAACAGTAGAAACACTCTGGATACAGAAGTTGATACCAGCCCATTTACAGAAGAAAGGGTTCTGACAGAACTCTTAAAACTGAAGGTGGACAAAGCAATGAGGCCTGATGGGATTCATCCCAGAATTCTAAAAGAACTAAGGGTAGAACTAGTGACACCACTGACTACCCTCTTTAACAAATCATGGGAGGATAGGGTGGTACCCGAGGACTGGAGAAGGGCAGATGTGATTCCCCTTCACAAAAGTGGGAGCAAGGCAGAAGCAGAAAACTACAGACCTGTCAGTTTAACCTCAGTGGTAGGGAAAATGATGGAATCACTTCTGAAGGAAAGAATTGTTGCATATCTAGAGGCCATAGGGGCTCAGGACCCAAGGCAGCATGGGTTCACAGCGGGAAGGTCATGTCAGACGAATCTGATAGATTTCTTTGACTGGGTGACCAAAGTAGTAGTTCAAGGAGGGGCTGTGGACATGGCCTACCTAGACTTTAGCAAGGCATTTGACACAGTCCCACACAAAAGATTAATATACAAGTTAGCCAGCCTGGGAGTGGGTCCCAAGATGACAGCCTGGGTAAAGAATTGGCTGGAGAATAGGACACAGAGAGTAATAGTAAATGGAGTCCACTCTGAAGAAAGGGGGTTACTAGTGGGGTACCGCAGGTTCAGTATTAGATCGGTCCTCTTCAATGTCTTTATAGCACATTGCAGAGGGACTGGAAGAAAAGTATGTCTCTTTGCAGATGACACAAAGATCTGCAACAGAGTTGATGCACAAGGTGGGGTGGAAAGGATGAGAAGGGACTTGGCAAGGTTATAGGAATGGTCAAATGTATGGCAGCTCAGATTCAATGCTAAGAAGTGCAAGGTAATGCACCTAGGAAACAAAAACCCAAGGGAAGAGTACACAATGGGGGTGAGATACTAACAACAACAAAATGGAAAGAGACCTGGGGTAGTCATATCAGATGACCCAAAGGTGGGCAAACAATGTGAGAAGGCACTAAGGAGGGCTGGGGGATACTGGGATGCATAGGGAGAGGCATCACCAGTAGAAAACAGGAAGTTATTATCCCTCTGTACAGACAGTTGGTGAGACCCCATCTGGAGTACTGCGTGCAGTTCTGGAGACCCAATCTCCACAAGGACATAGACAGGATGGAGGCTGTCCAGAGGAGGGCAACTAAAATGGTGCAGGGTCTGCACTGGAAGACATATGAAGAGAGACTTAAGGAGCTGAATATGATAGCCTCGAGGAAAGGAGGAGAGGGGACATGATAGAAACTTTCAAGTATCTCAAGGAATCAACAAAGTCCAAGAGGGTAGCATCTTTCAAAAAAAAGTGTGCAAGAACAAGGGGCAATTTGAAGATAGAAAGGGGTGGCTCAGAGGTAATTTAAGGAAGTATTTTTTTCACAGAGGGTTTTGGATGCATGGAACGGCCTTCCGGAGGAAGTTGTGGAGTCAAAAACAGTGGTGGAATTCAAGCATGCATGAGACAGTCATAAGGCAATTCTAGGGGGTGGGGGTAGGAAGAAGTAGGCTGCTGGTTAACTAGAATCTGCAGCTTATCCATTAGGTAGGGAAATGGGCAGATGGGGTGGCCAAGTGGTCCTTATCTGCCGTCAAAATCTATGTTTCTATGTTGAATATCGTGCCGGGGTGCATTGGTGGGTTGCACATGGTGCATCCCTGTTGCGCCATGCTCAACCCATTTGAATATCCAGGCCTATGTGTGTAGATTATACCAGAAGATCAGGGATTTACCATAGGAACAGTCGCCAGAGAAGTATAGAGAGGCAATCCATTGGTTCCTTGTATAATCAAAATAAAAGAATAGAGTGTCACAGATTGTGCACTAAGGGAGAACTGCTAGGAGCAAGAAATGGATAGCATAAGCCACAGCAGGCTGTTGATATGTGGCCACCATGTTGTATAGTCTGAGATGAGGGGTGGAATGGCTACCCATGAAAACTCAAATGACCATAATAAACAATGTAAGAGCTGATGAACTGGGGTACTTTGCCCCATGACTACTAATTTTACAAATGAACTTTGGCATGAAGGCCTCCAGTAATGTCAGGGACTCGTAACATAGTGGTCTAGTGTATTTTAGTCTGCTATCTAGAGTACCCACATCCATCGACTACAAAACACAAATGCTGGGTGTACAGAGAATGGGTCTGCAGCAGTACATGACTAGTACATCAAACAAGTCACTGCACTCCTCTTTGATGCAAAAAAATTCTAATTCTTTAATGAAAGATTTCAAAACATACCATTGTAAGACATACAGAAACCGAACCCCACTAAGGCCTTGACTGGTTTCGTACACTGTGCATCATCAGGGGATGATTCCTTGCTCCCATTATGCCAGTTAAATAGTAAAAATTTTTAATGTGACAGTGCAAAATTAGCCACATTACGTACATTGAGCGTAACAATTCTCAGATGTGTGTAAAGTGCATACATCAGCATAAATCATCATGCCATCATTCCCAGTCTTATAAATAACACTTATAACTACAACTTTGGCAAAGAACAATTTAAAAACAGTTTTTTTTTTCACAACAGCAACTAGTTATTGTCAAAGGCTGTTTCGAATTTCTATTGCAAATAAATAAAGTGCAAATTCTGTCTCACTGATTAATGTCACTTTCCTTTAATTGAGTAACTGGTGGTTGTCATGGCAATCCCCTCTTTCATTGGTGCTACAGAAGATATTTCATACAGATTTACAATGCATTATCTCCTCATACATGGCATAAGGTCAATTTTGTCATTAAGGCCAGGTGGGCTTAGTGCCCCCAGTGTGAAAATCCAATAGGATTCCCTCTCTAACAATTTATCATCCAGACTGCCACCTCTTGGCCCTAACTGACCTTCTCCAATCCACAGAACTTGAACACATGTGGCCCATCTCTTAGTCTAGAATTATGCAATGAATTGCCAGGGCACTTCTGGTGTCCTTGTTGGCTATCGACCTGAGGTGTTCTCCTATTCTTAATTTAAGTGTCCTAGTGGTTTTACCCACATAAAAACAGCCACATTGTCAGGTAGCCATATATATTACATTTTCTGATATGCAATTAATGAAATACCTGGTTTCAAAACTTCTACTGCTGTTACAGCTGGTAAAGGTGTTGCACTTAATCAAGGATGGGCAGAACTTGCAATTACTGCACAAATATGTACCCCTAGATAAAGAATTCCTTCCTTGTTCATCTAATGGTCTAGCTGAAGGCTGGTAACTGTGCGCAAGTCTATCTCTGAGATTGGGGCCCCTTTTGTAAACTATCCTCAGTCTATTTTTTGTTACATCCCTCAATAGTAGTTCTGCCTCCAATATATTCCAATTTTGATTCATGATATTTTCGATACCATTACTATGTCTGGAGTACTTTGTTACAAAATTCATTATTGTTTCTCTTTGTTCTGGGGCTCTCTTGGTTAACAAAGTATTCATATCAATCTCTAAGGTGTCCTCAAATGCTTTTCCAACAGTATCTCTTGCATATCCCCTCACATTTAATCTATTACACAACTCTAGACCATTAGTAACAAAGTCACATGTCTCACTACAGTTTCTATGCACTCTTAGCATCTGGGCTTTTGGGATGTTGTCGATCATATCCTATGGGTGGCAACTGGTGGCATGCAATAGTGAATTTCTGTTGGTCTCCTTCCGAAATAGATCTGTACGTAATGTGCCAGCTGCATTTCTAGAAATCATAAGCTCCAAAAAGGAGACACAATAGAGATCTCACTGCATGGAAACCCTCAAATTGAAGTTGATATTCTCCAAATATTTGATACATTGTTCAAGTTCCTCCCTGTTACCATGCCACACCATAAATATATCATCTATAAAACAATGCCAGATATCAATCTTATGATAGAAATGATTGTTCTGGTCATCATAGACTATTTCTTTCTCCCATAGCTACAGTAGAGATTGGTGGAGTGAAGGTCGCCCTATCGCCGTGTCCTTGAGTTGCAAGTAGAACTGGTCCAGAAATAGAAAATTGTTTTTAGACAATACATTTTCTGTATATTCCAAAAGAAAACTCATTTTACCTACATCTAGATCCTGATCGAGGGTGAACCAATAATCGAGTGCTTCCAACACCCCTGTGTGAGGGATATTAGTATAGAGTGACTCAATATCTAGAGACACAAGTAGCCATTCTTTTTCCAGCTGCATATCCCCAACTATTTCTAATACCTGGGAAGTATCCATAATATATGATGGTAGTGCATATACATATTCCCTAATATGCGGATCCACATATTTTCAGAGTGGCTCTACCAGTGAACCGATATCAGCCACTATGGGTCAACCAGGGGGATCTGCAGATTTTTGTGCACCTTTGGTAGTACATACAGCCAGGCTTTCACTGGGTTGGCATAAGTATGGAATATACATTCTCCCTAATCAATAATGTCTCCACATTCTGCCTCATGTAAGAAGGAATCAATATCTATTTTAAACCTGGAGGTATGGTCAGATGGTAATAATCTATAAAATTCCTCATTGGTCAATTGCCTTTTAATTTCACTGTTGTATTTATCAATGGACATCACTACTACCGATTCTCCTTTGTCCCGCAGGCTTAATTGTGATTTCATTCACTGTTCTGTTGGGCCTTTGGGGATTTTACATAATATCCTACTTCTGTATCTGTATTTGTACTTTTATATGAGTGGAAATTGGATTGTTTTATTGTTTTATCTGTTTTAATTGTCCTATTTAAAAATTTGTAGTGTGCTTTGGTTTCAGAAATTGCACTTTATAAATAAAGGTTATTATTATTATTATTCTCCAGGGTTTTCAAGGCCTCCAATTCTTTTTTCATTATGTTAACAAATCTAGGTCTACCTTCCTCCTCCAGCATTAGTCTAATCTGTTGCTCACACATTTTTTTTTAAATACCGCTACAGTCTCATTTTGTGGTGGCATGAAGGTAGATGGAGGCCTAAACAGTCTTACTTCATTTATCATTGTACCACCCAGTTCTTCCTGTGATGTTGTTATACCTTCAGTAATTCCCCTGCACATCTTGATTTTTTCAAAGTGTGCCTTCAAGTTAAGGTTTTGAGAAAATCTGTGAAGATCAATAAACATCTCAAATGGTTTAGTATCCTGTGTTGGAACGAAAGATAGTCCCTTTTGTAATGCTTGTATTTGATCTTCACTTAATTCAATATGGGAAATATTGATCATGATGTTGTCTCTCCATACACTGTCTTTGCCCTCTTGATATGCCCTCTTGTTCCGGTGCCTGTGGCTGCCTCTTCTGGTCTGTTTACATCAATCTGACAGCATTGTCCCCAGTTCTTGTCTCTGAATATTAGCTGTTCTTGATGAACTTCTTGGAATTGTACCACTTTCTCTGTACTCCACTGATCCAATCTCTGCCCTTCTTCTAAAAAGGATCATACTATTCTGATTAGCTGGTATTATAATTTGGAGAGGGATTTATATGTTTTAGTATTGATCTAAGGCATGGTTTTTGTTGATTACCGCCTCTGAATCATTTCCTATTCCTCCTGGGCTGTCATGTTTTTTTTATTCCAATCCCATACACAATCATGTAGGTAGTCTTGTTGATCACTCTTAAATTTTGTTAATCTGATCTTTTTAATTTTGCCTTCTTCCCTTTGTATTGTTTCTTTTAGCTTTTTCTCATATGCAGCATATGGAGAATCATTTTTAAACAGTAGCACTCTTTCTTCTTTTGCAGCAATGTAATTTGCAACATCTTGCCTCTGCGCTTCATAGTCTGCAATCACTGTTTTTGTTAATGCATCAGTGCCCACTTGTAATGACCCCTTCCAATCTGCCATAAACAGTTCATGGTCCCAACCATAGTCAGGTTTATTGGTTACCCTAAGGTCTCAAGGGGATCTCCCTACATGTAAATAGGCCTCAAGTATGAGTTTCCCCCAATTATTGTGGTGCCCTCAAAGAACTGGCCTCTCCAAATCTACGAATGCTTTCTCAATGTCTGGGGTTATTTGTTTAGGTCCCGGATTTACTGTGGAATCACTGGTTATATTGTTAGTATTTCCCACTTCTTCCATTAACAAATTCTCCTCCCCTGCTGTTGTGAATACAAATGCTGAAAAGGAATAGGTTCTTGCTCCTATCAAAATGTCTCCTATATCAGTCATGGTCATTTCTTTAGCCATACGTCCCTTAATATAGGATCATAATTTGGAATCACAAGTCACCAGTACATGCAATACGAATGAACAGTGCAGCTGCTTGTATTGTATTAGTGCCACACAGTAGATAGAAAAAATACTACTTTAAAAGTTTTTTGTACAGGCTTCCTTTACAGTTGGACACAGCATATAAGTTATACCTGAATTATTCAATCCTGATCTTGAGTGTGCAATATCTAGGCTATAATATATATGTATCTCCAAAGCTTATAGACTATTGCACCACACAGGAAAGAACCATACCATTTATAGAAAGTGTGTACCTACCATTCAGTATTATCTCACCTTGCAGTATAAGCCTGGTGTTTAGACAGTCCACCCCCTGATCTCAAGTGTGCAATTGTTAGGCTGAATATCTTCATGGTCGTGCCTTTCTGCTCCACACTGGAGGAAGCATTTATTTTTAATGGTAACACCTTCACATTTGCTGTTAACTGTCCCACTTCACATCTAAATAAAGGAGAGCGAGTAAGTTATTCAATTCCTGACTCCAAATGCACAATACATAGTCACCCTACACTGTTCTTATATTTTTTTGTAGTAATAACAATATTATCTGATGAGAGAAACAAAAAATACTGAAATATATGTTTACAGCTCCTACCATTCTGTGGCTTTTAAACATCATCCAGTCTTCCTTCTTCCCCTGTTCTCCTGCTGTGTGTGTATGGTGAAATGTGCTCCTCCAAATATTTCCTGTAGTGTTCCACTCCACTGTAGATTACCTTGCGTATGGTGTAGTTGAACAAGCGGTTATGTAAACAGCATCAGGCCACAGTGAGCAAGTTAAATTCCAAAGTTGAAAGCTGACAAAACAGCTCCACCATAGAATGAGGGTGCATGCGCACAAAAAGGGTAGAGCACATCAAACAAATTGCTGCAGTCCTCTCTGATGCAAAAAAATTCCAATTCTTTAATGAAATATTTTAAAACATATCGCTGTAAGACATACAGAAACAGAACCCCACTAAGGCCCCAACCAGTTTTGTACACCATGTATCATCAGGGGATGGTTCCCAGCTCTCATGATGTCAGTTAAATAGTACAATGTTTTAAAGTGACAGTGCAAAATTAACTACATTACGTGCATTAAGTATAACAATTTTCAGATGTGTGTAAAGTGCATACATCAGCATATATCATCATACCATCATTCCCAATCATATAAATAACACTTATAACTACACCTTGTGCAAAGAACAATTTAAAAACAGTTTTTTTTTCACCACAGCAGCTAGTTATTGTCAAAAGCTATTTTGAATTTCTATTGCAAATAAATAAAGTGCAACTTTTATCTCACTGATTTATGTCACTTTCCTTTGAGTAACTGGTGGTTGTCATGGCAATCCCCTCCAGTCCTGAAATAAAAAGATACATCAGTTATTGCACATTTCAAAATTGCAGTTATAGAAAAGCCCCCCCCCCCCAATAATTAGTATTACAATTCATTCAAAGTTGCCAAGGCAATTCAGTGGTGCTCCACAAGATATTTGATACAAATTTACAATGCATTATCTCCTCATACATGGCATAAGGTCAATTTTGTCATTAAGGCTAGGTCGGTTTAGCACCCCCAGTGTGAAAATCTAATAGGAGTCCCTCTCTGACAATTTATCATCCAGACTGCCACCTCTTGGCCCTAATCTGACCTTCTTCAATCCACAGAACTTGAACACATGTGGCCCGTCTATTAGTCTAGGGTTATGGTGATGACAATCACATGAAACAGGCTGGCAGCAAGGAAAGCAAATGTGGGATGCACACAGAAAATAACCCATTAGCCAAATAAAGTGTTGCAAAGTGAAGTTTATTATGGCCAGGTAGGACACTGAAAAACCCTGGTGACTTAAATCAAGAGATTCTTCTTCAAGGAGCTGGGGCTCACTCTGAAACAGTCATTATATACTGGATAATTAAAGATGCAATACTATAATATGATTATGTTTTTTTATTGTTTGTTATTGTTAATGTATTTTCTGTTTTTGCCTCTCTTTGTAAAGTTCCTTGGTTTCTAGAAAGGCATTTTTAAATAAAGCATTTATCCATCTGTCTGTCTGTCTGTGTATCTGTTTATCTGTTTGTCTGTCTGCCTGCCTATCTCTCTATCTCTCTATCTATCTGTCTGTCTGTCTTTCTGTCTATCTATCTATCTATCTATCTATCTATCTATCTATCTATCTATCTATCTATCTATCATGTTCAAAGCAGTAGAGCACCCCATAAACATAGCTTCTTAGAAACAGAAAACATGTGAAATCAAATATTTATATATGAACCAGTTTGATATCCTTACAGTATGTTTTATAAGCCTGCTCTAACTGATTGCTTATGTTTTCATATATTTGCATATATTTTTACTTATTTGCACAGTGGTGTACTGACACATTGGATCCACACCCTAATGAAGACCCTGAGCTCAATTTTCAAATGGCCCCAAATGCCGTAAGCCCCAGCTGCACTGGACATCTGGCCTACAGGGCTTGTGGAATAGTTCTGGCCATTAATTGGGATTTTTGATCCCATTTACCAATTGCTGCAAGTTAGAACTGCTTTTTCTGTTTTAGCAGCCCTTCCCTAATAGCTCACCATTTGTCCACTATTTGTATTTGAGAAATCCTAGTATTTTAACCAAAAGAAGAAGAAACAACCCTCCACCCACCTCACACAGACCAAATCCTTTAATAACCCCGTTATAAGCTCAATGCCACCTTCCCCCTCTATAGTACCCACAATATAATAATTTTATGTCTATTTAAAAATAAATTTCCACAATGGGTTACCAGCACAACCTGTTCACTTCCATGGCCAGATGTCATCTTTCAGTACTCATTTGTGCTAAAAAATGTAATACAGTATCCCCCAGAACCGCTGGCAGCATTCTTCTCCCACCCTGCTGCCCCCGAGTTCCAATGTTGTGAAGAAGATGGTGACCCATACAATTTGTCCTCCTCCACTGCCAGCCACTTTATCTTGAACAAAAGCACTCATGCATTTGCTCTATCTGTATTAGTAAAACCAGCTGATCAGGGGAGAAAAGAAAAACTAGTAGTGGGCACTAAATCTAGGGTTAAAAAAATAGGTTTGTATGGCTTTGGCAGTGAAATGGGCAGACAAGATGGAGTATGAGTCTTTTTCAGCCAACACTTTTCTATGTTTCTAAGAAAGAGAAGAAGAGGTGGTGGCAGAAGACCAGTGGTCCATGACAAAAATGTTGATGAGCGCCCAAATGAATTTCTTTTGCTGTAGAAAAGTTTTTCCTACTAGAAATTAAAACATATTGAAGGCAGTGTGGTTTAGAGATATGTACACTAAACAGAACCATAATAGATCATAAGGTAAACACCATCACATTCAAAGACATATTGTACTATGTGATTTGAAGCAAGTTGCTTAACATCCATGCGCTTCAGTTGCTTAGCTATTTATTTAGATAGAAGCAGTACCCCACTGAGCATTCATTATTGCATCTCAATTGTTCTGTCCTGCATAAATAAACATTATTCAAAATTATTATAATAATATTAGTAGTAATAACAGTTATAGTAATAATAATAAATGCTTCATCTCAAATATACTACTTTTGGAAAATAAACTCTAAAGAAGGTTATATAAGCTTCCTTTCTGTCATAGTGTGTCATAGTGGTGGCAATCCAGACTTGTATTTAAAAGCCCAGACCCTCCAGCAAGGCCATCAGGTTTACAACTTAGCATTCTGTTGTATGCTTACTTCATCTGGTTTGGTGGCAGTGAAGGTGAGCACAGGTGGCTTACAACTGGAAAGTAACCTTAAGTATAAACCTTTACTTTTATACAGAATGTAACTATTTACAAAGTTGTCCTGTGTATGAAAGTGTGGGGCCTGCTTTTTAAAAAATCCAAATATATTTTGGTGGAATAGAGTCTATAACAGCATATTACAAATCCAACACACCACCATTGAATGTAAACATCATTCAATATTAATGGATTCAGACATAGAAACCTACAACATTATCTACATGTTTTCAGTTGTAAGCAAGCTTAAAGCTGCAAATGCTGTAATGTCCATTTTTTGGGGTGACAGGGTGTTTTATACTTTAGGAATGTAACAGGCTGTCACCATGTTCCCGTAAGAATTAGGTATCTCTGTAGTTGTTAACACCTGTTTTTAATTTCTCTTAGACTATATTTGTATCCTGTAAAGTCCAAGACATCTTCCCATTTCCTGGAGATCAAACATTTGGCCCTCTTGAACACCATCTCTGCTCTCCATTAATTTCTCCTTAATTTAAATGAATCTCATCTTATTTTTTTAAACACTGAGCAGTGATGGGTACCATATGGATAACTGAGAATGAAACTGGCCAGTCTATTGTACACTTCATCATGATGGTGAATTAAAAAGTTGCTAGCTGGTTGGCAAGTCACATTCCTATATTCCATGACTAGTTTATCATGATTCACACTAGTTTCTCTAGCTTATCTAGGACTAACATGGGCCTTCTGTCTCAAAACACCAATTCTGGAGTTATTTTTTTTAAAACTGTTTTTCCAATTTGATTCCCACACTGAATGTAACTATCAATTAAGACTCTGAGGTATTTATATTGGGTAGCTATCTCAAGACATGTCCTGTTTAGTAAGCCAATATTGAGAAATTTTATGCCCTTTCCTTGTTTGTTTTTGACCTAAGCACATAGCTTTTGTCTCTTTCTTTAAGCAGAGTATGATTTTGTGAGCAATTGAGCAGTTATGCAGCCTCTCAAAATCTTTCTGTAGGTTATATTCCATAACTGAATTATGCCTATTCTTTGACTCAATACTGTTTCATCTGCATAGAGTATAATTTCCAAAGATTTTTACGCAGTTTGGTAGATTATTAGTGTACAGTTACATTCACTAGTTCTGGTATTTACTTTACTGAGCTTGTGTGTGGTTTAACCACATCTTGTATTGTGATGCATAGTATTCTAAAGTATTTAATTTCTGAGTGAAGTGTTTTGTTATATGTTATTATGCTGTATTCAATCCTTTTATAATCCGGACATGATCAGGTAGCACACTACGAATATCTGGATCCGATATCCAGACAAATTGAAATATCTGTGCATCCCTAGTACAGTATATATTAAACAAAAGTAAGGGGCCTAAATAGATCCTTAAGGGATGCCTTTATAGAGTGATCCTTTATCAGATAAAGAGCAGTCAACAACTACTTTTTGAGTCCATCCACACACTGTAAGTAAGATTTAAGCCAATTGTTCACCTCTGCAGATACCCCCAAAGTCCTCCATTTAATGTAATAAGATGGAATGATTGACCATATCAAAAGCCTTTGAGAGATTGAGGGACATCACTCACATGAAGTTCTACAAATCAAGGGATCCAGCAAACACACTAATGAAATCCATGAACATGGTGTCCATGTGCCTCCCTGCTTTGAAACTTGTTTGATATGAGGTCAGCAAGTTGCAAGTTTATAAGTAAGCATACATAATGGAGTCAGCAAGGTAAAAGTTTCTAAGTATGGTAATCATACAATGGTTTACAAACTATTTATTTTTTTATTTAGATCTTGGATTACACCTTTGAGCAGATGCTTGTTAAACAGATTCCAAGCCAGTTATCATAAAAATAGTACGATACAACAGATGAGGCATTATACATAGTTGGTACAGAGAGTCACACTACAGTAATGCACAATGATTAAAACAGCTGAGGCATTGTAGAAAGTATGCCTGCATCTGGAAGTTAGACACAGTACTAAAATGGACACATAGGGAGTAGCAGATGGAAGTGACAGAGAGGAGAGGACAGTGAGAGGGAGAGGGTAGTGGGATAGGGTAGGCACTGTAATGGGAATGGAGTGGTGGCAGTAACCAAGGTGGGAGGCAAGGTGGGGATCACAGAAGTGCTGTGGTTGAGTTACACCAACTGGGACATTAGGCAGGGAGGTTAAGTGCTGATAGGAGATTATTTGATTTGAGAGGGGTCTTAGTGGAAGCAAACACTGATGCCAGTGGTAATAAGGTGCTGACAAAGTTTGTGTTTGAAAGAATCAATTTTTGTGGCACCGGTAATGCCTGGAGGTAGAACCTTGATCCAGAGGTGGGCGCAGTATGAGAACACACATTGAGCCAAGGGAGTGCAGTATCTGGGTACATTGAAGACTTGAGTGGAAGAGCTTCTGGTCTGTCGAGTACCCATAGGCAGGAATAGAAGGTTCTGTACCCCTGTTGGTAGTAAATTTAAAAAACAAACAAACTTGGAGACAACTGAAAGATGATCCGGGGAAAACAATTTAATGGTCTATTTGTGTTCCCCCTTCATAGATGGGGAAATTGTTTTGAAGATTTCCATATCTCCAGAAATACCTCTTCTAACAAGCATCTATTAAACAAATGTATTTAAAACTGGAGAAATGCGTACAGTAGTGCTGACAATTTCAGGAATGCAATCTCATTCTGGTACAGCCTTGGGGAAGTGTTTCGGTTGTGGGAGGAAGGTCATTTATTTATTGCTTCTGCACCTCAGCATTCTTAACAATTTTAAATCAAAATATTGTAATTTTTGTCATGCCTATATGGCTCTTTTAAATCCATGTTTATCAGGCTCACAGTCATGCCAAGGTTTTGTAGCTGAATATCTGGGAAAGTACAACTTTTTGTTTTCTGGAGAGAGTTCCTTTCCTTCCTTATCAGTAAAGACATATTTTTTTAGAATTTCCTGATTCTTCCAGATCTTAATTAATGCTCAGTACTCCAATGGATTTATGGGGGGAGTTAATTTTGTTCTTGAAATAAATATTTGTTAACCTTTTTGGTTTTATAGTTACAGTTACAGTATTTCTTAACTTGTTTATAGGATCATAGTTTCCAAATTACAGAGATCTCTTTGCCCTCCTCTGCACCCTGTCCTTCACCCTTATTAACTCTTTTTTTTTTAGAAGCCCAGGGTCAGTGCTACTTCCTAACCCTCTTAGTTCTTAAAGGGTCATGGCTGTTGCAAATGGATTAAAAGTATTTGTAAAATCAGTTACCACTAAATCATTTTCTGGAATTAAATCAAAGCTATCGCATATTTCTGATGAGATACTCTTAAGAAAAGGTATTGGATTATAATGTTTAAGACACATCCTAGTCTGAAGGCTAATATCTATAGGCTTAAAATGTAGGAACAAAAAAAAGATGCTGTGTCAGCATGTGATCTGAAAACAAAACAAAATGGTAATATGACATGCACTCCAAAAATAGAAAATAGAGTTAGAATTGACCTTTCAACTGCAGGAAATAAGCGATATATATGTGTGGGAAAAAAGGGGGGAGGCTGTAGGATAAAAAGTGACAATAGGAAAGGTAAGAAAAGAATCAGGAAAATAAAAAGGTGAATATGGGTAAGACAAGGTGTAGTAGAAGTAAGCTGAAGAGTCCTCGAGTGGGGACTAATTAACAGGGCATAATAAGAAGGCTGAAAGGTGACAGATGTAGGGGAACGAGACAGAGATAGAGACATCAGTGGAAAATGAAGATAGATGTGCACACATATCTGGAACTCATGTGGGTATTCCAGCTATGTGTGCGCATTTATTTTCATTTTCCACAGATGTCTCTATCACTGTCTCCTTCCCCCACACCTTTCGCCTTTCAGCCTTTTTTCCTGGCCCTGTTAATTAGACCCCACTTGAGGAACCCTCAGCTAATTTATTCCTAATACGCCTTTTCTTTCCTATCATCATCTTTTTGTTTTCCAGATTCTTTTCTTACCTTGCTTATCACTTTTTCTCCTAGATTGTCCTCCTGTTTCTTTCCTTACAGATATATATCCCTTATTTCCCCTTACCTCTCCACTAACTTTGCTTTTTTCTCTTTTAGAAAATTCCTGAAGAAGACCTGTGGTCAAAATGTTGATTTTAATTCTATTTTCTATTTTCAGCTTGCAATTGTTTTCTATATACAGTGGATTCCTAATATATGCACATGCTTGGGACAATCTGAATTTGTGCATTCAACCAGAACACCATAGAAATGAATGGGTGCATATTGAACTCAATGGGGACCTGTTTACAAACATAACTCACATGCTCACAAATATATCTAAGTCATCTTAAATGCTGTTAAATGTTATTTTAAGCAATATGAGAAGTGACTGCCTTTACCATAGCACACCATTTTTTTTGGGTGGGGGGGGACTAAACTGAACACTCACTGATGCTGACCCACTTCCACTTCAGCAAGTGAGAGTGAATGCAGCTTTCATTGAGTAGCATGACTTTTGAAGTCAGATCCTTTATCATCAGTCCTTCACACTCTGTGAGTTAATCAGAACTGAAAACTAACAGCAATCACTACCACTATGGTACAGAGGGGACAGGTTTAACTGGGCCCTGGCATTTGTCAGATGATTAGTGGCTTAGCTATGATGGACAATCTATTGGCTGCAAGGTTATGACAACTGAATGCAACTTTCAAAGAGATGACAAAGACCCTTCCGGGGATCTGCTAGACAGCATGTCAAGATGAAACTTTTTTCTTATAACCGAAAAACTGTGTGTATACAAACAAAATAATTAACATTGCTGGAATAGGGTAAGAATCAGGACTTTAGTTTTTTGTGCATACATCTGGAATGTGTATACATCTAAAAGGCATTCAAGCTGAATCCACTGTAGCTTTTTGCTCCCCTGTTACCACCTTTGCCTTACTTGGCAATGGGGGAGACATTAGTTTCTTGTTAACTCCCTGCTGTCCCGGGACCCCGAATCATGATCACGCATGCAGGTGAGGTGCACATGCACTCCACAGCCTCAGTAATGATCCACTCCTCCCACCCCTGGCCTAGAGCTTGGGTTTCTGTTTCTTGGCACTGCCACCTTACCTCCACCAGGAAGCAGCCAAGAGCCAAAGAACCTACACATCCCCCCCAGAGAGAAAAGCTGCCTTGTGGCCACTCAATCCAGCTCCAAACCCACCCATCCCCCAGCCGACCCCTGGTGGTCCAAGCTCAATCCCAAATTTGGGTCACTGGCATGGTGTGAGGTGTGGTGTTCAACACCTTAACCCTTAATGCCATCAGGTCGACCCTTCAGCATACATTTAATATTACCATTTTGTTTTGTCTATAGGCTTTATCTTTTCCCATCACACTGTACTTTCTGTTGGATTATGATTACCCAAATTTGGAGGCAATATGTGAAAATTAATGACATCAGTGGTATCAGTCACAAAAACCAAGTTCAGAATACTTCCTGTGCTTTGTTGAAGCCTTTTTCCTGGGAGGTGTGTTAATCATTTGGTTAAGGCCCAGGGATGAGAATTGCACAGTAAGTCTGTCTTGCCCAAGTCCACTCCAATCTGTATTGAAGTCACATAAAAGTATAGTATTAGAGTTCTACCTTGAGCTAAGTTTTGAAAAAGTTTAGACAATTTTTCAAATAATCCCATATTTAAGTACTGTATACCAGGTAAAAGGCTAAGTGTTCACCCTCACTGAAACGTTGCCACACTGTACTTACTGTGAAAAAAGTTAACTTTGTTCTGGTGCCATTTTGCACAATGGGTTAAAAGACGCTGAATACAATACACATATTGTACTCTGGGGTATTTTAACTCTCCTTTTGTTTAATATGGCACCAGAAAAACATTACTTTTTTTTCCACAGTAATACTATATTGCAGAGTTTCTTTGGGGATTAGTGCTTGACCTTTCTACCTGCTATTGCTGTGTGATTTTCAGGTGTAGAATACCTGGATCCCAGTGCAGCATCATTCTGCCTTGAATACCATATTTAGTTTTGACAGGGAATAGAAGATTCCAATGCAGATTTTAAACTGGGGTAAGCTTACTAATATACATGCTATCCTCTCTGTTACCTGAATATGTCAACTCTACATAGCCTAGTTCACACCTTATGTATAACAAGTCTCTGTCCCCCCTTGGGTCTTGCATACTGGTAGTGCATGTAGCCTTCTATTTGAACATTAGATTTTTTTTGCAGAGCCATGTCTCAGTTAAGCCTACTGTGTCTTATTTCCCCTGATATGTACACAGCTTTAGCATCTCCATTTTATTTTGTACACTTCTTGCATTTTCATGTGCCATTTTAAGTTGCTGACTGACATGTGTTAGGCCTGAATTTCATTCCACATTGCCACTCAATAATAAAAAGATGCCAAAGATTACAGATTTCTTTTGAACTTTAATAACGTACCATTATGTAAAGTTGCTATCACTATTGTGTTTTCTCTGTTCAATAAATTTGTTTCATTAATCGGTAAAGACATTTCTTTGATTTGGTTTGTCAGTGAAGTAAAATGGAGAAAAGACTGAGTTCCAGAAGCTAAGGGTTCTAGTTTTCTGGAGGAGATCCCTTTCTGAATCCATATTACTTTCAGCAAACATAGATTCAAGAAGGAGACCGGCACAGCAACCAAGTAATGCTTCATTTTCAGTGTGAGACAGGCTTAAGTAAATTATTACTAAATATTCACTCTTTAAAATGTAAATGTATTTTAACTTCCTAATTATGATCATAAAACAATTATAATTTAATAGTTACCAATAAACACTAAACTCCAATTTAAAATCTTGAAAGAAGGACAGATAACTTTTTAAAGAGACTCCCTTCTAGGAGTGGCTCTGCTGAATTTTTGTCCAGATCCCATCACCCCTGATGCCACCCACTCACCTGCATCTGGTTGCAGTAACCCCTCTTACTTACTGGACACAGATGCCTCACTGCTGCTGGCAGTTGATTTGGGGGTCATTGGGTGTTTTTAACAGGCAGTCCAGGCTCCAGTGGATAGAGTAGCTCACAGAACAGTTTTCTTTGTGACTGTAGCTGGCTGAAGTAGCTTCACTGAAATATTGTGTGGTGCCCCCCCCACTGACATCACCTTCCCACTTGCATCTGTTTGAGATATTACCCCATGCTTACCAGACACAGATGCTTCACTGGTGTGGGTATTTGGTCTCAGGGTCAGTGAGTGGCTTTAACAGGCAGTCCAGACTCCAGTGGATGAAGTAGCTTGTAGACCAGTGTTTCCTGTGACTGTAGCTGGCTAAAGTGGCTTTGCTGAAATAGTGTCCAGAGCATGCCACCACTGATATCACCTGCCCACCTGCAGCTGGTTGAGGTAGCCCCCATCCTTAGTGGACACAGGTACTATACCTCACTGGTGTGGGTAGTTGATCTCTGTGTTACTGGGTGTCTTTTGCAGACAGTACAGGCTCCAGAGGATTAAATATCTTGTAGGACAAAGTACTGTAATGGCTTGAACTGGTTTGAGCAACTCCACTGAAATAGTGTTCAGAGCTCCCCCATACTAATGTCACCAACCCAACTGTACCTGGTCAAGAGAATAGCAAGCAGAATGAATAGACATGCCCTACATCAGGTGTGTTTGTACCAGAATCCTTGAATCTTAAGGGGGGGGATATGGGAGAAACCGGGAAATCAATCTCCAGTAGATATTGCTGCCACATCTCTGGCTTTCCCAGTCAGGGCACTTGTGTCCAGTGGCTCCATTTCCACCCGCATGTAAACCTGACATTTCAGTGGAGCTGCAGTCATGGCACTAAAGGCTAGCACTTCAGGAGGACAAACCAGATGTGTAAAAGAAACCCTGCATGGTTAGAGATGACTGTGTCAAAGAAGTATTGCGTGCAAAAGAAACAAGCAATGAAAGCTTATTTTGGTTACTGTTTTTTTTGTCACTACTAATAATAATTACAGTATGTTTCTTTTTCAAAATGTATGTCAAAGAAATGACACATTTTAGTCAGTTCACAAAGATGAGTGAAATAAGAATCTATTTACTCATTAGAACATTTGTTGCAACAATTGAATTTTTAGCAATTCTTTTCAACGTTGTGTTTAGTGATAATGTATTTAGTTAGGACTCCAGTACAGTAATCATGGTACCCAGCAGAACTTGCCAGTACCATTAAAAAAAACTCATAACTCAGAGCCAGAATAATATGAAAATAAAGTTTTTCTTCAAACTTGGTCAGTATTACTGCTACTTAATATTCTCATGTTGACCGAACAATTTCCCCAATTGTATAGAAGTAGACACAGTAAGTGTATAAAACATTGGTATTTGGAATGAAATACATTGATTTAGTCTTCATTAAAGCCTTGCACAGTACAATCAGTAAATGTTGTAATATGAGTTGGCAAAAGGCAACAATGTTTACTTGTGTAGTTTTATTATAGTATTGATTTTTTGTAGGTGATGTAAAGCATAGTTAATGGAAAGACAACATTATGATTGATGAGTAATAGATGTGTGGGTCTAGGGATAATATTGATTGTATGGGGAGGTATATGGGTGACAGTGAATGTGTTTGGGTGGTTTATGGGTGAGACCGGACATGTGAGGGGGATCTGAGAGTGACAAGTGACAATCCATGTGTGTGTAGGAGGAGGGTTTGTGAATGTATGAGGAGTCTGTTGGTGACAATGCTTGTATCCAAGTGTCTGCAGCTGACAATGAATGTTGGAGGTGTCAGGGGATGACTGTCCATGTGTGTAGGTAGTTTAGAAGTGAGAATTCATATGTTTGGGAAATGATAGTGCATGTGTCTGGGGGAGGGAATAGGGATAAAGCTTGTGTGCAAGAGGGTGATAGTGAGAGGCCATGTTTGGGATAGTCTAAGGGGGACAGCATATGTGTGTTGTCCTAAGGTGATAGCTCATGTGTCTGGATGATGCCACTGCAAGTATGTTTGAGTGAGACTGACGTTGCATGTGCAGGGGGTGTAAAGAAAAAATTGCATATAACTGGAGGGTGGTAAAGCAGCAAAGAATGCTTTAGCCTTGTATCTCCTATCTGGACCTACTATATGCCTTTAGTTATTTTGCAATTGGCCAGTAAAGATGACCTACATTGTGCATTTCTCTACAGAAGTTCTGTGAGCCAGAGAGTGCATGAAACATCATATGGAGGAAGAAAGAACTGCTCACTGAATACATTAAAATCCATTGCAACAAGGGTACATTCAAAAATACCATAACATCAGGATAAGGTCAGGGAAGAATGGGACTCTTGGTTACTAATGGGATGACTCTCCTCTTTACCAGATACAGACAGGATGGGCCCAAATAAAGGGCTCAACTGTGGGGACAAACTATGGAGAAATAGCAGGTGAGCAGGCCAGGGTTGGAGCTTTAAACAGCTGTCAGAATAAAGACTTTTATATACTTATCAATATTCATAGGACTATCAATGGGTAGAAGGATTTGGAAGGGGGGATATATCTACTTCTTCTTCTCCCCCCGTTCCTCCCCATGCTACCTTACCTCACTACTACTGCTGAGCACCCCAAAGGCATTCAGAAGTTTCTGGATGTTTGTCACAATGACAGTTGAATCCAGCAGAGTGGCCTTGAAGCCCAGATCAGTCCATAGAAGCAGAGGGACCTGACCCCCAGAAGGCTTTGTTTAGTAACACCAATGGTGGTAGCGGATTATGGCTCCATAGAGCATTCTATTTAACATTGCCAGTTGCAGTTGGTCTTGGCACTGGAGGGCATTGTTTGTTAACACTGCCAGTGGTGGTGTATACTAATGGTATGTGTGAATGGGGATGCTCCAAGAAGAGTGCTGCTTCAGCACTGCCAGTGGGTGTGTGTGTATGTGTGTGTAGCATTGGCTGTTGGCATTGTAGAGATAGTGTTGTGCAGTGGCGTCACTTCATTCTTGCACTGCTGATGTGCATAAAGGGGGAATTGTAGCACTGCCAGTGTGTGTAAAGGAGGTCCATTTTAAACAAGGAGATTCACCAGGACAAGAGGGGGGAAGTTTAAAAGGGATTTGAGGAAGTACTTCTTCACAGAAAAAGCATTGGACACCGAGAAAAGTCTTCCAGCAGAAGTGGCTGGAGTGAAAACAGTGGGTGTTTCAAACATAAATTGGATGGGCATAAAAGAATATTGGTAAATGGACAGGGAGGGGGAGCATGGAAGGAGATCAAACAGGGTGTGTGGAGACATAATAGACAGGGAAAATCTGGGTAGACTTGGTTGGCCAAGTGGTCTTGTTCTGCTGGAAATTTCTATGTTTTTATCTTATGTTTCTATGAGGTCACCAAAGAGAAAATGCCACTGACTGGCTTGAAGTCAGAGTTTAGGAGGACTCTTTGTTCTTGTTCCATGCTGCTGCTGCAATACATAATTAGTCCCCATTGACATGAAGCACTATAGTAGGTTGGAATTCTCCAGGGCATGTAGAAGTATAAATTACAAGTTGGAGACTATGGAGATGACACAAATATAATGGTAGGTTTGAGAGCTAAATGTAAATTGATTATCCTTGAAAACCACATTGAACCCCATGCCCAGCTTTACATTGCCACTTCATCCATGAAGAGAGTTGCTGTGGCCCTAAAGCACAGTACAGTAGATAAACTGGTACAACACAAAACGATTGCATTACTCTGGAATGATCGTGCAACATATCAATAGCTAGGGAACTGCAAATGAATTTCTTAGTAATGAATTCTGGAAACATGTTTTTTTTAGTGCTCCCACTATATTCTGGCATTACCCATGCCAATAAAGCACTAAGAATGTTCACAGAATGGGCAGGCACATGACAAAGTCACTCAAGAATGTGCACTCATGACAGACAAAAGGATAAGCACAGAGGGTAATGATTGATGATGCTTATAACACTGTTTGAGATTGTAGGCATCCAATCAGAGCTGGTAATAATGTTTAAAACTTGGGACTTTATGAAATTTAAGAAATAATATAAATAGCAAAACAAGTAATTAAAATGCGAATTATGGTATTGAGGCAGTCTGCAGTTGGCTAGCAAATTTTCAAAGCATCAGAAGTGTATGTAAAAATTTGAGAGGGGAAAGTATGACAGTGTCTATAGTGAGGTGTATCATACACACCTCACCCCCTCAAAATTCCACAACGTATTACCCTTGTGGTACAGTTACAGCCAAAGACATGGTCAAATATTTTCAGACATTTTGTGATATTTCTTAAGAGCTTCTCTCTGGTGGTCCTACTGTGAAACCACAGACAAATAATTTCTCTAGAGATATTACAGAAATTTTAGGAAATCAGTGCTGTCTATTTGCACATTTGGGGTAATAAGCAGGTGATCCTGCTGTGAATGAAAATATATCACTTAGAGAGTATTTGTTGACATCCCGCAGGCTGTCCAATGCTGGGGCTCAACTGTGAGTGATGGTAGCAGCATGTGACTATGAGTGGGGGCCGATTATGGGGGAATGTGAGGAAATTCTTTTTCACAGAAAGGGTGGTGGATGCATGGAATGGCTTACCACAAGAAGTGGTGGCTATGAATACAGTGCAGGGCCTCAAACAGGCATGGGATAGGCATAAGGGAGCAATACAAATGACTATGAATAGATAGGCCACTGACGGAGCAAAGGCCAATGGCACATTTATAAGGTAGAAAAAGAAATGGGCAGACTGGATGAGCCTTGCGGTCCTTATCTGCTGTCAACTTCTATGTTTCTATGAGTTTGCAGTCTAGTGAGTGAAGGGGTTTGGCTGCTTGAGCTGTCATAGTGTCAGATTTGGGACGTAACTTGCTGTTTTGGCTGTGAGGTAATCAGTCTACCACAATGTGGTATGAGTGGAGCCATAGAACACGCCCAAATCTCTGGAGAAACCTACCTGAAGGACTGTAACAGAAATCAGATTGAAGAGAAGTGCTTCAGGAATCAGTGCCAGCCAGCTGTGAGAAAGTCAGGTGGCTCAAACTTTTATTTGCTTTCTCGAGTTAGTAATGAGCTGAAGGTAGGAGAGATAGGACAGCATTTACAGTAGCTCCTTCACCTGTGCTTATTTTATAACTTTAATGTTCTGTCGAGTGAAGAATAACTTATAATCCTGTGGGCATTTCCAGTGTTGAACAGCATTATATGGTATAAAGACTGGCTGAATCCTAAGATTATTTCTTCCAGATCTTGCACCATAGACTGTGAAACCTTTATTACTGTGTTTTGTTGTTAAACTCTGTGTGTTGTGAGGATGTGATAGATTAAGTTAAATTTGTTGGATAATTGTTGCTTAGGAATTTGTTGTTATTTATGAAGATACTGTGTTGCTATGTATGAGTATATAGGATCTGTAAGATGTGTGTGGTTTATGCGTGGTCTGGATGGTGGATATTGGGGGCTGTTTTTTAGGAAGACTTTCGGGAGGTTTAGCTGAATTTGAATTTGGGTGGGTTTATGGGTGGCTTTTCTTGGCAATTTAATTGGTTAGGTGGTAGACAGCATCAATATGTGCCTTGGGAGCAGACCCTCAAGTTTAGTTACACCCTCTCCAGGTTGCTGGGACTGTGCCTCTTTCATGACCCACTTGAAGCATATCCTCAGTAAAGGAAGGTGGAAATTGCTAGGAAGCATAGTGGCTGGCAGCCAGGTTCAGGTAGAACTAATGGGGGCACTATTAGTATAGTGATGACAAGGAGATGCACTGGGGTCAAATGGGACCTACAGCAAGATCGGATGTGGTTGGTTCCCCTATCCAAGACTCCACCAGATCAACTGAGCAGGCAGTTGTTTGGCTAACTACTGCAATCTGTCCCCTCTGGGCTGTGCCTTGCAGTGCCAGATCAATGAAGAACATGACTGCCATCATGGCAGATTTAATTTCTAGTTCCTCAGTTGATCTGGCTTCCAGCAAGAAGACCTGGCCGAGTGACACCACTGGTCCAGTCCTGTAGGTGGCCATCCTAGCCAGACTGTCCATGGTACACTGCCTATGGAGAGATTGGTGGGGGTCATCAGCTTTTGATCTGAACTGAACTTTGTGGTGCACCCAGTAGGGAAGCCTCATCATTTGAATGTGTGGCTTTGTGTGGGGGTCCAGGTGCAAGTGCAGAAGCCTCCTTGTGTACTGTCCTCCAGGGCATGGAGGGGAGTTCCTACAACAAATTGTGGACTTCATCACCAACAGGGTGGTGAATTCATCCAGATGGATTATTCAGCATGATTTTAATGCCTGGGTTGATGATGCATTCTCATATTTTGGGCAAGATTTTCTCTGATTGATGGATTCACTGGGCTTCTCCCAAGTTGTTACTTTTGAGATCCAGCAACACAGACACAAACTGTTTGTTTTTCCCCCATGAGGCTTGAGATTAGTAATTTGAAGATTAATCCAGTCAGTTGGTTAGACAGCTGCATGGTGAAGTTCCCTTTTGCTCCCCCTCCCCTTGTAGTCCACTCCCTGTTGAAAAAGTTCATTAGCTCCCTTTAAGAGGGCTTTGGCAGTGAGAACTTCAGCCAATTTTGAACATCTCAGAAAGGCTAACAATGTGTGGGACATGACTGGTGGATGCAGCAGTGACCAATAACAGGGTCATTGTGCTGACATGATGGGACTTGGAAGCTCCTGTTTTTGAACATACACCAAGCAGTAATTCCATGCTGCAGTCCTCAGACTAAGGGCTGAGAGCAAAGGGCAATGAAAAGAGTCTGCCAGGAGTCAATCAGGAAGGCACCCATTTGCCAGAAACCCTGCCCACCTTGATATCTGACTCTGACATTCTATATTTACCACATATTGACTCCACAGGCTAATGCAATGCAAAATTAAAAATAGATACAGAGGAAAACAACAGAAATACAAAAGGAAAGAACCAGGAAAGATTCCAGGAATTTTTGGAAAAGACTAAGGGGTCAGATTATGTACTGCCCCTACATAAAGCAGGAATTTTACCAAAAGAAGATGCAGAAAAATTATGCAACATATTAATGAAAGCCTTAACTGCAGTAATAGAAGGAAAGATAAATCTAACAAAATACATTAGTGTGTGTAGACCAATAGACAATTTAGAGCCATTACTCTTGGTCTCAGATCAATTTTACATATTAAAAGCCATAGGAAATGTGGCAGACAAAATAGGGTGTATGGGAATTGAAGTTGGTAAAGTTACCAGCCTGGATATAACATCTCCAGAATACTATAATTCAGTAAATAAGTTAATCAACAAGAGAGGAAATTATACAATAACCATATTTGGACTGCAACATTTTCCAAATGAAGCAAAGCAAAATCTGAACAGAAAGGTTGAAGAAATATTACAAAATATATTAAAAATGAAAGATCTAAATAGTGCCCTGGACAAAGCTACAAGATGGGAGCAGGATGGACAAATAACATTATAGGTTAATAACAAACAAGTATATAGAGAGATTGAGTAAAATGACAATATTAGGTGTATTAGGGATAGATATATATAATAGCGGATGCCCCCACAAAAGGACAAGGAAATGATAAAATGGAAAATGTTGGAACTTGGATGGATTAGGCACAGACAAATAATAGGTCAGCTCCATTAATGAACCTAGAAAAGAACTGATGAAATTGTACAAAAGAACATAAAGGTATGGATTCTGAGGGGGAGGAAATGGAAACACAGGGAATAGGCAATAAGAATAACAAGAATAACATAGTATCTTAGAATGTTTCAGGCTTAGGAAACAAATTATGTACAGTAACACAAAATTTATAGAATACATAAATAAGTTTGACCTGATATGTTTCCAAGAGACTTGATTAAAAGAAAATATATTTTTTTATTTTTTTTATTTATTGTATAATCGGATTTACAACCTTTGAGCCAGTGGCTTGTTTACAAAGGTACCTCATCACAGAGAGGACACACATGGTTAAAACAATTTACAGAGTACAGTCAAGACAGAATAACAGATTTTTTTACATATTTACAGAATACAGACACACAGAATCACATAGTTTTACATAGGTTGCATGAACAGAAATACATAGTATTACATTGCAATTGTTTGAACACATGTGCAATTAATAAACATTTCAAGAGGTACCAGCAGGTACTGGCAGAGGAGAGAGGGCCCGGTGGGAGTGGGGTGGGTGGGTGTTCAGCCCAGTGGGCCATGTCAATAGTGCCAGACAAGCAGAGTATCTTTTAGTGACAGGTGCAGCAGTGGGTGTTGAACAGCAGGTCTCGTAAGGCAGCTTTGAAGGGGGTAATTCTGGCTGTGTTGGAAATGTCTGTGGGGAGTGAGTTGAACCAGGTAGGGGCTCTGTAACTGAATGACCTCTGAGCCTGGGTGGTCCTCATTCTAGGCACTAGTAGAGTGACCTTGTCTGAAGTTCAGGTGGTGGCTCTGGGGGTGTAAATTGGATAGAGGCAGACACCCTAGGGGGGAGCCCAAGTAGAATCTTCTTGGTTAGCAGGCCAGTTTGGTAGCAGATGCATTCATCGAGGTTTTGGAGTTTGGCCATGTCATAGAGTTGACAGGGGTGGGTGAGTCTCGAGGCACTGGTCAGTAGCCTTCAAGCCTTATTTAGTTGAGTCTAATCTTGCTGAGGGCAGTGGAGTCAGCAGCACCATATGTTGGGAGGCTGTAATCAATAAGGGACATTACTGTGGATGTGATGGCAAGCCTGAGGGCATCAGGTGGGAGGCAGTCCTTGTGCCAGTAGAGGATGCCAAGGTGCACATTTGTGGTGGGAGCAAGGGCAGTAATGTGGGCATGAAAGGTGAGGGCCAAGTTAAATGTGATTCCAAGGTATTTGTACGAGTAAACTTGTTTGAGTAGTTGACAAGTGCTGGGGAAGATTTGGAAGGGACTTTTGCTGACTTTGTTCTGGTGGTGGGTGAAGCACATTGCCTTAGTTTTTTTGAGGTTAATTACTAGTCTGCTCCACTTAAACCAATTCTCAGCATCATTGAAAGAGTGCTGGAGGGAGTCTTAGAGGGAGGTGAGATTTTTGTGAGATGCATAAATCATGGCGTCATCAGCATACAGTAGAATATTGCCAGAACAGGCACTAGGCAGGGCATTTAGGTATAGGCTAAAGAGTAGTGGGCCCAGGATAGAGCCCTGGGGAATCCCTGAGCAGATGGGATGGTTTCTGAGAGCACCCCATTGTTTTTGACACACTGGGAGCAGGCTGATAGGTAGCTCGCACACCAGGAGATGGGGCCAGCAGAGAAACCCGTATGGTTGAGGGCATTTAGTAGAAGTGGGTGGGAGACAGTATCAAAGGCCTTAGAGAGGATAAGGTCTTAATGGATATATATCATATTACAAGGTGGCAAGTAAAATAAAAAATATTCGAAGGAACTCAGGGAGAATAATAACATTGAGTAAGAATAAGAGAGGAGTGATAACTAAAGAGATAAAAATAGAAGATGAGAACATATTAGGAATAAGAATATGGGAAGGGAATAATGTGATTGTACTCTTAAATG
Organism: Neoceratodus forsteri; assembly: GCA_016271365.2. Lineage (NCBI taxonomy): Eukaryota > Metazoa > Chordata > Ceratodontiformes > Ceratodontidae > Neoceratodus > Neoceratodus forsteri. The sequence continues at coordinate 852,401,656 of CM057458.1, forward strand.
TGTACCTCCCACCAAAAACTAGGAAACAAAAAGAAGAGAATTTACTAAAGGGAATCAGACAATTTATAGGGGAAGAGATGGCTATAAACCCCCAATGTAAAGTAATAATAACTGAAGATTTCAATTCAAGGGTAGGACAACACTTGCCCCGGAAGAAATAGCTGAATTAATAAATGATAACAAAAATAAAAAATATTATAGGAAATCTGTGGACAATGAATCTAATGAGAGGAAACAATCTATACAAAATCATAATTGATTGGAATTTTCTCCTGTTAAATGGGAGACTACCAGATGATTATAATGGAAACTGCACATATATAGGCCATAAGGTAGCATCAATAATATACCTAGTATGGGTTTCATACAATATAATCCTGGTATGTAAGAATATTAAAATAGGAACAAAAGCAGAGAGTGCCCATGGTCTAGTAGAAGTGAGAATTAAGACAGACAAAAAAAATCTGAAGAAGATGTAACGTAAAAAGTGACAGACACAATTAATAGGAAAAGAAACTGCATACTGTACAATGGGATACAATCAAAAAAGATTTCTTAGAAAATCTAGAAATAAATGGGATTATAGCAGATATCTGGGAAATCATAGAGAGTGAAGCTGAGGATATTCATTTTATAAAAATAGAAAATATTGTAATTAGAATAGTTAATATAATAAAGAAAGAAAGGACATTTAAAAGAAAAAAAGGATCCTGCTGGTTTGATGATGAATGTTGAAAAAGAAAATTGAATGAACATCTAAGGGTAACAGAACAGAATTCTAATAAGATTAATAGAGAGAGATGCTTAATAAATTAAGGAAAAATGTAATAATATAATTAAAGACAAGAGAACAAAATATAGAGAAAAGAGCTGGAGAGAAGTAGAACAAACTGTAATAGAAAAAGATAACATCAAATTTTGGAGCATGGTGTCCAAACGCATAGACAATTATATGGAAGAAATAGAGAATTATATTGAACCAGAGACAAGGGTACAATGTTAAAAAAATTGCTATGGGGAAAATAACACAGAAAACCACACTGATAGAAGTACCTGGGAAGTAATGAAAGATGCAATCATGTGAGAGGGAGTAGAAGAAGCCATACAGGCATTCCGAAACAGGAAACCACCAGGCCCTGATTGGGTCCCTATGGACATATTTAAAAAAGGAACAGAAATGTGGACAGAATATCTATTAAAAACATATAAATACATAGCTAAAACAGGAAATAGTCCTACATTATGATGGGAACATATAATGATATCATTATATAAGAAGGGAGATAGAAGCAATCCCAGCTGCTACAAGCCAATAAGTTTGCTAGATAATACGCAAAAGATTTTCACAAGGATTATAAACAACAGGAGTATGAAATGGGTTAAAGAAAACAAAATTATTGATGGAGCTCAAGCTGGCTTCATGGTAGCACATTCCACAATAGACCAGTGTTTTACACTAGCACACATACTACACAAATATAATAAGATTAAAAAACAGAAAATATTCTGCATATTTGTCAATCTCAAATCTGCTTTTGACAAGATAAACAGGAACAAACTATGGAAAGTATTAAAAACCTATAGATTAGAGGAAGCATTGACTAACATCATAACAACATTATATCAGAACAAAACATGACTAGTGTAAGATACAGTAAAGATGGTAATAAAAGTAACAAATTCGGCACAAATAGAGGCGTGAAACAAGGATGTGTACATTCTCCAATATTATTAAATTTACTCATAAAACAGAATTTCATATGCCGAGGGTGGGATCCTAGAGTTGCCCTTACCTCGAATATGAGGACGATATCGTGTTTATCTCAACAAAGTTCTGGGAATAAAACAAAGCTTTAATTTTCTACAAAAAGAAATGAAAAGCATGGAATTAGAAATAAATTACTACAAGACAAAACTTATACCCTGTGGCAATATTGGGAAAAAATATCAGGAAATTATAAAATAAAAATCAATAATAAACAAACTGAGACAGAAACAAACTACTGCTATTTGGGAATACAGTTTAACTACTGACTAAAATAGAATAAATAGAAGAAAGAACTAGAGATGAAGGTTAGAATGTTCTCAGCTGCAGTGAGGGGTTTTGTAAACAAAATGGGGCAAGATCAATAAAAGGATGTATTAAGATAATAAATACAAAAATCAGGAATCAAGTTTTCTATGGAGCTGAAATTTGGGGCTGGGAATTAAGAAAGGCTCTACAACCTCTGATGAACACATATTACAAAAACATTTTGGGACTTCCAAAAAATGCACCAACTGCCCTTGTGAGGATGGAAATTGGACAGCTACCAATCCAATATAACACAGAAGTAAGAATGATAAAGTATTGGTTGAAGGCATATAGTATGGAGGAGACCAGATTACCATGCAAATGTATAGAGGAGGTAATCAGCTATGCAAAGCAGTTTCAGACATTTCTATGCATACAAACAACTGAGAATATTATAAAACCTTATAGTTTATTGAACTGTATTGCAGATATAAATATAAAACTGCAGAAAGAAGTATACAGTATAATAAAAGAAAATATAAGAGACATATACATGCAAAGAGAAATGGGACTAAGCAGAAATTATAAAATTAGCAAGAGGCTGGCAACCATTAAAAGGAATTTTTGGAATGGAAAGGTACTTGAATGTTATAAAAGACTCAGGAAGAAGGAAGATATTTCTGAAATACAGATTTGAATATTATGACAGCCAAAGATTAAGAACAGCTCCTGGCCAGGCTGGGGAAGGGGGAGGGAGCAACTGTAGATGTCAGACAGGAGAAGATGGCATTGTACACTTATTAATACTATGTCCACTTTACAAAAAATATAGAGATAGAATATTGGGTGACATTCTGGCTACATTAGAAACAGAGCCAAAGCAGATGGGCTCATATTTATTAAGACTGAGTTCAGTATACATACTAGAGAAGGTAATTGCATTCTGTAAAATAATGGACAAAAAAAAGATACACATTATTGAAAAGACAATTTAAAAGGCTGAGTCTTTAGACTTAAGTGAAACATAAGCACATAAGCACTTTAATAAGAATTTTGTAATTATGTATATTTATATTGTTATATTATTATATATACTTTGTTTAAAAAAAGATGAATTTTGATTACGGTAAGATATTGAAATGACATAAATTGTCAATGAATAAATGGTGAAAAAAAATGACTCCACAGGCTCAATTTTCAAAAAACTAAAACTATGACCCACGGTACCTGCACCTAATGAGAATGACTCAAGTGGCACATTGCATCAAGTTTTGTGGCTATCCTGACTTTTTTTTTTTTGCAGTTAATCTTTTTATTAATCATTCAGCACACCTGACGCAGCAGGTCATACACCCTGTAATAACAGTATAATACTACAGCGTTACAATCCATCACTAATAGACTAAATGTTATCCATTATACATATTTCGGCATCAGTTTATATCCAACCATAAAAAAATTGGTTATGTACTTCAGGGGGGCTTTAGTAAATATGTTGCATATGGTAACAGTGGTACAAATTGGGATTGTTTTACCTGACTTACATAGGGTGCCCATACCTTCATAAATAAAGCACTCGTCTGTCTAGCATAGTGTATTAATTGAGCATGGGCAACTAGTGACTCCAAAGCAGCTAGCCACTCCTGGAATGATAGAAGGTATATTGTTGTCCATTTTTTAAGAATAAGCCGAAGCAACTCAATTGATGCTTGGATAAGCCATATCAACTGTGCTTGGGACACGGACCTTACCTCCGAAGTCAGACCAAGTAGCCAAAAAGAGGGTGAGTGGGGTAGGCATATGTCTAAAGTATTAGAGCAGAATTTTATTACTTTATCCCATAAGGGTTGAAGGGGTTTACAACTCCATAGGATGTGTAGTAAACCTGCTGCAGGTGACTGACATCTCCAGCAGAGATCATGAGGTAACAATCCCATTTTGTATAACTGAATAGGGGTTCTGTACCACAGATGAATAATTGTATTTTTTATAAGAAGACTTCTCTGATCTATACAGGCCTTATGGACAGACTTCCAACAATTAGATCACTCATCTAGAGTAATTGTATTATTCAACATCTTTTCCCACCTTATCTTGGCCGGTACAGAGGGGTCTGGTAGGGCGTCCCTGATCCAGCCTTGGATCCTGCCTGCTAACCCCTTATTTTGACCTGACCACTGGGATAGTGGGAGTTTTTCTTTGAGGGGCCCAACCTTTGTCCCACACATCACGCATGAACATTTAGCTCTTAACCAATTATTATATAAGCTACGCAGCTGCAAGTACTGCCAAAAGCACTCCTGAGGCAGAGAATGAGAATCTTTCAATTTTTGAAAGGACACAAACATTTTCTCATCATCCAAAAGTAGATCATGAAATGTAATTATCTGACAATTTCTCCAAACTGGCCAATCAAAGGGCTTCTGATCTATTTTTAGATAGGGATTGTTCCACAAAGGGGTGTGTAGCCCAATACTTAAACATCTGTGGCTGCTTTTCCCCTAGGGTCTGCCAGACTTGTAGGCTGGATTTAATAGTTAACCATTCCTGAGCAACAGTGGGACAAGGTTCACCCATATAACAGAGTGGGGAAATATTACCCAATGCAGCCCTTTCTATATCTACCCAGACTGGATGGGCCTGGGGGACCTATCTAGACTCTTACAGACTTTGGCTATCTGGAAAGCCTGTGCATATCTGTTGAAATCAGGAAGATTCCAACCCCCTCTTTTCAAATGAGCAACTTAGCTTTGCTGTATCGAGGTTTTTTGGTCCCCCATAAAAAACGACTCATGAGTGTTTGAAACTTCTGTAACCAACTCATAGGGATGTTTATGGGGATGTGTGCTAACAGATAGAACACTTTGGGAGCAAACATCATCTTTAGGGCTGCAATCTTCCCTGGCATCGATAAATGTAATTGCTCCCACCGTAAGATACTGTTTGACAAATGAGTCCATATTGGCATGAAGTTTTTATGTATCATGGCGGAAACATCTACTGATAAAATAATCCCTAAATATTTAATATCTTGAACAGCCCACATTAAACCTAGGTCTTTAATTTTTTCGCTAGATGTGAGAGAATTAAGCGGTAACACCTCCGACTTTGATTTGTTAATCTGAAGACCTGATATATTGCCAAATTCAGCAAGAGTGTCCATGATAACTGGTAAGCTCTTGTGGGCATCCCCTGTCATAATCAAGCAGTCATCCGCATAAGCTTTTGTAAAATACTCCTGGTTTCCCATTTTAATACTGTGAATTTTAAGGTAGGTAGGTAAGGCCGCAGACAGGGGTTCCAATGCCAAGACAAAGAGCAGCGGCGAGAGGGGACACCCTTGTCTGGTTCCCCTATAAAGTCAAAAGGGAGTGGATAAGGTAAAATTAGTAAGTATTTTGCCTACTAGTGCTTGCTATATAGTACGTATCCAGGGGGATAAATTTGGCTCTATGTTAAACTGATTCAAAACCACATACAAAAACTCCCACTCCACCGAGTCAAAAGCTTTTTCAAAGTCAATCAAGATTAAAGCAGCTGGGGTGGGAAGTTTTGATGCAGCCTGAATCAGTGTAACCAGGGCTCTGACATGATCCGAGCTGTGACAACCCTTAATAAAACCTACTTGAGAAGGATGTACAATTTCGGGAAGAACCTTCTCCAGTCTTGCAGCCAAAACCGTACTCAGAATTTTTGCATCCGCATTAATTAATGAAATTGGTCGATAATTACTGGGTAATGTAGGGTCTTTTCCCTCTTTTGGGAGGACGGTAATCACTGCCTCACTCATGGATTGGGGGAGTTCACCCTTCACTAGGGATTCATTTAACATATCCATAGAAGGAGTTATTATATCATGATGTACTATCTTATAATAATCAGCCGGGTACCCATCTCCACCTGATGCCTTGTGGGGGGCCATGCTCAGAATCGTCCTACTCACCTCTTCCTTAGATAGCGGTGCATCTAGATCTAGTTTCTGAGACTCCGTCAGGGTGGGTAGTGGCAAGCGATCCATGAATTGATGGTATTTACCCTGATCCCATTTCACTTGGGATGTATATAATTTTTGATAAAATAGAGCCATGGATTTGTTAATTTCTTTTTGGGAGTATACTATTGACCCTTCTGAGTTATAGAGTCCCAGAATATGCCTGTCCGCCTGCCTTCTCTGGAGTCTATAGGCAAGGAGCTTGCCTGCTTTCTCTCACTCCACTTGATATTTGTGCTGAGTACGTCTTATGTTCAACTCTGCCTTTCTGGACATTGTTAATTTGTAACCTAACCCTAGTCAGTTCAGCCAGTAAACAATTACTCTTGAGCCTCCCGGGGGTTTCTCTTGTATTCAGCCTCTAGTTGCTTCAATTTCCTCTCAAGATGTACCATCTCACTTTCCCTTTGTTTCCTGCGATAACTGGCATAACTTATAATTTGACCCCTCATGGTGACTTTATAAGCCTCCCATATCATTGCCGCTGAAGATGAACTCGGCCGGTTTAAGTGAAAAAACTTTTTAGTTTCCTCACGGGCTAATGTTTGAAACTCTGCCTCTGCCAGAAGGAGGGGATCCAGCCACCAAGTTGCAGATTTGGTTGAGGTGGCTGGGGACATATTCACCTTTAGGAGGAGGGACGCGCGTGGTCAGAAGAATATAAGGGTTCTATATGGGAGTCTGTAGTTCGTGCTTAAATAGTTTCAGATGTGAACCAATAATCCAGTCTGCTAGCCATGGCTTTAGCAGATGAGTAATAAGTATAGTCTCTACCTGAAGGATGTTGTAACCTCCAGATGTCGGCCATACTGTGTAATGAAAGCATCTCCTGAAGGGCCTTATGCAATCTAATTCGTGTTTCTTGTTTTTGGTTTGAGCGATCTAGGAGATAATCCATTGTTAAATTAAAGTTCCCCCTATTATTATCCCTGGGTTGTCCTTTGTCAAATCCAGTATCTGTTGAGATATTGCATTGAAAAACTCTGGGGCGTCCTCATTGGGGCCATAAATATTAACTAATAACACGGGACCCCCTGGTGTCTTCATCTTAGCCAGAACCCATCTGCCTTCTTTGTCCGATTTCTGGAGTGTTATTTCCCATTTCAATTGTTTATGAAATAGGATAGAAACCCCTCCTTTAGCCTTTCCTGAGATACTATGGACTTCCCTTCCCACCCATTCTTTAACTAATTTCTTAGATTCTTTGTGGCTTAGTTTGGTCTCCTGTAGAAACACTGTCTGACTTTTGAGTTTTTGGAGTCTTGTCAATATCTTACTTCTTTTAATTGGGGAGTTTAATCCCCTAACATTCCAAGAGGTCAGGGTAATATCCGTTAAACTATCCATTGTCTTTATATTTTCCCATGATGCTAAAAAATCTGGTCACAAAAAGCCCACCATACTGCCTAGCCTCAAAGTAGCCCCCATCCCATAGGGCCTTCCCTCTGAGCGTGCCTTTTCTGAATCACATCTCTGCTGCTGCTTATAGTCACCTGATTGTTTTTCTTTCTTAACTATATAGGGGCCCAGCCCTATTCTTATACCCCTCCTCAGGCCCCCACCGTTCCTGTACAGTATACTGTTCTCCATCATTAAACTGTAAAAGGGAGCCTCCCAAGGCACCTTAGTGCCATTTGATGCCTGCAATATAGGTGGTGCACTGTATCTGAAACAGGAAGACATCATGTGTCCCATGTTCCCAGAGCACCCCTCTGGAGGCAATGCCACAAACGGCCCCATAAAGACCTGTGTACTTCTATCTCCCTCGGGGGGAGAAATTCCCTTTTCATCAGGAATTCTACTGCAATTCCCCAACTTCAGACCCATAAGAGATCCTAAATACCAACAACATTATTAGCCAGAACAGGCTTACCACTGTAACTAATCTAGGACCGTAGTTTTTTACAGGTAGATTTGAACCTTTGCCTGCATCATTTAAACATTAAAAAAACACTGTATACAGTAAACAATAATAATATCCATCCCGCTTGTGCTTAGAAGAGTTCTCTATAGCCCTTCATTGAACTTTGTTTTACATCTGACAAGCTATAAGCAGGGGCCCAAGTGGGTATCCTGCCCATTTATATATTTTATAGACCTAACTAGCATCCACCTATGACACGTGTACGGCTGCCCTGATAATACTCCTCAGGCACCTATAACTCGCCTGAGAAGTCAGTCCCAATTCCACATGCCCCATCTGCTTATTCCACCAAGAGTGGTTTTACCCTCCCCAGCTCAGAGGACTAAGCGGAAACTACAGTATCAATGGAGTCCTCTGCAGTTGCAAACAAGGCCTCCAAGCTTTCAGCTGAATTTTCATTCTCCTCGGTCTCCACAATAAGAGTGCAATCAGCCCAGTCGCCTGCCATTGGGGACCAGTCCTCCGAATCATCTCGTGTCTCTCCTTTATGTTGAGGCGTCACAATAATATCCGACTCTGAAGGAAGAAGTTCAGCTAGTGGCTCATACCTGTTGCTTAATTTAATTGGAGTGTCTCCCGGCGAGCAACTGCTCATGTCTGACTATAAATATCTTCTCTGACGACTCCTCGAGCGATCTCTCCGCGTAGACGATTTCTCAGTTGTTATTAGCTTTTTCTTTGATCTGGCCCTCGAAGTCTGGTTGCCGGACTGGGTGCAGTTCTTATTCAAGGGATTTGGCTTATTGTCCAGTTTTTGACCTTCCTGGTTCATTTCCATCATAGCTGGGCGGTCCTCTACCACTCCAGAGGTATATTGACCTAAGGGCTCCTGATTGCCTTTTATATCTTTTAGGAACTGCTCCACTGCAGTGGAGCTTTCAAATGACATGTATTCACCATTGTAGAAAATCTGTAGCATTGCAGGGTATCTCAAAGAAGTTGGTATATTCATTTTATATAGTTGCTGCTTCACCCCTCCGTAAGCCCTTCTTCTATTAGAAAGATCTTGCAAAAAGTCCTAGTATACCTGGATGCGCAATCCATGCCACAGAAAGGAACCTTGCTCCCTTGCTCTCCGTAAATAGTACTCTTTTTCAGGAAACCTTAAGAACTTGCACAATATAGGCCTGGGTCTTTCCCCTTGTTTGGGTCGAGGGGCTAATGAGTGATGCGCCCGTTCAATCTCCGGATGGCTGCCATTGTTGTCTTTAATAAGATCTGGGAGGAATACTCTAAGAAACATGACCATATCTTTCCCTTCCGTCCCCTCCGGTACCCCCACAATCCTTAAATTCTTCCTTCTAGCCCTGTTTTCTAAGTCATCCACTTTGTTCAGTAAATATTCAAGTTTTTTATGATGAGCCTGCATAGTTTTCTCCTGGTCTTGAACTGTATTATGCAAATGCTGATACTTATATTCTGTGTGAGCCACCCAAGCAGCTAAGTCAGATAGATCTTGGCGTGTGTCTATTGCCATTTTCTTAAAATCTGCAGTATCTAGTAATATTTGGTCTAGTTTGGCCATAACCATGGCCATGTTAATGTCAGCTTTGCTCAACGATTCCATTCGCCCTGCTCTCTTCCAGCCCGTCTTACGGCCACTTTCCCCTTGATTTATGTTACTCCCACAGTCGGAATCACAGGCCTGCACTTTCGGGTTACACAACTTCCTAATACTTTAGCAATGCTCTTGTTTGTTCTATCGCTTTAAGTCCTTGTTACCAGCCAGTCTGACAATGTCGAGTATTTTAACTTTTTATTTTGATTTGGTATTCGCAGGCCATTTGTCTAGACCACCGCCATCTCCATACTCGTTTTCCCTGAAGGAGAGCTACTCTGCAAGCTGGATGTTCCGGGCCCTGCTTTTTAGTTGTCGGCAGACTCTTTGGCTTCGTACTTATTTTAGGCAGCTCCAGTCAACTTGTAAGTCATACCGGGTGAAAGCTCCGGTTCTCCACTTTTGCTCTTGCCCACTTTGGATCTCTTACAACGCCGTGTTGAAACGATTTTGGGAAAAACAGCAAGCCCCGAGATAGAGCTACTGACTTATGCTGCCACCATCATGCTGTTAGGCTCCGCCCCCGCTAGCCTGACTTTTAACACCAGCTGCAGCAAAATTGGGATGCCATGCACAAGAGCCACCATGCAGTGCCCTTGTGTCAGAAGTACCCATGCACCAGGTTGCAATGGAGGCTTCACAATGGCACGTCTGCATCATCCCCTTTTTTAGCTATTCCAGAAGCTGAGCCATGGTTGCATAAAGGGGCTGCTTTTAGACCATTGGGAAGGTGGTCTAAGGGCCATGCGCCACAGCTTGGATGGGTGGCCAGTGGGGAGGAAGACTGAAATGATGAGAGCGGGGACAGAAGGAGCACAGAGGTGCCCTAGTGAGTGAGGGTGGATTGGCTGCAAGAGCAGGGTGCTGGAGTGCCACCTTTAAGGATTGCCATACCAACATCCAGTGAGCCAATTTGCTGGGGTAGAGAGGGTTGGCAGGGACAGACATGACCAAGCTCTGGCTGCACACAGCTCTGGCACCTGCCCTATAGGTGCACCAGTCCCTAACACCATTGATGGGCAACATCCAGCCTTCATATGGGGGCTGCAGCATCAGGCAACTGTTGTGGTGCCCTGGGAATAGTCCCCTCCACCACCTGGACTCAGCAACCTTTGTCCATTTATGCTTGCTGCTAGTATTGGGGACTGGTGCACCTATGGGGCAAGTGCCAAGGCTGTGTGCAGCTGGAGCTGGGTCACAATCCATCCTTAACAATCCCCTTCTACCATGGCCAATCAGCTCACTGGAAATCATCATGGCACCACCACTACCAAGTGCTACTGCAGCACCCTGTAATTGTGTCATGCCCCCCCTTGCTCACTAGGGCACCCCCCCATGCTCCTTCTACCCCTGCTCCCCTCTGTACTGGCATATCTTCCACATCATCATGGTCCCTCTCCAGTTGCACTGGGCAAGGGGGACAGATCCCTCCATCAAACCCTGCAGGTGTACCAAATATCTGGCTCAACCCTGTGACTGCAAGAACTCCTGAGTCTTTGGTGCAGGGACCCATATTTTTATAAAATTATGTGCAGTGTCCCTGATGCACCACGAGTTTGTCACTGCCCTAGATCATTGAAAACTGTGGCGATCACATGTTCCTTTGGAAATTGATCCCCAGGTATCTATCATGTCTTCTAAATGACTATTTTTTTTTAATAATTTTTTATTGTTGTTTTCAAAATATGGGAAAACAAAACATAAAACCACATTACAGAATATAGTCATTGATTGTGAGAGTACATATTTATATATCTATAAATGTATCTATATATAGCCCCCTGCCCACCCTGTAGGAATGGTATACAGTACAGTTGCCATGTAAAGACAGCAGAGTGTCACTTAGTAACCTGTATACACATAACACTACAACATATAAAATAAAGAATACTATACTTCAGCTGGGTTACAGGCTCTAATTATGTAATGACATACCTTGAAATAAACAGGATACACCCAGCAACCACATAACCTCCAGTATTAATCATATAAAGAGTACTTACAAAACCTGAGATCAGATCAGAACCTTCTCCTTGCCGGACATACACAACTCTACAGAAGTAAGTTTATAATTGTCGCAAGGGGTATTCCTTATCAAGGCATCTGGAACAATTTAACTATGAGCATAGATATGTTCTGCAAAGACCAGCCTGATCCTGTAATGAAACCAAAGTATCCCAAGCTTAAATCTGTACTCATACAATAAACCTTCCACATGTCCACATGTCCACACTATTCATACCTAGCTGTTATAGTTCCAATATTGCCACAGCCACCTTGAGGCTTGAAACAGCTGTGCTAAAACCCTGGTTCAAGTCCCACCTCCTCTGACTACCTGTATGACCAGCAAAGGAGACTGAGGGTACTCACCCAATTCCCGTTGGTGGAGGAACTTGCACCAAGTATCTCAGGTATGGGTCCCAACAGGCTGTAAATAAGGGAAGTTTAGATTTCTGTATGTAGGATATCTTATCCAATTTGGCCAAAGTGGACAAAGACCCCATTATTGCAGCTACCGTGGGGACCACCGAGGTCCTCCAATGGCTTAATATAGCTCTTTTGGTTTGTAGCGCTAGCAAAGCCAGCCATCTAGGTTTTAACGGTGACAATTTGGGCATTACCCCACTTAGCCTCAAGATATAGAAAAGAGGACATGTAGGAATGGTCTGTTGGAGGACCTGGGAAGCAAAATCCAGAATCTCTTGCCAGAGAGGTTGGATCTTGGGACAGGTCCACAATACATGTGCTAGATCCCCCCCCCAGGCTGTTGACACCTCCAGCAATTGTCCTTATCTATTACTTTAGCTCTATATAGAATAGCTGGGTTCTATACCAAGAGTGTGCAATTTTATTTTGAATTAGTCTAGATTTGGCATCAGTGAACCAGGAGTGGGCATTATCCCAAGCTTTATCCCAAGCTTCAGAAGATATATTGGTCTGCAACATCTTCTCCCATCTGTGCCATGCTGTCTCTGATTGAGATGGGAGAGTATCACGGAGGGTGGCATATATCTGACCTGCTAGGCCCTTGGTACAAGATATCCATTTATCCAATGGTGATGATTGGACATGACCCGAAGGACAGGGTGAAAGCTGCCGGATAACGTCCCTAATCTGGAGATATCTCCAGAAATCGCCTGCTGGAATTCCCCATTGCTGTCTTAGAGACTGAAATGTCTGAATATTCTTTTGATCGGGGGTCAACAAGTCTCCCAACTTAGTAATACCCAATGCTACCCACTGCCTCCATATGATTTTGCTTCCACCTATGGTGATGTCTGGATTGTGCCATATAGGCACATATGAAAAAGGAAGAGGGACCAGATTGAGTTTACGATGATAGCTAACCCAGTTTCTCCTAGCTGTATCTATTGTGGGGGACGTACGCTCTATCCCAAACTTACTCACCCTAGCTTTTTTGAAATTATCCTTCTGTACCAGAAGAGATAAGGGATGAGAGAGCCCCGGTATCTGTCTCAAGCTGCACCACTGTGGTGAAAGAGGGGAGAGGGCAGGCCCAATTAACCGTTTGTGTAAAAGAAAGGCTCGGTGGTAACCTTCTAGCCATGGGAGGTTCCACCCCCCCGTCACCAGTGAGATCTTAATTTGGCCCGACTGAACCTGGGTATGGATCCCTCCCATAAAAAGTCCCCAATTACTTTATCAATCTCTGGAACCACTGTGCGGGTAAGGGGACCAGTAAATGTCTCAGGAGGTAAAATAGTTTGGGTGCAGAGATCATAGTCACTGCCGCCACTTTCCCCGCAAGAGTAAGTTTAAGTAACCGCCATCTATCGAAATCTGTCTTAAGGGAGGACAAAAGGGGTTGTATATTGGCATGCCAAATTGCTTCTAAGGATGGAGTCAGGAAAATACCCAAGTACGTGATCCCCCCTGGAGCCCAAACTAGCTCCTCCGCAGCTAAGTTCTGTTGAACACAGTGCTCATTCAGGAGGAGTATTTCTGTCTTATGCCGATTCAGCCATAGGCCTGAATGCTTAGAGAATTCTTCTAGCAGGTCAAGAAGCCGGGGGATAGTGGTATGTGCATCCTCCAAAAGGAGGAGAAGGTCATCAGCATACATAAAGCTTATATAGGATATTTTCCCCACTGTCAACCCTTTAATCTGTGGATGATTACGGATGGCCACCACCATGGGTTCCGCCGCCAGGAAAAAAAGTAAGGGAGAGAGTGGGCATCCTTGCCTCGTCCCTCTACCGAATGGGAAAGGTTGGGAAAGCAACGAGTTAGTATTAACTCTGGCTAAGGGGGCCCCATATATAGCTTTTATCCTTACAAGAAAGGTGTCCCCTCTCCCGAAATAAGAAAGAGTCATATATAAATAGTCCCACTCCACGGAGTCGAATGCCTTTTCGAAATCTACCGTGATAGCTGCCATGGGGGTATGAAGAGACCTGGCCAGGGGAATCAAATTCATCAGAGTTCTTAGATGATCAGAACTCTGTCTGCCCGGTATAAATCCCACTTGTGACAGGTGTATAAATTCCGCCAGCATTGGGCTAAGTCTGTAGGCTAGGATTTTAGCGTACAGTTTACTGTCCACATTTCTAAGTGAGATAGGGCGGTAATTCCCTGGATTCGTGGAGTCTTTGCCTTTCTTGGGAATCACAACTATAATTGCCTCCCTCATGGAGGCGGTAAAGCACCATAAGTTCAACCTCCTGAAACACCTGAGTCAAAGGGAGAAATAATGTGGCCCAGAGTCTGATAGAATTCTGCAGGGTAACCATCACTGCCCGGGGATTTCCACTTTTTCAAATCTTGGATAGCTGTCATCAGTTCTTCCTTTGATATAGGGAGATCTAACCATTGTGTATGCTGACTCTGCAGCTTAGGCAAGCCTAGAGAATTTAAGAAGCCCTGAGTGTCCAAATTATGGCCTACATGAGTGGAACAATATAACTTTTTATAGAATGAAGACATAATCTCATTAATATCCCCTGGAGAAGTACATAGTGAACCTAAACTATTTTTTAAGCCTGGGATAAATCTACTAGCCTGTTGTTTCCTTAGTTGGTATGCAAGTACCTTGCCCCCTTTGTCCACCCCTTCCCAAAACGTATGTTTAAGACGTAAGATAGCAGCTTCAGCTTTCTTATTCAGAAGCTGATTAATTTCAAACCGAATGGCCAAAATGGATTTCCCAATGGGAGAATGAATATTAGGGGAGGGCAGTGTCTTAAAAATACTTTCAGCTTCAGCCAATTCCCGTTCCAGATTAAGCAACTGTGATTCTCATTGTCTGCGTCTAGCGGCCGAAACCCCCATAATAATTCCTCGCATTGTGGCTTTAAAAGCCTTCCAAGTTGCACAGGCAGAGGTGTCACTTATAGGGTTTTCTGCAAGAAAAGAGAAGCCTCTTTAATAAGCCAAGGCGAACTCAGGTCCTGAACCAGAAGTGGGTCCAGTCTCCATTGCTTAGTCGGAGAACCCTGGGTCCCAGTGTGCAGAAGTTGGACTAAAGCATGATCAGAAATACAGCAAGGTAGAATTGAAACATCCAAAGTTTTAGTAGTCAGAGTAGCTGATCCAAGCCAGAAATCAAGCCTACTATATGAGTCGTTTGGAACTGGTGAAATGTATAGTCTCTTGTTCTGGGGTGGAACAGTCTCCAGAGATCTACTAGCCCCTGATCAGACAGCATTTGCTGAAGAGCCTTCACACTTCTAGGATGTGTCTCTTTCCGCCATCATTTCTATCCAAAATAGGCATCAAAGTCAAATTAAATCCCCACCAATAAGTAGCGGACAATCCGAGGATTAAATTCCATTGTTACTTCTGCCAACTTATGAAAAAAATGCGGGGTATCACCATTGGGGGCATATACATTGCAGAGAGTGACTGGGCCAGTGGGAGTGTTATAATTGGCCATAACCCATCTGCCATCAGAATCTGCACGTGTCTGGATTAACTTCCAGGGAAGAGACTTATGCACCAAAATCTGGACCCCGTGTTTCCTGGTCAGGGCATTAGAGTGCACTTGCTGGCCAACCCAATCCTTCACCATACGGATGTGATCTTCCCCAGTAAACTTTGTCTCCTGGAGAAAAGCCACTTGAGACCACTTACGTTTCAGGTGTGCAAGGACTTTCTTACATTTTATCGGGGAGTTCAGCCCCTGAACATTCCAGGTGTACATCACAATGTCAGCCATTTAGCTAAGATCCTCAATGTGAACCTAGCGTGTAAAATACTAAAAGGAACTGAGTTGTCCCCAGGCTAGGTATTTTAAGTCACTGCACCGGTCGAAACAAAAAAAACACAGCCAGCAGGGATTAGTTAACTAGACTACAACAACTATGTACTGATACTATACCTAAATAACAAACAACCAAACTAACTTCCTACTCCTATCCAAGAAAGAATGGTAGGATTAAACCGGCTAGCAGCCTAGACAATAGTATATCCTATCGTTCCTGGGGGGTGGACCAGATACTTCTCAGAAGAGGAGAAGATCCCTGGCTACTGTAGAGCATATACCAAAATCCTCTAAAATGGGACAGAAACCAAAGACAAAATCCGCACCTATTAGAGCCTTCTACGGATCTGCCAACTGTCCCTTCTTAAGGGGGGGAAGGGTAACAGTTCTGTGACCAAGTCTTTGGACCAGTTTACTACCCATCTGTAATAGAGAAATCAAAGTCCCCTCGTACCAACATAATGTCATCAGATGCTACTATAGGACATCCCCCTAACTTAAGCATCTGGTATATACTTAAACATTAGTCCTTCTATTGAATATTTACCAACATTCAGTAGATCCTACGTACATACTGAGCCATGCACTTCGTAGTCTGAATAGAAGTATGAGGTGCAGCCCAATCACTACCACATACCTAGGAACCATTGTGTTACCTCTGGCAGTGTATAAGTTCTAAATATCATCTGTAGCGTCCAGTTAAATCCCTTATTCTCCTCCCACTAGGCCCACGGACCAGACTACAGCAAGGGGTGAGACACGTGTCCTGAGAAAGACGGTGGAGTCCCAACAATGGGTAAAGGACAGGCTGAGAAGGGAGATAGGGGAAATCATACTGGATGCCTCTTACACCCAGGGATTCATACTTATCACGAGAGGATATTCAAGCACCCCCTGACCTCATGAATTTACCTCCTACAATATAGGACCACATATCCACTTCCCTTTTAACCCCAGCAACTGCCCTCCGAGTGGACCACCTTTGGCAGCAGATCATCTATCTGAACATATTAACTGGTATACTTCGACCATACACCTTCTGAAAGTAAAACCACTTTCTCCAAGGGCTTCCCCCTAGTACAACTCAAGAAGCCATACCTATTCCCACCCGCAAAATTACAACATTAGATTAACAGCAATTCAAATACTTATCTAACAGTGAACAGATTAATCCAAAGAAAGAAAAGTCCCAATGCTCATGAAGTTTTCAGCTGCTTTCCCTCTTCTGGTTCTTGATCCGCGGAATGACCGAGGGGGGAGCCTGGAGCCGGAAAGTCCAGTGATGTACTTGCTGCAACTCTGCGCATGCCATAAGGACTATCCTTATGTGGTTCTTCCTGACAACTTCCTTCCAAGTGTCCCCCGCCACTCTCCATTACTTCGCATACTTCTGCAACAGGAAAATCGCTCAAGATCACAAACCTGTTTTGTGCAAAATAGGGACTAACATATTCTATCTGATCTTCACCCTCTGCCTCTAGGGGAGGAGATGTCAGATTGTCAACACTGTTCCTCCTATCTTGTGGATGGCCCCATTTAGTGTGCGGGGAGGATGGAGGCCTCTTTCGAACTTTCGAATTCCTGGGTTCTAATCCCACCAGGGGCGCAGATTGGGGAGAAGTAACAGGAGGATCAGCAGCTGAAATGGAAAGTCGCTGGTTGTTTCCCGCCTGACTGGTAGATTGAGAAGTCAAACCTCTTGGCAGATATTAACAATATATTCCAGAGCCACCTCTGAAGATGAAAATTGCTGAGTCGTACCATTCATTGAAATTTGCAGCGTGGCCAGATATCTTAAAGTGAAAGGGATCTTTAAAGCATGTAACTTCCTTCGGACTTCAGTGAAAGCTTTACGCCGAGCTGCAAGTTCCTTCGAGTAATCTTGAAAAACCATGATCTTATGACCCTGCCATTGTAATTGTCCAAGCTCTCTCGCCCTCGTCTGTATTGCTTCTTTTTCGGCAAAATTCAAAATTCTAGCCAAAATGGGGCGGGGTCGTTCCCTCTGGGCAGGCCTAGGCTGGGCAGTATGGTGAGCTCGCTCCATAGTAATTTTAGTGCCCTGGGGAGCTTCAAAATTTCTGGCAGTGCCTGCTGCAAAAATGGCAAGACCCTCCCCTTCTCACAGCCCTCCGGAAAACCCAGTAGGCGCAGATTATTCCGCCTACTCCTATTCTCCAGGTCGTCCACTTTGTCCTGTAGTTGAATTATCTTAGCTGCCTGCTCTCGCATTAGGGCCGAGTGACTAAGAGTGAATCCTCCTGCATGTTTGCCTTTTGCTCCACTACGTCAACTCGGGCACTAATTTGCTGGATAGCGACAGCTGAGTTACTAGCTGCCAGTGTGAGATTATCTATGCTGGCCATAATTGAAGCGAAAATTTCCCTGATCAAGGGCTCCTCTCGTTCCTTTGCTGCCTGCGCCATCTTTTGCAGCACGTAGAGCTGGGCCGCGGATTCCTTCACTCGCGATGCGCTTTGCCACTGAATCCCTGAATTCAAAAGCTCCCGTTCCGTTGAGGCAAAGTTTAGGCAGCCTGGTCCGTTAAAATCAAATATGAAATCCTCCCCAAAGGTAGTAAATTTCGGGTTCTTGGCTCCGTGTGAAAGGAACTACGCAATTAAGTCGCCATCTTATCAGAGCGCTAACCACGCCCCCTCCTAAATGACTATTGACTGGTTTGCTGTCTAGCATTTGCAATTATCTGCTCAATGTCCACTTTAGTTGTCTGTATGAGCTGCTAAACTGCTGTAATTTCTTGTGCTAATTTAAATACTGTATAACAATGTGTCACAGCTCCCCTCCTCTTGGCAGCATAGCACTAATGCCTGCTAAACTGGTTAGCACTTGTAAGCAGTTATCCTAGTCTTCAGGTTTTAAATTTAGTGGTATTCAGTTCAAAAGCCATTAGCACTACACTCAATTGAAATTTGATAACCTGTGGCTGCCTTACATAAATTGTGAAAGGTGGCTCTTGAGGGAGAGAGAGAACCCCAGAGGAGGAAAAAGCAACTTTGGTTTGGGGGGATTCAATTGTCAGGGGAATTGATTTGGGAATAGGAACAGGGGCAGAGAAGGAGGTCAGGTGCCTATGTGGCACCATTACCCAGAGTGATGGGAAACATATACTAGGGATCACTAGGGTAACAGAAAGGAAGAGGAAGCTGGATGTCATTGTCCATCTGGGGATCAATGACCTGAGTACAGATGTGGCTGGGATAATTCTGGTGGAGTTTAAGGAACTGGGGAGTGACCTTAAACAGGTGGCACACTCAGTGGCTTTCACTGAGGTGCTGCATCGGTGTGACATGGGGGAGGAGAGGGTTCTATGCACCAGAAACATCAACTTATGGCTGAAGGTATGGTGCTGAGAAGAGGGATTTGGTTACATTGGAGATTGGAGGCTCTCCAGGGAGGATTAGGGCATATACAGGGATGATGGCCTGCATCCATCTGGGAAGGGAACCACAGTTCTCAGTGGATGGTTTAAACGTTACTTTGATGAGCATTTAAAGTAGCTGAGGGGGTTGAGGAAAGAACCAGGGAGGTAGAAACTGCCCCCTAGAGGCTGAACTAGAGAGTAGGTAGATCCCAAGGGGAGAGGAACCCCCAGGTAGCAAATTAATAAGAGAAGCAGGGTGACAGCAAAGGAGGGGAAGGGGAACAGAAACATAAAAAAAAGAGGGGGAAGGGGCCAAAAAGAAAAATGAAAAACAAGCAGAGTGCTAGCAAATTCTGGTATGCCATCTGTGGAAATGCTAGACAACTAGGCAATAAGATTTCAGATCTACATACCATCATGGCAGAGGTCTACATGAACATGCCATTACAGAGTTATGGTGCACTGAAAACCATGACTTTGACATGGCTATACCAGATTATACTCTGTTCAGGGAAGACAGGGTGGGATGGAGTGGAGGGAGTGTGGTTCTTTTTGTGAAGGAAAGCATTAAAGTGATGGAGACACAGAGAATACAGGGAGGCAGAGGTACTGTGGTTCACCCTGGAGTTGCAGAACAGAGCCCCTGTTTGCATCAGCATGATCTACAAACCTCTGTCACAAGGGGAAGAGCTAGATAAGGTACTATTGGAAGACATAGGCAAAATGGCAGAAAAGGGGGATGACCCACTATTATGGGACTTCAATCTGGTGGATGTAGATTGGAGCATCTGAGCTGCAACCTCATGTAGAAGCAGGGGCATCCTTGACTCCCTACAGGAGGAGTTCCTCAGGAAACCAGTCAGTCAGCCCAGACATGATGGTGCATTATGGGGCCTGCTTCTCACTAACATGGACAGTATTGCAGACATCAAGGTGGGAGGACACCTGGGGATCAATGATCACTGGATGGTGTGGTTCAAAATAAAGATGGCTGCAGGACTGGCCCAGTGGTGCTGAGGGTTGAGGCGCTTGACGCCACACCTTGCACCGCACCAGTGACCCAGGTTCAGGAATGGACTCGGGCTGCCAGAGGTTGACAGGGAAGAGGGTGTATTGAGCATCCCTGGACTGCTCTCCTCCCTCTAGGGTGGGCTGAGGAAGCACATCACACTGGAGCAGCCCCTGGTGATGACCAGGGGCAGCGCAGGGATGTGCAGTTGCAGTGCCAAGGAGTTGAGCATGGCAAGATGTCCATGTAAGCACAGCACATTATTGCACTGCAGGCTCCTGGGGACAAACATAGAGCAGCTTGATGGCTGCACTCCCACCAATCCAAATGACTGTTGTGGAATCGTGCTGGGGGGTCTGGTCCAGTCTGGCCCAGTGAGGTAAGGGGAGACCCTCCAGTGGGTTGGGGCAGCTGCACTGGACCCCTACTATGCGAGTGAGCCTGCTGCTCTCTGGGGTGGTGGGGGCTGGATGCCCCCACCAGTAGTGCTGCAGAGGCACATAAACAAGGAGGTGATAAAAAAATAAATAAAGATGGCTTCAAAATCAAACCTCACATGGCAAGGGTCCTGGACTTCAGGAGGGCAGATTTCAAAAAGATGGACGAATACCTCAGAGAGATGACTTGGCAGAGTGGGATGACATTGGAAGTGGAGGAACAGTGGGCTTAGCTAAAATGAAGCATAGCAAAGGCAGCAAACCTAGGTGTCAAGCAAGTGAGCAAAGCAAAAGGAAAAAGAGACTACTGTCATTCGTAAAAGAAGTGGCAGAAAAGGTAAAGGGTTGCATTCAGAAGTTACAAAGAGATACAGAAGGAGTAGGATAGGGAGATGTATCGGGGGGAATGGAGGGAAGCAGGGAAAGCTTTATGGAGTGCAGAGGCATAAACCAAAGACAGAATAGCCCAGGTGGTATCAAAAGAGGATAAGACATTTTTTAGGTATGTGTGCAAAAGAGGAAGACCAGGGGAGGAATTGTAAGGTTAAAAAGTAAAAGGGATACTATACAGAGGGGGGACCGGGAAAAGGAAAACATCCTGTTCAAATACTTCTGCTCAGTATTTACAGAGGAAGGGAAGAGGATGGTCCACAACAAAGTAACAGGAGTTTTGAAGTGGGGAGAGATAGACACTAGTCCTTTTTCAGAGGACAGAGTCCTGATGGCACTCACTAATCTAAAAGTGGAAAACAGAGATGGGGCCAGATGGGATACATCTAACAGTGTTGAGGTATGTATTGGCTGTGCCGCTAACAGTGCTATGTAACTGATCACTGGAAACAAGAGTGGTTTGGGAGGACTGGAGGAGAGAAGCTGCTGACAATTGCTGTATATGCTAGTCAACCTGACACCGGTGGTGGGAAAGTTAATGGAAACACTGCTGAAGGAAAGACTTGTGGAATATTTTAAATCTAGTGGGTTACCAGTCCCATGGCAGCATGGGTTCACAGGGAGGAGATCACATTAAACAAATCTGATAGATTTCTTTGACTGGGTGACCAAGGAATAACATCAGGGTGGGGAGCTGGACATGGCATACCTAGATTTTAGTAAAGCTTTGAACATTGTTCTAGATAGCAGACTAGTAAGCAAACTGGGTTGCTTAGTGGTGGGTAAAAAGTTTGTAAACTGGGTAAGAAATTGGTTAGGGGATAGACAACAGATGGTGACTGTAAACAGAGTTCACTCTGAGAAAGGGAGGGCAACCGGTTTGGTGCCTCAGGAATCAATGCTGTCAGTGGTCCTCATTAATGTCTTTATTAGTGCCATTGCAGAGAAACTGGAAGGGAAGATCTGCATCTTTGTAGATGACATCAAGATCTGCAACCTTGTGGATGCTCCTGAAGGGTAGAAAGAATAAGCAGAGATCTGAGAAAACTCAAGGAGTGATCAAGGGTATGGCAGTTGGGTTTCAATGTGAAAAAGTACAAAATTATGCACTTAGGACACAGAAACCTGTGAAAAGATTAATAAGCATTTGTCAATGCTGGACGTTCGCTTGCAGGTATTTGCAGTGGTGTTTGGCATGTATGGTGCTTTACCCTAATGCCCTGTGCGATTGCTGGTATTTGCACAATAAATTGTCAGCATGACCTTTTTGTTACCCCCATTGTGCGCTACATAAGCGGAAACACGTTTTGGGCAGGATGTGAAAAATGACAGCTGTACTGCTCATAAGGAAGTGTGGTAAAATGGCAATGCTGAAAATCTGGAGTGGAAATATTGAAAATTCGCAAAGCTAGGAGCGTGCGTGGGAACTGTGCAATGCACTCTCGTAAAACAGTCATTGTTAGGAATTTTTTCACCAAATTGTCAACACTGGCATTTTAAAACTTCTGCTAATGAACAGTGTCACTGTGATGTCTCACTGTGTGCCATACATTGATTTGCACACCGACTCGCATTGTTGTACTACATGGCGGAAACACGTTTTGGGCAGGATGTGAAAATGACAGCTGTACTGCTCACAGGAGGTGTGGTAAAATGGCAATGTTGAAAATCTGGAGTGAAAATATTGAAAATTTGCAAACTTATGAGCGTGTGTAGGAACTGCACAATGCACGCTCGTAAAACAGTTATTTTTAGGAATTTGTTCACGAATTTTCAACATAGCCATTTAAGATCTCTGCTCATGAACAGTGACACTGTGATTTTCTTAATGTGTCCCATACACTGAGTTCACACAGCGACTGTGCCATTGTGCACTACATGGGCTGAAATACGTTTTGGGCAGCATGTGAAAAATGACAGCTGCAGTGCTCATAAGGAGGTGTGGTAAAATGGCAATGTTGAAAAGGTGGAGTGAAAATATTGAAAATTCGCAAAAATTTGAGCGTGCATAGGAACTGCGCAATGAACACTCATAAAACAGTCATTTCTAGGAATTTTGTCACCAAATTTTCAACACAGCCATTTTAGGACCTCTGCTCATGAACAGTGCCACTGTGATTTTCTTAATATGTCCCATACATTGAGTTCTCACATAGACTGTGCCATTGTGCGCTACATGGGTGGAAACACGTTTTGGGCAGGATGTGAAAAATGACAGCTGTACTGCTCATGAGGAGGTGTGGTAAAATAGCAATGTTGAAAATCTGGAGTGAAAATATTTAAAATTTGCAAAGTTACGAGCGTGCGTAGGAACTGCATAGCACTTACTCATAAAAACAGTCATTTTGAATTTTTCACCAAATTTTCAACACAGCCATTTAAGACCTCTGCTCATGATCAGTGTCACTGTGATTTTCTTAATGTGTCCCATACATTGGTTTGCACACTGACTGCACCATTTATGCGCTTCATGGCGGAAACACGTTTTGGGCAGCATGTGAAAATTACAGCTGTACTGCTCATGAGGAGGTGTGGTAAAATGCCAGTGTTGAAAATCTGGGTGAAATATTGAAAATTCGCAAACCTCTGACGTGCGTGGGAACTGTGCAGCTGCGCTCATAAAACAGTCATTTTTAGGAATTTTTTCACCAAATTTTCAACACTGCCATTTTAAACCTCTGCTAATGAACAGTGTCACTGTGATTTTCTTACTGTGTCCCATACATTGATTTCACACACCGACTGTGTCATTGTGCACTACATGGGCAAAAACACATTTTGGGCAGGATGTGAAAAATGACAGCTGTTCTGCTCATAAGGAGGTGTGGTAAAATGGCAATGTTGAAAATCTGGAGTGAAAATATTGGAAATTCGCAAACTTACTAGCGTGCGTAGGAACTGCACAATACACACTCGTAAAACAGTTATTTGTAGGAATTTTTTCACCAAATTTTCAACATAGCCATTTTAAGATCTCTGCTCATGAACAGTGACACTGTGATTTTCTTAATGTGTCCCATACATTGAGTTCGCACACCGACTGCGCCATTGTGCGCTACATGAGCAGAAACACATTTTGGGCAGGATGTGAAAAATGACAGCTGTACTGCTCATGAGGAGGTGTGGTAAAATGGTAATGTTGAAAATCTGGGTGAAAATATTGAAAATTTGCAAACTTACAAGCGTGCGTAGGAACTGCACTAACACCTAGTAAAACAGTCATTTAATTTTTCACCAAATTTTCAACATAGCCATTCAAGACCTCTGCTCATGAACAGTGTCACTGTGATTTTCTTAATGTGTCCCATACATTGATTTTGCACCGACTGCTCATTGTGCACTACATGGTAGGAAACACATTTTGGTGAGATGTGAAAAATGACAACTGTACTACTCATAAGAAGGTGTGGTAAAATGGCAATGTTGAAAATCTGGAGTAGAAATATTGAAAATTCGCAAACCTCAGCGTGCATAGGAACTGCGCAATGAACACTCGTAAAACAGTCATTTCTAGGAATTTTGTCACCAAATTTTCAACACAGCCATTTTAGGACCTCTGCTCATGAACAGTGCCACTGTGATTTTCTTAATATGTCCCATACATTGAGTTCGCACATGGACTGCGCCATTGTGCGCTACATGGGCGGAAACACGTTTTGGGCAGGATGTGAAAAATGACAGCTGTACTGCTCATGAGGAGGTGTGGTAAAATAGCAATGTTGAAAATCTGGAGTGAAAATATTTAAAATTCGCAAAGTTATGAGCGTGCGTAAGAACTGCGCAACGCACACTCGTAAAACAGTCATTTTTAGGAATTTTTTCACCAAATTTTCAACACAGCCATTTTAAGACCTCTGCTCATGATCAGTGTCACTGTGATTTACTTAATGTGTCCCATACATTGGTTTCGCACACTGACTGCACCATTGTGCGCTACATGGGCGGAAACACATTTTGGGCAGCATGTGAAAAATGACAGCTGTACTGCTCATGAGGAGGTGTGGTAAAATGCCAGTGTTGAAAATCTGGAGTGGAAATATTGAAAATTCGCAAACCTACGAGCGTGCGTGGGAACTGTGCAACACACGCTCGTAAAACAGTCATTTTTAGGAATTTTTTCACCAAATTTTCAACACTGCCATTTTAAAACCTCTGCTAATGAACAGTGTCACTGTGATTTTCTTACTGTGTTCCATACATTGATTTTACACACCGACTGTGTCATTGTACTACATGGCGAAAACACATTTTGGGCAGGATGTGAAAATGACAGCTATTCTGCTCATAAGGAGGTGTGGTAAAATGGCAATGTTGAAAATCTGGAGTGAAAAATATTGGAAATTGCAAACTTACAAGCGTCGTGGGAACTGCTACTATGCGCTAAATAAAACAGTTATTTGTAGGAATTTTTCTCAAATTTTCAACATAGCCATTTAAGACCTCTGCTCATGAACAGTGTCACTGGGATTTTCTTAATGTGTCCCATACATTGATTTAGCACACCGACTTCGCCATTATGCGCTACATGGAGGAAACACATTTTAGTGAGATGTGAAAAATGACAGCTGTACTACTCATAAGAAGGTGTGATAAAATGGCAATGTTGAAAATCTGGAGTAGAAATATTGAAAATTCGCAAACCTACGAGTGTGCGTAGGAACTGCGCAACGCATGCTCGTAAAACAGTCATTTTTTGGAATTTTTGCACCAAATTTTCAACATGGGGTTTTTGGGACCCCTTCTCATGAATGATGTCACTGTCATGGTGCTATTCAGGCCCAAAGGGTGATTTCACACAGTGACTGTGCATGTGAAATCACCCTTCGTGCCCGAATAACACCATGACAGTGACATCATTCATGAGAAGGAGTCCCAAAAACCCCATGTTGAAAATTTGGTGCAAAAATTCCAAAAAATACCTGAGATATGCAATAAAGTTGAAACCCCCCCATCTAGCCCATTATACAGCTTACCGGCATTTCCTCAGTTTGCGGTCACCTTTGAAGAGTGCAGGCGTGTTCCCGGTCCACCGAAGATTGTTGCGCCATCGGAGGTAAGTATGGGGTGATGGGGTGTGTGTGGGAGGCTGGGTGCACAGTGGGTGGGTGTGGGTTGTGGGAGGGGGCTGGGAGATGCGCCATGGGACCCGCTTTTATTTTACAGGTTTTAAAAAAAAGACTGACGTGGGACGTTTGCCACACTGGGGTGGGCTCCCAGCATGGAAAGAAGATGGCTGGGGGCCGAGGAGCTGGCAGGATTGGGCACCGTCCCGGCAAACTGTGGGGGGGTTGAGGGAGCCAATGAGGTTGGGCACCCCGCCGGCAAAAAAACATGAACATCTGCCACGCTGGGGTGGGCTCCCAGTGTGACAGCAGGATAACAGGGGGCCGTGGGCAGATGGGGGTGGGCACCCATCAGCAAACAACGTTGCCACACTGGGGTGGTTCCCAGCGTGGCACCAAAGCTTTGGGGGTGTGCGTGATGTGAGGGGGGCGGCGTGATGTGGTGCTCAGTGGCAGCGGTGCTTTGCTTTGAAGCAGAGGAACACTGCTGTCATACAGAGCTCCTGCACCCATTGGTGCAGGACCGCCATGCCTGCTCAAGGGAGCAGTGCATTGGATGGGAGAGGCACTCCTCCAAAGTGTGCTACTCTCCCAAAACGTTCCTTGCGCATGTGCGCAAGCGAAAGTAAAAATGGATATAGTGGTATTGACAACAACCAAGCAGGAAAAGCTACCTAGTAATCTTATTAGATGACTTAAAGGTGGCCAGGAAGTGCGACAAGGCATTTGGGAGGGGTAGTGGGATGCTGGGTTGCATAGGAAGGGCATCACCAGCGGAAAGAGGGAGTAAGTGTTGCCCCTGTAAGACCCCATCTAGACTGCTGTGTCCAGTTCTGAAGAAGATTCATGTAAGTCAAAGCATCAGGGAATTGTTGAGAGGCTTCAGTGGGTATCTAGCCCAGTTTGCACCATGCACTATGCACTTTGCTTAAATAGTTTCCAGAGTTTTAACTTTTGTTTGTAATAATACCATAGTTGTGAACTAATTTGAACTTTTTTTGTCTGAATGTGCCATAAAGGAGTTTGTCTTGTAACTAAAGTTTACGTCTGCTGCCTGCATTTTTTTATGCTTACTGGTAGTGTGATCCACAATTCATTGGAACTTGTGAACATACTAAGGGTTCTCAACCTGTCCTCATATCTGCTGTCCCAAAGCCCTAATTAATTTGGTGGCCCTGCATTTCACCCTGTCGACTGACACAGTGTCTTGCTCCAGGTGAGATCTAACCAGGGCCTTGTAAACTGAAAGGATGGGTAACAGTTTGTCCTCTAAATATAATAACACAACTTGTTTGCAGCCATGTGATTTCTCTGTTTATACAGTAACAAGAAATACAGTATATCCAGTTAGTGACATCGTAGAATTCCCTGTTGTAATTTTATTATCCATCCATTTGATTATTTTTGCCAGTATAACACTTCATCTTACAGATTGCTAATTTTGTTTTGATGGACTGTCCGCTTTCTTCAATAATTCTTTTAATTATTATGGAACATCATTAAACACAAACTGGTAACTAAATTTGACATTATGAAAGCATTAGGGTAAAGGAATATTAGATCTTTATATATCACATATTGAAATGAAGCAAGGTCAGTGCACATGTATGTTAGCCTATATTAATTGATAATGATCATACTCTTATAACACACTAAGCATTGACTAACTGAGCCTTCTATTAAAAATTACATTGATTTCCTTGTGCCATTAGGGCATTTTGTTTCCCAGATTTAAAAGAAACAATTTCATAATGCATACAGCTTTCTCCTTGAAACTCTGATTTTGCAAAAAAGATCATTAATACACAATAAAGTGAGTGTCATTTTTCTTGCTTCCAGAATTCATTTATATGCACATGTGTATGTCTGCCTTTGATATGCATAACTGTAATTGAGCATTAACACTGATTGCTATAAAACCTTATGTCTGCTCTATGTACCTTGCCCTCTAACTCAATTAAACCCAGTTTAACTATTTAAAGCTCATATATAATTATTCAGAGATATTATTAAACATTTTTATAAAATACAGTGATGGCTACTAGCCTATACAAATTATTCTTTCTTTCTTTCTTTCTTTCTTTCTTTCTTTCTTTCTTTCTTTCTTTCTTTCTTTCTTTCTTTCTTTCTTTCTTCATTTCTTTCTCCCTCCCTCCCTCTACAACATTTGGGCAATATAGTAAAATGACTATTATTTATTTATTGATGTTAACATTTTACCAGGAAAGGTATACTGAGCTAGTAGCAGCTCATTTTCAAATGTGTCTGGGCAGGGGGTAGGGGTGAACAATACAATACCGTGAACTACAGTAACACAAAGTCATACAATGCATAATAATTAAAATAGCAGCAGTGAAGCAAAAAGCACCAACTAATGACAATTAATGACTACCCATAGACAAAAAGCAAATACAAATATAAAAACAAGGGTAGTGTGCATCATATCACAGCATCAGATAAAGGACCAGAAACATTAAATGTATAGGCAGGATACAGGGGCAAGAGCATCTGGACACAATAATGCTACTGTAGGCTAACCAGGAATGGAGCTCTCAGTGGGAGGATGTAACATATGAGTAACAATGCAAATTAGGGGAACTAGTGCATAATTACAGATTTAGAATGTTATTCTGACCAATGGATGTAAAGATTATTAGAAGTCAGTTGCCAGTGCTGGAGTGGGTCACGATATCATGATAAGGAGTTTCAGAACAGAAGGAATAAAAACAGAATGAATAGGAGGGGGAGTTGTAATGAGAGTAAGTAATGGAGGAGGGGCACATAATAAGGGAACTAAGATAAGGGTTATGGAGCAAAACTAGAATTTCGAGATTTATTAAGCATAGTGGATGAGGCAACTAGCTTTAAGTCAGGGGAAAGGAGTAGGAGGAGAACTAGTGGGAGCAGTGGTGAGTGTGAGGAGGAACAGTCAAAAATGAAAAGACAGAAGGAACGAAAAGGGGCTAGTCTGGCAAGGGTGGGTTTGGGACCTTACTATAAATAACATAGCAATAGTCAAAAAACTGGAGGATCATCATAATGATGATCTATCTGTGGATAGGGAGAGGTATATATTTTTACTTCTTATAGTGCCCCTAACTTAGGGTGGAGTTTTTTATGAATGGCATCCATGTGGCAGGGGATATTGAAGCACTGGACCAATTAAACCTCAAGATAGTTGAATGAAGCAACTTCTTAATTATGACACCATCAATATTCTTCAAAACTGTGTGGGACTGTGTTCTAGCCAGATGCTACCTGATGGCAATGGTGACTGAGACAGTTTTCTTTGTATTGAGTATAAGCTGATTTATATATAACCAGAGTTGGATGTTTGTAAAATCCTATTTGAACTGAACAACCAGATCACAGGTGAAGGTTTTGAAGGCAAAAAGCATCATGTCTTCTGCATACATATGTATGTAGGATGAGGCACAAGCTTTAGGAAGGTCATTGAGGAATATAGAGGACTATACTGAGCCAAGGGCAGAGCCTTGGGGTAAACCTGAGCAGATTGGGACTCAGGAGAGTATATGTGTGTGTGTGTGGGGGGGGGGTGTGTGTGTGTGTGTGTGTGTGTGTGTGGTGGTGGTGGGAATATGAATCACTCAGACTGCTTAAGACCTACTAACCAGGTTGGAGTTGAACTATCTGACTGATTTACCAGAGAGTCCTGCTTTTTAATTTTTTTAATAGTACTTTATCCTCCTTCACAGTCCACTTACATCACCTCTAGGACCTCCCCAACTGTATATTACCTCACTTGGTGAGTAGGTGCCATGGATTCTGGTGGTGATGTGCCTGCATGGTTACAGCATTGTGCTGATGATGGAGGTTCTTTCCTCTTGTTACTCCCTATGAGTTGGAGCCAGCAGCATTTAATGGTGTACATGGACAGCATGAAGGCACTGTACCCCCCAACACCTGCCACTATGCCACCTAGCCTGTTCTGTGTACTGTAGCAGCCAAGGAGCAGTATATGTTGTCCCCCACCCCATAGGATGAGTTAGGTCAGTTTTATTATTTGACCATAATAATAAAAGATCATTACAAACATTAGTACAAAAAGGATAAAAATATATTAAAATCAAAATTTTGATAGACACGTATATTTCTAAAATATCATAATTCCTTTTCTGTTTACATAAAATAGGTACAGATAACAAGTAGTACTTAAACTCCAACAGTGGTTTTATGTTCAGCAATACTGATCATTCTCCTTTTCACCTTTTGGACAGAAACTGTATAGTGAGCAAATTCAAGGGGGAGTGAGCTGGATGTCATTATCCACCTAGGGACAAATGACCTGACTGAAAATGGGATCAAAGCAGTGCAGCAGGAGTTTTGGGAGTTGGTGAGGGGCCTTAGACAAGTAGCACACATGGTAACTTTCTCAGAAGTGCTACCTGTCTATGGCATGGATAAGGCTAGGGTACTCTGCACCATGGGATTCAATGACTGCTTGAAAAACTGGTGCAGAGCTCAGGGATTTGGTTTCACTGGGGACTGGGGCACCACCTGGAGGGATGCAGACCTATACAGGTGTGATGGTCTGCATCAATCCACGAGGGGGAACCAGGATCCTAGGTGATAGGTTTAAATGCTTCATTGGCAAGCATTTAAACTAGCCAAGGAGGGAGGCACTGAAAAGGAGAAGGGAAATCCTAACCCCTCCAATAAAATCAGGGTAGTTGGTGAGGTAAACACCAAGATAGAGCAGTCAATAGAGAGAAGGGCAGGAGTAAATGGAGAAAAAGACAAAGGCAGTAAGGATAGGGATGGGGCAAAAATAAATAAAGCCATAAAAAATGGAGGGTAATGAGTACCAATGCCCATAGTCTAGGTTAAAAGCTACCTGAAATGGCATTGATGGAAGAGGGATGTCTGGATATCGTGGCAGTCACAGAAACACAGTACACAGAGAACCATGACTGGGATGTCAACATACCAGGGTACACAATCTACAGGAGGGACAGGGAAGGAAGAAGAGGAGGAGGAGTAGCTCTCTATGTAAGGGAAGGGATCAAAGAAACAGAACTAAAGGGTAAACAGAGAGGAGAGGAGACACTGTGGGTCACCATGGAGACTGGAAATGGCACCATAATCTGCAAAGGGGTTGTATTCAGACCCTCCTCTCAAGGGGAGGAAATGGACAAGGAAATGATAGAAGGCATCCTTATGATGGCAGAGAAAGGGGAGATATTGGTGTTGGGGGACCTGGATATGCCCGATATTAAGTGGAGCACCTTTGCTGTAGCCACATGCAAGAGCAGGACCATTCTCGATGCTCTACAGGGGGCATGCCTCAGACAGCTAGTTTTGGAACCCACTCAGGAGGGAGCAATCTTAGACTTCATACTCTTAAATGGCGATGGAGAAAGGATCTCCAATCTTGAAGTGGGTAGCCATCTGGGAAAAAGTGACCACCAAACAGTGTGGGTCAGGATCAACTTAGTTGTAGAGTCAAGCCATACAAAAGTGAAGGTACTGGACTTCAGGAGGGCTGAATTTGTCAACATGGGAGAGTGCCTCAGAAAAGCACTAGCAAACAGGCAAGAAGATGGGGTGGAGCAACAATGGGGAAACATCAAAACCGCCATCACAAAGGCAACAAGCCTTTGTGGGAAGTAAATAAACAAATCAGAACAAAAGAAAAAAAACACTATGGTTCTCAAAAGAAGTGGCGGGGAAGGTAAGGGAGAAAAAGATAGCATTCAGGAAGTATAAGGAAAACACAGAAGGAGCAGGACAGAGATCTGCAACAGTTAAAGCAGAAGGAAGCAGGGAAGGCAGTCAGAATAGCGAAGGCCCAAACCGAGGAAAAGATAGCCAACTCAGTTAAGAAGGGGGATAAAAGCTTTTATAGGTGCATTAGGGAGCAAAGAAAGACTAAGGCAGGGATACTGAGGCTGAATAAAGAGGAAGGTGGTTGGGCAGAGAGCGACAGTGAAAAAGCAGGGTTACTGAATGAATAATTCTGCTCAGTATTCACAATGGAAAAGCAAGGGGAGATACCTAATCCAGTCAATAGAAGCACTCTGGATGGGGGGGTTGATATTAGTCCTTTCATAGAAGAAAGGGTTCTGAAAGAACTCTTAAAACTGAAGGTGGATAAAGCAATGGGGCCTGATGGAATTCACCTCAGAATTCTAAAAGATCTAAGGGAAGAGTTAGTAACACCACTGACTACACTCATGGCAGGATGGTATGGTACCTGAGGTCTGGAGGAGGGTGGATGTGACTCCCCTTCACAAAAATGGGAGCAAGACAGAGGCAGGATACTACAGACCTGTCAGTTTGACCTTAGTGGTAGGGAAAGGCATTTGACACAGTCCCGCACAAATGATTAATAAACAAATTAGCCAGCCTGGGAGTGGGTCCCAGGGTGGTACCTGGGTAAAACACTGGCTGGACAACAGGACACAGTGGGTAATAGTAAATGGAGTCCACAGTGAAGAAAGGGGGGTTACTAGTGGGCTACCACAGGGTTCAGTACTGGGGCCGGTCCTTTTTAATGTCTTTATAAGTGACATTGCAGAGGGACTGGAAGGGAAAGTATGTCTCTTTGCAGATGACACAAAGATCTGCAACAGGGCTGATACGCCAGGTGGGGTGGAAAGGATGAAAAGGGACTTGGCAAGGTTGGAGGAATGGTCAAATGTATGGCAGCTTAGATTCAACGCAAAGTATGCACCTGGGAAACAAAAACCCAGGAGAAGAGTACACAATGGGGGTGAGATACTGACAACAACAAAAATGGAAAGGGACCTGGGGGTAGTCATATCAGATGACCTGCAGGTGGGCCAGCAATGTGAGAAGGTAGTAAGAAGGGCTGGGGGGATACAGGGATGCATAGGGAGAGGCATCACCAGTAGAAAACAGGAAGTTGTTGGCCCTCTGTACAGACAGTTAGTAAGACCACATCTGGAGTACTGTGTACAGTTCTGGAGACCCCATCTCTGCAAAGACATAGACAGGGTGGAGGCTGTACAGAGGAGGGCAACCAAAATGGTGCAGGGTCTGCACCAGAAGACATATGTAGAAAGACTAAAGGAGCTTAAGATGTATAGCCTCGAGGAAAGGAGGGAGAGGGGGGACATGATAGAAACTTTCAAATACCTCAAGGGAATCAACAAAGTCCAAGAGGGAAGCATCTTTCGGAAAAAGAGATGTGCAAGAACAAGGGGCCACAGTTTGAAGATAAAGGGGGGATGGATCAGAGGTAATGTGATGAAGTATTTCTTCACAGAGAGGGTTGTAGATGCATGGAACGGCCTTCCTGAGGAGGTTGTGGAGTCAAAAACAGTGGGGGAATTCAAGAATGCATGGGACAGACATAAGACAATTCTAGTGGGTGGTAGGAGATTGTAGGCTTTTGATTAACTAGGATCTGCAGCTTATCCGTTAGGTAGGGAAATGGGCAGACTGGGTGGGCCAAGCGGTCCTTATCAGCCATCAAATTCTATGTTTCTATGTTAATGATGTAGTCATCAACTACAGTAAACAGAATATTTCAGTTTTCATTTTTATCAGTACAGTCTAGAGAATTGAGTATTTGGTGTTATCCAGTAGCCCCTAGCCATATGGTACCAGTAGCATTTTAACATTATATGGTTCAGATTTGCCTTGGATTTCTTATTACATTTGCAGAACTCATCTTCAGGATTAGACAATTTATTGAATCTGGCCAAAATGGTAGCCTGTGATAATGGTGACTATGACGGAGTGCTTTCAAAAAGGGTGACTCAATCACTGCGCCTGTGCACAGGCTACCTGGCAGGGAGGGTGACCAGATAGGGTGTTGGTCGAATATGGTGATGTGATGTCGCTATGTACACATGTAAACAGGGGGGTGGGGAGAGACCATGCCATGGGATGGGCGGAAGGGGAGGGAGGGTTTGTGGGGTGTAGTGTGGTAGTGGGCTGCCGAGCTGGCCATGTGGTGTGGTGGGTTGGTGGTTGGCTGAGGTTGAGAAGGTGCCAGGCTTGGTTCTGGGCTCGCTCATGGTTTTTGCGCTGGGTCATTTTTTTCTTTTTTACTTTTGCACCTCCCTGACATGCACCTCCCTGGAATTGAGAATCCTTTAGTAGGAGGGTGTGGGTGCGGTTATCCAGTGAACAAGGTGACTATAATTGGGCACCTACAAAAACGGCCACTCAATTACGGCACCTGTGTTCACGGCTATCTAGCAGGTGGGTGACTGGATACTGGGATGGGTGAAATACTGTGAAAGGCAGTATACTGGTATATGCCTGCATGCACATGCATGGGGGAGAGAGGCAGGGGAGGAATGGTATGTGGGGGGGTGTGGCGGGCAGCTGCCAAGCTGGTCTGCTAGCATGTAGGGGAGGATGGTTGGCTGGGAGGTGAAGGGTGAAGGGTTCTGGTCCAGGCAGCACAGTTTTTTTTTTTCCAGGAGGCGACTTTAATTTTTTTATGTTTTTCACCCCCCACGCATGTACCCACCTGGAGTTGTGAATCCATAAGTAGGGGGGGTGCTGGGGGCAAATCCCCCTGTGGGAGGGAGTGCAGTAGGAGCAGCCTCCTGCATTAAAAATAAGACTGGTAGGTCTTAGGCATTGTTTTTGTCTCTGCTGCGAGTGTGCATTTCCGATATTCATTTTTGGTGATGTACATCCACCGTAATGGTGATCGCTATTCCACGATTGGCATTATGACATGAAACCATGGGTGGGTGGTGAAGCTCCTCATAGGGGGGTGAGGGGGGCACAGCCCACTGCACAAAAAAGGAAACCTAAGTCTCGACCATGCTCTTGCTGTTCGCCATGACTGTACATTGCCAAAATTTATTTTCAGTGATGTACACTCACCCAAACGGCGATCACCATTCCATGATCACCATTATCACATGGAACCTGCCAAATCTATATCTGATGGAAACATGTCGGTACTGAATACTGCAAAAGATCACCTATACACAGAATCCTCTAATACACCCAGGTAGTATATGAAACCAAGTTTACAGTCATTGGGTCTGATATTAAAAGAGCCCTTAGAGCAATACATGTTGTGTCTTTCTAAGAGTTGTTGCATACTCTGAGTGCACCAAGGACCCTGTGTTCAATTTTATAAAAAGCAGAGTCCCAGTGCCAAATTCCCTGGGTTTTCCACAAGTCTCTAGGAGTGCCAAACAGTTGGTGCCTCTATGGATATTGCCATAGGGATCCAGACCCCCCTGCTTGGTACAACATAAGAGGGGTCAGGATATTGGGGGGGGCAACATGCCAAGATGATAGCAGAGGAATGACGGTCATGGGAGGTGACGGTGGGGGTATCATGGAGACAGTTATGCTCATAAATGTGCATTTATGTGCAACTGCAGAGCATGTTTGCAGTAGTTTTATTGTAATGCATATACATTGGAGTGCTGTTATATACATATGCCCCCCAAGCCCCAACGTCCCCCATAAAAAACTAAACATCTTCCCCTTGGGGTCTTGTGGACCTCCTCCTCCTCTTCCTGATCTCCCCCATTAATGTGTATATACCCTTCCCTGGTGGCAGAGCGAACCCCCCTCCCTAGTCATGATCACCTCCATATAGTATGCTATCAATATCCCTGGTGGTCTAGTGAACCCCCACCCTCTCACCCCATCAGGTAGTGTCCCACCATCTCACTCCGCCCCCCCATCATTAATTGGAGCTGGCAACTAGCTCAGCCCTCCTCTTACTACCATGATTGGCCACTGACTGAGCTCTCAAGGAGCACCTACTGTATACAGTACAGTCTCATTGATTGACAGTTGCTCTCATTTAGTGTTGTGCAAAACTGAGATATAATATATGGATTTCCCTTTTTCCCATAAGGAAGCCATGGCATCATTTGCCATTATAAAGGAGCGTTTATAACGGCAAACACGCACACAGTTTCCCTCACTCTGCTTATGCACCCGTGCAGTTCACCATGTCTCGACCACATCGCTTGCCTTCTCGAAGAAAAGTCAACTGCTGTCAGCCACAGTAACACGGCAGTAACTTATATTATTTTTTAACAATTCTGGTAAATTCCACAGTTACAGGGACAAACACTCATTTTCAAAGATTTTAAAACCACACACACCTTCACCGAAGGAAAACGGAGCACAGCCCCCCTCAACCAAACAATCTCTTTTATTTTATATAATTGCTGTGACAAAAAGGGGAAACCCAGTAATTATATAAAATAAAGTATGAAGTGATGTGTGTAAACTCAAAGTTTACACACACCCTCGGGGTTAGATGCTTGCACAAACACCTCTAGTTTTGCTCTGGGGGTTTATGTAGCATCTAACCCTTGAGTGTGTGTAAACTTCTCATTACACACATATCACCCCATACGTTATTCTCTACATTTTGCCTGGTGAAATATTTCATGTACTTCCACAATTACGCAAAATTTTTTGCCTAGACAAAACAAAATTTTGACTTGTTTTCTGATTTCGCGTAATATTGAAATTTCTCATAAAATACTTTGGTCGGCCAATTTCACCCATTAATGTTTAAAATTTCACCTTGTGGTGAAATTTGCCAGTGGAACTTTTGATTATGCCGGCGAAAGTTTGCTCCAAAAGCAAAATGTGCAAGGCATTGTGGGAAAATAGGTAAAATATCACACGCAGCTTGTTTACAGCTCATTATGCTGTGCATTGAGTTGGCGAACAGTCTGTTATGGTGTATCAGAGCCAATTAAACCTTTTAAAACCTCTTCAAAACTTTTTTTTTGAGAGCTAATTGCTCCAAAATCTACAGTTTTTCGTAGTCCTTCTACGGAACATTTTCTAGTTTTGTGGATTTTTGCATAACACTTAGTTTAATTAGGTTTTCCTTTTGTCTGTGTTTTTGAAGTAGTTGAGTAGAGTAGGGTAGGAGTGTAAATCAGTGGTGCAGGCTATTGCCAGCCTTTACACACAGATTACTCACAAATTGTGAGTAATTTTGTGCTATTATTTCTTATTAATTTTGCTATACTGTATCTTGTCATTTTTTTTTCTCTATGACTTTACTCTGCCTGTCTAAGAGTTCCTTCTGCTGCTGTTAGCCTGTGTTATATACATCATTCTTTGGCTTTTAGTTGAGTCGAATTCTAAAGATTTAAGCACACAGAGCTGATCCATTATTTAATATTTTTTTTTGTGGTTAGTTCTGTTTGCAGGAGTGTTAACTTGTGTCACTTAAACTGTGAGAATCAACAGTTCTATATTTTTTTGTGTAGAAACTTAAGTACTTTTACCTGATCACTTTAACTTGTCCATTTACAGTTTCACTGGTTTGTTAAATTTCTCCCCTGCATTTTATTGCTGTAGCCTGCCTCTGCACATTGCGTAGCGTTCTTCTGTTAATCAACTTACCTTACCCTTTCTCCGTTACAACATTGTTTTTAACACCTGAAGTGAGCAGTATAAAAAATTATATGAGTTGTCCAGACACAGGTGATCTGTATTTAAAGTCAGTCACTTGTGCCCTTTTACCCTGTGTATGTTGTTTTAATTCCTGTTTGGGGAAAGAAAAAAGTTGCCTTTTTGGTTTTACTAGAATAGAGTACCTACCATATACGGTATTATTCATATTCTTAAGTGCTGCTACCTGTCCTGATTGTGTTTGGACTTGTGGAATCTAGTACTGTAGGTGTGACATGTGAGGTGTTATTCACAAAGTTAGTAATACATCCTTTCTTGATATACTC
The DNA here is from genome assembly GCA_016271365.2 of Neoceratodus forsteri. Classification (NCBI taxonomy): domain Eukaryota; kingdom Metazoa; phylum Chordata; order Ceratodontiformes; family Ceratodontidae; genus Neoceratodus; species Neoceratodus forsteri. Next base: position 852,439,328 of record CM057458.1, read on the forward strand.
CCAGAGAAAGGCAAAGCTTTAAGCAGCAGTCAGCAAAAATGCCTGCTAAGAGATGACCCAGTACAAGAGGGAAATGTGGCAAGAGGTATGAGGGAGCTAAGAAGTCTGCTGAAAAGAGTACAACTTCAGTTCCAGGTCCCACTCCCCACAGCAGTGAAAGTACATGTATGTTTGCATCAGTGTCTTCTGGTGTGGGCTCTGGTGGTGCAGCAGGTACCAGCAAAGGAGTTGTTGGAAGTACTAACATACCTGTGTCTTACTTTTGTAAGGCTCAAACTGTTGCATCCATGCTGGTGGGGGATGATGACAGTGAAAAGAAGGGATTAGGAGGCACTGACACCAGCACAGGAACAGTAGTCCAGGAGGAGGGTGATACATCTGTCAGTGTGACTGCCCCTGTTCCTGCAGGAGCTGGTGATGATAGTGTTCAACCAGAGTCTGATAATCCTGGAGCTAGGGATAGTCAGCTCTCTGAGATGGTTGTAGAGAAAGAAAAAGGTTCCGTGCTACAAGAACATAGTGATAGGGAGGAGGAGGAGGAGGACAAGGACATCGTCACTATTGTGGTGATGATGACGACTGGGATGATTCTACATGGAAGCCTGAGTTAAAAAAGGTCAAGGGTGATGTAGGCCATTTACATGTACAGGCCATGGGTCTGTCTGTTACCAAGCCTATAAGAAAACCTTCAAGCAGTCAAGTAATCCCCTCTCCCAAAGGCAGTCTTATGGAAGTGATGAGAGCAGCCCAAAAAACACATTCTTCCACACCTGTTCCTGAATTATCCCAGTCCTAGAAACATCTTAAGTCCAGAGGTCTAAAGTCCCTAGTCTGGGACTTTTATATGCTTGATCCTGCTGATGAAACCAAAGCAATATGCCAACTTTGTCAAGCACTTGTTAGTTGTGGAGAAAAAGGGAAGCTGCATAGGCATCGGTGGCCAACATACCCACCTGAAAAACAAGCACCTGTTGAGATGGCAGCAACACTAGAAGGATGCCAGATCATTGGTGGCAACACTCTCGGCAAGTTAAATGTTGTAGAGCAGGAGGAGAGAGGGCAGAGTGGGTTGGTGGTGGAGGAGGATGGTGAGTAATCCTTTGATCTCTCAAGTAGTGGCAATAGCAGTGGAGGTGCCAGTCCCTCTCCCTCGAGTCTGAAAAGTACACCACCACACTCACAAGCAACCAAAATAACTGGTTTCATGCGGTCTACACAGTCCCAAGAGTCAAGTGTTACCCCTAAAAGAACATTATTGCTGCCACAATACAGCGTTCTGGTCAAACACCCCCAAAGATGCAGCCCACTCTGAAAATCATCCATGAGCGGCATACAAAGTACCCCCCAATCATGCTGCTGCATGAGAGTTAAATGCTGCCACTGCTGATATGCTGGCCATTGATCTGTTGCCATTCTCATTCATGGAGAATGCTGGTTTCTGCTGGTTGATGGCCCATGCCTGTCCAAAATGGCATGTTCCATCACGAACCTATTTTTCTAAGTGTGCCATGCTAGAGCTAAACAGTAGAGTGGCTGATTCCATTAGACATGCATTGAAGCATAGTGCATCAGAATATATCCATCTTAGCATGGATATGTGGACCAGTGCATAAACAGCAGCAAACTCTTATCTATGCACAACAGCACACTGGGCACGGTTGCCTACGGTAGTATTTGATTTGGGGCCTAGCAAAACCTTCAGGAAGTAAAACTGTGGTGGTAGCAACACACCTGGTATTCAGCAGCATGTGACCCTGAGTATGACAAGCGTTACTGGTTCTTACACGGTTGAGAAAATTATTAATTTTCTGTTGTCAGAGATTGATGGGTGGCTTCACACACAGTCACTCATAGCAGGATTCATCTCAAGTGATAATGGCTCCAATGTAGTGAAGTGTATTAGCGATGGTGGTTTTTTCAAGGTGCCCTGCCTGGCACATTGCCTTAATCTTGTTGTACAGCAGTTTCTCAACCATGTGGACATTATGGAAACAGTTACTGTTACACATCGCATCTGCATCTACTTCACCCATTCTGCACAGGCCCATGTCCATCTACATGAGCTACAGCACAATAACCATCTGTCTCAGCACTGGATGAAACTTATGACGTTGTGACCAGGTGGAACTCCAAACTGTACATGCTTGAGCAGTTGTATGAAGAGTATAAGGCTGTGTCAGAATACCTGCTGGTGCACACCACCTGTGACAGTTCTGGAGTGTCCATCACTCTAACAACAGAGCAGTGGCACCAAATGGATGGGCTAATATGCATTCTCCATCCATTCAAGCATGCTACACAGACAGTGAGTGGGGACACTGCTTGTATAAGTCAAGCGATACCACTCGTAAATATGCTGAGGCAGACACTGGTTAATGTGCAACACCAGATGGAAGCAAGTGGGGATCATGGCTGTTGTGATCTAAATGACCACATGCTCCACATGCTGAAAACAAATACCCATGTATCCGGCATTTTACAGTCGACTGATTTTGCAATCACCACCATGCTGGATCCACGTTAGAAACATGGCCTGCCTTCTATAATTGAAGAAGTTCATCAACAAGTATAAACATTGACAGAGAACATCATTAGAATAGTATATGGTGCACACATGAAAAAGGCATGCACTGCGGTGAAAATGGGTGTTGCTATGACCATCAGTGGCTCACAGGAATCCCAAACCCAATCAGAGAAAATGGGTAATGCAGAGCAGAAAACAGCAAGCAATCCCATTTGGGATGTTCTGTTTCAGGTAGGAATGGAAGATATGGAGGTAAAGGAGGAGGAGACAGATGAGGCAGCTGGACTCAGGGCAGCAGAACGAATGGTGGCGGCATACTTGGGGGACCCAAAGCACCTTGCCATTAGTGACGAGCCACTGCTGTACTGTAGCAGCAAAATGAATGACAGGCCAACACTAACATCAGTTGCTGCGAAATACCTGAGCTGCCCACCATCCAGTGTCAGTGTGGAATGAGTGTTTAGTGTGGCTTGAGCCATTGTGAGTGGCTGTAGGACCAATTTGTCACCCAAGAATGTGTCCATACTAACATTCTTCAAAATGAATGAAAGGCACATTCCACACAACATGATGATGTCAGTGGTGTTGCCTCAGGAACTGTGTCTCATTGATGAGGATGATGACAATCCCTTGACTAAAACATCCACCAGAAGCAAGGTGGATGAAGCAGCAATAATGAAAGAATTCCCACCTGGTGACAACTCCAGTCTTGAAGACTGTGAGGGGGTGCTTCTTGGATGATGTGGAAGTGGAAAAAGGCTGAGTTGAAAAAGGTTGAGAATCGTTGAGTATCTAGAGGCCAGAGGGGCACAGGACCCAAGGCAGCATGGATTCACAGCGGGAAGGTCATGCCAGACAAATCTGATAGATTTCTTTGACTGGGTGACCAAAGTAGTAGATCAGGGAGGGGATGTGGACATGGCCTACCTAGACTTTAGCAAGGCATTTGACACAGCCCCACACAAAAGATTAATATACAAGTTAGCCAGCCTGGGAGTGGGTCCCAAGATGACAGCCTGGGTAAAGAATTGGCTGGAGAATAGCACACAGAGAGTAATAGTAAATGGAGTCCACTCTGAAGAAATGGGGGTTACTAGTGGGGTACCGTAGGGTTCAGTATTAGGACCGGTCCTCTTCAACGTCTTTATAAGCGACATTGCAGAGGGACTGGAAGGAAAAGTATGTCTCTTTGCAGATGACACAAAGATCTGCAACAGAGTTGATGCACAAGGTGGGGTGGAAAGGAAGATAAGGGACTTGGCAAGGTTAGAGGAATGGTCAAATGTATGGCAGCTTAGATTCAATGCTAACAAGTGCAAGGTAATGCATCTGGGAAACAAAAACCCAGGGAAAGAGTACACAATGGGGGGTGAGATACTAACAACAACAAAAATGGAAAGGGACCTGGGGGTAGTCATATCAGATGACCTAAAGGTGGGCAAGCAATGTGAGAGGGCAGCAAGGAGGGCTGGGGAGATACTGGGATGCATAGGAAGAGGCATCACCAGTAGAAAACAGGAAGTTATTATCCCTCTGTACAGACAGTTGGTGAGACCCCATCTGGAGTACTGCATGCAGTTCTGGAGACCCAATCTCTGCAAAGACTTAGACAGGATGGAAGCTGTCCAGAGGAGGGCAACTAAAATGGTGCAGGGTCTGCACCAGAAGACATATGAAGAGAGACTTAAGGAGCTAAATATGTATAGCCTCGAGGAAAGGAGGGAGAGGGGGGACATGATAGAAACTTTCAAGTACCTCAAGGGAATCAACAAAGTCCAAGAGGGTAGCATCTTTCAAAAAAAGAGGTGTGCAAGAACAAGGAGGCACAATTTGAAGATAGAAGGGGGGGCGGCTTAGAGGTAACTTAAGGAAGTATTTTTCACAGAGAGGTTGTGGATGCATGGAATGGCCTTCCGGAGGAGGTTGTGGAGTCAAAAACAGTGGTGGAATTCAAGCATGCATGGGACAGTCATAAAGCAATTCTAGGGGGTTGGGGTAGGAAGAAGTAGGCTGCTGGTTAACTAGGATCTGCAGCTTATCCATTAGGTAGGGAAATGGGCAGACTGGGTGGGCCAAGCGGTCCTTATCTGCCGTCAAAATCTATGTTTCTATGTTTCTATGAGTTTACTGGAAGGACACCCCTGCCCCAACTACTTTCAGCTCAATGTAATGTTATAACTTATTTTTAGCGATGTATCATTGGATTGGTTATGGTCAGGTGTTATCATTTTCATGTGATCACCTTTTGTCGTAAAATGTTATTTGGTCCCCAGTCCCCCAGCCTATATAAAGCAGCAGCAATACATAACAATAAACCATAAAGATTTTACATGATTACAGTTATAAAGTTTCGCTGCCCAAAATATCAAGATACACATGTCACCTCATTTTGCCTATTAAACCCATCTTACAGCAAGAAATGTTGTCTTGATGTCCTTAAAAGTACCCATGATAGCACATGCCACAACACCCCCTCCTCCTTCCCACCACCTGACACACCCATGCACTCCATGTGACCCAAAAAATATTTTCTGTCACTTACTAGTCATGACATGTTGAAGAACCCTGGTTCCTAGTAGAAGTAGCATATGATGAATGCAACACGCTCATTCAACCATTAACACCGCAAGCTGAACTAATTTTGAGAAATGGTGAATAACAGCCATCTTTAGTGATGCTAGTCATTAATTACAAAAGTAATCATGAAAAGGCGTAACAACTTACAACATCCAGTTACCCCAAAAGGTTACTTATGCTATACTACCAGGTTAAAGTTCTTGTACCGAAACTGTTATGGTTCCTAGGGGAATGTCGGGGGAGGGCAGGGGTAGGTGTTATGCTGCCCTCAGTTTGGATTCCAAATTTCATGATTACTGCAGCTCTGCCACATCAAATGATTAGACAATACATTAGCCCCTCCACCTAATTATTTGCTAAACACTATCTCTACCATCCATTTCCACATATAGTTCCTCCCTGGATGAGAGTGGTGTGTGGGGCAGCATAAAACATCTTGGCTGAGACCAGATTACTCTCTGAATTTAATGAACCATTTTTTAGGAAACTTTTCTGGACTTGAAGGGTCTCTTGGCCCCTAGCAGCACCAAGATTCATCTTGAAAGTATTGGTAAAGAGTGGCAGAAGCTTCATTTTCAGGTCCATGAGGTGGAGGAAAACGATAACACATCAGGCCTGAGACCAGATTTCTGTCTGAATTTAATGTACCATTTTTTAGGAAACATTTCTGGACATGTACTGCCTGTGCTACACTCACAGAAACAAGATGTGGCATAAAATTATTTGTCAACTGTGGAACAAAGACCACTGTTTGGTCTGGGTGGGGGTTTGGGTGCCATAAAACATCTTGGCTGAGACCAGATTGCTCTCTGAATTTAATGTACCATCTTTTTGGAAATATTTCTGGACATGTGCTGCATGTGCTGCACTCGAAGAAACAAGATGCAGCCTAAGACCAATTGCAAACAGGGGCTAAAACAGCATTTTAATGTCTGGGTGCTGTGGGGGCACCATAAGAAATATTGGCTGAGTCCAGATTTCTCTCTGAATTTAATGTACCATTTTTTAGGAAACATTTCTGGACTTGAAGGGCCTCTTGGCCACTAGAAGCACCAAGATTCATCTTGAAACCATTGGTAAACAGTGGCAGAAGCTTCATTTTCAGGTCCATGAGGTGGAGGGACAAGATAAAACATCAGGCCTGAGACCAGATTTTTCTCTGAATTTACTTTACCATTTTTCCTGTAACATTTCTGGACATGTACAGCCTGTTCGGCATACCATGGAAGCAAGAGGCTGTGTTAAACTGTGGCCCACGTGCACATTTTGGATAGGGTGGAGGTGGGGCGCTATAGAAATCATCCTGAGGGGAGGGAAACCAAGTTAACATTTGTGACAACTAAGTCCAAGGGACCTGTGTTGTTAAGCACAAAAAACGTATTTATGTTTAGCTTTGCAATAAAAGTGCTGCTTTTTTAGGTTTCTATGTTGTGTACATAATCAAACTGATGCTGCAACTAAACACAGCGAAAACAACTGCCACAACATCACATAGCTATGGGAAAAAAAATTGTTCATACGAACAAATTACAATACTTGGCATTTGTGGATAGGAGAAAGATTAACATAAAACAAGAAGAAAGGTACAGTGTTTATAGGTAAGGTATAGATTGTGTGACTGACAGTAATGTACACGACGGGGGGATATGCAGGGTAGCAGGTGTAAGGGTATTCATATTTCAGAGGGGAAGAGAGGGAGCATAAACACTACATAACACAAAAAGCTGGACAAGAAAACAAAACAAAAGGATATAGAAAGAGGAAGAGGACAAAAGATTTTTTTGGGGGTACTTTTTTAAAATGTTTTGGTTATTTTTTAATTTTTTGGGGTGCAGATGAGGAAAGAGTAAAGTGATAGTAGGAAATCAAGGACAGGAAAAAGAAAAGAAAATTCAGCTGCTGTGCTCACTGTCTGCCTTACTTGCAAGCACATTAAGGACCACATCATTACATGGCGCCAGCACCAGGCCCTGATTCTGCCTGCCACCACCACCACCACGACTAAGCTTTGCCAGAAGGTCCAAAACGTTATGTTGGTCCTCCATCATTTTCTTTATGTCCCCTCGACCTCCTGGAGGAACTCGTCAAAATCTTGGAGCTCAGTTGTTACCTCTCACTGCACTGCTGCCAGGTCTTCTTGGCTCACAGGAGGACCGGCTGGGGCTGATTCAGGCTGTCCATGTTCACCTGCTGTATGAACCCTGTGATGCCACTGGCTGTGGGGTGATGTGGATGAGGGTGCTGCTACTGCCTGCTGCTGCTGATTGCGTTAGCGCCGGTGCCAACTTCTAGGCTGTTGATGAGCCCAAGCCCTTTTCTCTTGCAGACCCCCCTTCCCCTTGGGCAACTCTGCCTTCTGCTGCTGCCATCTCACTTTGTTTGTGGAGACACTCTGCAGCCTGGTGGTGCTGTAGATGGTTCCTTTAGCCACCAGTTCCAAAATGGCCCCCTTGCTTGCCCCTTCGCACAGATTTGCCACACAACATGCAGATCACAACACTGCTGCCAGTGTTGTTTATGGTTAAAAAACACCACACAGCAGACCCTTTATGCTGGGGGGAGAAGGGGGTCACATGCTCCTGCTGGGGATCATTAATCTGTGGCTGCTGTTGTGGGATGGGGGCCACATGCTCCAGCTGCTACTGGTCCTGGGGGGCTACAGGAGGATTCTGCTGCTGGGTGGTGGATGTGGAGGGGGCCACATCATTCTCATGCTGCTGGGGGAGGGCGTAATGGGCTCATGCTGCTATTGCCGGGGATGGGGAGAGGTGGCCACAAGCTCTTGCTGAGATGGGTCCTCAGCTAACCTTAATACCCACCTGTCGAGCTGGACAGTGGGTGCCTTTACCCCGGTCCCCTTGCCCTTACCTTTCTGTTCCATTATGTTACACAAAAAAAAGGTTTCTTAACAGAAAGGGAGAGAGGGAGTTACACACACACAAAATTATTTTTTTTATTTTAGTCTTTGGTAACCAGGTAAGGCCCACTAGGCACAAGTGCCTGTTTTCAGGGGTGACCTGGGAGCACTGGGCAGTTAAGTGATTTGCTCAAAGTCACACAGTATGCAAGTGGAGGTTGTAAGAATCAAATCGGGGTCTGGGCTGCTGGATATATCAAGCTTGTTCACACCTCGTTCCTCTAACCTCTAGGCTATACTGCCAGCCCAGTCTATTCTCTATCTCAAAATTTATTCTACACAGACACCTAACAGAAATTAACAACAACAACACAAACACAATCAAAATATATTATTTGGAAACAAAAAATTGAGTAAAAAGCACACAAAATGGAATCAGATCAGTACACTAGACTGAAACTGAAAGGTTGCAGTCTGTTGCTTGCTTCTTCTCCAAGTCTCCAGCTACACAGAAGGGAAATGAATCACCCATTTCCTGCTTGTACACAGTCACCCATGTGACCTGCAGAGAGTAGGTCATGTGGAAGGCCCAATTTCACCATATGTCACTGTATTTCACCAAATAGAAACACAAGGAGAAATCTAAGGCATAATTTGCTGGTGAAATTTTGCTCCAACAGTGTAATTATGTGAAATATTATACAAGGAGAAATTTGTGATTTTGATGACATTTTGCCTGTAAAAATTAAATTTCGCAGCATCTCTACTCTCAGTCAGCGAGTGCATACTGTATACAGAAAGTGCTCATTGAGAGCTCAGTCAGTGGCCAACCATGATAGTGAGAGGAGGGCTATGCTGGTCACTGCCTCCAATTTGGGATGGGGAGGCATGATAATGGGACACTACCTGACGGGGTTGGAGTGATGGATTTCACTTGACCACCAGGGACATAACGGGGGTTTGCCTTGGGGTTGTCCACCCTAAAGTTTTTCCTAACTGTACCTAGTACATGAGGTGGGGTGATAAGATGGCTATGCTGACAATTTGGTCACCGTTGTCCTATAATTGGAAGCACAGGGCATGGAGGTCCAGCTGCTACCACAGGCAAATAAGGATGCTAGTATATTATCTTAAGAAGTAAGGAAATATATTGCAAAAACTGCATTAATGCTTTAGATAGGGTTACAGCCATAAAAGTAGGGAAATGTGCTATTAGGGTTTCCAAACCTAACACCAGCTCCACACTGCACATACCAACAGGCATTGGGGGTGTGCCTTGGGGATGTCTGCCCTAGCACTCACCCCATTCCATAAGAAAATAAGTTGAGATGGGTACAGTATAGGAGAATGGGGTAGGTGTTAGGGCTGATGACCCCAAGACACATCCCCGATGCCTGTTGGTGTGTACAGGGTGAGGGTGGAGTGTTGGGGTTGGAAACCATAACACCACATTTCCCTACTTTTGTGGATTTAACCCAAACAAGAGCATTAACGAAGTTTTTTGCAATTTATTTCCTTACATTGAGATAGTATAATTGTATCCTTATTTGCCTGTGGCAGCGCAAGGCCCTCTAGGCACTGCACTTCCATTTTTAGGACAACAGTGACCAAATAGTCAGCATAGCCATCTTGTCACCCCACCTCATGTACCTGGTACAGAAAAATTTAGAATCCCAGCCAAAATGTAATTATGGGCAACTGCAATGCTGTTCTGTGCTATAGTTTCAAAAACACATTTTGGTCAAGATTTGAAAAATGACAGCTGTGACATACATGAGGTGCTATAGTAAGAAGACTATGTTGAAAATCTGGGGTCAAAATATTTTCAATTTCCAAAGTTGCGAGTATACATAGCAAAATTGCAATGAATGGTCATGACTTTGCCATTTTTATATATTTTGAGCCCAACTTTTCAACATACCCATCTTATGACCCCACCTCATGAACAATATGACTGTCATTATATAAATCCTGCCCAAATGGTGAACTCCCCAAGTGACTACAAAATCACCATTTAGGGGGAGTTGTGTAACAGCAGTCATACTGTTCGTGAGATGGGGTCCCCAAATGTGTATGTTGAAGATTTGGGGTCAAAATGTCAAAAAAATGGCTGAGTTATGAACAAAAGTTGAAACCCTCATTGAAATACATTGAACTACATCTACCTTAGTTTCTCATATTGCAGTCATCGGTTCCAGCAATAAGACATGTCTTTGATTGGTGACTGAAGGGTGAGGGTGTGTCTGGGTGTACTGGGGGGTGTGGGGTGATAGGTGCTGAGTGGGAGGTTGGGGAGGAGGTGGCTGATCGACAAGGGACAATTTTCTTTTTTTACAGGTTGTAAAAAAATGTTTTAGAGGAACTGTTTTCTTCATTTCAGTGTTATGCCTGAAATGAGAGACTGGGGGGATGCCACTAGACACCAGGGAATAAAACAAAAACAACAGCAACAACAATTGGCAGGTGGGGGTGCCACTAGATACTAGGGAATAAAATAAAAATAATGGGGATGGTGATCAGCAGGTTGAGGGGTGCCACTAGACACCAGGGAATAAAACAAAAATAATGGTAATGGGATTGGAGGGTGGGGGTGCCAGTAGACTCCAGGGAATAAAACAAAAAACATAGGGACAGTGATCAGAGGGTGGAGTGTTGCCACTAGATACCAGGGAATTCAAGAATCGTGACTGGTGGGTGGGGAGTGCCACTAGACACCAGAGAATTCTTTATGGGGACAATGATTGGTGGGTGGGGGGTGATAATAGATACCTGGTCATAACAGGGAAAGCGGTCAACTGGTGGGGGTGCCACTGGACACCAGGAATCCATTTTTTTCTTTATCAATCAATCTTTATTTAACCAGGCAAAACACCACTGTGGTAAACTGATTTACAAGGTGGACCTGGACAAAGTCAAGATAACATTAATCAATGTAGCAGTAGTAGTGAGGTATATACGTGATAAAATAATAATTAAACAAAATTAAATGAAATAGGAGATACAGTTGGTACAAGCTAATGCTGGTACCCACTACAGCTAAATACAAAATATACACGTGGAAAGTACAGTAGAAAAATAACCATACATAAAAGATTATTTATACAACATATACATATGAAGGATTCAATGGAAATATTCAGTGTGTGTACAGGACAGAAAGTGAAGGGGATGCAGGGAAAACAAGAATGGAGAAGAGAGAGAGAGAGAGACAGTGGGGGCAAAGGGGATAATCTGAGGGACACCTGGAGTAAAGACCCATAGTCTGAGATAACAGATGGTAAGGGGAAACAAATACAGTGCTCTTTAAAGGAATCTATGAATAGCATTTTGAAGGTGGACAGTTTTATGGGTAGTACTTCCTTCAAAGTTTTTGGGACTCTGTTTTACAGAGAGGGAAGAGCATAGCTTATTGATGATCAACCAAAGCGCGCGTTCACTTTGGGAATGGTGAGTGATGTATAAGACAGTCTTCTTAGTGAGTATCTACCTGCAGTGCACATAGGCAGACACTATACAATATACTGCAGCAGTTTCCTAGTAAGGGCCTTAAAGGTTCAAAGAGCAGCATTTGTTTGCCTTCTGAATTTGTGGGATGTTCAGCCTACCCAGGAGTACAGGGAACAATGGTAGGTACAGTACGGTGCACTTGTAATAAATCTTACTGCCCAGTGATAAAGAGTGTCAAGTTTTGATAATGCCAAGCTAGCACCCTGTCCATAAATGAAGTCATCATAGTCCAAAAGCAGGAGGAATGTGCTTTGAACCAGCCTGATTTTTTTTCCTCTTGGGTTAATAGATGCCAAATCCTAAAGAAGAGACCTAGTATCTGTCTAAGTTTTGTTGACAGATCGTCAATATGATCGGCAAATAACAGTTTGTAGTCGATCCAAAACCCCAGGTATTTGAATTTATCTGCCACATCTGTGGACTCTCCTAGAAGCATAGTAGTTTGAGGAACTAAGTCTATTGTTCAGGGATTAAGTCCATTAACAAATGGGGAGAAAAGGATTGCCTTAGTTTTTTTGGCATTTAATAAAAGCTTTTGATTCAGGAGATTAAGCTGCAAATGATTGAAATCCTCTTGAAGGTCCTTGATGACTAGGTCTGCAGTGGATCTGTCGATGTACAGGACCGTATTGTCAGCAAAGAGATGAATGCTTGTGTGTGCCTACCAAACATCGAATCTTTTATGGCTAAATCCCTCACAGCAATAATTTCAACAGGTTTCGAAATTGTCACTGTGAGGAACCTGAGGGCGAAATTTCACCCTTTCGCTGTGTGTTGCCCCCACTTCAAATCAACTCTGACTCTGAGTTGATAATCTTTAGAAGGGGGTGAGGGGCACAGCCTCCCACATGGGGGATTCAAGGGGCACAGCCCCCAAGAGAAACACTCCAATGTTGGACAGGTGAAATTTCACCTGTTGACACTGGGGATCTTGCTGTGCTGCACTTTGACAATGGTGTTGTCAATTCAGCATAGGTAAATGGATGCTTGGAAATGTAATGCCTAGGTCAGGGAGGATGGGAGGACAATCAGTGGGTCACTAAACTCAGGTAAATATGTGAATGGGGGAAGTGATGAGATGGGTGGGGGGTGCCACTAGACACCAGAGCAACTTGGAGCATTGCCAGGGAGGGCAACGCAGTGTGGGGTGGTGCTACCAAGCACCAGGGAAAGAGCAGCTCATTCCTCTCACTGCAGCCAGCAGAATGAGTTCAGCTGCAGCTGCAGAAGTCAAGTAATTCCTATTTTTCTCATACAGAGAATGCGGGGGGGGAGAACTCCTTTTGCTAAGCTGGGCACCTGGGATTTTGGGTGCCCAGAAAGCATATTCATGGCCATAATATCAATAAACAAACATCAGAATCCAGCTAAATGGGTTCACCTTTAGCAAAGTTCTGATGTTTGTTTTTTAAGTTCCTAGCAGTTTTGTGTATTTTCCTCATTTGTAGAGATGGGCGAAGTGGTCCCAATTCGCTCATGAAGTGATTTGCGGAGTGAAGGCGAATTTGTGGAGTGCTCCACAATGCGAAGTGGAGTACTTTGCGTTATAATGGGTAATGCGAAGTCCATTGAAAACAATGACTTCGCGTTACTCCGCCTTCCCATACCACTACTCCACCAATTCTTAAGGTGAAGTACATTGAAAACAATATACTTTGCCTCACTTCACCTTGTTTATAAGCTCCAAAGGTGAATTTTGCAGTGATTCATGGGATTTCAGGTCACATGGACTCTAGATTGTTCTGCATAGCCTCAGTTTGGGGTAGTGTGTGTAGGAAGCTGTAGGAGACACTCTGCTCTGAGAGCTCTCTGTGATTCAAACCTTATAAAAGCTGTTAAAAAAAGCCTTTATGAGTAATTTGTTTTGCTCAAACTTTAGTTCATCGATTGTAGGAAACCTTCCTGTGCTCATATCATCGAGTGTTTATTGTTTGTGTGTGGATTTTGAATGTTAATGTGCAACATTGAGTCTGTGTAGTAAGAGACAGTGAAAGTGTGCTTTGGGGAGGGGCATATCTGTGGTGTAGGTAGATTTAAGTTGGAGAAATAGGGAGTTCTTTGTTTTTTGGTTATATTTTTGTTATATAACTGACTGTTAATGTACACACAGTAATATTGTCAGTAATTGTTGAAATTTTTCTGCTGATTGTGTGTTGTGTAGATCTGGTGCAGCAGTAGTTCATAATTGCAGGTTGTTTAAAATACGTGGTATATCACTGAAGTTTTCAATTTTGCTACGCATTACTTGTAGACAAATTGCATGTGAGTGTGCGTGCAGTGTGTGACGTCAAATAATACACCTTTTATTGTGCCACAGTGTAATTGCAGGTGCAGCAGTGTGAACCTGCTATCCACTGCAGCTGTGTGATTTTGTACTCCCATTGTGATATCTTTTCTTTGTTTTGCTGCTTGCATTGCTGTAAAAATCTGCAGTCAGTGGTCCCCCCTTCGCCAACGGCAAAAGGAATTATTTTCCAGATTGGATTGTTTGTGACTTCAGCACCACTGGTTAGTTAAGGTGTCATTGAACTTGTTAATTTACATTTGTATCTGTTGCTGAAGCCACAATTGTTTTTTTGGCTTTACATCCAGTGTCTCCCCACCCAAAGTGAATGTTCCAAAATCTAAATTTGTCTAGAATATTGTTGTTGATCCCTGAAAATGCCCACAAAGAAACATGCAAGCAAAGCTGTTTCTAGCCATGGCACTGCTGCCAGTGGTAAGATTGTCTATGGGCGTGGTAGTACACAGACGAGGAAGTTCATTGCTGATATGAGGAAAGGTGTTTCTCTTGCAATGTTTTTTTACAGCCCAATCAGTAGCTTCACTCATAGTTGGAGGAGATGATGTTATCCCAGCAGGTGGTGTTAGCCCAGTTGCTGGTGGTGGTATGAGTATTGCTCCCTCAAGTTCCACTTTTGACCAGTTTACCATGTCCAAAAATATAGTGGAGTGTGAAGCATTGCGAGTGAGCGGCAGTGTAGATGATGTCATACTTCCCAGTAACATTCCAGTAACTGAACTTGAGGATTCTGATAATAATGTCAACAAAAACATACAATGTGACATTTCTTCCACTGTGGTACAGGTCATGCATTTGCCATGCAGTGATTCATAGTGTGGTGAAAAAATATTAGGTGATGGTGTTACTGATGATGATGATGTTGCTGTGGTTGCAGCATGCAGTCCACATGCCAGCATCCAAGCAGAAGATGTGGATATGGGTGATGTTGATGAATATGATGATGATGATGTAAGTGAACCCAGTTGGGAACCAGAGAAAAAGAAATTCAAGGTGGCTGTGTCTGGGTCTGTTTGCATTAATCCCCCGTACAAAGTTGTGATTTACCAGATTCAGTTGATGGTGGTGATGATGCTGATGACCCAGTAATAACAATAGATAGTCATGGCGGTCTGTTGCAGTCCAAGTGTGTCCTGCCTGAGAAATCACATAGCACACCCCCCACTTCATGGCTTAAAAGAACAGAGTCCAATAAGCAGCATCAAGGACATGTTAAAAGTAGAACATCACAATCCCTTGTTCGGGATTTTTTTGTGTAAGATGCAAATGATGAGCCAGTTGCAATCTGCCAGGTTTGCCATGCACGTGTAATTCGGGGTATAAAGGGGAGCCATCTGGGCACAGGAGGACAGCATACACATCTTAAGAACAGGCACAAGGCACTGTGGACCCAGCACAAGATGGCAGCTAATACCACAGTGGGGTGTTCACCCTCGTCACCAGCCATAATGAGAATGTTATCCCCTCCATGACTGTTAAATCAAGTAGGAAATTAAATGTGTGCAGTAGTGATGAAATAAGAGCAGAGTATTACTACAGGCATGATGAGATGGAGGAGCATAATGATTTTGAAATGTTGTCCAGTGCTGGTGAGAGTAGCAGTTTTGGTGGCGGTGGTGAATGCAGTATGTCTAGTGCAAGTGGTACATCAACCCCGGTTGGTAAATCTGGCAGAATAACTGCATTTGTGGGTTTGTCATCATCACCTGTGCAACCATCTTCATCAAACGTTCACACTCCACCCTCTGCCATTTGCAGAGCAGAACCATTTGTCATCACATCCCATGTAAAACATTTATCAGCCTATGTTACAGAGTGTTTTTGGGCATAATCTGAAGTACCCACCCAATCATACAGCATCACATGAACTTAATGCTGCTGTAGCTTAAATGCTGGCAATTGATCTTTTGCCCTTCTCCTTTTTGGAGAATTCTGGGTTCTGGCAGTTTGCTGCGTGTGCCTGTCCAAAATGGAAAGTCCCATCCAGGACATACTTTTCGACCCGTGCTGTCCCTAACTTGTACTGTACTGTGTCTGACTCTGTAAGACACCCTTCTTCTCCTACCATTCATCCATTAGGATGGATATGGACAGTGCTGCATTCGTAGCAGGTGCGGTGTTGTTTGTGCTGTTGGTAGTGTGAATAATCAGTGCAGTAAGGTGGAGTGTCATGATAGCAATCTTCCAGAAATTCGACAGCATGCAATGATTGCCATGTGCAATGTGACCTGTTCACACACTGGTGAAAACATGTTGCACTTGGTACTGACGGAAATTGACAAGTGGCTGCACCTCCTGTCCATGAGAGCTGGGTTCATACCAAGTGACAATGGGACAAATGTGGTGAAATGCATCACAAATGGTGGTTTTGATTGTGTTCCATGCATGGCCCACTGTTTAAATCTTGAGGTGCAGGAGTTTCTGCAGCACCCTGATGTAAAGGAAATGCTGACAGCTGCGCACCATATCTGTTTTCACTTTTCACACTCTACAAAGGTCTGTGACCAACTTTGGCAGTTACAGACCTGAAACAGCCTCCCTCAGCACTGCTTGAAGCTGGAAGTGTCACCTGGTGGAACTCCACTTTATACATGGCAGAGAAGTTGTATGAACAATAAAAAAGCCACCTCAGAATATCTTGTCATGCACACTGGCTGTGACAGTTCCAGGGCCTCCATGTTTATGACGACTGAACAGTGGCGCCTCATGGACTCTGTAATAACAATTTTGTGGCCTTTTGAACATGCCACACAGGCTGTGAGTGGCGAGTCTGCTTCCATTAGCCAATCAATTCCACTGCTGTGGGTACTGAGACAGATATTGGTGAATGTACATCATAGCCTTGATGTTGCTGGAGACAGTGCTAGCAGTATGTTGCTGAAACACATGCTGACAGTATATGACCAGAATCATCACATCTTGAGCATTCAGCATAGTGACAACTTTGCCATAGGAACAATGCTGAACCCATGATACAAACATGGAATCGCCTCAGTACTGGAGGGAAGGCCTGAACAGGCAAAAAATGTCAGTGGGCAATTGGTGCGCTTGGTTCATGGGGCACATAAGTCACGTGCCAAGGTCAGCAAACCTCAGCAGCATAATCAGGCTGAAGGTGAACTTGGAGGACTGTCAAGCATATCCTGTAAGGAGAAGGGGTCTGAAGTTCCAGGTGGTCTGTCATCCAAAGCGGTTGGTGTCAACCCACTTTGGGAGTCTTTGTCCCATGGGGATTTGTGACATAAATGATTCCAGAGAACAGGATGATGCATCAACCACTGGACTTAGTGCAGCACAGAGAATAGTTGAATCATATTTGTCTGAAAACAGGCATCTGTCAATAACTGAAGATCCTCTTTTATACTGGAGCAGAAAGGTCAGTGAATGACCAGAGCTGACTGCAGTGGCACTGAAGTACCTGACATGCCCACCATCCAGTGTAAGTGTCGACAGGGTATTCAGCTCAGCAGGTGCAATAGTTAGGGATCGTCATACAAACCTCTCTCCTGCAAATGTCAGTTTGCTAACATTCATAAAAATGAATGAGAGGAACATACCAGCACAGACTGCAACCTCAGTATTCATACCCCAGCCTAGTCATGGTTTTGGTGATGTAGAAATGGACCATCCTGGTGGCACTGGCAGTGGCAGCATGAAATGGCCTACCACTGACTTAGATGATGACACAGTGGAGAAAGAATTTCCCAGTGGTCAGATTTCTGACATAGATGACTGTGAGGGCAGCGTTCTTTATGAGGATGATGATGAGGTTAATATTGGAAGGTTTTAACTTAAGTTGTTAAAAGGCTGTCACATTTGTTGTACGATACATGTTTTCTTTTTCATAGGGTTCAATGAGTGTCCCACTTAGAGTGACTCACATTCCATATGTCACAACTCACGTGACATTTGTAACAGAGAGCACAATATTTCCTGGCCCCTGTACCACCAGCATTTGACCACTGATAGCCACTGCCACCACAAGGAATGACTTTGTATGCCCCCCATGGACCACCGACATAACACCACTGATAGCCACTGCCACCACAGGGAATGACTTTGTGTGCCCCCCTGTACCACCACCATAACACCATTGATAGCCATTGCCACTACAGGGAATGACTTTTTGTGCCCCTCTGGACCACCTCCATATCATCACTGATAGCCACTGCCACCACAGAGAATGATTCTGTGTGCTGCCCTGAACCACCACCATAACACCACTGATAGCCACTGCCACCACAGGGAATTACTTTGTTTGCACCCCTGGACCACCACCATAACACTGCTGATAGCCACTGCCACCACAGGGAATGACTTTGTGTGCCCCCTTGGACCCTCACCATAATACCGCTGATAGCCATTGCCACCACCACAAAATGCAGGAAGATGTCAGAGGGAATGTTATCATCATGTGCCACAGCTATGACCTCCAGCACCCACCACCAGTGTGATTCTGACAATGTTTTCCCATTACACTGACCATGCCAAGGCAGAGGGAGTCGAACTGGAGACCCCACCCCTCAGCCACAGGCACAAGGATTCTTAATATTAAAACTATAATGTGAGTATGTGTAATAATGTTTTTTTATGCTATTCAACTTCCTTTCACTGTGTGTTTTGTTTTCTGTTGCTTTTCTGAGCTGCAGTGGTGAAACACATACGGTAAACTTATTTTGTTTTTTTACCGGTTAACAATAAATGACTCTCCTTCACTGAAAGTCAGTATCAATGGTACAGCAGCAGCACTGTCCACAGGAACCTATTAAATACTGATTTGAAATCGATACTGGTAAGTATATATATTTTACTTCATCTGTTAATTTTTTTTTTAAAGAGTGCAACAAATCTGACAGAGGATTCATAAACTAGGTAACATGTACATCACAAAAACTATTTCTGCAACATATCATGCACTGGATTCCGAACTTGCAGCTGTGCAGCCATGACAGTGTTGAAAAAGTTGGACCCAGGTTGTGTTACTTGATAAGCTGTGGTTTTAAAATGTAACTTGAGTTGAGATGCAGGGACACTGGCACAGTATACTTGTTACACAGCCTGGTACTAAATTAAGTTGTGATCTGATGATTGCAATGTGACAGCTTGCTATCTGTGTTAATCCAGATACCCAAGGAACAGCCACAATTTAAACATAATGTGCTACTGCTGCAATCAAGTTGTAATAAGTCCTTCATTTCTTTTTTTAGGAAACTTCCAGATGCTTTGTTGTGGCATAGTTGCCTTACCCAAAGAAGCTCTTCAACATCAGGCCCCCAGCCCGGGCTGGGGCAGATGATGTAACACGCAGAATTAGTTTCAATCGATGACCATGACCATCATTAGCAACCACACTCAAGAAGGATGCAGATGAAATCTGTAAAGTAACCAAATAGAAACCATTAATGAGACCTACCTGTAAAAATGCCCCCCCCCAAAAAAAATACTTACCTTCATTGGCTTGAGAGTATTCCATTTCCAATTTCAATGCAAAACGTTCTCATCATGCACTGGAATGTGTACACCAACAGTATCTGTGACCTGGGATACAAAACAATATAATGAGTACATGTCTATATATGTCAACCCCCACCTAGAAAATACAAAAATACATTTCTATATATATATCAACTCACCAAGGCTACTATTAGTGTACAGACAAAGGGCACCCTTCCATCCGGTTGAGGTGATCTTTATTCATTCATTCATTCATTACAAATCAGGTTTACAACCTTTAAGTCAGATACTCATTTATAAAGGCACCTCATCGCGGGGAGGGGCAGACATCAAGACAGTTAATACAGTGCAGATTAAAACAGAGGATAACATCACAGGTGCAGTAAAAGGAACATTTAACACAGATACTCTTAGGTTACATAATGTAGTAGTTTGTATAATACTTAGGTTACATAATGTTACAAAATTGTGAGTTACACTCATGGATATAGTAAGTCCTCAGAGAAGACAGTGGGTTACATCCCTGTTTGGACCTAGTAGGGAAGGAGTGGGTCTGGAGGAGGGAGAGACTGTCCAGTGGACGTTGTTGAGCCAGGGGGCAAGGCGGGCAGGTACCACAGTTTACAACAGAGGGTTAGTTGCACCTACAACAGTGGATATTAAAGATATGGTTCCAAAGGGCTTCTTTTGAAGGAGCCAATTTTTGGCAAGTTGGAGATGCAGCTAGGGAGGGAGATGAATCAGTTGGGGCTCGGCAGATGAAGAATCTCTAGGCAAGAGAGGTCTTGGTTTTGGACACCTTGAAAGTGGCCTTAACAGAGCTATGGATGGTGACGGACGATGATGACTGCTGTAGGGAGGTGAAGACCCCTGGGGGAGAGTACTAGCAGTGATTTCTTAGCGAGAAGGCAGGTCTGTTAGAGCAGTCACTCCTCAAAGTTGAGCAGATTGGTGGTAGTATAGAGAAGACAGGTGTGAGTGCGGCTGGGGGCACCGGTCAGGAGCCTACAGCCCTTATTGATGGAGAGTTGGATTTTGGAGAGGGCAGTGTTGTCAGCTGCGGCGTAAATGGGCAAGCCATAGTCCACGAGGGACAAGACGGAGGAGGTGATGGCCAGCCTAAGGGCAACCTGAGGCAGGCAGTCCCTGTGCTAGTATAGCAGGCCAATCTGAGAGTCAATGGCGGCTGACAGGGCATTAATGTGGGTGTGGAAGGAGATGGCAGTATCGAACATGATACCTAGGTACTTGTATGTAGTCACTTGTTCTAGTGGGTGCAGAGTGCTGGGGATAATCAAGAGGGGGTATTCTTAGCTTTATTTTGGTGGGGGGAGAAGAGCTGAACCACCTTTTGGCTTAGTTGTAAGCTTGCTGGAGGGATAATTTGAGGGAGGTGGGATTGGGATGTGAGGCAATGAGGACTGCATCGTCAGTGTAGAGGAGCATTTTAGTGGTACATGAGCTGGGGAGGATGTTGAGGTAGAGACTAAAAAGTATTGGACCCAGGATGGAGCCCTGAGGGACCCCAGAGTGAATGGGAAGAGTGGTGGAGAAGGAGCTGCTGGTCTTGACACACTGGGATCTAGCAGAGAGGTGGCCAGAGAACCAGGAAATGAGACCACCAGAGAAGCCAAGTTAGTGGAGAGAGTTGATTAGAAGGGGATCAAAGACAGTGTCAAAGGCCTTGGTGAGGTAAATGAACACTGCTCCTGCAAGGCTGCCAGAGTTGAGATCAGCATACTGGTGTTGTGAGAATTCCAGAAGAGCCGTGGTTGTACTGTGTCCTGGGTGGAAACCGTGCTGATCTGGGCACATAGTGTACTTGGTGAGGTATTCAGAGAGCTGGATCAACACCACTTTTTCAAGGACTTTAGAGAGTGGGGAGAGGATGGAGATCAGCCTGTATTTGTTGGGGGTGGACTGGTCCTCTCTCTTATGTATGGGTGTGATTTCAGCAGTTTTCCAAGCACTTGGGAATGGACCCAGGCATAGAGACCAGTTTAGAAGGTCAGTCAGGGGGACTAGGACTTTGTCCAAGACCATACGGAGGATTCTGGATTCGAGGGGGTCTCTGCTGGGGTTATTGCTGCTTAAGGCTTTTAGCAGCTGCGGCCTGGCTTCTTGGGGGGATAGGGTGCACAGGTAGAATGGTGGGTGATGCAGGACTGGAGGGAGAGAGGTGGGGATTGGGTCAAAGAAGCTGCTGGGGAGGACCAAGCTTAGGTCACAGAAGGCAGTGTTAAGGCAATTGGCTATAAGGAGTGGATCTGTGGTGGGGGTGCCATTTGTGGAGAGCTGAGATGGTGAGGGGGAGCAGGATTTCCCATTTAGCTCTTTCATATTATCCCAGAAGGTCTGGGCTGAACCCCAAGTGGAAGCGAGGGTGGTCTGGTAGTTCTCTGCCTTGGCCCACCTAATGGCCCAAGTGCACTTATTGCATTCTGCATTGTAGGCCTGTCTATCAGATGCCTTTCCAGATTCTACAGCAATGTGCTAGAGATTATCTCTGTTTTTGAGTCTCTGGATGAGGGGTGGGGTGATCCATGGGGCATTGCATTTTTTGTATCAGATCCTGGTGAGGGGGGCTAAAAAGTCACAAGCCTTACAGAAGTCATTTGTGAAGTGGTCAAGAGCTGAGTCAATGTCAGGGGTGCGCTGTATAGGGGACCAGTCTAGCTGGGCTATGTATTGTTTTAATTTTCAGAGGCCGTCAGGGCATAAATGGTGGCATAGAGTGGCCTGGGACACTGGCTTCAGAGTGGAGGATGACCAGAGACAGAGGACTGGGGAGTGATCTCTAAGAGAGTCGGGGAGGACAGTGACATCTCGGATATTGTAGGGGTGGTTAGATATAACAACATCTAGGAGAGTGCTGGTGCCAGTAGAGTGGTTGAATCTGGTGGGCTGGGTAACTAACTGGGAAATATCCAGGGCAGCAAAGGAGTCCCTTATATAGGAGGCAGTGGAGGCAAGCTAGTTAACATTGAGATCATCTAGGATGACTTGCTCCACTTTGTGAGGGAGATATGTGAGGTAGTCATTGAGGGACTGGACCACTTGGTTTTGATTCCTTAGGGGTATGTAGGAGACCGTGAGGAAGAGAGGGCCTTGGGCAGGGTCAGGTGTGATTTTTAAGGTGAGGGCTTGGGCTCCATAATCAAATTTAGGAGCTAGGAGTGCCTGGCCTATAAGGGAGTCCTGTATGAGTAGTGTGCAACCACCACCACATTTGCATACTCAGTTCTTCCCTGTATATGGTATATCCAGGGAGGGTGATAGTGGAGTCAGGGGTGGATTTGGAGAGCCAAGTCTCTACCAGTGCAATTATGTCAGGTTGATGTCGAACAACCCAGCACTGAAGGGCAGCAGATTTCTTTAGGAGACTGTAAATGTTTAAGGATGCAAAGTGGAGGCCAGTTGCAGTACAGGGTTTAGAAGGGCTGGAGGGCATCGGTCCTGGGTTTGGGTGAACATTACCAGATAATAATAATAGCAGTGTAATTATTCTGGTTAGTGGCTTGTGGCGATGGAGACCCTTGTGTCGACACCCAGCTGAGGACTTTACAATCAGGGTGCATGGGATAGGTAAAGTGTGAAGGGTGGGAATTTCACGGGAGATCTGGGTCCAGGTCAGGCCTTGGAAGGTGGAGGGAGTGGGGGTGTAGGCAGGGTGGGGGTGTTGGGGGGTCATGGGTGTGTCGAGGGTGGGGGAGGGCCAAGTCACTGTGGGGTAGTCTGTGGATGAGGTGCCTAGTGTGGAGGAAAGGTGCTCCAGTTGGTGTGAGGTCTGTACCAAGACGGTGAAGGAGAGCAGACTTAGTAATGAAGTGTAGGTACCCATAGCAGCTGAGCAGTAAAGGAAGAGTGTCCAGGAGTAGTAGAGAGTAAGGAGATGAGGAGCAGCTTTGGCACAGTTGAGGGAAAACCCCTCTAGTAGGCGAAGAGTATAAGCTGCAAATGGGAAAAATCAGTATCAATCAGTAGAAGAGGGAAGGGGCAAAGACTGGTGAATAGTGATAGACTGACCACACAATAAGTGAGATGAGACAAGAACTGTATTGTGTTGGATTGGGTAAGTGTGCTTATAACTGGACCCTCTAGTGGCTAAAAGATATAATCTGCTAATGGAAAATTCAAAAAAAAAACAGGCAGGGATGTTCTGAAGCAAGTTTTTTTTTGGGTGGGGCACTGTAACAGCCTCAATGGTACACAGAGGTGAAGGGTGCAGCCCACAGACTTACAGCTGTTCTAGGAGAAGGGGCACAGGGATCAGGGCAGACAGCAAAATCACACTACTGTACCTTAATAACCTCTCTCAAACTTAAACCAACTCTTAAGAAATCTCTACATCAGACTAAACATTACTTAAAGTGAGAAATCAAGAACATGTCAAGCAGAGGTCAGTCGTAGCATTAATTTCTTGGCAGCAGTTCCTAGAAAACTTCTGGATTGCTGCACATAGTGTGAGAAACACTGGCAAACAGGGTCAAGTGAGATTCCTCCAGGGGTAGATGTCAAAATTCAGAGTTACAACCCGTACCTTGCTTGGAGGGTGAGCGTTGGGCAGCTTCTCCTCAGTCTGCTGACCAAACTGCAGAATGCAGTTTGTTTGAGAGGAAACAGCCCTGAAAGGGCACAGTAGTCCCCTTGCTTGGAGGGTGAGCGTCTGGCAGCATTGCATTTGCAAGAATCTCAGCACACTTTAGACCAGCAGCAGTTCTGTCAGTCATTACTTCTGATGGGACTTGGCATGTGGTGTAACGCTCCCATTTCACTTCCTTAGCAGTTGCCAATTTTCTGGACACAAGACTGATGCATTTTGGGGATGCAGAAAAATTCTGGGGACTCTGTGTGACCACTGTGTGCATGCGTGACTGAGCAATAACTTCTGGAGGACTTTCCATGTGGTGTAGTGCTCCCATTTCACTTCCTTAGCACTTGGCAATTTTCTGAACACAAGATCAATGCATTTTGTGTGCTGTGATTGTGAGCACATAATGTCATACTTAAATTATAAATTAAAGTGGCATTGCAAAAACGTGGTGAAAATTTTGACCTATACTTTTTTATACTATTTTATATTGCCAGCCACTAGTTACCTCCTGACTTGTATGATATCCTTCTTTTCACAATTTGTGTCTGCTTTACTACTTTTTCTCATGTCTGAAAAAAAAAGGAGCACACCTTTTAATGTTGTTCTGACCAGGTTTCTATCACTATTTGCAGCTGTTTTTGACAAAATATTGCTTTGTGAGGTCATAAAACACTGCCTGCTGCATAATTGTTAATTTTGCAACAGAAGTAATATATAACGACTGATAGGGAAAAGCAACGGAAAATACTGATGAATACCATATTAAAAGGAGTGCTCCTTTTATTATTTCAGACGTTAAAAAAAGTTTTTATTTATTTATTTATTTGTAAAATCAGTTTACAACCATTGAGCCAAAGGCTCGTTTCCAAAGGTACTTCATCACATAAAGACATACATTGTGTTTTTGGTTACATAGCGTAGGTTTGCAAAACAATAGGCGTTCAACAGAGGCACCACGTCACACTGTGGTCAGACAAATACATTTGGGTTACAGGGTACATGTAAGTTGAGAACAGGTGTTACACAAGTTGGTATCAATAGTGAGCAATCTAGTAGGTAAACACTGAAACAGCTGATACTGGCCAGGTTAAACATAGGCACTGTGTACAGGGAAGTGGTGGTGGGGATGGCTAGGTGGAGAGCCCGCCCGGAGGGCGTTGTCAAGAGAAGTAGAGGTGGAGGCTACTTTCAGAGACAGGAGCAGTTACGAGTGTTGATGATGTGGTTTCGAAGGGAGGTTTTGAACTTAGAGATGGTGGTGGCATTGGAGATGGGAGCAGGGAGAGAGAGTTAAACCAGGTTGGGGCTCTATAGCAGAAGGACCTCTGGCCACGGCTGGTTCTTGATCTGGGGACCATTAGAGTGGTCTTGTTGGAAGACCATGTTGCAATAGTGGGAGGGTTCTGGTGGATGGATGCCATTACCCCAGGGGGGGAGAGCCCGAGTAGGGTTTTTTTTTTGTGAGGAGACAGGTTTGGTATTGGAGCCGTTCATCCAGGGTAAGCAAATTAGCCTCAACATACAGCTGACAGGTGTGAGTAAGCCCGGGGGCACCAGTAATCAATCTGCAGGCTTTGTTCAGGGTTAAGTGAATTTTTTTGAGTGCAGTGGTGTCAGCAGCACCATAGACTGGTAGGCCATAGTCTACAAGGGACAGAACGGATGATGTAACAGCGAGCCGGAGAGCATTTGGGGGAAGGCAGGTTCTATGGTGGAAGAGAATGCCCAGCCGTATGTTAGTGGTGGATGTTAGGACATCGATGTGGTTGTGAAATGTGAGGGCTGAGTCGAAGGTAACCCCAAGGTATTTGTAGGAGCAGACTTGTTCCAGTGGCTGATTGGTACTTGGAAGGATATAGAGTGGGTGGTTGCTAGCTTTGTTTTGGGGTGGAAAAGAGCATAGCTTTGGTCTTTTAAGATTGATGATGAGTCTGCGCCCTTAAACCAGGCTTCGCACTGTTGAAAGACTGCTGTAGGGTGTCCTAGAGGGAGACGGATTACGGTGGGTGGCAAAAAGGACAAGCCATCTGCATACAGTAGAATTTGCCAGGGCATGCACTGGGCAGGGTGTTCAGATAGAGCGAGAAGAGAAGGGGCCCAGGATGGAGCCTTGGGGACCCCAGAGTGAATGGGACGGTGTCGGAGACTGTGCTATTGATTTTTACACACTGCGATCGAGCGTCAAGATAGCTTGTGCACCATGCTAAGGGGCCAGCCGAGAGACCAGTGTGGCAGAGTGCATTCAGCAGAAGTGGATGGGAGACGGTGTCGAAGGCCTTTGAGAGGTCAATGAACACTGCACCAGCTAGGGAGCTGGTATCCAAGGAGGAGTGTAGGAAGTTGGAGAATTCAATTAGGGCAGTGCTGGTACTGTGACCAGCATGGAAGCCATGTTGCTCTGGACATAGAATGTTATGCTTAGCCAGATAATCAGTGATTTGAATGGCCACCACTTTCTCCAGGGCTTTAGAGATGGGGGAGGATGGAGATTGGCCGGTAGTTGTTGGTCGATGACCTGTCGCCCCCTTTGTGAATTGGTGTGATAATGGCTGTTTTCCACACTGTGGGAAATTGTCCCAGGCAGAGTGACTGGTTAATTAGGCTGGTGAGTGGGGCAAGGACTTCATCTAGCACCAGTCTGAGGATACTGGGGTCCAGTGAGTCACTGTCGGGACTGTTGCCATTCAAAGCTTTGACTAGGATGGGTCTGGCTTCCCGGGTGGAAATCTTGCACAGGTGGAAGCTGGGGTGCTGGAGGACAGGGGGAGGTTGGTTGGGGGGAGGGTCAAAGAAATTACTAGAGAGGACTGAGCTAAGGTCAGTGAAAGCGGTGTTGAACCAGTTAGCTATGGTGGCAGGCTCGGTGGTGGTAGTGCCATTTCTAGTGAGCTGGGATGGGGCAGGGGAGCGAGCTTTTCCATTAAGTTGCTTAATATTATCCCAGAAAGTCCGGGCCGAGCCCCAGGAGGAGGTAAGGGAGGCCTGGTAATGGTCAGCCTTGGCTTTCCTGATGGCCCATGAGCACTTATTCCGGGCTGCATTGTAAGCCTGCCTATCAGACAGATGACCCGTTTCAGTGGCAAGATGCCAGAGGTTATCCCGATTCCTTAGTAATTGTAGAAGGGCCGGGCTAACCCAAGGTGCATTCTGTTTTTTGGACCGGATTTTGGTGAGGGGCACAAAGAGATCACAGGCCATGTTGAAGGTGTGAGTGAAGAAGGTGAGGGCAGTGTCAATGTCAGTAGCATGATGAATGGGGGACCAGTTTATCTGGGTGAGGAATACTTTAAGTTTTTTCAGCCCACCAGGGCAGAGACACCTGCGGAGGGTGGTCTGGGCTTTAGGTTTGGGATTGGAGACTGCCCAATGAAATAGGATAGGAGAGTGGTCACTTAGGGAGTCTGGGAGGACCTGGATGTTTTGTATTTTATGGGGTCGGTTAGTTATAATAACATCCAGAAGGGTGCTGGTACCTCTCTTAGGGTTTATTCTTGTGGGCTGGGTGACGAGTTGCGTTAGGTCTTGGGCGGCAAATGAGTCTCTGATCACAGATGAGGAGGTGCTGAGCCAATTTACATTAAGGTCCCCAACTAGGATTTGCTCTGCCTTATGGTGGAGGGTTGCCAGGTAGTCCGTTAAAGATACCAGGGCCGGGTGCTGGTTCTTTGGAGGAATGTAAGCTGTGGTGAGATAGAGAGGGCTCCTAGAGGGGTCCAGGGTGAGTTTGAGGGTAAGAGCCTGGGCCCCATTTACAAGGGCAGGGGTGGGGAGTGCGTGTCCAAGTATTGTGTCGATAGTGTAGATTGCACAGCCACCCCCTCATTTGCCTACTCGGTCCTCCCGGTATAAGGTATAGCCTGGGAGGGAAACAAATGAGTCAGGGGTGGATTTGGACAGCCATGTTTCAACCAAGGCTATGATGTCTGGTTGATGAGTCAAGGCCCAGCACTGTAGGGTGTCAAATTTCTTCAGCAGGCTGCATATGTTCATGGAGGCTGCTTGAAGACCAATGGGCTGGTGGGTGGGTGGGAGGGGCAGGGCCTGGGTTGGGATGTATGTTCCTTGTTAGAGTAGAAGGAGGAGAAGAGCTCTGGTCAGAAGGTGCCAGATGGAGAGTTTATGCCGGGAGTGATAGGATGAGGAAGGGGGTTTAGTAGAACAGGGGTGGTAGAGCAGCACAGGCAGAGAAGGCTTGTGTGATCAGAAGCGCAAGGGAGCTGGGGGGGAGGAAAGGTAATGTCTGGATGGGGGGTGAGGTGGAGAGGAGCATATGGAGTGTGAGGAGGAGGAGGGAGGGGGAGGAGCAGTGGCAAAGGAGGAGGGGAAGACAGGAGGGTAGGTAGGAACACTGGAATAGTGAGGCTGAGGGTTAATAGGGACAATAGGGTTGGTGGAAGGCAAAAGAAGGAGGAGGAGAAGAGAGAGGCTGGCAAGCAGGGGGTGCACATGCATAGTTGGTAAGGGTGGGGGAGCTGAAGTGAGGAAAGAATGGGGTACTAGTAGTCAGGCTGTAGTGCAGGACACTTTACCTCTTACAGGCTCTGGCAGTCCCTGACTTCAGTCTCTGCTGCTGGGCAGAGTTCTGTAGTAGTAAAGCAGACTCAAATACTGAAAATAATAGTATCATGTAAGTCAAGTGGCAATGTAAAATAGCATAAAAAAGTATAGGTTAAATGTTCAACAGATTGTTGCACTGCTACTTTAAAGAGATTCACCAAGTTACATAGTTATGGTATTGCACCCAATATATGGGTGCCTTACCTCCAAGGGAAACTTTCTTGCTCCACATGTCCTTACATAGTGCAATACTTTTCTGGCAAAAACACTCATAATGTCGTTAAACGGGGTCCTGGAGGACTTTCCGTTCTGAAGAGCCACCCAAGTTCTTCCCCCTCACTTAGCAACGTTATGACGTGATGCCAGGGAGAGTGCGGCAGTGCGCTCCATTGTACTGAATGGCCGGCAGACTTCCAAATGTTTCTTTATGTTATAATGGTCCATTTGTGGTGAAACATGGGCACGTTTCCACCAACAAGGCTCTTGTTAGTCGAAACATGCCTACGTTTCACCGCAAACTGACCATTATAACATAAAGAAACATTCAGAAAGCTGCCGGCCATTCAATAATGAAACACACCCTTGTGTTCTCCCTGGCATCACATCATAATGTTGCTGAGTTCGGGGGTGGAACTTGGGCAACTCTTCAGAACGGAAAGTCCTGCAGGACCCAGTTTAATGAAATTATGAGTGTTTTTGCCAGAAAAGGATTGCACTATGTAAGGACATGTGGAGCAAGAAAGATTCCTCTGGAGGTAAGGCACCCATATAGCTGGTGCAATGCTGTAACTTGATGAATCTCTTTAATGTCTGTTTCAAAAATGAAATATTTCTGGAGCCTCAGTAATGTTTACTTTGTGTCAGGACACATGATTTGAAGTGTTTTGCAAAAAGCATGACTGAACAGTGCAAGTATGTTGTGCTAAACTACATGCGTGCTGTCAGTGTTCTTTCCTATGTGTGCAGACATTGTCCATCTTTGTGAAAACATATATATGGTGTGACTTGTTGCAGTATCTCTAGAATAAAGATAAGAATGAATATATGACATATATTTTGTTTGTACCATCAGCAACAGCGGAGTAAGTGATGTGATATTTTTTCAGAGGTATCAGGTCACTGTGCACCTCAGTCACTCACTCACAGTGTACAGATAACTTTGTAGAGATAAAAGCACAAAAAATACATGCTCTCCTAAAAGTCATGTGTGCAGTATGTGACTAAGGTGCACTCTGGTCAGACACCTCTGAAAAAGTATTGTATCACTTACTCCACTGATGATGATGGTGACAATAACATATACATTATTCTGCTCGCTATTCTTTATATCATAAACACTGCAACAAGTCAACAATATATGTTTGCAAGAATCTGGAAATTTCAGGCAGTGGCAGAGGGTGCTGGTGTTGTGCCTCACCGCAGCAGGAGGAGGGCCACAGCAGCAGCTGCTCCACCACCCCCACCCCCACCACTGCCACCAGCACCAGCACCACCCTCACCACCACCATTACCTGGTTTTCCCTCCACACCAGTTGACACCCTCTTGTCCAAGCCTTTGGACAATGGGGTCTGCCCTTTTAATTGGGCAACCCTCATTGCATTTAAAACTATGGATATTTTAAAGATAATGGGGTAGGACATATATACACACACTTGCTCTTTTCTTCTTGCCGCAATCATAAAATTGTATCTTTTAGATTAGAATGTAGTACCATCCTGGTTCAGATACCCTCAGAATTAAAGGGGTAAGTTTCTGTTCTGCTGTAAACAGTTTCTATTTCTTGTACATGTGCCTGAGCCGATGGCAGACTGGGCTTACCCGGTTATCAAAATTTAATAAATAAATACATTTTCCTCAATAAGCAGAGTTTTATGTGACAACCAGACAACCAGTACTCTGTCTTTCTTGCCTTTCTCCCAGACAGCTGCTTCTGGATGACTGTGCATGACCCACTACCCCAATGACTTCCTCTGTGGACCTGGTGGTTACCAGTCCCCCTGCTAGCCTAGCCATTGTTTGTATTCACCAATTGTGAGACAGTAATGGGGACTGGGAGTCCTCTCTGGCATCAAAGATTGTTGTACTATGATGGTATCACATCTTAGACTTATGATCTGCGACTTCTCAATATACCAGGAACTTGTTGCAGGACACTTATAGAATGCACATACTGCATACTGTTACATCAAAGTTCTCATCTGGTTAGAAGGAAGGCAACAAAACATACATGAGACTGCCTCCTTCAGTACAGCAGACTGTCTGACCATTGAATATACTTTATATATTCAGCCATCAGTCTGATAGATGTGCTGCCATACAGCTTATCTGGAATAGTAGCATGACCTGCAAGGACATTACCTGTCTGTGCAGTACTAGTTTAATTTGTTCAAAAGGGGAATACCTTGTTCTGTACTCCAGTCTACCTGTGCAGTCTGCACGATGGCTATGTGAGTTACACGGATGAACCACACCATTGCATGGGTGACACATTGCAGGAAAGCATTAAAAAACTGCCCTTCCTAAGTTGTACAGCATCTTCAAACTTCTGCATTCTTCCTGCTATGCTAAGTCCATAAACTGTTGAAGGAAAGTTTTAAAAACAGTGTGCAGCTGAGCTACTCACATCCCCTGCCTACAGTGTACTGTGGCCAATCACATGATCCATGGGCCAAAATGAGCCCTGCTCTCCACTCCGTTGCTGCTAGTGCCCCACCCCCTTCCCTTGGTGAGCCAACAAGCAAAGGCAAAAGAAAACAAAAATGCCAGCCTGAGTTTATTTCTAAATAGCCAGCATATTCCCAGTGGAGGTGGAGCTTCACATTGGTAGCCCAGTTCCCAGTACCCCTACCTCCCATAACTGTTTGTCTCCCAGCTTAGGAGCTGCTGTGCTGAGAACCTTAGATGTGGGGAGCAGCCCGGTGATGTTTTAGTGACCAGCTCATCTTCTTCTAACTCCATCTATCTGTCTGTGCCCAGATTTTCTCTGTTGATCTACCAGGAGAAACCCTCCAAGCATGATTAGCTGGTGGAGGAGGGCAGTCTCAAACCCTCCTCGGTCTCATTGGACTTTACTCTAGTGCTCACAGTTTTGGATGGGGGGGGCACTAGGCACCAGGGAAATGAAACACTTCTATGAGAGGGCGATGATGGGGGGGGGGGACTACTAGACAACAGGAAAATTGTGGTTCACAGCTTACACTGCAGTTCTAGCTGTGGCTGCAGAATTTAAGAAAGTCCTGCTGTTCTCATAGAGAGAATGCAGATCAAGGGCTCCTCTCACTAAGCTGGGAACCCTGGATTTCAGGTGCCCCGAAAAGGTATTTCTGCCCCTCAAGTCAGAAAACAAACATCAGAATCTAGCTAAACCAGGTCCGTTTAGCTAGGTTCTGATGTTTGTTTTTGAAAGGACAGCATATGAACATAAGAAATTGCCAGCAGATACAGACCATATGGTCTATCTAGTCTGCTCGAGTGTGCAGTACTTCAGCCCATTAGACTGCAGCTGCCCACTCTCTCATTAACTCTTCCCTCCCCCAACTGCACCCCTGGTATGCACTTTCCCTTTGAATTGTCACACCCCCTTCTTGAAGCACCTCACAGTCTGTACTGATACAAGTTGCTCAGGCAGTGCATTCCACACTGTTACCACTCTTTCAGTGAAGTAGTGCTTCATCCTTTCCCTACTGAATCTGCCCCCTTTAACTTCAAGGAGTGCCCTCTGATATCTCAACACAGATCTTGGTGTCATCAGCAAAGAGGCTGATCTTATCCTTGATCCCAACTGCTATGTCTGCAATGAAAATGTTAAACAAGACTGGTCTCAGCACTGATCCCTGTGGGACACCACTTGTCACTGCCCTGGGCTCCGATGCATCTCTCCCCACAACTACCCTCTGTTGCCCATCCCTCAGCCAGTTTTCTACCCATCAGGCTAGCTTCCACCCTATTCCAAAACTCCTCAACTTGCAGGTCAACCTTCTGTGTGGTACTGAATCAAAGGCCTTGCTGAAATCCAGGCAGACCACATCTACCACATGGCCCTTGTCCAGTGCCCTTGTGAACCAGTCAAAAAAAATCAACCAAGTTTGCCTGACAGGATTTACCAGCAATGAACCTGTGCTGTCTGTCATCCTGCAGATCATTATCCACAAGAAACTGCACCAGCCTTTCTTTGAGGATAGATTCCATCAGTTTCCCCACAACTGCGGTGAGGCTTCCCATTCTGTAGTTCCCTGGTTCATCCTTAGGCCCACTTTTGTGGAGAGGTACCATGTGTACCTCCCTCCAATCTCTGGGCACACATCCCGTATTTAGCAAGGTGTTCAACAGATCCACCAGTGGCTCTGCCAGGACCTCTGCCAGCTGCCTCAGCACCCTGGGATGTACCCCATCTGGCCCAGGTGCTCTGTCTATCATGTGATGATCCCATTTGTGGATGTCTCACCTCCCATGCCTGTGCCCCCTTTCCCTGCAGGAATGGGCCCATCCCTCTTCCTTGTGAACACTGAACAGAAGTATTCATTAAGTAATTCTGCCTTCTCAGCCCCCTTGTCTACCTGCCCACTGCCTTTCCTGATCCTAACCATTTGATCCTTGCACTTCCTCTTTTCCCTGATATACCTGAAGAAATCATTTTTCCCTTCCTTAATTCCTTGTGCTAATCTCCTTTCCTTGGCTGCCTTGCAGTCCTGACCACTCTGCTCACTTCCCTGGATTTCCTCACATGGTTCTCCCTATCCTCTACCCTGTTGGTTCTCTTGTAGGTTCAGAAGGCCCTTCACTTATCCCTCACCTTCTCTGTTACCTCTCTGGTCATCCAGCTTGGATGCTTGGTCCTTGATTTCTTTTGCTGGCTCTTGACACAAGCTTTAGTGGATTCAATCAGCCCTAGTTTTATGATCTCCCATTTCTGCTCTGCGTCCATGTCAGGGTGGATGCCATCTATGTGTGTTCTCATTAATTGGCCCTTCCTGCCAAAGTCTGCCTTTCTGAAGTCCAGGACCTTTGTTTTTGTATTGTGGATCTCTCAACCCAAACTGATCGAGAAC
Organism: Neoceratodus forsteri; assembly: GCA_016271365.2. Classification (NCBI taxonomy): domain Eukaryota; kingdom Metazoa; phylum Chordata; order Ceratodontiformes; family Ceratodontidae; genus Neoceratodus; species Neoceratodus forsteri. The sequence continues at coordinate 852,472,749 of CM057458.1, forward strand.
CACACTATGTGGTGATCTCTACCAGCCAGTGTTTCCTTCACCCTTATATCCGTGACTTGTTCTCCATCCTCCAGCACCAGGTCTAGAATATTTCCTTCCCTTGTTGGCACTGTAACTCTTTGAGTCAGGAAGTCTTTTCCCTGGTGCATGTGGTGGCAGGGATGCTCCAATCCATCCCTGGTAAATTGAAGATTCCCAGCACCACAGTGCTCCCTTTGCTACAGAATCTCCTTAGCTGCTCCTCTAGCTCCTTATCCACATCCTCATTCTGGGTTGGGGGCCAGTAAACAACTCCCAATTGGACCCTAGCCCCTTTTGGGCATGGAGTTATATCCAAATGACTTCTGACCTACCTCCCCCCCGACATATCCAGTCCCTTCCCTTATATAACTGGCTACTCCCCCTTTACCTTTTTCTCTGTCCATACTGAATAATTTAAATACTGGGATGGCCAAGTCCTAGTCATGGTTTTGGGCTGCCCACATCTCAGTGATGGCTGCAATGTCCACCTCTCCTTCTGTCAGTAGTGCCTGCAGCTCTACCATCTCATTCCCCAGGCTCCTAGCATTTACTGATGCTACCCTCCACCCTGACCTTCTCCCTGCTGCCCACTTACTCTGCCCTTCCCCCTCTATCCTAGACAAAGTAGGGCCTGCCATTCCTATGGGGGAGATCCTCTGGATCTCCTCTCCTGATTCACTCCACCTCCCCAGCCCCCCACAACAAGTTTAAATTATACTTTGTGGTGATAAATTCCCTCAGTCTCTGCTTCAACACCCCCAAACCCTCCTTACTTAGATGTAGCCTGTCCCCTGCATATACATCTGGGTTCTCCCTTGTGTTGCCACACTCTCCCACCCAGCCATAACCCATGGACTCACACCATTCTCTCAGCCACTTGCTGAAGTCCATGGTTCTACTTTTTCTGTCCATACTTGCCTTTGGCACTGGCAGAACTTCTGAGAATGCCACTGTGCTTCCCTCCTCTGTACATAGCTTCCCCACTTCTCTGAAGCTGTCTTGAACCTCCTCTATCTGCCTTCCTTCCAGATCATTTGTTCCCAGGTGAACAATGATGTGTGGTTCCCCCCACCTTCTGTACACACCTACCAATGTGCTGCTGCACCCTACTCGCTGTCATGCCAGGCATGCAATCAACCCAGATGCTGCTTTTCCTGCCCCTCATCTAACCTCCTTAACTATAGAGCATATTTCTGTAGTTTTCATGCTTGTTTGTTTGTGGAAGAAATCAACAAGATGGAGGTAGGCACAGCACTAAAAATATTTGGTGCCCTGACAGTCAAGTGGCGTGAAAGCAAAAATTGGCATTTGTAGCATTGAATGTTTATGTTCACCAGAGAACATTATCTGAAAGCCCCTACTGCTCATGCAAAGGTTAGAAAACAATACATTTTAAAGGCTCATAACTCTGGAACCCTTTAATATTTTTTTCACCAGACCTCTCAAATGCATTACATTGGAACATGACAAATGTCCCCTGCAAGTATGTGATATAAATTCAATTCCTTGTAGGCTGTAGGTGAGAGGAAAAAACTCACATGTTAAGTATAGGAAACAAGTTAGACATTTACAAAAAAATGACTCATGTGGATTACAGAAACTGCACAAGTTGCCATCACAAAAATGTCCACAAATCAAGATCTTTGCTCCTAGACAACACACGCAAATGTTCGTCACATTTCGTCAAATGGAGTCAAAGATATTAATGTGCAAAGTTAGGGGTTTAACATTGAACACACTACTGAACCGGATCCTAACTACATGGTTCCTGCTGTGCCCTTATAATTATAGGGGCACAGTCATGCCACTATAGTTAGGGTTGGTACAGCATTTCAATGTTAAATCTTAATTTTTGCACCTTAATAACTTTGGCAATTTTTGACAAAATTGCCGAATATTTGTCATGTGCAGTCATTCTGTCAGTGTTGCAAGATTTGGAAAGTTTTGTGATGGCATCTTTTATGGTTTTAGAGATGTAAAGTGGTGAAAAACAGTAAAAATTATTTTCCCCCATAGGTTAACATGGGATCTTTGTCATCATCTACAGCCTACACAAAATTAAAAATTACTCCTTAATTTTTATGAATGATAGGTTGCGTACCAAGGGTGTGCCTTTGGATGGTTTGGTGAAAAATATTTTACCATTTTTGAATTATAATGATTTATGTGATAGCTGCAATACAGACATGTAAATGAAAATAGTTTGAATGGTAAATAACAGTTTGAACAGTTAATTTACTGTTCAGTTCTCAGACAAATACTGTTTGAGATGTTAGCCATCTTATTTTTCTAACAATTTTCAAAATAGTTTTGTACACAACTACTGCACCCTAATGACAGCACAATACCTGTATTTAGGTCTCAGCGATTTGCTTAGTTCGATGTCTGTTTTAAAAGTAGTATATCTCTATGGCAAATATGTGATTTTTCACTGAAAAGCATGTCCCCATCACTCGCTAAGTAATTACATTCAATTTGTTATTTACTCTTTGAACTTTATTGTTCAAAAGGTAAATGGCAAATCAAACTAGTAATTACTTAAGGAGAGACAGGGGATATGCTTTTCAGTAAAAAAATACATATTTGCCATGGAAATACTCACTGTAAGTGCAAGTGCAATGGACAAAAAGTACATTTCTGCAATATGATGCCAAAGAAATTAATTTCCACAGACAACCACACTTTCACTTCCTCCATCTGATACAAAGCATAGCTGTATTCAGTATTACTGCAAATAAATGGTCCCCCTCACCATACTGAAGTGCTGCAGTATACACAAACAAAATAACAGACCTTTCAATGTTTGGGGAATGGTGATAGGGTATTTAGTGCTTGTGTAACTTGTAGTACTTTTTGTGGCTTTACTCTAGTCCCACCCTTGTGTAGTAAGTATGTAGGCAGGAATTTGTAGGGAATAGAAGACCCAAAAAGATACCTCTCCCAGCTCATGGAGAGTATGACCCCATGGCACTCAGGAGAGGAAAATCCTCCAGGTGGAGGAAACCTCTGAGGTCCCATGACCAGTGGTCTGCCCATCCCCTGGCCATACTAAGAGGAGAAGGACCTAGGTCCAAGTATCCATAGCTAATTTGAGGAAGGTGAGCTTCTTGAAAAGATGACGGTCCATCCTCGATCCATGGATGATGCATATGGAATGATGATCCTGAGGCTGAAGAGTAGGTCTTTTCTGAAAAGCAGTACAATTCTAAGTGTGAAGCAGATCAAGTTGAAGAAAGGTGAATGAAGTCCAGATTTCCAAGGTTATGAAGGATGCTTGTCCAAAGGGATTGTATCGGATTAATGAGCAGGGAGGGCATGATTTGATAGATAAGTTACCAGACAGTGAGTGGTGGGAAATGCGATGATTTGTGAAGTCATATGTAAATGATCCAAGTTGTGTAACATTTGACTTTCAAGGTAAAGTCTGGAGGCGAAGAATTCAGTAGTGAATAACGAGTTGCTAAGTAAGCATGTATAAAGTAGCACATGAGTAAAGGAGAGTCTATGAGTGCCTGATGGGAGTACTGCCGTAAGTGATTAGTAGATGAATTGAGGAAGAGTTGCAGATGCAGTAAAGATCGTAACTGAATATCTATACAGAATGATTAGAAGTTCAGTATAAGGAATTGGATGGCTTATTTGGGCATGATTTCATAGCTATGCTTGTATCTGCTCTGCTGGTACACTAGCTAAAGTAAATGCTGATATTTATGTGGTGTAATTTTCCATGAGATGCACTGACGTGGCTTATGGTTGATTAGGCTTACGGGTACTCCGATGCAGAAATACTTGAAAGAGCTTGGAGGCAGATATATGGGAGAATCTGTAGACTAGTTGGGAGGCAAGACTGGGATAGTGAATTTGCCTTAATGTTTGTGGATTTCTGGATAGGTAATCGGAAGAGCCTGTTCTCAGTGATACTCTTTACTGGAGATATTAATGGATATAATTGGTGAAGAATAGGCTGGAGGGTCCACTGGATGGATGGCTAACTCAACAGATGGCAATAGACAAAAAAATGAAGATGATTGTATGAGGTATGGTGATGTCCAGGAGCTAGAAAACAGTGGTTTGGATAGCATTAAGTTAGTAAGCAGCTAGGCACTGGAGATCCAATGATGAATGTTCTGAAAAGGCAGCTGAGAAGGTCTTAGGACAAGCAATGGCTGTTGAGGAAGTAGGAGTCGAGTAACATGGTCCACAGAGTCAGTGATGTAGGAGAGGCTGCTGAAGGTAACTGGATGATGTCTGAGGTGGCATGAGTAATCTTGCGAGTCCCAGTATCCATAGTAGCGATAATGGATATTAAGTCAGAGCATAACAGCAGAATGTAAGTTCTTTCCATTTGGAGGATAGCCTGTTAGGCATGGTAGACAGGGAAGTCCACTGTGACTGAATAGACAAGCTTTGTAGGGAGTATCCAATAGAGAGAGATGGTAATCTTTCTAGTGTCCAGTCAAATGAGATTCTAGAATGATCTAGGGGATCTGATTGGGCAGTATAGAAAACTCTAAGATGACATAAGAGTTTATGAGGTATGTTATCCAAGGGCTGTATGCTAGAAGTAGTTTCCACAGGCAAATGAACAAGTAATCTATCAAGAAGTGGGTGGGAGCTGTTAGAGTGGCCAGAGTAGGAGTACGAGATGGATAATGGTAGGAGTATTTGACTGGGTAAAAATCCTGATTGAAGATCAGTTACTAGGCCCAAAAGAGCCACAGCAAACAGTAGGAAACCCCAAGCTCACAAAGGGAGAGAGGAAAAGGCAGTCATCCAAATTGGAAGGAAAGTCATGGGCTAGGCAAAGCCGGATGACATACAGTGCAGGAAAGAACAGGACAGGAACAGTTCTTCAGCAATCAGCAGCAGAATGCAGGAAGGCTATAGTAAGGTACCTGAGGAGATCCTCTGAAGACCCAGGAGTGAAGTGAGCACCAAGAGCAACTGAGCTGAGATACATGAGTCCCACATCTGATGAAGGCTTCAAACAATGAGAGGAGAGGATGGAAGTTGCTGGCGCAATGAAGGACGAGGTTCCCACATCTGAAGGAGAAAACAAACTTGTACAGCAACTGGAGGGGGACCAATAGTAAGAAAGCCCAGGAGGCAGTTGAACTGGATTGAGATCGATACTGAACCAGCTGGCAAGATCCAAATCATGGGGGACAGGAGGCCTAGGGGGTCAGGTACGATGGGTCATGGAGGGCCACGGAGTGAAGCCAAAAATGAATAGCAAGTGAGCTGAGGTACAAGACTGTCAGATCTGCTAAAGCCTCATGACTTTATGAGCAGGCAAGAGCCACATCCTGAGGGAATTAAGGCCAAAGGGGTCATGCATGATAGACAATGGAAGTACAGGATGGAGACTGGTAAGGAATGAAGGAGGACATTCAGAGCAGAAGAGTCCTGTGATGGAAACTGTAATCTAATAGGAGATGAAATGCTGAGGGATGAACATTCAGGTGTAAACACAGGCTCCTAGACAAGGCAGTTGAGGAGAGAAGCCCTGGCAATGACACACCAGATAATGTATGATGGTGGAGTCAACTTCGATAAACTGTTCAGGTCCAGGAAGGAGGAACAGGCAGTGGTTCCGCTGAAGGCATCTAAATGTAGAAATAGACAACTGCAGCAACTAGCTTTGAATCCAGGTAATCGAAGAGATGTAACCAGCAACCGATATCACTAGGCAGAAGTAGGACGGGTGCCATCTGAATGCGAACCAGAGATGGTATGGAACTGGTGAAGCCACAAAATCATACTAAGTTTCATACTAAGTAGTGAGGAGCTTAGGGGGCCCATGGTTTGACCCATAACAATGCTCCTTCCCTCTTTACCCATAGTATGTCAGATTTTGTCCTTCTAAGAAATAGATGTCTAAGTTCCTTTTAAACTGTGTCTTATTTGTTGCATATACAATTTCCTCTGGTAACCTGTTCTATGAGGCAACCACTCTCTGAGTAGAAAAAGCCATATGCTTACTTGTGTTACACTTTAGATGTCTTAGCTGGAGGTGGTGATTGCTTTTAAACTGCAGATTCAGTTCTTTTAACATATGGTCATCCTGCATTATGTTGTAACATAGTGTCAAATTCCCTCTAACTCTTCTTGTTTCCAATGACATCAGCCTTAGATCTGTTAATCTTTGTTCATAGGGCCTATCTCGCATGGCATGCACCATCCTAGTGGCCCTCCTCTGCACCCTCTCCAACCCTGCCACTGTCCCTTTGTTTATGGGTCTCCACACTGGTGCACCATAGTCCAATATAGGTCTAACATAGGCTCTATACAATGGTATAATCACAGCCTCCTTTCTACTTTTAAGTTTTACTTTATATTCCATAAGAAAAAAAATATTTACCTTAGTAATTATGTTTCTTCTAATGGAGTCTTGCTGTATTCTGACTATTGCAGTTAGCTCCAGCCTTTAAACTGCCCCTGAGAACAAAGGGTTAACTTTTTATGTCCACCTAGGGACAAATGACCTGGCTAAGAAAGGGATTAGAGAAGTGCAGGAAGAGTTTGTGGAATTGGGGAGGGGCCTTAGTCAAGTAGCACGCATGGTAACCTTCTTGGAGGTGCTGCCCATCTATGGCATAGGAGAAGCTAGGGTGTTCTGCACCATGGGATTCAATCAGTGGTTGAAAAAAACTGGTGTGGAGCTCAGGGATTTGGCTTCATTGGGGACTGAGGGTCCACCTGGAGTGATGCAAGCCTATGCTGGCATGATGGGCTGCATCTGTCCGGGAGGGGAACCAGGATCCTAGGTGATAGGTTTAAATGCTTCATTGGCAAGCATTTAAACTAGCCAAGGGGGAGGCACTGGAAAGGAGCAGGGAAATCCTAGTCCCCCCAAAAAAATCACGGTAGTAAGTGTGGCAAACACCAACATAAAGGTGTTGATAGGGAGAAGAACTGGGGTAAATGGAGAAAGTGACAAAGGCAAGAAGGACAGGGATGGGGCAAAAGGGAGTAAGGCCATCAGGAAATGGAGGGTAATGAGTACCAATGCCCATAGTCTGGGCAACAAGCTTCCTGAGCTGGTGGCCTTGATGGAAGACGGATGCCTGGATATTGTAGCAGTCACAGAAACATGGTACACAGAGAACCATGACTGGGATGTTAACATACCAGGGTACATAACCTACAGGAGAGACAGGCAGGGGAGAAGAGGGGGAGGAGTAGCTCTCTATGTAAAGGAAGGGATAAAAGCAACTGAACAAAAGAGTAAACAGGGAGGAGAGGAGGCACTGTGGGTCACCTTGGAGTCTGGAAAGGGCACCACAATCCGCACAGGGGTTGTGTACAGACCCCCATGTCAGGGGGAGGGAATGGACAAGGATATGATAGAAGGCATTCTTAGAATGGCAGAGAAAGGGGAGATACTGTTGATGGGAGACCTGAATATGCCAGATGTTAACTGGGGCACATTTGCTGCAGCCACATCCAAGAGCAGGGCCATTCTTGATGCCCTACAGGTGGCAGGCCTCAGACAGCTAGTTTCGGAACCCACTCAGGAAGGAGCAATCTTAGACCTCATACTCTCAAACGGGGGCAGTGAGAGGATCTCAGATCTAGAAGTGGGTTGCCATCTGGGGACAAGTGACCATCAAACAGTGTGGTTCACGTTAAACTCAGCTAGAGTCAAGCCATACAAAAGTGAGAGTACTGGACTTTAGGAGGGCTGACTTTGGCAAGATGGGAGAGTGCCTCAGAAAAGCACTAGCAAACAGGCTAGTAGGAAGTGTGGAGCAACAATGGGGAATCATCAAAACTGCCATCACAGAGGCAACAAGCCTTTGTGTGAAGCAAATAAACAAATCAAAATGAAAGAAAAAAAACACTTTGGTTCTCAAAAGAGGTGGCTGTGAAAGTCAGGAAGAAAAAGATAGCATTCCAGAAGTATAAGGAAACACAGAAGGAGCAGGACAGAGAGCTGTACCAGTTAAGGCAGAAGGAAGCAGGGAAGGAAGTCAGAATAGCAAAGGCCCAAAATGAGGAAAAGATAGCCAACTCAGTTAAGAAGGGAGATAAAACCTTTTATAGGTACATCAGTGAGCATAGAAAGACAAAGGGAGGGATAGTGAGGCTGAATAGAATGAACGGTGGGTTTGTAGAGGGGGACAGTGAAAAAGCAGGGATACTGAACGAATATTTCTTCTCAGTATTCACAAAAGAGGAGGGGGAAGTGCCTAATCCAATTAACAGAAGCACTCTTGATGGGGGGTTGATCCCAGTCCTTTCACAGAAGAAAGGGTTCTGCAAGAACTCCTAAAAATGAAGGTGGACAAAGGAATGGGTCCTGATGGAATTCACCCCAGAATTCTAAAAGAATTAAGGGAGGAACTAGTGAAACCACTGGCTCCTCTTTTTAATAAATCATGGGAGGATGGTGTGGTACCCGAGGACTGGAGGAAAGCAGATGTGATTCCCCTTCACAAAAGTGGGACCAAGACAGAGGCAGGAAACTACAGACATGTCAGTCTGACCTCTGTGGTAGGGAAAGTGATGTAGTCACTTCTGAAGGAAAGACTAGTTGAGTACCTAGAGGCCAGTGGGGCACTGGACCCAAGGCAGCATGGGTTCACAGGGGGAAGGTCATGTCAGATGAATCTAATAGATTTCTTTGACTGGGTGACCAACATAGTAGACCAGGGAGGGGCTGTGTACATGGCCTACCTAGACTTTAGCAAGGCATTTGACACAGTCCCACACAAAAGATTAATAGTCAAATTAACCAGCCTGGGAGTGGGTCCCAGGGTGGTAGCCTGGGTAAAATATCAGCTGCACAACAGGACACAGAAGATAATTGTAAATGGAGTCCACTCTGAAGAAAGAGGGGTTACTAGTGGGGTACTGCAGGGTTCAGTATTGGGTCCAGTACTTTTTAACGTCTTCATCAGTGACATTGCAGAGGGACTGGAAGGAAAAGCATGCATTTTTGCAGATGACACAAAGATCTGCAACAGGGTTGATACACAAGGAGGTGTGGAAAGGATGAAAAGGGACTTGGCAAGGTTGGAGGAATGGTCAGAAGTATGGCAGCTAGGTTTCAATGCAAAGAAGTGCAAAATAATGCACCTGGGAAACAAGAACCCAGGGGAAGAATACACAATGGGTGGAGAGGTAGTAACAGCAACAAAAATGGAAAGGGACCTGGGGGTAATCATATCAGATGACCTTAAGGTTAGCAAAGCAATGTGAGAAGGCAGTAGGGATGGCTGGGGTATACTGGGATGTATAGGGAGGCATCAGCAGCAGAAAACAGGAAGTTGTTATCCCTCTGTACAGACAGTTGGTGAGACCCCATCTGGAGTACTGTGTCTAGTTCTGGAGACACCATCTCCACAAGGACATAGACAGGATAGAGGCAGTCCAGAGGAGGGCAACTAAAATGGTGCAGGGTCTGCAAGAGAAGCCTTATAAGGAGAGACTAAAGAAGCTTAATATGTATACCCTTGAAGAAAGAAGGGAGAGGGGGGACATGATAGAAACTTTTAAGTACCTCCGTGGAATCAACAAAGTCCAAGAGGTAGCATCTTTCAGAAAAGAGACATGCAAGAACAGGGGACACAATTTAAAGATAGAAGAAGGGGTTCCAGCGGCAATGTGAAAGTATTATTTCACAGAGAGGGTAGTGGATGCATGGAACAGCCTTTCTGAGGAGGTTGTGGGGTCTAAAACTGTCGGAGAATTCAAGAATGCATGGGACAGACATAAGGCAATTCTTGTGGGGGGTAGGAAGAAATAGGCTGTTGGTTAACTAGGATCTGCGGCCTATCCTGTAGGTAGGGAAATGGGCAGACTAGATGGGCCAAGCGGTCCTTATCTGCCATCAAAGTCTATGTTTCTATGTTATGCAGTGCATAGAATGCTGAGCCCGAGCTTGTTTGAGGTCTCTGTCTGTTTCCCTTTGAAACTCAACCGTCAGATTTTTAAGAGCAAAAACTCACTATCTTATGTGGAAATTGTAAAATTTCTTACTAGCCAACTGGCAACAAGGAGTTTTGGATTCCCAAAAAGACTCAAGTCAAGAAACCCAAAACCAAAAACCCATCCCAATAAAGGATAACAATAACAATAACAACAAAAAATACCCAAACAAAAAGAGGAGGGTGTGTAATAGGCACCTCTGGGGTTCAACACTGCACCTGCCCAGCCACTTCCCAAAAACAGGTTCTGAGAGGGGAGACTGGGAGGGAGGTCAGAATACAGCAAGACTTCATTAAAAGAAACATAATTACTTAGGTGAATAACTTTTTTTTCAAACAACATGAAGTCTTGTTGTATTCTGACTATTGTAGACTACCAAGCAGTACCTCCATGGAGGAGGGACAGAACCTACTTTGGGAATAGTCTCTGAAGTACTGCTGTGCCAAAATGAGCATCACTCCTATCCTGGATATCCAGAGAGTAATGCTTGGTAAAGGTATGGACCATTTTCCAGGTGACTGCTTGACAAATTTCTAAGAGAGGGATATCCCTGGCAGCAGCCAGGGAAGCAGCTGTACCTCTTGTAGAGTGAGCTCACAGGCCTGAGGGTGGAATCTTTCCTAGTTTCTCATAGCAGAATTGTATACAAGACACAATCCACCTGGCAATAGTTCTCTTAGTGGCAAGTTTGCCCTTTTCCACTTGCCCATAAGTGAGGAATAACTGGAGGGAATCAAACCTGTGACCCTTGGTACGCTATATGTAGTAGCTAAGGGCTCTTTTAACAACCAAACTGTGTAGCTTCCTCTCTCCTGAGGAAGAATGATCAGTGAAGAAGACAGGGAGAGACATGGACTGATTCAAGTGGAAGTCTGAAACCACTTTAGGCAAGACCCTCCTATTGGTTCTAAGGACCACTTTCTCTCTATGGAAAGAAATAAAATAAGGTTCCACTGACAGGGCTTGCAGTTCACTGATATGTCTGGCAGAGGTAATGGCTACCAAAAGCACAGTTTTCCAAGTCAAGTACTTAAGCTCTGCTGAGGACATAGGCTCAAAAGGAGGTTGCATAAGTTGAACAATTCAAATATTTAAGTACCAGGCAGGGGCAGGATCCCTAAAGGGAGGATTGGCATTAAGCAATCCTTTGAAAAATTTACAGAACACAGGATGAGATGACAGTGAGGAAGACTTTCCCACTGACAAAAAAGCAGACACAGCTGACAAGTGTACCTTGAGAGTAGCTGGTCTGAGGCCTAGACCATTAAGATGGACCATATAATCGAGAACTATAGACAATTCAGCAGTGTCTGGAGGAATATGCTTCCTGGAGCACCAAATGCTGAATCTTTTCCATTTGGAGTTATAAGTCTTTCTGGTGGAAGGCTTTTGAGAAGCTTTGAGAATATCCAGAACCCCCTGAGAAAGATGCAAATCTGCATACTCTAACTCTTCAAGAGCCATGTCTTGAGATTGAGAGACCGAAGAGTGGGGTACCAAATCCTCCCCGAGAGGAGGTTAAAGGTTGTAATTCCTGGGAAGAGACTGGGAAAGATGGACTATTAGAGACAGCAACAGGGGGTACCAAGGCTGCCTTGCTCAGTCTGGAGCAATCAGAATCACTTTGCAAGGTTGTGATCTTGTCTTGACTAGGACTTTGAACAGTAGAGGAAAGGGAAGGAAGGCATACATAAATTTCCCTTCCCAGTTCAAAAACAGAGCATCCAGAGGGACTGAACCCAAGACTGGGGGTCTGCAACAAAACAAAGGAAGTTGGTGATTGTCTGGGGCTGCAAAGTGATCTATCTCTGGAGTGCCCCACCTTGAAAAAAATCACTTTCAAAACCAGAAGGTTCAGGGACCATTCATGATGGACCTGAAACATTCTGCTCAGCACATCTGCCAGCACATTGTCCTTTCCTGGAAGGCGGACTGCTATCAGAGAGGTCTGCAGGGAATAAACCAGGGACCACAATTTCATGGCTTCCGTGCACAAGGCCATAAGAATGAGTGCCTCCCTGCTTGTTGATGTATCACATGGTGGTGCTGTTGTCTGTTCTGACCTGAACCACCTTATTCTGCACCAACTGAGAAAAGGCTTGCAGGGCCAGGAAAAACTGCCCTGAGTTCCAGGAGATTGATATGAAGGAGGGACTCCTGATGGGACCACAGTCCTTGGGCTGTGAGATCCCCCAGATGAGCTCCCCACCCCAAAAGAGAAGTATCCGTGGTAAGGACCACCGAATGAGACTGAGTGACAAAAGAGACCTCTTGCTTTAAATTGTTCTGATCCTGCCACCATTGAAGAGCTTAGATCAGTGTCTGAGTCACAGGAACCAGTTTGGTAAGAGGGTCCTTCCTTTGTGACCAAAAGGTCCACAGATGGAACTGAATGTCCCTCATCTGAAATCTTGCCCTTTGGACCACTGCTGTAGAAACTGCCATATGGCCCAAAAGCTGAAGGAAGTGCCTTGCTGGTCGGGACACCTGAAGGCTGAAGGACGAAGCCAGTTTTATAAGAACTCTTGCCCTTTCCAAGGGAAGAAAAACTCTTGTTTTGACAATATCCAGCTCTGCCCCTATAAAGGTAAGGAGCTGAACTGGTTCGAGAACTGATTTGGGGAGGTTGAGAAGAAAACCTAGAGAAGTGAGCACTTGCTGAGACACTCGCAGGTCTGACATGCCTTGGCCTGGAGACTGACCCACTGTGAGCCAATCGTCCAGAGATGGAAAAATGGAAATCTTTTGCCTTCTTAGAAAGGCAACTACTACTGTCAGGCACTTTGTGAAGACCCTTGGAGCTGATGTTAGGCCAAAGGGCATTGCTTTGAACTGATAATGGCCTGAGGGCAACTTGAACCTGAGGTACTTTCTGTGGGAGCACCTGATGGGAATATCAAAGTAGGCATCTTTGAGGTCCAGGGAGACTAGCCAGTCCCCTAGCCTTAGAGAGGGAAGAATTATTCCCAGAGTCATCATCCTGAACTTTGGTTTTAACCCTTAGGATGCTGACAGAATTAGAACGTATAGGAATTTTGGCCTGATATATCAGTCCACAGTCCTGCAAGAGTTAAAAGATGTTTGTTTAGGTATCTTAGATCTAAGATGGGTCACCATTCCCCTGTCTTTTTTGGGGTAAAGAACTATCTGGAGTACAGACCTTTGCCCCGGTGTAGGGTAGGAACTCTCTCTATGGCTCTTAAAGCCAGAAGGGATGAAACCTCTGCCTCCAGGGCAAGGGTCTTGGAGAGACCTGCAGGTGGAAAACATCTGTTTCTCATCTTTGGAAATTTTTTGAAGCTGAGAACCAGTCCCTGGCTTACTACTTCCAGGACCCACTTGTCTGATGTAATAGACATCTAGTCCTGGACATAGTAAGCCAGCCTGCCCCCTACAGGGAAAGGAGAGTCAACGCAGGCAGACCCATCAGGGTGTCTGCTTGGCAGGGGCCTTAGGCTGAGGAGTGAATGCAGCCCTGCTCATCCCCCTTCTACCTCTCTCTCTGAAGAACCCCATCTGTGAAAAGGGAAAAGAGGCTTGTGCTTGGTAAAAAAGCCTATGAAAAGACCTGCCCCTGCCCCTAGATTGCTGCCTTTGAGGAGTTGTTTGCCTCTTCTTGGTCTCAGCACTCCTATAAGTGGTTCTGTACTCATCCATTTTCTTCATTTGATTCTCTGTCTGCTCCCCAAACAGAGAATTACCCACCACAGGAAAAGCCATGGCCTTAGCCTGGGTGTCCTGTGAGAGGCTAGAACATCTGAGTCAAGCCATCCTCCGAAGAGCCACAGATGTAGCCATGACTCTTGATGACACATCATTGGAGTCCACAGCAGCATGAAAGTGTACCTTTGATGCCTCAATCCCATCAGCAGCTACCTCCTCCAGCTCCTTGGCCAGCTGGGGGGAGGCCTGTTTAGCCAGTACCAGTACAGTGTGCCACCTGGACTTCTGGTACCTGGCTGCATAAGCCATGTAGTTCACCTGCCTGAGTCCCAAGGAAGATGCCATGTACTGCTTCTTTGCCATAGCATCAGTCTTCCTGGAGTCTTTGTCTGGAGGTGTGAAGCCAAGGGAATGCTCTACCCCAACATGGCTGCATTGTTGGTATAAAAACTCCTTATCTGCGCCTGATAGTGTGTACCTCTTCTCCATCCTTCTGTCAACAGGAGGTACAGAATTGGGACACTTTAGGATTTTTTTTGTCTGCTTCCCAAAGGATTTATGAAGGGGAATAGGCAGTTTCCTGGACTCTGGGATGCCCATCATTTCCACATAATCAGGCTCCTCTTGATCCTCCATTGCCTCTTCCATAGGAAGCTGGAGGGTTTCAGCCACTTTTCTGTAAAACAGAAAGTGGGAAGGGGACTCAGAAAGCCTAGGAGAGGATACACCAGAAGGTCTGTCTGGGGAGATGTCCACTTCCACAGGCACATCCAGATATTCACCATCATCATCATCATCTTCAAACTCCCCCTCCTCCTCAAACTCCAGTTCATAAAAATCTTCAGGGGTATAATCTTGAACTGGGGGAACCGACCGAACTGAACCCCTGCCAAAAGGTGCCGGATCGGTCTGAACTGGGCGAAGCGATTCCACAGTCTGAATTGCTCTGGCTATTTCCTCGGCATTCGGAACATGACCTCTGGATCCTAACCAGTTGATTTTTCTTAGCATTTCCTTTTTGTAGAAACCGACCCCTCAGGATAGGTTCTCCTCTTGCCTGAAGAAGTATCGCCCCGGTCAGAGGGCACTCCTTCTGGTTCAGTCCGAATCAAACCGGGCTAGCCATTCTAGTCAGTGGATTTCTCAGTCTCCTTTTGCCTCAGTCTACCTAATCTCTTTTCAAGGGTAGATTTAGGAAAATGTTTACAAATTTGGCAGTCTATATCGAGGTGTTCAAACCCCAGACAATAAACACAGGTGGTGTGGGGATCGGCCTTAGCAAAGACCTCCCCACACTCACTGCAGTGTTAAAACCCAGTGGGCCTGGTTTTTTCCTTGGGTTTCTCAGACATGGCCAACCTATCCAAACTTACTCTTTTTATGGCAACTGCCAGGCAAGACTCCCTTATCGGTTCCTAACCATGTCACAGGTATTGAAAAAAATTGTTCAAAACACGATTTGTTTAGAACTGATAAGGACCGGTAACCACACCCTAAAGTAAAACACAAGGATTCACTACAAGTGATCGGTTCAGCCGAACCGATCTAACACTTTACAATCTCCACACAGAAAATCAGAATAAAACCTATCTAGTACTCATGGTACCACAGACAGAGACTGAACTGACTACGCGGAAATAAATTCGGTTTAAAACCACCAACTTAACCGAGACTTTAACTGACTTTCGAACTGAGCTGAAGGAGAAATCTCCTGAGCGACTGTTCAAAGAGGTGGAGTAAAGAATCTGATGGTTGAGTTTCAAAGGGAAACAGACAGAGACCTCAACTGAGCTTGAGCTCAGCAGTCTATGCACTGCTTAGAAAGTTAACCCTTTGTTCTCCAGGACAGTTTAAAGGCTGGAGCTAACTGCAATAGTGAGAATACAGCAAGACTTCATGTTATTTGAATACCCTATTTGCTTTTATTATTTGTTTATCACACTGAGCTTCATATTTAAGTTTATGGTCCACCAATATGCCCAGATCCTTTTCTACCTCTGACTTTCTTAGGATTTGCCCATTTATATTATCACTGTGTTCTGGATTTCTATTTCTCTTATGGATCACACATTTATCTATGTTAAAACTCATTCCTTTTGCATTTGCCCATTTATTTATTTTATCCAAATCTTTCTGTATTGATTCTGCCTCCTCTAACTGCATTACTAGGCCTGCCAGCTTTGTATCATCTGCACATTTACTTACCCAGTTATATGCCCCTCCCTCCATTTGTGCAATGAATATTCCAAACAGCACTGGCCCCAGCACTGAACCGGGAGGGACCCCACCAGTTACAGGGACCTCATCCGAAAGACAGCCATTTATAGACACCCACTGAATCCTGTCCACCAGCCAAGCCTGGATCCACTGGCACACTCTATATTCCATATCGATTTCTGACAAGCAGTTTAATATTTCTACATGTGGTACTTTATTGAAGGCCTTAGTAAATTCCAAGTATATACAGTCCACCATCTCTCCCCTCTCCAATGCTGCTGAAATTTTCTCATAAAAGCATTACATGTTTGTCAGACACGACCTTCCAGCCACAAATCCATGCTGCTCCCTATCTTCCTGATTAGTCTGTATTAAATATAGATTAATTACATCCTTTAATACAGATTCCATTAGTTTACCTGGCACTGAGGCCAAGATTATGGGCTTATAGTTTGTGTAGTTTGCTCTATCTCCCTTCTTATGAATGGGTATGACATTTGCCATGAACAAGTCCCTCAGCACCTCCCCCTTCCCCAGTGACTGCTGGAAGATAATGTTTAAAGGGGTAGCAATATTTGGTGAGAGTAATTTAAGAATGTTGTTTGATATGTTATCAGGCTCTGCTGAGTTAATATTCATTAATGTCTTTATTTTATTTAGAATAATTTCAGATGAAATCCTTATGTCTAACACCTTATTTGGGTTAAAATGTACCAACCCCATCGATTTGGCTGCAAAAACTGTACTGAAATATCTTTTAAAGAAATTAGCTACCTTAGTAGGATCAGATATGTGAGCCCCTCCTTCTTTAATGGGGCATATGTTATTGTTCATTTTCTTTAATGTATTTACATAGCTATAAAAATTCTGCATATTATCTTTTTGTACTGAGGAAGCCAGCTTAATGTCCATCCTTTGTCTGTTTCTTTTTATCAATTTCTTACACTTGATCTGTGCCTGTTTATAGTTAGCCCAGGTGATGGAATTACTATTTTTCTTACGATTTTGATATAACCGTTTCTTTTTATTTAATAACTTGATTATCATCTTTGTGAGCCATCTAGATTTTTTCCCTTTCTTGTTATGCACCTTGACCTTTTTTATGTGTTCATTACATATTGTAAATATTTGTTTTTTAAAGATAACCCACATTTCCTCAACTGTTTTATTCTCCAGTAAACTTTCCCAGTTTACAGTATCCATTTCCTTCAGTATTTTTGCCTTATCTGCAGTTTTTATACTATAAGCATCTCTACAACCTTTCTCTAAAGGTATGTATTGCTGAAATAAGGAGTGCACCCCTCATTGTCACTGCTCCCCAGTGGTGATGTCATTTGGCATTCCGTAATACTAATTTACTTCACTGCCATAACCAGATCTAGGGTATTATTTCCTCTCGTAGGGGCATTCACATATTGGGTTATGTCCAACTCCTGGCAGAGCTCCAGGAATACTTTACTGCTTAGATGCGTGGCCTGTTGGCCTATCCAATCGATGTCCTTACAGTTTAAGTCCCCAACCATTATTACCTTACCCATTTCTCATGCTCTGGTTAGTTCTGTATTTATTTTGATCTGACAGCTCCTTTGATGTCCCTGGTGGTCTGTAACATACCCCAATTATTACAGGTTTTTGAGTATACGTGACTATCCAAATCCAGATGGTTTCCAGCCCTATTACTCCTAGACTGACTGTTTCAGTAATATCTGTAGCTTTCATTTTGTTTGATATATATGCTGCTACTCCCCCCTCCTCTTTTTCCCTCTCTATCCCTATGGAACAGGGCAAATCCTGGTATTTCTTTAACCCAGTCCTTTTTTTCCATCCACCAAATCTCTGTGATAAATGTCATATCCACATTATTTCCCCCACATATAAGTGCCTCCAGTTCATCTTTTTTATTATTCAGACTCTGTGCATTTATGAGCAAACATAGATTTGCAATCAGGCAACCAAACCAAGTAGTCAACACATGAAGATCAAGACACAAAGCTTGTAGGACAAGTTGGAAGGTGGAAGGCAAGTGAGGTATAAAGGCCCCTTTCCCAAAGGGACGTGGTGATCTGCATTAGGTATGGGAAGCATAGGGTGGAAACAGTCAATGTGGATGCGGGCTCCCAGCCATGTAGGTCTGCGAAGTAGGACCATGTAGCAAGGCTGCAGACCAGGAAATATGGAGAAGGTCAGCCGGGCAAAGTTAGGTTCCTGAAGTGAAGCAGTATTCGGGAGTAGGCTAAAAATGCATACTGGTAAAGCAGTGGAAGGGAGAGTCAGACACCCATCAATTACGGTGGAGGTGAGATGATCTTGATAGGAGGCAGCCATGCAGAAGTAGTAAGAAAAGGGATATGTGATGAAAGAGTTCTGTTCCTGAAGGGAAGCAGCAACTGGTATGAGGTAGAGGATGCATGGTAAGACTCAGTAGAATGTAGACATGGATTCCATCCCTGGTAGATGGGGTGAGCTATCCTGCACCCGATGCTGCTAAGCTTAGTTAGGGATAGAGGATGTCAGGTTGGTAAGAAGGAGGTAATGGTTGTAATGGAATCCCATCCCAGTTAACAGGGAAAGCCTACCTTCGCTCAGCACCTTGGAAGGTGCAAGTTAGGGACAGAGTCCAGAGTCCTGCTGGTATGGGCTGACTGAAAGTGCAGAATGCTGTTTAAGAAAGAGAGAGAGAGTGCACACAGGATGAAATTGCAGCTTATGAAGCATGAATGTACATCATGTAGAAATGGTAGGACAGACAAGGGAAGATGGAAGGTGGTGCACAAACAGGAATGACATGCTGAATGGAGGGGCAGGCTTGAAGCAAGACCAATGGAGTGATAGGAGGCCTTTCGATGAGCAGACGATGAACTGGGAAGAGTATGGATGTGAGTGGTGATTAAATGCATGGGTAGAAGGGTCCCTAGGTTGTAGCTAGGAAGGACTGGGCTATCCATTGAACCAAAGTGACATCTGAGGTTGATACGGTATCCCAGCGATGTGAATGGGATTCGAAACCAGGCCAGTCAGGTATGCATGGCTGAAGTCAGAGCAGAAATTCTGGGCTATGAATTGCAGCATTGAATCTTGGTCAGACCCAACCTTGACTAGCATGTGCAAGTAGAGGAGAGATACCAATGGAAGCATAGCAACTCCAATTTGATTAATTCTGAAGCTACTTAATTGAACTGTGTGGTCTCTCTGAAACTGATGGTAGGAGTAGCAGTTGAGGAAGAAGAATAAGGTGAGGTAGGTAATAATGTAAAGCGGACAAACTATGGGTCCAGGAGAGCATAGCTATAGAGAAGCATTGTAGCTAGAAATGTGAGGCTAAGCTGTGGAGATTGGTTATGAAAGGAAATGGTCAGTAGAGTAATTACACATGCATGTTTCTCTATACGTCCCTCTCCCTCAGTGAGGTGTGCAGCATTCCTGAAAAATCCTAACAGAATTAAGATAAGGAACTAATTCAGTCAACCTTATCCAACTAATTCACCACACCATAATATGATGTACAAGTACTTCAGCTGTGGATTTCAAGAACCAGGCACAGTAACCAGTATGTCCTGGAGAAGCATTTTCCAAATAAAATTAATTAGATGAACTGGTGATCACTCCTTAGGTAGTTACCTGCAGTAGTAGAGAAGCCTGTGGTGGTAACAGTGAGACAATATTGCTTCGGAAAGGTGATGAAAATGCTATGCAAGGTAGCAGCTGTCCAAATGTACCGGGGAGAGATGTGCAGGTTAGGGGCAGGTAGCAGCACAAGAAATGGGGAATAATATGAGTTTCACTCATGAGGTGGCAGTCCAGGGTTTATGGGCAGGTAGAGGAAACCAGTGAGATAAGTGCTGAGCTGTGTGGAGCAAACGGCGGGTGGGACTAAGTGGCAGGGCGGCAAGCATGGAAGTGGTATTGGGCTGTAACCTTTGTCCATGAGAAAGTCCAGTGCAGGTAGGTAGGTCACTTTAATTGAATTGAAGCATCCCCAAAAACTTAAGGGTCAACTATTCCATCTGGTTCAATGTTTGGGGGTCGGTTCCCATTATACGGGAGCAGGACAGGAGCTGGGTGAGCTACGGGGAGATGTGGCATGCAGCGGAAAGGGTGCCATAGGTGAGTCAAAAGGAGAAATGGAGCCAGTAGCAGCAAGAGCTGAGGCGAGTGAGAGAGTGAGTGGGTGAAATGCCCAAAGAGAAACAGAAAAGGGGAAAATACCTGTGGCCAGAAAGGACAGAGATGAGCTACAGAAAGAATAAGGAGGAGGAACAGAGACGTGGCAAAGAGGGTAGGAAACATAGAAGTCAAATGGAAGTTGAAACAGTATTAAAGCAATGTCATAATACAAGGATTACTTCATAGTGTGGGATGTGCTAAGGAGCAACAAAACAGAAGGAGAGGGAAGAGGCACAAGGGGAGGCAATGAACAAATGACAGGGAAGGGAAGCAGAGACTGGAGCAAAGCCACACGAGCCACACAGGAAGCCCAGGGAAAAAACACTCCATAAGCAAGGGAGGAGTGTTAGTGGAGGGGGTTAAGTAGAACCTCAAGCTAAGCCCTCCCATTATACTATCATAGCTCCCTGGTGTCTAGTGACACTCCCTACCTACTCATTTCTCTCCCCTGAAGATAAAATAATATGTGCCTGGCAGTCCTGGGTATTTGCACAAACATGGTTTGAGAGCTACCCTTTCCAACATTCTGTTAATGAAGTTTTCATTTCATTTTGTTCCAGTCTAATGAAATCTAGCACAATTACTTAATTCTGGCTGAATTTTTCTATTAGAACGTTTCTGTGAAATTGCAATGGCCATCATTGTTAGTAAACAGAGAGAAAGGGCACTCACAGATGGACCAGTGAAGGACTTCTCAATTTGGCTCATGTTTGAAAGAATGCTAACAGAAGTATCAGAAGTTAAGTAATGTATTGCCAATTTAGAATCAAAAGTGGAAGAACTCAGTTTAAGCATGTGCACGTAAATAACACTCAGGCACATTGATATCCAGGCCAATAAGTGGGATACAGAAATTCAGTCTCCTGATCTGCACCAATTTCCTTTTTTTTAATTCTACTAATCTAATTCAGTGTACTGTAAATGTTTACCACAATGCCTCTTGCAAATGTTCTTCTTGCTGACAGTAAGGTATTTGTAGGTTAATTATGGAGATGGGAAATTAATGTTTTATAGTGTAATTATTTATTATACATAGGTCTTATGTCTTAAAGGGACACTGTCAACCTCCTTAGGTCTCAAAGTGTCCCTAGTTTAAAAAACATATTTTATGATAGCCAGAATTCTGTAAAGATTGTTGATGTAGCTGGTTGTTTGATTCTGACTCTTATTTTCTTTAAAAAGGTAAAAAACAGACTGCCCAACATACTGGTGTTATCACACCAAAACAGGTTTGTTTACATTCCTTGATCAACTCAAAATGCATCTTTCCCGGACTTGGGAGCACCCTCAAAAGAGTTTATCCTCTCATGATGCACTGGGAGACTAGGAGGCTACTGTCTTATGAGTGACTGTACTGTTTGGGTGTGTTTCTAATGCTCAGGACACGTGCAGTAAGCACAGAACCATGATTGTAAACAAAAACAAGGTTGTTTATAAATATACATTACCATGCATTTCAGTTCTACTAAGCAAGGCTACAGACAAAACAAACAGCAACATCAATGAATTTTAGAGAGGGTAAGCAATCATAAAATGTGGGGTTTCAACTAGAAATAATATGATGAAAAACAGGTTGACAGTGTCCCTTTAATAAAGTGTCTTTAAATTATACCGTTGTATATTGTTTTTGTCATTTTTTCTCTTAGATATGATGCAGCTGGACTCTGATCATGATTGCTGTTTGATTTTTTTTGTTTTGTTTTGTTACTGCATTCTAAGCTACCTGCTGTGACATCAGTCACTCTTTCACAATACCTGAAGACCTTGTTTACAGCATGGCAGTGTCCGTGTTAGAAATGTTTACTGAGAATGGTATCAAATACAATGAAGAGGCAGAACATGATCAGCTGTGCTTTTATCATGGGCCACATTCACTCACTGCACCCTACGTAGAGTTAAAAATTCTTCTACAGAGTCTAGTGATGTGGATCAGTTTTGCAGCACTGGACAGCATTCTTTGTCTCTGTGGCAGTTTCAGCCACTCAGAATATACATTTCTGTGCTATGAGGCATCCAAACTGCAGACATACATGAATGGTATGCTTCATTCTTTTAAAAAAAAAAATGTTGTTAACTTGTGTTTTAGTTTGGGGAAGGGATGTCACCAATGTACTACAGGTTCCTATACAGAAATGGGAAAAAGATGGGAATGAAGCTCTTTTTCCCCCACTGTATTTCCCATCATGTGTTGTTCACATTTACAGGCAAGTTAACAAAAGCTAAAGGGTATCAGGCATGTATTTCTGCAGTTTGAATGCCTCATAGCACAGCAACATATTGTCTGAGCTGTAGAAACTGTCATGGAGATGAAGTATGCTGTTCAGTACAAGAAAACTGAGCTGCATCATGAGACTATGCCAAAGCGTTTTTATCTCTCCATGGGATGCAGTGAGTGCATGTGGCTGCATGGCTCTTATTATTGTAAACCATATCTTTTTTCAGTGGCATGGAAGGAGACAGAATGGCTGACAGCATGTATATGCAATTTATGTCTTTTCACTTGCATGTCTTGTTTTCCAGACCCAGCAGCCTCCACCTGCTATCCCTTTCTGTCTGAGTCACAGTTGTAATTTGAAAATGTCTGTTGTCATCATACACCCTATCCCCCTTCTGACAGGGGTGAAAATGTTTTCAGTTGCAAACCAAAAATAGTACAAAAACTTAAATCTTTGCAAAACCATTGAAACAAATGAAAACAAACTGGCAGGGAAGAGAAGTGAGCAACATTTTATGTTATGGCTAGACATCTTGTACTCTATTTCTCAGTGACATTTTGCTATATTGTTAACCTGCACTGGGGAGTACACACAGTTATGAAATCTGCAGTTAGGTAGGCATCATTTTATAAACTAAATCCAGGATTAGTAAGCCTTGAATTTTTCCTCATAAGGCTTGTGGTGCAGTCCATGTATCATTTTTGTCACTGTTCTCTGGACTGCTTCCATTTTGTCTATGTTCTTCCTGAGATGCGATCTCCAGAACTGGACACAGTATTCCAGATGAGGCCTCACCTTACCATTGTGTTAGGCAGAAAAGCAAGAGCAAAAGAAGGAGGAAGCCATTTTCGTTCTCAAAAACAGTAGCAGAAAAGGTCAGAGCCAAAAGGTTGGCCTTCAGGAAATATAAGGGAAGGCAGTGGGATGAAGATAGGGAGTCATAACAAACTTCCCCAAGGGAAGCAGGGAAGGCAGTAAGGCAGGCAAAGGCCCAAACTGAGGACACACTGGCACAAACAGTAAAAGAAGGGGATAAGACTTTCTATAGATACATTAGTGAAAGGAGAAAGTCCAGAGAGGCTATTGCTAAGATCAAAGAGGATAAGGGGGAGTGTGTGAAGGATGGCCAAGGAAAAGCATCTATCCTAAATAGATACTTCTGCTCAGTATTTACTGAGGAGAAGGTAGGGCAGGGCCCACAACTCAGCACAATGAACATGGGGGGGAGGGTGGTGTGCACAAGTCCCTTCACAAAAGAAAGGGTTGTACAAGAGCTCACTAATCTCAGGGTATATAAGTCAATGGGACCTGATGGCATACATCCCAGGATGCAAAAGGAGCTAAGGGTGGAACCAGCAGAGCCATTAGCAGAACTGTTTAGTGAGTTTCTGAGTACATGAGAGGTCCCAGAAAACTGGAAAAGGTCTTGTGTGATCCCAGTCCACAAGAGTGGCAGCAGGGAGGAGGCAGGGAACTACAGACCAGTCAGTCTTACCTCAGTGGGGGCAAGATTATGGAGGCACTCCATAAGTAAAGGATAGTGCAACACCTGGAATCCATAAGAGCACAGGATCCAAGACAGAATGGGTTTACAAAAGGAAGGTCCTGTCAAACTAATCTCATAGATTTCTCTGACTGAGTAACCAGAGTGGTGGACCAAGAGGATGCAATTGATGTCACCTACCTTGACTTCAGCAAAGCTTTCGATACTGTTACACATAGAAGATTGATTAATAAGATGGGTAGGCTCCAAGTGGATCAGAAGTTGGTCAACTGGGTGGCAAACTGGATGGTGGACAGAAAACGAGAGTGGTGGTAAATGGTATACAGTCAGAAGAGATGCAAGTCACAAGTGGGGGTACCTCAGGGATCAATCCTGGGGCCAGTCCTTTTCAATATTTTCATCACTGACATTGCAGATGGACTAGAGGGTAAGGTTTGCCAGTTTGCAGATGACACCAAGATCTGCAACAGAGTAGATGATCCACATGGGGTTGGCAGAATGAAAAGAGATCTGGAAAAACTGGCAAAATGGTCTTAAGAGTGACAGCTGGGGTTTAATGCTAAGAAGTGTAAGATCATGCACATAGGGAAGAGAAGCCCAGAAGCTACCTAAAGGTTGGGAGGGGAGTTGCTGGCAATCACAAGGGAAGAAAGAGACTTGGGCATCATCATCACAGACAACATGAAATCATCCAAACAGACCACTAACACAGTAGGTAAGGCTAGAGGGATGTTGGGGTGCATTAGTAGGGGTATCACTAGTCATAAAAGGGAGGTAATAATCCCTCTTTACAAGACACTGGTTAGGCCCCATCTGGAGTACTGCATGCAGTACTGGAGGCTGCACCTGCACAAGGACAATAACAAAATGGAGGCAGTCCACAGAAGGGCTACCAAAATGGTGTACAGACTGCATCAGAAAACATATGAGGACAGATTAAAGGAGCTCTATATGTATACCCTAGAGCAAAGGTCAGAGAAAGGTGATATGATGGAAACATTCAAACATCTTAAGGGCATTAACAAGGTGAAAGAGTCTAACATGTTTTAATATGAGAAAACTATTAGGACAAGAGGACACAGCATGAGATTAGGGGGAGGCAGATTAAGGGGTAATGTTAGGAAGTTCTTTTTCACAGAAAGGGTGGTGGATGAATGGAAAGGCCTACCTCAGGAAATGGTGGATATGAATACAGTACAGGGCTTCAAACAGGCATGGGGTAGCCATAAGGGAGCAATACAGATGAGTATGAATAAATAGGCCATTGATAGAGTAAAGGCCTATGGCACATTCATAAGGTAAAAAAAAATGAGCAGACTTGATGGGCCGTGCGGTCCTTATCTGCTGTCAACTTCTATGTTTCTACGAAATATGTGTTTGGGATCACAAAAGGAATATAACTGACAGAGTAAGAATGACTATCTAACTCCCTCCCATATTCATATTTATTATGCCCCAATAAACAATTATCACTATTTATATATTTTATTTAACTTTTGTTAACCTGGTAAGAGCCATGAGCCAAGGCCCTTTTTCAGGCTCGACCCTGGACCAAAGGTCAAGATGTAAAAGTACAAAATGTACAAAATCAAATATTGTGATATAAAAAACCAAAAACATAGGTATACATCAACAACACTACATCACTTAACATCATTACAATACATCAACATCACAACATTTCTTCTAAAACACTTACATTGCACTTTACCCGTATACAGTAATATTGTTTCAATCTTTGTTTAAAATCAGTATGACTATTATTATCAAATAAAGTTATTGGCAAACAATTCCAATATTCAGCTGTCACAGCAGAAAAGACACGCTCGCCCATTTAGTTTTCATTTTTCGTACCACTAACTTTATAACTGTAGATGATCTTAACAACCTTTCAGTTTCCCTAAGCAATTAATAGGGGTATAAAGATGACTCAGCCTTTTATATCAAAACATTATCTGTCAAACAATTTAAATTATATACCTTACTTAGTATAGGTGGAAGCCAATCGGTTTGTTGGTACAGTAAACAATGATGGGTTTGGTAAGATGCTTTAAGTACAAACCGACATAAACTATGGAATGTGGTAGTCAGTAATGATAAATCGGCTTTCATAAGCTTTGAAAAAAGAAAAGAATTATAGTTCATAATTGCTAACAAAATACTTCTAGCAATAGCTGTCCTGGCCTGTGTGGTTAAACAATTTTGTAATCTAAAAAGTACACCCAATCTCTGATTAATCTGTTTGCAAGACTGTTTAATATGTCCAGAAAAGATTAAGTTGGAATGTAATCTGCAGTGAAATCTTAAAAAGGCAAAGGTATGCCAGTACTTCAAACAACTCCATAGCTAGTACCTGCAGCACCACCAGAGCCCACAGAAGACACTGATGTAGACATACATGTGCTTTCACTGCTTTGGGGAACTGGAACTGAAGTTGTACACTCCTCAGTGGACTTCATAGTTGCCCCGTCCCCCTGGCATGTTTTCCCCTGTAATGGATCATCTCTTAGCAAGCATTTTTATGTGCTGCTTCTTCAAAGCTTTGCCTTTCTCTGAGAGTATATACCGAAAGGATTTATTACTACCTGTGTGAATAACACCTCACACCTGCAGTATTGGCTTCCTTCCAAGTCCAAACACAATCTTGAATAGGTCTAGACTCATAGTGGGCACCGTCCTTAAAAAAACAACAGGTAGCAGCGTTCTGTACAAGTAATACAGTATATGGTAGCCTATTATACTAAAAACCTTTTTTCATTTCCACAAACAGGAATTAAAGTAACACAGGGAAAAAGGGCACAGGTAACCTACTTTAAATACAGATCACCTGTGTCTGGACAAATTAAGTAGTGTAATGTGTTAGTACTTACTACTACAATTTCTCTTTATATTGTGGCAAAGACAACCATATAACATCGACAAACAAAGGCTCCTAAAACAATATGTATGTAATCAGCAATCTCTTGGCAACCACTATATTAATATGTAGTTTTTTTATATTGTGCGTGTCAGACAGTAAACAATGCTGTAACAGGGAAAGGGTAACCAAAGTCAAGTAAAAGAGGAACATTGCAATGCAGAGGCAAGCTCCAGCAATAAAATACAGGGGAGCAATTCACCAAAGCAGTGAAACTGTATATGGACACGTTCAGGTGATCAACTAAAAGTACTTAAGCTTCCATACAAAAATATAAAACTGTTGCTTTTCACAGTTAAAGTGACACAAGTTAACAGCAAACAGAACTGACCACAAACAACAAAAAAATAAAATAAGGGATCAGCACTGTGTGTTCAAAACTTTACAATTCACAACTAAAAGCAGAAGAATTGTATATAACACAGGCTAACAGGAGCAGGGACTCTTAGACAGGAGCAACTTTTCAGAGAAAGTAAAAATATTCTTGTCAAGATATAAGAATAAGTAGAACACCAACAAAAATATAAAGGCTTAATAAATAACAGTAAATCACTCACAATTTTTGAGAAATCTGTTTGTAAAAAGCTAGAAATAGCCTGCACTGGTTTTACACACTTACCCTACCCAACTCCTTCACAGAAACAGACAAAACTGAAAACTAATTAAACTAAGTATTATGCAAAAATCAACAAGATTAGAAAATGTTCCCTAGCAGCCCTAAGAACAAACTGTATATCTTGGAGCAATTAGCTCTCAAAAACAAATGTTAAAGAAGTTTAAAAAAGGGTTTACTGGCTGTGATGCAAATAGACTGCTCTCCAACTCAACAGGCAATAGACTGTGCTGTAAACAGTCTGGATGTGATATCTGATCTATTTACCCACAATGCACTGCAAATTTCACCTTTGGAGCATAATTTCACTGGCAAAATCAAAAGTTACACTGGCGAAATTTTTGCCACAAGGTAAAATTGTAAGCATGGATGGGAAAAATTGGTCGGTCAAAACATTTTATGCAAAATAGAAATCCCAGGCGAAATTATGTTTTGCTGAGATGTAAGTTTTTTGTAATTGTGAAATTACGAGAAATATTTCACCTGGCAACATTTTTAATTTTGCACAATACTAGTACAAATGCCAGCATATGGTACAACATCCCAATAATGTCAGGCAAATCTGATATCTTGACAGAACTGAAAGAATACATTAAATCATCTGTACACATTGAGATGCCAGTTTTATCCAATTATTCCATATTAACAACCAACTGCAAAAATCTGTTTTTAAATCAATAATATTGAAATTGCATATATTCTATAGACGAATGAAATTAGCTGTTTCATTTACTAGGAATAATCCAGCATATGTAAATAGAGCACTGTGTTATAAATTTCTACATGGATTTCCTAGTGCATTTAATTCCCCTAGGACTAATCTTAAATCCACCTACAGTGAAATCCCTGTGTTTTTCTGTTTCTTTGGCAGGGTACCCAAAGGCCTTTACCTATGGCAAAATTTTGTGGAAAAGTTACCAGAAACCAGCTTTTATGGTGCAATCATGACCAGGGTAAAACCTGAAGGAGGAACAACAAACATAAAATATTAATCCTGGTATAAAAAAATAATAATCAGATGAATTATATGGATTCTGTACAAAAGAAATACTGGAAGTGGCAGCATTAGTGGGTTTAGAAACATCTGTATGCCTGAATTCTGGGACAAGACTGACCAACTGTCTCTTCTGTTGGTACTATATATTGTTATCTAACAGTAATAAATCAACGCTTATTAAAAGAGTGCTACCTTCCATAATTTGTGGGTTGTGTGTAGAGGTGGGTGAAAGTTGTGTATTCTGCTTTTGCAGAACTTTGGTGGAAATTCAGAAATTTTGCAGAATTTGCTGAACTTCTGCCATTGGCGAGATTGGAATCTTCTGAAGGTGTTTGGTGGATTTTCACACTGTTCCATGGAATTCTTTGGCTGAACTGTGGAAAAATACACATGAACTATGGAATAACAGTTCTGAGGAATTTTATTTCTGCAGTTTAATGAATTATTCCTCAGTACATGTAGTCCCCCAGCTCCATATGCCCAAATATGGAAATGCTGTCATCATCCCATCCTAGTGGTTTAGTGGCACCCAATCCTAACAGGTAGTACCCACTACCCCACTCCGCCCCATCCCAAACCCTGATCAGGTGACCGGCACAGTCTTTCTCACACCACCATGACCGTACACCAAATGAAATAACAGAGCTCAAACTATATACAGTAGGTGCTCTGACAGTTCATTTGGATACTGACCATGGTGGTGTGAAACAGCCAATCACCTGCTCAGGGTTCAGGATGGGGGAGTTGGGAGGTGGGCACTACCTGGAGAGGTGGGGGTGGGGGGCCATTAGACCTTCAGGTCAGGATGATGTCAGCATTTCCCTATTCAGGCATATGAGACTGGGGCGGGGACCCTTGATCACAAGTAAAGTTTTGTTATGCATTACTATTGTGCATTGCCAGTATACCAGGGCTGTGGGGACTTGTTCACCAGGGGATGCCATTGAATTTAATATAGCACATTACTGGCATATTGAGGATTGGAAGGGGGAGCCACTAGATCACTGGAGACATACTATAATAATATAACACTTTGCATTATGGCATATTGGGGATGGGGGTGCTTACCACCTCCTTTCCAAGGGTGCAGCTGTAGCCATCATGCCCTGCAGCTATTGCAGCACACCTCTATGGTGCACCATCTGTATGGTGCACTGACACTGTTAGCACAAGCTGTGGGACTTAAGCATAGGGATCCTGTCCCATAGAGAATCTGGTACAGGGTCCCTGACGCACCAGTACTCGGTGCAAGCTGCCATTGCCACAGCTTGTGACCAAACTTTGAAAATCCTGCTGGGTCTCTTTAAAAAAATGTCCAAAGTGCCATTCACCAAAGGAACTTCATTGGTGATGACCCCCCACCAGAAAAAAAATAAAACAAAAAAAATGAAAGAAAACACTACTTTCACAGCAAAGCCATCTTTTCTCATATGCAATGGAAAGGGGATGTCCTGAAGTCACAAGTCACATCTGCACTATTGGAGGACTATTAAAGGCAGAGAAGCATTGCAACTCACCTGAAAACTGGTCCAAGAGAGATCCAAACAAAGACTAAAGTGAAGGAAAGATACATGAATTTATTTAAGCATATACCTACACATGAAAAATACATGGAAAAGGAACTAAATTGTTGCCACCCTCACAAATAAAAGCCCAAGAGTGTTTCCCTCCCTCACCTGGAACTTCAATGAATGGTACATCACATTGTGTTTGAATAGTGATGCTGGTTTAATGTCATCATATTGCTGTGCATGTCCCACAATTATGATCTGTTTTGATTTGGTTACTATTGGAGGACATCTTGTTTTTAACCAGGGCTCACTCTTGTCTAGCAACTGAGATGTAGGCTTTTCAAAGAACTGCATCAATCTGTCATCTTGCATTTTCTGTGCAGGCGACAATAAATGTACTCGTCAAATAGAGCAACTATTGCTGGCATTCTTACACCTGAAATGATGACCACATGCAGTCAATTGTATTGCTGCTAAAGTAGTTTTAAAAGGAGAATCAGCCCATGTTGATGGTATATTAGAAATGCACCATTCCACTTGTCTTCAGGGGCGGATGAGGCATACATGCAAGTGCATTATGCAAGCAATAATACCCGACAGGGTGGGTGGTATTGCCCATACCGCCCACCCTGGAGGGTATTATTGCACTTAGAAAATGGGCTAGCTGTAAAGTTATTTTATAATACTAAATAAAATTAAAAATTAAAAAAAATAGTAAAAAAAAAAACCTAAAATTAACTTATTGCTGGTTAGTAAAGTAGTCCTTTTACTGGCATTCTTAGCTATGCTTACCAGTAGAGGGCAATGCAGCATTTCATCATTGTTGCATTGTCTGTGTACTGCTACACAATATGTGTTTCTCTTTGGTACATGAAGCTGAAGGCCCCCCCTTCTGGTTTTTTTGGTCCACTTTGAGAATGTAAGTGAAAGTAACTTCCATGGGTCACATAAGAAAACTGAGCAGATCTTGCAGTGGGAAATGCTCGTTAAGCAGCAGAGTGGTCAGACAGCATTTGGGAAATGAGTGCGAGGCAAGGGACAGAACTGACACATTGTAAAGTAAGCGTGGTTGGCAAATTGTATCTTTGTTTTTGTTCCCTCTTCCTTTGTAAATCTAATAAGTGCCTCTTCTAAAATATGGGCAATTTACTGTGATCAGTAGCAGAGCCAGGTTTGGGAGCATTTATGAGCTGGGGGGGGCCATTCAGTCAATCATGGGCTCCACAGTGGGCACTAAACATTGAATAATGAAGGTGGTGGGGCACTACTGCTTACATTGGGGTAGCCAGGAGGGGCGACCACCCCCCCAGCACCCCCCAGCTCCTCCACTGAGTAAACTGCAGTCAGTCAGTAGAGGAGCTTGTAGTAGGTGACTGACTGGCATTGGAAGCTGTGCTAGTGACACAGTGTGTTGAAATTGAGCTCGAACTTCACTACTGATTTATTGAAGGACTGTTTTTGCCATTGCTTCAGTTATGTGACTGTTGAGCTCAGTGACTTAATTCTTTTGTGGTGGTGGTGTGGAGGTGGCAAAACTCGCTCGCTAACTTAAAAAAAATGGTGGCAGTTTGAATTGTGTGCCTGGTGCTTAAGCCAATGAGGTCACAGGCTGGGCAGAAGGATACTTGCTGGCCATGAGGCAGGTCTGGATTGGTACTTCTTACTTGCTGGTCATCTATTGAAAGTTAATGTAACCCTATGGTAAGGGTACTGACCAATCAGAGTCCAGCAAGTAAGAAGCCCATTTCCTAAAGAGCCTTAGCACTGGCCACACGGCTATGGGAGGTCAGACTCAGCTCTGTCCATCATGTTACTAACTTTAGGAGTAATGAGCAAGCAAGTTGTAAGTAACACACACAAACACACACACACGCACACACACACGTGACACATACAGATCCAACCATCCATCCCTTGACACTCACACATACACTTGAAATGAAAGAAATTAATTGAAAAATAAGAGCCTTTAAGAAATATTTCTAAAATGCTCCATATCAGACAGCGTGGCACATAGTTTAGAACAGTGAACTGTGGCATAGGAGATCATAGATTCAAATCCCTCCAAAGCCGCCAAGTCACCTGACCTCCTTGTAATTAATTTCTTAAGAGGTGTAAAGTGGATGGTTGATTTCTTCTGTACATGTTGTTTGCCACTGACCTATCAAAATAAGGATCTATAGTTACCCAAAGGGTAAACCGATGCAAAGAGTGAAACCCCATTGGCGAAATCCCTCACAGCAACAGTGTCGACTAGAACTGAAACTGTTGCTGTGGAGGATCTGCTGGCAAAAGTTCACCCTTACACTGACTTTCACCCCTCCCTTTGTGTTAACTCTGACTGGAGTTGATACTAGAGGAGGGGGCATGGGGAGTTCGGGGGCCACAGTCCCCCACTGGAAAACTGACCGATGTCTGACAGGCAAAATTTCACCTGTTGACATCAGGTATGTCTCTATGCCACACATCAACAACACTGTTGTTGTGGCGGCATAGTACACCAAACAAAGAAACAAATAAAAAAACACTATAGCACATGAGAGTGGTTGTGTATAAAAATTTGAAAACAGATTTTGTTTCAGGCAGGAACATTCCTGCACAATGTATCACTCTTGAGAAATCTGGCAATTTCAATACCTCAAAATTCTGGGCAGGTCCCCCCAGCCCAAGAAAAATTTATTTTTAACATTTCCATGACTTACTGCTTCATAAGTGCAGATGTATCTGCTGGCCCGGTGGCACTGAGGGTTGAGGCACTGGACGCCACACCTCGCACCACGCCTGGCAACCTGGGTTCGGGAACGGACTCAGGCCACCAGGAGCTGGCAGGGGAGAGAGAGGATTGAGTGTCCGATGACTGCTCTCCTCTCTCTGGGGTGGGTAGTGGGGCTTGCATCGTCCTGCAGTGGTGACTGGTGGAGGCCAGCCACACTACAGTGGCATGCCAAAATGGGGGAAGAGCGCAGCAGGCATCAGCACTACGTGCTCAGAACGTCATTGCATGTCCGGCCCTCCATAGGGAGAAGAAAGTGGATAATGCAGAGGGCAATCTTCGTGGCTAATAGCCATGCCTTGTGCCCCCTGAGAGGGGCGTGTACCCAGTGGGTGCAAGAGCAATAAAGGCCGGCCCACTGGGGGAGCAGGTCATGTGGCCCGCACGCACGACCGGGTCCAGGGGTGTAGGCCTGGCAGACGGAGATCTTGGGGCCACTCTGCCGAAGGAGGAAAAACAGTAGTAAGATAAGTGCAGATGTACTGAACATGTGGGGCAGGATTGGAACTGTCAAACTACTTGTCCTTAAAAGAAATCAGGCTACAAATTTATAATGGTATAAAGCCTGTTAATTTGGCTTGCTTTATTTATTTTGGTAAAACCACCAGCTTGATACTGAATGAAATATGACAAAAATAAAAATCAGACTTAAAGACTTAAACTTTATGTGAAAAATTAAAAGACTGTGCACAAGACACACAGTTAGGGGGCATCTACATATTTATTAATAGTGGTGGTGAAGTTGGAAAAATTTGTTACGCAAAATATTTTGCGTATTGCAATCAATTTCGCAGAGCATAATTTGCAAAATTCTTTATTTCGTGGAGCAGTGATCAAAGGTGAAAGTGTGAAATGTCACGTGAAATTCCACACTTTGCCCCTTCACCCCCACCCCACCAACCACAATATAAAAAAAATGATGGAAATCCCTGGTGTCTAGTGGAACCCCCATACCACACACCACCGATCTCCTGCCCCAATAGCAAAAGTCCCCAGTGTCTAGTGAACCGCCTCTCCGTCAAGCTCCAGACCCAGTAATAAAAAATCCCTGGTGTCTGTGGAACCTCCCACCCCACAGATTTCCCAGACCCAGTAATAAGAAAACCCTGGTGTCTAGTGGAACCACCCCACCCAGCTGATTGCTGCCAGACTAGTGCCACTCCAGCCCAATAATAACAATGTCTGGTGTGTAATGGAACTCCCACCCCCAACACTTCAGGTAGTGCCCCCAAGCCACCACTCCACTCCCCCATTCTGTCCCTGACCCCAAGTAGGCCACCAACACAGCCCTCAACTCACCTTCGCGCTCTCCAGCCTGAGTGACATGCTGTCTGATTCTGAGTGAATGATCATGTGCTTGTATAAGCATGCACTCATTCATTCACCCACTCACTCAGCCAGCTCCTCTGTTTTTATGGGTGCTAGAGAAAGGAGGGGGGCTGCTTTAGGCTTTGCAGAGGTGGGTGAGATATGTCCACACTGCCATTCCCTCACCATCCTGCCCCCCTCACGGAACCCCAGAGCAGCTCCCCCCTTCTCTAGCACATGGAAAAATGGACGCGGTGGCTGATTGACTGAATGAATGAGCATGTGCTTGTACAAGCACACACTTATTCATTTTGAATCAGAAAGTGTGTCAATCAGGCTGCTGGCTGTGGAGGTGACTGGAGGCCTGTGCCGGTGGCCAGCTCAGGGTCAGGCTAGTGGGGGGAGCAGGGTTGGGGGCACTACCTAATGAGGTGGGGGGCAGAGTGGGTTCCACTACACACCAGTGATTGCTATTATTGGGCTAGAGTGGCACTACTGGCAGCGATCAGCAGGGTGGTAGGGATCCACTAGACACCAGTTTTTTTTTACTACTGGGTCAGGAGATCGGTGGAATGGGGGGTCCACTAGACACCAGGGATTTTTCTTTTAAACTGGGGATAATGATTGGTGGGGTGGGGGACCATTGTACACTAGGGATAAATGGGAAGTGGTGTTGGTTGGATTCACCATTGTAACCTTTGCTTGCTTTGTTTTTTTTTTAAGTACAATTTGCACTTAAAACCCCACAAAGCAAGACAAAGTCACAATGGCAAATTTCAGATAATTTTCAAACATTATGAGAAATGCTCCATGGGGTGAAATTTGTGATTTCACGGCATATTCACCAATGGAGTAAAACTTCACTGCATCTCTATTTATTAATAAACATGAGTATTAAAGAATAAAAATACAACACCAAATGAATGTGTATACTTTATTAAAATTCCAATATTTGTGGGTAGTTTAATTGAATGTATGCTTTACTTGTAGCATATTAATTAATTTTTCTAACAACATACAGAGTTTTGTTCTATTTGTGATGGTCACCCATTACCTCTCTGTCAGCTGGGTTTATTAGGCCATCACCCTCTTTGTGCTCTCTACAAGATATTTTGAAGTGTCGGAGGAGGACCAAAAATATTTAACAGTAATTTTTGAGTAAATGATCCATATCACTAGCTTCTGCACCTTCTGGTAACCTCAATATCAGGATACAGTTGCACCTCTAGTAAGTTTTTGAATCCTTCATTTGTCCTCCAGTTTCTTTATGTTGCAGGAGTCTCATATTTTATCCTGTTACAGCTTTTCAAGTTCATGCTCTACACTTGAAATGTGTGCTTCAGCATCCAATATGCTCTAGTTTGTTGACAACACTTCCTCACCCTGTTTTTAATATCTCCCAATACCTCAAAGACAGTCAACTACAAAGCCACAGTCACATCAAGGAGCTGTACAAATGGTTCCAATTGTGAGAGGGTTGCTGCCCTATCTTTAAGGATCTCAGGGGGAGCAAACTATGCCTTTTTTCATGCTTCTCAGTCAGAGAAGGGCTCAGTGCTGGAAATTCATCCTTGGCCATGTATTCCTCTGTAGCGTCTATCATATTGTTGCATTTGCTGGCCGTTAATGTTCACTTATAGTGTAAAATTAGAGGAGCCGTGCACTTGGGAGCACCACCCCATAGCCCTCCACTCAATTAAAAGAGGAGTGGGTTAGAAGATGAGAAGCTGGTGGGGAACCCTGCTGCCTACTGGAGGGCTGGGAGGTTGCCCATCAAGCCACTGGTGGAAGTGAAAGTGTTCAGCTGAGAGGGACCAGGGAACAACCTCCCTCACAATGGCACTGATGGAAGTTTCTCCCTCTACTGATGGGTCCAGGGAAACATCCAGCCTGCAGGTGGTATGTACAGAAAGTGACTCAATCTGAAGAGGGGGACTGAGAGAACCCCCATGCCTTACTGATGGAAATAATAACGGTATCCCCATCAGTTGAGGGGACCAGAGGAGTACCTCCCATGCCAGTGGCACTGAAGTAAGTGTCCTTCTCCATGGATGTTCACTGTCAACCACCCCAAACTGCCCATGAATACTTTGCATCTCTAGCAGTGCAGAATTGCAGAGCCTTGGGAGCAGCTGCACTCTTCCTTTGGTGCAGGGCCATTATCTTTAAAAGAAAGGAAATTAATTGGAAAAATTGTAGGTAGGTGCTGGCATTTTTGCATAGAGAGGCAGATGTCTATATCTTGTTATGCACATGTGTACCTGTGGCTCCAGAACTGATGACCCCATAGGGGACAGTGCATCTAAAGCCTCAGTGTCTTCTGTGATAAATCTTTAATTACTTTTTCAAAAAGGAAGGAAATTCCTTGCAAAAAACTGAGTTAATGCATCAGTTAGGGTTCAGCTTAATGCCACAAAAGTAGGGACATGTGGCATTAGGATTTCTAACAAAAGGGAAAAACCACACATGCAACCACAGACGGCCATCATCTGGTAAGACAAAGAACATATAACTGCTTCCAGTGACACAAAAGGCATCCTTCATCATGGCCCAGCACTTCTGCAGTCATGGATACACATTGACACGTGAACACATACACCCCCACTTCTGGTTGCATATACAAACCTTCCACTTTAATTTATTTATTTATTTAGCTTTTGTTTACCGGGTAAGTACACTAGACAAGTAGTATGCCTATTTTCAGGAACGACCCGGGAGAGCACAGAACATACAGTATACATACATGACAACATTGGTGAAACAGCATGAAACAGTAAAAAACAGCTATAACAACGCATGTGTAAGGGCAGAGATACTGCCACACATTGTACAAATAGTTACAGGACAGAGATAGACATTAAAATCACTTAATACATCTTTCATAGACCATCATGGACTCAGATTGGACAATTAATATCACAAAGTTTAGCTTCAGCAGTAGTCGATACACATGCACACTTCAACACATACATATACACTTGTAGCTTCAGATACAAATCCATGATACACATATCACAATACTAATGTATTTCTGCATGTAAGATAAGCCATACTGCACCAACTGATGCAAATCACTGATTTCCAAATTACAGAGTAT
Organism: Neoceratodus forsteri; assembly: GCA_016271365.2. Lineage (NCBI taxonomy): Eukaryota > Metazoa > Chordata > Ceratodontiformes > Ceratodontidae > Neoceratodus > Neoceratodus forsteri. Next base: position 852,509,683 of record CM057458.1, read on the forward strand.
TTTCATCTACATAAGTGCAGGCCCCTCTGGGGCTTGCACTTCTGAAGTCAGATTTAGAAATTGAAGATACCTCGATTAGCAGCCCCTGTGTAGCCTGCAAATCTATATGCACAAATACAATTGCATAGTGTAACACACATACAGCCACTACAGACTGTAAAGCACAGGACCCTGTGGGTCCTCTCCTGCTGCTGCCAAATATGGGTAAGGCAAAGCAACTCAGTTTTCTTTTATTTAATTAAAAGAGCACCTTTTCTGAAAAGCTCAGAGTGTTTCACAATACATATACTACTAAAACACCACAACACTTAATAAACAGTGGACAACAAACAGTTGCAACATAAATTCCAGTAATAATTAAAACAATCAGGGAAATTCTTCACAGAAGAGGTATGTTTTTTAAATTAGTCTTAAAAGCCCCTGCCATGTGAAAAGATTTAATATGTTGTGCCAAAGCATTCCAAAGTGTAGGCACCACAACACAGAATGCTCTTTACCTACATATATGCAAATCAAGAGCAACCAGAATACAACAGTACTTCTGTCTGCAGAAGCACTTGTGCAGCCACAGATACATTTACATAGTGTATGACATACACACCTACTTATTTCTGCAGAAGTGCAGGCCCCTGTGTAGCCAGTAATTCTGTAGACAATTACACTTGCATAATGTAAGACATAAGCGACCACTTCTGGCTGTGGAAGTGCAGGTCACTGTGTGGCCTGCACTTCTGTAGACACACATACAAATCCATGATAATGAGATTTGAAAAGTACATCTGTTTGCTGAAGTGCAGGCTGCTGTGGAGATTACAGTTCTGTAGTCAGAATTGCAATTGCACATTGTAAGTCATGGAACTTTGACTCTGTATGCAAAAACACAGGCATTATTCAGGCAGCTACACAGCCTGTGCTTCTGCTGTCATAGATACAGTGCCCAAATTAAAAAAATGCACCTCTTTTTAGAAGTGCAGGCCCATTTCTGCATCCAAATGCATAGTTGCAGTCTATAAAACATAAACATCCACTTCTGACATCTTAGTCAGGTGTCATGCATTTTGATCTGCAGCCAGGAGTGGGTGAGTATGTGTTGAAGTATGCTTATGTCGCACCTGGAAACGAGCCTAGGCTCAGTGTGCCTTTCCCGGTTATCAAATTTTAAATAAAAAAATAAAATAAAATAAATATGTATCAATGGCTGCAGAAATGCTGGACCATTATAAAGAATGCCTTTTGTATCATCTTGAAACAGTTGTATGTTGTTTGTCTTACCAGATGAAAGACATCTATGTTTGCTTGTGTGATTTTGTCCTTTTGCTGCTTGAGGGAGTTGGGGAGTTATGGTTGGAAACTCAAACACCACATTTCTCTTCATTTGTGGCATTATGTTGAACCCTAACTGTTGCATTAAGACACTTTTTTGCAATGAATACATATTATAGGGGCACAACAGGGTTAAGGCTTCACTTCTATCTTAAACTGAAATTTTGGACATTACTGACTTTGAAACCATTCAACTGATTCACATGATATTTTGCAGGTGCCATCAGGGATGGAGGATCGCTTGATGTGGCAAGGTTTGTTAAGGTAGAATATAAGGGTGAAGAAATATGGATTGTCAAAAAAATTGAAAATTACGACTTTTGGTGAAATTCTTTGTCACACCGCTGTGCAAAAACGGTAAGACATTTTGGTCTGAAATGTGTAGGGTACATTGTTCTTGTTTTACAGATGTCCCTTTTGAAGGTTTGATGAAAACATATGAAGCCATTCCAATGTCATTAAATGTTAAAGTTTCCCATTATTTCACATGGGACCAGTCAGATGTCCTGCTCAAAAAAGGATTCTTCATTGCAAATGCAGAATCCTTTTTTGCAAATGCAGGATCTTTTGCAAATGCAGAATCTTTTTTCATGCTGCACAATCTTGTTTTCAGTTAGAGGTGGCAACAAACTTAAAGATCAAAAGTAAAGCTTTAACAATGTACTATTTGTCCCTCATGAGGACAGCTAGATTTCACTTGTTACAAATAAAGTTCAGAAACTGCAATATAGCATGTATGAATGTCTTGAGAAAGTGTCACCTGACGAAAAAACGTTTGACGTATGAGGATTTGTTGCTGGTGCTCTGTATTTTCTATGTTGAATAAATGTATTCTTTTTATTTAGACCAAGTCGTGTGGTCTCTGGCACCTATACCGTGTAGCCGCTCTTTGGTAGTTGCATGAATGCTATTTTGTTGCCTCTCCCAGACATTTTTTCAAACCAGTCAGTGGACTCTTGTAATGGAACTGATGTCATTCAAGCAACAATGACATCATTTTCCTCCAGGTCCTTTCAGCTTAGTAAACACAGTATATCAAATTGTCAAAAATCAGTCTTTACTACCAATTTTTTGATGAGGCTTTTATTAATGGACTTATACCAGTAAAACACTACGGTAAATATATGACAAGCTCCCTAGGTTGATCGCCAGTCATTTGAGCACAGTACGTATGTCCCACCCCAAACTGTCATACTCTTAAAATGTAACTTTGTTTTTCTGTGTTTCCATTATGGCCCTGAATGCAGCCACAACAACTACCTTTGCTAAGGTTCCAAAGCAATCACAAAAAGGGTACTACTACTACAGTACCTCTCTTCAAATATATAATCCCACAAAGATGTACAATTCTATACTGCGCTTCCCTTGTAATTATTCCAATTTTTTTTTTAGTCTATGGTAACCGGGTAAGACCCACTAGGCACAAGTGCCTGTTTTCAGGGCTGACTTGTGTATGACCTGAATATGCTTACACAGTTTCTAACTCCACCTTGCACCACTTTTGTGACCTATACCCTTTCTCCCACACACCTCCTGAAATGTATATTTACCACTGTACCCCTCCTAAAGTATGTACCTCTGCACTCTCAAAAAAAGGTTGCATGCATCCTTAAATTTGTTCCCTCACCCTTGATATCTCTAGTCCTACCTTGCACCCATTCTAATATTTTCCCATTCACCCCTCACACACTGTGCAGAAGTTGTACACCCACCCTATGCCAACAACATTTGTATCACATCCCCACTCACCCAAGATGTGTGTTCATCTGTGCAAGTCGCAAATGTATACCATACATTCTCCTACAATGATGTGTACCTGTACCTTATAACTCATAAAGCTTGTACCCCCTGCACAGCTCCCCCAAACCTGTAACCTTTCACAGCTTTACCCACCCCTACCGAACACTAAATCTATAGAAACATAGAAACATAGATGTTGATGGCAGATAAGGAATGCAAGGCCCATCCAGTCTACTCATTTCTTTTTCTGCCTTATGAATGAGTCATCTGCCTTTGTTCTGTCAATGACCTATCTATTCATACTCATCTGTACTGGTCCCATATGCCTATCCCATGCCTGTTTGAAGCCCTGCACTCTATTCATATCCACTTCTTCCTGAGGTAGGTCGTTCCATGCATCCACCACCCTTTCTGTGAAAAAGAACTTCCTCACATTACCCCTTGATCGGCCTTCCTCTAATCTCATGCTGTGTCCTCCTGTTCTGCTATTTTTCTTACATTGAAACATGTTAGACTCTTTCAGCTTGTTAATGTCCTTAAGGTGTTTGAATGTTTCTATCATGTATCTTCTCTCCCTCCTTTGCTCTAGGGTATACATATTGAGCTCCGTTAATCTGTCCTCATATCTTTTCTGATGTAGTCCCTGCACCATTTTGGTTGCCCTTCTCTGGACTGCCTCAATTTGGTTAATGTCCATGTGAACGTGTGGCCTCCAGTACTGCACACTGTACTCCAGATGGGGCCTAACCAGTGTCTTGTAAAAAGGGATTATTACCTCCCTCTTCTGACTTGCGATACCCCCACTAATACATCCTAACATCCCTCTAGCTTTACCTACTGCATTAGTAGTCTGTTTGGATGATTTCAGGTCATCGGTGATGATGACACCCAAGTCCCTTTCTTCCCTTGTGACTGCCAGCAACTCCCCTCCCAGCCTGTAGGTGGTTTCTGGGTTTCTCTTCCCTAGGAGCATGATCTTGCACTTCTTTGCATTAAACTCCAGTAGCCACTTTTCTGACCATTTTGCTAGTTTATCCAGATATCTTCTTATTCTGCCGACCCCATCTGGATCATCTACTCTGTTGCAGATCTTGGTGTCATTTGCAAACAGGCAAACCTTACCCTCCAGTCCATCTGCAATATCACTGATGAAGATATTGAAGAGGACTGGCCCCAGGACTGATCCCTGAAGTACCCACTTGTGACTTGTAACTCTTCTGACTGTATACCCTTTCCCACCACTCTCTGTTTTCTACCCATCAACCAGTTTGCCACCAAGTTGACCAACTTCTGACCCCCCAAGCCTACCCAGCTTATTATTCAATCTTCTATGTGGAACTGTATCGAAAGCTTTGCTGAAGTCAAGGCAGGTGACATCAGCTGCTCCCCCTTGGTCCACCACTCTGGTTACCCAGCCAAAGAAATCTATGAGATTAGTTTGACAGGACATTCCTTTTCTAAACCCATGCTGCCTTGGATTCTGTGGTTCTAAGGATTCCAGGTGTTGCACTATCCTTTCTTTAAGGAGTGCCACAATAAGCTTGCCCACTACTGAGGTAAGACTGACTGGTCTGTAGTTCTCCTGCCTTCTCCCTGATGCCACTCTTGTGGAAAGCGATCAGACAATCCCTTCTCCAGTCTTATGGGACCTCTCCTGTGCTCAGAGACTCACTAAACAGTTCTGATAATGGTTCTGCTCATTCCACCCTTAGCTCCTTTAGTACTCTGGGATGTATGCCATTAGGTCCCATTGCCTTGTCCACTCTCAGCTTATCAAGCTTATATAGGACCCTTTCTTTTGTGAAGGGACTAGTGCACACCTCCCTCCCCCTTGTGTCCATGGTGCTGAGCTGTGGGCCCTGCCTTACCGTCTCTTTAGTAAATACTGAGCAGAAGTATCTATTTAAGATAGATGCTTTTACATGGTCCTTCTCCTCACATGCCCCCTTATCCCCTTTGATCTTAGCAATACCCCCATCTGGACTTTCTCCTTTCACCAATGTATCTATAGAAAGTCTTGTCACCTTCTTTTACTGTTTGTGCTAGTGTTTTCTCGGTTTGGGTCTTTGACTGCCTTACTGCCTTCCCTGCTTCCCATAGGGATGTTTGGTACGCCTCCCTATCTTCATCCTGCTGCATTCCCTTATATTTACTGAAGGCCAGCCTTTTGGCTCTGACCTTTTCTGCTACTGTTTTTGAGAACCAAAGTGGTTTTCTTCTTCTTTTGCACTTCCTTTTCTCTCTAACACAATGGGATTTTGCTTCAACTATTGCATCTTTAATGCTTGCCCACTTTCCCTGTACCCCCTCACCTGTATTTCTTTATGCCAGGGCTAGCTTACTGTAATTCAGTTGACCATCTTATCAAAGTCAGCTCCTCTGAAGTCCCATATTTTTGCCTTGGAATGGGATAACTTAGTTCTAGTGGCCAAATTGAACCATACCATGTGATGGTCACTGGTTCCCAGATGACCTTCTACCTGGAGTTCTGTTATCCTTTCCCTGTTAGTCTATACTTCATCCTCAGTCCCTTCCCAAAATGTCTGCCCCTGCACCAGGAATATTATAAAATGTTACCTCTTCCTTACACTCTGAAAACTATTTACCCCTACCTGCATTATTCCCAAGATTTCTGCCCCTTCTTCTGTAACCCACCCAAAAAGAGGCAGTATAGTGCAGTGGTCTAAGGCTTTGAGCTGCAGATCTGGGTTTGAATCCCACAGCTTCCACTTACATACTGTGTGACCCTGAGCAAGTCACTTAACCTCCTTGTGCTCCCAGGTCGCTCCTGTAAAAAAGCTTTCAGCTTAGTGTGCTATACCTGGTTAAACAACTAAATGAAAAAAAAATAATTCATTGCATAATCCAGACTCTTACCCAAATGTTTTACCCCATTCTCTGCACAAATAGCAATATTTGCAAGACTGCCAAAAAAAAAAAAACATATCCCATTTCTTGTAACGCTCACAAAATTTACATGCCTACCATTATACCCCTCCACATATAAGTACTCTTTTCCCCACACTACTCTAAAAGTATGTATTGTACCTTTCAGACACTAATCCCAAAGTCTGTACCTCATCCATTTGCATAGTGTAATAGGTGTGAGTGGGTAAAGTTCATGAGGGGTCCTTATTTCAGCAGGTTGCAAGTACAAATATTGGAAGGGATGAAAGTACAAATTTCAGGAGGGGTACAAGTATATATTTCAGGAGGTGTACAGGGGTACAAGTATAAATTTGGGGAAGGGTGCAGGGTTGCAATTACATTTTTGGGAGGGGTACACAGGTAGAAATACAAATGTTTGGAGGGGTGCATGGGTACAGTTTCAAATTTTGGAATGGTCGTAGGGGTATTACAAATTGTGAGATGGGTGCCAGGGTAAAAGTAAAAATTTGAGGAGGGGTGCAGGGATACAAATACAATTTCTGGGATGGGTGCAGGGGTACACATACAAATTTCAGGAGGGGTGCATGGGTATAAGTACACATTTTGGGAGGGGTACAGGGAAAGAAGTACACATTTTGGAAGGGGTACAGGAGTACAAATTCACATTTTTGATTGGGTGCAAGGATACAAGTATGGATTTTGGGGCAGGGGTACAAGTACACATTTTGGGAGTGGTGCAGGGGTACAGTTACAATTTTTGGGAGGGTGTAGGGGTAGATTTACAAACTCTGGATTGCATGCAGTAGTATATTTAGAAATTTTGGGGACATGCAGAGGTACAATTACACATTTTTGGAGGTATAGGGGGTACAATTACACATTTTGGGAGGAGAACAGTGGTGCAAGTACAAATTTTGGGAGGGAAGCTAAGGGCAAGTACAATTTGAGGGAGTGAGTCAGTGTGATACAGATACACATTTCTGGATGGATGTTGGGGCACAAGTGTAAACTTTGGGTGTAGAAGTTCATATTTCAGAAGAGATGCAGGCTTACAAGTGCAAATTTTGGGAGTGGTGTAGTTACAAATTTGGAGATGGGTGCAAATGGTGTACATTACAAGGATTGCATATTCACACATATATGATGGTCTGGGCTAAGAGCTAATTTTGAGATGGGGTGTAAAAGTTGTGGTTCATATTTGGAAGCATGCAGGAGTAAAAGTGGACATTTTGAGAGGGATGGGGTAAATGCAAAAATATTGTTAGGGTGCAGTAAAAGAGGTGAACATTTTGAGAAAGATGAGTAAAGGTGTTTCATTAGCAAAGGATGGAGTAAAACATTAATTTTGAAGAAGATGGGGTTATAAGAGCAGCAGTACAATTTCTGGTAGGATAACCCATTACTGGGAAATGCATACAGTAATACTGAAAATGTTGATCCTTAGCAAATGGGATGAAGCAGAATACAACTACATGTAGGTTAGTAAGGAAAATGGGGGGATTAAATGAGGATGTTTGAGCACCCCTTCTCTTATTTAATACTGTCCCAAAATCTTTGCCAATGGTCTATGAAAGTTACTTGATATTTAATATCTTATAGTACATTTAATACTATTTCAAATGACAACTGATTTTTGCCATTTCATAATCCAATGTACTGTGTGTATACGAAGCTGCCAGGACCTTGATGAAAATGATGTAATTCATGATTAAATTACATCACTGCTCACCCAAGATTCTTCCAGCTGGTCTGAAAAAGTCTGAGGGCCTTTCTGTAAAGCCATCTAATAAGAGAGGCAATAAAATTGCAGTTATACCTAAAATATTGCAATTCCTGCAGTTTATTTGTAATACATAAGGCCTGATTTTCCATGTACTAGCAAAAATGGTTAATCTTTAAAATACCTTTGCATTTGATCTTTAAACGATTTAAAAAACAAACAGCTTTAGTAAACACCAACAGTTGTATTTACCTAATCGAGACCAGTAGAATCAAATTCTGGGGTTAGTTTTTCCATAAGTTGTTCAGAAATTAGTGTTTTTTTAGCCGTGGAAATCCTTCTTTTCACAAACCATGGAAAAGAAATGCCATGAAACAGGATCCTTTCCTGCAATTTGGGATTAAGGATTTTCTTTTATCGCAAATTGCAAACAAATAATTCTTTGTCCCTTAACAGAGATGAGAACAATGCCTTTTGGGTTTCCAGATTATGCTCCACAACAGTCCATTCAACTTTGATATCCTTATTGCTCTTTTGAAGTGTGCACACTCTCTCTTTTCAAGTTTTTTATTTTACATCAGGGTTTTGTCTAATTTTCTACTGAAGGAGTTAAATTGTGCCAACATGTGGGATGTGCTGGAAACATCACCAAACAATTGAATTTTAATATTAAAACCATCCATGTTCTTTTGATAACTCTAGTCTCTTCAGTACTTTCTCACTTTTCAAAAGGCCCAAAGTTTTTGAGATGGCCTGCGCTTCTCCCCTCTGTGCTATCAGAATTTTGGGGCTACCCAGAAGGTTTACAGCCAGAAGCTTTCACATAGGACTTTCTAAGGTTTTTTTTTTTGGTCCAGAGCTTCCATGTCTGTTGCAGAAAACCCCACGTCTTTTTTGCTTTTTCTGAGTTTGCAATTTTTACTCCTGCAGGTGCCTTCTCTCTTTTTTAGAGTTTCATAATAGAGACAAATGTCATATTCTTGCCAAAAAGGTAATGCGCACAAACCAATTGAAATACTGAGCAAGTATGGATTGAGATGTTCAGATCAACTGTATGGAATAAAGTGCTATTAACTGGTTTCCAGCATTTCGGTACATTTCAATGTTATTACCATCAACATTTAATAGCACTTTTCTCTCTTTCCTTTATTTTCTGTATGATTTTATTTATGTCTCAGTTAATCTAGCTCTACATGACATATGTTGCTGTTTTATACCCACATGTGTTTGTATGTTATATGTGTCAGATTAGGGCTATTGTGTGTCAAAAATTGTAAAAACACATAGAAACAAACATCCATGCATATCCACTTATAATGCAACTGTATACAAGCTTACATAAATGACTACACACACACACACACACACACACACACTTCTTAAATGGCAAGTATAAAATCTTGAACCATCATTTGTTGAGAGCCATCACCTAACCATGTATTATAATCCTAAGGATGCATGACCAGGTGCCAGATCTCAATTAATGTATGAATGAATGAATCCATCCTTTTTTGAACGGACCGATTCTTTTTCGTATGCCCATACGAAAAAAATAAAATTGGGTCATGAAAATGGATTTTTAAATGTAAAACAGTGTGTGTATTTCTGAGTAATTTTTCTAAAACATAAGTGCAGAATCCACCTTACTGGGTCCTGATGATCAAGTTACACATGTTGGTGTCTGTCCAGGATGAAGTGCAAAGTTTGAGGTTTAACATAGAAACTCCTGCTGAACCCTAACTATAGTGTTGTTACCGCACCACTATAATATGAATAGATAAGTATACATTTGTTGCAAAAGAAACTGTTTAAATGTGCGATTTACAGTTCAATTTAACAAAAAAAAGTAGAAAAATGTGATGTTAGGGTTTCCAACACTAACTCTTTCCCCCAAGCAATGAAAGGACAAGACCACACAAGAAAACACAGAAACACAGATAGCCATCATCAGAAAAGACAAACAGCATACAAATCTTTCCAGATGACACAAATGCAGTAGCACTGATGTGCTACAGTACTGTTATGGATACGTATCTGCAGCATGCATGCTGCAAGGCATATATACTTATTTCTGGCTGCAGATGGAAATCCTCAAAACTCAAATCAAAATATCACTGCTTTCTGTAGAAGCACAAGCCCCTGAAGCCATAGATACAATTTATAACACTACCTCTGTCTGCAGAACTATAGGCCCTTGTGGGGCTGCACTTCTTTAGCTATAGGTACTCATGCATACCATAAAACATACTCATACTTCTAACTGCAGAAGCACTGACCCAAGAGGGCCTGCACTTCTGCAGTTGCAGATGTAAGACATGCTTCTGAATTCTGGCTGCAGAAGCGCAGGCCCCATCAGGACAAGGACCTCCATGTGGCTATGGATGCAAATAAATTGTGAAACTGTTGGTGGGGCTGTAGAGCCGCCAAACCCTCTTGGTCCTGTGCTTCCTTGTGGGTACAGATGAAGATGCACTGGGCCAAGAGTCCATCTGGATGAAGAATCACAGGATGCTCTGGACCTTCCACTGATGTGCAGCTACAGGTGCTGAGGTGCAGTGTCCTGTGTACCTTATGTCAGGAGAAAACTTCTCATCACAATATGGTTACTAGTTGACCTTGCAGTCAACACTGCACCAACATTTTCAGGCTGGATGTGGTGCTGCACAGCAGCACAATCCCCTCAGCCTCACCCCATACAATATGCTCACTGCACACACCTCCAAACTCAGCTTACTCTCATGGGTTCACAACTCACTACACACTGGGCTAAATGCTGGAAGTACACACAACATTTCTTTAAAACCTTTTTTTGGTTACATTTTGACCATATGCTATGAACTTAAACAAACAGTAGAAACACTCTGGATACAGAAGTTGATACCAGTCCATTTACAGAAGAAAGGGTTCTGAAAGAACTCTTAAAACTGAAGGTGGACAAAGCAATGGGGCCTGATGGGATTCATCCCAGAATTCTAAAAGAACTAAGGGTAGAACTAGTGACACCACTGACTACCCTCTTTAACAAATCATGGGAGGATGGGGTGGTACCTGAGGACTGGAGAAGAGCAGATGTGATTCCCCTTCACAAAAGTGGGAGCAAGGAGAAGCGAGAAACTACAGACCTGTTAGTTTAACCTCAGTGGTAGGAAAATGATGGAATCACTTCTGAAGGAAAGAATTGTTGAGTATCTAGAGGACAGAGGGGCTCAGGACCCAAGGCAGCATGGATTCACAGCGGGAACATCATGCCAGACAAATCTGATAGATTTCTTTGACTGGGTGACCAAAGTAGTAGATCAGGGAGGGGCTGTGGACCTAGACTTTAGCAAGGTATTTGACACAGTCCCACACAAAAGATTAATATACAAGTTAGCCAGCCTGGGAGTGGGTCCCAAGATGACAGCCTGGGTAAAAATTGGCTGGAGAATAGGACACAGAGGTAATAGTAAATGGAGTCCACTCTGAAGAAAGGGGTTACTAGTGGGGTACCGCAGGGTTCAGTATTAGGACTGGTCCTCTTCAATGTCTTTATAAGCGACATTGCAGAGGGACTGGAAGGAAAAGTATATCTCTTTGCAGATGACACAAAGATCTGCAACAGATCTCCCTCACTCTGAGGAGGCAAAAAAAATGCCCTCATGTGGACATACTGGGCCCTAACCAATAAACTACCGACCTATATTTCTATGTTGTTTCAGCATACTGAGGGAACTTATGATCTAAGAAATTTGTCTCTTGTCTCTCTTAAAGTACCCAAAATAAGGACATGACATGGCTCAGCAGCTATCATCTTTTCTCTGTCCACCCTTTGGAATGTAATGAAAAAAATTATCAGGCTGTCATCCCTCCCGATGCATCACTCTTTCAGGAAGCTGCTCGCTCTCAAACTAAGTGCCCAGTGTGAATGATGCAAATAATCACCTCCTCCATCTCCTGTGGCTCCTCAGACTCTTGGCACTTACATGTATTCCTCTAGCACTTCTCTTCTTCTTTCCACCTTGGGATTATTTTGTGAACTTCCACCAATTTGTTTAACTACATCTATTTCCACCCCTCACAGACCCTTTCATTTGTTTTTCCCCCTCCCATAAACCTTTGGTTTTTATTCCCTCACTTACTCTACCTGGTATCCCTTGTTTTATTGTAACATTGTGACCTTTTTCTGAATAATCCCACAACTTGAGGGAATCCTTTATATATATGCAGTCAATTATCAACCTGGATAGTGTTCACCATATGTACTCCCCAGCCCTGATCTTATTTGTTTCTCTGTAACTGTCTTTTATTTTCTCATTGTGTGTACACTGATTATCTGGTGATTTTGCTGTAGTTGTATATGTCCTACTTGTCCAGGACCATTTTGAAAATGAGCTTGCTCAAGGATGATTTTTCTGGTTAAATAAAGTTGTTTTTTTGCCTCCTTCTCACTGCAGTACCTCCTGAACTTCGGGAGACTCCTGTGGCCTTTGTGTGTCTCTGCTCATCTGTCCTGGGCACCAGTGCCGTCCATCCCCCCATGAAGCACTGGTTATACCCCCCAGGCAGGTACATGATGGGGCTTCTCCTCCACCCGATGCATCTGTGTTCTCTTCAGGGATGCTGGTACCGGCACCTTGCAGAGGAGTTGGGATTGGGGCCTGGGGCTCCATCTACAGGATCAACACAGGGTTTTTTCCACTTTTTCTGCCCCCACACAGGACATTGGCATGCTAGGGGAACCTAGGGGTGGCGCATGTCGAGGCATGCGAATGCTCCAGTCCCCAGCCTACATTCCTTCCACCCTTCTTTTTAGTCCTGCTGCGCCTCCACCCATGTTCACCCAGGTGGCGGTATAGCAGTGGGACATGCCACCCACCCCACCCTGGAGGAGGAGAGCAGCCTCTAGGCACTCAATCCTCCCCTCCCGCCGACCCATGGTGCCCGAGTTCATTCCCAAACCCAGGTCGCCAGCGCAGCGTGAAGTGTGGCGTCCAGTGTCTCAACCCATAGCACCACCATTGGTTAAATAAAGTTTGATTGCTTGATTGAAATTTTCAGCTATGTTGCCAAACCTCACCAACGTTGTTAAGGTGCAAAGATTAGGGATTAACATTGAACACTCCTCTAAACCCTAATTATACCTGTGCTACCATGTAAATTTAATATTTACTGTGTGTTAATATAGTCTATAGTACATTAGGGGTTTCAATACAACAAAAGTGAATAATTGCAATTTTAGTTTTATTTTAAGCCTTACTTCTCCCAGCCCATGCAGCAGCACCAAATTGAATACTACAGTACAATCCAGATTTCAGACATACGTTTTAACATCAGAAGTAAATAACATAATATGCGAAACACAGTTACATATCATAATGAACATGAACTAAAATGCGGCAAGACACAAGAATGCAGACTATAATGCAGGCCTTGTGTTAAGCACAAGGTCATTTGAAACTGACTGCCATGTAGGAGCTGCATGATGACACATGCTGACAGAGATCTGTAGCTTGCGACATAAGTTACCTTACTGTCCAGTCAGGAAGGAGCTGTATTGTGAGTGATATAAAATACACCAGACAATAGGTGTCCTGAAGCATTTAGTTGCCTGACATATGTGTCTCGACTTAGTGTTTTGTTTGTTGGAAACATAGAATTTGTTAGCAGAGAATGATGGCTTTGCCCACCCAATCTGTCCAGATGTTTCCTGCCCAATCTGTCTCAGCAGACCCTATCTGGTCTTCAGTGACCCTCCAAAATTCCAGCTTGTTTTCTAATCACACCTACATCTATCCCACTCCTGCACAAAGCCCCCCCCCACAGTTTTTGCCTCCACAACCACTGCTGCAAGTCTGTTCAAGTGTCTGCCACCCTATTCTGTGGAGAAATATTTCCTCACATCTCTCTTGAACTCTCCTCTAGCTCTGGTCTTGGTCCTCTTTCTCATTTGAAAGAGACTTCCTCCTGCAACCTGTTCACCCGTATGAGTTACAGTACTTGTAGGTCTCAATCATGTCACTTCTATCTCCTTTCTTCCAGAGTGTACATGCTGAGATCCATCTGTCTCTCCTCACAGGGCATTTCCTTCAAACCCTGCAGCATTTTAGTTGCCCTCCTCCAGACTGCCTCAACTCTGTCTATGTCCTTTCTCAGTTGTAGTCTCCACAACAGGACCCAGACCATCTCCCTGCTCCAGCTGGAGATACCTCTCCCTATGCATCTAATCATCTTGCTTTACTAGTCCCCCGCCGAACTTGCACTTTTTGGCATTGAACCCCAACTGCCATGCTTTTGACCAATCTTTGAGTTTCCTAAGATCCCTGCAGAATCTCTTCACCTGCACCTGAGTCTCTACCCTATTATAGATTGTTGTCTCATCTGCAAAAAGTCATGCCTTCCCTTCTATTTCTTTAGCAATATTACCTATTAATACACTGAAGAGGACTGGTCCTAGTACTAAGCCTTATGGTACCCCACTCGTCTTTCTTCCATCATTAGAGTGAGTGCCACTTACATCACCCTCTGATTTCTATCCATTAAACAGTTTCTAATGTAGTTCACTATTTTAGATCCTCCCCAAAGCTGCTCATGGGGCACAATGCTGAAGGCCTTGCTAAAGTCCAGATACACTATGTCCAGTAGCCTCACCTGATGCATTTTCATGTTCTTCCAGTCAAAGAACTGTAACAGATCTGTTTGTCATGACCTTCCCATTGTAAGTCAGTGCTGACTGTGGTATTGCAGCCCATTGGATTCAAGATAGTCTATTAGAATTTCCTTCAGTAAGATTTCCATTACATTCCCCCACCACAGAAGTAAGATTGGTTGGCCTATAATTGCTATTCTCTTCCCTGTTTTCTCTCTAGTAAAACGATACTACATTAGCTGTTCTGTAGTCCTGAGGAACCACACCTATTTCAAGTGAACTGTTGAACATGGCTGTCAGTGGCTCAGCTGGCACCTCCCTGAGTTCGTTTAGTACCTTTGGATGGATGCCATCCAGTCCCATAGCCTTGTCCATGTTCAGAGCTGCAAGTCTCTTCTGGAATCTTTCCTATGTAAATGGACATGTGTCCATCCACTCCCCCATTCCCGCTACTCTCTTGTGATGTGCTCCTCCTCCCCCCATTTTGAAGACTGAGCATATATACCTGTTTAGAATGTCAGTTTTTTTTAGTTCTGTTCTACATAGTCACCCTCAGCTGCCTTTCTGATCTGAAACTATCCTGCTTTCCTCTTCTCATTTATATTACTTAAATTTGACCTGGATGGCAATATTGCCTAGAGGTTTGAGTAATGAGCCATTGATGAGACTGGTACATTCGGCAAACTGTGTTTGATTCCCACAACCTTCACGTGCATGCTGTGTGACTCTGAACAAGTCACATAACCTTCCCAGTTTTTCTGGGCTGTCACTGTAAAATGGCCCTTGTGCTCAGTGGGCCTTAAGAATATAAACAAATTGTGTTTTATGGTGTGACCACCTAAGATGATTTATGGTTGGATTTGCAAGGTGCCACTTAGGTGGTTCTAAGGAAGGTTGACAAATTGCCCTCCCTGAAAATTTGGTGTCATACTGGGCAACAAACTGCAATGTTATTGGCAAAAGAATAAATCATTGAATAATAGCCTAAGCCCCAAAATGCATGTACTGCACCTACTGTATGCTTGAACTTTGTTTTTTTACACTATATATTTTTTTTTACCCTAACTTTCCATTTTTAGCCATCGTGGCCCACAAGTTTCACAACTACATTATAAGTTGCACATTGGAAATCAAACTCAGAATGTGTTTTGGGGGGGATGAATTCAAAGCACATTTTAGGACACACTAACAAGATGAATGTTTGAGTTGAGTTTTGCTTGTCTCAAAAACAAGGTTCTTGACAGGTTATGTCTCAGCTATATTACTCCCAAGGACTGTAAATTATTTTATGTACTGTCTCAGTCCTATGGGCTAACATTTGGCCAATTTGATGAAAACCAGTTTGGAGGTTTAACAGTTACTAGTTTCCACATTTATGTAAAAACCCATGACATCTTGTTTTTATTATGCTCACCGATAGCAAAAATACTAGACAGAGTTAAATAATGAAACTAACAGGTTCATCAGAGTTTGTTCTAAGAAAGTGCCCTGATAGGGTTACAATTACATGTTATTTCATTTTTAAGACAAAAGGTTTTAAAGTGGCTCTGTGCTGCCAAGCGATGGTAGATTGCTCTGACATTCTAGTGACCCAGGTTTGTGTCCTGCACCCAAGACATCAGGAGCAGAGGCTGGCAGGGAAGATGAAAGTGTCCTTTGGATCCTCCTTAACAACACACCCAACACCTATGCCCCCTCTGGATGCCACACACATGTTCCTCCACTAGACCATTGTGCAACCCCGGGCAGGGACAAGCCAGCCAACAGAGAGAGAGAGAAGTTAAGGAGCTCTCAGCTGCATTCCCTGTGAGGTGGCTGGGTGGGGGGTCAGTGGCAGTGACAAGCTAGCTCTAGGAGGTAAGTGTGGAGTGTGACCCAATGGGATGCAGGAAGAGGGATGAGTCTGACAGAACAAATAGGTGACTATGTGGGGGCCAAAAGAACTGGGAGGTATGGCGGGAGCAGTAATGATCTCGCATTTTTGGACCACTTGAAAAAATAGCTAAAAAAACACATATTTATTTTTCTGAAAACATTTGAGGTAAACAAAATTTTGAAAGCTGCAAACATAAAAAAAAATGTAAAAAATGACAGTCATGTGGTTTGAAAGAAGACAGTCTAAATAGCTACCTGGCTGAGTCTTCCCCACTAGAGGTGGGCAAAGTGACCAAAATCCACTATGCAGAGCGACTCATGTATTAAGGAGGAATAGAAGGCTTCCTTAGAATGGTAGAAAAAGGGGACATGTTGTAGATGGGGGACCTGAATATGCCAGATGTTAACTGGAGCAACTTTGCTGCAGGCACATCCAAGAGCAGGGTGATTCTTGATGCCCTGTAGGGGGCATGCCTCAGACAGCTAGTACTGGAACCCACTCGGGAGGGAGCAATCTTAGACCTGGTACTCTCAAATGTGGACGGAGAAAGAATCTCAGATTTAGAAGTGGGTAGCCATCTGGGAACAAGCGACCACCAAACAGTGTGGTTCACGATAAACACAGCCATACAATCAAGCCATACAAATGCAAGAGTATTGGACTTTAGGAGGACTGACTTTGGGAAAATGAGAGAGTGCCTCAGAAAAGCACTAGCAAACAGGCAAGAAGGAGGGGTGGAGAAACAATGGGGAGCAATCAAAACAGCCATCACAGAGGCAACAAGCCTTTGTGTAAAGCAAATCAATAAAACACAACGAAGGAAAAAAACGCTATGGTTCTCAAAAGAGGTGGCAGGGAAGGTTAAGGAGAAAAGGATAGCATTCAGGAAATATAAGGAAACACAGAAGGAGCAAGACAGAGAAATTTATCAGTTAAAGCAGAAAGAGGCTGGGAAGGCAGTCAGAATAGCAAAGGCCCAAACCTAGGAAAGGATAGCCAATTCTGTTAAGAAGGGGGATAAGACCTTTAATAGGTACATTAGAGATCGAAGAAAGACCAACAGAGGGATACTGAGGCTTAATAAAGGGGAAGGAATGTGGGTAGAGGGTGACAGTGAAAAAGCAGGGATACTGAACGAATATTTCTGCTCAGTATTCACAAAGAAAGAGGAGGGGGAGGTACCTAAACCAAACAAGAGAAACACTCTGAAGACAGGGGTCGATAACAGTCCATTTACAGAAGAAAGTGTTCTGAAAGAACTAATAAAATTGAAGGTGGACAAAGCAATGGGGCCTGATGGGATTCACCCAAGAATTCTAAAAGAACTAAGGGTAGAACTAGTGACACCACTGACTACTCTCTTTAACAAATCATGGGAGGACAGGGTGGTACCCAAGGACTGGAGGAGGGCAGATGTGATTCCTCTTCACAAAAGTGGGAGTATGACAGAGACAGGAAACTACAGACCAGTTAGTTTGACCTCAGTGGTAGGGAAAATGATGGAATCACTTCTGAAGGAAAGAATTGTTGAGTACCTAGAGGCCAGTGGGGCACAGGACCCAAGGCAACATGGATTCATGATGGGAAGGTCATGTCAGACGAATCTAATAGATTTCTTTGACTGGGTGACCAAAGTAGTAGACCAGGGAGGGGCTGTGGACATGGCCTACCTAGATTTTAGCAAGGCATTTGATACAGTCCACACACAAGATTAATACACAAGTTAGCCAGCCTTGGAGTGGGTCCCAAGGTGGTAGCTTGGATAAAAAATTGGCTAGACAGCAGGACGCAAAGGGTAGTAGTAAATGAAGTACACAGTGAAGAAAGGAGGGTTACTAGTTGTGTGCCGCAGGGTTCAGTACTGGGACCGGTCCTTTTTAATGTCTTTATAAGTGACATTGCAGAGGAATTGGAAGAAAAAGTATGTCTCTTTGCAGACGGCACAAAGATCTGCAACAGGGTTGATACACAAGATGGAGTGGAAAGGATGAGAAGGGACTTGGCAAGGTTGGAGGAATGGTCAAATGTATGGCAGCTCAGATTCAATGCAAAGAAGTGCAAGGTAATGCAAAGAAGTGCAAGGTAATGCAAATGGGAAACAAAAACCCAATGGGGGGTGAGATACTGACAACAGTAAAAATGGAAAGGGACCTGGGGGTAATTATATCAGATGACCTAACGGTAGGCAAGCAATGTGAGAAGGCAGTAAGGAAGGCTGGGGAATATTGGGATGCATAGGAAGAGGCATCAATAGTAGAAAACAGGAAGTTGTTATCCTTCTGTACAGACAGTTGGTGAGACCCCATCTGGAGTACTGTGTGCAGTTCTGGAGACCCCATCTCCACAAAGACATAGATAGAATGGAGGCTGTCCAGAGGAGGGCAACCAAAATGGTGCAGGGTCTGCACCAGAAGACATATGAAGAAAGACTAAAAGAGCTTAATATGTATACCCTTGAGGAAAGAAGGGAGAGAGGGGACATGATAGAAACTTTCAAGTACCTCAAGGAAATCAACAAAGTCCAAGAGAGTAGCATCTTTCAGAAAAAGAGATGTGCAAGAACAAGGGGGCACAATTTGAAGATGGGGGGGACGGCTCAGAGGTAATGTGAGGAAGTATTTTTTCACAGAGAGAGTTGTGGATGCATGGAACAGCCTCTTTGAGGAGGTCGTGGAGTCAAGAATAGTGGAGGAATTCAAGAATGCATGGGGCAGACATAAGGCGGTTCTAGTGGGGGGTAGGAGGAAGTAAGCTGTTGGTTATCTAGGATCTGCAGCTTATCTGTTAGGTAGGAAAATGGGCAGACTAGGTGGGCCAAGCGGTCCTTATCTGCCGTCAAATTCTATGTTTCTATGTTAATTTGTGGCGTAATCTACAATGCAAAGTGGAGTACTTCGCCAACTAATTATGATCACGAAGTCCTTTGAAAGCACTGACTTTGCGTTACTCCGCCTTTCCCCAACCGCTTCTACACCCATTTTAATGGGAAGCACATTGATATCAATGTACTTCACCTTGTTTGTGAGCTCTAAGGTGAATTTTGCAGTGATTCATGGGATTGCAGGTCACATGGGCTGTAGATTGTTCTGCACAGCCTCAGTTTTGTGTAGCGTGTGTGTAGTGGTAGCTGGAGACAGTTTGCTCTCACAGTTCTGAGATTCAAACTCTCTAAAAACCATTCAAAAAGCCTTTTTGAGACATTTTTTTTTGCTCAAAATTTAGTACATCGATTGTAGGAAACACTCCTGTGCTCATATTATCAAGTGTTTATTGTTTCTGTGTAGATTTTGAATGTTAATTTAGAACATTCAGTCTGCGTAATGACAGACACTGTTGAAGTGTGCTTGGGGGAGGGGCGTACCTGTGATGGAGGTCGATTAACTTGGAGTCTTTCTAACTGTTTGATTATATTTTTGTTGTATAACTGTGTTCATGTACACACATTAATATTTTCAGAAATGTTTTAAATTTTTTTTGCTGATTGTTGTGGTGCAGTGCATAATTTCAGTTTGTTTAAAATATTTGGTTATATTACTGAAGTCTTCAACTTGCTGCACATTACCTGTTGGTGTATGTGTGTGAGTGTGTATGCAACATGTGCCATCAAGTCAGATACATTTTATTGTGCCACACAGTAATTGCACCACTGTGAACCTGTTATCTTTCTGTGTTATTTTGTACTGCTTTGTGGTATCTTGGTAGTGGACTGTTACTGCAGTACTACCCCACCCAAACCGCAAAGGTATTCTTTTTCCAGTTTTGGATTTGTGAGCACTAGTTAAGATGCTGTTGTGCCTTTGTAACTGCATCTCTTAAGTGCGCAGTGCAATCTTAATCTGTCCGTGCATTTGCATCTGTTTAGTGCCCAATCTCCGTCTGCAAGCCACAGTTGTTATTTTTTGGCTTCCCATCCACCCCAAACTGAAAGTTCATAAATCTAAATTTGTTTAGAATTTTCTTCATGATCCCCAAAAATGCATGCAAGCAAAGCTGTTTCTGGCCATAGCACTGTTGCCAGTGGCAAGATTGGCCATGGGTGTGGTAGTACACAGAAGTGCATAGCTGATGTCAGTAAAGGGAATTCTCTGTCAATGTTTTCTACAGCACAATCTGTTGCTTCACTGATAGTTGGAGGACATGATGTTGTCCCCAGTGGTGGTGTTAGTGCAGTTGCTGCTGGCGGTGAACATTTTTTTCTTGGCATTTGTTCATCTGGAGTGCTGGCTTTCTGTTTTTTTTTTTATATGAATATAATGAGGGCAAGGACACCACTTTTGTATTTTATTTTATTTCAGCTGTTTTTGGCCATGGTTCTGACCATTTGTGGGAGGTAAACAAGGTTATGTGAAAGAAAGAATGAACATACACCTAACATTATGCATGTAACAGTGCACAATGGGGGGGGGGAGAGACTAAGAACAACAAAAATGGACATTGACCTGTGTCAGACGACCTAAAGGTATGCAAGAAATGCAAAAAGGCAGGTCGGGGGGCTGGGGGTATACCGGGATGCATTGGGAGCCATCACATTAAAATGAAGTCCAAAAAATGGATGTTCTTATCCCTGTTTACATGTATTTGGTAAGACCTCATCTTAAGTACAGCATGCAGTGATGATCCTCTGCAAGGATATACACAGGATGGAGTCTGTACAAAGGAGGACAACTAAAATGTTGAAAAGTATGCACCAGAATGAAGCAAGATGAGGAGACACTAAAGGACATTACATATAAAAGCAAGGAAAGGGGGAGGGGGCATGATAGAAACTATCAAGTACCAAAAGGGAATCAACAATGTACAAGAGGGTAGCGTCATCCAGAAAAAGAGATGTGCACAACGAAGGGCCCACAATTTGAAGATAGAGGGGGGATGGATCAGGGCAACATCAGGAACTATTTTTTCACACAGAGGGTGGTGGGTGCAAGGACAAAATAAAACTAATGATCAATGTTCTGATGGGACAGCAGCAGTTGATGCATCCCCATAATTTGTAGCTGGTGCTCCTCAATTTGCTCCAACTGCTGCTCAACATTGTCAAGACGGTGGTTAACAGCCTTCAACTCACCCCACATCAGGCCCAAATTGTTAATTCGTTGGACAGGGTTGCAACTGTCACCTGCTGCAGGTTGTGGTGATGATGCAGCCGGTTGATCCATGGCCCTTCCCCACTTCACACTACCATGCTAAGGTGGACGCCGTGCTGCCCCCTTTTCTCCAACAGGGCCAGCAGGTGCATTACTGCCCTGTTCTGCATACTTGGCCTGCTACTGTATACCATGGTGGCTGTACAGGTGGGTGCTCTGACCACCTGTGCCAAGGTGAGTTCCTCTGGGGCCACGGTGCAGCTCCACACCACACAGATTACTTTTCACTACACTGCTGTCCCCAAGCAGTGTAGTAAAGAACTCTCACACTAATGAGGTGCAGGGAGGACCAGGCACAGGCAGGGGGCTGGCCCAGATGTTGTTGGATCCAGGCGCTGCTGCTGCACAACTGGAGCCGGGGTGACCTGGACTGTATAAACCATGTGATGTGTGTGTGGGCTGCCTGTAAATTCTCACAGCACCTTTAAAGTGAAGTAAGGCAGAGTATGCAACGCAAAGTCATTATCACCATTATTACAAGGTGAAGTGGTGAAGTAGTGGTTTTTAATGGGCACTTGGACTAGCCTGAAAATAACGCCAAGTGGGCTACTTGGCATCTACTTCATGGGAGGAATTTAACTTCACTGCATCTCTATTCCCCACCCAAAAAATGATTGGACTTTGTATTTAAATTAGAAAAAGAACATTTGTGAATGTATCTGAAAACCATCAAGAGTGATTTCAATTAACTCAGTGTATGAATAACATTTAGTACACACACTTGTTTACATAACTTGACCAAACAAAACCAGCAAGAAACAGTCAGGGACATGAAAGAAAAACAGAAAAAGACGTTTGTGTTTGCTTGTGAGTCACTTGACAAATTTTAAAAACTGTTGCGAAAAATGTCCTAAACAAACAAAATATTTGTCACAAAATAGAAAAACACTCAAGAACATGAATAAAACATACTAATGCATGCATACTGCATTGAAATTAGTGTCATATGCAAATAAAATATTTAAAGTCATAAACCAATAAATATAGGCCAAGATATTCAAATGAATTGCACATGGTACAACCAAAATGCACAGGTGCAACTACATAAATGCACCATGGAGCCATATTCAAACAGCAGTATTGCGCAACGCAATTCTGGATGCACCACTGCACAAAAGTAATGTATGTGGCACAAGTATAGGGGGCGTTATTATGAATATGCAGCGCAACCACATATTCAGCTGAAACACACAGCATAACTGGGGAGCAACTCACAAGTTGCACCACACAAAGTTGAACATAAAAGAAAGAGGCTCAGCGGCACACACAGCACAGGCTCAGAACAGGAGAGCTAGTATCCTGGACACTGCACCATTCCTGATGCAGCAGGTAATGAGGAGGGAGGAACAACAATGTGGCCAAGGAAGGGCCCATCGGTGGTATGCCCAACAGAGATGGTACCGTGCCTGGCTCATATGAGAACTACAGTGATACAGACATAGTGGGCTGGTACCATCTCAAAAGGGCACTTCTGTGGCAGCTCTGTGCACTGTGCCATGACGAGCTGCAGGCACTCACCAGAAGGAATCATGCCATGACAATGGAGACGAAGGTGACAGCAGTAATGTGTCTGCTCACCATGGGCACCTTCCAGAAACCAGTGAATGCCACTGCTGGCGTATCACAGTTAGCCACGTCCTGCCACCTCACCCAGGTCCTCAACAATCTGCTGCCACATGCTTTGGAGTACATAAAATTCCCAAGCACAGAGGCAGAGCATACAGCAAACATGCAGGAATTCCACATGGTGGCATGCATGCCAGGCATGATAGGGGCCATTGACTGCACCCATGTGGCCATACATGCCCCATCTGGCCCTGAAGGCAGCTATCAGGTGGTATGCAATGCCACTGGGCGTATCATCAATATGTGCGCCACGTACCCTAGGAGTACACATTATGCATTTATATGGCACCAATCCATTCTGTGCCAGAGATTTGAGAGTGGGGTGATCTTCCCAAGGCACCTAGCTGGTGAGTAAGGACTGAAAAGTGGAGCTAACCAGCAGCCGTATGGAACACCACACAACAGCAGGATGGGAAGGTGGGGAACGAGGACAGTGCTACATGAAGAGACATGTCTGGAAATGGAAGCTAACTACATTGCAAGGGAGCATGTACATAGAGGACCAGACATGTAGGACACACATGCCATGCCAGGAATGGTGGCACATCAGCCGTGCATGGGGGCATTGGCTAGGGTACACGGGGGGGGTAGGTAGTGGCATTGTAGACTGGAAGGGGTGGAGTGGAAACAGGCAAAAGCCAGACAGGCAGTCATCTAAAACATATGATTTCCCCACAGGTGACAGTGTGTATCCCCTGACCCTGGCTGTTCACCACCATATGGCGAACCAGCAATGGGGCCGATCAGCGGTACAATGAGGCACACATCACCACATGCAACATTATAGAGTTTGTCTTTGGCATGATCAAAATGCATTTCCATTGCCTAGACAGGTCTGGTAGTGTCCTACAGTACAGCCCTGCAAAAGCCTGTGGCATATTCCTGACCTGTTGTATGCTGCAAAACATGGCCATTGACCATGTAATACCTGTCCAGGTGGATGAGGGCAGCAGTACAGATGATGAGGAAGACCATCACGATGGGGGTAGGCAGGCAGCCATGGAAAGGTCAGACCCCAGGCTGGCCACACGTGCCAGGAGGCACAGGGACACCATCATTGAGGAGTACTTTGGGAACTGCAGGTGAGTACCACACAGGGAAGCAGGGTATGCGCAGTACCACACACATACACACATGGACACACAGAGATGTATGCAGGGACACAAGAACACACACTGGTCACACAGGTGATCACACAGGCATGCACACACACACCCACGCCCCCATGGAACAACAGATACAAACTCGACAACCCAGGTGACATATGGTGTATGCCCAGGGTGAAAATCACAGGCAGGCACATGCAGCAGTACCACCACAGGGCACACAGCAGGGCACATAGCACCAGATGGGTCACACGCAACAGTACATCCATGGACAGGGACACACACAGCAGTACTGCAGGCTGTGGCATGGATCAGAGGGTATGCACTGGCACACAGGCAATGCCAACATAGTGCTACAGTCATCACTCCCATGCCACATTGTCCAGCAGAATTGCCCACTCACATGCCGGATGTGACCCAGACCAAATGTGTGCCACAGCATGTGAACCTGGCCACAGACAGACATGTGAGCAGCTGGCAATGGCAGCAGGGGATTGAACTGGACAGTGCATCTGCCAGGTCACTATAGGGAACCACAACCACCCCACGGCCACATGAGCCACTATGCCCTGACTATGTGGTAGCCACAGGTGGTTTCATCACCACATTATCAGGGGAAGAGGCCTGAGAACATAACCGGATCCTCAAGGGTGTGTACAAACTGGCAAACAGACTGTTGCCGAGTGTGTCAGGGATGGGCATGGCAGTAGGCAGCGTTAGCCTCGATGGGGTCACCAGTCACCAAGCCCTTGGTGTCGACATTGCACTATGGGGAGTCCCGTGTGCCCTCCTGTGACCAGTTGATGCCAGTGCTGCAAAGTCAGCAGCGATAGTCTCTGCAATGTACTCCAGTGATGCGGTTGTGGCCTCCAGCAGTTGCCAGATCTCTCCAATCTGCTGGGCACGTCCCATGGCCCCACACTCAGACAGTTGACGCACTTCAAACCTCAGTGCATGCATCTCTGCCCTCAGCATAGCCTGGTTGTCCACAAAATCCTGCAGCAGCCTGGTGTGCTCATCCAGCCTGTCTGTGATGGGCATATCATGGTCCTGATGCCGACAGGAGGGGGAATGGTGGCCTGCCGTTCCACATCCCTTGACTGGAAATGCCACACAGGAAACCTCGGATGGGGTGGGAACTGATTGTGGGCACCGATGGTGGCCCCTGTAAATTGCTGCACAGTGTTCCCCGCAGGCCATTGCAGCATGACAGCAGCCTGCTGGTCCTGTCCGGTGGAACCAGTACCCACACCTGCACCCTGTCCCCGGCCAACACCAGCAGTGCCACATGCTACCGAGTGGGCCACAGGGGAGACATGCATGTTCCCTGGCCCACCCATGCTGCCTACTGCTGCCTGTCACAATACTTGAACTTGGGGAGGGGTGACAACACTGGTGCAACCCAAGATCAGTGTGATGTCATCATCACTGTCAAACACATCATCATCCTGCATTGCCAGCACAAGGACAGGGAGGCTTTTCTGGAGAAGGAGGATGGCCAGTAGATCCTCATCACCAAGTCCGAGGAGATCCACCAAATCCTGATTATTATGGCCCCTTCCCCAGCTGTGGCCACAATGCCAGTAGACATGGATGGCACAGCATCATTCTGTGCAACATTTCTAGTCTCGGTCTGCACAGCACCCTTGAGGTGTGATGGAGCTGTAAGACAGAATGGTGAGTGGTTTGTGTGTCAGTGATGCATTACAGTTAATCAGCTGTACTGTTGAATGTCTGCATGTGTGCCACAGGTGTGCTTGCCCTACCCTGCATGTGGTGTGGCAGCACCTCTGCCCATGCCTATTATGACACATGCGATGCACAGAACGTGTGTCTGCATCTGTGCACACACACAGCAATTTGAGGCACATGCATACAAATGACAGGCAACACCCCCCCCGCAGCATACAGCACACATGTCCATGTCCTGTGCGGTGTGACATGCAGGTGATGGTGTCCACTGTGGATGCATATGTGCACGCACATCCTGCAGCAGCCACACATCTGACAGGCATGCCAGGTGAAGTCTACCCCCTGGCCCGTGCACATCCCAACTATGACATACCTCATGCAACTGCCGCACAGCACACAGGGGGCCATGTTGGTCCACTCTGTGGCCGTGCAGATGGTACACCACACCAAGACACAACAGGAACAGAATACTTGCACCCCTGCTGTGTACCTGGCACACCACTGGCATGCACATGTGCCCCCCCAACTGATGTGCTCACAGTGCTGTGATGGGCTGCCTCATGTCTGGAACCCACCCCCGGGACACCCTTAACAGATGCCTGGCTGATAGTGACTGCCAGCAGCCCCTCCTCCACTGTGAAGATGGGTACTATTGATGGTCCGCCATCTGTCTTGTTGATTGATGCTCTGATGGAAGCAATCTTCTCCTTAATCTTTCTTTTGTCAGTGCCCATCTTCTTCTTGCACTCCTGTGGAGTGTGGTTGTGGCATCCATGGGCATTCACATAAATCCCCACCTTATTCCAGCCTATGGTTCATTCCTGTGCAGTCCCTGTTGCCCCACTCAGGAGTTCCTCTCTTTCAAGCTAGGTCTCCACCAGGGCCTGTTTCTTATCTTTAGAAACGTTTGTCCAGCGTTTTCTGGCAGGATGCTGTTCCTCAGCACCCTTTGAATCCAATATAACGCTTCCTGTGAACAGTAATGGTGCACAGATGAGCTGCATGGTTGCATTCCCTGTTACTCTGCAACATGTCATTGTGCCATTGCAATACAGTTATCAGACAGCAAAATGTAACCAAACCTACCTTAAAGGCTGCAATACCTGTCAGTTACCATTGCTGTGTAGTGTCGCTTTTATGGCTCAAATCATGCAAATGACCTGGGAAGCAACCAGTAATGAGATGCTAATGTGCCCATGTGCACCTGACATTGGTTCATGAGGCTATTTGCATATTATGGCTGAATATTGAAGAATTGGTCCATGCACTACAGACTGTGTTATGCGCACCGGAATAATTCACAGGTGCAGTTTCCATGCATGCGCGCTGCTCAGTACTGCAATTGCCATGCTTTCAGAATGCTGTGCTCTGTATGTGTCTGTATATCATGCATCCGTCTGAGCTGTGCATGTATGTCCTTCCTCGCATGCATCTGTGTGCATGTTGTGCATCCAGCAGTGATGCGCATGGCATCCCTATCATGCATTTGGCCCTTCTGCGGCATTGGCCATTGCCATGCATGTGCTGTTATTGCACCATTTGTGTGCAGTGTGTGTGGCAATGCAGGACCTTCTCAAGATGGTGGATACAAACCAATGCTTGTACATGGGTCGCAGACGTGACCCCAGTCTCACGCCAGCACTTCTGGCATTGCACATGAGCGGGACTGCGCAATCTGACCCAGTGGTGCTTGTCTATCATGCATTTATGTGTGCGCAACTGTGTGCTGTGTGTTCCTGTCATGCAGCAGGTGCGGCAGTGCTACAGGTGTCACAGTTAGGTGCAGCATTGCACAGTGAGGCCTGTTTATTGCACAGACACAATGACATGTGCTGGAAGGGTCGGACATCAGGCCCAGAAACTGGAGTGAGGTTGAGCTGGCAAACCTGGTGGCAGTGATTGCCCCACTGGAGGACCAGTTATGTGGGGCAGGGGACATACAGAAAGCACAGTCCCAGGCATGGGCCCATTTGGCAGAGGGCCTAGTGAAGTGCACTGGTGTGCCCAGGATGGGGAAACAGTGCCATCACCACTATGGTGGCCTGTGTCGCCATGATCTTGAGCAGCAGCAAGACTGCAGGACTGTGACTGCCGTGGTGTGGTCCCACAACCAGGTACATATGTCTGCGTATTGTGTATGCAACCTGCATGTGCACTTGCACACAGGGCTGACCAGCCTTGTTTGGATGTATGGGTACTGTGGTGAATGTACTGGTGCTCTGTGAGACCCTGTGTTGCACCATGCCAGTGGCCCTCAATGGTGGGCCCATCTTGTGGGATGTGGGCTCAGTTCCCTGTATGGCACTCTGTGTCATAATGCACCATGTCAGACTTGCTTGGGTGGGTGCTGTGTGTTTGTTGTTAGCATACTACCATTAGTCATTTTTTCTATGTGTTTCCTTCTCAGGGCTGGAGACTCGCAGGTGGGCCAGTGATGAGGCCGAAAGGCAGGGCAGGCAGCCAGCCGATGGTGCAGCAGCTGGGCAAGTGGATCAGGTGGCAGGTAGGTGTGTGCAATATGCAGTTGTCATCAGTACCTGGGGATGGGTGTTGGTGGGTAGCCATTACACATAGCAGGGCAATGCCTGCATGCAGTGCTTGGGCATGTGTTGGTTCACAGTAACTGTTGCCAGTGTTGGTCGGCAGTATGTGGTTGTCCCATAGTGCACATGGCATCTATGCGCTGGTACCCTGTTGCTGTCATTGGTGGTGTCTGTGTGTGACCCACAGTGCACTCATGTGGCTGCTGATGGTCTGGCTTGAGTGCTGCACCTGGAAGCATCGGTTTCTCACTGTGGGGTGTTTGTGCACATGTGACAGAGCTAGGTACTCCCTGGTAATCATCACAGTCCTTGTGTGGCACAGTTTCCCGGGCTGCTGTCAGTGTCCACTGTGCACATGCTGTTGGTGGACTTGTCCATGGGTCTGCTCAGCTTCAGTCCCCTACACATACACACACACACACACACACACACACACACACACACATACACAGATCAGAGTGGGGGTGGAGGGCATTTGCTGTGTGGGATCTGTCACTCAGTGGCTGTTCTGTGTTTCCTTGCATAGGTCATCCAGGGCCTGGGAGAAAATGTCGCAGTGTGGGCATCCTGGGTGGTGGTGTTCTCCAGCTACAGAGGTTGATGATGCACATGATTTCACAGATGGCAGTCCACATCCAACCTGTCCAGGTGGCATCTGGCAGCAACGAGGGCACTGGTGGCTCAGGTGCAGCACAAGCGGGCAGACATCCACTGTCTGCTGCATTGATCCATGAACTGTGCTCTATATAGCCCCATGATTTCTCTCCCATACTGCCCATCTCATATGGACAGTTGTTTTGACTCCACTTGCTTTCCCTGCACACTCCCATCCCCATAGCTTTTATTCACTGTTGGATTGTGCCCCTTTTTACTCTTCGGTATGTTATTCCATCCTGTATCTGTCCCATTGGCTGTTCATTCCTGTTTTGCTGTTGTGTTTATTCTAATATTATTGATTAAACTGTTGTGTACTGTTTGCTTATGTGTTTCTGTGTCTCCCCTGCATGCCTGTTGCTGCAGTGTTCTGGTGCTGTAAATTGTTGGGGTCTGGATGGTACATGTCATGGCCAGTGGTGTCTCTGCAGTGTGACACTGGTAGCTGCCCACTACCTAGCCTGTCAGATCCCTATGTGTCAGTGTTACATGGTTTTCAAGGGGGGGGGGCTGCCTCTGTACATGCCATAGTGTCCTGTGCCCACTTCCACATGTCCAGCATGGTGCCCCCCCGCTGTGTTGCCCTTCCCTGTGCTGCTGGGCTCTGCGGTACCGTGCCCTGCGTCTGTGTGTGCCTGTTCGGGGTGTGATGCATACTGCTGTGTGCCTGTCTGCCAGTGTGGCTGTGGATCACTGTGCCTGCATGGTGCCTTCACAAGATGGCTATAGTGCTCAACTATTCCATGTTGGATGTTGGTACTGTGGTCCTGGGGTGCTCATTCCCTGCAGCCATCTGTGCCATGGCTGTTCTGTGTTGTCCCATTGGTTGTCCGGGTGTGTGCGGGGCTCGGCGCCTTAACTATGTCCATTGGGCTCTGTGCTTGTTTTGTGCTTTCAGCACCTTTTTCCCATTGTGGTTCTGCCCTGCTACCACTAGCATGGTCCTGTGCCTTTATGCAGCCCTGGCTGTGTTCTCTGGCACATGGTGCAACTTGCTTCACTTGCTATATTCAGTATGCACTCTTGCTCCTGTGCATTTCAGATTGCTTCAGTGCAAGTCTGTTTGTGCCATGCTGCATGTGTGCTATATTCAGTGTGGTTTGCACCGGTGCATTTCTGTGGTGCATCTGCTGAATATTGCATTCTTTATCTGTGGCACAACTGGATTGCGCTGCACATCCAATTGCACGTGTTCTTGGTGCACTTTTGAATATCCAGCCCATAGTTGTTATTCCACTGCTACTCATCTGCTCCTTTGATCAGGATCCACATGGGCTTGCAGAATGCGACATATCACTCATGCAATGAAGCAAGTTATAACTCATGTAATACTTTGTGAAGGGCTTCCATGGCACTGTGAGAAGCAAGTTATGACTAAGCCTCTACTTAGCAAAGGGCCTGCAGGAAGCATGTTATGATTTACTCACTACTTTGGACAGTACTCTTTGCAAGCAAGATATGACTAATCTACTTCATGCACTGTGCAGAGTGTCCTGTATGAAAAAAGTTGTGACTCATTTGCTTTGTAACAGGCCTGCAGAGTGCTGTGCAAATTGTGTTATACAGTATGTCTGGTGCTACAAAACATTCATTGCAAAATAAAGCCTTACTGCATGCATTAAAGTTACAAAGCCACAGAAGGGGGGAAATGTGGCATTAGATTTTTCAACTCTAATGCCCACCTCACCATGATCCCCTACCCTTGTGACCCAAGGCCATGCTACAGATCAGGGGGCATGCCTGTGGGTCTGCTGTTTCAAGCTACTGGTCTGGGGCTTTGCCCATATTTCTATTGCTACAATACTTTACTATCAAAAGAGGACTGCCACACGTGTGCAGAAATATGTGTTAGTATTTGAAGTGTGTGAGCTATTTTAATTACCATTGTGTTCTCTGTTTAAATTCCTCTTCATGAAGCTGTTTTCTTGCTGTGCCTGAGAAAGAGGGCTATTTCATGTGGCTTTGAAAGGTTGCATGATAAGTTTCTGTTAGTCAAATAAAAGGTATTGCCACCAACAGTACTTGTTTTATTCTTTTAGTATCAAATTTATCAAGCTGAAAAGTCAGAGTTACAGAAAGGCTTGTAACTTTTGAACAAAGTACCCTAGATAGCTGAATTTTAGTGATAAGCTTATTTGGGGATCTGCTGGTCCTGATTTTACATTTTCTGATATTGTAAATGTTGTTGATATCCCCTTTTAAAACTCCTCTGCCTGCCTGCCTCTTAACTCCTAAATCTTCTTAAAGCTGGCACTGGTATACCAACTCTGGTTCTGGTGAAGATGGCCTAAACTATCCCCCAAATGTCAGTTGGCAGAAATACACCATTCTCCTTCTCGGCTGACTGACACCTGAACAAATAATTTCAAAGTGCAATTTAAAAAAATACACATTTAATGCATGCATTTTATAAATTGCAATTTGCAATACTGAGTTCAGGCAGCAACCAACAGAAGAAATAAGTCAATTTTTTTCTGGCTACAATAAATGGGTTGCATGCAAGGGAAGGAACACCACTTTATGTAAGAAAATTCTTGGCATGGTACAGGATGCGAGAGAAAGGTGCCATGTGACACCAGGGACTACTTGGACTGATGCCGGGTGAGGGACCGTGTTCCACTAGGTACCAGTCACTACTCAGATTGATGCTTGTAGGAGGAGTGCCTCTGGACAAAACAGACTGTTTAGATCAGGGAAAGGTGTGGAAGACATGCCACTGATTTCTAGGAACTGTTTGGATTGAGAACAGAGTTTCTATACTCTGTGACACTGCTACTATAGATACACCTGCCAGGAGCAGATACAGTATAAGCAAAAGAAGTATGGCAACCCCTCTATTTCTTACTATAAGTAAGAATTAAAGGGTTTTCCATGCTTCTTTTGCTTATACTGTTTCTGCTTTCAAAGTAGCAGTTTCAAATATGGTAATTTCAGGACAAAAATAAGTGAAAAATCCAAAGAAAAAGTATGACTTGCTAGAAAGTTATTCAGACAATTCAAAAGTGCATGCAGAATGACAAACACTTTAATATAAAATAAACAGAGGAAGAAAAGCCAAACAGACATGCTGGTAAAGTGCCTTGAATGATGCCAATAGCTGCTATTGTGGGAGTTAATTTCCTTGCTGCCATCCTGTATGTGTTCTTAGCTGGAAATAACAATAGGAAAAATCATTATTCTAATAATGCTTCCATATACTTAAGAATGTACTTGTGCCAGTAAACAGCCTTGAAACCCTTTTTGAGTGCATCAGTAAATGGGAATTTAAAACACTGGGGAAAGCCTTTAACTGTGACACAAAGACAATGAAGCAGCAGCACCATCATCAACAGGTATTGTGACATAATTCAGTATCATGATACATTAACACCACTTCAATTAGAGCTGCTTTGTATGAAAACCCAACATTTGGCAGCTTGGTCTTTGCCCAGCTTTTCATCTGGGTAGCTAAAATAATTGCCAAGTATGATTTTTAATAATACACAGGAGGAGAATGGAGGGATTTTGCAGGCCACCAGGAGTGGTATGCAAGGTAGAGGGTGCCACTGTGTGTCAGGGAATACTTGGCAAGAGACATGGTGGGAGAGAGGGGGACACTGACAAATAGTGACTGCTTGGATTGTTGATGAGTGATGGACCATGAGCCATTAGATGCCAGGGACTGCTTGGATTGGGGCTTTAGGGAGTGATTGCCCCTGGACAACACAAACTAGTTAGATTGGGGCAAGGTGTAGGAGGCATGCCACTGGATTCCTGTAACTGCTTAGACTGGGGTATGGTGAGAAAGGGTGTGCTAAATGGTGACTGTTTGGACAGGGGAAGGATAAGGAACACCCTTTCTCACACATAAGGAACATGGGCAACTGGAATACGAGGACTGCTTGGGTTGGTAAGGTGTTAGAAAGGGGGTGCCAAAAGATGCCAGGGACTTTTTGGATTAAGGAAGGTGTGGAAGGGGTGCCACTAGATGCTAGTGGTACCTGGTACTGGGGCTTCAGGGAGGGGGTGTTACTGGATTCTAGTGAGTGCTTGGATTGTGGCAGGTGAAGGGAGTGCCACTGGATTCCACAGACTCCCTGAACTGGTGCAGGGAGAGAAGGTGATGCCACTAGACACAAGTGACTGTTTGGACTGGGACAGGGTGAAAAAGCTGGTGTTGCTGGATCCAGGGATTGCTCAGATTGTGTATACACCATACCAACAGGTGGCAACTAGAAAAACTATACTGGATCCCAGACATGGTAAAGGTACAATTGTTGCAAAAGAGTCGGGCATCACAGAGCTGACAGCAGACTTGAGATAAGTTATAGTAAAAATACATTCATTAAAAGGCAGACAAAAAACAGCAGCATCTTGTGGGAGAAAATGCTGCTCTTTTTTATCTGTCTTTCAATAAATGTATTTTTAACATAACTTATCACAAGTATGCTGTCAGCTCTGTGATGCCTGATTCTTCTGCAACAATAGCTCAGATTGCACAGTGTGAGAAAGTGGGTGCCAAAACATATGAGGCTGCTTAGATTGGGGCAGGGTGATTGAGGGCTGCCACTGTATAGTAGGGACTGCTAGAATAGTGGCAGGGTGAGGACTGCTGCTGCCACTACACAACAGGGACTGCTGGGAACAGGACGAAAGTGATAGAGGGGCCACTGTATTAGAATTCCCAATTTTTTCTAAATTTGACAAGCTATTTTTGAAGTAAGACAAGTAAATTGACCCCGTCAACCCAGCAACACTGTGAGCTGGTACCAACAGATAATTAGCAGTAAAGCATTTAAATGTCATCACTCTGCAATAAGTATGTACCCACAACAGTCTCTTAACTTCCTCTGTGCAGACACATCACATATTATTTTTTTTTTGTAATCATATGCCATTCTTCATTTATTCAATATAACCCATAAACACACACAAGTGAAAAAAACATGATAAGTAAAATGAATACACACGACTACTGACTGCAATGTTGAATCAACAGAGAACCTACAGTACATTGATAAATGTCCCCGTCTTTCCTGACAGCATTCACTGTCAATTAACATTTTGATTTTTTACAGTGTTTAAAAGTATGATGTAGATAAAATAGCTGGATAGTCATTGTAGTGAGGAAGACTGAAATTGAGAATGTCAGCTACAAATACACACACACAAAAATGCATAGATCTGTAAATTCACTTGGTGCCCATACTACAGCTAAGTTCTTGAATCAAATACATTTATATTAGGAAATCTTTCATTATCTTTTTTAAATTTTTTCAGCCAATATCATCTCATGCTAGCAACATTGAATTGATGGCCATATCCATTAGCAGCATGCCTGACTTTTCATAAGTATTAATGAAATTGTGAAAATGGATATTTTTTCTCCTAGTGAGTTTCCCTTTGAAATGCCACATAGCTATAGACAAGTAAATTTCTACTGTAATGTATTCCTTAGTACAAAATATTAGCAACCTGAATCCAGTAACTTAAGCTAACTTTGTGATGGAGGGGGACTTTTATGGCCACAAAGTTGTTTGCTGATCACTGCGACTGGTTCTTATAAGATGTAGGGTGGTGTCATAACTGAGATTGTCATCGTCGGTCTGTCTGTACCAGCTCAATATAGTTAACTGCCACCTGTATTTACAAACTGTAAAAATACAAAGGTCATGACATTCAACGATCCTAACTGGTGCTTGCAGAATGCATTGGGAACAAGTCTGTGCCTGGAGCAAGCAAACTAAAGGTATATTGGAAAATGCTTTAAGCATATAATGTAGTAGTGGTGGTGAGTGTAAGAGACATGCTACAATAAACTATTCAAACAATCCTGGTACTGTCCTCATTGTCCAGCAAACACAAACCCTTATTGGCCACATGAGATATATGGCTAACAGGGAGCCTTAGAAATGACAGGAGACAAGGAGCTGTTATGGCTCACAAATGATGAGTGTTCATGTGGAGCAATCTGCTATATTCCTACTTCCCATGCAAATGACCCCATAGCATAGTGAAGGAGCTTATATCCCATCAAGGCCTCATTACAGGCCTATATCAAAATGGGATTGTGGCTTCCCCAATTACTTGTTGTGGCTCATGTGCCTCCAGGCAGTCTAGTGGACCCCAACCCCTGATTGCCTGTCTGTGAGAACACAAACATACAATAACATTCTAGTGTCCCCCACCTCGATAACCTGTTTAGTGAACACAAACATTCTCTAACAGTCTAGTGGTCCCCTATCCCTTTGTTTGCCTGCACTTGTGAATACAAATGTACTCTTGCAGTTTAGTGGTTTTACTACCCCCCCCAGTTGCTGTTCTGTGCATGGCAAGCAACCATCCCCTGGTAGTACACATTCCAGCCACACACTAATTGGCAATGTACTCGTTCTGCCCCTAACAGTGGCTGCCACTCCACCCCCTCTCACTGCCAACATCAGCCACTGTCTACATCAGCTGCTGTCTACTGCACATGCCAATGCACAATAGTAGACTGCCAGGAAAAACTTATTGCAACTTGAACTACTAATGGGAGGGTCACTTGCCTACCATGTATTTTGTAGCATTGCACAAGTGATCAGGTGGGTGTGTGGACTGTTAGACTACTAGGGAGTATTCTGAAAACTCAGCCTGGAGATTGGGTGGGGTGGGTGATTACTAGACTGCCAATGAATACTTTAAACAACTGGGACTAGTAGACTACTAAGGGGTATTCTGTAGACTCAAACTGTCAACTGGAGGGGTGGAATTATCACTTGACTACCAGGGGTTATTCAGTAAAATCACAGTGGTGATCAGGTGGTGGTGGGGGGGGGGGGCCATTAAACTGCCATGGAAAATGTTACACAATACAGACCAGCAGTTAGGGTGATGGGAGGTGCAGTGCCTAGGTGATAAGACTAAATCTGTGGAAGCATAAAATATTGCACCCACTAACAGCAGTTTGACACCGCTACAAGCCTTTGAGTATGCCAGTGCGCATATATACTGTACAAGCACAGGCAGATGATTTCCATAGGTGCACTGTCCTATTTTGTTGCCATTCTCCAACAGGTTAGTACCTCCTAACTGTGCTTTTGAATATGTCACTTTTAGTAAGTCCCTTGCTTTCAGGGAACTGAATCATGTTAGCCAAGCACTAATCCTGTTAGCATTCACATTATAACTCACAGTATCCTAGCCCATATCTTTAATTAATTCAATTATTTTTTTAACATTTTCAATGCTCAAGTTCAGTTTATATTTTGTAATATATGTGTCCATCGTTTGACTTATTGTTGGTGGTTATGCTGTGTTGGTTCCTGTGATTGTACTATAAACAATTTTAAAACAGATAACTGTATTGTTACCTTCAAAATTAATAATGTTTATGTCTTGAATGGTTAACAATTAAAGCTATGATACATCCACTGATATGGGCTTCTTAACTAGCCCGTTGTACTTGTTTTATAATTTATTTACTCAGAACAGCCCAAATGAAATGTATCATCTTCTTTCTGGTCTGGTCCTGCTTCTACCCATTTTTGTATCAGGGTGGACTGCAGCACCTAAGTCTTATTGGATATTATACAATGGCAAGAACATTTCCTGGACTCTGATGGGTCAGTGTGTGCCTGAGACAGTGATGATATTACACAATAACATTACTGTGTTGATTTTAGGGAGCATGCACCTTGTTTTTTCAGAAACAAAGATATACTGCCTCACTAAAAATCTACTAAAAACATTTTTAATTTTATTTTTGTTTTCTATAACATCGAGACATTGTATAATTGCAATAAGGCACTCCAAGGTGTGTATTATCGTGTAATAACGTCACTCCTGGAGTGGTGGAAGCACTCGGCTTTGCCTCGCACTTCAACCCACCCCAGGAGTGACGTTATTACACGAGAACACACACCTTGTCGTGCCTTATTGCTTAATTAAATAATGCAACCAACATCAAAATGAAAATAGTTTCTGGTGTCCAGGGACACTATTAGCCTTCAGCCTACCCCTTGTTAAGCAGTGCCTGGCATCCCCTGGCAGCCCTTCCCTGACCCTGCAGAATCCTCTAACACCAAGAAGCCCATGACATCCAGTGCCCCTTTTCTCACCACAGCCCTATAACTAGATGTCCCTAGAATACTGCAGCACCAATCTCCCCCATTCTGCTGCAAAACAAACAGTTGCTAGCATCCTGTGGTACACCCAGCCCAGATCCAGCAATCTCAGATTGCATGGGTATCAGAAGAAAAGGCTAGTTGGGCCAACATATCCACCATGGTTGAAGCTGATCAGCGACATTCACAGTTCAGTTATCAACAATCATGGGCAGGAGCTCTTCTTCTACCTCCTACTGTCAGGTTCCTACTAATCATTTGAATTCCTCACATCCAGCATGATTCACTACTCCTTAACAGTCATGTGACCTGGTCAGCAAACTTGGCTCCACCTTGGCCCAGTGTCCACCTACCACTCACCAATCCCACATTAGTCAGGAATCAGAGGGAAATGACAGATAGGCACTCCAGTGTACCATGGCAAGAGCCAATCCAAGTCTTCCTCAATTAGGGGTCACAAGGGATCATTGACAGGAGCCCTCCTTTTCTCCACCTCCAGTTGGACCCATCTTCAGCTTTTGAATTTTTGAGATCCAGCACGATTGTGGACCCCCCATCCAAAGTAGTCATAGAATCTGATGACCAATTGAGCTACACCTTTGCCTAGTATCTGCCCAACACTTAAAAAACCAGCATTTGGTAGGACTTGGAATGTAATGCAAGTCTGGTCCAACAATATAAGATAGCCAGAGCATCAGAGACTTCCTCAGTTTGCGGTCATGAAGGATTGCAGGCGGGAGCTCTTCCTCTCCCTGCTCCTGTTGGACTCATTTTGGACTTCTGAATTTTATGCATACTGCATGGTAAGTAACATCTGCAGGCAGTTATGTGACAGGGTGAGTCAATCAATCCAGCTGTGGACAATAGTTCATGTAGCACTCATCACTATCGCATTCATCAGGTCTCTGAAGAAAAATCCCATTAAGACGCTAATGTACTGGGGCTGCAGCAGCTCAAAGACTTTCTCAGTTTGGGGTTGCATGGGAACCAGGACAGGAAGCATCCTTCCCATCTTTCAGATGGACCAAACCTCAACTTCAGATTTTCAAATGTTTAGCATGATTTAGGACCCTGAGGTGGTCATATGACCTAGTGATCCAATTGGGCTCTGTTTTGACCCATTGTCCACCCAACAATTAGCAATCCCATGTTCAGCAGGTTTCAGAGGCAGCGCTAGTCTGGCCCACTTAGATTCCAAGTCCAAAGCCAATCTGAGAGTTCCTCAGTTCAGGGTCAAAAGTGTTAATTGACAGGGCCTCCCCCAATCCTCCAGTTGGACCCATCATGAACTTTTGAATATCACTCAGCCAGTGTGATACAGGCCACGCATGTGGTCATGTGTTCTGGTGAGACAATCATAGAAACATAACATTTGATGGCAGATAAGGACCGCTTGGCCCACCTAGTCTGCCCCTTTCCCTACCTAAAGGATAAGCTGCAGATCCTAATTAACCAACAGTCTTCTGTCTCCTACCCCCCACTAGAATTGCCTTATCTCTGTCCCATGCATTCTTGAATTCCCCTACTGTTTTTGACTCCACAGCCTCCTCAGGAAGGAATATTTCCTCACATTACCTCTGAGCCATCCCCCCCTCTGTCTTCAAATTGTGCCCCTTTATTCTGGCACATTTCTTTTTCTGAAAGATGCTAGCCTCTTGGACTTTGTTGATTCCCTTGAGGTATTTGAAAGTTTCTATCATGTCCCTCCTGTCCCTCCTTTCCTAGAGGCTATACATCTTAAGCTCCTTTAGTCTTTCTTCAAGTGTCTTCGGGTGCAGACCCTGCACCATTGTGTTTGCCCTCCTCTGGACAGCCTCCACCCTGTCTATGTCTTTGCGGAGATGGGGTCTCCAGAACTGTACTCAGTACTCCAGATGTGGTCTTACCAACTGTTTGTACAGAGGGCCAACAACTTCCTGATTTCTACTGGTGATGCCTCTATTTATGCATCCCAGTGTCCCCCCCAGCCCTCCTTACAGTATTCTCACATTGCTGACCCACCTTTAGGTCATCTGATATGACTACCCCCAGGTCCCTTTCCATTTTTTTTGCTATCAGTATCTCACCCCCATTGTGTACTCTTCCCCTGGGTTTTTGTTTCCCAGGTGCATTACTTTGCACTTCTTTGCATTGAATCTGAGCTGCCATACATTTGATCATTCCTCCAACCTTGCCAAGTCTGTTTTCATCCTTTCTACCCCACCTTACGTATCAACCCTGTTGCAGATTTTTGTGTCATCTGCAAAGAGGCATACTTTCCCTTCCAGTCCCTCTGCAATGTCACTTATAAAGACATTGAAATGGACCGGCCCCAGTACTGAACCCTGTGGTACCCCACTAATAACCCCCCTTTCTTCACTGTGGACTCCATTTACTATTACCCGCTGTGTCCCATTGTGTAGCCAGTGTTTTACCCAGGCTACCACCCTGGGACCCACTCCTAGGCTGGCTAATTTGTTTCATAGTATCATAGTATCACAGTCAAAGCCAGCAGAATGCCCCATAGTATATCATGTCTGCTCTGAAGCTAGCCCTCTACTGGGAGCTCACTCCTCCACCAACCCCAGCCCCAGAGGTGGCCCTCCCTGGCCTCAGCTTCCTCCTGTACCTGCCCCAACCCTTTCTGAATCCTTCCACTGTGGTCGCTTCCACCAGACTCCTGGGCAGTGCGTTCCATGGTTCCACCACCCTCTCTGTGAAGAAGTGTCTCCTACACTCCCCTGTACTTCCCCCCCTTCCAGCTTCCACCTTGTGCCCCCTGGTAGTTCCCCCTTCTTAAGCCTGAACACTACCCTGGCTCCACCCTTATTTATCCTCTTTACATACTTGAAAGTCTCTATCTTGTCCCCTCTGTCCCTCCTCTCCTCCAATGCATACAGATTGAGTTCATCCAGTCTCTCCTCATAGGCCCTATCCTACATGCCCTGAGTCATCCTGGTTGCCCTCCTCTGGACCCTCTCCAGCAGCGCTATGTCTCTATTAAGATGGGATCTCCAGAACTGCACACAGTACTCAAGATGCAGCCTAACCAGGGCATTATACAAAGGGAGGATCACCTCCACCTAGAGGTAATCCCCCTGGTTATCCAGCCCAGTATCCTGTCTGCTTTTGCTGCAGCTCTTCAACAGTTCTCTGTGTTATTCATTTTGCTGTCCACCACTATCCCTAATTCCCTCTCGCCCTATGTGACTTGTAGTGTGGTCCCCCCCAGGGTGTATGCATATCCTGAGTTTCTGACCCCCAGATGCAGAACCCTACATTTCCCTGCGTTGAACTTCAACCATCACTTCTTTGCCCACCCCCTCAGGGTATCCAGATCCCCCTGCAGGGCCTCTCTTCCCTCCTGCCCGTCTGCCAGTGCTCCCAGTTTTGAGTCATCCACAAAGAGACACAACCTACTCCTAACACCCTACCCTATGTCCGAGACAAAGGAATTGAACAGGAGTGGCCCCTGGACTGAACCCTGGGGGACCCCACTGATGACCCTCCTGGGGGAGGAGACAATCCATCCAACCACCAGTCACTGTATTCACCCCATAAGCCAGTTTTCCACCCACCTGAGCAACTGCCCCGCACATCCATCCCCCCAGCTTTGTTAGTAGGCTGTTGGGGTACTGAATCAAACGCCTTACTGAAATCCAGATAGAGGACATCCCCCAGCCTATGTCGGTCCAGGGCACCCATCACCCACTCATAAAACTCCATCAGGTTAGTCTGGCAAAACCTCCCCAGAACAAAATCATACTGCCTGTCATCCAGATGCCCCAACCTTTCCAGCTGCCCTCCCAGCCTCTCCTTGATAATGCGCTCCATAACCTTGCCTACCACAGATGTTAAGCTAATGGGCCTATAATTCCCCATCACCTCTCTGGACACCCCCTTGTGGATAAGCACCACATGAGCCACCTTCCAATCTTGAGGCTCCCGCCCTGTTATCAGGGTTATGTTGAAGAGTGAGGCCAGTGGAGCTACCAGCACATCCACCATTTCCTTCAGCACCCTTGGATGCAGCCCAGCTGGCCCTGTTGCCTTCTCAGCCTTTAGTTACCTGAGGGTCTCTCTTTCCCTATCCACTGTGATTTAATCCTCCTATCCCCCCTCCTCATGCATCCTCTCCTTCCCTTCTAGATATGACCCATCCCCTGCCCTAGTCTCATCCAGTCCTTCATTCTCCAACTGACCTCCTGGTTCAGTGGGCTCCTCTACCCTCTCATTGGGTTGGAAAGATCCCCCACTTCCCCCGGTAAAGACAGAAGCAAAGTACTCACTTGTTTATTAATCTTTTGTGTGGGACTGTGTCAAATGCTTTGCTAAAGTCTAGGTAGACCATGTCCACAGCCCCTCCCTGGTTTACTACTTTGGTCACCCAATCAAAGAAATCAATTAGATTTGTATGACATGACCTTCCTACTGTGAATCCATGCTGCTCTGGGTCTTGTGCCCCACTGGCCTCTTGGTACTTAGCAATTCTTTCCTTCAGAAGTGGTTCCATCATTTTCCCTACCACTGAGCTCAAACTGACAGGTCTGTAGTTTCCTGCCTCTGTCTTGCTCCCACTTTTGTGAAGGGGAATCACATCCACCCTCCTCCAGTCCTCAGGTACCATACCATCCTCCCATGATTTATTAAAAAAGGTAATCAGTGGTGTTGTTGGTTCTTCCCTTAGTTCTTTTAGAATTTGGGGGTGAATCTCAACAGGCCCCATTGCTTTATCCACCTTCAGTTTTTAAAGAGTTCTTTCAGAACCCTTTCTTCTGTGAAAGGACTAATATCAACCCCCTATCCAGAGTGCTTCTATTAAATGGATTAGGTATCTCCCCCGCTTTTCAATTGTGAATACTGAGCAGAAATATTCAATCAATATCCCTGCTTTTTCACTGTTGCTCTCTGCCCAACCACCTTCCTCTTTATTCAGCCTCAGTATCCCTGCCTTAGTCTTTCTTTGCTCCCTAATGTATCTATAAAAGTTTTATCCCCCTTCTTAACCGAGTTGGCTATCTTTTCCTCAGTTTGGGCCTTTGCTATTCTGACTGCCTTCCCCGCTTCCTTCTGCTTTAACTGGTATAGTTCTCTGTCCTGCTCCTTCTGTGATTCCTTATACTTCCTGAATGCTGTCTTTTCTCCTTTACCTTCCCCGCCACTTCTTTTGAGAACCATAGTGTTTTTTTCTTTCATTTTGATTTGTTTATTTGCTTCACACAAAGGCTTGTTGCCTCTGTGATGGCAGTTTTGATGTTTCCACATTGTTGCTCCATCCCACCTTCTTGCCTGTTCGCTAGTGCTTTTCTGAGGCACTCTCCCATTTTGACAAAATCAGCCCTCCTGAAGTCCAGTACCTTCACTTTTGTACAACTAAGTTTATGGTGAACCACACCGTTCGGTGGTTGCTTGTTCCCAGATGGCTACCCACTTCAAGATCAGAGATCCTCTCTCCGTCCCCATTTGAGAGTACCAGGTCTAAGATTGCTCCCTCCTGAGTGGGTTCCAAAACTAGCTGTCTGAGGCATGCCCCCTGTAGGGCATCGAGAATGGCCCTGCTCTTGGATGTGGCTGCAGCAAAGGTGCTCCAGTTAACATCTGGCATATTCAGGTCACCCATCAGCAATATCTCCCCTTTCTCTGGCATCCCAAGGATGCCTTCTATCATTTCCTTGTCCATTTCCTCCCCCTGAGATGGGTGGTCTATATACAAGCCCTGTGTGGATTGTGGTGCCATTTCCAGTCTCCAGGGTGACCCACAGTGCCTCCTCCCCTCCCTGTTTACCCTTTTAGCTCCACCTCAGGTCGGTGTCCACCCCTTGCTTAGAAATCTCACACTAATCAGGTCACAGAGGGAAAATTTTACTCAGGCTCACCTATCTACCATTGACAGAGCTGCTCAGAGACTTCCATGGTTCAAGGTTGTGAGGGATAATGGATAGGAGACTTTCCTACCTTGTCATCAGATTAATCCATCTTTACTTTTTGAATTGTTCACATTTAGCACAAGTCAGGACCTATGTGGTTACATGACCCGGGAAGCCAATCAGACTCCACCTTAGCCCATTTTCCAGCAAGTGCTCAGAAATCCCACAATCAGTTCATCTAGGAGGAAAAGCTCATCGGGCCCACCTAGCCACCATTGCCAGAGTTGTTTATAGACTTTCTCAATTTACAGTAATGATGGATCATGGATAGGAGTCCCTTCTTTTCCTCCTATTCTAGATGGAGCCATGCTGAACAATTGAGTTTTGCATGTACAGTTTAGCTCTAGCTCAGCCTAATGTATTCTCAGTGTTTTCAAACCCATATTCAGTGGGTCTAAGAAGATAACGCCAGTTCAACTGACCTATCTTTAGTGGTCGGGGCTGCTTGAAGAATTACATTTTGTGAGTTAGTGAGGGATTATGGGCAAGAGCCCTCCTTACCCATCCTCCAGTTGGAACTGTGCTGAAATTTTGAATTTTACATGTCCAACATGATTCAGGACCCCCTTGGTGATCACATGACCTGGTAAGCCAAGAGGGCTCCACCTAAGCCCAGTGCCCCCCTAATATTCAGCAATCCAGAACTTGGCTGGTCTCAGAGGAAAATACCAATTTAGCCCATCCATATCTATGCCACCAGAGCTGATTTGAGACTTCTTCAGTTCAGGGTCATGATCTATGGTACTGCAGACAGGAGACTTCTTCCCCCTCCTCTAGTTGGACCCATCTTGGACTTCTGAATTTCATACATCAAAGCATAATTTTGGATCCCCCAGGCAGTCTCATGAGGCAATCATGTTCCAAATTAACTCAGTCTCTGTTAAGTGCTCAGCATTCTCTCATTTGGCAGTTTAGGAAGAAAAGGTCTTTCAAACCTGCTATCTAATGTGGTCAGAGATGCTTGGATGCTTCTAACTTTCAGGTCATGAAGGATCACAGGTCAGAGCCCACCCTTCTCCTACTCCAGATGGAGACGTCCTGAACTTCTGAATTTCAATTGTTCAGTACAAATGAGGATTCTCCCAGGTAGTCATGTGACCAGGTATGCCAATTGGACTCCACCTCAGTCCAGTGTCTGCCTAGAGCTCAGAAATCCCACATTCAGTGGATCTTATAGGAAAAAACTATTTGGGCCTACTATTCTAGTATAACCAGAGCCGCTCGGAGACTTTCTTAGTTCAGAGTCAAGAGGAATTGCAGGCAGGAGCCCTCCCTTCCCTTCTCCAATTGGAGACATCCTTAACTTTAAACTCTTGTTTCCAGCTAATTTTGGTACTCTCACAGGTGGTCAAATCACCTGGTAAGACAATCGGGCTTTATATTGTCCAAGTGCACACCCAGTGCTCAGCAATCCCTCATCTTGGAGAAATGGCCAATCAAGCCCACCTGTGTCTGCTGTGTCCAGAGTCACTTGGGGACTTCCTCAGTATGGGGTCATCAGTGATCATTAACAGTAGCCCTCACTGCCCCTCCTCCAGTTGTACTCATCCTGTATTTTTGCATTTCGCATATCCAGATTAGTGGTGGACCCTTCAGGTAGTCCCATGATCTGGTGGGCCAGTTGGGATTCACTTTGGACCAGTGTCTGCCCAGCACTCAATGGATCCACATTCAGCAGCTCTCAGAGG
The DNA here is from genome assembly GCA_016271365.2 of Neoceratodus forsteri. Lineage (NCBI taxonomy): Eukaryota > Metazoa > Chordata > Ceratodontiformes > Ceratodontidae > Neoceratodus > Neoceratodus forsteri. The sequence continues at coordinate 852,554,299 of CM057458.1, forward strand.
AAAAATACTATTCAGGCCTACTTATTTACCATAGACAGAGCTGTTCAGATATCTCATCAGTTTGGGATCATGAGCAGGAACCCTCCATTTCTTCCCCTCCTACAGTTGGACCCATCCTGAATTTCTGAATTTTTCTCATCCAGTGCAATTAGGGATATCCTTGATATCATGTGACTTGGTGAGTCAACCATGCTCCACCTTGGCCCAGTGTCATCTCTGTGATCTTCCCTCTTGTTATGAAAGAGAGACTTGATGGTCCTTCAGTCTTTTTCTGCTGTCATATTCTATGTTTCTATGTACCTGTTCTCTCCTCAGCCAGCAGTCCTCTGTGTGTGTTCCTCTCCTTAAGGGCTACAGCATAAAGGTGACTATTTGTGTGTCAGCTTGTGGTGATAAGTAACTGAACATTATGCTGCCAAACTGACCCCAGATTCTCTCTTTGCTGGTCCCCTGCTATGCATACCTGTACCTCACTCCAATCTGGTAAGCTCTATTACAGTATCTACACCTTTGCACTTTATCCTACTCATTTTTCTGATTGTACCACATTGTTATGAGATTGCTCTTGACTGATGTGCTGTTCTGTTGCTACTACCCTGCCTAAATATTAGGATTGTTATCTACTTGTGCAGTTTCCTACTACATTGCATAGTCCTAGTGCCTAACATCAGAAAGGCTCTCCAACCTGTATAACTTAATTGCCTCTTCTGTAAGCATTTGTGGCCTATACATTTTACCAGTTACTACTACAGTACTTGGTTTACATTTACTCATTCGATACCTAGAACCGATGCCTACTGCCAGCTGTTTAACCCTGTTGCTTTGTATAGCTGGTAGCCTCTAGAATTATTTATAAAATCAGCTTCAGAATCCTCCAGAATCCTAGCAACTTCATTGGTCAAACACTTCAAATAACCATTCAATAACCTCTGGTATAGTACATGAACAGTTCTAACTATCCTGCCCTAATCTAACTTGCAACAATTTAACTACATGAAAATAAAACATTTTCACATTAATTAAAAAAAAAAAATGTTTCACTTTCTAAACACAAAAACCCACAACAGGGCATAATATAATTCAAAGGCATTCGGCCATTGTAATTAAACTGATATATTCTATTTCACAACAACCTAGTGAAAAGCATATAAAACATTTTTCCCTCAAAAAAAAGTAATGTTTTTAAGTGCAATAATCTACCACTTGGTATGGGTTTCTGAGAATTTATGCGCTTCCCATGTGCATGGAGAGTCACTCACTTGTTGGCCTTGTGCCTTGTAATTCACCTGGGGCATGCATTCATTCTCTAGAAAGCATTCCCTGTTATGGGTTATTGCTTACCTAGATTACTTGTGGATTAGATAGCTTTAGAGCCCTAAAGTCTTGCTTCAGTTACACGCACTACTTTGTTAAATATTATCTATAGTTATAGTTCCATCTGTTACCCAAATTGTACTGCTGCTGTACATTACTTGTGCCATGGTATCCCACTAGTGCAGTTCCACTGCACATCAGTGCTGCTTTCTCACCAACCATTTACTATGCTCCTCCTAAAAATGATCCTCCTCCCATTTCCACTCTGTTCGCTTATCATCTGCCTTGTTTACATCAGTTGCACACTGCTGCCCCACCCCTTCATCTACCCTCCCCTCCTCCTTCATCTCCCCTCTTTCAGCAGTCCATGATGTCCTTGTTGCAGTCTTTTCCATTCCCTTTGGTTTCACCTTGAAGCCTTCTATTGACCTCCCCCATCCTCCCTCTTTCCACCCTCCCATCTCTCCCCATAGGGTAAGCTCAAAGGTTCCTTTAAGCTTATTATCTTATTGCGGCTTCTTGTGACAGGTGATAGTGAACTTAATCTTGTTCACCTCCCCTCTTTCCTCCTTCCATATCAACAAAGGGCTGAGGATTTACCTCTTGAACATCAGCAGCCTTCTCTCTAAATTGGATAACATATATGCGATTCTGTTAAGCCACAAATCAGATGATCTAGTCATATGTAAGTCCAAGCTCTCTTCCAATATTAGTGATCTAACCATGTCTCTTCTTTACAACTCAGTAATCAGGCAAGATCTAGGAAAGGAGCATGTGGGGTGTGTTACAGAGTGTATCTTCATTCACCTGCAGTTTGAGGTTAGTCACTGTTTCTCTGTTTCTTCATCACTTGAGTGGCTTCTTCTTAAAAGCAATACCCATTTATTTTTTTTGCCTGTCTTTATTGCTGGTATCTTCTTAATATGCTGCTCTGTCTCCAGTCTTGCCACTATCATAACCACCTCTCTTCTATCACTTTTTTGGCTACTACTGCAGAACATCTAGTGCTGGGTGACTAATTAAAAGTGGAATTCCCCATCCCCTAAGTGATTTATCCAAACTGAACCCCCCCCTTTGGTTTAATAGAAAACTGGAAAATTGAGAAGGGAAATGAGAAGGGCTTCTAAGATGGCCAAGATTTATCCTTATGAAGGAAATAAGAGAAGATTATAACAAACCTCTAAGAAACTGAAACAAGAAATAAGGATGGAGAAAAGAAAATATGAAGTTAAATTAGCTAGCAATAACCATAATCCAAAAGCTTTCCAAGCATACCATATATCTTAAAATATAAGCTGCCCTCAGTTATAAGCCACTGGCCATAGTGAAACATTTTAATAAAAGCCACCCTTGAATATAAGCAACAGCCTCTAATCATGTTACATAAAGCACTTCAGATTGGAATATAAGCAACCCTTGAATATAAGCTGCAAGCCATAGTGAAACATTTTAATAACAGCCGCCATCGAATATACAGTAAGCAACAGCCTCTAATCATGTTACATAAAGCACTTCAGATTGGACTTCTGGTGCACTGACAAAGTTTCTTACCATCGGCTGTTTAGCTGTATAATCTATCTGTGATTTTAATCTCTCTTAAATATTATCATTAATGTATGTCATGTGCTCTTAGTTAATGTTTACATTTTTTCGCTATGAAGTAGACTTTATACAATATACTTGGTCATATTCTGGACATGTTATAAATTGGTTGTTTCAGTACAAGCCACCCTTGAATACAAGCTGTCCTTGAATGTAAGCCACAGACAAAAATACAACATTTTTAATAGAAGTCATAGCTTCAATCCAAAGATATACAGTATTTATTTGTTTTATTTATTTCAAAACGTTTCACCAGGAACGGCATACTGAGCTGATAACTGCTCACTTCCAGATGCATCTTGAGTGTAGGGATGTGGAAATCATATACAACAAATACAGTATATCGAGGAGCATAATTAAAATTGAAGACAAATCAGTATAACAGATATGTGTAATAGAGGAAAAAAATCTCAAGATAAATTAATTGAAGGAACTACTCTTACAGAACAATGAACAGGTAATGATGAAAACAGATTGCCAAGGCAGAACAAGTGGGGGAAAGAGTCATGTGCAGGAGGGAGAAGAATAGTCATGAAGGAGAGACTTTAAGTAGAAAGCAGAAGAAGCAGAGCAAATTGACTAAGGAAGTGAGGACCAAAGTTTTGGAAAGCAATATGAGAAAGCAGATTGACCAACACTAGATTTTCTAGAAGGAATAGTGAGGGAATGGGAGTTATTATTATGTAGAGGGTAGTAGGAAGCTGAGGGAGTGGAGAAAAGGGATGTTAGGTAAGAGGGAAGGGAACAAAACCATAACATAGCTATAAAGGAGGCACAATGGAAAATGCATCTTGTATCAAAAGAGGGGAGTGAATGGGCAGAGTGAAGTGAGCAATGGCAGGCAGGAGGTGAACAATTTAGAGCAAAATGGCAAAAAGAGTATAAGAGGGGGTCCATTCTGGCAAGAGAGGATTTGGGAGCTCCACTATAGACTATATCACCATGATCAAAAACAAGGAGAATCATCTTTTACACAGTCTCTTAGAGGACAGGAAGTGGGATAGTCACGTTTTCCCTATATAATGCACCAAGATTGAGTGGAGCTTTTGTTGTATGGTATCAATATGAACCAAAAAATCAAGCTGACAGTCAAGCTAGACCCCAAGGTATTTAAAAGAGGATACATCCTCAATAATATCATGATCAAGGGTGTGAAATAAAGGGAGAGTGCTTAATCTGGAAAGCCTGTGATGGGAGCCAAAAGTCATGGAGACTGTTTCTTTTTGGCATTGAGGGATAGTTGGTTAGACTGGAACCAACAATGAATATTGTCAAAATCTAGCTGAAGCTGCGGGGTAAGATCATGAGAAGAGGAGCCAGATGCAAAAACAACTGCATCATTAGCATACATATGAATGGATGCTAAGGAGATAATTCAAGAATATGGAAAAAAGACTAGGACCCAGGACAAGCCCTTAAGGGACACCTGAACAGACAGGGAGTGTTGAAGAAATGGCACTACCTATGTGACTATATTAATGCAAAGAGGAAGGGGGAGATGATCATTGAGCCTATTGTAAAGCAGGAAAAGAAATCAGTAATGATAAAGAGATACCAACTAAATTAATAAATATTTTTGTTCAGTATTTCAACCAAGATACAATAAAAGACTTGTAATTAATAATAAGGAATGAGTAACGATAATAAGTAAGGAGGAGGTGCTGTCGTTACTCAATCAAGTAGAGATGGATAAGGCAGCAGGGCCAGATGGACAAACTCTGAAACTCCTGAATGAAAGAGTTATCTCCCAGGTGCTCACACGTATGTTTAACCAGTCCTAAACAGTTGTGAGATAACAAATTATTGGAAGAAGGTGGTAGTGATACTACTTCACAAGAAGGGTAGTAAACAGCTTTGTAATAACGATATACCTATAGGCCTCTCATCAGTGGTGGGTAATGAGATGGAATGATGTATCAAAAAAAGGTTAGAAGAGGAGTGTGTATTAAAAGGAACACAGGATAGGTTACAGCATGGGTTTTAGACCAGGAGGATCTTATGTAGCTAACCTTCTAAATTTCTATGAAAAGGTGAGCAAAGAGATGGGCAATGGAAATTCTGTAGATGTGAGTTTTCTGGACCCCAGTAATTTATTTATTTATGTATGTGTGTATTTATTTCATGACTAATTTATTTATTTACAATTTCTGACCAAGAAAGGCACACTAAGCTGTGATATCTTGTTTTCTGGTCCATCTTAGGGGGTGGGTTACATGGACCTGTTCTACTGATGGAGTAATGATGGCCATGTCACTGGGGAAACTCCCCTACTCACAGGTAGGGGAACCTCACATCCTGGTCTTCTGACCTAAGATGGTGTCTGGAGTGGATGGAGTTCAGCTGGAAGCTGTGGAGATGGGGGAGATGGTCTCCTCTCCTGTCTCATCTTTGCTTGAGACCCCTATGGATTGTAATGAAGGAATTTGTCTGAATATACAGAAGTCTGGGCCTGTGGAAGATCCTGTGGCTCAGGGTTTATCTCAGGGTAAGAAGACTTTACCGTGATCACCCGTTGTCAGTGCTGCACTTTTTTCTGACCCGACTGTGGAAGCTCTGCTTCGAGCTGAAGATGAATGGCATTTGGCTGTTCGCCGTGATTTACTCACAAAAATGACTCAGCCTGTGACCCCGGTTTGCGATCCTGTTAATTTTTCTACTTCAGCAGTTACTCTACCTGTGATTCCTGACCCCCAACAGCATACACCATGCCAATCTATGGAATTCTGTTCTCTTGCACTACACTTACAGTTTGGTGAAAACCTTTTGTCTTCTTCTGTTCCTACTGTGGGTCTGATTGCAGGCACTGACTCTGAACTGGCTATTGACAGTCTGAATTCCGGCTCCTTTTGCCCTGCAACCTCTGTATTGTTTACTTCTCCTGTTGGTGCACATATACTTCAGCCTTTAGCTGCTCATGTAATGTCTGGAGAGCTTCCGGATGTGGAGCAGCTAGCATTGCAACTCCATGCTCATCTAATTTCGGACTCTATTCCGGATGCCTCCTGGTGTGCTGAGAAGGCTTTGTTGGTGGCAGGCTGGGAACAGGATGCTGTAGGAGGATGGTGGGTGTTGGGGTCTTCACCCATTCATATCCCTGGTGCTGATCATGATGTACATGTACTGGACTTGTCTACTGGTTCTTTGCCTGAAGAGTCTCAGGACTTAGTTCTCCCTCCTGAGCTAGAACTGACTCAAAATCTGATGTTGCTTCTACCACCCACTGAGTCAACTGCCCCTATGGTGGTCACTAGGCCCCTGGTTCCTCAGACTTTCTCTTTTGATACTTCAGCCCCCATTTGTCCTGCTCAGCTGCTATTGCCCAGAATATTCCCAGGTCTCAGTACTGTTTTCCTTGGGTCCCCATGCTTCCTGTGAAGTGTTATAATGCCATTTGTTTGCGCTATTTGGGAGGCATGGCTGAAGCCCCTTATAGGCTTTATGTGGCCAGAGTCCTTCTGAAGGATTCCCTCAAGATTTTTGCCAGTGAGATTCATGCTTTGATTCATGTCTCTGGGGAAACTGTATTTGACATCAGTTTTAAAACTCAACAGGGTTTGGAGTATTTTTGGCTGAAATATCAACGTCTGAAGATGTCTCCTCTCTGGACCCCCTTTTCTGTTTTACCCTTGTCTCGGTCTACTCAGAAGACTATTGCAGTCCTTTTTTGCAGTGAGGGGGTTAACATGAATTATCTAACTCACTGGCTTAAGGCACGTTGCATGGTACTTTCTGTCCCTGAAGCTATTTTTGATTCTGAACATTTATGGACTGGGGGATGGCAGGTGAGAGTGATGTTGAAGATGTCTGATACTGGTCTCCTTCACCTCCCTAACAGTTTCTTTTTGAGTAGGGACAGGGGTGTACTATTCTATTCCAGACAAATTAAAGTGTGCTACAGATGTGTCTCTGTGGCCCATCTGAGTAGCACCTGTGATCAGGTAAAATGCACGATCTGTGGTTCTTTGGGCCATATTGGCTTCCATTGTGTGGAACAAGAACAGTGCAACTTGTGTAAGGAGCTGGGACATAGCTTTCAAACCTGCAAGTGGGCTGCTCACAATCAGCGTGGGTGCTGAACAATGGCTCTGTATTAGCTTGGCACAGAAAAAGAGGATTTTGGCCCGAGAAGAACCATTGCCGGATGACACTCCTGCCCCTGATGTTCCACTCTCTGAATATGGTTTACTGGTCCTGGTAGCTCCTAGTCATGAGTAACCCTTGATTTCTACTCCCCAGAGATCAATGGATGAGTTGCCTCCCCCTCCCCTAGGGAGTTGCCCCTTGGGGGTGAGCTGGCAGGGTCTGCTGTTTCCTCTCTGCCGGTGCAACCCTCTGCTACTGTTGTTGTGGTTTCACCTCAGTCTTCCATTGTGCAGGTGTCTGGGGCCTCCCTGATGTGGAGGTGATGAAATGCCCCCCTCCTTCAGCTTCTTTTGGACTACCTTCTTCATCAACTAGAATCACTCGAAGTAAACGTTCTAGTGCATCTTCTAAGGAGGATTCTCCGGGTGTCATAGTGGTTTCCACTCACAATCATTTTGACCTTTTAAAGCCGGAGGATGATCGCACGGGCAGTGACTCTGACTCTTCTTCTGTGCAATCTCCATCCCTGATCAAACAACAGACACAGAGATGCCCAGGGATCGCTCTGGTCCTCAAAAACGGAAGGCCAAAACTAAACATAAAAAGTCAGTCGTTTGCCGTGGCTGTCTGAAATGATAATGGTTTTTGGTTTTTGTTCCCCGTTTCTTTTTTTCTGATGTCTACTCATTGTGCATGCTTTACTGTTAATGTTAATAGTATTAAGAACCCAGATAGATGTGATTTGTTTTTTTCCTATTTGGTGATGCATGCGGTGGGAATTATCTTTCTTCAGGATGTTCATTTTCATTCTTTGCAGGAGATTACATTAGCCTGTAGAGCATGGTGCCCTGGCCCTTTCTTCTGGTCTATTGGCCAGGACAACTGTTCTGGGGTTGGCATCTTATTTAGTGGCCTGGATGTTGCACTGCTCAAGCTATATGATTTAGGTCTGTTGAGAGTTCTCATTTTGGATGTTACATGTTGCAATGTTGGATACCGTTTGATTAATGTTTATGCCCCTCAGACTAAGGCTTTGAGGGCGGACCTCTTTAAGCAGATCCAACCCTTTTTGTACACCTCACATTTTGTCATCTTTGGATGTGAACTGAACTGAGGTCTTTCTTTAATGGACAAAACTGTTACTTCTGTTACACAAAAAATCTTTTCTGATTCTAACTTTTTGTCCTCTATGATGGGCACAGCACACTTGAAGGATGTGTATCATTCTCACACCAGTTTGCATATGTCTACTTTTCATAAAGGTTCCCTGGCAACTAGGATTGATTTTATTTTTGTTTCTCTGAGGTTGCCTGTTCAGGTGGCACAGGTACATGTGGCCAGGTTTTTCGGACCACAATATGCTGTCTGTTGTGCTGGGGTAAGTCTCCTCCATTAAGAGGGGTCCTGGGACTTGGAAGATGAATGCTTCTTTGTTGCTGGACTCCCTTTTTCAGGCTGCCTTTCTTGCTTTTTCACAAGCTAGGAAATTGGTTTTTGTTCTTTATGATAATGCTGTGATGTGGTGGCTGGATACTAAATGAGACTTGATTTCTTTTCTTAAATGTTAGAGTAGGAATTCTTGTCAATCTGCTTACAAGGATTATTTGGCTGCTAGGGCTCATTTGCAGTGGCTGTTATTTTATCTGTCTTGACAGGACAGGACTATGACTCACAGATTCAGGTTTTGAAGAAACTATTGAGTAGGTTTCAGTTAGTAAAAGCTTGTTCCTTACAAAGACAACAGCAATTTGGTATATCTGGATCTGTGGACTCTGTTTGTCCATATCAATCATGCCATTTAAGGGTGGGACAGAAAGAAGTTTTGACTTTATATGATTCTGAGGGCCTGCACAGTTGATACTAATGCAGAGCTAATGGATGTAGTTGTTGCCTATTCTGGGGTAAAGTACTGGACTATGGCTTTTGATGCAGTCTAGGCTGATGTTCTGCTTTCCCAGGTGGCTTTTCCGGAGTTTACAGATGTGGCAGGTTTTTTTGGGGAACAGGCTATTCAGGTCTCTGAGGTCCTGGATGCGATCAGTACCCTGCATAATAACACGGCTCTTGGCCCTGATGGCCTGACTTCTAAGGTGTATAAATTCCTTGCCCCTGAACTGGTAGATGAGTTAACTGTGGTTTTTAATTGTTTTTGCAAGGTCATGATTTACCCTTACAGTTTAATATGGGTTCTTTGATTTATTTATTTAAGAAGGGTGATAGGAATGCTTCATCTAATTGGAGACCTATTAGCTTGTTGAACACTGATTTAAAAATTTTATCTAAGATTCTGGCTAAACGCTTACTGTCTGTTGCTAATGAGGTCATTTCTGAAGCTCAAACTTCTTCTTTTCCTGGCCACAGCATTCAGGATCATTTAATTTTATTGAGGGAAATCTTTGATATGGGTAATTTGGATCTTGTGGAAGGGTATGTCATTTCTTTGGATCAACAACAAGCATTTGATGCTGTCTGTCATGAATTTTTGTGGTGTGTTTTGCACAAGTTTCAAATTCCTTTTGGCTTTATTCAGTTGTTCTATCTGAATGCTACTGTTTTTCCTGTTGTTAATGGATGGAAAGGTCCACTGGTTGAGATTAAGCATGGGGTAAGACAGGGTTGCTCCCTTAGTCCTATCCTGCATGTGTTTTTTCTGGACCCTTTACTGAGGTTGCTTCAATATTCTTTATGTCTCCTCTCACCTTTGAGTTCCACAGTGATGCTCTGAGCACCTCTGATATTAGCCTATGCTGATGATATGTGCCTTTTGTTGAAAGACAAAGCTTCTGTCTTGGAAGCCTTACATATTTGCTCTAATTTTGGGTCTGTGGCTGGGGCTCGGTTAAACATGCTGAAAAGTGTTGGGAAGCGTTTGGATTTGCAAGGTGGTGCCCTTTCTTCAGTGGGAGGGATTTGCTGCCAACAGGTCCTATATGAATTTGGGTATCCAGTTTGGAATTACAACTCCAGATGTTTTCAATTGGGAACACAAATTGGCTATTGCAAAATGTAAGGTTTCTGGTTGGAATCGTTGGAAGATGGGGAAAAAGAAAAGAATCGATTTAATTAAAATGTTTCTGATTCCAGTATTTTTATTTCTCAGTTATATTTTTTCCCCCTCCTAAATATCTGGAAACTCATTTATTGGGTATTTTTTGCAGGCTGTGTGGGGGAATCGACTTAATCTGATTAAATGGAATATCCTGTATCTCCCAATCAATCAGGGTAGTTTGAACATGGTCCACCCTTTATTGTATTTTAATTGTATTTTTTTTATGGCCAATATATGTCCTCTTTTGGTTCATTTGAATAAAGGATGGGAACCTTGGGCATTTGATACTGTTCACTATTGGTTTTGGTTGTGGGACAGTAATGAGTTGAAAATTATCAAGCAGCAGCCGTTCACCCCTTCTTATTGGTGGGACACTTTACCAGACTTAGGCAATTACATTATGCTATTAATTATGCTATTATTACCTTACAGATAAAAGGTTTGCATGCTGCCTTGTTGGTTACGGTATGTCCTGTTGATCAGATTTTTACTCATTGTCCGACTGCGAATCAGCAAGTTTTGCTTAGACTGTTACGTAATCCCAGGATTTCTCCTCGTGCCTGGGATCCTCATTGGCTTAGTTGCCAGGATAAGATTAACGTTAAAGATAATCACGAGCATAAGCAGATGGAGGAGAGGTTTTGTAGTAGGCTGAAATGTGTGGCACAGCTTCAGTCTATTGATCACTTGTTTTGTCTTTGTTCTGTTATTAAGCATTTTTGGTCTTTTTTAGCTATGGCTTGGGGAGCTCCTATTTTCGATAGTGTGTCTCGGGAGAATCTTATGTTTGGGGAGACCAGGGGTCCATGGCGGGTGTGGGAGGGAGACACGCTCTGTTTGATTTTCATCATTTGTAACTGGCATATTTGGAATGCTTGCTGTTTATTTTCATTGCAACAAAAACTTTTACTTATTCTGACTTGATGGGGAGAAGTACTAAGGATCTTAGAGCCTTATATTTGCAAGAGCAGCAATCTATGCAGAAAGAGCTCTGGCTTTGTCAATGGCGTAATTTACCTTGGATCACTCATTCGGATGTTCAATTACATAAGTGTTATTATTTTGGCCTTTTGGCCCAGATGGGTTGCTATCAGTTCGGTTATTTTCTATTCCTTGTTTTTTTGTTGGATTTTTGATTTCTTGTATAGTTTTTGTGTTCCATAACATTTCCCCTACTCTTTTAGTGGGGGATTTTGGCTATTATGTTTTTCTTATGTTTGGGGTTACTGTATGGATTGATACTTATTTCTGTTCTCCATTTTTCCCTTTTTATGGTTTTATGTGATGCATTAATGATTTGTATATTTTGTTCTGCTGTTAATAAAAAAATTCCCCTACTCTTGTGGTAGGGGGCACTGCTGTCTTGGACCTCAAGATTGCAGATTTGGTGACCGCTGAAGCAGCTGAGGCTCCAGGTAAGGGAAAACCGGCCCCTATCCCCACTACCTCAACACTTCAATCTAAAGATGGATTCGGTGGAGCTGATTGCACTACTGCTCAAAGCGTTTTGCCTGTTCCCTGTGCTGGGGATGAGACTACTGTTATTAACTTTCCTGACCTGCGCTTAAAAGCAGCTGATCAAAAGTTGCAGAATGTCTTGAAGCCCAAGAAATCATACCTTTTGACCCTGATGACTGAGGAGGACATGCTGTGTCTGAGAGAAAGGGAGAAACTGTTTGCGTTGCAGAGGAAGACACTTGTTTTGCCAAGGGCCTGTTTCTGTCAGCAGAGATGCTGCATCTGTCAATCCCTGTGATGCAGTATCATCAAAGATGCCAATGACTGCTGTGACAGAAGCCACGATTCCTGCCTCCCAGTTTATTTCCTCTTCTGTAGATACTTCTGTCTCCCTCTCAGTAAGGCCTGTTTCTGTCCCTGATGACTGACGCTCACTCCAGATCCACAATTCCTTCAGATGCTGTTCCTAATGTTATGCCCTTGCATTCTTTTCCCACTGCCTTGTTGGAGCCCTCTGCTTCTGCAGTGAACCCAGCTCTCCCTGAACTAGTTGATAAAATTCCACAGAATAATACGGCCACTTCTACATCTGCCTCTCTCACTGCAGACGGATGATGAGAGGGGAAGAGTTGCCCTCTGGTTGGATGGTTTCCAGTTCGTGTCTTACCTGCTGCTGGATGGACTAGGGCAGGGGTTCTCAAATGGTGAGGCCAGCCTCCCTGGGGAGGCCCCAACCTGTTCCAGGGGAGGCTCAAGCAAGTCTTGAAAAAGTATTATATTTCAATTTTGAACTTTATAGATTTTGTGTGAAGGGATAAGGCAAAGTGAAAGAGGATAACAGGTGAATTTTTGTATTTATTCACAAGTCTGTGACCAGAGAAGGAACTGTACACTGAGCCATGGCTTATTTCAGGTGTACACAGGGAAGGATAGTGAGAGAATACAATTCAAAATGTAACTGCAGAACACTCAGTCAATACAAAATGAATAAAAGTGCAAACAAATTAAGAACAATAAACCAACAATGCGAGGAACAATTGATCAATTAGACTGGCAGCAGAACTGTCCAAATACGAGAGTCAATTATACAGGCACTAGGAATAAGAACAGGAGGGAGCAAAATGATCCCTGAGAAGTTGCTTAAGAGCAGAGGGAGAGGAGGAGAGGCAGAGGTTGGCAGAATTGTTATTCCAGTTAGGGGGGAAACAGAAAATGCAGTCTAACCCATGAAGGTATGGCAGTAAGGGGTAACAATGGTTCGAGAGTCAAAAATATTGGAGCAAGTAGGTTGTCCTGTTTTGAGTAATAATAAGCTTAATAACATGAGAGCCAGATATGCAAAGAGGTTTCAATTTATTCCTGATATACTGTGAAAAGTAGGCTATTTTTCTATGGGGAGGCTCAAAAATATTTCAGTAGTTTGGGGGAGGCTCAAGATCTTTTCCATGGCTTAGGGGAGGCTCACTATAACAAAGTTTGAGAACTGTTGGACTAGGGATTCTATTGGCCAATGGCACTTTCAATGGGTGAATGAACTGACGGCACCAGTCTTCACCTCAGATGCATCTTTTTTCATTTCTCCCTTTGATGAGGCTGTTTTAACTGGTGCACATGATATGGCCACATTTGACTCTTCCTTGCCCTCATCCTTGGACATTGTTACTATGCCCCTCCAGACTCCTGTGATAACCCTGTACTTCCAAAATTAACACAGTTTCTTCTGTTGCCATGATTTCTGTTATGCCTGCCCTTGCTGACCCAGAAGATGTACATACTCACTGTCAGAGTGTTGCTGAGGCATCTGGTGGTGCAAGGGTGGGCCATAGATTTCTCCCTTGGGCACTGCCCTCCCAGATCTACAGTATCCTCCTCTAGCTGAGGACATTTCAGCCTGTGCTTCTGAGTCTTCATCAACTTCTTTATCTTGGGCTGATCAGGTGGAACTCACGGAGCCTGTCCCCCATCTTCTCGCACCCCCCCCCAAGCAGGCTAGTGAGCTGTCCTCTACAAAAAAAAATTATGATAATTTAATAATAATAATAATCATTTTTATTTATGAAGCACAATATCTAAAATCAAAGTGCTGAACAATCCGTAAAACAGTTAAAAGTTTGAAGAACATAAATATCAAATACGGTTAAAATCAAGTAATGGAAAAATACAAAAATCCAAGCAGGAGCATATATCATAACTAATAATCAAATGCCTGGCAGAACAAAAAGGTCTTTAAGGCTGTTTTAAAGCTCTCTATGGTCTGGGACTCTCTAATCTGATGAGGTAGAGAATTCCACAGGGTCAGAGCTGCAAACATAAAAGTACGAGAGCCAGAGGTTTTCAACCGTACCCTGGGAATCTCTAACAACCCCACATCAGCTGAGCAGAGTGGGAGGACGGGACAGTAGGGGATCAGAAGCTCTTGCAGGTAGTCTGGGCTCTGTCCATGTAAGGCTTTAAAGGTCAGAAGACCGAGCTTGAAAGTGATCTGCCACTGAACAGGCAGCCAGTGCAGTTTGCGCAGCACAAACATGAAATGGACATGTTTTCATAAATCTGATGCATTTCCCAAGTCTCCTGCACTGGCTCAGTTGAGAAACACAGTGAGTTTACCTTATAAGGGAGGACTAGATATACCCCCTGACAGGTGTATGTTGGCATGTTTTTTGTTGAAGAAATCACTTCTTGTTACTCCTAATGAGTTACATGCTTTGTTATGTGCTGCAAGTGATGGCTACATTAACCTTAGTTTCAAGACCCCCATGTACTTGGATAGATTCTGGGCTATAACAAACTGAAAGACATGCCACTTTGGCTTCACTTTCAAGAAATTCCATTAATGAAACATGCTGTTCGCACATTGACTGTAATGTTAAAAAATGAAGGGGTGAATGTACAAGATGTTAGATATTCATTGTCACAAAGATGTAAAGTGCTTGGAGATCCTGAACCTACCGTAGATAGAGACTTCTTTTGGACAGGGCATTGGCGTTTAAAGGTCAAGCTCAAACACTCTGCTTCTGGTTTGCAGCATATCCCTAGCTTCTTTTTCCTGGGCCATGACAGGGCACAATGTTTTTACCCAGGACAACCTAAGACTTGTTTTTGTTTTGGTTCTGATTCCCACTTAAACAATTCCTGCAATAAAATGCATTCTAGTTTATGTTTATCTCTGGGACATGCCTTTTGCCTGTATTTCTTTAACCTCTTAATACACCTGGGTACTTACTTTCATATTTGTCCCCTTCCATTCCTCCTCGGATCTCTAGCATCAGTGGGAGCGTGATAGCAATGTTCTCCCTCCACCCCGTCACCAAGCCACATCCCCAGGACCCCCTGGCCTGCACTAGCAACGCAGGTGATTTTTGGCAGATTTTTTCAGCATGTGGGGATGTGAGTAAGATTAAGAACTGAAGGGCCTCAACTGACTGAATTACAATGTCTGCAACAGCAAGTGACATACTGTGCTATAGACTGTTTTCTGCTGGGACGTTAAGACCTTTAACTGCTGCAGTGCCATTTCAGTGATTTTTGTTAGGTGCCTTAAGGATGTTTTAGTTAGTGATGTTAGCGAATATTGCTTTCAGATTTCCATTGTTCCGTCTTCCTCTAGTTACCCTCCCCCCTCCACTCTATACTTCCCACCTTGACCTAGCCTGCCTTTTGTCTGCACTTCTTTGATGTCTTAATCCCCCCAGGCACAGTACTTACTTTCATGTTTGTCTCAATTCCTTCTCAGTCATACAGCACCAGTGGAAGTGTAGTCACAACACTCTCCCCACCCCCCACAACCCGCATCCTTGGGGAACTCCATGGCCTGCACTACCAACGCAGATAATTTTCAGTAAATTTCTTCAGCCTGTGTTGCTGTGTATAACCCACCACCCTTTACATGGCGGCTGCCCCACCCACCATCACCCCCACCCTTGGTTGACTCTGACTATGTGGGTGCCCTGGGTCACTAGATTGGTCCCATGACAGAACCCAACATTTTCTATCTCCCCTAATCTTTATCTGCTCCTTATACAGATAGTCCACTAGGAGCCACTATTATATCTGTCATGTGACAAGCCCTGAAATTGCCTATCTCTCCTATTCTCCAGCAGCTCCATTGACAACTAGTCCACTAGGGGGTCACTGTTAACCTGACCCCTGCCATGCGCACCTTTAATATAATTTGCTATTCCTCTCACTGTTTTTTTCATGTTACTCCAGTTGCTCCACCCCCATCAGCCCATGGTAACCTCCATCCCCTTAGATTAGCACCTCCTCACCTTCTACCTACCCTGTCTTAATCTCGAACCCCCATCCCCGGCTGCCTGTACCACTGCAGCCTGCTGCTCTCTCCATTAGGCCGCCTCACAGCAGCAGTTGGGTTTAGCTATGTGCTCTGTTTGTACCTTAGCCACACACCCTGCTGACCTTGGTACATCCCTTTTTTCAGCTCTGCTTCACCCCTCTGTGCTATTTAATTGGTACCTACTTCTGCTGCTCTCCTCTCCTTGTTTTTCCTGGTTTTGGTTCCTTCACTGTTCTAAACCTCCTCTTGCTTCTGCTTCCCCTTCTTCAACCTAGCAGTTATTAGTCATTGACCACCAGTTCCTCTGCCCCACACTGCCTTTACAGTGGTTACTCCACCCCACGCCACCCTTACAATGGTTACTCTCATGCCACATCTTTACATACAGCCATGTTCCCCACACTCATGCCAGCCATTATTTCCATGCCCCACCTTGGGTTCACCCACAAATTTGCTCCCCATAATCCTCATCACCCTGATAGCTCACCTGCCAATCTCCAACTACCCCATGATGATAAAACTCCCTCTATCCTCTTTCCCCTTCATTCTGGTGATGTCCTTATAAACTTACAGGTCCTTGGGTGTACAACTTCCACAGGGACACTTAACTCTTTGCCATCCAGGGCTGTCACACACCCTTGCACACCTAACTTAGTCAGAGACCTGCCCTACTCCCCCTGCTCACACTGCCTAATGCACAGTTGCCTCTCCATGGTCTGCTGCCCCTTAATGGTCAAGTACTCCAAATGCATGGACACCTCCCCTTGCAAATGTCCCAGCATCAACTGAGACACACCCACTTAATCCTCCTCCTTATCCTCCTCTCCAGCTCCGTCCACCCAAACCCTGGCCCTACACCTCCAATTTCCATTACAAATCCCCCTTTGGGCCAGGACAATAAATCTATTATCATTGCCCACCTTAAAATTCAGAGTTTGCTCACTAAACAAGCCACATTTGAAGCATGGGTCGAATTTTGACATCATCACCCTCTCTGAGACAAGGCTGTCCCCTAAAATCTCTTCTCAGGAAATTTCACTCAAAGGATACTCCCTGATTAGAAAAGACAGACCGAAAAAAAAGGAGGTGGCTGCTTTTTCTTTATTTCTGATAGCCTCTCTTTTACTGAACTCCCCCCGAATGCAGAGACCTCCTTGCTCGAATCACTGTCCATCAATCTTATCATTGGAAACAACAAAATCCTAACTAGCTCCATAGTTTACCTACTCCCAGGGATCTCTTCAAGGAACTGGAATACTTCATCTCAACTAAATTGTCCTTCTCTTGTGACAGGGAATGGATAATCTTAAGCAATTATAACTTTAACCGGGATAGCAGCTATTCTAATGATGCAAAAGACTTGCTTGCTAGCTATGGGCTGCATCAAATTATTACCACACCCTCTAGAATGAACTATAAAACAGGCTACAGCTTCACCATCAACTGGATAATCATTTCTAACCCCTCCAGAATAGTGGCTTCTGGAGTACTCTCGGACTCCATCAGTGACCACTGCATGACTTTCTGTCACTGGTCTGCCAAAGCCCCCAAGTTCTTACCAAATTTTATCTACATGAGGCAATTGAAAAATGCCAACATGGAAGAACTCTCACACGAGTTCAAAACCATGGGCTGATCATTTGTCTCTGACATAAATAACATAGACTCCACCATTAAAGCATTTTCCAATACTTTTTTTTCCATATATATATTTTTTTTGTTTTTTTACTCCCTTCCCCCCAGGGCCATGGCGTACACATGCATGTACATGCATGGAGGTGCATGCACATGTTGGGATCTGGTGGCCCTTTCCACCCCACCCCTGACTTTCTGTCACCACCCATGTCACCTACGTGCCCACCTGACCTCCACCAGGTGGGAGCGGGACTACAGGTGGGTGGGCATCCACCCCTTGGAGGGGGAGAGCCATGGCTCAATCCCACTCCAGCCCCACTGAGTTGGCACCACAGTGACCTAAGGTCATTCCCGGACCCAGGTTGCTGGCATAGCATGAGGTAAGGTGCCAGAGCCTCAGACTTCTACGCTACTGGGCCGGCCTTTTCTCCAATACTTTCAACACCATTTGTGACTCTCTCATCCCCCAAAAAATAAAAAAGATTACAGTGTGTGGTCACCAGAATAAATGGGTCACCCCAGATCTCCTCAGACTTATGCACTGCAAGGACAAGGCCTGGACTAAGTACAAGAAGGCCAGCTCCCCTTCACTCTTCCAGGACTAGAAAACCTTCTGCAAAAGATGCAAGTCTGCAGTCTGAGCACCTAATGTAAGTAACCCCAAGAACAGCCAACTTTATAACAAAGTCAATTCTAAACAACTCTGGAGGATGCTAAACTCTTTATTGGACAAAGATAAGAAATTCGAGCAGATCACCCTTCTTAAAGATGGGAAATTAACAAAAAAAAACAGAATGCATGGCTTCCATGTTTAACTCCTTCTTTGGGGATCTAGACAAGTATAAGACTCCTCTCCCCTCAGCCCCCCGTCCAGCCCCCCCACCATCTGTCAAAAACCACCCCCACTGTCTATTTCAAAGCCCTCTCCCCCAATGACAGCATAAAATCCATTAAGAAGAACAACCCAAAACCCAGCATTGGCCAGGATGGCCTTAACTGCCGAATTATCAAACTATTCATTAAGAACATTTCCATCCAACTCACCAACATCCTTAATTTTGCACTCTGTACAGGTACGTTCCCAGCAGCATGGAAAATTGTCTCCATTAGGCCACTTCATAAAGGACATTCCAGATAGTAAGTCAGTAACTGTAGAAACATTTTATACTACCCTTCCTCCAAAATCATGGAGAAAATAGTCCATGCACAAATCACAGAGCACTTAAACAAATATGACTTCCACACAGGGGCTCAACATGGTTTCAGGGTAAAACATAAAACTGAAACCACCCTCATGAGGTTCACAAATTAAATTTTTAAGGTTATGGATAAAGGTCTATATACGGGCTCCATTTTTATGGACCTAACCAAGGCTTTTCACTTGATGGACCACAACCTGCTCCTTGCAGCCCTCTCCCAAATGAACTTCTCTACAAATACAGTTAGCTGGATTGCGAACTTCCTCCATCCTAGGTTCCACAAAACGGTTATTGAAGGCCAATCCTCATCTAACTGCCTCATTAAATATGGGGTCCAACAGAGGTCAGTTCTGGGCCCACTCTTTTTATGAACAACATCCGCTCAGTATGTTCACAAACTAACACCATCCTTTACAATGTTGACAACACCTTATACTGTAATGACAGTAACCCTACCACCCTCCTTGCCAAACTCTAGAAGGATTTCTTCAGTCTTCATACTTGGTTTACTGCCCATGGAATCATTCTAAACTCCCAAAAAACTAAATATATGTTTTTTGCAAGCAACTGGAAACTATCTAACTTGAATGTCACACATTTAAATACCTCAGTCTAAGACTGGACGAGCACCTCTCCTTCAGACCTCACATAATACAGTTGATCAGTAACATACACCAAAGTCCCTGAGACAAGAATATGACTAGTCTCCAGCTTACTCCTCCCTCTACTTGACTACTGGCCCCTTATCTTCTTGCCCTCATGAAACTCCACCAATGTCCCTAAGCTTAAAGTGGCATACAATTAAAAAATCAGATTTGTTACTGGGCTCCCCCGTGTACACACAGCTGCACTCTTTATGACTCTATCAAATGGTTCTCGCTAGAAGACTGGTTTGCCTTGAAGACACACAAGTTCATGTATAAAATTCTCAGCAATCTCCTCCCACAAAGTGACTCCTCTCTTTTCATAAGGTCAAACCCTGCTTGTCCCACTAGGAGCGTGTCCTCCTCCCTCTTTAAGGTCTCGTTTCTCAGTACCTCTCTGGGACAGAAACAGCTGTCCTTCAGGGGCCCAAAACTATTCAACATCCTACCTCCCAACCTTGTGGTTTGCTCTTCAATTGATTCCTTTAAGGCTAATCTCAAAAAGCACTTGCTCAATAAACCCCCTTCATCTGTTTATAGCTTCTTCTTTCCAGGATACATGTACCACCCCATTCCCCTTTCTTTCTTATTCACCCCCTTACCTTAATCTCTCTTCTCCCCTCTTTCACCCACTTCCCCTACCAGTCGGGTTCAGCTTCCTCTACATACATGCAGTGAAGCCAGTGCTTTTGTCAGCATTGTTCTTTGATGTACAATGCTCAAATTCTGGTTTTATTTTTGCCTTAACGTCAGTTTGTTCAACATATGAACATACAAAATTGCCAGCAGAAACAGGCATCCCAGTCTATTGAGTCTGCTCTAGTGTGCAGCTAGCACTTCATCACACAGTTGCCCCTACCAACCCCTTCTTCCCCTTATCTTGTCCCAACCCCTCTTGAAACTGCCTACCATTTTACAAGCCACTATGTCATCTGCTAAGATGTTCCATTTGTCCACCACACCTTCAGTGAAAAAATGTGTCATCATCTCCCTCCTTAATCTTCCCCCATTCTAATCTTAGTCAATGCCCTCTCATGTCCCTCCCGCTTCTCATCTGGACAATCCCTTCTGTGTTGGTCTTGTTTATCCCCTTCAGATACTTATATCCCCCATCCCTCCTCTCCTCCAGCGAACACATATTCAGCTCTCCCAGCCTGTCCTCGTAGGGATTGCTCTCTAATTCCTGGATCATCTTTGTGGCTCTTTGCTGTGCCCCCTCCAACAATCTGATGTCCTTCTTCAAGACTGGGTACCAGTACTGCACACAGTACTCCAGGTGGGGCCTGACCAATGACCTATACAGGAGTAGGATAACCTCCCTCCTTCTGGAGGAGATCCCTCTTGCAATACACCCCTGCATTTTGTTGGCTTTTGCAGCAGCCTTCCTGCACTGAGCAGAGTTGTTCATGCTCCCTGCAATGATCACTTCTAGGTCCTTCTCCTCTGTGGAGCTCCCCAGCTGTACCTCGTTCAAGTGATAACCCCTCTCCTGGTTCCTTACTCCAGTGTGCAGAACCTTGCACTTCTTAGCATTGAACCCCAACTGCCATGTTTCTACCCTCTCCTGTAGCTTAGTCAAGTCCTCTTGGAACCCCTTACACCCCTCCTCATCATCAACCACAGCTCCCATCTTGGTATCGTCTGCAAACAGACTGATCCTGCTCCTGATCCCGTGTGAGATATCTGCAATAAAAATCCCAAACAGCACCGGTCCCAGTACTGATCCCTGTGGTACCCCGCTCACCACTGCTCTCAGTGATGAGAGCTTCCCTCCCACCACCCTTTGTTGCCTTCCCTTTAGCCAGTTTGTGATCCATTTCACCATTTTTGGTCCCACCCCCACATATTCCAGTTTTCCCCCAATCACCTGTGCAGCACTGAATCAAAGGCCTTGCTGAAATCTAAATACAGGACATACACTGCGTGGCCCTTGTCCAGTTCCCGCATCACCCAGTCATAGTACTCCACAAGGTTTGTCTGGCAGGATCTGCCTTCTACATTCCTGTGCTGTTGACCATCCTGGAGACCATTTTCCTCCAAGAGGCTCACTAGTCTCTCTTATAGGATGGTCTCCATGAGCTTTCCCATGATCATTGTGATGCTCACTGGCTTATATTTTCCTGGTTCATCCTTTGGGCCACGTTTGTGGATGGGCACCATGTGGGCCATTCTCCAGTCCTGTGCTACACATCCTGTGTTCAGGGAGGTATGGAACAGGTCAGCCAGTGGCCTGCCAGGACCTCTTCCAACTCCCTTAGTAACCTAGGGTGAATGCCATTAGGTCCAGGTGCTTTGTCCACCCTTAATGCCCTCAACCCTTCTAGTACCCTGCTCTCTGTAATCCCTACATCTGTTGTCTCCTTCCCCCTGCCCACCCACCTACCCCTCTTCTCTTGCATGAATACAGAGCAGAAGTATTTGTTCAGTGCCTCTGCCTGCTCCACCCCTTTCTCCACCCACCTCATCCTTCTTAATCTTCAGCAGCTGATCCTTGCTCCTTCTTCTCTCTCCAATGTAGCAGAAGGAGTCTTTTTCTCCACTTTTGGTTCCTTGTACCAGCCTCAACTCCCTGGATGCCTTGGCTGCCCTGACCAGTCTGTAAACCTCCCTGGACTTCTCCATGTATGTATCCTTATTTTCACCTCTCCCTGATTTCTTGTACTTTCAAAA
Organism: Neoceratodus forsteri; assembly: GCA_016271365.2. NCBI lineage: Eukaryota > Metazoa > Chordata > Ceratodontiformes > Ceratodontidae > Neoceratodus > Neoceratodus forsteri. The sequence goes on from CM057458.1 coordinate 852,576,247, forward strand.
TGCAGCTCTCTAGGCCCTCACCCCTTCAATAACCTCCTGTGTCAGCCAGCTGGGTTTCTTTGCCCATCCCTTCTTGCTTTTCTTCCTAGAGAAAGACTCCATAGCCTCTGCCAGCCCTTCCTTTATGGTGTCTCATTTCTGGTCTGCATCCATGTGTGGTTGCTTACCTGCTGGGTGCCTGCCCCAAATTTCCCCCATCTTCTTAAAGTCCGCTCCCCTAAACTCAATCACCCTTGTACCCATGACCCCTGTTTCCCTCTCCATGTTGAGTGTAAACCACACCGAAAAGTGGTCACTCGCAGCTAGTGGTTCCTCCACTTCCAGCTTCCTAACAGCTTCCCCGTTATCCAGTACAAGGTCCAGAGTCCTTTCTAACTGAGTCAGCCCCTGGATCTACTGTGTCAGGAAGCTGTCTTGAAATGCTTCTAATAGGACCCACTCCCTTGTACTTGTGGTGGATGGGGTGCCCCACTCCATCCCCAGTAGGTTGAAGTCCCCCACCACCACTGTGCTTCTCTTCCTGCAGACCTTCCTAATTTGCTCAGCTAATTCCCTATCCAGGTCACTCCCCTGAGCTGGTGGCCTGTACATCACCACATCCTCAGTGTCCTAGTCTTTGCATCTTGGAAATGCAACCATAATGCTACTGTCCTTCCTTCTTCCCTTTCGCACATTATCCTGTTCCTCACATAGAGTGCCAGTCCACCCCCATTGCCCTTAGCCCTATCCTTTCTGAATAATGTGAATACCCGGATCATCATATTTCAGTCCTAGTACTGGGTGGCCCATGTTTCTGTGATCGCCACAATGTCCACCCCCTTCACCACCACCACCATGACAGCCTGTAACTCTGCTGTTCTATTCCATAGGATTCTTGCATTCAGTGAGACCACCCTCCAGCCTGTCTCTTCCCTTTCCCAACCTTTATCCTTTCCCCTTCATCCCTCCCTGTACCGCTTCCCTACTGCCTTTACCCATAACTAGTGGGTGAGCTCACTAGGCTCCCCTTTCCAGACCCTTTTCCCATCAGCAGTCACCTCACCACCCCCATCCTAGTTTAAATTGATCTTTGTTGATATATACCCCTCTAGTCCCCATTTTAGTACTCCCTTGCCCTCCCTACTCAAATATAACCTGTCCCCTGCATATAGGTCACTATTGCCCCAGGTCCTTCCCCATTCTGACACCAATCCGTACTTCCTGGTATGGCACCAATCTGTCAGTTACTCACTGAAGTCCTCTATCTTTTTTCCTTTCTGTACTTGCACATGTTACCTCAGAGAACTCCACTGATCCCCCCAAATCCTCAAACTGCCTACCCAAATTCTCAAACCTCCCCTTTACCACCTCTACCATCCCCCCACCAAGTCATTTGTACCCACATGCATCACTATGTGAGGTTTCTTCCTCCCCTTCCATGCACACTTCAGAAGTGCCTGCCCCGGCCTGTCCATGGTCAACCTTGGAATAGCCATGACCCAGATATGACTGTGCCTTTCTCCCCATCCACCCTATCTGACCCCATTCAGTATAGAATCACCTGGCACGCATACACCCATCTTCTTGTTCTGCATCCCTCCTCCTGTTTTCACTCTCCACATTTCAAGAGTCCACACTGCTCTGCTCCTTATTCCCTCTATCCGCACCATTTGTGACTCCTACATCTTCCCCTCCTGTTTCCCCCTCTCCCTCTACCTCTGCACTGCTCTTCCCTCCCCCTTTTCTTTTCCAGGCTGACTCTTGACTCCTTGGTCTTCAATACCCTTCTCCTAACCCCCTCACCAATCTCCATCACCTTCCCTACCACCTCTGATGCCAAAACTGCAAACCTATTACTTGCTACACCCACAGTGGTGCCCATCTCCTCCTTCCCCCTGCTCTGATCCTTCCCTTCACTTACTGCCCCCCTGTTGTCCTTACCCCCATCCTCTCTCCCTACATCCTCATGGGATTTAGCCCTGCTGTTCCTCCTATGCTTCTCCCAGCAACTCCTCCCCAAGGTCCCTCCTACCCCAGAACCCCACCCTCTCCAGCTCCCTCCAGAGCCCCATACCTCCTTTTCTAGTCTGCTTAGCCTGTAACAAATTGTACAACCCCCCAGTTTCCATTGTATATTCATCCAAACAGCCACCCCACAACCAGTGTAGCCCACTATCCTCCCTGTCGCTGCCACCCTCACTCCATGGTGCCACCCATTCCATCCACTATGCTGATGTCTCCAGCCACCCTTATTCATTCCCCTCCACCCCCAGTGTGATCCCCCATAATGCCCCAATTTCCTTCCCTCTATTATTCACACTTAACTTAAACATAACCTCAATTTCTTATCTAACTTAAACGTAATCTTAATTTCTTATCACACAGTCTGTACAGCAATAGCTGGATACCAAGTGACCCTACGAGCATGCTTCTCAGTCCTTCTTTACTCCGTTGGCCCCTAGCTTGCTAGCTCAGTATCTCTAGTTAGCATATTTATACATGACCATGTCAGTTTCAGCTTTAAACTTTAAACTTTAAATATACAGTTATCCCTCCGTACAGTAACCCAAACTTGTCCCCCTCCTTAACCCAAACATGCTAGTTTGGCTTTCAGACTTGCAACTTTAAAACATTTAAACCTTAAAATCCAACTATCCAAGAACTCAATAAATAAAAAATAAACTAGTACAAACATGTCAAAGGCCTTGTAGTTATGTTTCAAATGTACTACTGTAAAGCTGTTTTTTCTTCAACTGTGCATATATCTACCTTTGTAATGTAGTTTTTCCATGAAAAAATTATTTTCTGTAACTGTGTATATATCCCCCCACCCATGTTTTATATATCTGGATGCTTGTGAAAATGGGCATTTTTGCCCACATGCCTTTCCAGTATAAAATAAAAATGAAATTAAATGCTAGTTTGCAATGTACCAATGATCTCTGCTGCAACTTGTGTGAACAGGTGAGACATTCCTATAGGCAATGCAAATCAGCTATGCATAATAGGGATGAAGTGAATATGCAGGATGCATTCTTGGAAAAAAACACATAGAAACCTACAGCAGAAACAACAGAAAGAGATGGTGACGTCCTTGCGCAGCAGGAAGACTCTGACATTGCTCACCCTCTTCCTCTGGGGGAGACATCACCTACTAAAGAACCTCCTTTAGTTACCTGGCCACTTGTCTGATGCTGCTGTGGTTGTCCCTGAAACTGACATGACCTTTATTCTGCCACCGCAGGCTGCTGTTTTGGACCCGTATCCTATGGATGTGCACCTTCCAGAAAAGCCTGATGTGTCTCCTCCAGACATGACCATTGTCAGCTGCAATAGAACACTTCACTCCCATAAATCTGGTCACTGCCCCTCAAGTTCTCCTCTGCAGGCAATTCTGTTTCTTTGGAGAACAAATATGAGGTTTAAGTGGACGATCCCATAGACACTGTAACTGGTTTTGACTCTGATGCTTCTTCTTGTGCTTCCTCTAAAATCCAGGCAACTACAGATACTGATGAGGAAGATACTCACATCAAATCTAATACAAAACAGCTTAAGAAGCAGAACATGGTTACTGGGAGTGTTTTGGTGAAGACCGTGGACTGTACTAAGTGATGATTCACTATTTTTGCTTTCACTCACTTTACCATGGCCCCTACATTACAACTGGCTATCCTTAATATGAACAGCATAGAACATGCAGCCAGGAGAACACTTCTCTTTACCCTGCTTAAGAACCTGGCCTTTGATATCTTTCTTCAGGAAGCAAGACTGACCACCTCCTCAGATATTTCCCAAGCCCGAAGACACTAGTGCTGGGCACTTTTTTCTGGTCCATTGGGACTGATACATGTGATGGAGTGGGGATACGGATCAAATGCTGTTCTTTTACACTCCCTGAAGACACTTATGTGAAACCAGTAGAAGTTGGTGGCGTCCTGCTGGAGTCTTTCTAGTCTCATATATTTATACATGTTTTGAAGACAGCAGACATTTGGCATGAATTAAAGCATATTTTATTTTGAATTAGCTTGAATTCTAGTGTTTGTTTTTTTTATAATGGTGGGTTGTGCTGGAGTGGTGCTTTTGATTGAACCCATGATATTTTACTATACATTGTCTGGTAGACGTTGATCCTGGTAGGGCTCTTTTACTTGATGTTTAGTACCAGGACCCCCCATTTCAGTTCCTTAATACTTATGTACCTCAGATGAAGAAAGCCAGTGTGGAACTCTTTAAGAAGATACAGCCCTATTACATACATCCAGACATGTTATGCTTGGAGGCGACTTTAATTGTGGCCTGCTCCAGGCTGATAGGGGGAGCCAGGACAATGGAATTATTCTGTGATACTAACATACTCAATAAAATTAAAAGATGTCTCCCTAGTAGATGTATATACAGCTTATTAGAAAATGGGCTTAAAAAATAAAGCTTCCTGATGGGCTGAAAACCATGGTCAGGCATGCATTTATTTTTCAATGGTATCCCATCAAGATAATGAGTTTTTAATGGCAAAGGGAAAAACGGCAGAAGAAAACCGCAAGTGCCATGTCAGTGGGCGGAGATTCCCCCCTCCCTGAGTTGCAGCCCCCCAGAGTTAGTATATTTAGTAAGGGGGTTGTGGGGGTCAAAGCTCCCCCACAAGCTTGGGTGTAGGGGGCAAAGCCCCCAGCAAAAAAAGTGGTCAGCGAATGTGGCCTTACTGTAATGTGTGTGCCGTTTCCAGTCATTGTCTTTGAAAACTTGCTATCTTTTCTTTTTTTTTTCATTTTCTTTTTTTATTAAGGGTTCGACCATTAAGTAAAACTCATTTAAAATGGTGATCCAGAATCTCAGTACAAAACAGTCACACTACATATAAGTTTCACATATACACATATGCATCTTGACGTGGAACCTTTTCAGTAATGCCCAGTGAGAAACAAGTGCCAATTCGGGGTGCCCATTACTTAGGGTATCCTTGGGCACCCCAAATTTTCAAACTTGTCAACACCATTTTCTTCCCGCTCACCAAACAGTCGATCAAGCGAGATGTCCCCCCAATGGAAACACAGTATGCTGTAAACACAATCTTTTACTAGTATTTCCCTCCTTCTTAACACATATTTCAAAACAATTTAACATCTTTCACCTGAGCAAACTGCTCAAATGTAAAAGACAATTTCTTATCCCCTGCACCCCCTAAAGAACAGCCAATCTATTAGATGCCCTAAGCCAGCAGTGCATCTCCATCTATGGGGAATGGAAGTTGTAAAACTTGCCTGACCGCTCCCTGACCAAATTCACCCAGTCCATGAAGAATTAAAATGTTACCCCTGCTCAAAATCCCAGGTTAAAAAAAGAGCAGCAAAAGCACAAAGAAAGACAGAAAAGTACCTCATAATACAGTATCGGTTGTATTATTTCCTAACTCCTCGATCACCCTCCATTGATGTTAAGTTTTACTGAGACTGTACATTCTTCTCCCGACCACAACCACAAACATCTCTTGACACCAGTATTAAAAGGAACAGGACAAAAAAATATTAGTGTCAGAAATGAATATGAAATAAAAGAAAAGAAGAGGGGCTAAACAAAAGTGTTGCAAGATGGCAGGGTGAGGCAAATAAAGAAACAGAAACAGCCTGCTGTGGGGGAACTAACTACATAAAACTATTTTTTTTTTTATAACTACAGAGTCTCCACTACGACAAAAGTCCATCATTCTAAAGCAGGTGGAGGAAATATGTAATTTGAAAACTTATTTTGGACATTTTTTTTTTTTTTTTTTATTTACATTATTTATTTATTTTTCTTTACAGTGTCCATTTTCAAAACGCAATAATACCTGACAGTATGGGCAGTATTGGGCTATTCCAGATATTGCAAGGGCTATAAGGCATTCTGCCTGTGGTGTTGGGCCTCATTATGCCCTTGGGCAGTCCAGTATACCCCAATACTGCCCACCCTGTCGGGTATTATTGCTTACCTGTCCCACTGGCAGCTATACATATCATAGAGGTACCCTGGTCACTTTGATATATTTTTTATTTGTTTCTGCCCATCTTCGCCCACAGCTTATGAAGCTTATTCTTACTGAAACTTTAAATCACCTGATACTGGGGGGAACCTTTAGAGAAACCCTTACATTTTGCACTGGTAAGGGATATTGGCAATTAAATAACTCCTTTTTATCTGACTCTTCAAACCAGAAAAAAGTGTTTATCTTCTTCGGGCTTGACAATCCCTACCGTGCATGTGTTATGATCTACGAACATGGTGGTATGCTATCAAACAGGAATTAATAGCCTTGTTTACTCAATTATCCAGAACCAGGAATAAACATGATTACCTTGAATACCTCACTTTATGTTCCCAATTGACTTAGGCCCTCACCTTCATGCATTCTGGTCATGGAGATTATGGTTAAAAGGCGGCTAGCATAAAAGGTAGAATGCAGAAACTTTAATATGATAGGAGCCATTCTCTTCATTTGGAACACCAGAATGAGATGCAGAGCACCAAATGTATGGGTGACCCTTCTGAAAGTTGAAAGTCTAGGATATAGCACAGAAATATATCCCGGATCACAATACCAGAGGGGGAATATATTAAGGATAAGGCAGACATTATTTCCCAGGTCCACTCACATCTACTTACCAAGTTTGGACACAGCAGCTCCCCTGTACCTATGGACACATTTTTAGCTTCAATAAAGGTCCCTGATATTCCATAACACAATTTATTGGACTTGAATAAGCCCATTTTTCCTTTAGAGGTGCAGCAAGCCATTTCACTTCATAACACAAGAATTGCTCCAGGTAAAAACAATGGAATTTTATAAATGTTTTGGTGACCCCTTAGTGGGCATATTGACCATACTTTTCAATTGGATTTTGTAGGAAGGCACAGTGTCTGACTCTTTTGCAGAGGCCATACAAGTCCTCCTGTACAAGAAAGGACGGGACTCAGAGTTGAATAATTGGAAACCTTTGTGTCTCCTCAACAGTGACCTAAAGATTTAAATGAACATTGTAACTAGAAGACTGGCTTTGCTTTCCAAATACATTATCTCCTCTATCTAATTTTGTGCTATATGAGGTTGACATATAGCCAACAACCTGCTCCTGTACTGTGAAGCTGTAGCTAGGGTTGAAACTGAAAAGACTGTATGATACTGTCACTAGACCAAAAGAAAGTGTTTGACAGGGTATCCCATCACCATTTGTTTACTCTTCTCTCACATTATGGTATCCCTGCTATTTTGTGCTCTTGGCTTCGCACATTGTATGTCTCGGCCACCATCCTCCTGCTTATTAATGGGCCACATGAACATAGAATTCATTTGAAACAATGTGTCTGACAGGGATGCCCTCTTAGCCCCCTGTTATACACTTTTGTATTGACCCTATCATTCACAAAAATCCAGCAACGTCCACAGATTTAGGGTATTATTAATACTAAAGGAAACAATAAAATCAAAATAGCAGCTTATGCAGATGATGCCACCTTATCTATCCACGATGTGCCCTTGGGATGTATTGCATTGGGTATCTTTTAGTCTTTCACGGTGATATGTGGAGCCAAACTAAATTTACATAAATGTCGAGGCCTGGCCATAGGCTCCTCTGTAATCTCTGTGGGTAACATTGGGGGAATTGGAGTTGCCTACACATCACTCAAAATCTTGGGGATCATATTTGGTAATGGTAATATATAGCATTGCAAAACTGGGAGGATAGGATAAACTCCTGCACTGTGAAAATACAACACGGAAAATCATGGCAACGAACTAAAACAATGATGACTGTTATTCTGAAAAACTTTATTTTGCCATTATTTCCAATTCTTAGTATGATTTTTTTCCATTCACAAATCTCTGGAGATGCATTTTTATAGCCTGTTTTGCCACATGAATCATTAGAATGGCACTGTCATTAGGGCGCCATAATGTGGGAACTGCAACCAGTTTGCCTGTCATGCTGGCAAATTGGATTTTTCAGTGTTCTGTATCTTCCCATTAATAACGGAAAACTCAACATGATCAACCTCCTATTTTTTACATTTTGTCATTTTCTTGCTTGGAATTTTATACCATACCTTGCCCCCACAGTATGGCTCTGGGAACCTAGGGTCACATCCAGGGTAGACCCCATCTTGAAGGGCTGGAAAATAGCTGCATTCCCTCCCTCCATAACAAGCAACCAAGCAACATTTATTTAATAAAAGCTATTTCAGCAGACTATAACGTTGCACAAGCATAAATAAAAACATCAATAAAACAGGTAAATAAATATATAAATCTTATTCCTAAAATGATAGTGCAAACAGCAGGACTTCAGATATCAGCAAACACCAAGTTAAAAAGTTGTGATTTTAAGGCATATTTAAAGGCCTCAATGGACAGGCACTCTCTAATCCAGTGAGGTAGAGAATTCCACAGGGTCGGGGCTGTAAAGGGGAAATGATCTAGCTCCAGATGTAGTCAGATGAACCCTGGGAATCTCCAGCAATCCCTTGTCAGCAAAGTGGAGAGGAAGAAGGGGGTGGTATGGGGTGGTAGGGACCAAGGAGGTCTTGCAAATACCACAGTCCATGTAGGGCTTTATAGGTAAGTAGTCTGACCTTGAAGGTGATCCTGGCATGGCAAGTTCTCAACAAGCCAGTCAACAACCTGACTGCCACATTCTGCACCAGCTGCCACATTCTGCACCAGCTGCAGGTGATGAAGATCCACCCCGGTACCTTAGATATAGGGCATTGCAGTAATCAAGGTGGGAGGTCACCAAGGTGTGGACCAACATCAGAAGATCATCAGGTGTGGCCAGGTGTTTTATTTGGGCTATGTTCCTCAGATGATAAAATGAGGTTTTGACAGTGGCCGACACCTGAGGCTTCAGAGTCAGCTTGTCATTAAACACAACGCACAGATTCTACACCTGGTCAGAGGTTAACAGCTTGCCACCTGACATGGTGGATCACTAACTTTGGACAAGCCCAGCCCCTTGCTAACTTCATTCTTCCATAATGACCAATAATTTTATGGACATAACGATAGACTCTGGAATAACTCTAGCTGAATACTTGACCACACATTTCTCCTTAATGGATATAAGAATACCACCCCCCCCAAAATAAAATGTGGTATGTACTTTGGTTGAGTTGCCATGGTAGATTGAGCATCAAAGCAAATGCTAAACATAAATGTTTGGCAGAAAGGTATTGTCCCTGGGTGGGTTGTAAACAGGATATAGAAATGGTGGCTCATTTTTTGAAGGACTGCCCCTATGTGGAAGCCTACTGATACATAGATACATAGATGTTGTCAGCAGATAAGGGCCTTCGGACCACCCAGTCTGCCTTTGAACTCTAGTAAGTGCTTCTTCAAGCTTCCTTGGAACTAGATTTTCCCCCTCCTGCAACTATCATGATCCCCCTATGCCTAGCCCATGCATTTTTAAATCATGTAATCATTTCTGCCCCAGCCACCTTCTCTAGACTCTCTTAGCATCCTGGTGAAGGACCCTGGTTGGTCTAACCTTATTATAGTGACATTACATTAGGTACTTCCCCCTCTAAACACAGGTACAATGGCAGTACTTTAAAGCTTGTGCTGACCACTTCTCAATACTATTTATGGCATATGTGTTGTGCCTTTTTGTCGCAGCAGAATGATATACCCTCTGTAGCCTTACTTAGGCTTGTAGTAACTGAATTGGAAACCATGTATTGGGCTGATAGCAGAAGACTTCAGCATATCATTTTAGCCAATAGATGGCAAAATGTTAGTGACTTCATGCTGACTGGTTGATTTGTATGCTTATGGCTCTCATTGTTTTACCTTTTGTCCTGTTGGTATTTGTACACATTGTTCATTCTTTACCTGAATTACTGTTTTGTGGTTCAATTTTTTTTGTATGTCATAACAATGTTTTGTCTTTTTATATGCTTTTATTTTTACTTTGTCTTCATAGTTGATTTTAGTGGCAATCCATTTCTACTTGTCTGCCATTTGTCAATTTAATTAAACATCATTTTCTTCCTTTTTAGGTTGTCATGCATAAGAGACTTGATTTTTCTTATTATTATTTTTGCTGTACTAGTATTATTTTCACTTACTAGTTTGATGATGACTGTGTTTTATGTCTCTGTTCTGTTTTACCTGTATTGCTGTTATATTCTGGATAAAAACTTCCCCTGTTCTTCATGAATAATGTAAGTGTCATGGGTTCTTGTACTTCTATCCAGACAGTAACCAGAGATGGACAGAAGGGAACTTGATTTAATGCCCCTTCCAAAGGATGGCACCTCAATAGGGTTGCCACTTTAGGATGAGTCAAAAAGCAGATACTAAACCACACCTTAAACTCTGCCCCTACCCCATCCCTTTTCATGACTAATCTGACATTGCTCCTTCTCCAAAGCCATTTGTTATGTCAGTGAAGACTTTAATGGAACAGTAAAAGGCAACACTTAGAGGAGCAGGTCAACAAAAATGTTAACATACCATACTATACCTGTTAAATTAACTTTTTTAGGTTCTTACTACTGTAATTATTATTTAGTTTTATTCATTTATTTAAACTGGTTTACCAGGCAAACATATAGAGATAAAGGAAATATTATTTACAGATAAGATCTGGATGGAGACAAAGGAGATATTGTAAATAGTATACAATGATGTATAATAAACAAAGTGTCTATTTCCTATAATGTGGACTTTATATATATTTTTTTTCTGAATACAATTACTTTTCATGTCTGCAATGCTATGTCAAGGCCAAAAGGAGTGATCATAATTTTTTTGAGGAAAATACTAATTTAAAACAAGTTAAAATGCATAAATTCTGTTATAAATGGAAATGTTTACCAGCAAAAGAAAATAGAATATAATTGAATCTTTACTCCTAAAAAAGGTAGGGTTAGACTTCTTGCCCCACTTTGCTGATGTACTGTTCTTCTTTAAGATGCAGAGTGGAAAATATTAGGTTAAGTAACTGCTACTGGTTTTAATGGCCATTATTATAAGGGTCTCAGGAATGCTGACATCTAATTGGTTGTCAGCATTCCGAGAGCCTTATTTTAATCTCCTTATTAATGTACTTGTGCAACCTAATCACAGGAGTATTAATTTGCCTGGCACAAGATTATTGTAAAAAGTCTATTATTAGAATTCAGAGCCACCATTATACTAATCACCAGACCTGGTAGCCAGTGTGAATCTGAATAATAAATAAATGTAACAATGAGCAGCATATAACATGTTCTGAATTGATCCATTTTTCTTTGTGTGTGTCTCCAATTTGTTTTTGGTTTATGGACACATTACCACACCGTCTCATAAATCATCAGCAGTGAGAGTGAAGTTATCAAAAGCCAATAGTGAAGTTTATTTTTCTTTTTTAAAGCAAATACCAAGATATTTTTTGCGAAGAACACATAGAACCCAAAAGGTATAAAAACACATGGGAAATGTAACACCTATAGCAGCTCTTCTTCACATCTCTCATAAGGCACAATGCTATATGCCTCCCCTGCCCTGCCCTGCCCTGCAGCTTGCCCGCAACCATGGAATAGGGTGTCTCAGTGGCATCCAGCACCCTTTTCAATCCATATCTGTTCAGCAAGAAGCAAATTAGTATTAGTCGAGAGATCTCCACCTTATGTCTCCATCTGTAGTTCTGATTTTAAGAAGTGGATGTCTTAAAACCTGTTACTCAGTTTCTTGGTGATATCATCTCATCTCCCTACTGTGAAGCAAGTGGCACAGACATACAACAATCCTGCAAAGGGGAGAGGAAAGGAGGGATGGGAGGGCATGACAGAAACTTTCAAGTTCCTCAAGGGAATCAATAATATCCAAGAGAGTAGTATTTTTCAGAAAAAGAGATGTGCAAGAACAAGGGGGCACAATCTGAAGATAGAAGGGAATGGCTCGGGGCATGTGAGGAAGTATTTTTTTCATAGATTGGGTGGTGGATGCATGGAACAGCCTTCCTGAGGAGGTTGTGGGGTCAAAAACAGTGGGGGAATTCAAGAATGCATGGGACTTAGATAAGGCAATTATAGTGGGTGGTAGGAGGAAGTAGGCTGTTGCTTAACTAGGATCTGCAGCTTATCCAATAGGTATGGAAATTGGCAGACTAGGTGGGCCAAGTGGTCCATATCTGCTGTCAAAGCCTATATCTATGTTTCTATGAAGAGGGCTGTCTTGATCCCAACATTAAAGTTGGCTGTGATGGGAATGATTGTAGCATGAGCACATTGTACCACGATCAGGGGACAATCAGCAACCTACACTGACATCAGTCCCCTGCCCAGTCAGAATGACCTCCAGCATCTGTGTGCTCTTTTAATACAGTAGCCCTTCTCCCACCATCCCTCCCTTACTGCCATTGACCCCTGCCTTGCTGCTCATTTTCACATGGTACAGTCCTAGTATGGCAGAGTGTGAAGATCCATATCATGATTCTCTGCTACCTCAGTCTCCCTGCCACCGGTGTGCTCAAGTCTTCCTGGCCCTCCACCCCGGCCAGTCAATGGGCTGCAGTAGTAAATCTAACGGGCTTATGTTCTGCAGTTGCCCAGGAGGGTGCAGAACTATGGTAGGGACCCCTGATTCTATCCTGCTTGTGAAATCCACAGTTCATAAGCATACGCCACCCTTTCACTCAGCCATCTACTCACCGTAAACCAAAACAGTCTTTTGGGGGGTAGTGCCGGTCATTTTCTGCTGTGTTACTGTATGTTTCAATATCTAGTCATATAAACACATTCATAAGCACTGTAAATAAAATGTTAATGCACACTCCTCTCCCCCACATCCGTGCCTCAAACAATGTCACTTTTTCCTGTGTTTATTTTGAAATGCAACAGCTGCAATGGCAGGACAGCACCAGTGCCTCCTGCTTATCAAAAGAGTTAAACAAACTGTCCAAGATCATAAAACCTCTTTCATTTTGGCAGCTGCTCTTCTACTGTACAGATCAAGGGCACTGATTTAACATGTAATCATTGCCATTGCCCTGTAAGCTTATCACCCCATGGATCACCTCAGTGGTCAGGAGCAAAATCAGGTAGCTGTTCAGGGCGAATTTGGTGAGCCACTGTAAGTGCATGGGCTGTGTATCAGTGTCTCTCTTTACCCTACTGTATAAACAACTCTGGGTTGCTCAAGCTGTGAAATGCACTCTTGTGGGCAGTCTGGTATGGCAGTAAACACCAGGAAGTAGAGTGTTGTTAAAAAATGATACTAGCTCTCATTTTTCCCAGGAGCAGTATCCAAGACAAAATATCAGTAAGATTGTTCGTGGGCGAAGGATTGGGGTGAGGGGAGAGGTCAGGGCTTGGGTAAGCAAATGAAGTATTTTGACAGAACTCACATGCACTGTGTTTGTTGGCAGGTTCTTGGGCACAGAGTGCAAAAATGTCTCTGAAATAATGTAAAAAGCAAAAAAATTAATTGCACTGAATAAAACATTAACATTGTCATTGTGGTGTGTGTTTTTTGGTTATGATATTTTTTCTCAAGGACAGATGGATTGTATTACAACTGTGAAACTGTCTACACGCTGTCTACACCATCATGCATAGAATATTAGATTCAATGCTAATCTGTTTCTAACTAGAGATCCATGCATGATAACAGAACATCACCAGAGAGAAAGTAGAAATCAGGCATTTCTTAGTGAGGAAAATTCATAGCATAAGATAAAGATTACAGGAATTTTTAAATTTGATTAGTTGTCATCATTCTGACAGCCCTACATTAATCTAGGCCATACATAGCAAACAAACCATATCCTATGTAATTTAGCATGGCGGAGGGACTATTTTTTGTTAATTTAACACAAAAATAAGAAAAAAAAACATTAAAAAAAATTCATACCATAGTAATTTGTGACCCAATCATAATAATAGCAATAATGAACTTCAGGTGTTACTTTAATGTTTAACTTTATCACCCACCGGGGCCAATATGGCACTCAGCTGTGCCTTGTGCCACATTACACCCCAGGGGGTGATTAACTAGAACATTAATGTAACCTCTATCATTCATTATTGCTTAATACTTTACACTTCACAGCATAATTGCTTTTACAAAGAAGGGGCTTCATTGACAACAGAATTTGTTTTTAACCTGGACATGCAGCTGAAACAATGAACAATAAGGCAAAATCAGTTTCAAAAGTATGTGTTCAAAATTCCTCAAAAACCTGACTATCATTGAGCAAAATCAGACTAACGGATAGGGATTCTGAAGACTGGATTACCAGGTAAAAAACCTGACAGGTGGTAACCCTAAGGACCTCAACTGGACAGCACTCCCTCGTACTGTGCTACAGTGTCAGTTATACCTATTACCCCATAACTGACACTGTAGTGCAGTATGGGGGGGGGGGTGCTGCACAGTTGAGATGCTGTCCTTCAGATGAGATATTAACTTGAGGTCCCTCTAAGGCTTGTGATGTGGTATCACACACAAAGTTAATAGAAAAAATGTCACACATATTAATAGAAACAAGCATTTGTCAATGCCGAATGTTTGCTTGCTGGCATTGGCAGTGCTAGTGTAGAAGTTACAGAGCTGCGTAATAGGAATGACAGTGAAGTATTGAACTGAAGCCAACCCCACCACCACCCTGCAGAGAGTGACAGGCATTGGGGTGTGCGTTTGGGTCGTCAGGCATAACGGCCATGCCATTTCACCACACCCCACCCCACCCTGCAGACACTGACAAGTGTCACGGTGTTCCTTGGGGTCTTTGGCCCTTATGCGCACCCCATTTCATTCGGAAATATGGTGAGATGGGTGCGATATAGGAGAATAGGATGAAGTTTGGGGCCGAAGAGTCCAAGGCATACCTCGGTGCCTCTCACTGACTGCAGGGTGTGGAATGGTATGAGCATCACAGGCAAGAATCCCAAGTCACACCCCTGATGCCTGTCATTCTCTACAGGTTTGGGCGTTATAGTTGGAAACCCTAATACCTCAGGCATTCATTGGTATTTTTACTCCAAATCTTCAACATGTTTGTTTTGTGACCCCACCTCATGAACAGGGGAAATATCAGTTTGTTAGCCGGAAGCTGCTTATGCACAGTTACTACGGCATTTAGCACCATAGGTGCAAAAACATTCTGAACAGGATGTAAAAAATGACAGCTGTACTGTTCATGGGAGGTGTAAAAAATGGCAATGTTGCAAATCTGTACTAAAAATATTTAAAAAATGGTGAAGTCATGACCCGTACATAGAAACTGTACAGCGTACACCGTTAATCTAATTAGGTTGGGGATTTTTACAGCAGATTGTCAACTCAGGCATTTTGGTGCCTCCGATCATGAACAGTGTCACTGTGTTTTCTTTATCTGTGCCAAACAATGATTTCCCACAGTGACCACACATCTCTGCGCTGAAACTGTGAAAACACACTTCAGCCATGTTGTGAAAAATGACAGCTGTACTGTTCATAAGGAAGTGTGGAAAAATGTCACTGGTGAAAATCTGGACTGAAAATATTACAAAGTCATGAAGTAACGAGGGTGCGTGGAAATTGCGCAATGCTCACTCGTATCACAGTCATTTTATGGACTTTTGTCACCAAATTTTCAACATAGCCATTTTAAGACCTCTGCTCATGAACAGTGTAACTGTGATTTTCTTAATCTGTCTTAAACATTGCTTTCGCACACCAACAGCACCATTGTGCGCTACATGTGCGAAAACAGATTTTGGGTGACATATGAAAAATTGCAGCTGTACTGTTCATAAGGAAGTGTAATAAAATGGCAATGTTGAAAATCTGGAGTGAAAATATTGAAAATTCACGAACTTACAAGCGTGTGTAGGAACTGTACAACGCAAGCTCGTAAAGCAGTCATTTTTTGGAATTTATTCACCAAATTTTCAACATAGCAATTTTAAGACCTCTGCTCATGAACAGTGTCACTGTGATTTTCTTAATTGTCCCGTACATTGAATTCAAGATACCTGACTGCGCCATTGGGCGACATATATGGGAAACACATTTTGGGTGAGATGTGAAAAATGACAACTGTACTGCTCATAAGAAGGTGTGGTAAAATGGCAATGTTGAAAATCTGGAGTGAAAATATTGAAAATTCACAAACTTACGCGTGCATAGGAACATAGCGCACGCTATCGACCAGTACTTTGGAATTTTGCACAAATTTTCAACATGGAGTTTTAGACCCTTCTCATGAATGATGTCACTGTCATGGCATTATTCAGGCCAAAAGGGTGATTTTGCACAGTGACTGCACAGTGACTGTGAAATCAACCTTCGGGCCCGAATAACGCCATGACAGTAACATCAATCATGAGAAGGGGTCCCAAAAACCCCATGTTGAAAATTTGGTGCAAAAAGTCCAAAAAATGCCTGAGATATGCAACAAAGTTGAAACCCCCCTATCTAGCCCATTATACAGCTTACCGGCATTTCCTCAGTTTTGCGGTCGCCTTTGAAGAGTGCAGATGTGTTCCGGTCCACGAATCATCGCTGAGCTCCGGGTAAGTATGGGGGTGAGGGGGTGTAGGGAGAGCTGGGTGCACAGTTGGTGGAGTGCGGGTTGTGGAGGGGTGGGGAGACTCGTGGGACTGTTTTTCTTTACAGGTAAAAAAAAAACAAAAAGCGGATGGCGTGGGACGTTTGCCACACTGGGGTAGGCTCCCAGCATGGCACAAGGACAGTTGGGGGGGTGCGTTCAGCCGATGGGGGATTGGGCACCCCCATTGGCCAAAGGATTGCTTGCCACACTGTGGTGGGCTCCCAGCGTGGCACTTACTACTGGGGGGGTAAGGACAGTGGCGCCGACGGGGGATTGGGCACCCCCCGTCGGCATTATCATTACTTGCCATGCTGGCATGGGCACCCAGCATGGCATTTAAGAAGGCTTTTGGGGATGTGGGGCGCAGCACAGCCGATGGGATTGGCACCCCGTTGGCTATACAGTGCTTGAGTCGAGAGCGCGCGCCTGCGTGGGTGTCTGTGTGTATGTGGGGGGCGTGAGTGAGCAGCTGATATCTTATCGCTGCTCACTCAAGCTAACTCCCCTTTCAACTATGCCATGCATTTTGGAGCTTGTCATAGACAGCTCCAGAATGCGATTACTTATAGGCCGCTACTGCCAACACACTGACTGAATTGGAAGAGGAGGTGACACACCTCCGAAATCTCCGATGATGGCACTATGTTTCTTGCACATGCATGCAAGCAAACATAAAAATGACAGAATTTGGTTTAAATGGAAGCCTAGTAGAATGGGTATACAGTTGGTTTAAAGACCTTAACCAAAAGTTGAGGATAAAAGGAATTTTATCTGGGAAAGGAGGTGTGACTAGTGGGGTGCTGCAGGGCTCAGTCCTGGGACCAATTCTCTTTGGAGTCTTTATTAGTGATCTGTCAGCAAACATCAGGAGCTTCTTCAATAAATTTTGAAGAAGAATCAGCATTTACATAGCGCTTTTCATACACAGTGTATCCTAAGGCACTTCATATAAGCAATTCTAGACTAAAGTGACTAAATGTGCAGTGGCAGCCATTTTGCACATCAGCACCCACACACAGCCTTGGACAATTGCATACACTGCTTTAATGGGAAGGGGAATGTTGGCCAGGACACCGGGGAACCTCCTCTACTCTATGGTAGTGGGCGCTATCCTGTACATAGTCACGATGGAGGAGGTTGGTGTGCAGCCAGTTGTGGAGGTGGTTGGATGTCCACTGCAGGCTGGTATGGCAGAGGAAACTACCGCACTGATTTCAATTGAGAAGTCTGTTGTTGTTAATGACATTTCTGGTGTGTGTGACTCGCCAGAACAGGAGAAGAATGCTATGGACAAGGGAGCCTTAGCAGAGATGGCTCAACATTATCAATTATTGAAAGCACAATTGTTGCAAGCTGAGATGGCTCTTACCTCAGCTCATGTTGAACTGATGGAGAAAAAATGGAAACACCTTCTGGGCATGTCAATGAGTGCTTCTCAGAAAGTTTGCCGACTAGGTCCAGGAATGAGTGATGATGATGCTACAGAAGCCACGAGGGCGCTGCTTGACGGTTCCTCAGTCTTGCGCAAGGAGATCCCTATTTTGGGTGATGGTTCTTGGTCACCTGAACAGGCCCTCTCTAATGCCAGCTGGAAACAGATTTAAGATGGTTCCTGGATTGTGGACGCTTCCAAACCAGTAGATGAATTGGCGCATTCTGAGTGCCCTACTTCACCAGCTTTACGTACAACTTCAGCTGCAACTCACGGAGATGACATGTAACTTTCAGATGTCGTGCTAGAATCTGTCTCAGGTACTGTTTTACCCTCTGCACCCATAGAAGCATGGATAGACAGTTCAGCTACTGAAAATCTTATTGATGTTGGGATTCAGGATTCTAGGGTTCCAGAGGTACTTATAGGCTTCCCCACTGACTCCCCTGCTCCTAAGCCCAAATATGCTGATTTACTTGCAAAACCTCTTGAACAAGCTAAACGCAGGAATGCAATTCGATTAAGATATATGGGAGGCATGGAAGAACTCCCAGATAGATTTTATGTGAGACTTGTTTTGATTAAACAATCCCTTGGTTTTACACCAGCTGATATCTATGCACTTATACATGCTCCTGGAGAGTGCTCTTTTTATGTTAGTTTTCAAACTCCTGCTAATTTAGAATCTTTTTGATCACAGTATGCATCTTTGAAAACATCCTTTTTAGTCTCATTTTCAGGTGATTTTCTTGACAAAACAGCCCTTTCCAGTGATTACAGTGTTGTTCAGGAATGAAAGTGTAAATGTGGCTTATATGCTTTATTGGTTAGACAAACGATGGGAGGTTCAGGGCACCCCAGAACCTATTTTGGATGGGGAAGGATTTTGGAATGGGGGTTGTTGCATTAAAATCAAGCTCCATAGTTCTCATAATGAATATAACCCTTTTCTGAATTGTTTTTTTATTGGGAGGGATAAAGTTTTTTTAGTTTACCCTGGCCAACCCGGGAAATGCCATAAATGTGGATCCCTGAGGCATATTAGTACGAATTGTGAGAAAATTATGTGTTTTCAGTATGGAGAACTAGGAAATTCTGGTTATCAATGTGAAAATTCATTTAAATGCAATTTTTGTGATGAGATAGGCCATTTGTTTACTTACTGCCCCTGGGTAGCCTATAATACTGAAGGATCTGACTATGCTATGCAGGATTTGTTCATTTTGAAAGCCGCTAGGAGTGCATTGGGAGGTCACAGACCAGGCCCTTCCTTAGGCCCATTTTCATACTCTACAACCCTAGCACCTACAGTTTCAGACATGCACTCACAGCCCCACCCCCATCTCCAGCATCTTCTCCCTGTATCTACTCCTGTGGAAAACATAGCTCAGTGTTCTCCTGTACATGATTTAGTTACTGTCCCTTGACTGCAATGGATTTGTCTCAGCCGCAGCCTCCCATTTCTGAGGAAACTACAGAGGTTGAGGCCCTGTTTCAGGCAGTTAAGCGGGGAGTACCCCAAGGTTCACCGATTGATTGGGCACAGACCCCAGAACCTCTTCCTGTTTCTAATACATATGGTGTCCTTGCCCCGTAGGTCTGGAGGAACTGGATTCTGATGTGATTTCCCAAACCCCTTCACAAATTGATAGATTATCTGATTAAGAGACTTTTGCAGATCCTAGGGTGGGGGATAAAGCCAAGGCTAAGAGAGTGGAAAGTAGAGTGGGACTTCGAAAAGTAATAGAAAGCTATCCACTACTACTTAACTTACTCTGCCTGTTACTTTTAAGGGCTATGATATTTCAATTGCTAGTCTTAATACAAATAGTATTAGGTCAGAATACAAGAGACAGGCTACTTTTGATATTTTCTCAGAACTAAAATATGATATTATCTTTTCTCAAGGCACCAGACTATATACTGTACAAGAGTTTGATATAGCAACTAACTCATGGGGATGGGGTCCTTGCTATTGGTCTGGGCGGGGGTGAGGATTTGTGCTCCAGATTGGGAATTTGTTTTACCTCACATGTAGTGAAGATTGTAGATATCATTGATATTTCCCCAAGGAGGGCTCTACTATTGGATGTCATTATTGATAAAATTCAGTTTCAGCTAATTAATATTTATGCTCCCCTATGTAAATGGGCACAGATTCAATTATTGCAACTGATACAGCCTTACTTGCTTTCTAGCAGCAATGTATTATTTGGGGGTGATTTCAATATTTCTCGTACTGTTAAATCTATTGTTTCTAAAGTATATTGTGATACAAACTGTTTGAATAATTTATTGAAACTCTTGGGATTGAGAGGTGCATTTGAGGATATTCCTTCCTTTACCTTCTTACAAGGAACTAGGAAATCTCGCATTGATTATTGGTTTATTTCCCCTACCCTTCAGGTCTATTTTCCACAAATCCAGTTAGTTGCTACCTCAGACCATGGGGTATTGCCCCTTACTATCTCCAATTATGGTAACACTTCAAAATGCCCTGGATACTGGAGGATGAATCTGTCGTTACTGGACATTCCAGAAGTTATGACTGGTTTCTATGATGTTTTAGAAGCTTGTAAATATGTTTATTTTTTCTTTATGATCGTCAACAGACCTGGTGGGTGGACTCAAAATAGGAGTTTCAGGAATATTTCTTACATATAGGACATTTAGTGGGAACCTCAAGAAAAACTGGTATGTATTATCTTCAAAACACTATGAGGTTTTTCTATTCCCAATTAAATTCCAGTGTATTGGTGGATACAAAGGAAATTTCTTTTGTTAAAGAGCAATTGGCTCAGATGCACTGTAACAAAACACAACAATTTGAAAGGGAACAGAAATAAGGCACACAAGGTAAATCTGCATGTACTAATCCATTTAAAAACTATGCAGATCAACAGAAAAAGAAAGATGTCATTGGTCTTAGGGATTCTGGATGACTTATGGTCAATACTCAGATAGAAATTTTAAGGAAAATGGATGAACGTGTTTCATCCTTGTTTCAGGTTGACAAATTGGTGACACAAGCCAGTACTGATTAGTGGTTAGCTTTAAGTAAATTGGGTAAAATTCTTGATCAGTTTATGATTTCTCTGTTAGCCCCCATCTCATTGATGGAATTGTAAACTACTGTTGAGCAACTTCAATGAGGGAAGGCTCCAGGAAGGGACAGTCTCCTAAATTAGATATACGTTAGTATATGTAAAGTTTTAGACAAACAACTAGACAAACTGTATTTATATTGAATAATTGTTTATCACATAGTTATTTTCCAGATAGTATAAATTTGGGTCTTCTAATATTTTTCTTTAAATTAGGGGATAGAGAGTGTCTTAATAACTGGCGCCTTATCCCTATTAGGGAGAGAAGGTTTCATATCTCCTTAATATCCCTAGTGGTTAAGAGGCTGGTGTTACGTCACTGGTTAGACCGCGAAGAAATTTCTTATTCAGAATGGTTACAGGAAATGCTGTATAACTTAAGGATTGAAAAAACAATTGCTGCTCTTAGGGATCAGCCTAATAGATATGTTGAGAGATAGGCCAAACTGGAGACCTTATTAATAGTGTAATTACTTGTCTTGCCAATACTGTTAAAGGAATGTACAAGCTATTAATATAAATGCAATAGGAAGGCCGTGTGATAATATCTACAAGTTAACTGCATACACATAAGATAAAGTCCCCTCAATTTCTCCTGGCATTGATATTATTCCTATTTGAGGTTAGGTATCTTAGGGAGGAGGGCTATCGGGGGAGGTGGAAGGGATATATGTTTACTTGTGCAACTAAATGCAGATACAAGATGTCTAACTGTGTATGTCATGTATTGTCTCAATTATTGTGCAAGTGAATACAATAAAACGTATTAAATTTCAAAAAAAAAAATAACTGGTGCCTGATTACATTATTAAATTTGGACTGTAAAATTCTCACTAAAATTCTTAGTTCCTGGATTTCTTCCCTGTTAGATTATATTTTTCATCCCACTCAGTTCTGTTCGGTACCAGGCCGACATATTACAGATGCATCATTACTCATTCGAGAAGTTTTAGAATGTGGTCATGTAGAAGGACTTACTGGGATATGTATAAATTTAGACCAGGCAAAAGCCTTTGATAGTGTTTCCCACTTATATCTTTGGAGTTGTATAAGGAAGATGGGGTTTCCTCCCTCTTTTATTTTATGGTTACAGCAATATTACTTACAGGCAGAGGTTGCACCATATGTCAATAGGTGGATAGGTCATGCACAGAAATGTTCCAGTGGTTTAAGACTGGGATGTCCTCTGAGCCCTATCCTATGCATCCTCTCTTTGGAACCTTTGTTATCTGCTATTTATCAATCAGATAACAGTAGAGGTTTGTCTCTTGGTTGTGATGATGTGGAAATTAAATCAGTAGCATACATTAATGATTTATGTCTTTTTTTAGTGGATGTTCCATCTTGTGCTGCTACCGAAGCCATGACAGTAGCCTATACAAGGGGAACTGGAGCCACGTTTAACCTGACTAAAAGTAGGTGTTTTTCTTGGTTCACATAGCTCTATACATTCTACTATTATGGGTATTCTGGTCATGACCCAAGCTTATAATATTTTAGGTATTTATTTCTGTGGAGCAGACACAGCTACTTATAATTGGGATAGACTAATTCAGATTGCAAAAGTAAAAGTAGCTTCCTGGAATAGATGGAGGATGTCAAAAAAGAGAGTTTATGTGGTTAAAGCATTCCTCATTGGAATTATTTTACATTTAAGCTCCATTTATGCATTACCTCAATCTAGAGAGACAATTCTGCTTAGTATATTTTTTCTAAGCAATGTGGGGTAGTAGATTAAACCCCATAAACAGGGGTATTTTATATCAGTCAGTGAAACAAGGAGGGATTCATATGATCAATCCTGTTTCATTCTTTTTTTACATCTATACATCCTCTCTTTGGAACCTTTGCTATCTGCTATTTATCAATCAGATAACATTAGAAGTTGTCTTAGGAATATTTTCTTCTGAGTCTTTCTCTGTGCCTTGTGGGGTGCCCCAGGGCTCAGTGCTGTCCCCCATGTTGTTTGCAGTGTATATGCTGCCCCTCGGAGACATTGTAAGATGGTATGGGCTGAGGTTTCACTGCTATGCTGATGATACCCAGCTCTACCTGTTTTTTGGCCCCGACCTGGTTAGTGCTCTATCGGTATTTAACAGCTGCCTTGTTGAAATCCAGGATTGGACAAGTTCCAGCAGGTTAAAGTTGAATGCTGGAAAGACTGAGGTTTTGGTGGTGGACCCGGGTCACAGGACAGAGGGGTTGAGGACTGATCTGCCCTCTGGTTTATTTTTGGGGGGTGCTCAGATCCTTACCTCTGAATGGGTGCGTGACCTGGGAGTGATACTTGACAATGGGCTGACCCTTCATCATCAGGTGTCGGCAGTCATCAAGTTAGGCTTTTATCATCTTAGAAACATTGCCAGGATCAAGCACCTCATTCCATCCAGTGATTTGCCTGTTTTGGGCCAGGCCTTTGTGACCTCATGCCTTGACTATTGTAACTTCCTATACTTAGGGCTTCCTGGGGTTGATATCCACTGCTTGCAGCTAGTGCAGAATGCTGCTGCATGTTTATTGATTGGGGTATCAAGGAGATCTCAAATTACCCCAGTGCTGCACAATCTGCACTGGCTGCCGGTTCAGTGGTGGATCACCTTTAAGGTAGGTTTGTTATCCTACAAAGCCCTACACAGACTTGGTCCTGACTACTTGAAAGAGCTTCTGATTCCTTACACCCCTGTGTGACAGCTCCGTTCGGCTGATGAGGGGTTGCTGGAGATTCCGAGGGTTAGCTTAAATTCATCTGGGGCTCACGCTTTTATGTTTGTTGCCCCAACTCTCTGGAATTCTCTGCCACGTCAGCTACTGGAGTGCAGGACAGTAGGGAGCTTTAAGCAGGCACTGAAGACTTTTTTTATGGAGCAAAGCTTTTCCTGATTTTCTATTATTTTATTTATATTTATTGTATTTATCGAATTTTGTATGTATCTGTGAAGCGCCTTGATATTATGAAAGACACTCTATCAATAAAATAAAGTTACTACTATTATTATTATTATTATATTTTTGTATGCAAATATATACCTGTTATTAGAAGGGAAATCCAAGATATGGACACCATGGGTGATGGATTATTTCTCGCCCTGGTTGGTTTATTGGACTACAGAAGGAATTATTCCTAAACAGAAACCTATCTGAAATTTACCAATATATTGTCATTCTTGTTTTAGTAAATTGAAACTTTGGAAGATTCCCTATACATCAATTACCCAAAATTCCAGAAAGGTAGTGTACACACTTCTTCAAGAACAATATTTTTCAGAATATCCTATATTTGGTGATAGCGTTAGTACAGATATGGCACAAATACAAGCTATGCTCTCTTATCAGGGTATTCCAGATTACAAATGGGATGTTATATGCCTCATGGCATAGGGCAAATTGAATATTAAGGGTCATTTAAAACATAAGGATATGGAGGATAGATATTGCCCTAGAAGTACAATATGTATGAACCATATTGAATCAATGGCACATCTATTTTTCAAATGCTCATATATTATACAGTTTTGGTCTATATTATATGCAAAATGGGTTACAGCCAATTTTCCAGTTATAGACATGCAGATCCTGTCTTCAAGTATTTTACCTGGTAGTTGGGACAGATTTAATTCTGACTCTATGAGACTTGCTCCGGGAGGTATCAAATATCATATTTGGCAAGTTCTCTGTATTTGGTCATTGCAGACTCTATTTATCTCCCCAAAGCAACTATTTTGGTGTATTCATGAATGGCTATTTGGATTATGGAAGTATGATAAATGTAGCTTATCATTACATTGTTTTACAAAAAAATGAAAAGCCATGTCTTGGTTAGACACTGGATGAATTTTGGACAATTTATTTGAAGAATTTATACTTGACTATGATTTATTTTTGGATTTTTTTATTAAGCTTTACCTTATGTACAACTGTACTACTTACCTTAATTTTTATTCAGTTTTGTCTATTATCTTTCGGTACTACTTATTGTCTGTGTTTTTCAGATTTTGGAGTCTGCTTACTATACTCACTTATTTTTTGGGGGGGAAGGGGATTATGTATGATTATGGATTATTTCTGTTTTATGTTTGTATGCTCTACTGCTTATTTTTAATTTATTTCTTCTTTATGATTTTGCATGATGTGCAACACTGTTATGATTTTTAGTTTAAGCTTTGTATGAAAAAAAAGTTTTCCCCTACTTGTTTAGTGGGGGGCTTTTCAAGTATTGGGTCATGCTTTGGGTTTCCCAAATTTACTTGAATGTATTCTGGACTTTGTATGATTATACTACTTTTATTTGATTGTTCTTATGATTTATATTTTATTTTTGTGTGAATTAACACTATTTGTATTTATTTGATTTTTTGAAGTTTATAATAAAAAATTATCCTACTATGTCAGTAGGGGGAGCTGCTTTTATGCTTAGCAGGATGGCAGATGGTGTAGAGATGGAAAAGTAGGTGGATGTGCATTCACACTAGGCTGGGGTCAGGTTCCCAACTCCGGTCATGATATTGCCTGAGGATGAACAAATGGATTCAAATTGGAGATAGGCATAGAGGCAATTCAGTCGGAATGCCCTGGTATGCATCAGACTGCAGAAAAAGTGACTATGGAGGTGATTTAGCCTGTTATAAATGCAAATAGAAACATTAATAATTCTGATAATTTGGGATAGCCTGAAGAGTGTGTTTCACAAACAACAGACTCAGGAATGATAACAGACAGCTGTCTTTTGGTACCTTGTACTGCTGTCAATTCAGATTCTGAAAGAGACCACCGAGTTTCAGTGCCAACAGGCACAGCTGTTATTAACAATCAGCTGGAGGCTCCTGACATTTCCACTTGTCTGGGCATAATTTCTATGGAACATCCTGATAAAACCTATGACAGCTCTAGATACCATTTGGACTGCTTTTTCCTTACCAGCAAAAGATGTTCTGATCAATTTTCAAGAATGGTCAGTGGAATCTGCATTAACAAATACTGGCTGGATGCAAATGGCCGATGGTAAATTAATTCTGGATGTGACCTGAGGATCCTTTTCTCAGAGAGAAGTGAAGAACCAGAGGGGGAACCCGCAGAACAGGACCCTGCAGGTATACCTTCCACTAGTACTGGCATTTTTTACATCTCCACTGCATTACAAGGAGCGGTACCAAAACAGACGGCTTTCAGGTTACACTTCCATTTACTTTCTTGTAATATTGAAGAAAATAGATTCTCTACTACAGTTTCAGTTTCACAGGGAAATCAAAGCAACTCAGATCCTGATGCCCCTTCTTCCCCTTCCTCTCCACAAGGAGAAAGGAGAACAGGCCCACTTATTCTGAACTGTTTAGACATAACAAGCTAGAACAAGTGCCCATACATAACGCAGTCCACCTCAGGTATGAGAAGGAGGCTTCCAGACCATCCTGATAGGGTCTGTATAGCCCGAAAATTGCTCAAAGAGTCTATGAATTTGCAAGCATCTGAAGCTTATGCACTGATACATGTTTCGGTGGAGGATGCTTTTGATATCAGTTTCAAAACTTTTGCCAGTCTGGATAAGTTTTGGAGGAAATATGACTATAAAATTCTTTCCACTATGAGTACCTTTTTGGGCTATTCCTCTGACAAAACTTCTTTTCAAAACTATCACCATCATGTTTCAAAATAAAGGTGTCAATGTGAATGACATTCAATTTTGGCTGGAAAAAAAGTACTGTACTGGGCTCTCCTAAGGCTATCATTGACTCTGAGAGTATATGGACTTGGGGGGTAAAGGTTTAAGTGAAATTGACCAGATAGATAATGAAATTGAACATATTCCTAACAGCTTCCGTTTGGGCAGAGATGGGGGGGTGCTTTTAACCGAGGCAGCCTAAGACCTGCTATAAGTGTGGGTGTCATACACACTTGAGCAGTGCCTGTGATCAGTTGAAATGTGCTCTCTGTAGAGACTTTGGTCATGTAAACTCTGTATACAGAAATATTTTTAAATGTAATCTGTGTGAAGAACAGGGGCACATCTACCACCAGTTTCCTTGGGCTGGTCAGACTAGGCAAGAAAGTCGGGCCCAGGATCATTTGATTAATCAGACCCAAGAGATGAGTAGGCCTCATGAATTCAATCCCACTAGGGGTGAAAATCAGGGTCCAGTCATCAAAGGATGGATATGGACCAAGCTACAACTGAACAAAATGTAGCTATTCACAGTGAAGAAAGTATGGTCCCCCCTACTATGGAAGCTGAAGCCGTACCCCAAATACAAGAAAAAGTACTCCTGAGGTTTCAGGTGAAAGGCCAGGACAGACACTGAAAGAAATGCCTCTGCCTTCTGATTTTCATCTACCAAGCTCATGTAGATACACTAGAGCTGCAAGCAAACATTTAACACATGTTAACCCTGTCCCCTTGCAGAAATCCTTCCAGGCTTCACAGGGTAAGGATGGGGAGGATTCAGAACTGGAGTCTGACATCTCTGTAAAATCAGAAGCTGTCCCTGAAATTGATATGGAGGAGAATCAGCCCCTTGGAGTTTTGGAAATGAAAAAGAGAAAGGGCTAGAAAAGAAAGTTAAAGGATAAAGTGGAACCTTAAGCTGAAATATGGCATCCCTACAGCTAGCCTCTTATAATGTTTGTAGTATTAAAAACTCTAAAAAAAAAAGACTGGCTATTTTATCTTTTTTTCAACATGCCACTTGAGATATCATTTTTTTACAAGAAACTAGATTTAATTCTCTTTTTGACATTTCTCAAGCAAAAAAGGGCTGGCTGTGGGGACCTTGCTATTGGTCCTTCAGCCCTGATGTAGCTGATGATTTAGGTATATTATTTAAAAGTTCAAACCTACTTCTACAAAGGATGGTAGATATCCTTCCAAGGAGGGCTCTCCTACTGGACTGTCTATATAATGGGTTTCAGTTAAGACTGATTATTACCTATGCCCCTCAGAGTAAATCCACCAGAATAGAACTCTAATAAAATCCAACTTTTTTTATATACTTCCAGGCATGTAATATGGGGTGGTGATATGAACTGCTGCCTTGATACTAAGGGATAGATGGATTGCTGCCTGGTTGGACAATAGGACAATAGGAAACAGAGAGTTTATATAAAGCGTCAGATGTCAGACTGGTCCCCAGTGCCCAGTGGTGTCCCTCGGGGATCTGTGCTGGGGCTGATTCTGTTTGGGGTGTTGGTTTCCTCTTTAACTTGTGATGTAAATGCATGGCTTGTTAAATTTGCTGATAATATGAAATGTGGTGCAGTAGTCACTAATAAACTAGATGCTAAGCGATTTCAGGAAAATATTGATCTATTGTATAAATCAGCTATGGGGAAAGGATTAAAATTTAATCTACCAAAGTGTAAGATTATGCACTTGGGAAGAAAAAATCATGAATTTGAGTATTCCTTAGATGGGTCGGTCTATCAACAACAGATGTAGAAAGGGATTTAGGAATATGGATTAATAAAGAACTAGAGTTTTCTTATCATTGTACTGTGGAGGTTAAAAAAAGCCTATGGGATTTTAGCATCTATTATGAGTAATATTAAAAGTAGGGAAAGAGATGTGATTATGCCCCTTTACCAGTCTCTTGTTAGACCTCATTTGGAGTATGCTGGTTGTGTATGGCAACCTAGATTAAAACAAGATATGAGACAACTGGAGGGGGTCCAGAGATGGGCAACAATGATGATTAAAGGTTTAGAGAGTCTCTCCTATGAGGGTAGACTAAGAGAATGTGGACTGTACTCACTCCATTATAGGAGCTATCGAGGGGATATGTGTCTGATCTATAAGGCTTGTAGTGAACCTTACATATGGGAATGTATAGGTTTAAAAGGCTGGCCAAATATAGTTACAAACCGGGGTCATCAATATCAACTTACAGGAGAAAGGTATAACTCAAATAACAGAGGGGCACGGTTCTCACAACGTATAGTTACTCAATGGAATACCTTACCTACTTCAGTGGTTTCCAGTGAAACTATGACTCAGTTTAAGACAGCTCTTGATAAATATAAAATTAACTATCTTTACCAAAGCTTGTAATTAGATTGTGCAGGACAATAATGGCTTAACAGCTAAAGTTCCTGATTTCATCCTATGAATACTATGAAAGGTGGGCAAGCAATGAGAGAAGGCACTAAGGAGGGCTGGGGGGATACTGGGATGTATAGGAAGAGGCATCACCAGTAGAAAACAGGAAGTTGTTATCCTTCTGTACAGACAGCTGGTGAGTTTCCATCTGGAGTACTGGGTGCAGTTCTGGACACCCAATCTCTGTAAGACATAGACAGGATGGAGGTAGTCCAGAGGAGGGCAATTAAAATGGTGCAGGGTCTGCACCAGAAGACATATGAAGAGAGACTTAAGGAGCTTAATATGTATACCCTCGAGGAAAGGAGGGACAAGGGGGACATGATAGAAACTTCCAAGTACCTCACAGGAATCAACAAAGTCCAAGAGGGTAGCATCTTTCAGGAAAAGAGATGTGCAACAACAAGTGGGCACAATTTGAAGATGGAAGAGGAATAGTTCAGAGGTAATGTGAGGAAGTATTTTTTCATGGAGAGGGTTGTGGATCGGCCTTCTTGTGGAGTCAAAAACAGTGGGGGAATTCAAGAATGCATTGGACAGACAAGGCAATTCTAGGGGATGGGGGTAGGAGGAAGTAGGCTTTTGGTTAACTAGGATCTGCAGCTTATTCATTAGGTAATGAAATGGGCAGACTGGGTGGGCCAAGCAGTCCTTATCTGCTATCAAATTCTATGTTTCTATGTTATGTTTCTATTTTTTTTTAAAAAGTCTATTGTGACTCACGTGCTTTAAAAACTATAGTCCCTTCAGCAGGTCTTATACATTCTTATAGAGAATTACATAAATATTCAGAGTTCACCTAAAGAAGGAGTTCTTATGATACCTGTATAGACTTCATATTTCTCTCTACATTTCTGGCATTGGGCAGTTTTTGATTATCTCCTAGTGAATTTTCTTACAATATGCTGCTTGTTTGCCATATAGGTCTTAAAAATATTCCTCCCAAATTTTCCTCCATAGCTAGAAAATGGAAACTAAATTCCTCTTTGCTGAACTCAGAGTAAATAAAACAGGGGATATCCCTTCTCTTGCAGGCTAGGAAATCTGTTTTTTGCATGTATGAAGGCTGGTGGTCTTGGTGGACAGACATAAAGTCTGAATTAAAAAAAATGTTATTCAGTTTGGTAAAAATAAATCAAATTCTGATTACCTGCAATATAGAAATTAGTACTATAAGCTAATGTCTCTTCCCAATGCGTATGATGCTAGCATCCAGATACAAATTGATAATATAAAATCCAAAATGTTTCAGTTTCAATAAAACCGTGCAGTTACTTTAGATGTAGAAATGCAATTTGGCACTGACAAACAGCTATGTGGTTTGAAAACAGAACTTGGATCTGAAACTTATGGACGGCCTGAATGATTCCTCTGGAGATATAGCATCTTCTGACACAGCTATGCTTGCTATAGTTCAGAAATCCTTAACTAAAGTATTTAGCTCTGATTTCAAAACTTGTGCCACCTGGGAGAAATTAATTCAATACCCAGTACCAAAACGTTCTTCAGGTATTTACCATACTTTGGAAGCCCTCGTTGCTTTAGAAGAAGTAAAGAGTGTAATTTCTCACTTAATACCTGGGGTTTCTCCTGGTAGTGATGGTCTCACGAATGAGTCTAATAAGTCCTTTAATTATGAATTGAGTGAATTTTTAGTCAATATTTTCAATGAAATGGCACAGTCACCTTCTTCATTCTGTCATTTTGCTAAAGCAGTAGTTATATTTTTTTATATTTTTGTTTACAAACAGGGAAAAACACAACTTAAATCACTGGAGACCTATTAGTCTTTTTAATTCTGATTACAAGATACTCTCTACAGTACTGTGTAAATGACTACAGAAAGCAGCAGAAGAAGTAATAAACCTTGTACAAACTTGCTCTATCCCACATAGGAATAATAAAAATAAATTATTGTTATTAAGAGACATCTCTGAGAATAGTAAACAATGTAAATTACAGAAATTTTTGTTTCCTTTAGATCAGACTAAGCATTTGATAAGGTGTCACATAGCTACCTTTTTCAAGTATTACAGCAGTATCGAGTACCAGTCCGGTTCATTTCTTCTGTTAAGATCTTATATCAAAATGCCCAGTGTATACTTTAGATCAATGGGTTATTAGGAGAAGTCATTCCTTTAAAAAGAGGAGTAAGGCAGGGCTGTCCAATGAGTCCATTATTATATACCTTTGCACTTGATCCTATAATTGGACAGATTATGTGGGAAAACAGCATAAAAGGCAATACACCCCATTATGACCTGGCACCACTTAAAATAGATGTTTATGCAGATGATGTGTGTATTTTTGTGCAAGATTAAGAGCCAGGCTAAAAAACTTTACAAGTTTTTAGATTTTTCTAAATTATCAGGGGTTGAACTGAATCCGTAAAAAAGTATAGGTTTAAAGTTAGGTATGACACCCCTAGATTAAACGATGTTGCTGAGGTGGCTCTTTCTACATGTCCAATTAAAATTTTAGGTCTTATGTTTGGGAATTGGAACTTAGCCCAGTAAAACTGGAAAGAGAAACTACTGATAGGGGAAAGGAAAGTCCAGATTTGGAAAACATGGGCACTATCAAAAAGAAAACAGGTTCTTATAATTAAGACATTTCTATTGCTTACTTTTATGTTGGCTCGCACATGTGCAGCCAACATATTGCGGTAGTAGCAGATTTGGAAGCACAGTCACTGTTGGACGAATGCAGGGCATGCATCAGTAGGTCCATCCCTCATTCCCCAATCAGCTTGCCTGCTAGCGCCACACCATGCATACTTAATGGGGTGATCACATCAAATGAAAGGTCCACTGCAATGCGAGCAAAGCTCATCATACACAGTGGACCTCCCGATGTGCTTTCCTTGGTGGTGAAAAATGATTAACATGGCGGCACACTGCCTGCCATACTGCCAACTTCGGGGGTGCCCAATCCCCCTGTCAACATGCCCTGCCCCAATGTATGTGCCAATGGGGGAGCCCACTCCCTGTCAGCATAATACACCCCCCCATTTGTTATGTGCCGAGGGGGTTGTCCAATGCCCACTTGACTCTAGCCCCCCCACTTTCATTGTTTGCCAATGGGGGTGACCATTTCCCAGTCAGCTACAGCATCCCCCCAAAACACTTAGGTGGCATACTGGGAGCCCACCCCAGTGTGCCAAATCGTCCTGAAAAACAAAAACCGTCCTGCAAGGTTTTTTTTTCCTTTTAAACCCTGTGAAAAATGAAAATGGTCCCTTGCCATCTCCCTGCCCCCTTCCACAACCCGAGCCCACCCACTGCGCACCCTTCCTCCCCACACCTCCCTCACCCCATACTTACCTCCATAGTCCGGTGCAATGATCATCCATGGACCGGGATCATGTCTACACTCTTCAAATCTGACTGCGAACTGAGGAAATGCCGGTAAGCTGTATAGTGGAATAAATAGGGTTTTTCAACTTTGATGCATGTCTCAGGCATTTTTGGAATTTTGGCACTAAATTTTCAACATGGGGTTTTTGGGACCCCTCCCCATGAATTCTGGCACTGTCATGGTGTTAACCGGCCCCAGAAGGTGATTTTGCGGTCACTGCATGACATCACCTTTCGGGACCAGTTAACAAAATGACAGTGACAGTGTTCATGAGGTGGGCTCTCAAAAAGCCTATGTTGCAAATTTGGTGGAAAAAAAACCCCAAAATGACTGTTTTACGAGCGTGTGTTGCGCAGATTCTATGCATGCTCGTAACTTCATAAATTTATAATATTTTCACTCCAGATTTTCAAAATTGGCATTTTTCCACACCTCCTTATGAACAGTACAGCTGTCATTTTACATATCCTGGCTGAAATGTGTTTTTGCATGTCCAGTGCAGAATAGATCGGTCGCTGCACAAAATCAGTTTTCGGGACAGTTTCAGGAAATGACAGTGACACTGTTCATGAGCATAAGTCCTAAAATGCCTATGTTGAAAATTTGTTGCCAAAATTTGATAAAATGACTGTGTTACAAGGGTGCATTGTGCAGTTTCCACGTACCCTTGTAACTTTGCAAATGTTCACTATTTTCATGCCACATTTTCAACACTGGCGTTTATTTACACCTCCTTATGAACAGTACAGCTGCCATTTTTCACATCCTGCTCTAAATGTGTTTTCACACCTGTGGTGCACAATGATGTGGCACTTTGCGAAATCAATGTTTCAGGCCCAGTAACAGAATCACACTGCCACTGGTCATGAGGGGAGGTCCCAAAATGCCTATGTTTTGGGTTACTGACGTGTGTTGCACAGTTTCTGTGCATGCTCATACCTTCACCAATGTTTCATATTTTCATTCCAGATTTTCAACGTTGCCATTTTTTATATCTCCTCATGAACAATACAGTTGTCATTTTCCACATCCTGCCCAAAATGTGTTTTTGTCCCTGTGTCACCAAATGGCATAGCCGCTGTGCAAAACCACCTTTCAGCTAACAAACTGATAGTGCTGCTTTTCATGAAGTGGGATCACAAAAAGCCCATGTTGAAAATTTGGAGTGAAAATACCAACACACGCCTACGGTGTTAATGTTTCCATCTGTATCATCCCACCCTGTAGAGACTGACCTGATCAGTGGTGTGACTTTGGATCATCGGCTATAATGCTCATGCCAATCAACCCCCACCCCCACCCTGCAGCCAGTGACAGGCATTGTGGTGTGCCTTGCACTGTTTGGCCACAAAGTTCACCTCATTCTCCTGTACTGCACCCACCTCATGTATTTCCTTATGGAATGGGGTAAGTATAATGCCCAAAGACCCCAAAGAACACCACGACTCTTGTCAGTGTCTACAGGGTAGGGTGAGGTACAATGCCATGAGCATTATAGCTGATGACCCAAAGGCACACCCCAATGTCTGTCAGTCTCTACAGGGTGGGGGTGGGGTTGGCATCACTTCAATACTTCACTGCCATTCCTATTATGCGTCTTTAACTCCGGCACTACCAATGGCATTGCCAGTGAGACAACATTCGGCATTGACAAATTTTTTGTTCTTTACGTCAGCCACATTTATTCACTCTCCATACATCTGGAGACAAGACTATTTAGTTTTTTTTTTCCAGATGGTATGGGGTAGTAGACTGAACCTGGTTAAAAGAGATTTTACATATTTTCCAGTCAGGAAAGGTGGTTTAAATATGATGAATCCTTCATTTTTTTTTTATCACACCTTTTTTTATTCAGCCCACTATGCAGGTAGGAGGGGAAGTATCCATGGCAGGAATAGACCCAGGCTTTGTTTAAACCATTGATTTTAAAATGGGTATCAGTTCCTCCAAAAATCATTTCTGCTTTACAAATTCCTGAATTTGCGATCCCCTCAGTGAAGAAACTCAGGACATGGAAAATCGACAGAAGTACACTGGCAAGTTTAAATAGAAAGCAGCTTTATTCTCATATTAAGAATAGATTATCTGCAGCAAATGCTGATTTTCCTAAATGTCCTCCTTCTAAAATGTATTCTGCCCTAAAGATGCTCATAGACCCCAGAATTCCTCAGAAGGTTTGGAATATTTTATGGCGTAGTTACTATGGTAAACTCGGGGTGAAGGGGAACTTAAAACACAAGCCATTGACTGAAAGACAGTGCTTTAGACCTGGGTTTAATGGGGCAGAAAAAATACTGAAACATTTTTATATTAGTTCTTCTTTTGCATCACAGTTTTGGAATTATTTAACCACTAGATGGCACTGGCCTTTATTGAATATTATTACTTATGAAAGCTTGGTAATAGGTGACTACTTTGGTTCTTTACAAAAATATCACCCAAGTGCTCTGCATGTGGTGTTTGCAAGCATTACATTTTTTTATGTGACAAGCTAGATGCCAATATTTACTACAACATGTAGAAATCACTGATGTCGCTATGGCTAAACAAATTGAAGCAACTATTCAGTGTGTTAGATCTCAATATTATGCAAAATTGGGTATGAAGAAAGCCAATCTTTTATGGAAATATATAGATTGGGTAACTTAAATGGTATAGGCTCTGTCCTCTGGGGAGATTTTAACCTGGATATTAAGCTTGTATGACTATATTGTATCATAAATGGAAATATCCTAGGGGGGTTTCTTTTCTGTTTGTTTTCTTTGCTATAAACAGGTGTATATAATTGTTTGATTCATGCAATATACTCTATTGTCTCTCTCTATGTTTTGTGCTTTTTTAAAATAAAAATGCCCCTACTCTTTGGGTAAGGGGTGCTGTTCCTGGTGTGAGTGAGTGTGATAGATGCCAATGAGGACACTGCTAGAGGAGCTGCGGCTATGGAGGAAAAACACCCTTTGGACATAATACCGTTACCGCATCTTCAGGTGGCACAGAATGCTGTACTGCAGGAGTGAGTGGTGGAAATGCTGGGACTGTCAGTACAGTTACATGAGCGGCACTGAATGAGGATGAACTGATTCCGATAGCCGCTGACTTTGGAGAACATCCTTACGAGCCCTGGTCGGCTGTGTTGCAGCTGACATGTAATTTACTGGCAGGGGATTTTGTATTATTGGAGGCTCTTGAAAACAAATTTGCATCTACATGCATTGATGGCTTCTGTAGGTAACAATGCATGGCAGCTGAAAAGGGATTTCCAGTCTCAGGGTCAGCCAGCAACGCAGCCTGAGAGAGGTTTATTGTTGCAGTCACTACTGGATCAGAAAACAGGGTTTTGGGACACTTTTACTGCCACAAACCAAGGATGCCACAACCAGGTATACTCACTGACTGCTGTTTCACGGGGTCAGTCTATTGGTTTGGTCCTTCAGTCTAGGGACCGTGACACTGCGGGGTTAGATCCTTGGGGAATCAGGGGGCATCTGTATTACCTCATATCGGTCTTGTTGGGGGGACACCCCATACATACTGAAGGGGGCCTGTCCAGGATGGGGCAATGGTCACAGAATTGGGTGCTGGGCTGGGGGAGTTTTCTCCTGATTCCTGAAAACAATGCCAATGCTTCCCTAAGTGACAATAAGCCTGTAAGGATGGGGATCCCCCCCCCTTGGGTTCCTGGTCCGTGACTTGAGCCTTGACTGAGGCTTGGTGGTCCAGGGACATAATAGGTCAGTGGCACCCAGAAGTTCCTACTGAAATCATGACACCAGTCTTTCAGGCAGATGTTATTGATGTGACTTTACTGCAGTGGGGGTTACTTCCTGTTCTTAATCTTCCATTTGTTGTTACCAGTCTTGCTCCTGCTGACCCACTGATCATGCATCCAGTACCCAACCTCCCCCACACACAGGTGCTGATATTTCTGGTTTACGGAGTGTTGCAAGAGTTTTGGATGGTCAACCTTCATCTAATACAGCACATGATGTGTTGTTGCAGGACTATACTGATTCCCTTCCACCTATGGTCCCCATTCCTCCAGCTGTCTGTTCAGATGCTGAAGCCAGATGTACCAATATGCCTTGGAATTTATGTAATGTGGGTGCAGCCATTAATGTCCCATTAGGGGTGTCTAACTCTTCCTCATGAGCAGACAGGGTGAAAGTGGGATCTGACCCCTTGCCTAAAGTTCAGTTTCCCTCTTTGGGACAGCTGTGGGGGGGGGACATGACTGCAGCTAAGAAGTGGTCTACTTTTCCAAGGCTGATGCATTTTCAAATGCCTCAGCCCCAGCACACTATAATGACCCCCAATTTGCCTGGCAACACTGAATGTGAACAGTATTAAATCTATGACGAAAAGAATCATTTTATTCTCTATACCGAAGGATTTTGATTTTGATATCTATTTCTTACAGGATACTCATTTGCATTCTTCGCATGCTGTCCATCAAGCCAGTAGTCATTGGCATTGGGATGCCTCTTTTTGGTCCATGGGTATCTACCTTTGTAATGGTGTGGGCATCCTCTTTCAGGGTTGTTCTCAGTCGGTCACATGATTGATGGACCTGGATCCAGGGAGAGCTCTCCTGTTGGATCTTACTTTCTATGATACCAGATTCCACTTTATTGTTTATGCTCCCCAACCTAGAAGGGGCAGGTTGATCTTTTTCATTGTATACAACCCTTTTTATATACTGCATGGCATGTTGTGTTTGGCAGGTATTTTAATTTAGGGAGGCAGTATAGTGCAGTGGTTTAATGCTCTGAGTTGCAATTCTGGAGACCTGGGTTTGAATCCCACAGCCCCCACTTGCATACTGTGTGACCCTGAACAAGTCATTTAACTTCCCTGTGCTCCCAGGTTGCACCTGTAAACAAGCTTTCAGCTTAATGTGTCTCACCTGGTTAAACAATTGGAAAAAAAATTAAAAAATAATTGTAGCCTGTCCCTAGCGGATGGGGTGGGCTGACTAAAAAGCTTTTCTGTGACTCAAATGCTTTGAATGAAGTTTTAAAAGTTGCATCCTTTATGGACACATCACAGTATGCATCAGATGGGTGGTAGCACATTTCATAAATCCTGTTTGGCAATGAGAATAGATTATATTTTTATTTCCCCATTGTTGAAGCCAGTTGACATTCACTTAGTCCCTATTGAGTTATCTAATCACCTCTTATTCGGGGGTGTTTTTTTTGGGGGGGGGTCCCTTTCAATGGTGGGGGGTATTGGAAATTGAATAATTTGGTCTTGCAGCATGTTTATATGGGAATGGTGATTTTGGAGTTTTTAAAAGCCAGACAGTTAGTTGTATTTTTAACTGATAATCTCGGAAAATGGTGGGATGATACAAAAATTGAGGTGAAAATCCTCTGTACTCATCTTTCATTTAAACGTACTACCACTGCTTATAAAGAATATCTGGCT
Organism: Neoceratodus forsteri; assembly: GCA_016271365.2. Taxonomy (NCBI): domain Eukaryota; kingdom Metazoa; phylum Chordata; order Ceratodontiformes; family Ceratodontidae; genus Neoceratodus; species Neoceratodus forsteri. Next base: position 852,614,182 of record CM057458.1, read on the forward strand.
TTGAGGGCTCACTTTCATAAGTTACTTACTTTATAGGAGGAAACTAAGGGGAATCTTTCATTTCAGATCACTTTGGTATGACAGAATCTGAAGTCACTCCAATATAGTTGAAGTGACTCTCTTCTCACAGAGCACCACTGTGGCACAAGGGGAGTGCAAGGCCTGAGTGACCCATCTGAAAGTTTTAGGGATTGGGTGACTCATAGAATGTTGGTAGGTGTGGCAAACTCTATGGGGACTATTGAGATGAGTGCTAGGGGTATTATGGCACTCGTACAGCAGCATCTTTCCACCATGTTATGATAAAGCAATGGGGCCAGATGGGGTGCACCCCAGAGTCCTTAAAGAGCTAAGAGAGGTGGTGGCTGAACCTCTGGCTATCCTGTTTAGCCGATCACTGGAAACAGGGGAGGTACCCAAAGACTGGAGGACAGCAGATGTAGTCCCCTTATACAAAAGTGGGAACAAAGAGGAAGTAGGGAACTACAGACCAGTCAGCCTCACCTCAGTAGTGGGGAAGATCATGGAAGCACTACTGAAGGAGAGATTGGTGGAACATCTAGTTGTCAATGGACTACAGGACCCAAGGCAGCATGGTTTCACCAGGGGGAGGTCATGTCAGACCAACCTCGTTGATTTTTTGACTGGGTGACTAGGAAGGTGGATCAGGGGAGGGCAGTGGACATGGCCTATCTGGACTTCAGCAAGGCCTTTGACACTGTGCCACATAGAAGACTATTACACAAACTGGGGAATATGGCTGTGTGCAGGACAGTAGTGTGGTGGGTAGGTAACTGGCTGGGTGGCAGGACACAGAGGGTGGTGGTAATTGGCTATCACTCCACAGAGCGAAGAGTGACCAGTGGGGTTCCACAGGGATCAGTGCTGGGACCGGTCCTATTCAACATCTTCATCAGTGACATTGGGCAGGACCTAGAAGGCAGAATTTCACTGTTCGCTGATGACACAAAGCTCTGTAACAGAGTAGACACACCAGAGGGTGTAGACAGAATGAGAAGCAACCTGCAGAAACTTGAAGAATGGTCAGGGGTTTGGCAGTTGAAATTCAATGCAAAGAAGTGCAAGATAATGCATATGGGGCACAAAAACCCTGGCACAATATATCAGTTGGGGGTGAGGATATAGCATGCACCAAGCAGGAAAGGATCTTGGGGTTGTCATCTCTGATGACCTCAAGGTAGGAAACAGTGTGACAAGGCAGCAGGTAAAGCAAATAGGATGCTGGGATGTATAGGCAGGGGCATCACCAGCAGGAAAAGGGAGGTCATAATTCCACTATACAAGACACTAGTGAGGCCCCACCTGGAGTACAGTGTACAGTTCTGGAGTCCATACCTACGTAAAGACATAGACAGGGTAGAGAAGGTTCAGAGGAGGGCAACAAAGATGGTGCATGGATTGCATCACAAGTCCTATGAAGACAGGTTGAAGGAACTGAACATGTACTCCCTGGAGGAGAGGAGGGAGAGAGGGGATATGATAGAGACATACAAGTATCTTACAGGGAGGAACAGGGTGCAGGAAAACACTATTTTTAAGTGAAAAAGATGTTCCAGGACTAGAGGCATGGGATGAAGTTGGAGGGAGGACGATTCAGAGGAAACATGAGAAAGAATTTCTTCACAGAATGGGTGGTGGACAAGTGGAACACCCTGCCAGAGGAAGTGGTGGGGGCTGAAACAATCACGGGATTTAAGAATGCATGGGATAGACATAAAGGAATTCTGGCGGTCAGGGGTAAGGGGCAACAGACTTCTAGGAAAACAAACTGAACTTACAAGCTCAAATGGGCAGACTGGGTGGGCCATAGGCTCTTATCTGCCGACACTGTCTATGTATGTATGTATGTTTGGCTGCTTTGGCCCATGTTAGCTGTTGAAGACCTTTTTAGCCCCTGTCCGGGTTCCTCCTGTTCCTAATTGGGAGCTGCAAGCCCTTATTTGGGATGTTGTTCCCGCTGAGGTGGACCTTACTATCAACAGGTTGCATTAGAGAAAAGCTCTGGGTTTGGATGGCTAAATGATTACCTTTTATAAGGCATATAGGGAAACCTTGGTGGTCATTTTGAATACAGTGTTTAACTGGATCCTGCAGTCTGGTAAGGTTACCACTGTATTCCCTGAGGCATTGCAAGTTATTTTATACAAAAATTGAATGCTGACTGATTTACACAATTGGAGACCTTTGTGTCTTTTAAATTCTGATTTAAATATATTAATGATGATCTTGAATTTATGATTGGCTGTAATTGCAAATATTGTGATTTCCTCAGTTCAGACCTGTGCTATTCCCAGGATACATATGGTGGATAACCTGCTCTTGCTTCAGGAACTATTTAGACATGGTCACAGTGCTGACAGTGGGGGATATCTGCTGTCGCTTGATCAGGAGAAGGCTTTTCACAGGATATCTCACCATTTTTTGTTCACAGTTTTAGCACATTATGGTATCTCTAAGGCCTTTTGCTCAATGATTTGTACGATTTGCCTCCATTTTGCCTCTGATTCATGGTCGTAAAGGTGAGTACATTGCAGTACAATGGGAGGTCAGACAGGGGTGCCCTTTGAGGCCCCTGTTGTATACATTTTGTGTATTATTCCTATACTTCGGAAACTCATGTTGTAGCCACAAATTAAGGGTATTTTGAGTCCTGCTGGGACAGTGGAAGTGAAGGTTACTGCATTTGTGGATGAATTCACCTTGAACATGCAGGATATACCCCTGGATTGTTTGGCATTGGATGTTTTTCACTCCCTCCAGCCTATATCTGGGACTTGACTTAACCTCCAGAAATGCACGGGAGTGTTCTTTGGTTCCAGTCTTCCTCCTGTGCGATCCATTGGTGGCATTCATTTAGTCTCAGACCCAATTAAAATCCTTGGTTTATATTTGGTTCTGGGGATTTTAATCTACTAAATTGGGAAACTGCAATTGATTTTTGGCAGTCTAAGGTTTCTTGCTGGAAGACTTGGACATAGTCCAAGAAGAAGAGGGTGACCTTAGCGAAGATGTTTTTGTTCCAGTTTTTCTGCACATGAACATGACAGCTGTCATTTTTAAAATCTTGGCCAAAGTGTCTTTTCTCACCTCTGGCATGGAATGACATTGTGATGATGAGGAATGATGCTATGGTGCGGATTTGAAACAATTACCAGCCAAACATTCATGACGAGGGCTCATAACAAGGCTATTGTGACAGTTTGGTTGCTGTTTTAGCTGCAGTGCTTCCATGGCAACATACTGTACATGTATGCATCTATGGAGGGATGAGACATGCAAATAAGGATATGATTATGGATCCATCATGTTCATGAGTTGAAGTAAACAAATGGCTATGTTAAAAATGTGGGGTTAAAAATAGCAAATTACCAAAATTAACAAGATGGCATAGTTAAATTTAAATGCATACACATAACCTCACCATTTTTACATATTTTGACCACAAATTTTCAACATAGAATTTGTATGACCCCTTCTCATGATCAAAGGTAAAGAAAATTTCCAAATAACACCCAAAAGGTGATTTCACCGAGTGAATGCAAAATTGCCTTTAGGGATGGATTTTCAAAATTACAGTGACATTGTCAATGAGGCGGGGTACTCAAAAGGCCATGTTGAAAACCGAGTGTCAAAAATCAGCAAAAATGGCCAAGTTATGCATCAACGTTGAAAATCCCAGCGAAATACATTGAATCACACTTGCCTTACTTTCTCATATTGCTGTCGATGGTTCCAGCAGCAAGGAGAAAAAAAGGATGATGACTTCAAAACCTCCCCATTTGTGAAGAATACTATGGAAATAAAACCATCCCTCATTGTCTTAATGATTTGTTTTTTTAACCAGAAAAAAGGATTTTCCCTGGCCATCCATGTTAATTTGGTACATTTCCCTGGTGTCTAGTGGTAACCTCTACCCTCCTATCACCATCCCGATATTTCTAAGTGTTTCCCCGATGTCTAGTGGCATCCCCACCCTCAGGTTTCAAATATATTTTGTAAGTATTTTCCCCAGTGTTCAGTGGTATCCCTCACTTTGCTGTGCCTAATCCTGTAAAGTATTTTTATCCCTGGTGTCTAGTAGCCCCCCAATCCTCCAATGCCTGTTGGCATCTACTTTATATTTGCCCTGGTGTCTAGTGGTTACTCCCCCAATCATCCCGTGTCCAAAGAATAGTACAATAAGAATACTACCTTCCCTCATTGGCTTAACAATTTTTTTTAGCCTGAAAATAAAAGTCCATCAGTGATGCTCACCAGCCCCACTACCTGATCTCCCACTATGGAACCACCACCCCACACCACCTGGACCCCCTCACTGCCTCACTCACCTAAACTCGTCCCAGGGTGAAGATCCACTCTCTGATTCAGGACACATCTTGCTGCTGGAACCAGTGGCTGCTGTATGATAGATAAGGTTGGAATACCACTCTGAAGAAAGGGGGGTTACTAGTGGGGTACCGCAGGGTTCAGTATTAGGACCGGTCCTCTTCAATGTCTTTATAAGCGACATTGCAGAGGGACTGGAAGGAAAAGTATGTTTCTTTGCAGATGATACAAAGATCTGCAACAGAGTTGATGCACAAGGTAGGGTGGAAAGGATGAAAAGGGACTTGGCAAGGTTAGAGAGAATGTTCAAATGTATGGCAGCTTAGATTCAATGCTAAGAAGTGCAAGGTAATGCACCTGGGAAACAAAAACCCAGGGGAAGAGTACCCAATGGGGGGTGAGATACTAACAACAACAAAAATGGAAAGGAACCTGGGGGTAGTCATATCAGATGACCTAAAGGTGGGAAAGCAATGTGAGAGGGCAGCAAGGAGGGCTGGGGGGATACTGGGATGCATAGGGAGAGGCATCACCAGTAGAAAACAGGAAGTTATTATCCCTCTGTACAGACCGCTGTTCAGACCCCATCTGGAGTACTGTGTGCAGTTCTGGAGACCCAGTCTTTGCAAAGACATAGACAGGATGGAAGCTGTCCAGAGGAGGGCAACTAAAATGGTGCAGGGTCTGCACTGGAAGACATATGAAGAGAGACTTAAGAAGCTTAATATGTATAGCCTCGAGGAAAGGAGGGAGAGGGGGGACATGATAGAAACTTTCAAGTACCTCAAGGGAATCAACAAAGTCCAAGAGGGTAGCATCTTTCAAAAAAAGAGGTGTGCAAGAACAAGGGGCACAATTTGAAGATAGAGGGGGGACAGATCAGAGGTAATTTAAGGAAGTATTTTTTCACAGAGAGGGTTGTGGATGCATGGAATGGCCTTCCGGAGGAGGTCGTGGAGTCAAAAACAGTGGTGGAATTCAAGCACGTATGGGACAGTCATAAGGCAATTCTAGAGGTGGGGGTAGGGAAAAGTAGGCTGCTGGTTAACTAGGATCTGCAGCTTATCCAGTAGCCAGGGAAATGGGCAGACTGGGTGGGCCAAGCGGTCCTTATCTGCCATCAAATTCTATGTTTCAATGTTTCTATGTTTCTATGTAAGGTAACTACGGCCCCATTGAATTACATTGAACCACAGTTACCTTACTTCTCATACAGCAATCGCCAGTTCCAGCAGCAAGATGTGGCCTCAATAAGAGAATGGATCTTCACCTTGGGTCCAGTTCAGGTGAATGACAGTGTGTGGGGGTGTCCATGGGGGTGATGGGTGGTGGGTGCACAGTTTGAGGTCTGGTGGAGGCTGGGCAAGCATCACCGAGGGACTTTTTTTTTAGATTAAAAAAAGTCATTACAACAATGAGGGACAATTTTATTATTATATTATTGATCTTTTTGTGTCTTTTTTTGCAATTTGTGAGAAAGGAACTCTCTGAAGATAGAGAGGGGAATGACTCAGGGGCAATGTGAGGAAGTATTTTTTCATGGAGAGGGTGGTAGATGCATGGAATGGCCTTCCTGAGGAGGTTGTGGGGTCAAAAACAGTGGAAGAATTCAAGATTGCATGAGACAGACATAAGGCAATTCTAGTTGGGGGTAGGAGGAAGTAGGCTGTTGGTCAACTAGGATCTGCAGCTTATACAATAGGAAGGGACATGGGCAAACTGGGTGGGTCAAGCAATCCTTATCTACCCTCAATGTCTATGTTTCTATGGGATGATGGGGGGTACCACTAAACACTAGGGCAAATATAAAGTAGATGCCAATGGGCATCAGAGGGTGGGGGCCCATTAGACACCAGGGATAAAAATACTTTATGGGGGTGTACCACTGGACACCAGGGAAATATTTAAGAAATATATATAAAACCTGAGGGTGGGGAGTGCCACTAGACACCAGGGAGACATGTAGAAAAATCAGGATGGTGATCGGAGGGTGGGGGCTACCACTAGACACCAAGAAAGTGTATCATATTAATGGAGCTAGCCAGGGGAAATCCTTTTTTATGTCTTTTTTTCACAATTTGCGAAAAAGGAACTCTCATTTTGGCAAACTATGAAACAGGATCCTTTGTCGAGTCTGTTGTTTTGCAATTTTCGAAAAAGGAAGCCAGAGCATGAAAAAAGACATGAAACAGGATTTGAACATGTTACAAAAACACATTTGCAAGTCATTTAAAAAAAAATTTACTCCAGAATCCTCTGAAACATGTCCCAGTTACCAGAACACATATGTTGATTTGTAGTGAACCCATTACTTTTTGAGTTATTTACTTTTGTTTCCATCACTAAATGAAAACAAGATGACGACAGCTTGAAAAAAGATAGATTCCCCATTTGCAACAAAGGATCACCCATTTGAGACAAAAGTTTACCCACCTGCAACAAGAAATCCTTTGTCAAAGCTCATATCAAACTGGAAAGTAAAATTCCCATAGGAAATAATGGGAAACTTTAAAATGAAATAACTTTGAAACCTTCAAAAAGGAACATCTGTGACCCAAGACCTGCAATATAAAAGCTAGAAATGTCAGACCAAAATCCCAAGACTTTTTTGCGCTGCAGTGTGATAAAGAAATGGAAAAGAAGTCATTTTCAAATTTTTTCACACTCCATATCTCCACACCCCAGCATTTGACCAGAACGTAAGTCAACACATCAAGAGACCTTCGGTCCCTGATGGTGCATGCAAAGTTTCATGAATATCAGTTCAAAAGTTGTCAAGTTATTAAAGTTCAAATTCTGAATTTAACATTGTAATGTCCATTCAACCCAAACTATAGGGGTATGGCTGTGCCCCTATAACATATTATAGAGGCGTGGTTGCACCCCTATTGTTAGGGTTGAGTACCCTGTTTAATGTTAAACCTCAAATTTTGCATATTAATTTCTTTGTCCTTGTTTGGTGAAATGAGCTGAAATTTTATATGTTTTGTCTAGGAGGCAAGGACTTGATGTGTGGAAATTTGTGTTATGGCAGCTTGTGTGGTTTCTGAGATCCACATGTGTAATTTTTAGCAAAAAACCTTTTTCCTATACTTAATGTGTTTTTTTCTTGCTCTCACCTACAGCCTACATGGAATGGATTTTTTTCCCCAAGCTTGCGGGGGAAATGTATCATGTCCCAAAGTAGTGCCTTTGACAGGTCTGGTAAAAAACATCTAAGGTTTCCCAACGTATAAGTGTTTTAATTTTAATATTTTATGACCTGCACATGCACAGTACATAGATACATAGATGTTGTCAGCAGATAAGAGCCTTGTGGCCCATTCAGTCTGCCCTATCCTTTCTAATGCTAAAGTTACCCTAGATGCTACAAGTCCTCCCCCTTTTGCCCTAGCTTGATAATTCCCAAGTACTTATCCCATACATTCTTGAATCCCTGAACCATGGCTGCCCCAACCACTTCCTTGGGGAGACTATTCCATCTCTCCACCACTCTTTCAGTGAAGTAGAACTTCCTCAAGTTCTCGCTACATTTTCCCCCTTTTAGTCTCATGCTGTGCCCACTTGTTCTGCTATTTCCCTTCATGTGAAAGATTCTTCTCTCTGGTACCCTGTTGATCTGCTTTAAATACTTGAAGGTCTCTATCATGTCCCTTCCTTTCTCTCCTTTCCTCCAGGCAGTACATTTTGAGAGCTCTGAGTCTCTCCTCATATGGCTTATGTTGCATCCTGGACACCATTTTTGTCGGCCTCCTCTATACCGTCTCCACCCTGTCTATGTCTTTTTGGAGATGCGGCCTCCAGAACTGAACACAGTATTCCAGATGAGGCATTAGTAGGGAGTTGTACAATGGTATCACCACCTCCCTCCTTTTACTTGTTATACCCCTCCCTATGCTCCCTAGTATTCTGTTAGCCTTTCTGATTGCTTTGTTGCACTGTTTAGCCACTTCAAGGTTGTCTTCTATGACTACCCCTAGATCCCTTTCCTCTGTGGTGGCCTCCAGTGTTACCCCGTTTAGTTCATACTTGAACCTAGGATTCCCTTTCCCTTGGCGCATAATCTTGCACTTTTTTGCATTGAAACCCAACTGCCATTCCTTGGACCAGTTTTCTAGCCTCTTCAGATCTCTCCTCAATTTGTCTATACATTCCTGTGTATCTACCCTGTTACATAGCTTTTTATCATCTGTGAACAGGCTAACCCTCCCTTCTAGACTCTCTGCAATATCGCTTATGAAAACATTGAAGAGCACTGGTCCTAGCACTGATCCCTGGAGTACACCACTTGTTACCTGTCCCTCCTGTGAGCTAACCCCATTTACCACCACTCTTTGTGTTCTGTTACACAATCAGTTTCTAACCCACGTGACCACCTCTGTCCCCCAGATTTGCCAGCTTGTGGATTAATTTCATGCATGGGTCTGTGTCAAAAGCTTTCCTGAAGTCCAGATTGGCCACATCTATCGCTCTACCCTGGTCTATTTCCTTTGTCACCCACTCAAAGAAATCAGTCAATTTGGTCTGGCATGACCTTCCTGCTGTGAATCTGTGTTGCCTTGGGTCCAGCAGCCCTTTGGTCTCTAGGTAGTCCACCAGCCTTTCTTTAAGCAGGGTTTCTATTATTTTACCTATTATTGAGGTCAATTTGACTGGGTGGTAGTTTCCTGCTTCCTACTTGCTACCACTTTTATGAAGTGGCACCACCTGTGCCCTCCTCCACTTCTCCAGAACCATGCCTGATTACAGTGGTCCACTGAACAGCTTAGCCAGTTCCTCCCAGAGCTCCTTTAGGATCCTTGGGTGTATCCCATCTGGCCCCATAGTTTTAGCCAACAAAGCCATTCTAGTTCTCTTTTAGCTCTGTCCTCTGAAAAAGATCTAATGTCCACCCCTTCCCCATGTTTGCCCTTCTCCATTAATAGGGAACCATCCCCACTGTTTTCTTCAGTGAATATGGAGGCAAAGTATATGTTGAGGATGGTTGCCTTGTCAATGTCTTTCTCCACTACCCTGCCTCCCTCTTCCCTAAGTCTCACAATCCCCCCCATCTTCCTCCTCTTTCCAATATATCTAAAGAATGCCTTCCCTCCTTCCTTTACTGATTTTGCTAGCTTTTCTTTGGTTTTGGCTTTTGCTGCCCTTACTGCCTTGTTCACGTCCCTTCATTTTTTCAAGTATTCTCACCTGTCCTCCTTGCTTTGTGTTGCCTTGTACCTCAGAAATGCCAGCTTTTTTCTCTCTTACTAGCTCTGCTATTCAACTCGAGAACCACAGTGGTTTTCTCTTTCTTTTTCTCTTGCTGCAGGGCCTGGTGCAATGGTTTGCTACTAGGTGCAGAACTTCCCTTATCTTATCCCACGCTTCCACCACTCCCCTTATGTCATCGTATCTCTGCATAGCCTTCCTAAATTCATCCTTCATCTTACCAAAGTCTGTCCTCCTGAAACCCAGGATTCTAGTCCTTATGTGGCAAACCTCCTGTGACATCATTATGATGAACTCCAGAGCTCAATGGTCACTAGGGATAATGTTCCGTGGTGAAAGTAAAAATTTGATGCCACCAATGTTGTTTTTTGGTTTCGTGACACCTAATTGGCAGGGTACCAAACATTTGTGGTGCTGTGCCAACCGCCATCTTATTGATTTTGCCACAAACTGACAAATTTGGAATATACAAAAAAACTGCTGAGATATTTAAAAACAAACATCAGAACCTAGCTAAATGGAACCCATTCAGCTAGATTCTGATGTTTATTTTTTTAATATTGTGCCCACTAATATGTTTTCTGGGCACCCAAAATCCCAGGTGCCTACTGTAGCTTAGCAAGAGGGGTGCTCCCCCAGCATTCTCTGTATGAGAACACCGGGAATTTATTGACTTCTGCTGCCACAGCTGAAGTCCTGCTGCTGGCTGCAGTGTTAGCTGTGAACCACCCTTTTTCCTGGGTGTCTAGTGTGACCCCCCCCCATCTGCTGATTATTTTCCCTGGTCTCTAGAGTCATCCCCCACCCTCCGATTGCCACTTTGACAATGTAGCTTATATAACAATTTAGATTAGACTAGACTTTTGTGCACATAGGGTCAGTGATCAGGGACCGGGGGAAGGACCACTGCACTATGGAAAATTATTACTACACATAGTGTAAGCGATCAGGTTGGGGGAGGGCACCACTACACTATGGCAAAATATTGCAACATATCGAGTTGGCGATCAGTGACCAGGAAGTGGGGACGGACCACTACACTATGGATTATTCTTTTTCATGGGGACGGAGATCAGAGAACAGGGAGGAGGGGCACTAAACCACCAGGGAATGCGGTTGCATGGGGCATGGGCTGGTGGGGAGCCACAATAAGTCATCCACAAGTCATGTAAATGGGCCCATAATGGGCATGCTAATTATCAATAGTGCCTTGCATGCCCAATGGACTCATTTGCATGGCTACTTTAGTGAATAGAGAGCTTGTGTGCACAATTGTTGCCAGTCCATTCACCTAGCTGGTTGTGGGGGCAGTGCTACCGGGGTTCCTGGTGCTTTTTCTGGGTTAGAGATGCCCCTGCCTGCCCTTTTTCACAGTTTGTGCAACACGCTATCCAACTGTGAATAGCAAGATTGCCCCACAGCACAAATGTGGGGTGCAGTGCAATCCTTTGCGCAACACTTTGCCTTTTTTAGTGAATCCTAACCCAGATTAATTCTTGTTGTAGTGGATCGAGGCACTACATTTGTAAAACTCTAATCATAGATCTCTGTGTTTTTCATGAAATTATGTATAGTAGCTTAAGGTACAAACATTATTTTACAATAGAAACATAGAAACATAGAATTTGACAGCAGATAAGGACCGCTTGGCCCACCTAGTCTGCCCATTTTCCTACCTAACAGATAAGCTGCAGATCCTAGTTAACCAACAGCTTACTTCCTCCTACCCCCCACTAGGACTGCCTTATGTCTGTGCCATGCATTCTTGAATTCCCCCACTGTTCTTGACTCCACAGCCTCCTCAGGGAGGCTGTTCTGTGCATCCACAACCCTCTCTGTGAAAAAATACTTCCTCACATTACCTCTGAGCCGTCCCCCCTCTATCTTCAAATTGTGACCCCTTGTTCTTGCACATCTCTTTTTCTGAAAGATGCTACCCTCTTGGACTTTGTTGATTCCCTTGAGGTACTTGAAAGTTTCTATCATGTCCCTCTCTCCCTTCTTTCCTCAAGGGTATACATATTAAGCTCCTTTAGTCTTTCTTCATATGTCTTCTGGTGCAGACCCTGCACCACTTTGGTTGCCTTCCTCTGGGCAGCCTCCACTCTGTCTATGTCTTTGCGGAGATGAGGTCTCCAGAACTGCACACAGTACTCCAGATGGGGTCTCACCAACTGTCTGTACAGAGGGATAACAACTTCCTGTTTTCTACTATTGATGCCTCTTCCTATGCATCCCAGTATCCCCCCAGCCTTCCTTACTGCCTTCTCACATTGCTTGCCCACTTTTAGGACATCTGATATAATTACCCCAGGTCCCTTTCCATTTTTACTGTTGTCAGTATCTCACCCCCCCATTGTGTACTCTTGCCCTGGGTTTTTGTTTCCCATGTGCATTACCTTGCACTTCTTTGCATTGAATCTGAGCTGCCATACATTTGACCATTCCTCCAACCTTGCCAAGTCCCTTCTCATCCTTTCCACTCCATCTTGTGTATCAACCCTGTTGTAGATCTTTGTGTCATCTGCAAAGAGACATACTTTACCTTCCAGTTCCACTGCAATGTCACTTATAAAGACATTAAAAAGGACCGGTCCCAGTACTGAACCCTGCGGTACCCCACTAGTAACCCTCCTTTCTTCACTGTGTACTCCATTTACTACTACCCTTTGCGTCCTGTTGTCTAGCCAATTTTTATCCAGGCTACCACCTTGGGGCCTCCAAGGCTGGCTAACTTTGTATTAATCTTTGTGTGGGACTGTATCAAATGCCTTGCTAAAATCTAGGTAGGCCATGTCCACAGCCCCTCCCTGGTCTACTACTTTGGTCACCCAATCAAAGAAATCTATTAGATTCATCTGACATGACCTTCCCATAGTGAATTCATGCTGCCTTGGGTCCTGTGCCCCACTGGCCTCTAGGTACTCAACAATTCTTTCCTTCAGAAGTGATTCCATCATTTTCCCTACCACTGAGGTCAAACTAACTGGTCTGTAGTTTCCTGCCTCTGTCCTGCTCCAACTTTTGTGAAGAGGAATCACATCTGCCCTCCTCCAGTCCTCAGGTACCACCCCATCCTCCCATGATTTGTTAAAGAGAGTAGTCATCGGTGTCACTAGTTCTACCCTTAGTTCTTTTAGAATTCTTGGGTGAATCCCATCAGGCCCCATTGCTTTGTCCACCTTCAATTTTATTAGTTCTTTCAGAACCCTTTCTTCTGTAAATGGACTGGTAATTTCCTATCTGACTTTTTAGCTGTAGCAACTGATAAGCTATGATGCTGATATAACATATCAAACCCAACAGGGCAAAGGGGAGTATTTATTAAGACCAAACCTCAGAATTCTGACACCCAGGATCCTGAGTTCAGGAGCCCAACTCAGCTGTTTTACTGACGTCAGGAATCCCTACAGTGGATCCTGACATGTTTTCTGTGATGTGTGTTTTTTTGGTGTTCCATGTATTTTTGTTTATTTATTATGATTTTTTGTGTGGTTTTCCTTTATTTTCTGTGTGTTTGTGGGGAGGTGTTTGGTACATTACTGTATGCAGGGAGGTGCTTTTGCATAGGGAACATCCATAAAGTTGTGCTGTGGGCTATAGAGCAGAGATATTCTGCTACTGTGCAGTGCTTTTATTGGCTATGATGCGTTGAATTTTGTCTTCTCTCTGGGTGTAACTGCATCAGAGTGGAGATTTGGGTTGTCCTCTAGTGATGCTTTCACGTGTGGTATCTGTGCGTTGTTGCTCACTATGGATCTCTCTGGTTATCATGTGGATCCTGACATTAGCTTTTCACAGGAAGGAATTTAGCCATCTATACCAGGTTTCCATGTTGTTTTGAGTTCTGAGTATCATTGTGCTGTAATGTTGAGGATGGACCACAATGGGGGCGGAAACAGTGATAGGTATCTTGCTGAACTTGTTCTCTTCATGTTGGGACAGAGTTTTCCAAGCACATCATTTTCTTCAAACCTGCTTTGTAGGGGCTCAGTTGATAGTGGCATTTCAGTTTTCAATTGCTGAAATGCTTGCAGAATTTCTCAGGGAGGCAGGTACTCTAGTGCAACGATTTGCCTGATTTTGAGGCTAAAGTCTGGATTTGTGCCATATTCTGTAGCTAAACCAAGACTTAATACCTTCCTCCATACAATTTGTCCAGAGTGAAAAAGACATCCCTTATTGTTTGAATTAGGAAATTCCTGCTATGGTGTGTTAACAGATGCCCATTCAAAATCTGTGATTATTGTCAGAGGAGCAAGTGAGCACTGTTGTTCATCTGTCAGTTCATGTAGGTCCTGAAAAAACTGTAGATAGCATTCTTGCAGTTTAGATATCATAACAGTATTTGCAAATGGTAATATTCTACTATTTTCATCTGGACCTACAGGTGCATGGATGCTATAAAATTGGCTAAATAGTTTAGGTACAGTTTTAAATGTACCATCCAATATCAACTATTTTACTTTCTGTATGTCCAAGATGTTATTGTTGGTAATAAATATTAGCTATGTTTGGTCTCCAGTTGTTGATGTTTTTCCCTAGAATGCTTGTCCATTGACTTGGGCTAGGTTGTCTGGTATGTTTATGGACTCAGTGGGTAATTCTTTTCATCTAGCCCTGTTTATCACTTGAAGCAGAGCCTTTCTGCTAAGCATGTTTTGCCTAATTTCTGGTTTGAGAGCAATGGTTTCAGTTTGCAGTGGTTGCGATGGATTCACAGTGGATGTCTGTGCCTTAAATTTTAGGGATGTGAGCATGTTGGTGATTAGGGCTTTTGTAGGGTTGGGAGCATGATTGTGATCATTCTGTTTGAGAAGGTGGTGTTGTCCATTCTGCAGTATGGTCACCCCTTATCCCAGGCAGTTTTTTCATTGGTGATATTCACAGCTCTAGTAATATTTCTCACCCCTGCTGCTCTCCTGTATGAGGAGATACCCTGTAAGTTTATTTTATGCTTCCCTTTCTTGGATGGCACAACAGGACAGATGTCCATGTCTCTGGTTTGTCTGCTGTGCAGTTTTTGTTCCATGCCTAATGTTTGCTCTATGCAACTTCGCTGCTCACTTTTTATTTCTCAAGGTTTGGGAACTGTGATTACTGTGACACCATGTGCTTTAGTATCTTAGCTCTTGCAACTACTGTATTACAATCCCTGTGATTTCAACCCTTATGAACTGTTGTACCTGTACTCACCTCACAGGTGCAAGTCTCTAAATTGTGCATGACTAACTGATTCATAAACTGGGGGGTTTGGGGGGGCAAAGCTCACCGCATACACACAACAATATACTGTTTGCTCTAATCTGTGTACTTCAGCAGTAGTTCTGTTGGGCTCTTGGGGTCGGGATCTTAGCATAATCAATATCATGTCTGTCAGTAATTCAGACTATATTGTGTATCGGGTTTATGAATGTCAGTCGGGCAAATGTAGTATATCCAGACAAAGTCCTACAGTATGTGTTGTAATTGTTTACTGAGACATTGTGTATTCTGCCATTGAAATAGAAAGTTAAATGAAGTTGCTTGCTGAAAAAGAAACCTCTACACAGATCTTTTTGTCTTTTGCAAAAAGGCTGATCTTACTCCTAATCCCATCCGATTTGTGAGCAATTAAGATGTTAAATAACACTGGTCCTTGTACTGAGCCTTGTGGGAACCCACTGGTTACAGCTATAGGAGGGATAGGCCTATGCCCCAGGGGAAAGGCAGGGTGGGAACAGGGTGTCTGGGGGTAATGGATAGGGAGATCCCAGTGAACAGGGTGTTGGAGGGCCTTGTGTCCCTGTGGGTGGATAAGGTGCCAGGACCAGATGGCATGCATCCAAGAGTCGTGAATGAGTTGGTGGAGGTCCTGGTGGGACCTCTGGCAGACATGTTCAACACCTCCCTAGGGACTGGGTGCATGCCTCAGGACTGGAGGATGGCACATGTGGTTCCCTTCCATAAGAGTGGGCCCAAGGATGAACCAGGTAACTACAGACTGGTTAGCCTTACCTCCATCATGGGGAAGTTAATGGGAGACTATCCTTAAAGAGGGGTTCTTGATCTCTTTGGAGGAGAATGATCTCCAGGATGATAGGCAATATGGGTTTGTCTCTGGCAGATCCATCCAGACAAACCTGGTTGACTTTTTTGACTGGGTGACAAGGGCAATCAATAGGGGCCATGTGATGGATGTCCTGTATCTGGACTGCAGCAAGGTCTTTGACTTGGTGTCACATGGAAGGTGGACTAGTAAGCTAAGAAACCTGGAAGCAGGGGATAAACTGGTTGGATGGGTTTGGAGCTGGCTTCAGGACAGACAGCAGAGGTTTAAATTCCTGGGAAAACAAACCCTACAATCACCATGGTTCTGAAGAACTGTACTATACTACATTACATTAACTGATATTCTGAAGTTGTGTAGCAAACCTAACTCTCACATTTTATTTTGTTACAATTAATGCTAGCCCTTTTAAAAGGTTACTTCATACCAGATGAGTAGAAGTCTGGATTGACAATGCTTGGCCTTCAGCAAATAGAGGAAACCGTCTGTTGTTATGGAATTTAGCAAATCAAGCTGCACAGCACAGCAAGCCAAACACAGTGTTTAAAAATAACTTTTATGATGCTCTCACTCAAAGGTGAGACATACTGTACCAAATGCCATGGCGTCTGGATATAAGGTACACTTAGCTTCACACTCACACTTAATGCAGTGGTTTAAATTCCAGTAAAAGCAAACATAAAATCACTAAGGTTCTTAGGAATTGAGTCATAATAACATTAACTGTTTTTTTCTGAAACTGTGTAGCAATCCTAGCATTCATTTAACATAGTTTTATACAATTAATTTCATCCCATTAACAGGTTATTTAATACCAGATGAATAACTAATTATTTATTAACAATGCTGCACTTCAGCAAATAGATGAATACAACCTGTTTTCATGACATTTTAGCAAACCAATGTGTACAGCACAGCAAATCAGAAGTAGTGTTTTACAATAATAAGTTAGAGACCCTCATTCAGAGGTAAGCCATACATAGTTTCAAATGCGTACCTTAAATATAGGTTGAAGAAATTCCATTGTGTCACACTTCATAGGAAAATATAACAAACATTATTGCATTCACAAAAATTAGGCAGCCTGCAAAGGGAACCTTTGAAGCAGGTGAGCATTTGTCTTTGGGCCCTTTCCCTTGATGCATGGGGAAAGATTTGGTAGCTACAAGAGGGCAGAAATAGGAACAAGGAAAAGGTTTATGATTGTGACTTAAGGTCGCCCAGGGATGGGGGGAGCTTTGAGCCAGAGGGAAGGAGCAAGAGGGGTATATATGGGCCAGCACACGGAAGCATAACCCATTTCATTTCTTCACGCTGGATGGAATTAATGCCCATCCACCCTCATAAAAGAAGGGTACAGAAGGACTTGGAGATTTAGGTAGTGAACCTTGTTATCCCAATGGAGGTGGTCACCCTATCAGTCTAGGAGGTATTTTCCTGTTTTTTCCTAAATGGTTTTCTTGGGTTTTCACTTTGTCTGTAAGGGAAGCTGGATAGGAATTAGAATGTGCACATCACAGTCATGTAAGTGTGGTGGCATGGTAGTCTTGCAAGAAGTATACAAAAGGGGTAATAAGGTGAATTTGTTTCTGACACAGATGAGAACCTCCTAAGGCTGGCAGGAAATGAGGCCCCAATGAATGGGAGCTGTATGAAACAGTCAGGGGATAGCCTCTTTGGAACTGGCATGCATGCCAAGTGCCTCCAATGGGGAGAGGCAAATGTCAAACAGATCTGAAGTCATCCCTTATGCCTTGGAGGCTGTTGTCCTTTCAGAGGTCATGCCCTTTGGGAAATGGTGAATCTGCCTGGATGGCCCGTTTTCAGGTAGGAGGACAGACCTGTTGATGGTGTTTTATTTTATTTATTTCAGTTACTGAATTACAACCTTTGAGCCAGAGGCTCTTTTACAAAGGCTCCAAGTCAAAGAACTAATACAATACATAAGACAAACAGTTAGAAGATTCAACAGAATGGCATTATTACAGGTCAGAGTGGGAGATGTTGTACAGCACAAGCTGGTACAAATTACACAATCTCCTCAAGTACACAGTGTGTTAGAGACAGGAAATCATAATAAACAGGAAGTCATATATCAGTAATTTGCTGTAGTCAAATTGTTACATTGCTAAGTGCAGTTGGAGAGAAAGTAGCAGCCATCAGTGGCATTGTCAGGGGGAGTTGGGTAGGGGTGAGTGGAGTTAGTATAAGGGAGTGGTGTGAGGTAGCACTCAGAGGTAGCGTTGTCATAGAAGAGTGCAATTGGGTAAGAGGGGTGGAGGGTTCTTGTGATCTGACTGCAGAGAATCTGGATGGGCATAGGAAGAAGGAGGGGAGTGAGGGTGGAGTGGAAAGGATTGGTTAAGGGGCATAATGTGGAGAAAAGGGGAGAGGAAGGGAGAGGAGGAAGACAGTGGTAGTAAGCCAAGTGCACAGGAGGCATGACTAGTAATTAAGTGATGAAGTCACAGTGATTGGCTCTGCCCAGAATGGTACAGAGGTCTTTTTAAAATGGGCCAATTTTTTCATGTTGTAAGAGAGTTGGGGGCAGGTCATTCATCCATTTGTGGTCCTCAATAGGAGATGGAACACTGAGCAAAGGAAGTTCTTTTAAATGGGACTTGTTGTATGCCCTTAGCTGAGCTTCTAGTAGTTTTGGAGGTTAAGTTACGTTGGAATAATGTTCCCGTAGATTTATGCATTTATTTATTGAAATGTTTCACCAGGAAAGACACACTGGGCAACAAGATGCTCATCTCACAATGTGACCTGGGGGGGGGGAGGGTTACAGTTAGAGGACAATAACAGGCAGTGTAACATGGAATTATAGCTTACACTGTACAAGGCATTACAACAACTTTTACGTTACAGTTAGGTTACATACATTTAGGTTACATTTTCCATGATGGTACAGCATAAATTGAGGTTAAAACAAGATTGGGTTTCAACACCCATAATACTCAATAGAGACAAGACATTTGGCAATGAGAACATAGGCAATTAAGCGCAGTAAGAAAGGCAGAAGTGCAGCTGTTAAAGATATAAGCCAGCATTCATAGTAATAGCTAAGCGCCACTGGTCAGGCCCTTGGGGGGTGGAGGGGTAGGTGGGGGGCCACAAGGGAGTACTGAAGTGGGAAGGGAGTCAGAGGATGAGTGGGGGAGGGGGAATGGCCATCAGGGAATGGGAAGCATAGAGGAGGAGTAAGGGACATGGTATCAGGCACAGGAGCAGTTTACCACATTGTGGTTGGTGGGGAAGGATTGTGGATAGTGAATGCATGGAGGAGGATTGATGAATTTGGTGTGGGCGGTCATGCCAGAGTTTAGGGAGGCAGTAGGAGAAGGTGGCTTGGCCCGCTGAGGTCCGTTGTTGAGGGATTGTCAGTTGTCGGGAGTCAGTTGATCTGAGGGTAAAAGAGGGGGCTGGTGGAGAAGATGGAGAGGAGATAAGGTAAAGTGGGAAGAAGTCATGCCAGAATTTCAACACAAATTTAATGCTGTGGAGTAGAAATGCAGCGAAATTAAATTACGCCTGTGAAGTGAATGCGAATTGGCCACTTTGTGTTATCATAATGCTATGCGAAGTGGCCATTGAAAAGTGCTCACTTTGCTTTGTTAATATGACTCCGCGTTGTTATTCCGTCTTAATGCGAAGTAAGGTGGAATGACAACAATTTAGGTACTTTAGGCAGCCCCCCCCAACACACATCACATGGCTTGCAGTACTGTAAGTCACATGCTTTAGCCAGGCAGAAAGGAAATGAGTCATACAAGCAGATACTCTCACTTTCTTCTTTGCAGAGATAGAAGGAGGAAGCATTTTGTGTAGGAGAGGAGAGTTTGTTATTAATTTCTTTCTTGAGCAAATTCCAAAAACCCAAAAGCTTTTTTAAAAGCTAATTCTTTAGTTTTTTTTGTACTGTTTTTTCAGTTCTTTTTGGTGACCCAATTTCTTTGTTTTATAAGTTTTGTTTTGTGTGTGTGTGTGTGTGTGTTTGTGTGTGTGTGTGTGAAGTTGCTCGTTGCATCGGAGATAGAAGGACTGTTTTTTTTGTGTGATGGACCAGGGACAGTATGTGGCTCTTGGCTGGATGAGAGTGAGCATGCATGGGGGTCATAGCTGGGTGATGTTGGACCACTCCAGACTCTTTGGTCCTGCCTCCCCCCTCCAGAAGCTGCAGCACCACCAGTGCCACCACCACATCTACTAAGTCTGCCACCACCACCACTATCACCAGTAGTAGCTGCAGAAGTTCCAGCTGTACCACCTCCACAGCAGTAGGTGGAGCCCCAGGTGCATGACCATACTGCGGCACTACATCTGCCCCTCCTGTGCCTAGTCCCCCCCAACAGCTCCCCAGTTTGGCAGTATTTCAACTGTGTTGGGGGGGACTTCAGCCTTGTGTTGGGTCTGCTTTGTGGTGTGCTGGTGTGCCATGGCCTCTGGGGGACACATCTGGGGACTGAGGTCCAGTGCACAGATATGTTGAACCACCACAAGGTGGAGTGGCAGGCTGCCACCGAATGGGCCAGGCCTCCACCTTCTGGCCCTTCTGTGACAGTGGCAGAGGGTGCTTCTGTTGTGCATCGCTGCAGCAGGAGGAGGGCCACAGCAGCAGCTGCTCCACCACTACCGCCACCACTGCAGCCAGCACCACCCTCACCACCACCACTACCTGGTTTTCCCCCCGCACCAGTGGACTCCACAATGCCTGCAACGCAAGCAGACATAGCACTGTTGTGGGCTGCGGTGGAGGAAAATAACAAGAGGTGGGTGCTGTCCAGCAGCAGGGGGATCAGATAAAGCAACACCAGCTACAGATTGTGTTGATGTTCCATCTGCTGCTGGAACATCAGAGGATCCCCCATTAGCTTTTTTATTTTCAGCATTCCTCCCTCACTGCTGTAGTGTTTTGTCTTTTGTTTTTGTTTAATAACAGACAAAGGGAAGACCACAGTATTAGTTTAAAGGGAAGCAGTCAGCAACAGGAAGTCCCATCCCCTGCAAGGCTTACCCTCTGGTTAAGCCTTTTCAGTATGTTGCAGCATTTTTCTCGAACCGCAACATACTTTATTTTAATAAAGAAAAGTCAGCAATCCGGAAGCATGGCGGATACTATGGGGGCTCCATTATGTGTAAAGGTGCAATGGCGATGCACCATGCACTTCAATACAAAAGTATTGAAGCACATGGTGAATCTCCGCTGTACCTTTCCTTTACACATAATGGAGCCCCCATAGCATCCGGTCTGCCACACTTCCGGGTCACTGACTTTTCTTTATTAAAATAAAGTATGTTGCTCCATGAGATTTACACCACAACATACTTAAAAGGCTTAACCGGAGCTCCTGCTGCTGACTGCTTCCCTTTAAATATGCTGTATACATACACATACACATACAGTCGTACATGTTCCTTATTGCCCTGCTGTTATAATCCAGTGCCTTAGTAATGTTTTCTTTCTGTTGTGGAGTGGTTGTGGAAAAGCTGGTGTGAGCAGTGCAAGTATGATGTGCTAAATTGTGTGCAGTCAGTGTTGTTTCCTGTGTGTGTGTGTGTGTGTGTGTGTGTGTGTGTGTGTGACATCAAACATTGTGCAGCTTCTTGCAAACATATATTGCTGACATATGGCATTGTTTATGGTATAAAGAATAGCGATAAGAATAACGTATATTTTATTGACATCATCATCATCACTGGACTAAGTGATACAATATTTTTTCAGAAGTGTCTGGCCAGAGTGCACCTTAGTCACATACTGCACACATGACTTTTAGGAGAGCATGTGTTTTTGTGCTATGATCTCTGCAAACTCATGTGTGCATTGTGAGTGACTGAGGTGCACAGTGACCCGATACCTCTGAAAAAATATCATATCACTTACTCGACTGGCGCTGATGGTACAAATAAAATATACATAACATATTCTTTCTTATCTGTATTCTTGAGATACTACAACATGTCACACTATATATATATGTTTGCCCGAGGCTGGACAATGTCTACACACACAGGAAAAAACACTGACAGCACACATGCAGTTTAGAACAACATACTTGCACTGCTCAGATATGCTTTTTGTAAAACACTTAAAATCATGAGTCCAGACACAAAGTAAACATTACTGAGGCTCCAGAAATATTTCTTTTTTTGAAATAGACATTAAAGCAGCAGTGCAACAATCTGGTCAAAATTTTAACATATACTTTTTTATGCTATTTTACATTACCTCACATAACAATATTTAATCAAAAACAGTTGCAAATAGTGATGAAAATCTTGTCAGAGCCATATTAAAAGGCATGCTTGATTTTTTATTCAGACATGAGAAAAAGTAGTAAAGCAGACAGAAATTGTAAAAAGAAGGGTATCATACAAGTCAGAAGGTAGCTAGTGGTGGGCAATGTAAAATAGCATAAAAAAGTATTGATCAAAATTTTTACCACATTGTTGCACTGTTGCTTTAATTTATAATTTAAATATGACAGTATGTGCTCACAATCACAACACACAAAACAAAACTGTCTTGTGTCCAGAAAATCGCCAAGTGCTGAGGAAGTGAAATTGGAATGTTACACCACATGCAAAGTCCCCCAGAATGTATTGTGCAGTCACTCATGTGTGCAGTGGTCACACAGAGTCCCCAGAATTTTTCAGCATCCCAAAAATGCCTCTGTCATATGTCCAGAAAATTCCCAAGTGCCGAAAAAGTGAAATGGGAGCATTACACCAAATTCAATGTCCCCCATAATGTATTACGCAGTTACTCATGCACGCAGTGGTCACACAGAGTCCCCAAAATTTTTTTGCATCGCCAAAATGCATCTGTCTTATGTTCAGAAAATTCCCAAGTACTGAGGAAGTGAAATGGGAGCATTACACCACATGCAAAGTCCTCCTGAATTTATTGCACAGTCACTCATGCACACAGAGGTAACACAGAGTCCACAGAATTTGTCTGCATTCCCAAAATGTATCTGTCTTATGTCCAGAAAATTCAAAACTGCTGAGGAAGGGAAATGGGAGCATTAGGCCACATGCAATGTCCCCCAGAATGTATTAAGCAGTTACTCATGCATGCAGTGGTCACACAGAGTCTGCAGATTTTTTTGCATTCCCAAAATGCATCTGTCTTGTGTCCAGAAAATTTCCAAGTGCTGAGGAATTGAAATGGGAGCATTACACCACAGACAATGTCCCCCAGAATGTACTACACAGTTACTCATGCACGCAGTTGTCACAGAGACCCCAGAATTTTTCTGCATTCCCAAAATGTATCTGTCTTGTGTCTAGAAAATTCCCAACTGCTGAGGAACTGAAATGGGAGCATTACACCACATGTAATGCCCCCAAAATTTATTGTGCAGTCACACATACACACAGTTGTCACAGAGTCCCCAGAATTTTTCTGCATCCCCAAAATCTAACTGTCTTGTGTCCAGAAATTCCCCAAGTGCTGAGGAAGTGAAATGTGAGCATTACACCACATGCAAAGTCCCCCAGAATGTATTGTGCAGTCACCCATGCATGCAGTGGCAAAACAGAGTCCCCAGAATATTTCTGCATCCCCAAAATGCATCTGTCTTGTGTCCAGAAAATTCCCAAGTACTGAGAAAGTGAAATGGGAGAATTATACCACATGCAAAGTCCCCAAGAATGTATTAAACAGTTACTCATGCATGCAGTGGTCACACAGAGTCTGCAGATTTTTGCATTCCCAAAATGCATCTGTCTTGTGTCCAGAAAATTTCCAAGTGCTGAGGAATTGAAATGGGAGCATTACACCACAGACAATGTCTCCCAGAATGTACTACACAGTTACTCATGCACGCAGTGGTCGCACAGAGTCCACAGAATGTTTCTGCTTCCCCAAAATGTATCTGTCATGAGTCCAGCAAATTCCCAAGTGTTGAGAAAGTGAAATGGGAGCATTACACCACATGCAATGTCCACCATAATGTATTATGCAGTTACTCATGCACACGCAGTGGTCATACAGAGTCCCCAGAATTTTTTTGCATCACCAAAATGCATCTGTCTTATGTTCAGAAAATTCCAAAGTACTGAGGAAGTGAAATGGGAGCATTACACCTCATGCACAGTCCCCCAGAATTTATTGCACAGTCACTCATGCACACAGGGGTCACACAGAGTCAACAGAATTTTTCTGCATTCCCAAAATGTATCTGTCTTACGTCCAGAAAATTCAAAACTGCTGAGGAAGTGAAATGGGAGCTTTAGGCCACATGCAATGTCCCCCAGAATTTATTGTGCCATCACGCATGCACGCAGTAGTCACACAGAGTCCCCAGAATTTTTATGCATCCCCAAAATGTATATGTCTTGTGTCCAGAAAATCTCCAAGTGCTGAGGGAAATGAAATGGGAGCATTACACCACATTCAATGTCCCCAGAATTTATTGTGCAGTCATGCATGCACGCAGTTGTCACAGAGTCCCAAGAATTTTTCTGCATTCTCAAAATGTATCTGTCTTGTGTTTAGAAAATTCCTACTGCTGAGGAAGTGAAATGGGAGCATTACACCACATGTAATGTCCCCAAAATTTATTGTGCAGTCACACATACACGCAGTTGTCACAGAGTCCCCAGAATTTTTCTGGATCCCCAAAATGTATCTGTCTTGTGTCCAGAAATTCCCCAAGTGCTGAGGAACTGAAATGTGAGCATTACACCACATGCAAAGTCCCCAAGAATGTATTGTGCAGTCACCCATGCATGCAGTGCAGCCATGAGTCTCAGAATATTTCTGCATCCCCAAAATGCATATGTCTTGTGTCCAGAAAATTCCCAAGTACTGAGAAAGTGAAATGGGAGAATTACACCACATGCAAAGTCCCCCAGAATGTACTTACGCAGTTACTCATGCATGCAGTGGTCACACAGAGTCTGCAGAATTTTTCTGCATTCCCAAAATGCATCTGTCTTGTGTCCAGAAAATTTCCAAGTGCTGAGGAATTGAAATGGGAGCATAACACCACAGGCAACGTCACGCAGAATTAATTGAGCAGTCGCTCATGCACGCAGTGGTCACACAGAGTCCCCAGAATTTTTCTACATACCCAAAATTTATCTGTCTTGTGTCCAGAAAATTCCCAAGTGCTGAGAAAGTGAAATGGGAGCATTACACCACATGCAATGTCCCCCAGAATGTATTACACAGTTAGTCATGCATGCAGTGGTCAAACAGAGTCCCCAAAGTTTTCTGCATCACCAAAATGCATCTGTCTTGGGTCTACAAAGTTCCCAAGTGCTGAGAAAGTGAAATGGGAGTGTTACAAATCATGCACAATAACCCAAAATGTATTGCACAGTTTCTCATACATGCAGTGTTCATACAGTCCCCAGAATTGTTCTGCATCCCCAAAATGTACCTGTCTTGTGTCCAGAAAATTCCCAAGTGTGGAGGAAATGAAATGGGTGCATTACACCACATGCAATGTCCCACAGAATGTATTGTGCAGTGACGCATGCACACAGTGGTCACACAGAGGCCACAGAATTTTTCTGCATTCCCAAAATGTTTCTGTCTTGTGTCCAGAAAATTCCCAAGTGCTGAGAAAGTGAAATGGGAGCATTACACCAAATGCAATGTCCTCCAGAATGTATTACACAGTAACTCAAGCACACACACTGGTCACCCACAGACCCCAACGTTTTCTGCATCCACAAAATGCATCTGTCTTGGGTCCAGCAAATTCCCAAGTGCTGAGGGAATGAAATGGGAGTGTTACACCTCATGCAAAGTCCCCAGAATGTATTGCACAGTCTCTCATGAGTGTAGAGTTCACACAGAGTCCCCAGTATTTTTCAGCATTCCCAAAATGTATCTGTCTTGTGTCCAGAAAATTCCAAAGTGCTGAGGAAGTGAAATGGGAGCATTACATCACATGCAATGTCCCCCAGAATGTATTGTGCAGTGACGCATGCATGCAGTGGTCACACAGAGTCTCCAGAATTTTTATGCATCCCCCAAAATGTATCTGTCTTGTCTCCAGAAAATTCCCAAGTACTGAGGAAGTGAAATGGGAGCATTACACCAAATGCAAAGTCCCCCAGAATGTATTACACAATTACTTATGCATGCAGTGGTCACACAGAGTCCCCAGAATTTTTCTGCATCACTAAAATGCATCTGTCTTATGTCCAGAAAATTCCAGAGTACTCAGAAAGTGAAATGGGAGCATTACACCACATGCAAAGTCCCTCAGAATTTATTTTGCAGTCACTCATGCATACAGGTGTCACACAAAGTCCCCAGAATTTTTCTGCATTCCCAAAATGTTTCTGTCTTGTGTCCAGAAAATTCCCAAGTGCTGAGAAAATGAAATGGGAGCATTACACTAAATGCAATGTCCTCCAGAATGTATTACACAGTAACTCAAGCACACACTGGTCACGCAGAGACACCAACGTTTTCTGCATCACCAAAATGCATCTGTCTTGGGTCCAGAAAATTCCCAAGTGCTGAGGAAGTGAAATGGGAGTGTTACACCTCATGCAAAGTCCCCCAGAATGTATTGCACAGTCTCAAATGTGTGTAGTGTTCACATAGTGTCCCCAGAATTTATCAGCATTCCCAAAATGTATCTGTCTTGTGTCCAGAAAATTCCAAAGTGCTGAGGAAGTGAAATGGGAGCATTACAACAAATGCAATGTCCTCCAGAATGTATTACTCAATAACTCAAGCACACACTGGTCACACAGAGACCCCAAAGTTTTCTCTGTCTTGGGTCCAGAAAATTTCCAAGTGCTGAGGAAGTGAAATGGGAGTGTTACACCTCATGCAAAGTCCCCCAGAATGTATTGCACAGTCACTCATGTGTGTAGTGTTCACACAGAGTCACCAGAATTCTTCAGCATTCCCAAAATGTGTCTGTCTTGTGTCCAGAAAATTCCAAAGTGTAGAGAAAGTGAGATGGGAGCATTACATCACATGCAATGTCCCCCAGAATGTATTGTGCAGTGACGCAAGCATGCAGTGGTCACATAGAGTCTCCAGAATTTTTCTGCATCCCCAAAATGTATCTGTCTTGTCTCCAGAAAATTCCCAAGTACTGAGGAAGTGAAATGGGAGCATTACACCAAATGCAAAGTCCCCCAGAATGTATTACACAATTACTTATGCATGAAGTGGTCACACAGAGTCCCCAGAATTTTTCTGCATCACTAAAATGCATCTGTCTTATGTCCAGAAAATTCCAGAGTACTCAGAAAGTGAAATGGGAGCATTACACCACATGCAAAGTCCCCCAGAATTAATTCTTCAGTCACTCATGCACAAAGGGGTCACACAGAGTCCCCAGAATGATTCTGCATTGCCAAAATGTATCTGTCTTGTGTTCAGAAAATTCAAAACTGCTGTGGAAGTGAAATGGGAGCATTAGGCCACATGCAATGTCCCCCAGAATTTATTGTGCAGTCACGCATGCATGCAGTGGTCACACAGAGTCCCAGAATTTTTATACATCCCCAAAATGTATCTGCCTTGTGTCCAGAAAATCAACAAGTGCTGAGGAAATGAAATGGGAGCATTACACAACATTCAATGTCCCCAGAATTTATTGTGCAGTCACACATGCACGCAGTTGTCTTAGAGTCCCCAGAATTTTTTCTGCATTCCCAAAATGTATCTGTCTTGTGTCTAGAAAATTCCCAACTGCTGAGGAAGTGAAATGAGAGCATGACACCACTTATAATGTACCCAGAATTTATTGTGCAGACACACATACACGCAGTTGTTACAGAGTCCCCAGAATTTTTCTGCATCCCCAAAATCTATCTGTCTTGTGTCCAGAAATTCCCCAAGTGCTGAGGAAGTGAAATGTGAGCATTACACCACATGCAAAGTCCCCCCAGAATGTATTGCGCAGTCACCCACGCATGCAGTGGCAACACAGAGTCCCCTTAATATTTCTGCATCCCCAAAATGCATCTGTCTTGTGTCCAGAAAATTCCCAAGTACTGAGTAAATGAAATGGGAGAATTGCAAAACATGCAAAGTCCCCCAGAATGTATTACACAGTTACTCATGCATGCAGTGGTAACACAGAGTGTGCAGAATTTTTTTGTATTATCAAAATGCATCTGTCTTATGTCCAGAAAATTTCCAAGTGCTGAGGAATTGAAATGGGAGCATTACACCACAGACAATGTCCCCCAGAATGTACTACACAATTACTCATGCACGCAGTGGTCACACAGAGTCCACAGAATGTTTCTGCATCCCCAAAATGTATCTGTCATGAGTCCAGCAAATTCCCAAGTGTTGAGAAGGTGAAATGGGAGCATTACACCACATGCAATGTCCCCCATAATGTATTATGCAGGTTACTCATGAACACAGTGGTCATACAGAGTCCCCAGAATTTTTTTGCATTGCCAAAATGCATCTGTCTTATGTTCAGAAAATTCCAAAGTACTGAGGAAGTGAAAAGGGAGCATTACACCTCATGCAAAGTCCCCCAAAATTTATTGCACAGTCACTCATGCACACAGGGGTCACACAGAGTCCACAGAATTTTTCTGCATTCCCAAAATGTATCTGTCTTGTGTCCAGAAATTCCCCAAGTGCTGAGGAACTGAAATGTGAGCATTACACCACATGCAAAGTCCCCAAGAATGTATTGTGCAGTCACCCATGCATGCAGTGGCAACGCAGAGTCTCCAGAATATTTCTGCATCCCCAAAATGCATATGCCTTGTGTCCAGAAAATTCCCAAGTACTGAGAAAGTGAAATGGGAGAATTACACCACATGCAAAGTCCCCCAGAATGTATTACGCAGTTACTCATGCATGCAGTGGTCACACAGAGTCTGCAGAATTTTTCTGCATTCCCAAAATGCATCTGTCTTGTGTCCAGAAAATTTCCAAGTGCTGAGGAATTGAAATGGGAGCATAACACCACAGTCAACGTCAAGCAGAATTAATTGTGCAGTAACTCATGCACGCAGTGGTCACACAGAGTCCCCAGAATTTTTCTACATAACCAAAATTTATCTGTCTTGTGTCCAGAAAATTCCCAAGTGCTGAGAAAGTGAAATTGGAGCATTACACCATATGCAATGTCTCCCAGAATGTATTACACAGTTAGACATGCATGCAGTGGTCAAACAGAGTACCCCAAAGTTTTCTGCATCACCAAAATGCATCTGTCTTGGGTCTAGAAAGTTCCCAAATGCTGAGAAAGTGAAATGGGAGTGTTACAAATCATGCACAATAACCCAAAATGTATTGCACAGTTTCTCATACATGCAGTGTTCATACAGTCCCCAGAATTGTTCTGCATCCCCAAAATATACCTGTCTTGTGACCAGAAAATACAAGTGTGGAGGAATAAATGGGTGCATTACAACACATATATCCATAGAATAATTGTGCAGTGGCGCATGCACAGTGGTCACAAGTCCACAGAATTTTCTGCATTCCCAAATGTTTCTGTCTTCTGTCAGAAAATTCCCAGTGCTGAGAAAGTGAAATGGGGCATGACCAAATACAATGTCCTCAGAATGTAATACACAGTAACTCAAGCACACACTGGTCACCCACAGACTCAACGTTTCATCCACAAAATCATCTGTCTTGAGTCCAACAAATTCCCAAGTGAGGAATGAAATCAGTGTTACCTCATACAAGTCCCAAAATGTGCACATCTCTATAATGTAGAGTTCACACAGAGTCCCAAATTTTCACATTCCCAAAAATGTATCTGTCTTGTGTCCAAGAAATTCAAGTGCTGAAGTAAATAGGAGCACATCACACGAAATGTCCCCAGAATGTATAGCGATGATGCATGCATGCAGTGATCTGAGTCTCAAAATTTTATGCATCCCCAAATGATTGTCTTGTCTCAAATTCCCAAGTGAGGAAGTGAAATGGGCATGCAAATACAAGTCCCCAGAATGTATTACACAATGCTTATGCATGAAGTGGTCACGAGTCCCAAATTTTCTACATCACTAAAATGCATCTGTCTCATGTCAGAAAATTCAGAGTACTCAGAAAGTGAAATGGGAGCATTACACCACATGCAAAATTCCCAAATTAATTCTTCAGTATATGCACAAAAGGGTCACACAGAGTCACAGAATGATTCTGCATTGCCAAAATGTATCTGTCTTGTGTCAGAAAATTCAAACTGCTGTGGAAGTGAAATGGGGCATTAGGCCACATGCAATATCCAAATTTATTGCATCACGCATGCATGCAGTGGTCAACAAGGTCCAAATTTTTATACATCCCAAATGTATCTGCCTTGTGTCAGAGAAAATCAACAAGTGCTGAGAAATAAAGTAAGACGTACCTGACATTCAATGTCTGAATTTATTATTGATCACAAATACGCAGTTGTCTTAGTCCCAAATTTTCTGCATTCCCAAAAATGTATCAGTCTTGTGTCTAGAAAATTCCCAACTGCTGAAGAGTGAATGAAACAGCACCCTTATAATGACCAGAATTTATTGTGAGACACACATACAGTTACAAGTCCCAAATTTTCTGCATCCCAAAATCTATCTGTCTTGTGTCAGAAATTCCCCAAGTGCTGAGGAAGTGAAATGGGGCATTACACCACATGCAAGTCCCAGATGTATTGCGCAGTCACTTGTGCATGCAGTGGCAACACAAGTCCCCTTAATATTTCTGCATCCCAAAATGCATCTGTCTTGTGTCAGAAAATTCCAAGTACTGAGTAAATAAATGGGAGAATTACAAAACATACAAAAGTCCCAGAATGTATTACACAGTTACTCATGCATGCAGTGGTAACACGTGTACAGAATTTTTACATGTCAAAATACATCTATCACAATCAGAAAATTTCCAGTGCTGAGAATTGAAATGGGGCGATACACCACAACAATGTCCCCAGACATAACTACACAGTTACTCACCATGAGTAGTACTGAAGTCCACAAATGTTTCATCCCAAAATGTATCTGTCTAGTCCAGCAAATTCCCAAGTGTTGAAAGTGAAATAGAACATTACACAAGCAATGTCCCCCATGTATTATGCGCTCATACTGGTCATACAAGTCCCCAAAATTTTTACATTTCAAAATGCATCCTATTCAGAAAATTCAAAGTACTGAGGAAGTGAAAGGGAGCGTACACCTCATACAGTCCCCAAATTTATTGCACGATCACTCATACACACAGAGTCACTAGAGTCCAAGAATTTTCTGCATTCCCAAAATGTCTGTCTTGTCCGAAATTCCCCAAGTACGAGGAACTGAAATGAGCATTACACCATACAAAGTCCCCAAGAATGTGTGCAGTCACCATGCAGCCAGTGGCACAAGTCTCAGAATATTCTGCATCCCAAAATGCATATGCCTTGTTCCAGAAAATTCCAAGTATGAAAAGTAAATGGAAATTACACCACATGCAAAGTCCCCAGAATGTATCACAGTTACTCATGCATGCAGTGGTCACAGAGTCTGAAAATTTTCTGCTTTCCCAAAATCATCTGTCTGTGTCCAGAAAATTTCCAGTGCTGAGAATTGAAATGGGAGACATAACACCACAGTCAACGTCAAGCAGAATTTGTGTGCAGTCGCTCATACACAGTAGTCAACAGAGTCCCCAGAATTTTCTACATACCAAAATTTATCTGTCTTGTGTCCAGAAATTCCAAATTAAGAAAGTGAAATTTAGACATTACACACATGCAATGCCTCCCAGAATGTATTACACAGTTAAACATGCATGCAGTGGTCAAACAAGTACCCCAAAAGTTTCTACAGCACCAAAATGCATCTGTCTTGGGTCTGAAAGTTCCAGTGCGGAAAGTGAAATAAGTGTACAAATCATACTAACCCAAAATGTATTGCACAGTTTCTCATCATGCAGTGTTCATGAACCCCCAAATTGTTCTGTCCCAAAATGTACTGTCATCAAGAAAATTCCCAAGTGGAGGAAATGAAATGGGTGCGTACACATACAATATCCATAGAATAAATGTGCAATGGAGCATACACAGTGGTCACACAAGTCCCCAGAATTTTACATTCAAAAAATGTTCCTGTCTTGTCCAGAAAATTCCCAAGTACTGAAAGTGAAATGGGCATTACACCAAATGCAATATCTCCAGATATATTACACAGTAACTCAAAACACTAGTCACCCAGACCCCAACGTTTTCTGCATCAAAATGCATCTCTTGGGTCAAAATTCCCAAATGCTGAGATGAAATAAATGTTACACCTATGCAAAGTCCCAAAATGTGTGCACACTCTCACAGTGTAGAGTTCACAGAGTCCCCAGAATTTTCAACATTCCCAAATGTATCTGTCTTGTGTCCAGAAAATTCCAAAGTGCTGAGAAGTGAAATAGAACATTACATCATACAATATACAGAATATATTGTGCAGTGATGCATGCATGCAGTGGTCACACAAGTCTCAGAATTATGCATCCAAAATGATTCTGTCTTGTCTCGAAAATTCCCAAGTGTGAGAAGTAATAGAACATTACCAAATACAAAGTCCCCAGAATACACATTTACTTAACCGCAGTGGTCACACAAGTCCCAAATTTTCTGCATCACTAAATGCATCTGTCTTATGTCAAAATTCAGGTACTCAGAAAGTGAAATGGGAGCATTACACCACATACAAGTCCTCAGAACATTCTGCAGTCACTCATGCATACAAGTGTGAAGTCGTTTTCACCATTCGAAATATTTCTGTCTTGTCTTAAAATTCCAAGTGCTGAAAGTGAAAGGAGCATTACTAAATACAATATCTCAGAATGTATACACATTAACTCAAGCCCACACTGGTCACACAGAGAACAACATTTTCTGCATCCCAAAATACATTTATCTTGGGTCAGAAAATTCCCAAGTGCTAAGAAGTAAATGGGAGTGTTACCTCATACAAAGTCCCCAGAATGTGTGCACAGTCTCATGTGTGTAGTATTCTGAGTATTCAGAATTTATCAACATTCCCAAAATATGTCCATCTTGTCAGAAAATTCCAAGTGCTGAGAAGTGATAGAACATTATATCCTTGCAATATCCCCAGAATGTATTGTGCAGTGGCCTTGTATGCAGTGGTCACACAGAGTCTCCAAATACTGCATCCCAAAATGTATCTATCTTGTCTCAGAAAATTCCCAAGTACTGAGGAAAATGGAGCATTACACCAAATACAAAGTCCCCAGAATATGACACAATTACTTATGCATACGGTGGTCACTGAGTCCCAGAATTTTCTGCATCACTAAAATGCATCTATCTTATGTCAGAAATTCCAGGTACTCAGAAATGAAATGGGGCATTACACCATACAAAGTCCACCAGAATGTATTCTGCTTTCGCATACACACAGGATCACACAAGTCCCCAATTTTCTGCATTCCCAAAATGTTTCTGTCTTGTCAGAAAATTCCCAAGTGCTGAGAAAGTGAAATGGACATTAACAAATGCAATATCCTCCAAGTATATTACTCAGTATCAGCACACTGGTACACAGACCCCAAAGTTTTCTGTCTTGAATTGAAAATTTCCAAGTGCTGAAAGTGATAGGTGTTACACCTCATGCAAGTCCCCAGAATATATTACAGTCTCATGTGTAGTGTTCACACAAGTCACCAAAATTCTTCAGCATTCCCAAAATGTGTCTGTCTTGTGTCAGAAAATTCCAAGTGAGAGAGGAAATGGGAGATACATCATGCAATATCCCCAAATGTATTGTGCAGTGACACAAGACAGTGGTCACAAGTCTCAGAATTTTTCTGCATCCCAAAATGTATCTGTCTCAAATTCCAAGTACTGAGAGTGAAATAGAACATTACAAATGCAAGTCCCCAGAATGTATTACACAATTACCAATACATGATGGTCCCCGATCCCAAAATTTTCTGCATCACTAAAATGCATCTGTCTTATGTTCCCAAATGTGTCTGTTTGTGTTCAGAAAATCTCAAGTTCTAGTGAAGGAAAGAGAATATACCATGCAAGTCCCCTAATTTATTGTGTAGTCATGTACACGCAGGGTTGCATATCCTAGAACTTTCTTCATCATCCAAATGCATCTGTCTTGGTCCAGAAATTCCAATGCTGAGAAAGTAATGGGCGTTACACATGCAAAGTCACGCAGAATGTATTACAGTTACTCATGCACGCAGGTGTCACACAGAGTCGGGAATTTTTCTGCATCCCCAAATGTATTTGTTTTGTCCAGCAAATTCCCCATGTTGAGAAAGTGAAATGGAGTTACACCACGTGCAATGTCCCCATAGTGTATTGCGGTGCATGCATGATGGTCTCTGATACCCTAAAGTTTCTGCATCCCTTAAATGTATCTCTTGGTCCAGAAATTCTATGTTGAATAAGTCAATGGAGGGTTACACCTCATGCAAAGTCCTCTGAATGTTTCACAGTCCTATGTGTGCAGTGGTCACAGAGTCCCCAGAATTTTCTGCACTGCAAATGTATCTGTCTTTTGTCCAGAAAAATTTAACTGCTGAGGAAGTGAATGAGCATTACACCACATTTAAAGTCCCCAGAATGTATTGTGCAGTCACCCATTCATGCCTGAGCAACAGAGTCCCTGAATATCCATCCAAAATGCACGTCTGAGTCCAAAAATTCAAGTACTGAGAAAGTAATGAGAATTACACATGCAAGTCCCCAGAATGTATTACGCAGTTCTATGCGTGTAGTGTCACACAGAGTCTCAGAATTTTTCTGCATTCCCAAAATGTATTTGTTTTTGTTCAGAACATTTCATGCTGAGGAAGTGAAAAGGGAGCATTACACCACAGGTATGTCACTAGAATTTGTTATAGTTTCTCTATGCAGTGTGTTCACAGAGTCCATAGAATTTTTCTGCATCCCAAATGTTTTGTCTTGTGTCCAGAAATCTCAAGTACTGAGAAAGTGAAATGGGAGAATTACACCATGTAAAGTCCCCAGAATGTATTATTAAGTTACTATGCATCAGTGGTCTCCAGAGTCTGCTGTATTTTCTGTATTCCCAAATGCATCTGTCTTGTGGCCTGAAAATTTCCAAGTTCTAGGAATTGAAATGAGTGCATTACTCCACAGGCAATGTCATGAAGTTATTGCACAGTCACCATGCATGCAATGGTCACAGAGTCCCTGATTTTTCATCAACCAAAAAGTATCTGTCTTGTTTTCAGAAAATTCCCGCGTAGAGAAGTGAAATGGGAGTATTACACCACATGCAATGTCCCGTGAATAATTTACATAGTTACTCAAGCACGCAGTGGTCACACAGAGACCAAAGTTTTCTGCATCCCAAAATGCACCTGCTTGGCCTCAAAATCCAAATGCAGAGAAAGTGAAATGGGAGATTACACCACAGGAAATGTTATGCAGAATTTGTTCCACAGTCACCATTTATGCAGAGGTCACATAGAGTCCATGAATTTCTCTGCATCCTAAATGTATCTGTCTATTGTCCAGGTATCCCAAATGTTGAGGGAAGAAATGACATTGTTCGCTATGCAAAGTATCCCAGAATGTATTGTGCAGTCACCATTCACGCAGTGGTCACAAGAGTCCCCAGAATTTTTATATCCCAAATGCATCTGCCTTGTGTCCAGAAAATTTCCAACTGCTGAGGAATTAAATGGGACATTATACCAAGCAATTTCGGAGTTTATTGTGCCGTCATGTGCAGAGTTCAACATACCCAAGAATTTTTCTGCATCCCCAAATGTATCTCTTGTTTCCAGAAAATTCCAGTGTTGGAGTGGTGAATGAGAGTTTCACCAAATGCAAAGTCCCCAGTAATTATTGTAGTCACTTCACTAATTCACAAGCGTTCACAGAATTTGTCTGTATTCCCAAAATGTGTCTTTGAGTCTAGAAAATTTCAACTGCTGAAGAAGTGAAATGGTAGTATTGCACAATGAGCAATTTCCCATAGTTTATTGTGCAGTCTCATATGGAAGCAGTTGTCACAGAGTCCGTGATCTTTTTTCATCCCCAAAATGTATCTCTGTCCAGAAATTCCCAAGAGTTGAGGAAGGAAATGGACATTACACCACATGCAAAGTCCCCAGAATGTATTGTAGTCACAGATGGGTGCAGTGGCAACACAGAGTCCTAGAATATTTGGATCCCCACCCATCTGTCTTGTCTCCAGAAAATTCTTGGTACTGAGAAAGTGAAATGAGAATTACACATGCAACGTACCCTGAATATATTACACAGTTATTATGCATGCAGGACAGAGGCCCGGAATTGTTTGTATTCTCAAAGCTTGTCTTGTTTCTAGAAATCCAAGTGTTGAGAATTGAAATGGAGTATTACACAGGCAATGTCACAAAATTTATTTGATTTCTCATGCAGTGGTCACACAGAGTCCGCAGAATTTTTCTGTATCCCCAAATGTTTCTGTCTTCTGTCCAGCAAATTCTAAGTGTTGAGAGCGGAAATGAGCATTACAACACACATTTCCAGAATATATTATACAGTTACTCATGCGAGGGTCACAGAGTTCTCAAAGTTTTTTGAGTCCCCAAATGCATCTGTTTGGGTCCAGAAATTCCCAAATGTGAGGAAGTGAAATGGTGTGTATTTTCAAAGTCCCCTGATGTGTTGCATGTCTCATGTGTGCAGTGTTCAGGACATACCCCTAGAATTTTCTGCATTCCCAAATGTATCTGGCTTGTGTCCAGTAAATCTCAAGTTTAAGATGAAATGAGAGCATTATACCACATGCATGTCCTATACTTATTGTGCAGTCACATGCACGCAGTGGTCACATAGCACCAGAACTTTTCTGCATCACCAAATGCATCTGTCTTTGTCCAGAATATTCTGAAATGTTGTGAAAGAAATGGAGCGTTCACTACATGCAAAGTCATCTAGTGTATTACAGTTACCATGTACCTAGTGGTCACCAGAGTCCGCGTACCTTTTCTTATCCCCAAAATGTATTTGCTTTTGTCCAGAAATTCTATGTTGAGAAAGTGAATAGGAGTGTTGCACCATGCATGTCCCCATAATGTATTACGCAGTTACTGGCACCAGTGGTCACAGAGTCCCCAGAGTTTTTTGCATTCTCGAAATGTATCTGTCTGGTCTAGAAAATTTCTGGGGTTGATTAAGTCAATGGGAGTGTTGCACCATGCAAAGTCCTCAGAATGTTTGTATAGTCTCTATGAGCAGGTCACACAGAGTCCTCAGAATTTTCTGCATCTAAAATGTATCTGTTCTTTTGTCCAGAAAATTCCCAACTGCAGAGGATGAATGTGAGCATTACACCACATGCAGTCCCAGAATGTTCAGTATACCCATGCATGCCGCAGCAACACAGAGTCCCAGAATATTTCATATCCCAAAATGTCTGTCTTGTCGTGAAATTCCTGGGCATTGAGAAAGTGAATGAGAATTACACATATTCAAAGTCCCCTGAATGTATTACGTGTTACTCATGCATGTGGTTTCATAGAGTCCTCAGAATATTTTGTATTCCCAAAATGTATCTGTCTTGTGTCTATAAAATTTGGTTGAGGAATTGAAATGGAGCACACCACAGGCAATGTCACATAGAATTTATTGCGCAGTCGTCATTCATGCAGTGGTCACACAGAGTCCCCAGAATTTTCATCCCAAATGTTTCTGTCTTTGTCCAGAAAAATTCCTGGTACTGAGAAAGGTAATGGAGAATTAACACATGCAAAGCTCCCAGAATGTATTAGTGCAGTTACTCATGCATGCAGTGGTCACACAGAGTCTGTTGTATTTTTCTGCATTCCCAAATGCATATGTGTCTGTGTCCAGTACCTATGCTGAGGATTCTAAAGAGCATTCACCACAGGCAATGTCACGCAGGTTATTACAGTCGCTTATGCACTAGTGGTCACACAGAGTCCCCAGAATTTTTCTACATCCAAAAAATGTATCTGTTTTGTTTCCAGAAAATTCAAGTGTTGAGAGGATATGGGCATTACACCACATGTAATGTCCCCAGAATGTATTTCTCTGTTAGTCATGCATGGTGTCATAAAGAGTCCTCAATGTTTTCTGAATCACTAATGCATCTGTTGGGTCCAGAAAGTTCCCAAGTGTGAGGAAGGAAATGAGTGTTAAAATCATGCAAAGTCCCCAAATTGTATTGCAGTCTCTATGTGCAGTGTTCACAGAGAGTCCCTGGAATTTTCATCCCCAAATGTATTGCTTTGTGTCTAGAAATTCAAGGTGGAGGAAGGAAATGGCATTACACATGCAATGTCCTCAGAATGGTCAGTGCACATGCACCAGTGGTCAATAGTCCCTGGAATTTTCTGCATTCCTCAATGTTTCTGTCTTGTGTCCTGCAAATTCTATACTGAAAGTGAAATGTTGCATTACACCACATGCAATGTCCTAGAATGCTACACAGACAAAGGTCACAGTGGTCACAGAGAGACACCAAAGTTTTCTGCATCCCAAATGCATCTGTCTGGTCCAGAAATTGGAAGTTCTGAGTAAGTGAATTGAGTACATTAAATGTAAAGTCCCGATTGTATTGCACAGTCTCTTGTGTGTAGTGTTCACGAGTCTCCAGAATTTTTTAGTATCCTAAATGTATCTTTCCTTGTCAAGAAAATTCCAAAGTGTTGAGGATGTGAAATGGAGCATTACACCACATGTAATGTCCACTAGAATTTATTGTGCAGCCGCATGCACAAAGTGGTCTCACAGAGTCCCCAGAATTTTCTGCAACCCAAAATGCATCTGTCTTGTGTCCAGAAATTTCCAGTGGTTGAGAAATAAACGGTGCATTACACCATGGGAAATGTTACATGAATTTATTGCATGTTACCATGTACGCAGAGGTCAAACAGAGTCCACAATTTTTCTGATTCCTAAAAATGTTTTGTCTTGTTCCAGAAAAATTCAAGTGCGAAGTCAAATGGAGATTACACCCCATGCAAAGTCCCCAGAATGTATTACATAGTTACTTATGCAGTGTCACACAGAGACACCAGAATTTTTTCATCTCCCAAATGCATCTGTCTTATGTCCAGAAAATTCCAAAGAACTGAGGATGAAATGTGTGTTTCACCACATGCAAGTCCTCATAATTTGTTGCACAGTCACTCATGCAACAGGGTAGCTCACCCACTTCCACATAATTTTTTTTTCGTTCCCAAATATTTGTTGGTGCCCATAAAATTCTAACTGATGAGGAAGTGGAATGGGGGTATTACCACATGCAATGTCCCAGAATTTATTGTGCAGTCGAGCATGCATGAAGTGGTCAGAGTCGTCAGATATTTCGCATCCTCAAAATGTATCTGTTTTGTGTCCAGAAAATCCCTATGCTGAGGAAGTAAATGGAGAGCCACCATGCAAAATACCTAGAATGTCCGGTAGTCATCATGCATGCAGGGTCACAAAGAGTCCCCAGAATTTTTATTCATCCCAAATGCATCTGTCTTGGTCCAGAAATTTCATGGAGGAATTGAATGGAGCATTACACCACAGAAATGTTATTTAGAATTTGTTCTGCAGTCACCACGTACGTAGAGAATTCCATTGTTCATGAATTTTTCTGCACTCTAAAATGCATGTGTCTTATGTCCGAAAATTTCAAAGAACTGACTTAATTGAAATGGAGTGTTTCACTACAAAGTCCCCAGATTTATTGTGTTACCATGCACTCAGTGGTTCCACAGAGTCCACATAATTTGTTCTTTCCCAAATGTATTTGTCTTTAGTTCTGGAAAATTCAACTGCTGAGAGTGAAATGGGAGCATTACAATGGCATTTCCGGAGAGTTTATTGTGCAGTCACGCATGCACGCAGTTGTCACAGAGTCCCCAGAATTTTCCTGCATCCCCAAAATGTATCTCTCTTGTGTTCAGAAAATCACCAAGTGCTGAGGAAGTGAAATTGGAGCTTTGCACCACATGCAAAGTCCCCCAGAATGAATTGTGCAGTCACAGATGCATGCAGTGGCAACACAGAGTCCCCAGAATATTTCTGCATCCCCAAAAGACATCTGTCTGTGTCCAGAAAATTCTAATTGTTGAGAAAGTGAAATGGGAATTTACACCACATGCAAGTCCCCTGAATGTATTATGTGATACTACATACAGTGGTCACATAGAGTCCCCAGAATATTTTGCCCCAAAATGTATCTGTCTTGTGTCATCACCTCCAAGTGCTGAGGAATTGAATGGGAATTATTACACCACAGGCATGGTCACCAGAGTTTATTGCGCAGTCACTCATTCATGCAGTGGTCACATAGAGTTCATGAATTTTTCATCCCAAAATGTTTCTGTCTTATTCAGCAAATTCCCAAGTGTTGAGAAAGTGAAATGGAGCTCCACACATGTAATGTCCATTAGAAATATTACATGTTACTCGCACGCAGTGGTCACACAGAGTCCCAAAGTTTTCAGCTGCCTCAAATGCATCAGTCTTGGGTCCAGAAAATTCCAAAGCTGAGGAAGTGAAATGGGGAGCACCTCATGCAAAGTCCCGATTGTGTCGTACAGTCTCTCATGTGCAGTTTCACACAGAGTGCCCAGAATTTTATGCATTCCCAAATGTATCTGCTTGTCCAGCAAATTCACGTGTTATGGAAGTGAAATGGGAGTATTATACCTCATGCAAATTCCCTCAGAATTTATTGTGCTGTCATGCATGCACGCAGTGGTCACACAACGTCCAAGAACTTTTCTATCCCCAAAATGCATCTGTCTTGTTTCCAGAAAATTCCCAAATGCTAAGAAAAAAATGGGAGTGTTATACTACTTGCAAAGTCCTCTGAATGTATTATACAGTTATTCACACAGTGGACACAGAGTCTGCAGAATTTTTCTATACCTAAATGTACTTGTCTTAGTCCTGAAAATTCTATGTGTTGAGAAAGTGAAATGAGCACTACACCGCGCAATGTCCCCTTCATATTATACAGTTATATGTATGCACTGGTCACAGAGTCTGAGAATATGTTGCATTCCAAATGCATCTGTCTTGTGTCTATCAAATTCCAAGTGCTGAGGAATTGAAATGGGAGCATTACACTAGCAGGCAATGTCACACAGAATTATTGCGTAGTTATGCTCATTAATGCAGTGTGTCACACAGAGTCCACAGAATTTCTCTTGCATCCCAAAATGTTTCTGTTCTAGCTCAGCAAATTCCCCAGTGTTGAGAGTGGAATGGGAGCATTACTACCATGTAATGTCCCATAGAATATTTTTCACAGGTATGCATGCACGCAGGGTCATACAGAGTCCCCAAAGTTTTCTGTATCCCCAAAATGCATCTGTCTGGGTCCAGAAAATCCAAATGCTGAGGAGTGAAATGGATTGTTGCACCTCATGCAAAGTCCCCTCGAATGTATCGTACAGTCTCTGCGTGTGCAGTGTTCACACAGAGTACCCAGAATTTTTCTGCATTCCCTAAATGTATCTGGCTTCAGTCCAGCAAATCGCTAAGGAAGTAAAATTGGAGCATTATAACCAGATGCAAATTCCCTCAGAATTTATTGTGCGGTCATGCAAGCAAGCAGTGGTCAAACAACGTCCCAGAACTTTTCTACATCCCCAAAATGCATCTGTCTTGTTTCCATAAAATTCCCAAATGCTGAGAAAGTGAAATGGGATTGATACACTACTTGCAAAGTCCCCCAGAATGTATTACACAGTTATTCATGCACGCAGTGGACACAGAGTCTGTAGAATTTTTCTGCATCACCTAAATGTACCTGTCTTTTGTCCAGCAAATTCCCAAGAGTTGAGAAAGTGAAATGGGAGTGTTGCACCACATGCAATGTCCCCCATAATGTATTACGCAGTTACTCATGCACGCAGTGGTCTCATAGAGTACCCCAAAGTTTTCTGCATCTCCAAAATTCATCTGGCATAGGTCCTGAAAATTCCCATGTTCTGAATAAGTCAAATGGGAGTGTTACACCTCATGCAAAGTCCCCATAAAGTATTGTGCAGTCACTCACACATGCAGTGGTCACACAGAGTACCCAGAATTTTTCTGTATCCCCAAAATGTTTCTGTCTTGTGTCCAGCAAATTCACAAATGTTGAGTAAGAGAAATGGGAGCATTACACCACATGCAATGTCCCCCAGAATATATTACACAGTTACTCATGCACGCAGTGGTCACACAGAGTCCCCCAAAATTTTCTGCGTCCCCAAAATACATCTGTCTTGGGTCCAGAAAATTCCCATATGCTGAGGAAGTTAAATGGGAGTGTTACACCTCATGCAAAGTCCCCCCGAATGTATTGCACAGTCTCTCATGTGTGCAGTGTTCACACAGAGTCCCCAGAATTTTTTTGCATTCCCAAAATGTATCTGGCTTGTGTCCAGAAAATTCCCAAGTTCTAATGAAGTGAAATGAGAGCATTATACCGCATGCAAAGTCCCCCATAATTTATTGTGCAGTCATGCATGCACGTAGTGGTCACACAGCATCCCAGAACTTTTCTGCATCATCCAAAATGCATCTGTCTTGTGTCCAGAAAATTCCAAAATGCTGAAAAAGTGAAATGGGAGCATTACACTACATGCAAAGTCACCCAGAATGTATTACACAGTTACTCATGCACGCAGTGGTCACACAGAGTCCGCAGAATTTTTCTGCATCCCCAAAATGTACTTGTCTTTTGTCCAGCAAATTCCCCAGTGTTGAGAAAGTGAAGTGGGAGTGTTACACCACATGCAATGTCCCCCATAATGTATTATGCGGTTACTCATGCACGCAGTGGTCTCACAGAGTACCCCAAAGTTTTCTGCATCCCCAAAATGCATCTGTCTTTGGTCCAGAATATTCCCAAGTGCTGAATAAGTCAAATGGGAGGGTTACACCTCATGCAAAGTCCCCCAGAATGTTTTGCACAGTCTCTTAAGAGTGCATTGGTCACACAGAGTCCTCAGAATTTTTCTGCATCTCCAAAATGTATCTGTCTTGTGTCCATAAAATTTCTAACTGCTGAGGAAGTGAAATGGGAGCATTACACCACATGCAAAGTAACCATAGGGTATTGTGCAGTCACTCACACATGCAGTGGTCACACAGAGTCCCCTGAATTTTTCTGCATCCCCAAAATGCAT
This sequence comes from Neoceratodus forsteri, assembly GCA_016271365.2. Lineage (NCBI taxonomy): Eukaryota > Metazoa > Chordata > Ceratodontiformes > Ceratodontidae > Neoceratodus > Neoceratodus forsteri. Next base: position 852,656,859 of record CM057458.1, read on the forward strand.
CTGTCTTGTTTCCAGAAAATTCCCATGTACTGCGAAAGAGAAATGGAAGCATTACAAAACATGCAAAGTCCCCCAGAATGTATTATGCAGTTACTCATGCTCACAGTGGTCACACAGAGTCCCCAGAATTTTTTTGCTTCCCCAAAATGCATTTGTCTTTGTCCAGAAAATTTCCAAGTGCTGAGGAATTGAAATGGGAGCATTACACAACAGGCAATGTCATTCAGTGTTTTTGCACAGACACTCATGCATGCAGTGGATACACAGAGTCCCTAGAATTTCTCTGCAACCCCAAATGTATCTGTCTATTGTTCAGAAAATTCCCAAATGCTGAGGAAGTGAAATGGGAGCATTACATCACATGCAAAGTATCCCAGAATGTATTGTGAAGTCACTCATGAACGCATGCGGTCACAAAGAGTCCTGTGAATTTTTATGCATCCCAAAATGCAATGCCTGTCTTGTGTCCAGAAAATTTCCAACTGCTGAGGAATTGAAATGGGAGCATTACACCATTGGAAATGTTACTCAGAATTTATTCCGCAGTCACTCATGTATGCAGAGGTCAACATAGTCCACAGAATTTTTCTGCATCCCCAAAATGCATCTGTCTTATGTCCAGAAAATTCCAAAGTGCTGAGGAAGTGAAATGGGAGAGTTTCACCACATGCAAAGTGCCCCAGAATTTATTGCGTAGTCACTCATGCACTCAGTGGTCACACAGAGTCCACAGAATTTGTCTGCATTCTCAAAATGTATCTGTCTTGAGTCTAGAAAATTCCCAACTGCTGAGGAAGTAAAATGGGAGCATTACACAACAAGCAATTTCCCCCGAGTTTATTGTGCAGTCACACATGCAAGCAGTTGTCACAGAGTCCCCAGAATTTTTCTGCATCCCCAAAATTTATCTCTCTTTTGTCCAGAAATTCCCCAAGTGCTGAGGAAGTGAAATGGGAGCATTACACCACATGCAAAGTCCCCCAGAATGTATTGTGCAGTCACAGATGAATGCAGTGGTCACACAGAGTGCCCAGAATTTTTTGCATTCCCAAAATGCTTTTGTCTTGTGTCTAGAAAATATCCAAGTGCTGAGAAATTGAAATGGGAGTATTACACCACAGGCAATGTCACACAGAATTTATTGCGCAGTTGCTCATTCATGCAGTGGTCACAAAGAGTTCCCAAAATTTTTCTGCATCCCAAAATGTTTCTGTCTTGTGTCCAGCAAATTCAAAAATGTTGAGAAAGTGAAATGGGAGCATTACACCATATGCAATGTCCCCCAGAATATATTACACAGTTACTTATGCACGCAGTGGTCACACAGATTCCCCCAAAGATTTCTGCATCCCCAAAATACATCTGTCTTGGGTCCAGAAAATTCCCAAATGCTGAGGAAGTGAAATGGGAGTGTTACACCTCATGCAAAGTCCCCCCGAATGTATTGCACAGTCTCTAATTTGTCCAGTCTTCAGACTCAGAATTTTTCTGATTCCCAAAATGTATCTGGCTTGTGTCCAGCAAAATTCCAAGTTCCTAATGAAGTGAAATGAGAGCATTATACCACATGCAAAGTCCCCCATAATTTATTGTGCAGTCATGCATGCACGCAGTGGTTACACAGCATCCCAGAACTTTTCTGCATCATCCAAAATGCATCTGTCTTGTGTCCAGAAAATTCTGAAATGCTGAGAAAGTGAAATGGGAGCGTTACACTACATGCAAAGTCACCCAGAATGTATTACACAGTTACTCATGCACGCAGTGGTCACACTGAGTCCGCAGAATTTTTATGCATCCCCAAAATGTACCTGTCTTTTGTCCAGCAAATTCCCCAGTGTTGAGAAAGTGAAATGGGAGTGTTACACCACATGCAATGTCCCCCATAATGTATTACAAGTTACTCATGCACGCAGTGGTCTCACAGAGTACCCCAAAGTTTTCTGCATCCCCAAAATGCATCTGTCTTTGGTCCAGAAAATTCCCAAGTGCTGAATAAGTCAAATGGGAGGGTTACACTGCAAAGTCCCCAGAAAGTTTTGACAGCTCTCTATGGTACAGTGGTCACACTATAGTCCCCAGAATTTTTCTGCATCTACAAAATGTATCTGTCTTTTGTCCAGAAAATTCCAACTGCTGAGGAAGTGAAATCGGAGTATTACACCACATGCAAAGTCCCCAGAATTTATTCTGCAGTCACCCATGCATGCACCAGCAACACAGAGTCCCCAGAATATTTCTGCATTCCAAAAATGCATCTGTCTTAAGTCCAGAAAATTCCCAAGTACTGAGAAAGTGAAATGGGAGAATTACACCACATGCAAAGTCCCCCAGAATGTATTACGCAGTTACTCATGCATGCAGTGGTCACACAGAGTCTGCAGAATTTTTCTGCATTCCCAAAATGCATCTGTCTTGTGTCTTTAAAATTTCCAAGTGCTGAGGAATTGAAATGGGAGCATTACACCACAGGCAATGTAACACAGAATTTATTGCGCAGTCGCTCATTAATGCAGTGGTTACACAGAGTCCACAGAATTTTTGTGCGTCCCCAAAATGTTTCTGTCTTGTGTACAGAAAATTCCCAAGTACTGAGAAAGTGAAATGGGAGAATTACACCACATGCAAAGTCCCCCAGAATGTATTACGCAGTTACTCATGCATGCAGTGGTCACACAGAGTCTGCTGTATTTTTCTGCATTCCCAAAAGGCATCTGTCTTGTGTCCAGAAAATTTCCAAGTGCTGAGGAATTGAAATGAGAGCATTACACCACAGGCAATGTCACGCAGAAGTTATTGCACAGTCACTCATGCACGCAGTGGTCACACAGAGTCCCCAGAATTTTTCAACATCCAAAAAAAGTATCTGTCTTGTTTCCAGAAAATTCCCAAGGGCTGAGAAAGTGAAATGGGAGCATTACACCACATGCAATGCCCCCCAGAAGGTATTACACTGTTAGTCATGCATGCAGTGGTCACAAAGAGTCCCTCAATGTATTCTGCATCACCAAAATGCATCTGTCTTGGGTCCAGAAAGTTCCAAGTACAGGAAGTGAAATGGGAGGTTACAAATCATGCAAAGTCCCTGAAACGTACTGCACAGTCTCTCATACGTGCAGTGTTCACAAAGAGTCCCCAGAATTTTTCTGCATCCCTAAAATGTATCTGTCTTGTGTCTAGAAAATTCCCATGTGCGGAGGAACTGAAATGGGTGCATTACACCACATGCAATGTCCTGCAGAATGTAATGTGCAGTTACGCATGCACACAGTGGTCACACAGAGTCCCCAGAATTTTTCTGCATTCCCAAAATGTTTCTGTCTTGTGTCCAGCAAATTCCCAAGTGCTGAGAAAGTGAAATGGGAGCATTACACCACATGCAAAGTCCCCCAGAATTTATTGTGCAGTCACAGATGCATGCAGTGGCAACACAGAATCCACAGAATATTTCTGCATCCCAAAATGCATCTGTCTTGTGTCCAGAAAATTCCTATGTACTGCAAAAGAGAAATGGAAGCATTACACCACATGCAAAGTCCCCCAGAATGTATTATGCAGTTACTCATGCTCACAGTGGTCACACAGAGTCCCCAGAAATTTTTTGCTTCCCCAAAATGCATTTGTCTTTTTCCAGAAAATTTCCAAGTGCTGAGTAATTGAAATGGGAGCATTACACCACAGGCAATATCATTCAGAATTTTTTGCACAGACACTCATGCACGCAGTGGTCACACAGAGTCAACAGAATTTCTCTGCATCCCCAAAATGTATCTGTCTATTGTCCAGAAAATTCCCAAATGCTGAGGAAGTGAAATGGGAGCATTACACCACATGCAAAGTATCCCAGAATGTATTGTGTAGTGTCTCATGCACGCCGTGGTCACAAAGAGTCCCCAGAATTTTTATGCATCCCCAAAATGCATCTGTCTTGTGTCCAGAAAATTTCCAACTGCTGAGGAATTGAAATGGGAGCCTTACACCACAGGAAATGTTTCTCAGTATTTATTCCGCAGTCACTCATGTATGCAGAGGTCACACATAGTCCACAGAATTTTTCTGCATCCCCAAAATGCATCTGTCTTATGTCCAGAAAATTCCAAAGTGCTGAGGAAGTGAAATGGGAGAGTTTCACCACATGCAAGGTCCCCCCAGAATTTATTGCGTAGTCACTCATGCACTCAGTGGTCACACAGAGTACACAGAATTTGTCTGCATTCCCAAAATGTATCTGTCTTGAGTCTAGAAAATTCCCAACTGCAGAGGAAGTGAAATGGGAGCATTACACTACGAGCAATTTCCCCTGAGTTTATTGTGCAGTTACACATGCAAGCAGTTGTCACAGATTCCCCAAAATTTTTCTGCATCCCCAAAATGTATCTCTCTTGTGTCCAGAAATTCCCCAAGTGCTGAGGAAGTGAAATGGGAGCATTACACCACATGCAAAGTCCCCCAGAATATATTGTGCAGTCACAGATGCATGCAGTGGCAACACAGAATCCCCAGAATATTGCTGCATCCCAAAATGCATCTGTCTTGTGTCCAGAAAATTCCCAAGTACAGAGAAAGTGAAATGGGAGTATTACACCACAGGCAATGTCACACAGACTTTATTGCGCAATCGCTAATTCATGCAGTGGTCACACAGAGTCCGCCGAATTTTTCTGCATCCCCAAAATGTTTCTGTCTTGTGTCCAGCAAATTCACAAATGTTGAGAAAGTGAAATGGGAGCATTACACCACATGCAATGTCCCCCAGAATATATTACTCAGTTACTCATGCACGCAGTGGTCACACAGAGTCCCCCAAAGTTTTCTGCGTCCCCAAAATACATCTGTCTTGGGTCCAGAAAATTCCCAAATCCTGAGGAAGTGAAATGGGAGTGTTACATCACATACAATGTCCCCCAGAATATATAACTCAGTTATTAATGCACGCAGTGGTCACACAGAGTCCCTCAATGTTTTCTGCATCACCAAAATGCATCTGTCTTGGGTCCAGAAAGATCCCAAGTGCTGAGGAAGTGAAATGGGAGTGTTACAAATCATGCAATGTCCCCCAAAACGTATTGCACAGTCTCTCATACATGCAGTGGTCACACAGAGTCCCCAGAAATTTTCTGCATTCCCAAAATGTTTCTGTCTTGTGTCCAGCAAATTCCCAAGTGCTGAGAAAGTGAAATGGGAGCATTACACCACATGCAAAGTCCCCCAGAATGTATTGTGCAGTCACAGATGCATGCAGTGGCAACACAGAATCCCCAGAATATTTCTGCATCCCAAAATACATCTGTCTTGTGTCCAGAAAATTCCCAAGTATTGAGAAAGTGAAATGGGGGAGAATTACACCACATGCAAAGTCCCCCAGAATATATTACACAGTTACTCATGCATGCAGTGGTCACACAGAGTGCCCATAATTTTGCATTCCCAAAATGCTTTTGTCTTGTGTCTAGAAAATGTCCAAGTGCTGAGAAATTGAAATGGGAGTATTACACCACAGGCAATGTCACACAGAATTTATTGCGCAGTCGCTCATTCATGCAGTGGTCACACAGAGTCCACAGAATTTTTCTGCATCCCCAAAATGTTTCTGTCTTGTGTCCAGCAAATTCCCAAATTTTGAGAAAGTGAAATGGGAGCATTACACCACATGCAATGTCCCCCAGAATATATTACACAGTTACTCATGCACGCAGTGGTCACACAGAGTCCCCAAAGTTTTATGCGTCCCCAAAATACATCTGTTTTGGGTCCAGAAAATTCCCAAATGCTGAGGAAGTGAAATGGGAGTGTTACACCTCATGCAAAGTCCCCCTGAATGTATTGCACAGTCTATGTATAGAGTCCCCAGAATTTTTCTGCATTCCCAAAATGTATCTGGCTTGTGTCCAGAAAATTCCCAAGTTCCAATGAAGTGAAATGAGAGCATTATACCACATGCAAAGTCCCCCTTAATTTATTGTGCAGTCATGCATGCACGCAGTGATCACACAACATCCCAGAACTTTTCTGCATCATCCAAAATGCATCTGTCTTGTGTCCAGAAAATTCCAAAATGCTGAGAAAGTGAAATGGGAGTGTTACACTACATGCAAAGTCACGCAGAATGTATTACACAGTTACTCATGCACGCAGGGTCACACAGAGTCGACAGAATTTTTCTGCATCCCCAAAATGTACCTGTCTTTTGTCCAGCAAATTCCCCAGTGTTGAGAAAGTGAAATGTGAGTGTTACACCACATGCAATGTCCCCCATAGTGTATTACGCAGTTACACATGCACGCAGTGGTCTCACAGAGTACCCCAAAGTTTTCTGCATCCCCAAAATGCATCTCTCTTTGGTCCAGAAAATTCACAAGTGCTGAATAAGTCAAATGGGAGGGTTACACCTCAGGCAAAGTCCCCCAGAATGTTTTGCACAGTCTCTTACGTGTGCAGTGGTCACACAGAGTCCCCAGAATTTTTCTGCATCTACAAAATGTATCTGACTTTTGTCCAGAAAATTCCCAACTGCTGAGGAAGTGAAATGGGAGCATTACACTACATGCAAAGTCCCCAGAATGTATTGTGCAGTCACCAATTCATGCCGCAGCAACACAGAGTCCCCAGAATATTTCTGCATTCCAAAAATGCATCTGTCTTGAGTCCAGAAAATTCCCAAGTACTGAGAAAGTGAAATTGGAGAATTACACCACATGCAAAGTCTCCCAGAATGTATTACGCAGTTACTCATGCATGCAGTGGTCACACAGAGTCTGCAGAATTTTTCTGCATTCCCAAAATGCATCCGTCTTGTGTCTATAAAATTTCCAAGTGCTGAGGAATTGAAATGGGAGTATTACACCACAGGCAATGTCACACAGAATTTATTGCGCAGTCGCTCATTCATGCAGTGGTTACACAGAGTCCACAGAATTTTTCTGCATCCCCAAAATGTTTCTGTCTTGTGTCCAGAAAATTCCCAAGTACTGAGAAAGTGAAATTGGAGAATTACACCACATGCAAAGTACCCCAGAATGTATTACGAAGTTACTCATGCATGCAGTGGTCACACAGAGTCTGCTGTATTTTTCTGCATTCCCAAAATGCATCTGTCTTGTGGCCTGAAAATTTCCAAGAGCTGAGGAATTGAAATGAGAGCATTACACCACAGGCAATGTCATGCAGAAGTTATTGCGCAGTCACTCATGCACGCAGTGGTCACACAGAGTACCCAGAATTTTTCTACATCCAAAAAAAGTATCTGTCTTGTTTCCAGAAAATTCCCAAGTGCTGAGAAAGTGAAATGGGAGCATTACACCACATGCAATGTCCCCCAGAATGATTTACACAGTTACTCAAGCACGCAGTGGTCACACAGAGACCCCAAAGTTTTCTGCATCCCCAAAATGCAACTGTCTAGGGTCCAAAAAATTCCCAAATGCAGAGAAAGTGAAATGGGAGCATTACACCACAGGAAATGTTATGCAGAATTTATTCCACAGTCACTCATTTATGCAGAGGTCACACAGAGTCCACAGAATTTCTCTGCATCCCCAAAATGTATCTGTCTATTGTCCAGAAAATTCCCAAATGCCGAGGAAGTGAAATGGGAGCATTACACCACATGCAAAGTATCCCAGAATGTATTGTGCAGTCACTCATTCACTCAGTGGTCACAAATAGTCCCCAGAATTTTTATGCATCCCAAAATGCATCTGTCTTGTGTCCAGAAAATTTCCAACTGCTGAAGAATTGAAATGGGAGCATTACACCACAGGAAATGTTACGCAGAATTTATTCCACAGTCCCTCATGTATGCAGAGGTCACACATAGTTCACAGAATTTTTCTGCATCCCCAAAATGCATCTGTCTTATGTCCAGAAAATTCCAAAGTGCTGAGGAAGTGGAATGGGAGAGTTTCACCAAATGCAAAGTCCCCCAGAAATTATTGTGTAGTCACTTATGCACTCAATGGTCACACAGAGTTCACAGAATTTGTCTGCATTCCCAAAATGTATCTGTCTTGAGTCTAGAAAATTCTCAACTGCTGAAGAAGTGAAATGAGAGCATTACACAACGAGCAATTTCCCCATAGTTTATTGTGCAGTCACACATGCAAGCAGTTGTGACAGAGTCCGCAGATTTTTTCTGCATCCCCAAAATGTATCTCTCTTGTGTCCAGAAATTCCCCAAGAGCTGAGGAAGTGAAATGGGAGCATTACACCACATGCAAAGTCCCCCAGAATGTATTGTGCAGTCACAGATGCATGCAGTGGCAACACAGAGTCCCCAGAATATCTCTGCATCCCCAAAATTCATCTGTCTTGTGTCCAGAAAATTCCCAAGTACTGAGAAAGTGAAATGGGAGAATTACATCACATGCAACGTCCCCCAGAATATATTACACAGTTACTCATGCATGCAGTGGTCACACAGAGTCCCCAGAATTGTTTGCATTCCCAAAAAGCTTCTGTCTTGTTTCTAGAAAATGTCCAAGTGCTGAGAAATTGAAATGGGAGTATTACACCACGGGCAATGTCACAAAGTATTTATTGTGCAGTCACTCATGCACAAAGTGGTCACACAGAGTCCCCAGAATTTTTCTGCAACCCAAAATGCATCTGTCTTGTGTCCAGAAAATTTCTAACTGCTGAGAAAATAAATGGCGGCATTACACCACAGGAAATGTTACGCAGAATTTATTGCACAGTTACTCATGTACGCAGAGGTCAAACAGAGTCCACAGAATTTTCCTGATTCCCAAAATGTATCTGTCTTGTTCCAGAAAATTCTAAGTACTGAGGAAGTGAAATGGGTGTTACACCTCATGCAAAGTCCCCAGAATGTATTTCACAGTCTCTCATGTGTGCAGTGTCACACAGAGTCCCCAGAATTTTTATGCATTCCCAAAATGTATCTGACTTGTGTCCAGCAAATTCTAAGTGCTAATGAAGTGAAATAAGAGCATTATACCACATGCAAAGTCCCCAGAATTTATTATGCAGTCATGCATGCACGCAGTGGTCACACAGCATCCCAGAACTTTTCTGCATTTCCAAAATGCATCTGTCTTGTGTCCAGGAAATTCCCAAATGCTGAGAAAGTGAAATGGGAGTGTTACACTACATTCAAAGTCCCCCAGAATGTATTACACAGTTACTCATTCACACAGTGGTCACACAGAGTCCGCAGAATTTTTCTGCATCCCATAATGTACCTCTCTTTTGTCCAGCAAATTCCCAAGTGTTGAGAAAGTGAAATTGGAGCGTTACACCACATGCAATATCCCTCATAATGTATTACGCAGTTCTCATGCATGCAGTGGTCTCACAGAGTACCCCAAAGTTTTCTGCATCCCCAAAATGCATCTGTCTTTGGTCCAGAAAATTCCCATGTGCTGAATAAGTCAAATGGGAGTGTTTCACCTCATGCAAAGTCCCCCAAAATGTTTTGCATAGTCTCTTATGTGCAGTGGTCACACAGAGTCCCCAGAATTTTTCTGCATCTACAAAATGTATCTGTCTTTTGTCCAGAAAATTCCCAACTGCTGAGGAAGTGAAATGGGAGCATTACACCACATGCAAAGTCCCCAGAATGTATTGTGCAGTCACCCATGCATGCCGCAGCAACACAGAGTCCCCAGAATATTTCTACATCCCAAAAATGCATCTGTCTTGTGTCCAGAAAATTCCCAAGTACTGAGAAAGTGAAATGGGAGAATTACACCACATGCAAAGTCCCCCAGAATGTATTACGCAGTTACTCATGAATGCAGTGGTCACACAGAGTCCCCAGAATATTTTGCATTCCCAAAATGCATCTGTCTTGTGTCTATAAAATTTCCAAGTGCTGAGGAATTGAAATGGGAGCATTACACCACAGGCAATGTCACACAGAATTTATTGCTCAGTCGCTCATTCATGCAGTGGTCACACAGAGTCCACAGAATTTTTCTGCATCCCCAAAATGTTTCTGTCTTGTGTCCAGAAAATTCCCAAGTACTGAGAAAGTGAAATGGGAGAATTACACCACATGCAAAGTCCCCCAGAATGTATTACGCAGTTACTCATGAATGCAGTGGTCACACAGAGTCCCCAGAATATTTTGCATTCCCAAAATGCATCTGTCTTGTGTCTATAAAATTTCCAAGTGCTGAGGAATTGAAATGGGAGCATTACACCACAGGCAATGTCACACAGAATTTATTGCTCAGTCGCTCATTCATGCAGTGGTCACACAGAGTCCACAGAATTTTTCTGCATCCCCAAAATGTTTCTGTCTTGTGTCCAGAAAATTCCCAAGTACTGAGAAAGTGAAATGGGAGAATTACACCACATGCAAAGCCCCCAGAATGTATTACGCAGTTACTCATTCATGCAGTGGTCACACAGAGTCTGCTGTAATTTTCTGCATTCCCAAAATGCATCTGTCTTGTGTCCAGAAAATTTCCAAGTGATGAGGAATTGAAATGAGAGCATTACACCACAGGCAATGTCACGCAGAAGTTATTGAGCAGTCGCTCATGCACGCAGTGGTCACACAGAGTCCCCCGAATTTTTCTACATCCAAAAAAATGTATCTGTCTTGTTTCCAGAAAATTCCAAGTGCTGAGAAAGTGAAATGGGAGCATTACACCACATGCAATGTCCCCCAGAATGTATAACACAGTTAGACATGCATGCAGTGGTCACAAAGAGTCCCTCAATGTTTTCTGCATCACCAAAATGCATCTGTCTTGGGTCCAGAAAGTTCCCAAGTGCTGAGGAAGTGAAATGGGAGTGTTACAAATCATGCAAAGTCCCCCAAAATGTATTGCACTGTCTCTCATACGTGCAGTGTTCACACAGAGTCCCCAGAATTTTTCTGCATCCCCAAAATGTATCAGTCTTGTGTCTAGAAAATTCCCAAGTGTGGTGGAAGTGAAATGGGTGCATTACACCACATGCAATGTCCCGCAGAATGTATTGTGCAGTGACGCATGCACACACAGTGGTCACACAGAGTCCCCAGAATTTTTCTGCATTCCCTAAATATTTCTGTCTTGTGTCCCGCAAATTCCCAAGTACTGAGAAAGTGAAATGGGAGCATTACACCACATGCAATATCCCCCAGAATGTATTACACAGTTACTCAAGCACACAGTGGTCACACAGAGACCCCAAAGTTTTCTGCATCCCCAAAATGCATCTGTCTTGGGTCCAGAAAATTCCCAAGTTCTGAGTAAGTGAAATGGGAGTGTTACACCAAATGCAAAGTCCCCCATTATGTATTGCACAGTCTCTCATGTGTGTAGTGTTCACACAGAGTCTCCAGAATTTTTCAGCATTCCCAAAATGTATCTGTCTTGTGTCAAGAAAATTCCAAAGTGCTGAGGATGTGAAATGGGAGCATTACACCACATGCAATGTCCACCAGAATTTATTGTGCAGTCACGCATGCACAAAGTGGTCTCACAGAGTCCCCAGAATTTTTCTGCAACCCAAAATGCATCTGTCTTGTGTCCAGAAAATTTCCAACTGCTGAGAAAATAAATGGCGGCATTACACCACAGGAAATGTTACGCAGAATTTATTGCACAGTTACTCATGTACGCAGAGGTCAAACAGAGTCCACAGAATTTTTCTGATTCCCAAAAATGTATCTGTCTTGTTCCAGAAAATTCCCAAGTACTGAGGAAGTGAAATGGGAGTGTTACACCTCATGCAAAGTCCCCCAGAATGTATTTCACAGTCTCTCATGTGTGCAGTGTTCACACAGAGTCCCCAGAATTTTTATGCATTCCCAAAATGTATCTGACTTGTGTCCAGCAAATTCCCAAGTGCTAATGAAGTGAAATGAGAGCATTATACCACATGCAAAGTCCCCAGAATTTATTATGCAGTCATGCATGCACGCAGTGGTCACACAGCATCCCAGAACTTTTCTGCATTTCAAAATGCATCTGTCTTGTGTCCAGGAAATTCCCAAATGCTGAGAAAGTGAAATGGGAGTGTTACACTACATTCAAAGTCCCCCAGAATGTATTACACAGTTACTCATTCACGCAGTGGTCACACAGAGTCCGCAGAATTTTTCTGCATCCCAAAATGTACCTCTCTTTTGTTCAGCAAATTCCCAAGTGTTGAGAAAGTGAAATGGGAGCGTTACACCACATGCAATATCCCTCATAATGTATTACGCAGTTTCTCATGTATGCAGTGGTCTCACAGAGTACCCCAAAGTTTTCTGCATCCCCAAAATGCATCTGTCTTTGGTCCAGAAAATTCCCAAGTGCTGAATAAGTCAAATGAGAGTGTTATACCTCATGCAAAGTCCCCCAGAATGTTTTGCACAGTCTCTTATGTGTGCAGTGGTCACACAGTATCTCCAGAATTTTTCTGCATTTCCAAAATGTATCTGTCTTGTGTCCAGAAAATTCCCAACTGCTGAGGAAGTGAAATGGGAGCATTACACCACATGCAAAGTACTCAGAATGTATTGTGCAGTCACTCCTGCATGCAGTGGTCACACAGAGTCCCCAGACTTTTTCAACATCCCCAAAATGCATCTGTCTTGTTTCCAGAAAATTCACTTGTACTGAGAAAGTGAAATGGAAGCATTACTCCACATGCAAAGTCCCCCTGAATGTATTACACAGTTACTCATGCTCTCAGTGGTCTCACAGAGTACCCCAAAGTTTTCTGCATCCCCAAAATGCTTCTGTCTTTGGTCCAGAAAATTCCCAATTGCTGAATAAGTGAAATGGGAGTTTTACACCTCATGCAAAGTCCCCGAGAATGTTTTGCACAGTCTCTTATGTGTGCAGTGGTCACACAGATTCCCCAGAATTTTTTTGCATTCCCAAAATGCATTTGTCTTTGTCCAGAAATTTTCCAAGTGCTGAGGAATTGAAATGGAAGCATTACACCACTGACAATTTCATGCAGAATTTATTGCACAGACACTCATGCTCGCAGTGGTCACACAGAGGCCACAGAATGTTTCTGCATCCCCAAAATGTATCTGTCTATTGTCCAGAAAATTCCCAAATGCTGAGGAAGTGAAATGGGAGCATTACTACATGCAAAATCACACAGAATTTATTGTACAGTCATGCATGCACCCAGAGGTCACTCAGAATCCTCAGAACTTTTCTGCATTCCCAAAATGTATCTGTCTTGTGTCCAGCAAATTCCCAAGTGTTGAGAAAGTGAAATGGAAGCATTATACCACATGCAAAGTCCCCCAGAATGTATTACGCAGTTAGTCATACGTGCAGTGGTCACACAGAGTCCCCAGAATTTTTCTGCATTCCAAAAATGTATCTGTCTTGTGTCCAGAAAATTTCCAAGTGCTGAGGAAGTGAATTAGGAGCTTTACACCACATGCAATGTCCCCCAAAATGTATTGTGCAGTCACGCATGCACGCAGTGGTCACACACAGTCCTCAGAATTTTTCTGCATCCCCAAAATGTATCTGGCTTGTGTCCAGCAAATTCCCAAGTACTGAGGAAGTGAAATGGGAGTGTTACACCTCATGCAAAGTCCCCCAGAATGTATTTCACAGTCTGTTATGTGTGCAGTGGTCACACAGAGTCCCCAGAATTGTTCTGCATCCCGAAAATGTTTCTGTCTTATGTCCAGAAAATTCCAAAGTGCTGAGAAAGTAAAATGGGAGCATTACACCACATGCAATGTCCCCCAGAATGTATTACGCAGTTACTCATGCATGCAGTAGGTCTCACAGAGTACCCCAAAGTTTTCTGCATCCCCAAAATGCATTTTTCTTGGATCTAGAAAATTCCCATGTGCTAAGAAAGTGAAATGGGAGTGTTACACCTCATGCAAAGTCCCCCAGAATGTATTGCACAGTCTCTCATGTGTGCAGTGTTCACACGGAGTCCCCAGAATTTTTCTGCATTCCCAAAATGTATCTGTCTTGTGTCCAGAAAATTCCCAAGTGCTGTGGAAGTGAAATGGGAGTGTTACACCACATTCAATGTCCCCCAGAATGTATTGTGCAGTCACTCACGTATGCAGTGGTCACACAGAGTCCCCAGAATATTTCTGCATCCCCAAAATGTATCTGGCTTGTGTCCAGCAAATTTCCAAGTTCTGCGGAAATGAAATGGGAGTGTTACACCACATGCAATGTCCCCCAGAATGTATTGTGCAGTCAGACATGCATGCAGTGGTCACACAGAGTCCCCAGAATTTTTCTGCATCCCCAAAATGCATGTGTCTTGTGTCCAGAAAATTCTCAAGTGCTGAGTAACTGAAATGGGAGCGTTACACCACATGCAAAGTCCCCCAGAATGTATTGCACAGTTACTTATGTGTGCAGTGTTCACACAGAGTCCCCACAATTTTTCTGCATCCCCAGAATGCATCTGTCTTGGGTCCAGAAAATTGCCAACTGCTGAAGTTGTGAAATGGGAGTGATACACCACATGCGAAGTCCACCAGAATTTATTGCGCAGTCACTTATGCACACAGTGGTCACACAGAGTCCCCAGACTTTTTCTGCATCCCCAAAATGCATATGTCTTGTGTCCTGAAAGTTTACTTGCTCTGTGATGGTGATGTACTCATGATGCACAGTGTCTTGACAAACCTTGTGAAGGAGGGATAACATGACATGAATCCATTCAGTGTTCCATCAGAAATGATGCCCTGAGAGAACTGTTACTGGTCCAAAGTGTGCTGCGATTCCTGCAACTGCAATGCGATCACCTCAATTGGACGGAAGGGTGCCCTTTGTGTGTAGATTAATAATAGCCTTGGTGAGTTGATATTTATATATATATATATATATATATATATATATACACATAACATATATATATATATATATATTTATTTTCTAGGTGGGGGTTGACATATATAGACATGTACTCATAGTATTGTTTTGTATCACAGATCACACAAACTGTTGGTGTGCACATTCCAGGGCTTGACGAGAAATTTTGGTGTTGAAATTGGAAATGGAATACTTTCAAGTCAATGAAGGTAAGTATTTCTTTTTTGGGGGATCATATTTGCAAGCAGGTCTCATTAATGGTTTATTACTTGGTAACTTCTTCACAGATTTCATCTGCATCCCTCTCCATTCTGGTAATGATGGTCATGGTCGATTGAAATTACTTCTGTGTGTTGCATGTCTGTCCCAGCTGGGGAAGGGCCTGATGTTGAAGAAATTCTTTGGATTAGGCAACTATGACATAACAAAGCATCTGGAAGTTTCCTAAAAAAAAAAAAAGGAAGGACTTATTACAACTTAATTGCAGCAGTAAGACATTGGGCCGGATTCTCAAAGGCCTTAGATTGATGCAAAGTGCTTGCGTCGAACAGGTCTGATGCAAGGGCACCTTTCGCCAAGGACTGCACCAAGTATGATTTTGAAAGGCAGCCTTTCATCACCCAGCAGGCTGCCTGCACCAATGTGTGCTAGTGCCAGCCTTGCACCATGAAGGTGGCTGTGGCATGGCACTGGGGACTTACTGCAGACCCAGACTGCTGCAGCCCTCAGATCCAGAATTTGATAGACCTCACCAGTGAGGGTCTGGTCTAAGGGGACTTAGACAGCTCCTGGGTGGTCATCCTGTTTGTGCCACCATGTGGCCCACCCTGATCCTTCCTCAGCAGGCGATCTCTGGTGGTCCGGTGGTCCCCCCTCACCCCCTGTCATGGTCCCTGACACCCACATCTGTGCAGCCTGCCAACCACCCTATGGTACCCATCTCAGCACTCCCACTCCCCTCCCGTACCCTGATCCAGTGATCTGGCAGTTTTCACATGCCACCATACGCCGAACGAGCCATCAGCGCGGTATTGTAAAACAGTGCATACAGTACATGCATGGACAGCTCATTCAGCAGTCAGCCAGGGTGGCATGTGTAGGGCTCTGCTGGTTGTTGGATCAGGGTACTGGAGGGGGTTGGAGTACTGAGATGGGTACTACTGTTGGGGCACTAGCCCACCAGGGTACCGAGAGTGTTGTGGTGCCAGTGGCGCGGTGGTGTTGGGGGGGCAGTGACTGGTTGCCAGCCCAGGTCCATGAGTGCTGCAGACTCCCCGCAGACATTGTGGCATTCCGGGTGTGTGCACCATACATCAGGCATAGCACCCCCATTGCAGCAAGCCACTGGACTGAGGTGCTGGGACCCTGTAACATAGAAATTTGGGCTCTGGGTTCCAGGCATACTGCACTCGGCACAAGCTGCCATTGTCACAGCTTGCACTGGGGCTTTGAAAATCCAGCCCATTATGTTTAAGCCATGGTTGTTCCATGGTTATCTGGATTAACACAGATAACAAGCTGTCCTACTGCAATCAGATCACAACTTAATTTAGTACTAGATTGTGTAACAAATACACAGTGTCAGTGTCCCTGCATCTCAACTCAAGTTACATTTCAAAACCACATCTTGTCAAGTAACACAACCTGGTTCCAACTTTTTCAACACTGGCATGGCTGCACAGCTGCAAATTTGGAATACAGTGCATGTTATGTTGCAGAAATATTTTTTGGTGACATACACATGTCACCTAGTTTATGAATCTTCAGTTGGGTTTGTTGCACTCTTTGATATACCTACCAGTATGGATTGGAAATGGATATCCCATAGGTTCCTGTAGACAGTACAGCTGCTGTACCATTGATACAGACCTTCAGCGAAGGAGAGTCATATGTTGTTAACCTGTAAAAAAACAAAATAAGTTGACGTATGCATTTTACCATTGCAGCTCAGAAAAGCAACAAAAAACAAATCACACAGCTAAAGGAAGTTGAATAGCATAAAAAACATTAGTACACATACTCACTTTATAGTTTTAATAATAAGAAGCCTTGTGCCTGTAATTGATGGATGTGGTCTCCTGTTCGACTCCTTCTGCCTTGGCATGATCAATGTAATGGAAAAACATTGTCACAATGACACTGGTGATGGGTACTGGTGGTCATATAGCTGTGGCACATGATGACATTCCCTCTCACATCTTCCTGCATCTGGTGGTGGTGGTGGCAGTGGTGAACAGTGGTCTTAGGTGGTGGTAGTCCAGGGGGACACACGGTCATATTCTCTATGGTGGCAGTGGCGATCAGCGGTCTTATGGTGGTGGTAGTTCGGGGGCCATGATATATTGTGCTCTGTGTTACAAATGTGATGACGTGACACATGGAATTTGAATCAGTATGAGTGGGACAGTGATTTAACTTTATGAAAAAGAGAACATGTATCATACAAGACATGTGACAGCCTTTTAACAACTTAAGTTAAAACCTGTCAACATTAACCTCATCTTCATTCATCATCATCCCAGAAAGAAAGCTGCCCTTGCAGTCTTCTATGTCTGAATTCGGACCATGGGGAAATCACCAGGATGGTCTCTTTCTTCAACGTCAGCAAAACCAGGAGTATGCCAGGGTAAGAATATTGAGGTTGCAGTCTGAGCTGGTACAGTATGTGCCTCTCATTCATTTTTATGAATGTCAGCAAACTGAGATTTGCAGGAGAGAGGTTTGTATGACGATCCCAAGCTATTGCACCTGCTGAGCTGTATACACTCTCGACACTCACACTGGAGGGTGGGCATGTCAGGTACTTCAGTGCCACAGAGGTCAGCTCTGGCCATTCACTGACCTTTCCACTTCAGTATTAAAGGGGATCATCAGTGATTGACAGATGTCTGTTTTCAGACATATACGAGTTAACCATTTGCTGTGCTGCTCTAAGTCCAGTGGTTGATGCATCATCCTGTTCTCTGGAATCATTTATGTCACAAATCCCCACTTGGGACAAAGCCTCCCAAAGTGTTTTAACAACAGCCGCTGTTGATGACAGACCACCTGGATCTGCTGTCCCCTTACCCTTACAGGATATGCTTAATACTACTCTTCCAGGTTCAGCCTGATTATGCTCCTCAGGTTTTCTGTCCTTGGCACATGACTTCTGTGCCCCATGAACCAGGTGCACTAGTTGCCCACTAACATTTTTTACCTGTTCAGGCCCACCCTCCATACTGAGGCAATTCCATGTTTGTATTGTGGGTCCAGCATTGTTGCTATTACAAAGTTGTCACTACACTGAATGCTCAAGATGTGATGATTCTGGTTGAATACTGTCAGCATGTGTTTCAGCAACATACTGCTTGCACTTTCTCCAGCAACATCAAGGCTATGCTCTACATTCACCAATGTCTGCCTCAACACCCACAGCAGTGGAATTGATTGGCTAATGGAGACAAACTTGCCACTCACTGCCTGTGTGGCATGTTCAAAAGGCCTCAAGATTCTTATTTGAGTCCATGAGGTGCCACTGTTCAGTCATCATAGGCATGGAAGCCCCAGAACTGTCACATCTAGTGTGTATGACAAGATATTCTGAGATGGCTTTGTACTGTTCATACAACCTCTCTGTCATGTATAAAGTGGAGCTCCACTGGGTGACAAGTTCCAGCTTCAAGCAGTGTTGAGGGAGTCTGTTTTGGATCTGAAACTGCCAAAGTTGGTCACGGGCCTTTGCAGTGCATGAAAAGTGAGAACAGATATGGTGTGCAACTGTCAGCATTTTCTTTACATCAGGGTGCTGCAGAAACTCCTGCACCACAAGACTTTAAACAGTGGGTCATGCATGGAAACCGAACAAAGCCACCATTCGTGATGCATTTCACCACATTTGACCCATTGTCACTTGCTATGAATCCAGCTCTCAGGGACAGGGAGTTCAGCCACTTGTCAGTTTCAGTCAGACCATGTCTAACATGTTTTCACAAGTGTGTGAATAGGTTACATTGTGCATGGCAATCACTGCATGCTGTTGAATTCCTGGAAGATTGATACCACAACACCCCACCTTACTACACTGATTATTCACACTACCAACAGCACAAACAACCCTGGCACCTGTGCCCAGTGTGCAGTTATACACAAATATGAACTCCCTGCTGATTTGCCACTTGTCCACATATCCATACTTAAATGGATAAATTGAGAGGAGGAATGTTGACGGGTATGTCTTACTGAGTCGGGCAAAGTACGGTAAAAATTGGGGACAGCACAGGTCGAAAAGTATGTTCTGGATGGGACTGTCCATTTTGGACAGGCATGTGCAGCAAACCATAGGAACCCAGAATTCTCCACAAAGGAGAAGGGCAAAAGATCAATTGCCAGCATTTCAGCTACAGCAGCATTAAGTTCACATGACACTGTATGATTGGGTGGGTACTTCAACTTATGCACAAAAACACTTTGTAACATGGACTGACTTAAACATTTACATGGGGTGTGATGGCAAATGGTTCTGCTCTGTGACTGGCAGGGGGTGGATTGTGGATGTGTGATGAAGACAGTTGCACAGGTGACAACTAACCCAGAAATGCAATTATTTCTCAGATTTAGCAAAAGGGGTTGATGTACCACTTGCACTAGACATACTGCATTGACCAGCACCACCACCACATTACTCCACCTTCCCAAACCACTGCTCTACCAATTCTTAAGGCAAAGTACATTGAAAACAATGTACTTCACCTCACTTCACCTTGTTTTTAAGTTCAAAAAGGGAAATTTTGCAGTGATTCATGAGATTTTAGGTCACATGGGGTCTAGATTGTTCTGCACAACCTCAGTTTGGGGTAGTGTGTGTTGGAAGCTGTAGGAGACATTCTGCTGTGAGAGCTCTCTGTAATACAAACCTTCTAAAAGCTGTTAAAAAAGTCTTTTTGAGTCATATTTTTTGCTGAAACTTTAGCTTATCAATTATAGGAAACCCTCCTGTGCTCATATCATCGAACGTTTATTTTTTGTGTCTGGATTTTGAAAGTTAATGTACAATATTCAGTCTGTGAACTGAGAGACAGTGGAAGTGTGCTTTGGGGGAGAGGTGTATCTGTGGTGTAGGTAGATTAACTTGGAGAAAAAGACAGTGCTTTCTGTTTTGGTGATATTTTTCTTGTATAACTGTGTTGATCTACACACAGTAATATTTTCAATAATTCTTGCCTTCTTTTGCTAATTGTTGTGGTGCAGCAGTGCATAATTTTAGTTTGTTTAAAATATGTGGTTATATTATTGAAGTTTTCAATTTGCTATGCATTACTTAGTGTGTGTGTGAGTATGTGTGTGATGCGTGTCATCAAATCAAACACTTTTTATTGTGCCACATAATTTCAGTAATGTGAACTTGCTATCCAATGCAGTTGTGTAATTTTTGTACTTCTTTGTGGTATCTTTACTGATACTAGTACTAGTGACTGTTACTGCCGCAGTGCAGTACACTGCCTCTCCCGCAGCCCGCCCCAACCAGCAAAGGTATTCTTTTCCAGATTTGAATTTCTGATGGTGAAGACTGGATAGATGTTGTGCCTTTGCATCTGCATCTTTTCAGTGTGCAGCGCAATATTAATCTGTCTGTGCATTTGCATCTCTTTAGGGCCCAATTTCCATCTCTAACTTAAGTCACAGTTGTTTCTTTGGCTTCCCTTCAGAGTACTGGACAGGTGCGGTGCATAATTCTGCATGAACATTGTACTCATTAACATGCGTTTTCAAGTCAGGACAATCATCATGAGCCACTCATGATACAAATCACATTCTTCATCATCACGGTCAAAAATGTGTCACAAATCACGATTTATGATCACGTCATGAATCACAACATTAATTTGTTTTAATAGTTACTTGGATGTATTGTAAGCCTGTTTTGTAGTATCTCTCCAGGTTTCACCATCCCACCGTTGTACTCATTAATAAGTGTTTTTAAGTCAGGGAGTTGGACAGTGTCTCCAGTACATACACAGACTGGAAAGAAGACTGACTGCACACATGCAGTTTAGCACAGTATACTTGCACTGCTCAGAATAAAGTGTCACACATATGGAACACATATTTTATAACACAGCAAGGAAGGGGCACATGGTGTGAGGAAAAAAAACTAATGTGGGATCCCATGGTGATCCAGCAGCAATTCCAGCATGGACATAATTTGAAACTGATGTCCCTCTATGTGATCCAGCCACTGCCTCACAGCACTCACCCTCTCATTGTTCTTCTTGGCAGCACTCCAGAGAACTGCCAAGTCACCCTGTGTTACACGCAGTTCTCTGGAGTGCTGTCAAGAAGAACAACAAGAGGGTGAGTGCTGTGGAGCAGTGGCTGGATTGCATAGAACATGAAGTCCATTAAAAACAATGACTTTGCCTTACTTCCCATTGCCATTCTGCCTTAACGCGAAATGGTAATGATAAGGTGGAATGAGCACATTACATTGCTCACTCCGCATAGCGGAGTGGCAACGCGAAGTGCCCACTTCACGTTCACTTTGCCAGCGGAATTTAAATTTGTTGCATCTCTAATCCAGACTGGCAGGGCATGAAGAATTTGGAGTCAAAGAGAAAATTAGAGATCTGGGAGAGCACAAGGTGTTCTTGGAGTTTTGCGAGGGCAGGGAGGAGAGAGATAGGGTGGTAGTTTGCAGTGGAGGAGGAGTCACCTCCTCTAGGCAGAGGTAAAACAATGGCATGTTTCTGATCTGTAGTAACAGTTGCAGTGGCAAAGGACAGGTTTAGGATGTTGGTAAGCGGAAATGCAACAGCAGGAGCAGATAGGTAGAAATATTTGGTGTCCAACCCATCAGGGGATTTACCTTTAGATGGATTGAGGGTAAGTAAGGAATTTAGAGCCTCTGTAGGAGAGATGTTTGCGAAGGAGAAGGAGTTAGGCTTGAGAGGTTTCATAGTTACCGCAGGGGGGCCAGAAGGAGCAACAGTGGGTAGGGAGGTGAGGAGAGTAGAAGCACATGAGGGGAAGTAGGTATTGAAGTTGGTGAAGACTGCTAGAGGGTCGGAGAGGTGTGTGCCATTAGTATCCAATAAGGGGTTGGAGTTGGCAGTGGGGGGGGAGAAAAAGCAGGGGTATAGCCAGGCACTTCAGATTTGTACACCAGACTGCCACACTGCTACCCTCTCCCCCACTGCTGTTCATGCCTGCCCCCCCATGACTCAAGTCTAAGGTTCCTGGTTCCAATAAGATGATCCCCACACTAGACCTTCTGTCTTTGTGCACTGCTTGTGTGTGGTACTGACTGCCCACTGAAAAACACCACCGACTGCACCAGTCGAAGACTAAGGCAGAAATTTCTTCTCTCTCCACTGCAGGTAGGCAGATTCACTCCATTTGACACTCCACGTGAAGTCTTCATTGTTTTAGTTGGCTCTGAGTCTGTTCTTCTGTCTGCTGCTCCTCAGTTCTTTTATTGCTTCTGTCGCTCCCAGTACAATTGAACTAATAGTATGGCTTCTAACTTTGCTGGGGCATTTAAACTCACTGCCCAAGACTTGCCACACCCCCTACCTGATGCCACAGACAAGCACCATGCAGGTGGAGTATGCGGACCTAATTGAGACATTCAGCTTCGATATTCACGGTCTACACTGCCACCCCCCCAAAAAAAACAAAGCTGAAAGAGAAAAGAAAAAGCCTGCAAAACCAAACAAGGGAATTTAAATTTGATATACTAGGGAGGGCAAAGCAATGCTGGCCAGATGGTTTGCTACCCCCTGCTACTAAACTTGGTACACTATGGCTTACTTGGAGTGTCAGCAGCTACACCCATGAGAAAAGGGAATGAATAACTTTCCAGAATTTGGATGGTTTATTTATATTGAGTTGAAAAGTGCAGCTAAAGAACTCATCTTTAGCTTGCTGAGTGGCCTTGGTGCATTTGTTTCATAGCATATGGTAGGTGTTATTTTTATTACTTGAGAGAAGTGAGGATTTTCATGCTTTCCAAGCCTTGTCCTGGGCATTTTGACAAGCTATAAGTTCGGGAGTACTGCAGGGTAGGTGGTTCCCCCTGACTCTGATGTGTCTCAGTGGGGCATACTTATCCCAGACATTAAGGAATGTGTTGCAAAAATGTATGAGGAAATCATCAATAGTAATATTAGTGATATTGGGACCCCAGTTGGTGTGAGCTAGATCATCCAGCTGGGGTAAGATTTAGAGATTTATAGGAGCGTTGTAGCAGAAACTTGGGAGGAGCTTTGGGCAATAGATTTTACGGACTAGGTAGGTGATGTGATGGTTGCTTATGGAGTCAGGTAGTAAGTCAGCTTTGAAGATATGGTGAGGGGGTGAGGTGAGTGCCCAGTCAATAAAGGAGTGATTGCCAGTCTTGTGGTTTGTGCAGCTTGGCTCAGTGATGATCTGGAAAAGATTTAAGGCAGTTATGTCTGCCCGAGCTTTGCTGAGAGAGGGAGAAGGCCACTTGTGATTAAAAGCTTCCATGATATACAGTTCGCCAGAAGGGGCAAGGGAGACTATGTGGCTTATAAGGTCGGTGACAGTTGTGGATGGGGTGCCAGGATGGCAGTAGGCACCAGCAATATAGATAGGGAGTGAGAAGGGGATGGACAGTTGTAGCTTTAGTAGCTTGTAGGCTTGGGGCTCAGCTTTAACTAAGGTTACAGAGAAGTGTATGTCAGAGGCGAAGTAGATAGCAACTTTTCCACCTCTACTGGGGCAGTCTAGCCGGGTGACAGAGAAACTTTGGATGACAATGGAGGGGTCCTTCAAGTTGGTATTTAGCCAGGTTTCAGAGAGGATGATCATGTCAGGGGCATATTGGGTGGCTAGCACCTGGAGCAGGTTGAGTTTGAGGGCTAAGCTTCTTATGTTTAGGTGAAGTACTCACAACCCATGGGGGAGGGAACAGCATTGAGTGGTAGAGTTGGCCACATCAGAGGATATGACCACAGAGTTTGTTGGAGAGGTGGCAAGTGCATGGCCTGGATTGGGGTGTATATGACCCACTGCTAGGAGCAGGAGAGTGATAATTAGGTATTGTGAGAGTATTTGCTTACTCCACGTGGTGAACGATCACAGCCTGGGAGGCAGTTGGGTATGGGTAAGCAGAGTTGATCGAAAGGCAAATAAGTGGAGAATCATCCAAAAGTGTGAGTAGGAGAAGAGAGAAGAACAGGGGCGGAAAGGGTAGTGAGATCAGGTTAAAGTTGTTATACAGAGAGTATATTGGAGGATAAAACATTAATGTCCCAATGTAATATAATACGGAACTTTAAAACTCTAAAGTTAAGATCACATGATAAACAAATTTTTATAAATAGAGCAAGAACTAATAGGCATTTCAATTTTTTCAATATACGAACTCCCTTAATATGGAATAACTTAACAAAAAATGTAGTGGAAGCAACATCATTTGACTCATTTAAAAATGAGTTAGACAAATTCTTGTTCACAAATAGTAGAAAATGCATTAATAGATAATCCCACTAGGAGTGAGAGACAATTAAATGGGCCTAGGCCTACTTTTTCTATATTTACCAAGTTATCAAGTTACCAAGAGTCACTGTAGGGGGAATGCAAGGGATGGGTTAGTTTAAGAGGGAGGGGGATCAGGAGTTAATGGTGTGTGGTGGGTTAGGGAGGGGGGGCAGATAACAATGGAGATAAGAAGGAGTGTTTTGCTAGTTGGTAGAGTCTTTTCCAACAGGTCACAAGGAGGGTGCAACAATGAATAGCTTGTTGCACTGTGCAGTAGTGATATAGTAGCTAGGAGCGACTGGGGAGTAACAGCTAGGATCACCTTGCAACAAATTATTGGCTGGGAGCTCAGAAAAGTTAGCCAATGGTAGTGGAACAGAGATGGCTAATAGCTGAGGAAGCCTGAATTAGGGGTGGGGAAGTAGTGTATTTAAAGAGTGGCGGGGTGGGGTCAGGAGGGAGAGCCAAAAAAAATGAGTTAGAGATGTTCCCAGTAGAGTTTTAGAGAAGTCAGTCCTTATGCTAGAGAGATTAGCCAATCAATGAGGTGCAGAGCCAACAGCGTCCAATCAGGAGCTGCAGTGCTGTCCAGTGGTCCAATCAGGACACAGAGCAGTAGCCCGGTGTTGATCGGCTTCTTGCTTGGTTATTCAAACTGGTGGCCAGGCTGGGTTTTGGTGTAGGAGCCGGTGATTTCTGTCCAGGGCACGGAGGCCAGCAAGGGTGAGGTATGCTCAAGGGGCAGCCTGGGGAAGGAGGGAGGGCGAAAGGTTTAGTAAAGCACAGGCAAAAGGCTTAGTTGATTAATTGGGGGGAGGAGAGTAAAACAATAGGGGAGATTAAGCTAGGCAGTGGGTGTGAGTTACAGGAGACTGGCCATGTGGGAGGGGTCAATAAGTGAGCACCAGCCACGCAGTTCCTTTAGCAGCTTATACAAAAGTAGAACAATGAAGCACACAAAAAGCACTCCAAGGTGGTGGCGCTGAGTTGGATCTGAGTATTTGAATCTGAGTCGGGGGTTTAGCAGACTTGAGGCTGAGGATAAACTCCTGCCAGCAGCTTTCAGCTTAAACTTAACCACGGTAGAGTTTAAGGCTTTAGGCAGAGGAAAATTAACTCCCACAGTGCAACTCACTCACAACATGGAGCTGCACAGTCGGTATGAGACTACACACAGTTGAAATAATTCAGACCCCAAATCAATGCAGTCCTAAGCAGTATCCCCAAAACATAACAATACCCTGCAACAGTTAGCTTAAATAGTAATTCTAGGCCAAAACTTGGTTAGAGATGCTCCTGGTAGAGTTTTAGGGCAATCAGTCTTTGTGCTAGAAAGATTAGCCAATCAGTGAGGCGTAGAGCTAGCAGTGTCCAATCAGGAGCTGCAGTGCTGGCCAGTGGTCCAGTCAGGGCACAGAGCAGTAGCCCAGTGTTGGTCGGCTTCTCACCTGGGTTATTAGAGCTGGCCTCCCAACTGGGCTTTGGTGTAGGAGCCGGTGATTTCTGTCCAGGCCATGGAGACCTGCAAGGGTGAGATATGACCAATGGAGGCTGCCTGGGTTATTCAAACTGGTGGCCCAACTGGGCTTTGGTGTAGAAGCCAGTGGTTTCTGTCTGGGGCATGGAGGCCAACAAGGATTCAGGTGTTAATCCTAAGAAGGCTTTTTTTACCAATTAAACAGGCTTGATACTTAGTCCCAAGGTGTAGGGGGAGCCACCCAGTGGAGAAGTAGAGGCTACATGTGTGAGTAAGGTGGTCAGCACATACTATGAGCCGATAGGCCTTATTGAACAGTAATTTTGCACAATTTAGAGCAGTTTCAGTGGCAGCACCATATATGACTAGGCTCTAGTCAATAATTGTGAGAATGGAGCTCCATGTGACAAGGTTAAGAGCCTCAAGCATCATGGCTTTTCTGTGATGGTAGAGGGCCCCTAATCTAATATTAGCAGATATGATCACGTGATCAATATGAGAGTTAAAGGAGAGGGAATCATCTAGGCTGATGCCCAGAGTTTTTAAAGTAGAGACTTGTTCAATAATGTCACCTTTGTGGCTATGGAGGATCAGAGGGTTTGCATTCCTTTTAGATTGTGGAACAGAGAAGTGCATAATTTTGTTTTTCTGTAGTTTAAGAGAAGCCTATTTTGTGAAAACCAGGACTCAAGTTTGGAAAATCTGTCTTGGAGGGCTGTTGTTGTATCAGACAGTATGTAACCAGGAACTGAGATCACTGCATCTTCTGCATAGATCTGCATCTTTGCAGGGCAGGCACTGGGAAGTGAGTTGATAAATAGGCTGAAGAGAAGGGGCCTAATATATATCCCTGGGGAACCCCCCCAGTGTATCATTCCTTGGTTCAGAGGATACTCCTTTTATTCTGACACATTGATTCCTATGTGAAAGATAGCTGGAGAACCAGGAGACTGTATCGGAGGATAGACCCAGGGTCATGAGGTTGCCAAGCAAGATTTGGTGACTGACAGTGTCAAATGCTTTAGTTAGGTTTATAAAGATAGACCCAACCATCTTTCCAGAGTCGAGGGCATCATAGAGGTGTGAGGTAAAGTCAGTGAATGCAGTAATAGTGCTATGAGATTTTCTGAACCCGTGCTGCTGTGGGTAGAGAAAGTTATGTTTGTTCAGGTATTCTGTGAGTTGGTCCGATACAATTCGTTCCAGGGCTTTTAAGAGGCGTGGGAGAATGAAGATTAACCGGTAGTTACCCAAATTAGTTCTGTTGCCATTTTTGAAAACTGGGGTGACAAAAGCAGTTTTCCACCTATCAGAAAAAAATACTGGACCCAATGGAGATGTTAAATAGCTTAGTGATTGAATAGACTAGCCCATCCAAGTTGAGAGTGATTAGCTTCATATCTAGAGTGTCACTACCCATTCTAGTTTTGCCTAGGACTCTTTTCTTGTATTTGAGTGTGTCAGACTGGGTGATATGCTTGAAGTAGTAGAAGAAGGGTTATTTGGCATTCAGTGTGGGTGGGTGGTTGGTACCAAGGGTCTTTCTGTTAGAGTTACTTTCAAGGTAGTCCGGTGGTAGAACTGAGCTTAGATCCATAAAAGCTTGATTAAATGCATTTGCTAGGTCTTTAGGATGTTGAAGTGAGCACGAGAGGGTAATTGCTAGGTCTGGGGGCTTTATTGATTCCTTCCTGGTTAGGGTTTTAAAGTTGTGCCAAAAATCTCTCCCATCTCCCCAGTTTTTTCCTAGTTTCTCTCTGTAAAAGGCAGCCTTTGTTTCCCTAACAAAGTGGGTGTATTTATTCCTGGCACTCTTATATACTGTAAAATCATCCTGAGAGCTGGTCACTCTCGTTTTATGCCAGAGGTTGTCTCTGTGCTTCATCAGTTTTATAATGGTGCCATTGAGCCAGGGGTTGTTAGATCCTTTAATTTTGGAAATTCTAAAGGGGACAAATACGTCACAGGCCTTAGTAAAAATTGTGATAATGTGATCCAGGGCTTTGTTAGTGTCATTACAATAATCTGGGAGGACCAAGCTACGTTCTTCAGGTACATCTTGAAGTGATATTGTTGCCCTTTGCTCAGGGAGTGGTTTTTAATGGGCTGAGGGGGGTCTTTTGGGCTCTTGTTAGTCCAAGAGCAAACTATTTGGGGGTGGTCGCTCAAGGTGTTGACCATCATAAAGACAAGCTGTGCACAGCATGCTACGTGTTGTAAGTTGGTTTATCAATAAACTCAATAAACATATAGCTTCAAAGCTGTGTGAATGTCTCCTCTTTTCTGGTAAAAGGGTTATGGGGCCTGCTAAGAGAAAGAGGTACAGTAATAACATAATTGTAGATAATGCAACAAGAGGAGGAAAAACACTGCAGCTGCTTGCTACATTCCTCCCATATGTACTGTTTCTAACTTTAGAACTGCTCATCAAGCATTTGCCAAAACATCACCTACCGTGAAGCCTGCCAGGATCAACCAAAGTGTCACAGTTTTCTGTATAACAAAAGAGACTATTTCCCATTGAAATTGCATTGTTTACTGCAGTAACTCTGCTGCAGCATGCTGCAGTATTGGGTTTAATCCTTGTGAGCTTCACTGCAGTTTGCTATGTGGTTTGGGGCACCTTAAGGCTGCCTGCCATGCTGGAGCTTGAGTTTATGCCTCTACCAGGAGTAAAAGACTTAATGCTGAGTTTTGAGTATCTCAGATGAAGATGTCTTCCAGGGTTGGGAAAGTCTGGTACATCACTTCTGGAGTGACACCTAGAAAGGCTTGGTGGTGGTGCCACCAGTAGCATAGGTAAACACATGCTGCTTGGCAACCCCAGATATGTTTGTTGCAAGCTTGCCCATTATGGGAGGGAGGAATTGAGTACAGTTGGATAAAAGTCCCAACTGTCTGTAGTGTTTCCCACCACCCCATTGTCAGCCATCTGCTGAACCCCAACATACACTGGATTATGTCACTCTCTAATATGCTGTTATCAGGCAGTAAAAGCACCCTGTGTCTGGTAGTCATCCAAGTTAGGACAATCCTATTTGAATTTGCATATGGTGTTTGTGCTGAAAATAGAGTGTTGCGGGCACCAGCAAAGCAAGTTCAAAGTAACCCCTTCAGCAGTTTAAAACTTCAACATCATAATGTAGCACATTTTTCAGGGGATACATACTAAGTATGCCCAGACTGTTGACGATGCAAAGAAAGGAACAAAACTCAATCTCTGATCAGTGCTTTTCAACATTTATTGGTCATATTGGTTAAAAAAAATGGATCCACTACAAAATCCAGACATGTATCTGCCTGACACGCAAGCATCCATTTCCATCTGCCTGACTCAAAACTGCCTGACAAACATAAAATTCCAACATGTGACCTGGGGGCGCTTTGCCCCATGTACCCCCATAACTAAAATATAATCATCTCTGAAGCACTTAAACTTCTATTGTTGGGCAGCCTCACATCAGGATTTTATACTTGTCGGGCAGATGTATGTCGGGCAGACTAAGTCAAGATCTTGTGTGTCAGGCAAACACATGTTGGGATTTTGTAGGGCTTCCCACAAAAATATCTCATAGCTTTGTGTACTGATGCTTATATGTGAGAGGTGGTCCATTCTTTTTCTCTAAAGGAAAACCATTGAACCTTGTTCTACTATATGTCAGATGAAAGACAAGAGTTTTAACCTATTTTAACTGCCAGCCTCCTGTAATAGGTAGCCTTCAGCATACACATAAATGGTAATTACGCATCAACTGATGGAGTAAACTGAATCCTTACTGAACAAGAATGGACCACCTCTCATGAAAAACAAAGAAAGACAGTGAACTGAATTCAAGTGTATAAACAGGTAAAGCAGGGAACTCCAGTGGAAATATTAACTAAGCGATAAATCAAAATAATAACACTAAGTTTACAAGAGGGCATGGCAGCCTACTGGAGGTGGTGGTTGTAATGTCCTCTCCCGAACTTGTGGAGGGACCATACCTCTCAAGAGTCCCTCATTATGAGGGACATCCCTCATTTTGTCCCTTAAAATTGCTCTGTCCCTCATTGGTCCCTCATGGAAAAGGTACTGCCCACATAGGGAATGTGCTGTAAATTCAGGCTTTAAAGCAAAAACTCTAAATATTCTAAAATGCTAAATCTAAAATAAACTTTGTACAAGTAAACACTATGGTTTTCATAGTGTTCTAAGCTTGTATCTCCATGTTTGAGGATGTGTCCCTCATTCTGAGGGTCTGTGTCCCTGATTGTCTCTCATTTTGAG
Organism: Neoceratodus forsteri; assembly: GCA_016271365.2. Classification (NCBI taxonomy): domain Eukaryota; kingdom Metazoa; phylum Chordata; order Ceratodontiformes; family Ceratodontidae; genus Neoceratodus; species Neoceratodus forsteri. Next base: position 852,686,848 of record CM057458.1, read on the forward strand.
TGTCCAAAAATGTCCATGTCCCTCATTTCAGTGACAAAAGGTTGAGAGGTATGGGAGGGACATCCTATGTAAATTGAATTTCAGGTCTTAAACTGTAAACATCATACATTGGGATTAAGCCTTACATTCCTGGTGTTTGAGGCAGCATCGCTAACCATTCAGCTAAAGGTAAAGTTTGTTTTAGTCAAGGGGTTCCACTAACTCTAGTTTTTTGCATGTTGGACTGTCAATTTGGTAACTGTAAATCACTCCACTTTCTGATTATTGGTTCTGTATGCACTTGGATGTTCTGGGGGTTGTTTGGGGAAGCAGGGAAATTACTGGGTCTTGCAGAGGGTGGTAGGGGTGTGGAATGTTCTGCAGAAATTGGTAGGCAATTCTAAATCTCTATACTAATTCAAAGCAAATGTGGATAACTGCATTTGCAGCAAAAAACATGGGCAGATATTTCCAGATAGTTTACAATATATCTAAATTGATTGCCTCTGGTTGCACTACTGTGGAACTGCAGAAAGCAAGGCCTTTCTCTAGAGATAGTACAGACATTTCAGGCAATATCTGACAATATATTTAGCTGCAACTGTACATTTGACAAGTGGATCTAAAATAGAATAACAGTTAGCAAACCATGTAGAGCATGGCTGTAATTCCAGTGTGGGGTTCTGATGATCTCATCAAGCAGAAGACAGAAGCACAAGGTGGAATCTCATGCATCCTTTTAATTATTTTTTTCCAAGCTGTTATTTGTTTACAGTTTATAAAACAAGTGTTAAAATACAGTAAATTGAGCATGACAAATATGTTATATTGGTTGGTACTAAAATTGCAAGATTACATGTTATTTTGCAGGTTGGGTATGTCTCAGTCACTATCTTGAAGGTTGGATTTATCACAATGTACAACTGAACCAACAGTTTTCACAGTGCTGAAGAAATAACAATAGCCCTGTTCAACACTACTGCAGTTCACATTTAAGAGACACTGTTAAATCTTCACATATCTTGTAAACTGATGTTGCATAACTCAAACCACCATGGCCTGGCACAAAATATGCAGGTTATCTTCATTTGTGAAGGGGCAGGACTTTCATAACTCACATGAAGTTCCACCACTCATGTGTTATGGTCTTGCACCCTCACACTTTAGGATAAACTACATATCTTGAGTATGGCACATGCATGTGCCCTACATATTTTTGTTTTATTTCAAACTAATTAGTTATTTTCTCAACCTAGATTTGTTCATCTCACCATACATAGGCCTCTTAGACATTTAAAGCATAACCCATTATAGGAGACATACATGCCCATTTGTTAATCTTTCACTGATTACAGCATTACTAACAGACCAGGGGCCAGATATTCAAAACTTTGTGCTGGTCAAAAACCATTTGTGCAGGTTTAGCACAGGATTAGCATGGGTCTGCTATAGTCAAAAGGTCAAATAGCGCGCGCAAACTGCATTAGTGCAGGGCAAAATCATAATGTATGCAAGGGGCAAAGTGAGGGGGCATGTCAGCACAATGCTATATTCAGCAACTAGCACCATGCAAAATGGTTTAGCGCAACACTTAGAGCAGTGCAAATTACCACCCAGAAAAGGTAGTCTTAGACTTGGCAATAAGCTTTGTGCGACATTTTGGCTTTACGCAGCATTTGCATTACCCTAACAAAACAATATGACACATAGACAAAGCCAGACAAAGAGACAACATGCTGCTCACAGATGGCATCAAAATGATGCCATCATCTGCCACCAGTCCCAGCAAAGCCAGGCAGTAAATGCTGACCCAGCCACCAGTGGACACCATGGCAGTGTGGCCATATAGCACACACCTGCAAACCACTCTTCTGTGGACACCAACAGATGCCAGAACACATGCAGCACTGTGGGCATGGAGGATGTTGAGGGGATGGTGTACAGGTGGCCAGGCTGTGCCAGAGACCAGGTGTGGCCACAATGCTGGGACACGTCACGCAGTGCACATGGGTCAGTATTGGGAATACCCCAACATCAGTGTGCCTTTCTGATCATACATGCCCCTCCCCGGCCACATACCACACAGCTGTACAACTGCTACAGCATACACAGCCAGACATATATAGCTCACTGTGAGCATCCCATGCCAGAGGTGCTGCATCTGTGCGTCACACAACAGTGTAACAGTAATGTCCGCTGTCAGTAAACACCTGCAAGTTTGGCCTGTCACTGTGTACAGTGCAGTCGTCATCATTGCCCTACACACGATAGGCAGTGCTGTGTCCTCACACTACTGCCCCTCTTGCTACTGTAGTGTCTGCTGTGCACTGTGGCATGACCTACAGTGTGACAGTTGCATGCATCACCAACACCTGTACCTATGCTGTGTTGTCCCCTGGTGTACAATATTCTGTGCTATGTTGCACTGTTTACATGTAGCCTACAGCTATCATCATGCACTGCCAGACTGACCTACAGGTGGAGCTGTGGGACCCTACAGTAACGCTGGGGAAACTGAATGTATATCATGGCATAATGAGATGCTACTCTGGTTGTTTGCCCAGAGACTACCCAAGTAGGCTCATTTGCATTTCACTTTTGAATATGGCAAAGTTTAGCACCGGGCAAATGGTTTAGCTCTGTGCTAAACTTTCACAAATGTGTTAGCACTGCACAAACAGTTTGGGGACTATTATACAGTTTTGAACACTGTAGTTTCACATGAACTGCTGCCTGCAGCTGTACTGGGACCACACATTTGCTGGCACACACATTGGCCACATAGTTCACCTCTACCTACCTTCACATCATTGTGCACTGTGTTGCTGTTGTGGTTTGCAGTTCCTGGTTGCCATATTCAGAGCTGTCTTATTCCAGGGCTAAGTTTGCCCTGCACTCCCAGCCCAGTTTGCCTGGCCTCATTCCCGTGCACTATTCAGAAGCTGTTGCCCCAGGCTATTCCTTTCGAATATAGCTTGCTTTTTGCTCTGGGTTAAGTTTGCCCACTGGGCAGTGCTAATTTAGCCCTGGGGCAAAGTTTTGAATATCTGACCTCAGGTATTCTAAAGTAGTAAATAATAAAACAAAAACTCATTGCAGTCACCAGTCCTTGTTTATCGATTGCTTTACAGCTTTTTTTCTCTCCATAAATGTGGGCATGGCCATCACCTTAGCCTTATTGCTAAAATATGTTCCTCTTGTTTCGTCATTTTTTGCTTTTCTTCAGCACAACCGGTTGTTGTCTTCTACCAAATGCATCAAAGTGCATTTGGAGTTCTGTGTGGACATCGTGATAAAGGTGATATCACGTGTAACATAATATTGTGCATAAATGTAGGTGAAGATAGTTTCCAATGTAGCTATTTTGATTTTGTTCCCTATAGTTGCATACAGATTGCAACAATTACTACTCTGTTTTTGTTTGTTAAACAGGGCTGTTCTCCTGAAAGAAGGGGATGTGACAGATCCCAGCACAGGATTACTTTAATCAAAGCATTATTTCCCCAAGGAGCACCAGCAAAAATGACAGTAAATCCTAATAAAATTGGATCCTCCAGAAACTGAGCACTTAACGTAGCCATTCTGTCAGATAAAATAAAATTAACTCATAGTCAGCAGGTCTTGTAATTTGTTATCTTCTATAGCAACCTAAAATATTTCTACATGCCTAAACTTTTGAGAAAATCAAGACACATGCTTTTCTGTTTTACTTAAGGACTTTAAGAGCTACAATAATATGAAACGCATGTCAATTAAATTTGCAGAAGCAAACCTTACTGAGTTTCAGAATTCATTGTAAATAATAAATTCAGCTAAGCCATCTATTTTTTTCCAGACTGTGACTCGACATTTCAACAGTCAGGACTCTTATCATCTCTAACTATGCTGTATGTTAAAGTGTAGGGAATGAGACATAGTAAAAAAAAACACAAAATCAAAACCAACAAATTTGCATGGTATAAGAGGAGGCTGACAAGTCAACACATTTTTAAAGAAAAACTATATTATATACAAAAGCAGCTGACAGGGAAACAAGCTGGACAGTTACTTTTCATGCAATATGCACATACTCCACCTGCTGTTATTTGTGTAATGGTGACCATTGTAATAAAATGTGCAATTTAGTGAGAAAGACCTGAAATAGATGTCACTGACATCCTGTTCATATTCAATGCCTTCAGCAGTTATTTTCAACACATCCTGCAGAGTAGCTTGTCCAGTTTATAATTATGGGCCTTCCAAATGTTCTTTTTTTTACGTTAGAATTTCTAGGCATACTGTATAACTAGATTTCCTCAGTATAGAAGTCCATCTCCACCATGGCAAATACTACAAATCTGAAATCTATTCATTCTTTTGATCATATACAGATGTCCATTCGTGATGCATCTTCTGGATGACTTTATCCCCTTCAAACCTCCACATTCACATCCTGCTCTTATTCTCACCTGCTTCATCATTTGTTTTTGTTTTTTCTCAGCTCCCCTATAGATATTTATAAAATGCAATGTTCTGTTACAACTTTGGAATTTCTAGGCATACTGTATAACTAGATTATATCAGTATTGAAGCCCATCTCCTCCTTGAGCAACTACATGAGAAACCACAATAAATCTCAAATCTATTCATGTTTTTTTCATTAAAATATCCCTATGCAAAAGAGAACTGCTATTATTTGGCTATATCAATTTTGTAAAAAACGTTATTCCTCAAGGCTGGAGCTTCATTTCTTATTTTCTCAATCTGACCCATTCAGTCACTGCTCTAGACCAACACATTTCCATCATTACCTCTGGCCATTCAGTACTCACTGGCCCGGATATTCAAACTGTGCCAGACTGTCGCGCAAGCCTGGGCACAGCTCAACTTGGCTGCACAGGGGTGTGGCCTGGGCAATATTCAACGGAGCTCTGCTATGGCTCAGCAGCTTTGAATATCGCACCCTGGCCACCCCCCACTGTGCATGGGGCAGTGGCACTGTGCCAGCGCAAGTGGCCAGAGTGGAGCATGGAGATGCACTAGCACAAGTGCAATTGCGCCATTCACAGAACCTGCGATATTCAAAAGGAGACATGCAAATGGATATAATTTATGCAAAAGCATGGGGCCATTTGCATGTCATTACTATTGTTACATCCATTAGCATGCAGGTGCACCGATCACGACGACTTGCGCCTGGCGCCCTGCCAGGCAGCAGCCATCAGGGACCGATGCCCCCTGCAGCCCGATCACGGGCATTTGTCTAAAAAAAGAAATTCTCGTCTAATATCCCTAGTGGTCCAGTGGACTGAGTGCTGCCCAATCGCGGGCATCTGGTTGAATAAAAAAAACTCCATCCTATATCCCTGGTGGTCCAGTGGACCGCTACATGCCAGATCACGGGCATCGGTATAATAAACCCCTACCCATCCAATATCCCTGGTGGTCCAGTGGACTGATCGCTGCCCGATCACGGGCATCTATTTAAATCACACACACCCGGCCAATATCCCTGGTGGTCCAGTGGACCGCACTCTGCCCAATCGCAGGCATCTGTAAAACATAAAAATGTCCTATTACCCTGGTGGTCTGGTTACCCCCTCCCCACCACCCACTGATCCCCACCATGGGCATTTGTCTAAAAAAAAGAAATCCTCGTCTAATATCCCTGGTGGTCAGTGGACCCGATCGCTGCCCAATCATGTGCATCTGTTTAAATCACTCCCCCATTGTCTCCTGGTGGTCAGTGGACCGCACTCTGCCGATTAAGGGCATTTGTAAACTGTAAAAAAACATCCTAGTACCCTGGTGGTCTAGGTTACCCCCCTCCCTCCGGCCCACTGAGTCCCCACGCCCGCTCCCCGGTCAGCGGCGGCGGCAACACCGCACCTGCCTGCTGCCCCGACCCAGCGCAGCTCAGTAAGGCTGCACGTCCATTGGTTCACAGCATAAGCCAATGGGCATGCAGCCTATACCCTACTACACAGTCCAGATATGTGAATGAATCATTCACATATCTGGAAATATAGTGCAATATGGAGCTGCATGCCCATTGGCTCATGCTGTGAACCAATGGTCGGCAGTCTCCAATGGAGCTGTCAGTCGGAGGGTGGCGGGCAGCAGGCAGGTGGTGCTGCCACCCGCTGGCTGACCGGAGGGGAGCGGGCGGTGGGGCTCAGTGGGCGGGTGGGGAGGGGGAACCCAGACCACAAGGGTAATAGGACTTTTTTTTGTTTTACAGATGCCCGCGATCGGGCAGAGTGCGGTCCACTGGACCACCAGGGATACTGGCCGGGGGGAGTGATTTAAACAGATGCACACAATTGGGCAGCGATCAGTCCACTGGACCACCAGGGATATTAGACGAGGATTTCTTTTTTTAGACAAATGCCCGCGGTCGGGAACATAGCGGTCCACTGGACCACCAGGGAAATAGGACGTTTTTTTGTTTTATTCAACCAGATGCACGAGATCAGGCAGAACTCAGTCCACTGGACCACCAGGGATATTGGAGGGGAGGTTTATTTAAACAGATGCCCACAATGGGGCATGGGGGGGTGCCGCCAGGTGTGGCAGGAACTTGGTGGCAGCTGCCGTGTTGCGCCCTGCAATGCCGCAACTCACCTGTGGGTGGCCATCATTTGTTCCTTTTTTTGGGCTTAACTTTGTGCAGGCACAAGTAGGGTTCTGATGCATGACTCTGCACATCCCGGGCTGAATATCTGGCTGTGCAGGTTATGCATGGACACACCCCCCCTACATGTGCCTGTATACATTACTGATGTGCTCTGGCGCATCAGGATTTGTGCGGCGCACTTTTCCCTTTTGAATATTGTGTCGGGGCACAACCCTTTTGAATATCTGGGCCATCATGTTTTCCCACTTCCTCATGAAGTGGAATAACATATCCATGTTTTCAACTAATCTGTCTCCAATTGAATTTCAGAGTTTTCACTGATGCTACTTGATCTTTTGTTTTTCTGCTATGTATAGTCCTTCCTAGTTTGCTTGTCTATGGCGATGTGAAACCAAAGACCTCCCATACATTTGCATTACCTCTCCTTTATTTGTAATGTATCCAGTTGTTGCAGACTTACTAACCTGGGGACATCTCTGGAGCAATCAACTTGTAACATTTTATTTGGACAACTAAGCAGCAGTAGAATCCATCCTTAACTAAGATGGATAATCCTGTTATTTCATGATGAACTTCCTGAGAAGATTGATGAGGACTTCTTTTACTCATCACTTCAGAATTCACTGCATGTATATACCTAGTCCCTCTAACTTTCTTGCTGATTCTTTTTCCAGTTTTCATTTCCAGCAATTCAGAGATGCCTATCCACAAACCAAAGATAAATGACTCATCCTCTACCATTTATATTGTTGCAACTGACTTAGCTGTTTATCTGAGCATTGCTTCTGTTACCATCTGGAGTTATCTTTTATGTATCTACTCATTACCTTCTCCACCCTCAAAATGTAGATCCATTGTAGTATTTAATTCCTCACTTTCTGGCATTTGCTTCCTGTTTCTCCTAAACATTCCACTTAATGGCCACAATAATCAAACAATATATTTGAGACATAGAATGTATTATCAAGTCTATAGATCCTCATACTATATGCTTTTATGTATCTTTTTCCAGAGATCAATAGTTTTATCTAAGGATTAAGAAAATCCACCCCTGAAGTTCCTCCTTTGAGGAAGCTTATAGATTATCACCTATATTCCTGAAGGATGGGTCTTTTAAAATATGTAGTTTTAGGATGCTTTTCTGATTTCAATCTACAAGTGCCTTAGCTTTATTTGGATTTTTAAAACCTGTAGAATTTATCTGCACCTCTTCAGTCTTCAGTCCTACAATCCACCTAACAAAAAACTGCCTCTAGAATGCATCACTAGATCATTTTATCCTCACCCTAACAAAATCAAAAACTGATAGGAGCAACTTTCATGTATCCTATTACACAACAAACTCCATTGGTGTTCTATCCTCAACTAACTGTAATCCAAGGACAAACATCCTGATTAGATTCATCCTCTCCTGTATTCTGACATGTTTCCATCATGAATACATTTTTGGCTTCTTCTTCATGTTACAGTGTTACTGTCTCATCTGGGTCTCAATGCTTCAGCTTTTTCTGGCCATTCATTCCTGACTGGAGCAGCCTCCACTGCTTCCAGAAAGAGCATCCCAGCATACCTAATCACGATCTTGGGTGTCTGAACTTCATCATGGTTTGGAACCTATATTAGAGAATCAAATTTTGAACTCCACCAAACTTATCAACAGCAAGCTTCATAATTTGTAGAAAGCCTGGAGGAATGGCTAATCCAGTAGGTAGTCCTCCATTCCATCAGAAGCTTAGAATACTGTATCACCTCAAGGCCTATCTTTTGCCTGCCTGCCATCTTGTCATTGCCTCCTCCTTCCTGCTTCTGATTATCTCCTACGGTGTGCCAATCCTCCACTTCGCTCAGGTATCCTGCCTTAACAAACTAAAACAGTCTTACCACAGAATAGCTCACTTTGCCCTTGCCTCTAATGCCAGAGATTTCCACTGCATTGTCCTTGGCTCACTGGGCTGGCCTTCTTTTGATGCCAGGCTGCAATTCCCCACCCTCTACCTGACTTTCAGACTTGTGCATACTTACACTCCTCCCTGTCTCCTGCCCATCATTCAATGCAAACCCGTAACTAGGCCTTTATGGTCTATTGACTTACCTTTGCTCTCTATCCCTAAACTCCATCTAGCAGTGGGTAGGCATGCCTTCACCTTCTCAGGTCCCTCTATTTGGAGCTCTCTTCCCTCCACTTTCATGACCTGTACCTCTTTTCACCTGTTCAAGTATTCTCTCAAATCTCACCTTGCCTCCACTCAGCTGTGTACCTGTTCCTGTTGACTGCTCCCCTTATCTCTCACCACTCTCCCTTCTCTTGCCCTCTTTCTGGCTTCCCCCTACCTCAGCCTACTTATCCTTCCTTTATTTACTGTGCTGTGCTCTGGTGTTATGCAAGTTGCACTTTGATTGCCTGATTGGTATCAGTTGTAAATAATTTCTCACTGTGCCTGTATACTCTGCATTCAGTTATACCTAATTGTACTTATGTTTTACTTAATTAGCATATTCTGACTTTCATCTCTGTACCAGTTTTGAAGACATAACTTAATTAATTGCCTGTGTGATGTTTTGCTTTTATTGTGCATGTTTTCATGAAAACATCTACGTACACTTACCATGTACTATTATTTACTTTATTAATATTTCTCCCTTTGTAACCCTTTTCTCCAGGTTGCCCCTGAAAAAGGGATTTTCCATCTCAGTGGGTCTACCCAGTTACCAAAATTCTAATTAATAAATAAATAGGCAAGGAAATTTTATTTATATGGCTCCCATTCCTGGGGTCTTAGGATGCCTCACAATAAAACAGTTAAATCCAATAAAATTACTCATAAATATTATACAGTAAAAATAATATGACACAGACTTGCACAGCAAGGCTAGGTCTGAATTGCAGCAAAAACTAAGTGGGTCTTCCACTCATAGTAATAGCGTACCATAACATTTGTTACCAAAATACCAATAGAAGCTACTATCGCTCACAAAGCATTAAGTTATATTGTAGTGATAGCACTCACAATCATATTGTCGCATGTTACAGTGATTACTTTCATTACTGATAGTTATGGCTACAACTGACAACTGATCTGCAGCCCTGGGTTACTGATGGCAAAGGTGAATACTGAGTCCACTTTATGTTACCTGCCAGTATGTATGATGCAGACTGGAAGCTCCTAGGCAAGAAGTTTGTAGGTGAATACTACATCAACAGATGAATGACCATGGGGTCCTTTCTGGCCTATGCAATATTTGAGGAGCTTAGCTCCCTTTTAGACTTGGAAGTGAAATATGAGTCAGGAGAGGAAGGGGTAGTTCTTTACTTGAATGGCTTTTTTTTAATAGTTCACTAAATTTTACATCAGAAACAATGTGTAACAAAGAAGACCACAAACAATAACATCCAGCTATTCTCAGGATATAATCTAAGAGCACCTACCCACCCTAAATTACCTGTTATAAGTCTAGAACTCCCTCCCCAACCTCCAAAAACAATGGGCCATAGCCCCTACTTTTAGTACATAGAGATATCAGTCTAACCTAGATCCTTCATAAAAAGTATAAGAAAAAGGGAAGAGAAAGAAGTAACCCCCTTTTGGTGCAGACCTACCCACCATCTGTCCAAAATTAGAACAATTTGGGATCAGTCTTTCCTTGCCAGTGTCTGCCACATCCCCTCTGAGCCTGGAACCATGAGGGCAGGGAATCAGTTGGGAGGGGAACGAGGAGAGTACCAGGAGAGGGACAGGCTCACTCCTCCATTTTATTGAGTAATCAGCAATAAGGGCAGAATAGCCATGCATGCAGTGACCTAAGGGAGAGGCTCATAGACCTTATAGCTCCAAGGTCCATACTTCCAATCCCCATCCCCCTTGTAATGGAAGGGTAGCTCGTATTATGTGGGGGAAGAGCTTCTCCCCCACATCCTATTTAAACATGCCAGCTGACTTCTGCTCTGCTTAGAGTGAGTCGCACTCACTGACCTGCCATTGCTGGCCATGGCTGCTTTCTCCTTGTGCTTCCTTTCCCCCACCCTCTTGTCCTTCCTTCATTTTGTTTGTTTTTGTAGCATTCCTAGCTCCCTGTTCCTGTTTCTCCTTCGTCCTTTGTCTGTGTGCTTTTTTTGGGGGGGTTGTTGTTCGTTCCTGACCCTGCCTTTCTCTGTTCTCCTGCTGCTTAGCCCACACTCCTCCTATTGTGTACTTACCTCACTGTCTCCTCTCTTTCCTGAGCAGCCCGACTTCATGCATAGTCCGTTGCCGCTTCGCTTTCCTCACGCTGTTACAGCTTGGAGCTTCTTCCAGACCGCCACCACCATCCATGGGGTTATACATCCCCATTGCTGCTACCGTGATTGCTGAGCTTGCCGTTCGGGGCCATGGCTCCTGCTGCAGCACGCTGTCTCCTAGCTGCACGTAGCTTCCTCCTCCACTTGGTGCCTGCTTCCTGGACCTGTCTGCTGCAATCCACAGCACACCATTACATCCGTCAAGCTGCAACACGGCTGGCTGACATTTATTCCACTGCTCTATTAGGTACCTGCATCTATTCTCTGCCAAGTCCCTAAGCTTCCATCGGACAGTGCCTTCTTCTGCTGTATAGTACTTTGGCCACTTCTCCATGTACAGGGGTTAGGAAGCGCCACACTTTCTTTACTGCTCAGTTGGTTTCCCTACCTTCAGCCTAACAGGATCTTGGGGGCGCCTTTATTTGGGACCTTTCTGGAAGCACATGTTGCACTTCATTCTCCCTTCACTCCATGCATTTAACTCCCTACTGCCCAGCTCATTGTGCTTTCACTGCCCTTCAAGATTTGACCACTGATAGCTTCCTACCTCAAAGCTACTCTGCAGATGTCAAGTGACGTACATTTACCGAGTTTCCAATGCTTGGGAAATGTACACATCATGTGTTTGGGGATTTGTTCGTATCCAAAAGACTATGCAGTTATCGCCACCACTCCGTCAGTGGCATGGTCATACCTATCTACACTACCCTAGGCATTTGCAGCACCGAGGACATTCATCAGTGATATGCCATCCTGTTTCTTCATCATGCTTGACTATTTACTCCTAGCCTGGCCTGCATTCACTGCTCCTTCCTACTCTGTATGGGATTGCAGTCATGCTAGCCTTCGTGGTGCTTAGCTGCCACTCTATACTCCTTCCCTCGGCTACCCTATGTGTAGTTTAGCCTTTCGTCCTGCCCATGCATAGGCCTAACTGCTTCTTGCTTTCCATCTCTGGACTCCTGCCATACACTCTGCTGTGTGCTTCATCATTGCCTATTAAACCCTGTTTGGATTCTGCCTCTGTCCCATCGTCTCAACTTCTTCATTACTTGCGATTTGGATATGCACCACGATGTCTTGCTTCAGTTGTTCTGGCTGGATTCTGGATGCTGCAGTTCAGCTTGGCTTCGCACTTCCCATCTGTCCAAGACCATCTGAGCTCTTTTGGATTTCTACGTCTATGTCTGAGGATTTCATCACTCTTCCCCAATGCTTCCTGCACTGCTTGGTTTCATTTGTTCCTACCTCTCTCTCCCGCCGCCTAAGTGGGATCCAGCCATATTGCCACCCTTTCTGGGGCTTAGCTGCTGCTATTTACTTACCTTACCAGCTGACCTACATGTGGTCCAGCTGCGCATGCTAGCTTACATGGGGCTAGCAGCTGATCTTATTTACTTTACCGGCTAACCTCTCATGGTCTAGCTGCATACTAGCCTTCTTGGGTTTAGCTGCTAATTATATTTACTCACTGGTTGATGTACTCATTCATTCGTACCATCTGCCGTTCATCGGCTGACATACACGTGGTCTGGCCACACTGCCTTATCTCATTTGGCTAGCTCCCCTTCATTCTCATGGATGCTTCCTACAGAGCTGCTTCTCATTCAGACCTGCCTTTCATAATCTGCATCCTAATATTCTGCCTCCATTGGATTATTCTGGATTACATCAAGATAGTTGCCTCAATTCTCTTGGATGCTCCTCGTCATGCTACTTCAACTTCCCCGGAATTACTACTAAGATCTCCACCAGAATTACCTGACCTTTATTCCATCTGTCTTTCTTGGTTGCCCTGCTGCCTAAAATATTGAAGTTGCTACAGTTTCCTGATGCTTATTTCCTCTAGTCGAGTTGCCAGCTCTTCCACCAAGGTCTCTTCTTTGCAATCCTTACCATCCTCGATCTTCAGGATACTACAGTCTACAGCACCGTTCTGCTGTCATAAGTCTGCCTTAACACTACCATACTACTCCGCACTAAACTTACTCAGGTTATGCCGCCAAAGACAGTCTACAGAACCATTCTGCTGTCATCAGTCTGCCTGAACACTGCAGTACTACTCCGCACTAACCTGACTGCGATATGCACCATTACAGTACCATTTACAATTTTTTTCCTCACTACTTCGCTGCTTTCTGCATTGCATATGGTTCCACATTTCCATTACATTCTCTACCACTACTCTACAACCTGTCTCGGGGCAGAACTTCGACATCGCATGTGATCAGACTTGTTCCCTATAGGCTGGAAGTCCTGGATTCCTTTATATTTTATTGCACCATAATCACCTGCTCGACCTGACTTCGCCCTTTGGGCTGGGAAGTTTACTTACTAATCGTCTGCTTCTATGACCTGCCTTCGCCCATCGGGCTGGGAGGTTATCTACTCCTCTCTGCTTCTACGACCTGCTTTCGCCCATTGGGCTGGGCGGTTCCCTCCTTCCTATCTTCTTCTGCCTCATCAGCTCAGACCTGGAGATTTACTCATTCTACTGTATGTATACATGCTGCGGTGGTTGCCAGCCGGAAGCTCCTTCCCTATGGATCTGCATTTGGCCATTCTTTCGATCGTCATCTATCCTTGGATGCTTTGCCCTGCCGCTTCCGCCGTATGGACTTACTGCTGCTTCCAAATTCCAAGACGCTTTGTTGAGCGTCTCATGTTCTTCCTTCTCTGATTGTGTTTTACGGCTTCTTGGATCCTGTGAAGCTTCTCCGTTTGCCTCAGCCTCTTCAGTTATCTCCATCTGGGACTGCAGCCTCAACCATTGCATGCCTACAGTTTCAGATGTTATTCCTCTTCCAGTTGCCATCTATGCCATGGTCTTCAGTGTGATCCCCGTCTTCCTTAATCTATTGGATACGTCAGTCCTCAGCACCATTCCATTCTCTACATCTGCCTTATACATGCAGTACTACTCTGCTCTAATCTGACTCAAGATACGTCTCACCTGGAATCAGCCGCCTCTCTCTCATACCTCACCAGCTGTCGTTCAGCTGTGCTTTCTTCAGGAGCCAATTGCCACATCCTGTTCCTTCTCATCTGCATTCATGGGTGCTCTACTGCTCCTACTACCTCTCTCTTTGGATTAGCAGTCCATCTGACTTGCTTATTTTGGGGTTCACCATATTCCACTACTTGGATGCTTCATACCTCGCACCAGTGTCTCCAATTATCCTCTACAGCTTGCCATTATTCCAGCTCAGCTCTTCAGCTGTTGTCTTCATATCATTTCCTAAGACTATAATTCACTTATCAGAACCAGATTCATCAGTCGGTAGCCTGGCTACAAGCCTTCTTTCATGACACTTGCTGTACAAGTCCTCTATTAGAAATCAGGAAGTTGTAATACTTCTATTCATTCTGCCTCGTTGACATCAAGTTTGGATGCACCTATCTGCATCTGGTCTGCTGAATTGAATTCATCAGTCATCAACTTCATCTCCATCATCATTATTTCCTGGATTATGACCTATATCAACTGAAGTCCAGAAGAAAGTTCTTCATATATCCACTCTCCATCATTCCGAATTGTACATGGATTTCGGACTCAGACTTTATTAGGAGGAAAATACTTCACAGGACATTTACATTTCAGCTTTCTTAAGCTCTGTTTATCTGGATTGAATTCTACAAATTAGAATTCAGATATTAGCTGATTAATTTAGTTTAATTAGGATATCTCTCCTTTAGTATGCCCAGAAGGACGGACAGGTTAGTAGCAATGGATCCTCAGAGGTTTCCCCCCAAGGGGGGTTTTCCTCTCCTGAGTGTTACTGGTCACACTCTCCGGAGTTGGAGGAGGTGATTGTCTATCTATTCCTATCAATATTAGTGTTGTCATGCACAACTTCTTCAGCATTCAGTTAAAGAACAATCGTTGATATATATTATTCTCTTTTGGGCTTTCATAATTCTAAACCAAGCTTCCTTCCAACAGGTGGGATACAGAGAAAGGCCAAACCATTAAATATTATCAAACAACTCAATTCAAAGCATCCAAGTACCTAAGCACAATCATTCTATACTACTACCTATAAACATTGTCCTCGTAATGCTGGCCTCTGTATCCAACAACCATATTCATCATTCAACTATGTTACATAAGCACTGAGCTATGAACCACACATAATAGAAGGGTAGCCCATATTATGTGGGGAAAGAGCTCCTCCCCCACAGCCTATTTAAACATGCTAACTGACTTCCGCTCTGCTTAGAGCTAGTCACACTCACCCACTATCCTCCCCGACACCTCCTCTTTCTGTGGCACTCTTATTCCACCGGGGGGCTTTCATAATTCTAAACCAAGCTTCCTTCCTACAGATAGGATACAGAGAAAGGCCAAGCCATCAAATATTATCAAACAGCTCAGTTCAAAGGTATTCAAGTACCTAAGCACAATCATTCTATACTACTGCCTATAAACATTGTCCTCTTAATGCTGGCCTCTGTATCATATTCATCATTCAACTATGTTACATAAGCACTGAGCTATGAGCCACACATAATTCCAACACAGCTAACCACCCCCATTGAGGGATCCCATAACAGCAAAATATCACCTAGAACCCATGCAAGGTGACAACGAAACCCTTCCTCTCAGAACAGGCACCCTTGCATAGTTGCAAAAGGGACTCCAAACCTTAAGAAAGGTATCCCATTTGTCCTTTGCAATATAAACCATTCTTTCATAACCCACCACCATCATCAAACAGTCAATCCACTCCTCTATACTAAGTAACACTCTTGATTTCCAGCGCTTTAACAAAAGACACTTGGCTTCAACAATGGCAGTCATAAACCAAGCATGAGCTTAGCCCCCCAGCCCTCTCAGTCTGTTCGTATTACCCAGTATCAACAGTGAGGGATCATCTGGTATCCCCCTACCCAGCACCCTAGTCAGTACTTTCTGCACCCCCTCCCACCATGAATTTGTTTGCAGGTCCCACCTCTTCAGGTAGTTGTGATAGATTACTCAAGGTGTTTCAGGGGATGTTTTTGATTTTTGGAGTTCCCCTATCCAAGGCTTAGGCTGAGGTCCATAAAATGATGACTTCATTCTTGTGGTATCAAAACTAACACCAAGCACCAAATGTTGCCTACCACTGTACAAAGTGCACACTCTGTGGGGGCTTTTGAGGACAGTAGCAAATACAAAGAATAGATACTGTCAGCAGATAAGGGCTGCCAAGCCAATCCAGTCTGCCCATTTATGTTACCTGATGAAGCAGCCAGTGACCCTATCTGGTCACTGGCTTTAGCTTTTTCTTCCCATTTCTAATATTCCTTTATTCCTGTCCCATACATGTTTGAAGCCTTCCACCGTACGGGTAGCCATCATATCCTGGGGTAGGCTATTCCATGCACCCACCACCCTCTCCATAAAAAAGAACTTCCTGACACTACCCCTTATTCAGCCACCCATCAGTCTCATATCATGCTGTCTTGTTCTGGCACTACATTTAAACTGTAATATGCTGTCCCCTTCCATCTTGTTCATGCCCTTGAGGTATTTGAATATTTATACCATGTCACCTCTCTCCCTCCTTTGCTCCAGCATGTACAAATTGAGGTCTCTGACTCTTTCCTCATAAGGCTTGTGATGTAGACTGTGAGAGAGCACTAGTACCCTTCCATAATTCTGCTTTCTTTGTAGGTATGAAGCCTACAGCAGTAGCACATGTGTGTGACCATGCTATTCTTTTTCTTTCTGTTCTATCCCTCATTCCTTATTTCAGACTGGCCACCTGTAATGGAACGTCTCATTTCTTGTTAAATCCTTCACTGTCGCCCGGCCGGTGGCGCTGAGGCAGGGTGCTGGAAGCACGCGGCGACCGGAGTTGAGGAGGTTCGGGTTGCGAGAGGTCGGCAGGAGAGGGAAGGATCGGCGTCCCAGCGGATGCTCTCCCTCCTCAGGGGTGGGAACCATGAGCGCTCGCTCTGCATCATCACCTCGCAGCCGGTGGAAGCACCGACAGCTGAGGGATGGAGGCGTCCCACAACGGAGTCGTGGGAGGGGGACGCCGCTGACGCATGAGGGTGTTGACGCGCGCTAGCATCGCCACTCGGGACGATGTCCCAAGCGACCGACGCCCCTAGGGGCGGGGACGTAGGGAAAACGGAAAAAAAAACCCTGGCAGCCCTAGATGAAGGCCGCCCTAAGTCCCCCAGACCACCTGCAGGACAGACCCCGATGTGCGAGGAGGAGGACGACGACAAGCACTCTAGGGGCAGATCCCCAAGGTAGGTTGAGGAGGACATGAGCGGACGGAAGGAGGGGGCTCCAGGGGTAGTAAGGAGGAGATAAAGAAAGAAAGTAAAAAAAAAAAATCCTTCACTGTCTTTCTGCAGACGTGGAACTATGGTGCTGACCACCCCCCAAAAGCAACAAACCATAAATAATGCTGGTGCAGCAGTCTGCAGTCTTAAAACATTTATTTATTGAGGCACAGGAATGTCTGCTGCTATTTTGTTTTTGTTTTTTCAGCTTGTTTATATTCTTTGTTTCTATAAAGAAGAAAGGTATAAGATGTAGTGCACTAACAGTTTAGTAAAAGACTAGGTTGGTTGTCCAATCCAAAAAGGTTTTGCTGCTAAGTCCAGTGCTTTTCATAGCAATGCTAATAAACAAACAAATGCAGCAATAAGTATTTTCTTTAATAATGTAAATTAATATATTGTGACTGAGGCTGAGTGAGCCATGTAACAACTGCTGTGTGTGCTACTTGCTAGCCTTGCCCTACCCTCTTTACTAGTTCAAGTTAGAAATTCAGACAACAATTGTAAACAGAAGTTCAAACATGTTGAGAAAATGTGTAAAAGTCTCCTGCCTTAGTAACAAGTGTTTGGTCTCATTTCTAATACATGAAGTAAACAGTTCTTACCCAAATAGAGAAATCCAAAAGCTTGGTAACAGAGGTGGGTCTGTTTGAGACCAGTTCAGATCCCTGCTATGTTCTGCTAGGAGCCAGCCATCCCTCTTCACTCCATTTTTATGCTGTGTGTAAGTGGAGGGAGGGGCTAGTCCAGAGGTAATGATGTTAAAATTGTTCAGGCTTGCTTCTTTTTGATTCTAGGAATATGTCAGATGTATAAATATGTAAGGTAATGAGTGCACACTTTTGACCTAACAGAAGAAAGGTATATTTAAAAAAAATATGTTTAGGGTTTAAAAGTGGCAGAGCCTGATGTGGTCACCTGATGGGTTCCTAGTATAAAAGGGAACTCATCCTGTGGAACAGTCAGATTTCGTTGGAGGATCAGTAGGTGCTGGTCAAAAGCGTTAGTCTGCACCTCTTAAGACTAAGACTCTCTTTGAATCCAGGGTGGCTCATTGCTGGAATAGTCCTTGGAAGACTGGAGTATTGTTTTGTTTTTTGTATCTTTTGTATTTATTTTGACATTGCAAGTTTGCAAGTTTTATTTGGTTATTTACTTGTCTCTACTTAATAAAAGATTTGGCTTGGTAACATTAAGCTTTGCCACCTTACTGTGGTCTCAGTGTCCATCATTGCACCCACACCCTTTGACACTGGTGTCAGAAGTGGGATGATCTGGTGTTACTGGTACCTTCCAGTCAGTGGACACTGAATGCAGGTGGAGACAATGCAGCAGACCCTCAGTAAGCCCAGTGGAGTTCTCACATGGACTATGGCTGCCAAGTATGGAGAGATCCCTTTGCCTGGTCTGGGACCGGATGTTCAAAAGAAAACAGACAAAAAGGAAGGAGAGCTGGAAGAAGAGGGTAAGGATACCTCAGAACAGACCATTGAAGAACCACCAGAAGATATATACAGCCTGTTGCATTGGCTATGTGTAAAACAAATTGCTATGGACAAGCAAAGAGAGATGGATCTACAAAGGGCTGAGGCACGGTGGAATGATACCCTGCGAGCCATCTGAGATATAGGGGTACATAATCCACCACCAGCAGAAACCCCTAAAGACATAAAGTTGACTAAACTGGGTGCAACCAACGACATCAAGGTGTACATGACAACATTTGAGTGAATAGCTCAGGCTTGTGGGTGGCCCCAAACCCAATGGATCATCCGCTTAGTGCCTTACCTATCTGGGAAAGCCCAGCTGGCATACAGCCACATGGACAGTACCCAGGCAGAGAACTACGATGCTGTTAAACAAGCCATCCTACAAAGGTACGACATCAGCCCTGAGACCTATCGACAGCACTTTAGAATTTTCACATTTCATAATGTGGACACTCCCCAAGAGGCCTGTACCCAGTTAAAGGACTTGTGTCAGAAATGGCTACAATCGGGTGTGAAGACCATAGAACATATCCTGGAAATGATCATTCTGGAACAGTTTGTTCATATCCTGCCCTCAGACGTTCAGGTATGGGTGAGGGAACACCGGCCAGATGCTGCAGAAAAAGCCATCACGCTAGCTGAGGATTACATTACAGCTCATCCCAATCATCAACGTGGACATCCTGGACCCGGTACAACCCCACCCACAGTAAGGCCTGTTTCTTCTTCTATTGCTTCATCTGTGACTGAAGGGGGTACTAAAACTGTCCCAGCTAATAGACCCTATAACCCCAACATAATCTGCAGAGAATGCCAGGGGAAGGGGCACATAGCTAGATTTTGCCCTCAAAGAAAAGTTACAGTCATGCAGTTAGCCCTAGCCAATTGGGGACAATTTGTCACACCCATCAAGATTGGAAATCAGTAGGTTACTGGGCTCATAGACTCAGGAAGCAGACAAACCCTGGTAAGAGCAGATTTGGTTCAACAAGCTGGTGAAAAGGGGTCCCGTACAGCAGTAATTTGCATCCATGGGGACATACATCATTATCCTGTGACTGACCTTGATTTACAGGTACAAGGGAGAAGTCATAACATGACTGTCAGATTGGTTCCCCTTTTACCAGTTCTTGTCATTATTGGGCATGATTATCCAGACTTTTCTTGCTTAATCCATCCCGAAGAAAGTGTGTGAGCCCTAACAACCCGTGCCCAGACTAAACAGGAACAACAATGGGCACAACTATTCCCATTCGATGATGAGGTGTATGGGGAGCCTGGCAAAACACAGAAGTCTCGATGAGAAATGAAGAAAGCAAAATATAAATGGACTCAGAAACACACTAAAACTGTGAAGGTGACTAATGATAGTGATGTATTGCCTGATATTAAAACTGATGGGTTTTGTGAAGAACAAAAGAATGATAATTCCCTGACACCATTTATGCAGTTGGTAGGGGTACCAGTGAAAGGAAATGAACCATCCTATGTCATGAAAGATGACTTGTTATATAGAAGATGCATACACCCCACCACAGGTGAGCAAATAGACCAGTTAGTAGTGCCCAATAAGTATAGAGAGAAACTACTGTATCTGGCACATGAAATCCCATTAGCGGGTCATTTGGGTAGGGACCGCATCTTGCAGAGGCTACTATTAAGATTCTATTGAGCAGGTATACACACTCAAGTAGCTGACTACTGTCGGAGTTGCCCAGATTGTCAGAAAGTGGCTCCTGTGACACAAAAAGATATGGTCCCCCTCCAACCATTGCCCCTTATTACCACCCCTTTTAGCCACATCGCCATGGATGTGGTAGGACCTTTACCGAAAAGCTCAAAAGGAAACAGGTTTATATTGGTAATATGTGATTATTGCACAAAATATCCTGAGGCTCTCCCCCTCTGAACTGTGACAGCAGAGAAAGTTGCAGATGAGTTAATCAAGCTATTCAGTTGGGTCGGGATACCCAGGGAAATACTAACAGACAGAGGGAGCAACTTCTGTTCTAGGATGTTAGCCCGGCTGTATGAGACATTAGGAGTGGAGGCCATATATACCACACCCTAAACTCCTCAGACGGATGGTCTGGTTGAGCAATTCAACCAGACCCTGAAAAGAATGCTGAAGAAATATGTATAAGATGAAGGAAAAAGGTGGGATGTATACCTACCGCTCCTTTTATTTGCATACAGGGAGGTACAACAAGCCTCCACAGGATTTGCCCCCTTTGAATTATTATATGGAAGAAATCCAAGGGGTCCTCTGGATATTGTAAGGGAACAATGGGAGGAGAGAACAAAAGAGAACCCAAGTACCACCCTTGATTACCTGATAGCTTTGCATGCAAAGTTACTGAAGTTTACCCAGATGGCACATCACCATAATTTGCACCAACAAAATGTACAGAAGGGGTATTATGACCAAGGAGTAGGTATCAAATCATTCCAAGAGGGGGATAAGGTTCTATTGTTACTTCCTTCTACTACAGAGAAGCTTATGATGAAGTGGCAAGGTCCTATACCATCTTGAGGCAAACAGGTCCTGTTACCTACGAACTCGACTTACCTGATAGAAAGCAGAGGAAAGGTATATATCATATAAACCTTCTAAAGAAATGGGTGGAAAGACCAAACCCCGGGTATTTTATTTGCCTTGAGACTCACATCAGTGAAATGGAGGTAGCGTATGACAGGCTAGAAAGCAAAGGAGAAGTGAGTGATCTAACCATTAACATCACTCTGACTGAACAACAGAGATCAGAGCTGGACCTCCTCCTTGCTAAGCATTCACAGTCCTTTACCTGTAAGCCTGGGTTAGTACATAGCATTAGGCACCATATAGAGGTCACTACCAATAGCCCTATCAGGCAGAAACCTTATTGCCTACCAGAGAAAGTGAGAGGGGAGGTAATTAAGGAAGTAAGAAAAATGCAAGAGCTTGGGGTGATAGAACCCTCTGGTAGTGAGTGGGCATTCCCAATTGTAGTGGTGGAGAAAAAGGAAGGTGGCATACGCCTCTGCCTTGATTTTAGATGCCTAAATGCTATCTCCAAATTTGATTACTACCCCATGCCTAGGATCGATGACATTATGGACAGACTGGGCAATGCAAGATACATCACCACGTTCGATCTTACGAAGGGGTATTGGCAGATCCATTTAGATGAGGCCTCTAAAGAGAAGACAGCTTTCAGCACTCCCATAGGGCTGTATCATTTTGTTACCATGCCCTTCAGGCTACATGGTGCCCCAGCCACATTTCAGTGCCTAATGGATCAGACTTTACATCAACATGAATCTTATTGTGCTGCTTATTTAGATGATGTGGTGGTGTACAGTCCTACATGGGAGGCCCATTTATAACATCTCACTGCTGCTCTAGACTCTCTGACGAAAGTGGGTTTAACAATCAATCCATCCAAATGCAGTATAGCAATGCAGGAAACCAAATATCTTGGCTTCATTATAGGTAATGGACAAGTCAAACCAGAAATTGAAAAGGTTGATGCAGTGGCACAATACCCTAGACCCCTGACTAAGAAACATGTTAGGTCATTTCTGGGGTTAGTGCGGTATTACCGTAGGTTTGTCCCCGACTTTGCCACAATAGCCACCCCTCTAACCAATCTTACGAAGAAACACTGTTCCACTAATGTAAAATGGACCCCTGACTCTGAGAAGGCCTTCTGTACCATAAAGGCATACTTGTGTGCAGCCCCCGTACTGAGAAGTCCTGATTTTACTCAGCCTTTTATGGTACAGACAGATGCTTCAGACTCAGGGATAGGAGCTGTTTTGTCCCACATGGTAAATGGAGAAGAACATCCCATCATCTATTTAAGCCAAAAACTGCATGAAAGAGAAACACGTTATTCGGCTATAGAAAAAGAATGCCTTGCCATCAAGTGGGCCATCGAAGCCCTTAAATTCTATTTATGGGGAGCAGAGTTTGAAGTATTAACAGACCCAACCCACTCTGCTGGCTTCATGTAATGAAAGATAAGAACCCCAGAATAATGCGGTGGTATTTGGCCATACAGCCATATAAATTCACTGTACACCACCGACCTGGTACTGCTAATAAGAATGCAGATTTCATGTCCCGTTATGGGGCAGATCAGTGTGCACAGTCAGACCTCAGGGAAAATGCAAGTGAAGTGAAAGGTTCGTTATAGCCTTTCATTTGTTGTTTATTTTGTTTCAAAGGGTCCCTGAGGTGGAGCTTTGGGAGTGGGTGGGCTAAAGCACCATCTCTCCCTCCTTGGAGAGACAGATCTTACGATTGTGCATATGTTTCACCAAAACTGGAAACTATAATGGATTAGTACACTAAGGGTATAGTTTCCTCTGAAGTGGGGAGGAGTGTGAGAGCACTAGTACCCTTCCATAATTCTGCTCTCCTTGTATGTATGAAGCCTACAGCAGTAGCATATGTGTGTGACCATGCTGTTCTTTTTCTTTCTGTTCTATCCCTCATTCCATATTTCATACTGGCCACCTGGAATGGGACATCTCCTTTCTTGCTAAATCCTTCACTGTCTTTCTGCAGATGTGGAACTGTGGTGCTCGACCCCCCCCCCCCAAAAAAAAAGCAACAAACCATAAATAATGCTGGTGCAGCAGTCTGCAGTCTTAAAATATTTATTTATTGAGGCACAGGAATGTCTGCTGCTATTTTGTTTTTGTTTTTCCAGTTTGTTTATATTCCTTATTTCTATAAAGAAGAAAGGTATAAGATGTAGTGCACTAACAATTTTAGTAACAGACTAGGTTTGTTGTCCGATCCAAAAAGGTTTTGCTGCTAAGTCCAGTGCTTTTCATAGAATGCTAATAAACAAACAAATGCAGCATTAAGTATTTTCTTTAATAATATAAATTAATATATTGTGACTGAGGCTGAGTGAGCCATGTAACAACTCCTGTGTGTGCTACTTGCTAACCTTGCCCTGCCCTCTTTACTAGCTCAAGTTAGAAATTCAGACAACAATTGTAAACAGAAGTTCAAACATGTTGAGAAAATGTGTAAAAGTCTCCTGCCTTAGTAACAAGTGTTTGGTCTCATTTCTAATACATGAAGTAAGCAGTTCTTACCCAAATAATGAGAAATCTAAGCTTGGTAACAGAGGTGGGTCTGTTTGAGACCTGTTCAGATCCCTGCTATGTTCTGCTAGGAGCCAGCCATCCCTCTTCACTCCATTTTTATGCTGTGTGTAAGTGGAAGGAGGGGCTAGTCCAGAGATAATGATGTTAAAATTTTTCAGACTTGCTTCTTTTTGATTCTAGGAATATGTCAGATGTATAAATATGTAAGGTAATGTGTGTGCACACTTTTGACCTAACAGAAGAAAGGTATATTAAAAAAAAAAATGTTTAGGGTTTAAAAGGGGCTGAGTCTGATGTGGTCACCTGATGGGTTCCTAGTATAAAAGGGAACTCATCTTGTGGAACAGTCAGATTTCGTTGGAGGATCAGTACGTGTGGGTCCAAAGTGTTAGTCTGCACCTCTTCAGACTAAGAGTCTCTTTGAATCCAGGACGGCTCATTGCTGGAATAGTCCTTGGAAGACTGGAGTATTGTTTTGTTTTTTGTATCTTCTGTATTTATTTTGACGTTGCAAGTTCGCAAGTTTTATTTGGTTATTTACTTGTCTCTACTTAATAAAAGATTTGGCTTGGTAACATTAAGCCTTGCCACCTTACTGTGATCTCAGTGTCCATCATTGCACCCACACCCTTTGACATAGACCCTTCACCATTTTGGTCACCCTCCACTGCACTGTCTCTGTTTTGTCAGTATCACTATGATAGTGCGGCCTCCAGACCTGGACACAGTACTCAAGGTGAGGCCTCACCAGGGTCCCGTACAGTGGAACTATCACCTCCTTCCTTCTGCTTGTGATTCTCCTTCCAATACACCCCAACATCCCAGTGGTCTTCCCCACTGCCTTGGCCGTCTGCCTTGTGGCCTTCAGGTTGTCTGTGATTATGATCCCTAAGTCCATCTCTTCCTTCGTAACCACCAACAGCTCTCCTCCCAACAAGGTGAAGAAGAAGGTGACTTTAGCTCAGCTACAACTTCTGGGGCCCCTAAACTTTTCCTTCTGGGTTGTTCCCAAGGGATGCACATTCCTGCAACATCTGGTAAAAGCTGAACTGGAGGCTCCAAAGCCCCATCATCTCATTAGGTTCACTGAAGTCATGAGGGTAGATCTGGTCCTCTGGTTCAGCTTTTTGGAGCATTGTAATGGTGTAGCAGGGTGGACAGACATAGTCTTCACACATGCATTGAGCTATATACCACTGCATCTAGGGGTTTGGAGTTCAGTGCATACTTTACAGAGGCATAGTGTAGAGATCCCTGACATGAGAGGTGGGTCATCACATGAGTTACAAAAAACATTACTCTTCTAGAATTCATCCTAATAGTGGTGTATTTAGAGATTTGGGGGATTGACTTAGGAACAAGATGGTAGTGTTTAGCACAGTTAACTTTGGGGTGGTTCGCACTATAAACAGTCAGTTAGGGAGTGTAGGGACCATTAGGAGACCTCACCAGTGTATTCATGCTGATGTGCATACTACTTGATATAAATACTAAGGCTAAAGATGTTCCAGGGGCTAGAAATAGGATCCCTGATACTGTGTGTTATTTTTAATTGCAGAAGATCAGGGCACTGGCACTGAAGGCAGAGAAGCACCCTCACTGGGTATTGCAATATTTATGGAACTTGCTGGTTTCAAAGCATGGCAATTGATTAGCAACTACATTGCACTGAGCATGAGGCAGATGTTCTTGAGAGGGGTGGAACATTTCAATTATTCAAGGAGCAAAAGTAATGGTCAGAGCAGAGGCAGATTCCTAAGGAGCAAGTGTGCCATTATGTGTTGGTAGCCAAAAAGGTGACTATGACCTGGGGGGCCATGGGGCACCATAGTCTGATTCTTGAAGATATTGGTTGTAGGGGAGGAAACACAGGCCTTGTGAGTCAGGAAGATCCTAAAAGGCTGGCAGTGGGGTATTAAGAGACAGCAGATACTTGGCAACTACTGGCATCCAGCTTGACAGAGGCAATCTGGGCAACCTTCCCGGGTGTATACTGGTCAGTATATGAAGCCCAGATGTTTTGCATAGCCTTTCTGATGGCATTCTTTGTGGCATTCTGGGTGTTGCGACTGCTGGCCTAGACTCGGTCTGTGGTCCAGAAGGCAAGTTTGCATAAATCAGCAGAGGAGATAACCATGGTTTAGGTATCTGAGTAACTAGAAGAAGTAAGATGGATCAAGTGGAACTGGATTGCTGATGCAAGATCTAGGATCAGGCCAAGGCTGGGTGGCTTGTGGACAATACAGAAAAAAATATGCAGGCCAATACAACCAGAGGTGCTGACCTTAATAACATGAGTCTAAAATTACTGCAGACAACCAAAGGGTGCACACACAGCCATAAATGGCACCACATTTTTTTCAAAATCCACTGTGGGATGGATGAACATCCCACAGTGGTTTTTGAATAAATATAGTAGCATTTATAACTGTGTGCATGCCCTTTTGTTGTTTGCAGTAATTTTGGGTACCTGTGGAACAGTGAGTGGGGATTACATACTGGCCAATTTGGAAGGTGGATGGCCATCTTCAGATATGAGGATGGTTCCCCACTCACACAGTATCAGTTCGGAGAATTACTCAGGAATGTCTTAGAAGCAGTGGAGAGAGATCAGAGAGAGCATGCGACCCAACAAGAGTGTCAAAGGTAGCAAACACACAAGGACTGTAGTACAGCCAGATACAGGTTGTGGGAGGCTGGAACTTGAGGCCATTTAATAGATGTGTGCATCCTTATCAAATGTAAGTATTTATTTTCCATTTTCACATTGATCAGCTCTACGGTACATGTTTCTGAAAGTTAGGAGTTTGGGGCAATCATACCGTGGCACCAGCCAGGATGCAATGCAATAACATGCAGTAGTACTGCAAACTGCTGCAGTATAATGCAGAGATCAGTGTAATTCAATGGTGATGCAGCCCTTTTGGACTATTTTGTGACTTGTCATTTATTGCAAGTTACTGTATTGCTGCCTGGCTGGTTCTGCTCTTCATCCATTTCACAGAGTGGCAGAAATGACTTTTTAGAGCCACGCAATGAGCTGTGCAGATCACAGGGCAGATGAGGCATGCAGCTGAGGAACCTGATTCCTGGGTTGGCTGCAGAAGCATGCCACAATTGTCTTCCAGACCTGCTGGTGATATACTGGGGAAGAAAGGACCTTGGTCATAGCATATTAGTCAGTTGAGGGGGATGAAAGCTGATATGATAAACATGCAAAAGGCATGTTCCAACATATTACTGGCATGGTTTTAAATGGTCCAGCAGGTGCACTAGAGGACTTGGCCAGGGACAAAGCTCAATAGTATGTTACTATGGAAATCGGTTAATTACTGAAGCAGTGTAGGAATGGACAGGGCGTTGAGCTTGCTGGGCCAGACAAGGTCTGTCTGTGGTAGCTTGGAAGTCTTTCAATGGCAATGGTAACTGGAGAAGAAAGGGGACCCATGAGCAACCTGGCAGTGTACCCCAAATTTGCATCAAAGGTGAGGCCAGGAGGCTCATACCCTGTCCAGTTAGGCCTTGGTCACTCCCTACTGGGTTTCCCTATGAGAAGGACAGCTGTGATACAAAAGGGCAAGAGACTCTACTATTGCTGCTGAGTGGATTTTGGAGGACAGCCCATGCTCACCACAGAGTTAGGGTCCCCTTCTTCTGCTTGCATGCCTCTGTATGGGTTCCACATCCAGCTTCCCCTTAAGGGAGGAGCATGGGGAGAAAGCAGAGACAGGTGAAGGCAGGAGGGAGAAGACAGCTGAGGCTTGCCAAGAGGTGACTGGAGGTTGGCCAAAGGTGAAGAAAGGGCAAAATAGGCAGGTACAGCTTAGCTCTTCCTATTTCCTTGTAAGCTAGTTTTTGATCTCACCAGCCCTCCCTCATAAAAGCACAGGCAGAGTAAAGCCAGGTGAGTTGAGAGAATCCTATGTCCTAATATGGGGGATCACCTCAGAGACCAGGGAGGAATTTTCTGGGTTTCCCCTTAAACTTTGTTTCCTGTTTTTCTTCCTCTTCTGAAGGGATGGTTCAAAATGGTCCCAAAACACAGCACCATTATCTGCACAGCCTGTGTATGTGGGGCAGCTTGGGAGTCTTACTGTCAATACTAATAGGAGAAGAAGGGGAGTCTGTGCCCAGTCTGGACAGCGTACCCCTAAATTGTCATGGATATTCAGTTCAGTTTCAGTTTATTGTAGGAAAAACTCCATTGAGCAGGCTCATTCACAAGGAGATCCTATACACATAACAGCATATTAAACAGGACAAACATCAAACTGAACGTCAAATTGAAGGGATAACAACATTAGTAGGAGGTCCACAGCACATAAAGTGGTAAATAGGAATAGTATTCAATCACATGAATGGATAAAATTGTTACATTATTTGCAAAATGGTACAAAGAACATACAATTACAGAATTAGCAAACAATAAAAGTTTCAGTTTCAGTTTGGGATGGTACATGAAACATGACACATAGTGAGCAAATAAATAAGTGCATAGTAATGCAGAATATTAGTTAAAGAGTAGAAGGCGAGGAAGGGTAATTAGTTAAAGGGACCAGGAAGAAAAAGAGATAGAGGGGGTGGGGAAAGAGGCAGAGTTATGGGGGTGTGGGAAGGTGATAGGCTATGGAGTTGAGGGCACGAGATGGGGGAATACTAATGGCAGTTACACATGGCTTTAAGTTTGTCAGCCATCAGGGATTTATAAAAGTTAATCATAACAACACTAGTAAGTTTGAGAATGGATTGTAGATGATTCCAGGTGGTGGGCAGGGTGTAGGAGATAGCCCTTTTTCCAAAGTTTGTATGCATCTTTGGTGTGTCAAGAAGGATGAAATTGGACATCCTTAGGGAGTAGATGCTATGTGAGGTATGGATAAGGGAGGATATATATATATCCTGGGAGCTTGTTTAGCAGATTTTTTGAGTCCATGTTCCTAGACAAAGGACAAATTACTGCCGCTATTTTCATCGACCTAGCCAAAGCATTCGATACGGTATCCCACTCCCTCTTACTATCCTGCCTATCAGGGGCTGGGTTATCAGCGTCTGTCACAAACTGGTTCAGTGCCTACCTACAAAATAGAACCCAATCTACAAAAATAGCTGACTGCACCTTCCCCCCACTCCCGATTACCACTGATGTTCCCCAGGGCTCAGTCCTTGGCCGGATTCTCTTCTCCATCCTACTAAATGATCTGCCAAAGGCATACTCCACTACCTCAATACACATGTACGCTGATGACACGGTCCTCTCTACCTCCGGCCACCCTATGAAGAAGTCACCTCTAATCTTCAGTACAACTTCAAAAAAGTACAACAATGGTTCAACTCCAACCAACTCTCCCTAAATGCCAAGAAAACAGTCTCTATGTCTTTCAGCACTAGACAGAGACTATCCAGACTTCCACCCCCTCTGATTTTCCATACCCTAAATAACACCATCCTTGAAGACGTGCCCTCCTTTAGGTACCTGAGGGTTTGGCTTGATCGCCACCTCTCCTTTTCCACACAAGTGGACGCCACCCTATTAAAACTGCGCCCTAAGCTAGGCACCTTCTATAGAAACCGCACTAGTCTCCCGCTTCCTGTGAGAAGTGAAATAATCCAGAAAATTAATCTACCCTCCTTTGACTACTGCGATGTTGTCTACAGCTCTGCCTCTAAGTCCACCTAAGCCAGACTGGATCCCCTCTTCAATGCCTTCTGCTGCTTCACCCTTGATGCTCCCCCCCACACCCATCACTGCGAGCTCTTCCATTCACTGGCCCTTCCATCCCTGAGCAACCGGCACCTACTTCACAGTGTTGAATTTGTTTCAAACTTCTGGCTCGGTTCCCTTCCACCCTACCTTGTCTCCTCCCTATCTTCCCTGCCTACCCCCATCCATGACCTCAGGTCTACTGACTCCAGGCTATTAGTAATCCTCACCAAAGGACCTCCGCAGGCCAATCGGCTTTCTCTTACCTCTTCCATAAGCTCTGGAATGGCCTGCCGGCCCAAATCTGCCATTCTTCCTCCAAACACTCTCTATCTTTTGCCCTCACTAACTTCCTCGCACCTAATTGTACCTGCCCCTGACCTCCCCTGCTGACTCATTCTCCCCCCCGATTACCTCCTCCTTTACGCGCCTGACCAGTGGCTCAGCCTTCACCCAAATGACTGGCTTATACATTTCCCTAAACAACCCATGCACTTACCCTCTCATGACACTTCTGCTATCTCCCTTCTTTTTCCCACCAACATCTTCACTAAGTCTACCCTCTCATCTTTCTCAGTGTTTACTATCCAGACCGTCACCTCTCCCTGGTCCCAGGCTCAGACCTCCATTTCTCTCTGCCAACTTGGTGCATCATACTTCAATTTCAAATCTATAATTTAGGCACTTACGTAATCACGTATAGTTCTATATGTGTAATCAATTATGGTATGCCACCATCCTTGTGGCACATGTATATACTGTCTCCCCTTGTAACAATTTGTAATTAACCACACTTAACTATGTAACAATTGTTTGCATTGCTCAATTCCAAGTTCAACCTATTGATTGTTGTATGTATACCCTCCTCCCTTTTACCCTCCCCCAGGTCGCACCGTGAGACAAGCATCTTTTTGCTCAGTGTGCCTATCCTGGTGAAACATTTTCAATAAATAAAAATAAATAAATAAAATAAATATGGATAAGTCATCTTGTTGCTAAGGAGGTCCAGCCAACTGCAGTATACAGGTCACAGTGATGGGTTCTAGGATGGGCCTTTAAGATGAAGCGCAAAGCCCGGCAGAACAAGACATCTAATTTGTGTAGATTGCTTGCTGAGGTGCAGTTGTAGATGACATCGCTGTAATCAATAAGTGGGAGGAACATGGCTTGTACAAGTTTGGCTTTGGTATTGTATGGGAAAAGGGACTTATTTCTGCAGAAGAATCCTACTCTGGTTTTTAAGTTTACTGGAAAGATTATCGATGTGAACATTGAAGGTAAGTTTATTGTTGAGCCACATGCCGAGGTATTTAAATTTATCTACTACCTCCAGAAGTTCACCTAAGTTGGTGACAATGGGTATGGCTTGCTTAGATTGTGTCAGAGGTGGGGGTGTTACTGAGGTTAAATAAAGTGTTTTGTTTTTTTTTTTTTGCATTTAGCAGTAGCTTGGCTTTGATGAGAGTTTGTTCAAGCCTGATGAAAATGTCTTGCAGTTCCTTGCAGGCTTTGGTCAGCATCAACTCAGAGATATACAAGACAGTGTCATCTGCAAAGAAGTGCAGTTTGGAGTTGATGATTTTGGAATTAAGGGTATTGATATATATAGAAAAGAGTATGGGGCCTAAGATGGATCCTTGTGGAATTCCCCTTGAAATAGGTAAGGGATCAGATAGTAGCCCATCTGCTTTGCCTTTCTGGACTCTACCAGAAAGATAACTGGTGAACCATTGCACTGAGTCTGCCAAGACACCTATGTTTTTAGGGCTGTGAAGGACAAGGTTGTGGTCCACAGTATCAAATGCCTTTTTGAGATTGAGAAAGATGGTGCCAGTGACCAGTTTGAAGTCATGAATGGTAATCCAATCATTAGTAGCTTTGGTAAGGACAGAAATGGTACTGTGATTTTTCCTAAACCCAGATTGATCAGGGTTGAGTAAGGCCTATTTTTCAATGTAAGCTTTCAGTCAGGAGAAGATTAATCTTTTGAGGATTTTAGCGAGAATAGAAAGGATAGAAATGGTCTGTAATTCTTCATGTTGTAGGGGTCCCCAGATTTGAATGAAGGAAGAACATGAGTGGATAGGTACAGTTGAAGAGGCTATTGAGAGATTGAAAATGTGCAGTATAGGGGTTGTAAAATAATGATGGCCTAGCTTGAGGAAGAATGGCTCAATTCTGTCAACACCATCACCATTTTTTGTGTCTAATATTTTGAGGTGGTATTCCCCTTCTTTGAAGGAGAAAGGCTTTAGTTGGAAGGGGTAAGGTGAGGAGGGGTGGTGGTGGAGGAACTGTAGTCATGGAGGGAGCTGTTTAACCCAGTGTAGGGAGAGGAGTCAAAAGTAAGCCCCACTGTGGAAAAATGTGTATTCAGTTATTTTAGGATTCAGACGGATAATCGATTGTGACTCTGTTACCACTAATTTTTGCAGGAATGAAGCGAGCAGTTTTCCACCCTTCTATGGCCTTAATGATCTGCCATATCTTAGCTGAATTTCATTTGGCTTGCTCTAGGAAAGTGGTAAAGAAGTTGGATTTGGCAGTACGTACGAGTTTGATGCATGCATTCCTTGCAGCACAAAAATCATTCCAATCAGATAGGGACTTGGTCCAGCTTGCATGTGCCCAGAGTTTGTCATGGTTGGAGAGTGCATTTTTGAGATTAGGTGTGAACCATGGTTCAATTGTTAATGGACTCTGGATCATATGAAGGGGGCATGTTTATTTGCCAGCCGTGTTATCTTGTCATTGAGTAACTCAACAGCCTCATCTATTGATTCCAAAAGGTAAAAGCTTTGCCAGTTTAGATTGCTTAAGTCTGTCAGGTAGTTATTGGGGTTGAATTTTCAGAAGGATCATTTAGTGATGAGTCTGGACTAAAATGGAACCACTTTGTGGGCTCTTACACAAACCACTATCCCATGATCACTTGGGTCATTGTGGAACAGAGTGGTATGCAGGATTTTATTTGGGTGATTTGATAGGATTACATCTAGGATGGAGCTATTTGCACAATTTTTTGTATTAGGCCTTTTTGGTTTGGTGATGAGTTGGGCCAGGCCGAGTTTGTCAAAAAGGTCCTTGAGGTTGTTGGATCTTTGAGATAGCCAATCCATATTTAGACCCCCAAGGATGATGGATTCATTATTGCTTTGGGATATGAGGGAATTTAAGATTGGTAATATGTCATAACCCCCAGCAGGAGGCCTATAGCAGCCAGGGATGCTGAGATTTTCAGATGAGGGCAAGTTTATATTTAGGGAGACGAGTGCAAATTCTTTGGGCTTTGTGATACTTATTATGTCAGAGATGATGAACTTGACTTTAGTACAGATGACCACTCTGCCTCCCCTGGATGCTTTATCTTTCCTGAAGGATTTATAGTTTGGAATAGCGATTTAATAGTCCTAAATGGCATTTTTAAGCCAGGACTCTGAGATAACAATGATGTTAGGGGTGGTATGGGTGTCCCATGCTTGCAGTTGGTCAAGTTTATTTGCAAGGCTCCTAACATTAATTGACATCATTTTTAGGATTGAGGAGGACGCGAAATCTGAGAAGGAGTCGAGAAATGTAGGAGGGCCAAGGTTAACCTTGACATTTCCTGAACATAAAAGAAGAAGAAGCATAATTAGTTTTTAGTAGAGCCATAATGTGGCAAGGGCTTTCTTCTTTTGATAGTGACCGTAGCACGAGGGTGGAGACAGAGGCCTAGAGGGGGTGAAGGTGATATGGGGTTGATCATAGATAGAGAGCAGGGACAGTGCTTTAATGTACATGAGGGTCACAAGGATTGTAAGGGTGTTGTGGTGAAAAAAGGGGTAACAGGGTGAGAGGGGTTGTAGGATGCACAGCTTGTTCATGGAGAATAAGCATAACTGCTAATATGTGTTCGAGGAGAAAAAGCCTTGATAAATTTATAGGGAAGGGAGCAGGTGACATAGTGGCATTATTTGGGGGAGCATCAGGACGTGAGTTGCATGGAGGACAAGGAATAATTGCCAGGAGGATTAACAATGTAGGCGGCATCCTGATGAGTGTAAGGTGAAGTGGAGAGATAAGCAAGCAAAAAATAATTGGTAGAGGAGTAGGCCTCTCAGTCAGGGCAATTAGTGAGGAGCAAAGCATATACCTCTCTTATCAGGGAAATCTGGATAACTGATAAAGCGTTGACAGTCAATTGGAGCAGCAGTCACTTAGACCGTCACTGTTGAGTTAGTTGAGACACAGTGGGCTAGAAGGGGTTAAGAAGGAGATGCTTAAGCAAGGCCAATGGTAGGAGGAGTGTGTTAAATGAGAGAAGCAAAAGTGGATTTGGCTGAGGCCAGGGTCGGGGTGGGCAGGTGGGACAAAATATACTACTTAAAAGTTTTAGCTGGAGAGCCACAAATAGCAGAGGGAGCGAGGAAAGAAAAGCAGCATACTCTAGGGTCCAATCAGTACAGGAGCCGTAAGGTAGTAGCCAATTAGAAGCAAGTTCAGCAGGGCTGTGACCAATAGGAGCCCCAAGTTTCATTCCCCACCAAGTCCGAGTTTCATAACTGTGCTGGAGTTTCAGAGGCAGCCAGGGAAGGTAGCGCGGTCAGCTGACTTCTCCAGCCACAACCACGATTCAAGCAAAAAGTCCAGTCAGGGGGTACTTGGAGGGAGAAAGCAAAGCTGGGTGTTAAGGTTATAGTGCTAGGAGACAAAGGCACAGGCAGGGAGATAAATAGGGGGGTGGGGAGCAGAAGAGCAAAATAAAAGGACAAGGGAGCTATATGAGAAGGGAGGGTGGGTGGGCAGCCAGACAACTAAATGGCAGGCAGTTACAGCTGGTGCCACAGCAGTAATACCAAGCTGAATGGCTAGTAAATTCAGTAGGGGGGGTAGAAAAAGAAAAACAAATAATGAAAAAGCAGAGTGTCAGGGTAGATTTAAAAATGTAACAGAGGGCTTAAACAAATCAGAGCAGAAGTATAGAAATATGCTTGAAAGAGCAATCACAGTAAATCACAATCCCCCAAAACATTTGCAGTATTCAACATTTGGAACAACAATATGTTTCCCCAAAATGCAAGTTAAAAGTTAAACAAGTTAAAAGTTTTAGCTGAAGAGCCACAATTGGTGGGGGAGCGACGAAAGAAAAGCAGCATACTCCAGGGCCCAATCAGTACATGAGCCGTAAGGCGGCAGCCAATTAGAAGCAAGTTCAGCAGGGCTGTGACCAGCAGGAGCCCCAAGATGCATTGCTGGCCAAGTCCGAGTTTCATACCTTTGCTGGAGCTTCTGAGGCAGGCAGTGAAGGAAGTGCAATCGGCTGGCTTCTCCAGCTACAACTGCGATTCAAGTGGAAAGACCAGTCAGGGGCTACCTGTGCTGGAGCTTCTGAGGCAGGCAAGGAAGGTAGTGCGGTTCGCTGGCTTCTCCAGCCACAACCATGATTCAAGTGGAGAGGCCGGTCAGGGGCTACCTGTGGTGGTGTTTCTGAGGCAGGCAGAGAAGGTAGCACAGTCAGCTGGCTTCTCCAGCCACAATCGTGATTCAAGCGAAAAGCCTGGTGAGGGGCTATCTAGAGGACATGGGGCCAGGAGGGGCCAGGAGGTTCACACCTGGGACAGTCAGCCTTAGCCACCTCCAGTGGGTTTACCCATGAGTTGGAGAACTCTGCCAGAGGGGGCAGAGACTCTAATAATGTTCAAATGACTTACTTTTGGAGGAAGGATTCTCCTGGTTGGCCAGTATCACTTGGTCAAGGTGCTGATCTGGGCAGTGGAATTGGTCTTTCTCAGATTTTAATGCCCTCCTCTGTTTGGTGGAGGGCCATAGGGCTAGAGATGAGACTCACAGCTGTGCAAGTCATTCTAAACACCACCATGTCATAAGATGGAGTGTTTAATAAACAGATGGCTGTGGCCATTCCACCAATGCCTAGATATTTAATGGGGCTGGCCGGGGAGGGCAGTGGCTTCTGTTGATTCAAATACCACTTGATTACATTTTTCACAGTCTCCTATAGGAAACTATTCATCTACTATTGCTGGTTTTCCCCACCTTGCTAGGTAAAGAATTGATGTACAGTAACTGCTTAACTGCTCTGCAATCTCTCTGGTAAACAATGCATTGTCAGTTTAGACCCCTCCGGAAATGAATGACAACCATCCCAGTTTGGATTCTCAACTATTTTAGTTATTTTATTTCATTTTTGTTGACCAGGTAAGTGCACTAGACAAATCCTGCCTATTTTCAGGCACGACCCGGAGGAGAGGGATACAGATGAATGCCAACTGACCTTGAACCAGATTAAGCTGTTGGTGGTATTTTTAGTGAATTAGGTAACATTTATTTTGATACAATCTATTGTTTGCAATTTCACAGTCTCACAATTCTTAAAACAACACATCCATCCTTATGTAGAGTTTAAACACATTCCATATTGTACAACTTTGATTCTTCTTTTCCTTCTTCCTCTGCCAACATTGGACTTTCCTTCCCAGGGTTCTGACATATGATCTGATCCCCGACCCCGTGACTTCATATGTAACCTCTTACATAGCCACCAATTATCTTCTAGGGCCAGGCGTGATGATCCAGCCCTAGTACTATTCCCCCCCTTCCCCACCCCTTTACTCCATGGCCAGGTGCTGTAATCCCAGCCCATGTACCCTACCCACCTTTCCCCTTTCCTGCCCTCTTCCTCCCCTGTATCCCTCCTTTCCTTCCCCCTTCCCTCACCTTCTTGCAGGCTCCTGTCTGCCCACCTAGGCCCTTTCTGGTCAACCACAGCTGCCTCTCTGCAGCTCAGCATCCTTCTCGGCTACTGGAGTACATCCCCCTAGCCCTACCACCCTACCACGGCTTCTGCCCCCACATAATCCTCCTTCCTGCCCTCCTAACTCCAGAGAGAGAGAGAGTGAGTGGGCCAAAAATCCTAGCAAAAGAGGGAGAACCTCTCTGGATCCCAGCCCTATAAAGCCCCGTAGGACCCCAAGAAGGACACCATCAGGCCCCTCCCCTTGACCAATCCTCTACCTGTCTTTGCCTGCATCATTTTATCCCTGGTGATGCTGCCTGTGACCTCACTACCCCCTTCCTTTTTCTAAACCCCTTCCCCTCCACCCCCCAAGCTTTCCCTACAGACATTTCCTGCTGGGCCAACCTGACTATCTAAGCTGCCTTTTAGTGGCAAGCTCATTTGCTCAGATGTCATGGGGCATACTGTACTATCTTTCTCATATATCCTTTCTACTTCTAACCTAGCTAACAATGTCTTCTTTTATATCCCTGACAATACTATTCTTATATCCCATTTTGTCTTCTTAAAAACAAGCAAACATATGAACATATGAAAAAGCAAGCAATAGAAGGCCATTTGGTCTGTCTGGTCTGCTTGTATTGCAGGGTTCACTGCTTGAGCTACTGACCCTGCCCCCCCCACTCCTTTCTCCTCTCATACTTTCCATCCTCTCTACCCATTATCCTTGCATTACCCCTATGCCTATCCCAGCCTCTATTGAAACTGCCCACTGTCTTGAATGTGACCACCTCTTCTGGCTGCACATTCCAAGTTTCTACTACCCTCTCCATGACAACGTGTTCCTGACTTCCCTCCTAACCCCCCTCCAGCTTAAGACTGTATCCTCTCATGTCATGGTTGCTACTTAGCTTAAAGATATACTCCCAATTCACCTTATTTGTCCCTTTCAAGTACTTGAAGGTCTCAATCATGTCCCCCCTCTCTCTCTCTCTCTCTCTCTTTCTCTCTCTCTCTCGTATCCTCAAGGGGGTACATGGTCAGTGCCCTCAACCTCTCCTCATATGCCTCATCATGCTGACCTGACAGTATCTTTGCAGCCCTCTTCTGGACCTTTTCCAGCAGGTTCATGTCCTTTCTGAGGTGTGGGCACCAGTACTGAACTCCATACCCTAGATGTGGCCTCACCAGTGACCCATACAAGGGCATTATAACCTCCTGTCTCCTACTGCTGATCCTGATCCCCCTAGCTATGCATCCCAGCATCCTGTTTTCCCTTGCTGCTGCTTTCTTGCACTGCAGGGAGTGCTTCAGGTCACTAGTGATCATCAATCCCAGGTCCTTCTTCCTCTCTGATGTAGAAACCAGAACTCCACCCAAGTAATACTCTGTCCTGGGATTTTTGGCTCCAATGTACATAACTTTGCATTTCTTGGCATTGAATCTAAGCTTCCAGATCCCAGACCACCTCCCAGCTTTTTCATATCATCCTGTAGGTCCTGTATTCCTTCAGCTGTGTCCACACTTCCACAGAGCTTGGTGTCATCCACAGATAGGCACACTGTACTGTTAATGCCATCCCCAATGTCATTGATGAAGACACTGAACAACATCAGTCCCAGCACTGAGCCCTGCAGGATCCTACTGGTGACCTCTCTGATACCAGATAACTTTCTCCCACAATCACCCTCTGGCTTCTGTACCTCAGTCACTTATCCACCCATCTGGTCATCTTCTCCCCAACCCCATGATCCACCAACTTCCTGATCAACCATTTGTGTGGCCTTCTTGTTCTCTTTCTGTATGACTTTGTATTCAACTCTGGTATTGTATGATGGTTTCTTCTGCATTGCCTTTGCCCTTAATTTTTGACCTCACTGTTTACTTGTTATAAGATTCAGAATGACTAACTTCCTTTCCTCTATGTTTCATTGCACCTTGAAACAGGCATAGAGGAAGTAATAGAAGCACTCAGGACAGGGGAGTCGATAATAGTCCATTCAAGAAAAAAGGGTCCTGAGAGAACTCCTAAAACTCAGGGTGGAAAAGCAATGAGGCCTGATGGGATTCACCCCAGAATTCTAAAAGAACTAAGGAGAGAGCTAGTGATGTCACTGACTACCCTTTTTAACAAATTGTGGGAGGATGGTGTGGTACCTGAGGAATGGAGGAGGGCAGATGTGATCCCTCTTCACAAAAGTGGGAGCAAGGCAGAGGGAAGGAACTACAGACCTTTTAGTTTAACCTCAGTGGTAGGAAAAATGATGGAATCACTTCTGAAAGAGAGAATTGTTGAGTACCTAGAGGCCAGTGGGGCACAGTACCCAAGGAAGAATGGATTCACAGCTGGAAGATCATGTCAAATGAATCTAATAGATTTCTTTGACTGGGTGACCAAAGTAGTAGACCAGGGAGGGGCTGTAGATATGGCATACCTAGACTTTAGCAAGGCATTTGACACAGTCCCACACAAAAGTTTAATAAGCAAGTTAACCACCCTGGGAGTGGGTCCTAGGGAGATAGCCTGGGTAACAAATTGGCTGACCAACAGCATGCAGAGGGTAATAGTAAACAGAGTACACTCTGAAGAAATGGTGGTTACTAGTGGGACACCATAGGGTTCAGTACTGAGACTGGTCCTCTTTAATGTCTTTATATGAGACATTGCAGAGGGGCTGGAAGGAAAAGCATGTATCTTTGCAGACGATACAAAAATCTGCAACAGAGCTGATACACAAGGGGAGGTGGAAAGGATAAGAAGGGACTTGGCAAGGTTGGAGGAATGGTCAAAAATATGGCAGCTTAGATTCAATGCAAAAAACTGCAAAGTAATGCACCTAGGAAACGAAAACCCAGGGGAAGAGTACACAATGGTGGTGGGGGGGGGGACACTAACAACAACAAAAATGGAAAGGGACCTCAGGGTAGTCATATCAGATGACCTTAAGGTAGGCAAACAATGTGAAAAGGCAGTAAGGAAGGTTGGATGGATACTGGGATGCATAGGGAGAGGCATCACCAGTAGAAAACAGGAAGTTGTTATCCCTCTATGCAGACAGTTGGTGAGACCCCATTAAGAGTACTGCATGCAGTTCTGGAGACCCCAACTCTGTAAAGACATAGACAGGATGGAGGCGGTCCAGAGGAGGGCAACTAAAATGGTGCAGGATCTGCAGCAGAAGCCATATGAGGAGAGATTGAAAGAGCTTAATATGTATACTCTTGAGGAAAGGAGGGAGAGTGGGAACATGATAGAAACATTCAAGTACCTCAAGGGAATTAACAAAGTCCAAGAAGGGAGTATCTTTGAGAGAAAGAGATGTGTAAGAACAAGGGGGCACAGTTTGAAGATAGAGGAGGGATGGCTCAGGGACAACGTCAGAAAGTATTTTTTCATGGAGAGTGGTGGGCACAAGGAACCACCTTCCTGAGGAGGTCATGGGGTCAAAAACAGTTGGGGATTTAAAGAATGCTTGGGTCAGACTTAAAGCAATTAGAGTGAATGGTAGGAGAAAGTAGGCCACTGGTTAACTAGAATCTGCAGCTTATCCAATACATAGGGAATGGGCAGACTAGGTGGGCCAAGAGGTCCTTATCTGCCATTAAAGTTTATGTTTTTATGTAAGTTGACAGCTTCACCAGTATTGGTCCTGCCTTTTTCCCCACTCAATGGCAGGAAAAGTAAAGTTCTCCATATTAAACAAACAACAACAAAAAAAAACCTCTGACACCTAACAGCAACTTTTCTGTGATGCCCTCATATTGTTTCATTTTCTCCAATGCCATCCAGCTCTCTTGTTTCCACACCATCTATTATGCAAAGAGCTAACCCTCCTTCTCCTTTGCCCACTATGCCCTTTTCAAATAATTAGTATCCTCCTTATATAGTATCCCATTTATTACTGTTATTACTGTCACCCCACCATGATTCTATGATTCCTGTTACTGTATGACCATGTTTTCTATACTGGCAAATCCTTCTAGCTCCCCTAGTTTACCATCCATTTTAAGAAATTAACATGCTGCTGTCAAAAGAATCTGTTAGAGATAATTTGCTTCTGAAACTTAAAACTGCCTCAAGGCAGTCAAGCTGTGAGTTTTATTTATACCACAACTAAAAACCTTGGGTCAATCAAATATATTGAAGGATTACAATTTTCATTTCTAGTTTTGTAATCTAACAGGTTTGCACATTGTTGATATATAACATAAGTACCCAAAAACCTAAATTTCCAAAAATTTATTAAAGTGGTGGTGGAAATCAAGAATTGCCCATTATTAAAAGTTACGTATGCTGTGAGGAAGAAAGAACCTTTTTCATGGGAATGGAAACACAGATGTTTAACACAGATACCCTTGTGTCTCATGCAATTTACAAGATGCATTTCTATTTTTTGTCACACTCAAGAAGAGCACGCAATGATGTCCGGCACAGTATGACAATGTCTGCTGCACTCTGCCCCTTGCTGAACTCCGCTCTGGTAGTGCCCCTGGTCATCACCAGGGGCTGCTACAGAGCAGTGGTTCCCTGGATCCATTCCCAGGGATGGGAGAGCAATTCTCCAGACATTCGATTCCATGCCTCCCCTGCTAACTCCTGGCACCCCGGGCTTGCATCCGAGCATGGCGAGAGGAGTGGCATCCAGCATCTCAACCCTCAGCACCACTGGGCCGGCTTGCTGAGCAATATTTTTAAGCAGTAGTAAAGTTATTTCGCTTTTAGCATTATGAACAGCCTCCAAGGCTTTGTAACAAAATTACACACCGATTAGAAGGTAGCCCTGTAGCTATTAAACAGGTGATAACCTTGTCTTGCAGTAGAATGACATTTGAGAGGTGTGTCATGGATGAGTGCAATGCAGAGCACTCTACAGTAGGCTTATTTCTGGAAGACCAATGAGAACGGAACCAGATTGTGACACTAGTCAGAGTATCACAGCTGGAAGCTGTTCTCTGGTTGAAAGAAATTAAGTGCTCCAGTGAGAGCGCTTTATTTCTTTCATTTACATACTGGCCCTGTTTTTTGCTCTGATGGAGCAAATGTGAAAACAGCCATTTGTTTGCTACTGTTATCGAGTGGTATGCTGAAACCTATCCACGGGGACGCTCATCATTGCAAACCCAGTGGCAAGCAAGGAAAACCTGAAAAGTACATTTTCTGGCCTCTGCCAAAGTCCTGAGCAGCAGTGCAATAAAATCCATCCAGCCTGACTGTGGATCATCCAAAAACAGCAACACAGCAAGCAGCACTGTGACCTTTGACTGTGTCTCCCTTACTTTGAGGAATTGTTATTAAGTGTTGCTCCTTTCCCCACTCTACTATATGGGTCCCCACCCACCTGCCCCATGGGTCTCCAGGTATGGGATGACACAGTGAGCCACTGCTGTGCATTAGTGTAATGTGAGATGCTCTGAGGCAGTGTCTCATGCTGATAGTGTTAAACTCTGTTTGACCTCCAGCTGCTAACAACTCTTTTTAGTGAGGTTAACAATTGATCTTGCATATTTGTTGAGCAAACCCCTAACAGAAAATGAATGCTGAGCAATATTTTTTTTTATCTTATCATATTTTATCCTCCTTGCAGCCACAGCCCAGCTTACCTCCAGCCACTGCTCCTCCTTCACCTCCGACCCTGAAGTTGGACGTGCCCAGCTGGCATATGCAGCTATACCATCGAGAGGTACTCCCCCTATGTCCTCACACCTGGCAAAGAACCAATACTGGCACACACCTCTAGTTCAGGCATTCATTGGCCAGTGAAGCTGCAGCCATCATGCTGCCACAGACCTGTGCTGCCATTTTCCTCCTAGGTTTATGCCCCCGTAGTGTGAGCATGCAATGATGTCTGACACAGTATGACAATGTCTGCTGCACTCTGCCCCTTGCTTAACTCTGCTCTGGTAGTGCACCCAGTCATCACCAGGGGCTGCTACAGAGCGGTGGTTCCCTGGATCCATTCCCAGGGATGGGAGAGTAGTCCTCCAGACATTCAATTTCATCCCTCCCCTGCTAACCCCTGGCACCCCGGGCTTGCATCCGAACTCGGGTCACCAGCATGGCAGTAGGAGTGGCGTCCAGCACCTCAACCCTCAGCACCACTGGGCAGGCTTGCTGAGCAATATTTTTAAATTTGCATTTATTGTTTTTTTATTCCCCCACCATTACCATATGCTTACAGTATGCTCACACAACTGCCTGTCACCATGCCTTGTGTCCCAAAAGTATAGTCGCTACTGCCCCGCCTTTGCTGGCTGAGTGATTATAGGTATTGTACCTCCCTCTGCTACTGCCTCCCCCTTTGCTGGCTGACTGACTTTAGTAAGTGTTAAGTTGATCCGCTGCCTCCAAACCATAACACCTGTGAATCTGACTCATAGTCAGTCTTGCACTGGCCTTTCCCTGCTGCCACACACTCGTTTTGCATCCCTTCACAGTTTTCAGCTGTGCACTGCTTAACGTCACAGGTGACCCATTGCCTAGCTACTAGTACCCCCTCTTTGCATGGTAGATAGCATGCATGTGAACAGTGTGATTAGGTTATGCTAGTACTGAGGCAACGGGTCACCTGTAACATTAAGCAGTGCACAGCTGAAATCATGAGGGTACACAAAACGGGTGTGTGGCAGTTGGGCAAAGTGGGTGTAAGAGACAGGCTGTGGGTCAGATTCAGCAAGAGAATCTGTACACAACATCTCCAATGGGACACAGTAACATGGCAACAGGGTGCCGAAGGCAGCAGATCAAGATTATGCTAAGGTCAGCCAGTCGGCAAAAAGGAGGTGGGGGGGCAGTAGCAGAGGCAGGGAAGCAGAACCTAATGTATGGAATCAAACAGAAGCTGGGCAACAGGATGGGGAGAGGCAGTAATGGAAGATGCACTGAAAGGAATCAAACAGAAGCTAGGCTACAGCATGAATGCATGGCAGCAATGCCATGAGGTGGTGCTAGTACAGAGGTAACGGGTCAGCTGTAACATTAAGCAGCACACAGCTGAAATCGGTGATGGGACACAAAACGGATGTGTGGTGGCAGGACAAGATGAGTGTAAGAGACTTGAATCCATGCACACAACACCTTCGATGAGACACAGAACAGTAACCCAGCAAATGGAAAATTAGGGTTAATGACAGCGGATCAAGTTTACACTAATCAGTCAGTCAGCCGGCAAAGATGTGTGTGTATGGGGAGAGGGGGGCAGCAGCAGGGGCAGCAAATCGTAAGTTATACATTGTATTGGAAAATGGAAACTAAAAAGAATTTAATCAAAAATGATTTATTTTTTGACATATGCCATTTCTTGTCCAGTCTAATTTTTTTTGCTGTTGCCAGTGTTGGCTTCCCAGTTACGTTCATCCTGATCTCATTTTCCAAAAAGAAAGCTAAGAAAAGAATTTGGAAGTGGGTCCCCCCTCCATGTTTTAGTATCTGCCACATCTTTTCTTCCCCCCTCCCAAGTCAAAGGTGCAGTCTGTATTTTAATGAACAAATATGGGATTAATGACTTGCCTATCAGGTTCAGTTTGCTTCTTATAATGTAATATGTACACTTGTCAAATTCAGTGTGGCAGTATTCATAGAAACACAGAATTTGACGGCAGATAAGGACCGCTTGGCCCACCTAGTCTGCCCATTTTCCTACCTAACAGATAAGCTGCAGAGACAGCTTTAGACAGCTTTAGACAGCTGACTGTTCCATCTGCAGGAAAGAGCAGGTTTGACTTAAAATTTGTAGGGAGGTGATTGTCTCAGGTGGATACTGAAAGTGTAAGCTGACTCATCTTCACTCATGGGTGGTGCCATCGATCCTGCTGTTAGGATACTTATTGATTGGTGTGTGTGTGTGTGTGTGTGTGTGTGTGTGTGTGTGTGTCCATGTGTGTATGTGTGTGTGTGTTTTTGACAGTGTACCATGGCTGCGCCTCACCCATCATACATCCCATATACCAGTGCATCAAGACACCCTGGTACACTTTAATACTCACACACACCACCAATCAGGCATCCTGACATCATCAATCATGCACACCACCAATCAGGTGTTGTGTGTGAATAGTGACAGTGCATCTAGTCATCACCGTACACCATCACAACACCATCACTCATACACAACACCAGTTGGACATCCTGACATGATGGTCCACCAGCACTACTTAGGGCCCTCCCCCACCCAGGTGTGGGTCAGCAGTACCAGTATAAGGAGATGTCAGCATGCCTGATTATGATTGAATGA
The DNA here is from genome assembly GCA_016271365.2 of Neoceratodus forsteri. Classification (NCBI taxonomy): domain Eukaryota; kingdom Metazoa; phylum Chordata; order Ceratodontiformes; family Ceratodontidae; genus Neoceratodus; species Neoceratodus forsteri. Next base: position 852,731,265 of record CM057458.1, read on the forward strand.
CGAGGGCCACAAGAGGTGCTGATGGACTGTCATGTCAGGATGCCTAATTTGTGCTGTGCTTAGGTGGTGACAGTCATGAAATTTCTGAATGCACTGTCACTATTCATGCACAACACCGTGATTGGTGGTATGCATGACTTGTGATGTCAGGACACCTGACTGGTGGTGTGCGTGAGTGTTTGAAGTGTACCATGATGTCTGGATGCTCTAGCACCAGTCAGTCACCACCAGAAAACAGGCATCCTGACAACCATCACAGTCAATTGTCACCACTCAAGCCCCCCACCCCAGTAGGGCATCCCAATATTCCAATACACTGGCACCACTCAAGCACACAAAGCAGGCATTCTGATATCATGGCTGACCTCAAGGTCAGGATGCCGATTATGCCTATGCGTGTTGACACTACTGCTTTGTAAGGATGTTTGTCAGGGATTAAGGATATGCTCTTTGGGGCCAGAAAAGGTAGTGTCAACTGGCATGAGGTCTGGGTCTGTATTGTGAGTTTTGGAGACTGCGACTGTCTACACATGGCGGGAAGTAAGTAAGTAAGTAAAAATGTTATTCATTATAAATAATGAAACGGTTACTCAGCTGAGTTGAATCTCATTTCCAGTGAGATCCATAGGAGTACAGGCATTTACACAATACAATACCACACATATTATAGATAAATACATATCCAACATAGACGATTCCTAAACAGTATAAAATAGCTACCGAGACACCAGTCAATGATCCTTAATGAATAAACAATACTTCAACAGGACAGATGCATTTTGCACTATTGCAAGTAGAAGTGGTAGAGAGTGTATTTGTAATGTTCCAACATATTAATCTAGAGGAATGTCTACCATCTGGAGAGTGGCTCAGGCTGTTTGTTGTGGAAGTGCTGGGGTTGTCTACCCTGATGCTCACCACTTCCCCCCAGCCCATAGCCTCCAATCTGAAGAACTCCAGTTGTGGAGATTGTAGGGTGAACAGTAGATTGCGTTGATTGTGTTTGTGTCCTACTTGCATATTGTGCAGTTAGGGAAAACTGCCATGGGAGGAGGACTGCTGTATGCCCAGCACTAAACAGGCATCCTGACATCATGGTCAACTGACACCCCAGGCAGCTTCCGTCACAAAGGTTGTGATAATGAGGGCTACCAATGCTGCCATTTGTTGGTAGCCCATATTAGCATAACTTTCATGGCAGAAACTGCCCAGGGTGCATGAGATGTCAGCCCAGGGCTCTGTAGCCATTGGAGATGCAGCAGATCTCTCTAATTAAAATCACCAGGCAGCAGGCAAAGAAAGAAAATAATTTTATGATAAAAGCCCTAATCGAGCATCTCTGCAGCAGCTGCTGCACTTAGGAGCAGTATTGGAGTTTCCCAAAAGTCCTTTGCCTCCTAATTCTTTAGTCTATTGGTAAAATAAAGCAGGAGAATGTACAGATATATAATTCCATTGTGATATGCTTGTTTCCAACAAAACAACAGTGATTTATTTGTATTCAAGGACAGACACGTGTTACTATTCTGACTTTTCCCAGAGCAGGATGAACAATTAATAATGAAACTTAGGGACATCAACTCATCCCTATTGCAATAGAAAGAACAAGAGGATTTATTATCCATGTGTGTTTGCTTATTCTCAGTGGTTGTAACCAGTCAGTTGTGTCCCATACCCCCACCATACAGCATTTAACAAGGCCTCAGCTGGGGGGGAGGGACAAATGAGGAGGATATCCCATAAGGAGATGGATAAAGCTAATCCTAGCACCTCTCAAATGTGTGAGCCCTCCTCTCCATCCACCAGCTCCTGTACTCTCTGCATGTGTTGTGATTTGGTGCTCGTTCCCCCTTTTCTCCAGGATCGTTTCCCACTGCAGGCATAGGTCTGCTATGATGTGCTGTATCTTTTGAACCATTGCTGTCTTTCTCTTTCATTCCTTCACCATGGGGGCTACTTATAGCCAATGTAACAACAAGATTTCTTTCACTCCATGTGCCTTACAGCTTTGAAAGGCATTGCCTTATACTTGATATAAATAGCCATACCCATGGTGGAGAAATGGACGGAAAAGAATGGGAATGGTCCAGCAGATGGAGCATGTCATGGTGTACCTACGCCTGCAGTGGAAAAACAGATCTTGATGTTTGTATGAATTTCCATCACTGGGTAGCCAAGCACCAGTGTTTTAAAATCATGGGATTAGCTGGTGCCGTATCACTCCCAGCTTGTTGTGTATATGCCACCAGTTATCCTGGATGTAGAGGCATCCCCAGAAAATGTGGAAGTGGTCACTTTGGCCATCAAATCCCCACCAACATTGGTCTGACTCACCTCCACCGAAGTTGGCTGTAAAGGATGGGGTATGGAAATATTGAACCCAAATCCTCTAATATTTGCTCAAAGACGGTGTGTTCTCATGGTCATAACTTTCTTACCTTTTAATTTTTTTTTCTGCTTTTTGCTGTCAAGGTCTTATTTAGAGGTTCCCTCTCACAAACACAGCTGTTGTCATTTTTTACATCACCCTATAAATGGGTGTGTGTGGACTGCACTGGTGTAGTCTGAAAACACCCATTTATAGGGTAATGTGAAAAATGACAACACCTATGTTAGTTAGGGGGACCTAAGTAAGACCATGACAGCAAAAAGTAGAACAATTATCAAAAGTTAAGAAAGTTATGACTATAGGAAAAAAAACATCATTGAAATGAACGGGTCCATTTGTTTCGATCACGTTTTTTCCCCCAATCTTTGTGAGCATGTGTAAGTTGGAGTGTCCTGCTTGGAGGTTTGGGGTTTTCAGAATTTGCAGGTGGCTTTGGCTAAAAATAGTGCAATTTGTGCAACCCCCCAACCCCTGAATTTTAAGCCATGTCATTAGGGGTGTTTGTCAGGGTTCTGATTCGGAGCACTGTTTTGAGGGAATTGAGGGTCCATGGATTAGTGACCATCATTAACAGTTTGGGGGTCAAGCTTGGAATTCTGGATGTTGGGAAAAGGCTCTGTACATATTAGGGGAGACCTTTGTGGTCTCTGGGTGGGTGGAAGAGACAGTGGCTGAAGTTACTGTACATGGTGGAAAGTTTCTGTAGCAGGGTGGTTAGTCTAGTACCCCAGATTCCATGGTGGAGCTGAGGAATGCCCCCCCATGGAACTCTGAACTGTGCAATGGTCATGGGTGAAGGGGTGGATCAGTGGCCTATGTTAAATTATGGAGTAGAGACTTCCACACAGACATCGCCAGCTTGTATGCTGGGTGCATAGGGAGCTGGGTAGCAAACAAAGAGGCATGCACGTGAGGTGCCCTGTCATGCAGGTGGCTGCAGGACTTGGATCAGTTTAGCATGCCTCCCCATTGTTGGAATGTCACCCAAGGCTTTAGTGCCATGCCATCTTTGATTCTGGAGGTTGCCTTGGGGCCCAAGGTGTTTGGGTTGTTTGGCTCCACCGATGGTATGTGGCACTTGGAGAACAAGGCATATTTCAGCAGCATTTCTGACAATGGGGCCTGCAGGCTCAGGATATTGACTGAGTCTCTGGCTTGGGTGGCACTGGCTCCTGTTGGTAAGGTGCTGAGGACACAGACTTTGGGTAGGTCGCGGGGGATGGGGTAGTACCATGCTCTTACACTCCCTCCAGGCACTCTGAACTTTCTATGCACTCTAAATCCTAACATTTACCAATATTGCCAATGCTTCTCTCTCTCTTTATTTCAACTTACAGAGTGCACACCTGCCACATACACCATGTAGTGAAACATTGGGAGGAGTGGGGAGAGGGGGCAAGGACAGCAGCTCAAGCTGTGGACCCTGCAACACGAGCCGACTTGACAGACCAAATGGCCTTCTTCTGCTGGCTTATTCATATGTTCGTATTTGGCATTGACAAATGCTTGTTTTAACTGATGGTTGTGCTAAATGTTGGGAGCTAAATAACAGCGGGTTATAAAGCACTCCACTGAACCAAGAAAGCAAAATATATTTCCACAGTGACTTCTTTATACAACCCACATATAAAAATGTCAGTTTCTGGACCATGACTATCAGGCATTAGTGTATTACAGTCTAATGCTTAGAAATGTTAAAGGTGGGACCACATGATAGAGTGATAGACAAAATGCATCTGTTCATTCCACAAAACCAGTTTATTTGTTTAGTTTGTGATTTTGAGTACTTCTTAATTTCATTTTTTACTATAAATCCCATTTTAAAACAACTGGTAACAAAATATGAGGAAAAGGCTAAAACAGACTGTTTAAAAGGTCCTTAAGATTTAGAATTTGAAGAAGAGAGCAAGATTAAATGATCACTGCCATATTCATTAGTGTCAGACACCATGATGAACATAGAGTTTACTGTAGCTGATTGCATAATGCTATTTAAAACCATAATTCAGGGCAAATTACCTCATCTTGCCAACAAATGTACAGAAGCAGAGACTCATGTAAAATGGTGAAGATCATAAAACTTATTAAAATGTTAAACTTTCTATTATCCTTATCTTAATAATGAGGAGTGTATGAGTAGCTTTTCAGAAATATTAAGTGAACATACTGTACACACTCAGAACTGAAATTACTTTATATCCATTATTCAGTATTCATTATTTTGCCATAAAAAAGTAAGAAAAGAAAAAAGGAGAATGCCAAACTATCAGTGCACGGTTACAAAGCCAGAGGCGGAGGTTCAGGAACAAACCCTGGCCATTGGAGGCATGCCAGGAGGAAGAGGTTCAAGGATTTCACGGTTCCATGTGATAACATCGAAGGCAGAAATATGATCACTGTTAGGGCAAGTGTATGTCACTGAAAACCAATTTTGACGATGTACACTTGGGAGCACAGCAAAAGGATACCGGGGACTTTTTTTTTTTTCAACTTTCTTTTATGCACTCCTAATGCAGCATGGGGTAAGCTTACCCCTATCAGGTGATGTACGCTGACACTCAACTGATTCTGGTGGAGCCAGCCTCAGCCAAGATTGCTGGAGCAAGGAGGACCATGGCTTGTCCCCCACAGCGGGGCCTCTCCCAGCGAGGGGAGAACCAGAAGAGGAGACCGCATCACCCTAAGCCCTCATCCCCGACTGTTGGGCTTTGTTTGGCCCACTGATCAGGTCATCAGTTGGTGCCATCATACTGCTGCTAGGAGAGGATTTTTCCTTCATAGTTACCCCCAGGAACCAGATGTGCAATGACGCCAGCACGGAAGGCCGTAGGCATCTGCCACGCTCCGCCCATTAGTGTGCCTGGCTCAGCCGATACACCCGGTCACCCCCAGGAGTCACCATTGCACCAAGGGAAACCCAAACCCACCTCTGAGAGAGGAGAGCAGTCCTCTGGATTCTCAATCCTCTCCCTCCCAACCCCTGATGACTCAGGCTCGTTTCTGAACCCGGGTCGCTGGTGTGGCACGAGGTGTGGCGCCAGCACCTAAACCCTCAGCACCACCTGGCCAGCTTGTTTTTGTTTTATTATGCAGGGCCTATGCCTCCCACAGCCCCCATGAAGAGCTTTGCTCTATGTATCCCCCTACTAAAGGATTCTCAACTCCAGGGGTTGCATTTCAAGGGGGGTGCAAAAGCAGAAAACAATAAAAACTGCCAGGCGTAAACAAAGAATGCATGCCCAGAACCAAACACAGTACCCTCGCAACCCTAACCTGCCACCCACGCACCATGCCACAGGGCCAGTTCAGCAGCCCACTGCTGCACTACACCTCACAAACCCTTCCTCCCCATCCTCCCATCACATGGCATTCTCACTCCATACAAGATGTACATAGCGACATCCTGTCGCTATATTCGTAGACTTCCCCCATCCAGTTGCCCTCCCTGCCCGGTAGCTCTGTGGACAGGAGCAGCGATTGAGTCACCCTTTTTGAAAGTGCTCATTTGCGGTCACCATTGTCATGGCCTACCGATCTGACAGGGCATGCTCCTCATTCATTGAGGAGAGATGGCAGCCTTCTCTGTTGTGTTACTGCCACCTGGTTTGCCATCGGTGGCAGTTCAGATGGAATAGCTTGCAGGAGGGATGGCACAGTCTGGCTCCAGAGCACCACCAAGCAACTGCATGTCTATATGCACCATGAGTAATTTTCCAGTTGCTTCTCATGAGACATGTAACAAAGTGGAAAATACTGCAGCATGATACCAGAACATCCAAGCCCTATCACTCCAACTGGTCACTGTCCTCTGAACTTGATGGACCAGAGGGAAGCAATTCCCTGCAATACCACCAAATGGAATCCACTATGAGGCAGTCTCCATGAGGACAGGCCAGTATCAGGAATGGAGTCAGACTGGACTGAGTGGCAGACAGAGACAGAGGTAGGCAGCTCCATTGGCTGGAAATAAACTTTAGAGGCATGGTAGAATTCCTGTTATTAGGATTGAGTTGACACTTCCATGTTAAACTCTAATGTTTGCATCCTAATAACTATAAAGTGACCACCCTTGGACAGAGTAATGTGAAATTTGGTATGCCATAGTTGATACAAGGATCTCTAGATCGTGTAAATCTGGCAAAGAAATGTGGTCACTAAATAGTCATAAATCTGGTAACAATTAATACAGTGATATGGAAGTTCTAGAGGGTGAAAAATATGTTGACATTTGAAACTTCCAGGTTTATTAGAGCTTTGGCTATGGGTTATTCTTTGATATGTGATTTTTATTGAAAAATGAGTAAAGTATAAAATACCTTTAAAAAAAACATAAATACCATGCCATTTGCATGCATGTGCAGTTTATATTTTCAAGCATCCGACACATCTTTCATAACTGGATTATATATTACAGGATTTTTTTTCATAACTGAATAGTACAAGTATATATATATATATATATATATATATATATATATATATATATATATATATATATATATGTCTACACAAATTGGGATACAACATGGCCTGACTGAAGATATCATATTTATCTTCACGAGAGGCCATGATATGATATCTCATGAGTGGAGAAGCCACAAGTGAGATATCTTGATGTCATTGGCCTCGAGTGAAGATAAACATGATATCTTCAGTCAGACCATGTCATGTTCTGTTTATAGAGCATGGCCCAGATATTCAAACTGCACCCAAAAAGTGCTCAATAGCAGGAGCAAGCACAAGTCCACTGCGCCCATGCACAAGAGGCACGATATTCAAAAACTGAGCTGGCCAAGATGCGCCTACAGTCGACGACTGAATATCACACCACCTGTGCCATAGCGCAACTAGGGAGAGGAAGCTGAGCAGATCTGATGCACCATAGTGCAACAAGGGATGTTCAGCTGAGCAGTCCAGAGGTGCCATAGTGCAACCAGGGATGCCCCCCAGCAGCAGGGCAGCAATGCAACTGCACAACCAGGGAGGTAGGGGCCCACCACCCGTGCCACAGATGGGCAGAGGAACACACAACAGAACAGACATCGTCCCCCCACACCCCATGCACTGCACAACTGGAGGAGGGCTGGAATAACCACTGGCCCATGGAGACAAGCAACCAACCCACAGCTGTGCCATGGTGCACCATCACACCCCCTGGCAAGATGTGACTGGCACACAAGGAGGGCTGACCACCCCATGCCACACCATCACCCCAATGCAGAGCACACCCTGCATTGTGAACTCCAGACACCCTGCCCAGGAGCAACGTCCGCCACTGCAGGAAACCCCATGCATGCCACCATCCCCACTGTGACAATGCAACCCTGTGCAGCACAAAGGCATGCAAGGCAGCCCCACCACGAGCACCCATCAGTGGGTGGCAGCACACAGCGATGCAACGACGGCATACACAGTGCTACCATGCACAGCCCCCCCGAGGTACAGCTGAGAGACCGACCATGCGTTGGCACATGAGGTACCCCACATGGGACAGAGCATGCCCCGGACACCACCACCAGTGGTACAGCACCCTGCACACTCTCCCAAGGACACACCCTGACCCAGCATTGGCCACAACAGCCAGCGCAGACACCCACAGTGGTGCGTGGATGCATGCACCACACCGGATGCCACACAGTGCATGGACAAACACCCACCCATTCCCAAGGGCACAACAACACAGGGACGCAGTAGCGCGGGGCAACCAAGCCCCCAGCGTGGGACCATGGAAACTGTGACACACAACCTGCAGTCCTCCATGGCACAGGAGTGGCAGCCACCCTGTGCAGGCACTGTGGACCTGTACACCACCATCATTTGCCCGGAGCACAAATCACAAACAGCGGTGCACATTCCCTGCAACACACACAAGCCACAGCATGGAGGTGGGACAACTGCAGAAGCCACAGTGTCACCCAAGGCAGACATGCACCACACCAGTGACAGGAGGCAACCCAGCATTGTGACAGGTACAGTGGCTGCCCTGCATGGACAGCCATCACTGACATGCCAGCAGACCGTGCAGGTCACAGACATGCAAGGGTGTCAGCTGCACAGGCCATGGACGGGCTGACAGGGGTGCCATGGACACAGAGCATGCACCATGGACCACTGCACACAGTCATCCAGTGCACAGGGCACAACACACACACCACAGACACTGACTGATAGCTACCCCCACACCATAGTCACCTCCCCATGGACACACACACATACCCATGACTGCACCACCCCTGACGCCATGCACGCCACTGCAGCTGAGCACCTATAGCCCGCTGAACATCAGAGAACACCACAGTATTCATATGAAAAGATCTGTATTCAAAAACATATCAAAAGGAACTATTTACAATACATATGTACAAAGTTGGGGGGGAGGACCACAAACAAGGTGGGGGTGGGTAAGGGGCAGGGGTGAACAAATAGGACAGGAAAAGAGGGGTGTGAGGGTGGGTCAAGGGGGGTACAGGAAATCAAGGGCAGATATATGTTAACTGGGAGCCCCGCTCCCCGCTCCGGCTGCTCCGCCTGCTGTGTCTCCGCCAGACACCCAGCTCCTCAAACCCCCGCAATATGTCCAGCGATGCCCTCGCCACTTGCAAGATCTCCCACAGTGCCTCATGGATGGCCTGCAGCTGGCGGACACCTAGGACAAGGGAGCACAGTCAATAGGTGTGAATGCACAACCCCATACAGCCCACCCACTGTGCATGGCATACGGCCATGGGACATGCCTCTGTGATGGTGCGTGACCACCCACAGTGATCACGTCCACAAGACCTGCCCACCCAGGCACATACAGCCATGCGGACTGCTGCACACACCCACTGGCCAAGTCATGCACAGCACTACTGTGGCTGTTTAGGAACATGGTTATGTAGTGCGAAGGCAGTGGCACAGCCATGTACCCGGTGCATGCATGGACCACCATCGACGCACTCCCAGACATGCAGTGCCACTGGACAGTGCTGACTGTAACAAGTTGCGTGCATGGCAGTGGTGTCAATGGATGGTGGCCATGCCCTGCTGCCCACCCGGTTACAGAGCATGCAATAATAATCATGGAGGTATGGCACTCACCATCATCAGGCCGGTCCCTCGGGCGCTGTTGACCATTGCCCCTCCTAGCAGCCCTGTCTTCCTGCTGGCGCCACATCTCCCGGGCTATATGCCTCTCCTCCGGCCCTGTGGTGCAAACATGGAGAGAGGAACATCAGTACAATCCTGTAGCAAAGTCCCCCTGCCCCCATGTGTGTGCACTCCCACCCTGCCAGACCCACCCAACCCACACCCTGATAACACCACCACAGCCAATACCGGACAGTCCCTCTCCCATGTTCCAGACACATACAACCATGATACCCATATGGAAGATAAAAGAGTGTAAACGTAACACCTACCTGACCGTGGCACCATGCCCCTCCTGGCACGTGACCGCAGGCGGGCAAGCAGGTCTGGTTCCCACCTCTGCAGGTCACCATACCTGTGGTGGCACTGCTCCATTGTCCACCCCCTTCCTGTGGCCTCCTCCAGTGCATTGGCCACCTCCTCCCACACCTGGCTCCTGGACCTGTCCAGGGGTGCCTCCCCAAACAGTGGGCTATAGAGTGGCTCTACTATGGCCACTAGGCTGGCCAGTTTACTTGGGTCCACTGTGCAGCCCTCCTCCACGTCATTCTACTTGCTCAGTTGGCTCAAAATGGCACTCTGCAACGCGGCTCCACCACGTCCAGATGCTGCACGGTACAGCGCTGCCATTCCCTATCGCGCTGTCACTGAACAGCACGATAGTGGTGCACCCATGCCTGACGCATGGCACCTAGGGGGCAAAGGTCAGGCACAGGGTCAAGGGGCTGTGGCGCACGGACAGGCACAGCGCCATTGGAACCCAATGTATGTAGTGCAATTGGATGCCTGTGTGCTACCTCCAGTAGTGGCCTACCTCGCTGTTGCCCCAGTGCGCCTATGATGGCCCAGTGCCACAGCGCCATATAGGTGAACATCGCTGTAGCGCCACTGGCACAATGGTGGCCATGCCCTGCATTGCTTCCCATGCACAGCATGTCAGCAGCGTGGCAGACGCCAGTGTCAGCAACCCGGGAATGCGCAGTGAGGTGTGTACTGCGCATGTCACAGAACTGCGCCCTTGGCTCAACACGTTCAACACAATTGCGCAAAGTGCAACAGCATGATATTCAGTCATCATATGCAAAACAGCTAATCAGTCATTCAATGGCACAGCACTGCAATTTGCATCCACTTAAAGTTGCGCCTCACCTCATTTGCATGGGTTGCGCTATAAAAGTGCGATATTGGGCTTCACTGGCCATAGTCGGTTACTGCAGTCTATTGGTGAGTTGCATGCTGTTCGGGAGGGTGGACTGTGGATTTTGGGACATGCATGGGACTGCACAGTCACAGGTGACAACTGTCATTCTTACAGGCTAAATAATGACCGAGCGAGTTGTGGGAGAGGAGGAACACAGTGGTGGGAGGAGGAGGAGGCCTAATTTCACCAAGGCTGAGACTGATGCCCTGTTTGAGGCCTACTTGGATCAGGAGCCGCTTCTCAGTGGACGGCAGGGAACACCACAGGCCCGTGCTGCTGCATGGGAGGAGGTGGCATGTGCAGTGAACCTGCTTGGCAGCCACCAGTGCTCCATGCAGGAGTGCAAGAAGAAGATGGGCACAGACAGGAGGAGGATAAAGGAGAAGGTGGCTGCCATCAGGGCAGCATGAGCTGCAACAGGTGGGGGACAGCCGGAGGTGGTACACCTGACCCCACAGGAGGGAGAGGGTTGCTGGAAGCATGCAGCGTTGTGCCATTGAGGGTGTTCCGGGTGGTGGCTTCCAGACGGGTGGTAGCCCATCACTGCATGGTAGGTCATGGTCTGTCTATTGGGGGGGCAGGGTAGGTCACATGCAGTAACGTGACTTTGTTTTCCCTTACAGATCCTGAGCATCTGCATGGGTCAGCAGTGGTGGGCCTGTCCCCCTGAGGACAGTCAGCTGGAGATGGAGAAGGGCCCATCCACCTCCACAGGTATACATGGCTCAGTGCAACAGTGGGCCCACCTGGCTGTCCACACTGATGTTGTTGGAACAGGTGCGGAGGAGGTCCTGCCCATGTCCAAGCATGCCAGCATCCACAGATGCCAGCATGCTGTGACTCAGGCTGGTGCCGGGTCCGTCACCAATGATGATGTCGCTAACGGCATGGGCAGTGACATGTGTGTGCCATGGGATGGCCACACAGCAGGTAACATCACAGCCATGGCTGTGGGTGGTGCTGCCTTGGAGGCCTGCGTGTCATCACAGTCCCAGCCTGTGCCTGTCACCACCAGTGGGGCAGCACTGGTGTGTGTACAGGACAGTGGGACTGTTGCAGCCACTGCAGAGGCACCAGTGAGCCCTGGTGAGCAGCAGCCAGAGGGGCAGCATCAGCAGTCGGTCAATGGGCTTGGGGGTACAGGGTCAAGGGGCGGTGTCAGTGCACTGCCTGTGGACATGCCCAGACCTGGTCCTGGTCTGCAGCACCCACCCTCAAGGGCTGCTGGGCATCAGGGCTGTGCAGACCCTGAGGGACAGGATGCTGAGGAGGCAGATGACCTCTTGGACGAGCACACCTGCATACTGCAAGCATCAGTCCACCAGCAGATGCAGCTTGCGACGTCGGTGGATGCACTGTGTGTGGCTCTGGAGTGGGCAGAGGAGCATTGCAGCAGAGACACCGCTCTGATCCTGGCAGGGATGGACCGGTTGCGGGAAGATGTGACCGCAGCCATTGACAGGCAGACACAGGCATTCACTGCTGTCATGGCCACGATGGGCACACAATCATGTGCCCATGCGTCAGAGACACCACGCAGTGCACTGTCCAACCCCTGCCTCGGCGCTGCATGCACACCCTCCCCGTCAACACCGGTTCAGCTGTGGGCATCCCAGCATGCCTGGTGCAGGCATGTTTGGTGTGCTGCAGACCCCGCGCGAGCACGGTCGCGTTCACACAATGGAACCCCTGGGGGACCATCGGTGCCACCCCATGAGGCCAGTGGTCAGTCTGTCAGTGCTGGCGGGTCACGGCAGGTCCGCCCACGCATCTGTGGCAGCCAGGGCACTGTGTCGTGTGACTGACCTGTCTCCCAACATGGTTAATGTCTGGTGCTACCCTGTGTGCATTGTGTCTTTCAGCAGGCATTGCACGGGTGGGTACCCGGCTCTGCACACAGACACAGAGTCCATCTGCACACCCTCCAGGAGGCTATCCACAGTTGCATGTGCATGATGATGCCTGCATTGTGCTGTACACCAATGTGCAATGGTGCTTAGCATCTGACACATGCATATGGATAGGCAGTGGGCATGGTGGTCTGTGGACATATGTGTGGCTAGGGGTGGCGTTCTGGGTCGGTGTGCCTCCTACCCTTTGTGCATGTCTGGTGTGGTGTGTGTGTGTGTGTGTGTGTGTGTGTGTGTGTGTGTGTTTCCATCCACGTGGCATGTTAGACCTCACCCATCCCTGGTTGTGTGTGTGGTTCCATGCCTGGCCACTTCCCTTGATGGAATGCACCCCTGGTGTGTGCCCATGCATGTCTGTGGGTTGTGCCTTAGCCATTGTTGGTTGCACATGGCCCCATGACTTACCTGGGTTGGCTGAAGTGCTCCTCCATGATGGTGTCCCGGTGCAGCTGTGCCAGCCGGAGCAGTCGGGGGTCCTGTCGCCCAAGGGGGGCCTGCCCATCACCATTGTCACTGGTGACCTCATCGTCCCCATCGCTGTCCCCCTCTTCAATCTGTACAGCTATCCCACATTCGTTGGCCATGTTGTGCAGGATGCAACAGGCCAGGAATAGCCCACAGGCCTTTGAGGAGCTGTACTGTAGGGTACAACCGGAGGTGTCCAGGCAATGGAAATTTGCCTTCAGCATCTCGAACACCCGCTCGATGACATTACGTGTGGTGGCATGTGCCTCATTGTAGCGTTGCTGCGATGGGGTCACAGGCCGCCGGTAGGGTGTGAGCAGCCAGGAACAGAGTGGGTATCCACTGTCACCTGTGTGTAGAGGGTGGAGGTTAGTTTGGTGATTAGCAACGCCCTGCCCCAGGTCATGTAGGCCACTACCCATGTCACCTCTGACCATGCCCCCCCAGGCTCTATGATTGTCCATGTAGTTTGCATACTCACCCACTAGGTTGCCAGTGGGGATATCCCCACTCTCAAATCTGTGGCACAATGCTGACTGGTGCCAGATGAAGGCATCATGTGCTCCCCCAGGGTGCATGGCATAGACATTGATTATGCACCCCCTGGCATCACACACCACCTGGCAGTTGATGCTGGCATAGCCCTTGCGATTTATATATGCAGCCCCCTCTGGGCCAGGTGGTGTGCGGATGGCCACATGAGTGCAGTCTATTGCCCCTAGCACACCAGGCATACGTGCTACCCTGTGGAACTCCTGTATGTTTGTTGTGCACTCCACCAGTGTGCTGGGGAAATGGATGTACTCTGCAGCATGTGGCAGCAGTGTGCTGAGGAATTGGGTGAGGTGGCATGTCGTGGCCGACTGGGTTATGCCTGTGGTGTCCCCAGTTGGTCTCTGGAAGGTACCCGTGGTGAGCAAGCACATGCAAGCTGTCACTTTCATCTCCACTGAGAGGGCATGGCTCTGTCATGTGGGTGCCTGCATCACATCACTGCGCAGCTCACAGATCTGCCTCAGAATTGCCTGATTCAGGTGGTACCGGCCCACAATCTTGGTATCACTGTACAGCTCGAAGGTGGTGCAGGCTCGGTACTGCCTGTTGGGGGCATACCACTGACGGTCCCTTCCACGGCCACGCCCCCCTGCTGCCCACCTTCTCACCCCCCTCATTATGGCCTCCATCTGTATGGTGGCACTGGCCATGTCCCTGGCTTGTGTTCACCCCTCCGGAAGCTGTTTCTGTATTCCCCCCACTGTCCTGGCTGCTACTTTCCCTGCACCGGGAACACCTGCCTGTGCTGGCCTCACTGCTGTGTGGTGTACTTCTTCCTTCTGCACTGTGGCTCCCCACACCTTCTCCTGTGCCTGTTGCTTCCAGGTGCCCTTTCCTGCCTGGCCCTGTGTGTCCCTGCTGCCCAGTTTTCCCTGCTATCTTTGGCTCTCATGTGGCTTCCCTGTAGCGTTCTTGCACCTCTCCCTTGTTCCCTTTTATTTTGGCTCATTTCCTCTATGGCGCAAATTCCACTTGCTCCCCTATTGCGCATGGTGCATGTTGTTAAATATCACATTGTGCCATTTATGCATGGTTCCTCCCCCTTTAGTTGTGCATGCATTCATTATCATTGCGCTGTTGCTCAGTGTGATTTGGGGGGCGCAACTGTCTCCTGCTGAATATCGCAGAACGGCGCATTTTCAGACTTGCGCAGGTGCAACCCTATTGTGCATGACTCAACTCTTTTGAATATCTGGGCCCATGTGTTTTGGGCCCCATGAACCACAACCCCTCAAAGACAACTCAACACATCCCTCACCAGCATTAAAGATGGCATATGTTATTTTAATAAATTAAGTAGTAGATTCTGCCAGTTTAAAGTTATGGAAAGAAACATATCTGCTTGATCCTACCATTATTTAAAAATAAGCGATAATTTTAGAATGGCTTGGGTTAATTTTGCCACTCTGCAATTCATAAACCTAACAGTTAAATCACTTTTGCCCCAAAACATAGCGTGACCAAGTGGTAACAACACTGACTCATAACACACTGCCATACCTTTATACTAAGGCAGCCTGTGTCAGAAAAGTTAAGAAGCTCCAGTACATTTTGTCAGTTTACCAGTTTTTCTTCAAGGGAAGCCTAGACTGCATTGACAGGGCAGCGAGGGAGTTGGCCACTTCAGAATGGGAGAAGGAAGTGCGAGCGTGTATTGCTATAGCAACACATGCTCACACTTCCTTCTCTTGTTCTAAAGTGGCTGATTCACTCATAGTGCTGTCAGTGCAGTCTGGGCATTCCTTGAAGAAAAAACTGGTCAACTGACCTTATTTACTGCAGTTTCTTAATTTTTCTGACACATGCTGCCTTAGTATGAAGGTGTGGCAGTGTGTTATGAGTCAGTGTTGTAACCGGTCAGTCATGCTACATTTTGGGGGAGAAAGTGAAACTACTGTTAGGTTTACAGAATGAGAGGGTGGCAGGATCAAACAGATATGCCTTTTTTAATTATTTAGTTAAAATTAATGGCAGGATGAAGCAGATGTTAGGGAGATTTGTGTGTGTGTTAGTGGTGGGGGGCAAGGGGTGCTGGTTCTAGAAGCGCGTGATACAAAATGAATTAGTTTCACTTTTTTTGTGTGATGTATAGGAGCATAGAGATATATCCATGATGTATAGGAACATGGAGATATCACTATGACGTGTAAGAATGTGGGGATATCACTGATATCTTCACTGCCTACCTGAGATAACACTTTTATCCCCACATTTATTCCAAAACACATGTTGTGTGTGTGTGTGTGTGTGTGTGTGTGTGTATGTATATATATATATATATATATATATATATATATATATATATTATAGTGGCACGATAGTGCTACTATAGTTAGGGTTGCATACCCCACTTAAGGGTAAATCTGAAATTTGGCAGCTTAATGACTTTGCCACTGTATGAAGGATTTGCTTGAAATTTGGAATGCTTGGTCTGGTACCATAGGTCTCTGGACCTGCCAAGCTTCATTATGGTTGGATGTACAGTTGCGGAGCTATAGAACACCAAAAAAACACATAAATTACACATTTTTGTGCTTTCTTTGCTCGTACCTACAGCCTGCACGGTTTGTGCGGCTGGTCCATTACCTTCAGGGAACATGTAGCTGGGGTCCCTGATGTGCCTTTCAAGATTTTGTGAAACAATATTGAACGGTTCAAAAATTATTCAAAAAACAAGTTTCCCATTATAGTCAATGGGAAAAGTTAACAAAATATGGAAAGTGTCAGAAATGCACTTTTTACTTTCACAAATGACCCTTGTAGTGTCGCAAATTGGCCATCTTGTTTTCAGTTGGTGGTCACAGAAATGCTTGGCATTTAAATTTGGGACCCTCTAGGGACACAATTCTTGTTGGGTTCACCAAGTTGAGCCCTGAGAATACTAGCCATGTCTTTTTTTGTGGGGGGTAAAACATCCCAGAAATATGTTTTTTACATTTTTGTAAAAAGTAGTGTTGCAAAGTACTTTCACATATGTGACACTTTTATGATTTCATTTGTGAAAGTGTCGTGATTTGCGAAAGTACTTTGCGACACTATGGCCAAAACAATAGGGAATCTTTGCCACCCTGCTGCAAAAGAATAGTTTGTTTTTTGGGGCTGAAACTTGGATTGAAGAAAGCCAAGATCCCATAGATGTGCCTTTTGGTAGTCTGGTAACAAAATGTTAGAGGGCTGCAAAGTTATGGCTCTCTGAATTTGACAGTGTTTCCCATATAATAACATTACGGCGTCAGCCGAGCCTTTCAGGGCCCATATCTCAAAAACAGTTTGAGATATAAACTTTTTGTTGGAAAAATGCTTAGTCCCCCACTAGGGGGCTAAGTGCAAAACTAGTCTGGAAAGTCATAAATAATATGAAATTTTTTATTGTTTTCAGCATTGTATGGTTCCTGAGATG
Organism: Neoceratodus forsteri; assembly: GCA_016271365.2. Classification (NCBI taxonomy): domain Eukaryota; kingdom Metazoa; phylum Chordata; order Ceratodontiformes; family Ceratodontidae; genus Neoceratodus; species Neoceratodus forsteri. The sequence goes on from CM057458.1 coordinate 852,748,313, forward strand.
AAAGGCATTTAGTATTCCAAGTGCTGATTTTCTGCTCAGAGAACCATTATTATCATACATTCTTTGTATTCACTGTGCTTCTGAGTGCAACGTTTTGGGGAAAAAAGAGTGTGCATTTGTGTTACTGTTACTGTTAGCATTTCCACTTGTGTTTCTGTTACCGTTTGCATTAGCGTTTCCCTTTATGTCACCGTGTGCAATATCCTTTGCGTTTGTGCTTGCATTTGCGTTACTGTTACTGTTTGCATTTCTGTTACCATTTTTATTTGTGTTTACTTTTGTGTCACTGTGTGCATTACCATTTGCATCTGCATATGTGCTTGTGTTTGCATTTCTCTTTGTGTTACTGTTTACTTTGGCATCATCATTGGTGTTACTGTAACCTTTTGCATTTTCAATTGCGTTACTATTACTGTTTGTGTGTTCATTACCATTTGCGTTTGCATTACCATTTGCATTACTGTTTCCTTTTGCATCACCATTGGTGTTACTTTTTCTGCTTGCATTTGCATTACCATTACCATTTGCATTTTCATTACCATTTGCATTACCATTTGCATGTGCATTTTTATTACCATTGCTATTCTTATTACTGGTATGGTTAGCATTGGCCTTACTGCTAGTGTTAACATTCCCATTAGGATTACCATTACCGTTGCCGTTACTGTTACTGTTAGTGTTACCATTACTCTAAGGGTTATTACCCAAAATGGAAAGCATGGTGGGAGCATGGTGCCCAAAGGTCCCACGCTCCCACCACCACATACCGTTCACTATTTATAGTGTACATTCTCAAAAAGAAGTGAAACTCATGGCAAAAACTCCATTTAATGCATCAGTTAGGGTTGCTCCACAGTAACAAAAGTGAGGAAATTTGGTGTTAGGGTTGCCACTCCTACCATCCTACCACCACACCCCCCCCACCAACAGGCAACGGGTTGTGAGTTGGGGTCGTCATGCCTAACTCTCACACCATTCTCCTATACTGCATCACCTCAGCTTCTTAACACATGGAATGGGGTGAGAGTCAGGCTGATGTTCCCAATGCACACCCCAATGCCTGTTGGTGGGGTGGTGGTGGGATAGTAGGGGTGGCAACTCTAACTCCAAATGTCCTCGCTTGTCACTGTGGAACAACCCTAACTGATGCATTAAACTGATTTTTTTGCCATGAATATATATATATATATTTTTTTTACATTTGTAGATAAATCATTTATTTGACAGCTCAGTATTGTATATCCCTTCTTTATCACACTCTGTTTATCTCCACCCCATGATAAATAAGGGATATACAATTGTGAGCTGTCAGATAAATAATGTATCTACACAAGTGGTGTTTGACCTCTGGTAACCTCATGAGTGGCTTAAGTTAAGAGTGAGATGTTCAAGGTCAAACAGCACGAGTGCAGATAAATTATTTATCTGACAGCTCACCATTGTAAATTTCATTTATGCAATATGAATGCTTTCTGTCAGTGCAGGGACATTTGCATTTGATTGTTTATCTTTTTTTTGCATATGTTTGTCAAAAAAGTGAACCAAAAATTGCATTTTCTGTTCTTTTTTGCTGATTATAAAAAAATCTATAAGGTATCTATAAATGAAATACTACTCATTTTGCAGATAATTTTGTGCTGCACAACTTTCATGCTCACAGCACTATGCTATTTTTTTTGTTTTAAAGTTATTTGCATTTGAATATAGTTAGTGCTGGTACTGAGGCTGAACATTCTAAATGAGTTCTGGAGTGATTGTGACATATCTACATTGTATATAAATCTGTGATGATGCGTCTACCATGTGTATAAATGTAAAATTTTGAATTTATCTCATAGTAGCTCAGATTTATCACATAGGATTTATGTCCATGCTGATTGCATAAATCCATTTCTCTGAGTAACTGTGTACATATATTTAATTTATGTATACAGTGCTTATGTCATCAGCCATTTATCCACACAGTGCTTATGTCATCAGCCATTTATCTATATAGTGCTTATGTCATTTAGAATGTTCGGCCCCAGTAGCTGTATTAACCATATTCAAATGCAAATAACTTTAAAACGAAAAATGATAGCATGGCACTGTGAGCATGAAAATTGTTCAGCACAGAAATATTTACAAAATAAGTGTTGTTTGATTTATTGTTACCCTTTAGAATCTTTGATAATTAGCAAAAACAAACTGCAGAAAATTATATTTGTTTTCATTTTGTCAGCAAACAAATGTAAATAACTTTAAAATGAAAAATTATAGTATGGTACTGTGAGTACAAAGTGTATTCAGCACAGAAATATCTACAAAATGGGTGGTGTTTCATTTATAGATACTTTTTAGTTTTTTCATAAATAGTGAAAAACAGAAGGAAATTCAATTATTGTGCACTTTTTCATCAAATAAATGCAAATAACTTAAAAACTAAGATTTTACAGTGTGGCACTTTGAGCACAAAAGTTGTTCAGCATAAAAAAATCTACAAATTGAGAGGTGTTTCATTTCTAGATTCCTTTTAGATTTTCAATAATCAGCAAAAATGGCAGAAAATTCCATTTTTATTCACTTCTTTTCACTAACAAATGCCCCCTACAAAAGCAAAAACAAAAGAATTGAATAAATGGAATATGCAATGGAAAACGTGTGTAATAAATTATTTATCTGCACTTGATCAGTTTGACCTCGGACACCTGACATGAGGTTACACTAGGTCAAACTGCTTTTGTGCAGATAAATCATTTATTACACTTGCTTCCATTGCATATCCTATATACTGTATATATATATATATATATATATATATATATATATATATATATATATATATATATATACAAGAGAGAGAGAGAGAGAGAGAGAGACAGACAGAGACAGAAAGTATTATAGGGGCACAGTAGTGCCCTTATAGTTAGAGTTGTTTCAGCAGTTTAATGATAAACCAAATTCTTTGCACCTTATTAACTTTTGCCATCATTTTATGTTTGATGAATTAGCACATTTGGCATGCATGGTCAGGCTGTCAGAATCTCAAGATGTGAACAGTTTCCTGATGGTGTCTTTTATTGTTTTTAAGATTCAGAGCATCCAAAAGTGAAAGAACATTTTCTATAGTGAGTAGTTTTTGCTCTCAACTACTAGATGGTATGGGATTTCTTCATGAAATTTTCAAGGGTGATGGGGTTTGTGCCAAGGGTGTGCTTTTGGATGTTTTGGGGGAAAAAACAGTATATAGCTGCATTATAATGATTTCTGGGATGACGTTCAAGTTCAATAGATAAAAAAAAAGTTAGCAAGTGTTAACAGGTTGTGATTTACTGTTTGTGTGCAGAGAAATACCTATCCTGAAAGGAAAAAAAAAACACATTGCAAGTGGTTATTTGCATGAATTACTTTAAGTGAGGAAAATTACACTCAGTTGGGCCTATGCATGAATGGGCAGGAAATACACAGATCCCACCTGTGTAGCTCCGCACTTGCGGATAGGGAGGTGCACTGGTATTCACCACTGGCTACCACCTGTCCACAGCTCCACCCCCCAGCATGCAGGTCTGCACAGGGTGGCCAGGGGCATAGTAGCAGACCCAGTCGGGCATCCATTCAGATGCCCATCCTGGGTCTAGGAGTAGATCACTGGCACAGTGATTCATGGGTCCTGGTGGGGGAATGGTGAAAGCAGGCAACCAGACCCAGGTGGCCACATTTCCCAAGCTCCATGGCTACTGTGGCCCCCACTGGAGGTCCACCACCTGACACACTGCATCCCCACCCCAAATGTCAGGAGGCAACCCCTGCCCCAACACAGTGTGACCCCATCCCTGAACCTGCCTGTAACCCCCAACACACTACAGCCCCAGCCCCAGTGCAGTACAGGATCTCCCAACCATCATGACCCCATCCATGACTGTGTGCACACCCCCACCACACCACATCAGGGCTTCCATGCCTGGTGCTGCCCAGTACAGCACACCCTGCCCACCTACTTCCTGGCACTGAACCAAATACCCTGCCCCCTCAGTGGTGGACAGAGGAGCCCCACCTCAGCACCAGAACCACTGCCCTCATCCACTGTACCATCCCATTGGTGCTGCAGCTAGGAACGGCCAGTGGAACAGCCCTCCATACACCTCCTTGGCTGCTAGCTGTCTGACTTCTGCTGGAAATGCACTGCCTATTTATAGGGTGTGCTCCCAGCATCAATTGAATGGCCAGTGGCTGAGGAGATGTGTGGAGGGCTGTGCCTCTGGCCATTCCTAGCTATAGCACCAATGGGATGGTAGGGGGGAATGGGGCAGTGGTGCCAGTGCTGCAGGGGGCAATGTCAGTGAGACAGACAGGGGTTGGGGGTGTGCACAGCAGGGCAGCTGAAGCACTGTGCAATATGTGATGGGTGTACAATGGGTCCCATGGGACACAGGTTGGATGCAGGTAGGATGCTGTGCCATGCAGACACAAGGATAAGGCTCTGTGGAGGGGATATGGTGCCGAGCCTGGTGGGAGCAGTGATGCATGTGAGGGGGGCTGCCCATATGGGGCCAGGGGACAAATGTGTGTTTGTGTGTTGGGGGGGTTGCACTCAGTGAGCAGTGGGGTTCCTTTGTGTGCTGGGGTGTGCTAGCATAGGGTTCTGGTGCAAGGGTTCTGTTGGTAAGGGATTGAGACAGTCCACCATGACTGGGAGGGGGCTGGGTGTGCAGGGCACATACAGAGTTATGGCAGGGTCCTGCCTCCTGTAACCTGTGCCCTCATCCATGCCCCTGTGGGCAGCACTATAAGCCTTGGTGCATGGCGTGTAGTGCTGGTGCACCTCCCAACCACCCCAGCCTTGTTCTGTCTGCGCAGCTAGGGATCAGGTGCATAGAGGCTGCATGTACAGTTTAGTGCATCCTGCATGTGGGGGGGCCATGGGTGCAGAGTGTCTATGCACCACGGATCTGTAGCACATAGACACTCCGCACCTTCATGCATAGGCCCCAGTAAAAGTAAAATCAAATGATGCATTTTTTTGAAAAATATACCCCAGAACCTAACTAAACAAGAACCACTTAGCTAGATTCAGATGTTTATTTGTTTTTACAGTTGTCAGAAATGCCTTTTCTGGGCACCCAAAATCCATGGTGCCCAGCTAAGGGAGAGGAGCTATTCACTCGTGTTCTCTGTATGAGAACAGTGGGACTTTCTTGACTTTTGTAGCCACAGCTGGAACTTGTGCTGTGTGCTGAAGTGAGACCAGTGAGTCACCATTTTCCTGGTGTCCAGTGGCACCTCCCCACCCTCCAATCACAGTTCCCATAATTAATTTAGCTTTCCCTGGTGTCTATTGGCACCATACACTCTGATCACAATCCCTGTTATTTTTTTTTGTCTTTCCCTGGTGTCTAGTGGCCCTCCAACCCTCTGATGGCCATCCATGTTATTTTATTGTCTTTCCCTGGTGTATAGGTGCACTCCCACCCTCCAATCACTGTCTTCATAATTAATTTAGCTTTCCCTGGTATCTTGTGGCACCCCCACCCTCTGATTGCCATCCCCATTATTTTTGTCTTTCTTTGGTGCCTAGTGGCACATCCCCCTTCAATTGCTGTCCTCGTTTTTTTTTTTTTTTCATTTGCAGGTGTCTAGTGGCACTCCCCTTCTGATCACACCCATGTTATTTTTTTGTCTTTCTTTGGTGTTGAGTGGCACTCTCCACCCTAGAATTTCCATCCCCATTATTTTTCTGTCTTTCCCTGGCTTCCAGTGGCAACCTCCCACCCTCCAATATTGGTTTCTATCTGAAATAAAGAAAACCTTCCCTCAATAATTTTTCTATAAATCTATCATAACGAAAATGGTTCCTTGTTGATATGACCCACACACCCACCCACACCTCCCATCACCCCACACCCAACAGTACACCCCCACACACCTTCACTCACCTGAACAGGTCATACGGTGAAGATCCACCATCTGATTGAAGACACATCTTGCTGCTAGAACAGCTGACTGCAATATGAGAAACTACGATAAGTGTGGTTCAATGTATTTCAATTTGGTTTTCAACTTTGATGCATAACTTTGCCATTTTTGCATATTTTGGGCCTAAATTTTTCACCTGGCCTTTTTGGAACACCTCCCCATGAACATTGATAGTGGCATTATTCAAATCTAGCCTGAAAAGTGCTTTCTCATTCATTTGACAAAATCACCTTTCAGGTGGGATTTAAACAGTTTCACCACCCTTGCTCATGAGGTAGTATCATATGTTTAAAATTTAGGGTCAAAATACGTAAAAATGCAAAGTTATGCACAAACAATCAAATGTTAGTACGTTCGCGTGTAACTTTGATAATTTTCAATATTTTGACACCAAATTCTCAACATAGTCATTTTGTTACACCACCTCATGAATGTGACATCTGTCATTTTTGAAATCGTTGAAAAAAAGGTTTTTTGCACCTGTGCACTGAATGACAATTTGATGCTGCAGAATGATGTTTCTACAGGGATTTGAAAATTCTCAGTATGGGGTTCATGAGGTGGGTTAATAACAAGACTATGCTGACAATTTGGTTGCTGTCTTGGCAGAAATGCAAGCACAGGACTCTCCAGGCCCTGTGCTTTCACAGCAACATACAAGTACAAATCTATGAAGGGATGGGAGTGCAGAGCCCTCCGGGCCCTGTGCTCCCACAGGCAAATCATGATACAATCATACTCTATAAAAAGGTAAGGAAATTATTTGAAAGAAACTGTGTTAATGCACCAATTAGGGTAACATAATGCCACAAAGATAAGGAAATGTGGCATTAGGGTCTCCAGCCGTAACACCCCAACCCTACCATCCAAACTGCAAAAGAAAAAATCATTAGAGTTTTTGGTCTCCAGAGTCTTGGTGAATCAGTGTTTATTTATTTATTGGCTTTTGTAACTGGGTAAGTGCATTAGGCAAAAATCCTGCCTATTTTCAAGCACGACCCAGGAGGGTACAGTTTACAAACAGTGAACACATCACTAAAAACAGGTTCATGCAGTTTTCAATTACAGCTGCAAAATACAAGGTGAATTCAATTGTACAGGAAATCACAGAGAAGTAGTTGAACAAGGACTTAAAACAGCAGTGCAATGAAAAATGTTATTCTAAAAAGCTAATTTTCTGCTATGGTTGTGAAAAATATTGGCAGAACTGTTGATCTGGGGTTTCTGGATGCTTTCTGTGCTGTGTACTGTACATCTGAATTTTTGTCTAGACTGTTACCCTCCTCAGGTCTTCAATATTATTTTTATGCAAAAATGAGGTGGCCATCTTTTTTTCTTGAGAAATATTTATTTTAGACCTTTCATGAAATTCTTAAATGACAATAAAAACTGAAAATGTTGCCTCCAAAATAAACTGGAAGACATCTGGCAATGATTAAGAAGAAAAAAGATGGGGTCAAATTTTAATCCATTTTCGTTGCACTGCTGCTTTAACAGGGGTGACTCCCAAGGAGGGAGTCAGAAAGCAACAATGATGCTGGACACAGGGAACAGTATCAGTAAAGTAGAGAGAAACCTGGGTAGAGCAAAGGTGTAGATAAGCAGGATGCAGGGTTCAGGGATGGATTAGGTACAGACACAGGAATCTAGTGCTTGAAGGTGGGAAAAAGTGCAGATTTGAAGGCTGAGTGAGATGTGGAGCCCCGTAAGTCAGTGGGAAGGGTGTTCCAAAATTTAGGGGTGAAATAGGTGAAAGCAAGCTGCTCCATTTTAGTTGAGTGGTGAGGGATGGAGAGCAGGGACAAATTAGAGGACCTCAAATTTCGGGACTGGTTCATGGGGGTGAGCATGGCCACACTACTGTCGGGATGGGGCCCTCATCATGGAGTTGATGAAGCACCCCAGAGAGAAAGAGCATTGTGATTTGGGGGACAGCCAATACAGAGTGGAGTATAGGAGACAGTGGTGGGTAAGGCAAGGGGTAGAGAGGGTGAATCTACAGATGTTATTATAAGAGGTGTCCCATTTATGGAGGATACCCACGTTGGCATGCGAGAGAGTGGGGAGAGCATATAGGAGCCTAGGAAGTAATATTCCCAGAGCTACAAAGATTCTGGCAGCAGGGGTAAGTGATGACGCACATGACAGGTGACACCCAACTTGGTGTTAACAGACCTGCATACCTCATTTATATGTACAGAGAAATCAAGTACAGGATCAAGGATCACACCAAGATATTTGAATGTGTCAGTGGGCGTGACTACCTACCCATTATTGCTAATCACACAAAGCTTAGTTGACTCTGCACAAACCTTCCTGGCAGATCCAAAAAGCATGGCCTGAGTCTTACGCAAGTTGAGAATGAGTGAGTTGGAGGTGAGCCAGTGTTGTATTTGTTTGAACACAGAGGAGAGATGAGTGTTAATTTCCAAGACAGAGCATGAGGTGGAGTAGAGCACTAGGTCACCAGCATACATGATACAGTGACAGTGTGGAAGAGTGGAGGGAGTGTCATTGGCAAAGATGGAGAAGAGTAGAGGTCCTAGGATCGAACCTTGGGGGATGCCACAGGAGATAGGGGCAGGGGAGGAGAGAACTTTGCCAAAGCAGATGAATTGGGATCGGTTGGAGAGATAACTGTTGAACCAGAACTGGGTAGGTCCAGTGGCCCCTAGTAAGGGGGGTTTGTTCAGTAGCTGTGGATGATTAACCATGTCAAATGCCTTAGTGCGGTCAATAAAGACTGCACCTGTGAGGAGACCTCTGTCCATGTTGGACTTAATCTCACTGGTGAGAAGCGTGAGGGCAGTGGTGGTGCTATATCCAGCCCTGAAGCCACGTTAAGCAGGTGACTGAATATTAAAATTCAGTAGGTGAGTAGAAATCTAACGATGGATGAGTTTCTCTAGGATCTTACTGAGGGTCAGTAGTAAGGCTATGGGCTGATAATTCACAAGGACTTTAGGGTCTCCGTTCTTGAATACAGGGATGACCTTAGCAGTTTTCCAAGCTCTGGGCACCATAGAGGTGCAAATAGACAGATTAAACAGCCTTGTGATTGATGTGGCTAGGAGGTGAGCACCAAGTCTTATAATCCTAGGTTCGATACCATTGAGCCATGGGCTACCTCGAGGGGGGATAGACTAAAGTAACCTGAGAACATCCGACGATGTGATGTTGGAGAGAATAAGTGGTGGAAGAGCTGAAGAAGGGGGGATGGGGTCTTCCTTGGGGGTTGTCAGCCCAAATGCTCCCACCTCCCCCAGCCCCTAACCCTTAGCCTCCAATCCAAACCACAATGTATAGCTCCAAATCACTGCCTCATAATGATACACTCTTCAAAGGCAGAGAAGTACATGTATGTCTTGCCACAGGTTGACAACACAATTTGTTGTACTGTTCTTCATGCAGGGCTCTGTGGGTCTTGCATGAAGAAAGAAGATCAAGTGTAATGTTGTTTGCTCAAGGAATGGGCTGGGCATTAGGGTTGAGAACCCCCAAGGAGGTCACCTCCAACTCATTCACAAGACTCCAGAGAACCAAAACCATGTTTTTTTTCCTTTTACTGCCTGGGTGGTGGGGGTGGGGCATTAGTGTTGGAAACCTAAAGCTATATTTCTCTGCTTTTGTGGTGTTCAGTTATCCTAAGTGGAGCATAAAAGTAATCTTGCAAATAACATACACACACACACACACACACATATATATATATATATATATACACACACACACACATATATATATATATATATATGTGTGTGTATTATGGTAGCACGGTAGTGCTGCCATAGTTAGGGTTGAGGAGACATTTACATGTTAAACCTAAAATTTTGCACCTTAATAACTTTGCAACTGTTCAACGGATTTGCCTGAAGTTTGGAATACTCGATCAAGAATCATAGATCTTGGGATCTGCGAACCTTTGTCCTGTTCAGATATACGACTGCGGAGTTATTAAGCATGATCTGTGCAAGTGTTTGCGCTTTTCTGGAATTCTTTGCTCGTCTCTACAGGTTGCACGGTTTGCGCAACCAGTCCGAAATCTTCAGAGGATGTGTGGCCGGGGTTCCCGATGTGCCTTTTGAAGATTTTGTGAAAAGTGTCACAAATCCGCCATTTTGTTTTCAGTTGGTCATCAGAAAAATGCTTGGCATTTAAATTTGGGACCCTCTAGCAACCTAATTCTTTTTGTGTTCACCCAGTCGGACCCTGAGGATGCTAGACATGTCTTTATTTTGGGGTAAAACACCCCAGAAATATGTTTTTCAGATTTCTGAATAAGTACTTTCGAAAAGTACTTTCGCACTTGCAACAGTGTCAAATGAATTTGCGAAAGCTTTTGCAAAGTTTGACAGTACTTTTCCAGGCTGTGTGAAAATGACAGCAATTCTTTGGCACCCTGCTGCAAAAGAATGGTTTGGACTTTTGGGCTGAAATTTGGAGAGAACGCAGCCGACATCTCACAGATGTGCCTTTCAGAGTATTGGTGAAATAATATTACAGGGTATAAAAGTTATGGCACTCCAAATTTGATGCTTTTTCCCTTAGGATAACATTACGGCATCTGCCGCATTACAGGAATCCTTTGCCACCTTGCTGCAAAATAACAGTTTGGTCTTTTGGGCTGACATTTGGAGTGAACAAAGTCAACATCAAACAGATGTGCCTTTTACTGGTTTGATGAAAAAATATTACAGGGAGCAAAAGTTATGGCACTCTGAAATTCTCTTTTTTTCCCATAGGATAACATTACGGTGTTCGCCCGCCTTTGAGGGCCTGTATCTCTGAAGCGGTGCGAGATACAGACTTTTTGTCAGAAAAATGCTTAGCCTCCTGATGGGGGCTAAGTACAAAACTAGCCAGGAAAGTCATAAATCATATGAATTTTACATTTTTTTTCTACGTCGTACGGTTCCCGAGATATAAGCAATTTACTATTCCAACTCCTCATTTTCTGCTCCGAGACGCATTATTATGCACACATTCTTTGTACTCACTGTCTTTCTCTATGCAGATTTTGGGGAAAACTAGCCTGTGCGCTTACATTACTGTTACCCTTACTGCTTCTGCTTGCGATTCCGTAACCATTTCATTTACTGTTCCCGTCTACGGTACCATGTGCGTTACCCTTCACGTTTCCATTTGCGCTTGAGTTTATGTTATTTTAACCATTTCTGTCTACAGTGCTGTTTATCTTTCTGTTTCACTTTGTGGCACCATGTGCATTGCCATTTGCATTTGCGGGCACCTTGTTACTATATGACAAGACATCACATGGGGGGATCGTGGGGCCCAAAGGGACCCGTGCTCCTGCCACCGCATTGCATTCAGTATTTCTCATTATACTTCTCAAAAAGAAGGGAAATTAGAGGCAAAAACCTCCATTTAATGCATTAGTTAGGGTTGTTCCACAACGACAAAAGTGAGGAAATTCGCTGTTAGGGTTGAAAACCCTAACTCTGAATTCACCCCCCCCCCAGCACCACACACACACAGACACACACAAATGCACATGCAAGTATGGGGGAGGACCAAGTCAACACAACCAATGACACATCTAGCAGCAGGTGACAGAAATAACAAACAATTGTCTAAATTTACTACGAGACATCCCCACCCACCTGACCAGGTACTGCATGCTCAGTGGAGATCAACAGCAAAACTGAGGCAATGTACACCAAATGTACACATCCCTGATTGCAGCTGCACACAACGTACCACACTTAGTAGTTGCATGGCCTTACCTACCGATGCCCCACACCACACCACACCACAACTGGTACTGTGCCGTTAGTCAATATAAATGCTGAAGGTGCATGATGACAGTTGTAGAAAGGTTTTAACACTAGTGAGTATACATTAATTAAGAGAAGTACATCAATTAACTACAAGACACTAGCATGCTCAAGATAAAAGTAGTGTTACATTTACTATGTGATTTACATAGTAGTACATTTACTGCAACGGTTTACTCAAGATAGAGAGGCTGATGTAAACATATGGAAAAGCATTGCCTGTTCAACGCTGTGAAATTCGTACTGCCAGTATCAGATGCATTCTTACCGATGAAGGTGTACTGCTGATGTACATACTTAGACCTTCAGTGTGTTTCATTACTAAAGATGCAGTAAGTATTCTTTGTAAGAAACAGTGTAATTGCATGGATCAGGCCAAGCAACTTCTAAATATCATAGCACTACTGAGCCAACAATGACGTACCTGTATCGGAGATGTATATAGGATAGATTTTCCTGTAGGCACTTACTGAGTATGTTGTAACCTTATAAAGACAATCTCATTGCATCTGTGATGACTAACTTATTCAAATAGTAATACATTTACTATTGTTGCAATGAGTGATCTATGCCACTTATGGACACAGTGTAATTTTTTTTAACAGTTGTTTCATACTCAGGCTGTATGCCTAGTGTTTGGGTTTGCCACACTTCTGTCACTGATGCTATCAAAGTGATAACTATGTTAATTGTGGTACAACAAGAATCAAGTAGGCATAGTGTAGATATAAACAGAATATCTTTTAGTATTGATTTAACTCACAATGGGGTAAGTGTACTAGGACAGCAGGGGTTATTCTCTATCACTGACTCTGTCAGTTATAATCACACTAAGGTTTCGATGACTGTAATGATCAAGTTACACTTTTCATCTTCATGAGTTCATATTCACAGCCATTCTCCAGTAACTAGACAGTGTATGGTGGAACTGGGTGGGACACTGTGTTGCAAAGCTGCTGCAGTGCCTAGCAGAGGGAGAGTATCTACTCATAAAGACAGTTAAGCAATAAGGCATAGAAACATAGAAACATAGAAACACAGAAACATAGACTTTAACGGCAGATAAGGACCGCTTGGCCCATCTAGTCTGCCCATTTCCCTACCTACAGGATAGGCCGTAGATCCTAGTTAACCAACAGCCTATTTCTTCCTACCCCCCACAAGAATTGCCTTATGTCTGTCCCATGCATTCTTGAATTCTCCCACAGTTTTAGACCCCACAACCTCCTCAGGAAGGCTGTTCCATGCATCCACTACCCTCTCTGTGAAATAATACTTCCTCACATTGCCCCTGAACCGCCTCCTTCTATCTTTAAATTGTGTCCCCTTGTTCTTGCAAGTCTTTTTCTGAAAGATGCTACCCTCTTGGACTTTGTTGATTCCTTTGAGGTACTTGAAAGTTTCTATCATGTCCCCCCTCTCCCTTCTTTCCTCAAGGGTATACATATTAAGCTCCTTTAGTCTCTTCTCATACGGCTTCTCTTGCAGACCCTGCACCATTTTAGTTGCCCTCCTCTGGACTACCTCTATCCTGCCTATGTCCTTGCGGAGATGGGGTCTACAGAACTGGACACAGTACTCCAGATGGCATCTCACCAACTGTCTGTACAGAGGGATAACAACTTCCAGTTTTCTGCTGCTGATGACTCTCCCTATACATCCCAGTATACCCCCAGCCCTCCCTACTGCCTTCTCACATTGCTTGCTAACCTTAAGGTCATCTGATATGATTACCCCAGGTCCCTTTCCTTTTTGTTGTTGTTACTACCTCCCACCCATTGTGTATTCTTCCCTGGGTTCTTGTTTCCAGGTGCATTATTTTGCACTCTTTGCATTGAACTTAGCTGCCATACTTCTGACCATTTCTCCAACCTTGCCAAGTCCCTTTCATCCTTTCCATGCCTCCTTGTGAATCAACCCTGTTGCAGATCTTTGTGTCATCTGCAAAAGGCATACTTTTCCTTCCAGTTCCTCTGCAATGTCACTGATGAAGACATTAAAAGGACTGGACCCAATACTAAACCCTGCAGTACCCACTAGTAACCTCTCTTCTTCAGAGTGGACTCCATTTACAATTACCTTCATGCCCTGTTGTGCAGCCAATGTTTTACCCAGGCTACCACCCTGGGACCCACTCCCAGGCTGGTTAATTTGACTATTAATCTTTTGTGTGGGACTGTGTCAAATGCCTTGCTAAGTCCAGGTAGGCCATGTCCACAGCCCTCCCTGGTCTACTACTTTGGTCATCCAGTCAAAGAAATCTATTAGATTCGTCTGACATGACCTTCCCGCTGTGAACCCATGCTGCCTTGGGTCCTGTGCTCCACTGGCCTCTAGGTACTCAACTATTCTTTCCTTCAGAAGTGACTCCATCACTTTCACTACCACAGAGGTCAGACTGACAGGTCTGTAGTTTCCTGCCTCTGTCTTGGTCCCACTTTTGTGAAGGGGAATCACATCCGCCTTCCTCCAGTCCTCAGGTACCACACCATCCTCCCATGATTTATTAAAAAGAGTAGCCAGTGGTTTCACTAGTTCCTCCTTTAATTCTTTTAGAATTCTGGGGTGAATTCCATCAGGACCCATTGCTTTGTCCACCTTCAGTTTTAGGAGTTCTTGCAGAACCCTTTCTTCTGTGAAAGGACTGGGATCGACCCCCCTATCAAGAGTGATTCTGTTAATTGGATTAGGCACTTCCCTCCTCTTTGTGAATACTGAGCAGAAATATTCGTTCAGTATCCCTGCTTTTCACTGTCCCCTGCCCACCCACTGTTCATTCTATTCAGCCTCACTATCCCTCCCTTTGTCTTTCTACGCTCACTGATGTACCTATAAAAGGTTTTATCCCCCTTCTTAACTGAGTTGGCTATCTTTTCCACAGTTTGGGCCTTTGCTATTCTGACTTCCCTCCCTGCTTCCTTCTGCCTTAACTGGTACAGCTCTCTGTCCTGCTCCTTCTGTGTTTCCTTATAATTCCGGAATGCTATCTTTTTCTTCCTGACTTTCACAGCCACCTCTTTTGAGAACCATAGTGGCTTTTTCTTTCATTTTGATTTGTTTATTTGCTTCACACAAAGGCTTGTTGCCTCTGTGATGGCAGTTTTGATGATTCCCCATTGTTGCTCCACACCTCCTTCTAGCCTGTTTGCTAGTGCTTTTCTGAGGCACTCTCCCATCTTGCCAAAGTCAGCTCTCCTAAAGTCCAGTACCCTCACTTTGTATGGCTTGACTCTGTAGCTGAGTTTAACGTGAACCACACTGTTTGATGGTCACTTGTCCCCAGATGGCAACCCACTTCTAGATCTGAGATCCTCTCACTGCCCCCGTTTGAGAGTACAAGGTCTAAGATTGCTCCCTCACAAGTGGGTTCTGAAACTAGCAATCTAATGCCTGCCACCTGTAGGGCATCAAGAATGGCCCTGCTCTTGGATGTGGCTGCAGCAAATGTGCTCCAGTTAACATCTGGCATATTCAGGTCTCCCATCAATAGTATCTCCCCTTTCTCTGCCATTCTAAGAATGCCTTCTATCATATCCTTGTCCATTCCCTCCCCCTGACATGGGGGTCTGTACACAACCCCTGTGTGGATTGTGGTGCCCTTTCCAGTCTCCAAGGTGACCCACAGTGCTTCCTCTCCTCCCTGACCAACAGTTATGTTAAATGGTCTGTTAATCACCCTGTAGGGGTTTAATGTTGAATGAGGCATAGCCGAGTGCCACATGTCGCTAGACAGTGATAAACTGACCATTAACATAATACCTGGGAGTGGCTTATTGCTAATCATAATAAAACTGTTTTTAAACAAACATTAAACCATGTTCATCATATGGTTAAGCTCTACATGTATGTTAATAAAAACTAAACATAAGGCTGTTACAGTGTTTACAGTCAATTAGAAAGCTGCATTTCTCAAACCTTGTTATAATCAGAGATATTATACCTAGAACTCCTTGGTTTTGCTGAACTCTATTGCTTAGGTGGCCCACCACATGTGATGTGGTCTGGTGTGGGGCATCGGTAGGTAAGGCCATGCAACTACTAAGTGTGGTACGTTGTGTGCAGCTGCAATCAGGGATGTGTACATTTGGTGTACATGGCCTCTGTTTTGCTGTTGATCTCCACTGAGCATGCAGTACCTGGTCAGGTGGGTGAGGATGTCTCATAGTACATTTAGACAATTGTTTGTTATTTCTGTCACCTGCTGCTAGATGTCTGTCATTGGTTGTGTTGACCTGGTCCTCCCCCATACTTGCATGTGTGTGTGTGTGTGTGTGTCTGTGTGTGTGTGGTGCTGGGGTGATTGAGTTAGGTTTTCAACCCTAACAGCAAATGTTGCCTCTAATATATATATATATATATGTGTATATATATATATATATATATATATATATATATTTTATACCATAGTTAGGGTTGAGGAGCCATTTCTATGTTAAACCCCAAAACTTTGCACCTTAATGACCTTGGCTCGCTGACGATTTGCCTGAAATTTGGAATACACAATCAAGAACCATAGGCCTTGGATCTGCCAAGTTTCGTACTGGTCGGATATACGGCCGTGGAGTTATTAAGCGTGATCTGGAGCTCTTCGCTTTTTCTGGAATTCTACAGTCGCTACACAGGTCGATTGTTTATGCGGACCTGCCTGAAATCTTCAGGAAATGTGCAGCCGGGTCCTCGATGTGCCTTTTGAAGATTTTGTGAAAAAATATTAAACGGTTCAAAAGTTATGGCAGTCCAAACTTCTGTTTTTTTCCCATAGGATAACATTATGGTGTTTGCAGCTCCTTTCAGGGCCCGTATCTCGAAAACAGTGCTAAAGACGGAGTTTTTGTCAAAAAATTATAGGGGCTATGTGTATAACTAGCCAGGAAAGAGGTAATACATATGCCTTTTAAATTTTTTTTCTATGTAGTACAGTTACTGAGATATAAGCAATTTACTATTACAACTACTGATTTTTGTGTTCCGAGAGTCATTATTTTGCATACATTCTTTCGACTCACTGTCTTTCTCTATACAGCTTTTGCGGAAAACCAGCCTGTGCGCTTACATTACTCTTACCATTATTGTTTCTGCTTGTGGTTCCGTACCTGTTTCACTTACCATTCACCTTTACGCCACCATGTATGCGTATCTTTATGCTTTCATTATGTGTTATGCTTTCTATTGTTTTTAACATTTCTGTCTACAGTACTGTTCCTCTTTCTGTTTTGCTTTGCGTCACCATGCGCATTACAATTTGCGTTTGAGGGCACAATGTTACAATGCGACAAGACATCACTCCTGTGCTCCCGCCGCTGCATTACAGTCACTATTTATCATTATCATTCTCAAAAAGAAGGGAAATTAGAGGCAAAAATCTCAGTTTAATGCATAAATTAGGGTTGTTCCACAGCGACTAAAGCGAGGAAATTCGATGTTAGGGTTGAAACCCCCTTTGCACCCCTCCAGCCCACCCCCCGAACTGGAAATGGGGTGTGCATTGGGGCCATCGGTCCTAACTGTCACCCCATTCTCCTATTCCTCAGCTTCTTTCCACATGTTGATGGGTGACACTTATGGCGATGACCCCAATGCACACCCCAATTCCAATTGGGGTGGGCTGGAGGGTGCAAGCGGTCTCAACCCCTAACATCGAATATATATATATTATGGTAGCACAGTAGTGCTACCATAGTTAGGGTTGAGGTGCCATTTCTATGTTAAACCCAAAATTTTGCACCTTACGCAACCGTTTGACGGATTTACCTGAAATTTGGAATACATGATCAAGAGCAATAGGCTTTGGGATCTGCCAAGCTTTGTACCAGTCAGATATACGGCTGTGGAGTTATTAAGCATGATCTGCGAGTGCGTTTACCCTTTTTCTGGAATTCTGCTGTCGCGCCTACAGGTCGCATGGTTTGCGCGACCTCCCTGAAATCTTCAGGGAATGTGCGGCTGGGGTTCCCAATGTGCCTTTCAAAGATTTCATGAAAAAATATTAAATGGTTCAAAAGTTATTCAAAAAGCAATTTCCCATTATAAGTCAATGGGAAAAGTTAACAAAAAGTTCGACAGTGTCGCAAATGCACTTTTTACTGTCGCAAATGGCCCTGTTACTGCCGCAAATCTGCCATCTTGTTTTCAGTTAGTGATCAGAAAAATGCTTGGCATTTAAAATTGAGACCCTCTAGCAACCTAATTCTTTTTGTATTCACCTAGTCGGGCCCTGAGGATGCTAGACATGTCTTTATTTTGGGGTTAAACACCCCAGAAATATGTTTTTCAGATTTCTGGAAAAGTATTTTCGCAAAGTAGTGTCACTTCATGAAAGTGTCGCAAATTTTTGCAAAAACTTCGCTGCAAATTAAGTACTACTACTTTGACAATCATGCCTAAAATAACAGTAATTCTTTGGCACTCTGCTGCAAAAGAATGGTTAGGTGTTTTGGGCTGAAATTTGGAAGGAACACAGCTGACATCTCACAAATGTGCCTTTCAGTGCTGTATTGAAGAAATATTACATGGCGGCAAAGTTACAGCACTCCAAAGTTGATGGTTTTTCCCATAGGATAACATTACAGCGCCCGACGCATTACAGGAATCCTTTGGCACCCTGCTGCAAAATAACGGTTTGGTCTTTTTTCCTGAAATTAATTTGGAGGAAACACAGCCAACAGCCCACAGATGTGCCTTTCAGTCGTTTGGTGAAAAAATATTACAGGGACGCAAAGTTATGGCACTCTGAACTTCTCTTTTTTTCCCATAGGATAACATTACGGCATTCGCCGCGCCTTTCAGGGCCCGTATCTTGGAAACGGTGCGAGATATGGACTTTTCGTCGGATAAATGCTTAGCCCCCTAATGGCGGCTAATTACAAAACTAGCCAGGACAGTCGTAAATCATATGACTTTAAAATTTTTTTTCTACGTCGTACAGTTCCTGAGATATAACCTATTTAGTATTCCAAGTCCTCATTTTTTTCTCCGATACCCATTATTATGCATGCATTCTTTGTACTCATTGTGTTTCTCCATGCAGATTTTGGGGGAAAACCAGCCTGTGCCCTTACATTACGGTTACCGTTGCCCTTTACACTTGTGGTTCTGTACCCGTTTCACTTACCGTTGACGTCTATGCCACCATGTGCATTATTCTTTGCATTTTCATTTGCACTTGTGTTTCTGTTATTTTTTGCCATATGTGTCTACAGTACTGTTTCTCTTTCTGTTTCACTTTGCGTCATCATGCCCATTGACATTTCCATTTGCAGGCACCATGTTACTATGTGACAACAAATCATGTGGCAGACCGTTCCCGTCTACGCCACCATGTGCGCTACCCTTTCTGTTCTCATTCGTGGTTATGCTACTCGTGTGCCACTGTTAGCACTTCTGTTTGCATTGCTGTTCCTGTTACTATGCCACAAGACATCACGTGGCGGGAGCATGGGGCCCGGAGGCCCTGCGCTCCCGCCGCTGCATTACATTCACTATTTCTTATTATCTTTCTCAAAAATAAGGGAAATTAGAGCAAAAATCTCCATTTAATGCATTAGTTAGTTTACCATGAGCAACAGTGAGCGTTAGTTGAGATCCCCTCATTCGCCCACTTAGCGGGGGTGCGCATTGAGGATTGACGGTCCCAACTCTCACCCCATTCTCCTATACTTCTGCTGCTATACACATGTCGTGGGGTGAGAGTTAGGGATGACTTGATCCCAATGCGCACCCCAATGCCGGTTGGGGGTGGGTGGGTTCAAGGGGTTTCAACCCTAACACCGAATTTCTCACTTTTGTCACTGTGGAACAATCCTAACTAATGCATTAAACAGAGTCTTTGCCTCTAATATATATATATAAATATATATATATATATATATATATATGTTCAATGTTGGAGTTGAAACCCCTTTGCACCCCTCAGCCCACCCCCAACTGGAATCAGGGTGTGCATTGGGGTCATGGGCCCTAAGTGTCACCCCATCACATGTGGAAAGAAGCTGAGGAATAGGAGAATGGGGTGACAGTTAGGACCGATGACCCCAATGCACACCCTTATTCCAGTTGGGGGGGTGGGCTGGAAGGGTGCAAAGGGTGTTTCAACCCTAATATCGAATTTCCTCACTTTTGTCACTGTGGAACAACCCTAACTGATGCATTAAACAGAGTTTTTTGCCTCTAATATATATATGTGTGTGTGTGTGTGTGTGTGTGTGTGTATATACATATATATATACATTCATTGTAAAAAACTCCATTAATGCATAAGTTAGGGTTAATAGCACAGCAATAAATGTTTGGAAATGTGTTGTTCGGGTAACACCCCTACCACCCCCACTCTGCACACACCAACAGGTATCGGGCTGTGCATTGGGGTCATCCGCCTAACTCTCACCCCATTCCATGTGTAAGCAAGCTGAGGTGGTGCAGTATAAGAGACTGGGGTGAGAGTTAGCCCCAATGACACCAACACACACCCCAATGCCTGTTGGTATGTGGAGGGTGGGGGTGAGGTGGTAGAGATGTAACCCTAACATCACATTTCCAAATGTTTTCACTGTGCTGTTAACCCTAACTGATGCATATCTGAGTTTTTTGCAATGAATTTCCCTTCTTTTTGAGAAAGTGTAATGGACTGATAACTGGTATGTGGGATTGGGAGTGAGGGACATCTGGGCCCTGCACTCCCTTCACATTGTCCATTTTTAGTGTAATGGTATGTGTTAGTGGGATCATGGGCCCTCCAGGTCCTGTGCTCCCACGTACACATTAGTATAGTGCCATACAGCAGCGCCATAGAACTCCAAAGGAACCCTTGTAACACATTTTGCTAATATCTCCGTAACCATAGCAAGTAGGGAACAAATTCCACTTCAGGTGTGATGTATGATTTCCAAACTTGTTTTTATAGCTTAGATAGGTGATCTTAGCTATGGGTAGCCAAAAATCCATATCTCATTTCATTTTCGAGATACAGGTGCTGAAAGATGTCATGGTTGCTGCAGTGTTATCCTAAGGGAAATTTCTCAGCTTCAGAGCACTGTAACTTTGGGCCTATTGAATGTTTGGGTACCAAGCCACCAAAAGGCACATCTGTGAGACCAGGACTTGCTACCCTGCAAATTTCAGCCCAAAAGCCCCAACAAATTTGTTGCAGTGGAGTGGTAAAGAATTGTTTTTTTGGCAGAGTACTTTCACAAATTGCAACACTTTCTCAAAATACAAGCATGAAACGTTTGTGATTTGTGAAAGTGTCATATCTTAAACTGTCATGATTTATGAAAGTACCAGAGCTCCGAGTTTTACCACTGCATTTTTTGAGGGGTTTTACCCCAAATAAAGACAGGGCTAGCATCCTCAGGACCCAACTAGGTAAACAGAGCAGTCAGTGTTTACCTAGGGTGTCCCACATTTAAATACCAGTTATTTTTCTTTCTCATTAACTGAAAACAAGATGGCCACAGCAAGAAAGTAAAAGGGCCATTTGCCAAAGTAAAATATACTGGCGGCAGCTTTCATAAGACACATATATATTTTTTTCCATTGACTATAATGAGAAACTTGTTTTTTGAATAACTTTTGAATGGTTTAATATTGTTTTCAAAATCTTCAAAAGGCACATCAGTGACCCAGGCTGCATGTTCTCTGAAGATTTCAGACCAAATGGACAAATCATGCAGGCTATAGGTGTGAGCAAAGAAACACACAAAAAGTCTGTTATTTTGTGTTTTTTTGGGTGTTCTGCAGCTCCTCAATTGCACATCCAACCATGGTGCAGCTTGTCAGATGTAAAGATCTATGGTACCAGACCATGCATGCAAACTTTCAGGCAAATTCGGCATATGGTGTCAAAGTTATTAACTTGCAAAATTTTGGGTTTAACATTAAAGTGCTTACCCAGCCCTAACTATACTGGCCTTATCGTTGCGTATATATATATATATATATATATATATATATATATATATATATATATATATATAGATATATATATATATATATATATGTATATGTATGTGTATATATATATATATATATATGTATGTATAAATATATATAAATATATACACACACACACATATATATAAATATATATATATTAGAGGCAAAAACTCAGTTTAATGCATCAGTTAGGGTTGTTCCACAGTGACAAAGGTGAGGAAATTCGGTGTTAGGGTTGAAAACTCCCCTTGCACCCCCTTAGCCTGCCCCCCCAACCTGTATCAGGGTGTGCATTGGGCTCATCAGTCCTAACTCTCACCCCATTCTCCTGTGCCTCAGCTTGTTAATGCATGTGATGGGGTGAGAGTTAGGACCGATGAGCCCAACACGCACCCCAATGCCAGTTGGGGGGACGTGCTGAGGGGTTGCAAGGGGGGGTTTCAACCCTAACACTAAATTTCCTCACTTTTGTTGCTGTGGAACAACCCTAACTGATGCATTAAACAGAGTTTTTTGCCATATATATATTCGGTGTTAGGGTTGAAAGCCCCCCTTGGACACCCCTGCCCACACTCCCAACCAGCATCGGGGTGCGCGTTGGGGTTACCAGCCCTAACCTTCACTCCATCAGATGTGTGAAGAAGCAGAGGTATAGGAGAATGGGGTTAGAGTTAGGACCGACAACCCCAACATGCACCCCGATGCCGGTTGGGGGTGTGGGCGGGGGTCCAAGCTGGGCTTTCAACCCTAACACCAAATTTTCTCACTTTTGTCACTGTGGAACAACCCTAACTTATGCATTAAATGGAGTTTTTTGCCTCTAATTTCCCTTCTTTTTGAGAATGATAATGAGAAATAGTGAATGCAATGCGGCGGTGGGAGTGTGGGGCACTTTGGGCCCCATGCTCCCGCCACGTGATGTCTTGTCACATAGTAACACAGTGCCCGCAAATGCAAGTGGTAATGTGCATGGTGACGCAAAGCAAAACACAAAGATAAACAGTGCTGTAGACACAAATGGTTAAAATAAAGCAAACACAAGCGCAAATGAAAACGCAAAGGGTAACGCACATGGTGCCGTAGAAGAGAACAGTAAGTGAAAGGGGTACAGAACCACAAGCAGAAGCGGTAAGGGTAACAGTAATGTAAGCACACAGGCTGGTTTTCCCCAAAAGCTGCATGGAGAAAGACAGTGGCCCAGATATTCAAACTGCTCCAGGCTGTGGCACAAGCTTGGGTGCAGCTCAACTTGGCTGCACAGGGGTGTGGACTGGGCGATATTCAATGGAGCTGTGCCATGGCTCAGCAGCATTGAATATCACACCCTGGCCACCTGCAGTGTGCATGGCGCAGTGGCACTGCGCCAGCGCAAGTGGCCAGAGTGGAGCATGGGGATGCACTAGTGCAAGTTCCATTGCGCTATGCATAACAACCGCGATATTCAAAAGTTGACATGCAAATGGAGCCATAAGCCTGATCACGGTCATTTGTCATAAAATAGGAAGAATTATGTCCAATATACCTGGTGGTCCAGTGGACCTCTATCTGCCCAATTGCGGGCATTTGTAATTAAAAAAAGAAATATGTCCTATATCCCTAGTGGTGCAGTATTCCCCTCACCCACCCACTGAGCCCACCACCTGGCTCCCTCTAGGTCAGCCGGTGGGTGGCAGCACCCCCTGCCTGCTGCCCCGCAGCCCAATGACCTGACACCGATCGGTGGGCTGTACCCATTGGTTCACAGCGTGAGCCAATGGGTGTGCAGCCACCATTGTATTATCATTCCAGATATGTGAGTGAATCATTCACATATCTGGAATGTGGTATGGGTTGCACACCCATTGGCTCACGCTGTGAACCAATGGGCGTACAGCCCTACCGACGGTGTCAGTCGGCGGGTGGCGGGGCGGCAGGCGGGTGGGGTGCTGCCATCCGCTGGCTGACCGGGGGGAGCTGGGCAATGGGGCTCAGTGGGCAGGTGGGGAAGGGGGGTACCGCTAGACCATCAGGGATATAGGACATATTTCTTTTTTTGAATTACAAATGCCCACGATCGGGCAGATAGCGGTCCACTGGACCACCAGGGATATTGGACAGCTTTTTTTATTACTAATGCCCGTGATCGGGCAGATAGCAGTCCACTGGACCACCAGGGATATTGGACAGCTTTTTTTTTTACAAATGCCAGCGATCGGGCAGATAGCGGTCCACTGGACCACCAGGGATATTGGACGGAATTATTTCATTTTATTACAAATGCTTGCGATCAGGCATGGGGAGCATTGCCAGGTGCAGCCAGAGCTCGGGTAGACACCCACAGGTGGCAGCTGCCCTGTTGCACCCTGCAATGCAGCAGCTCACCTGTGGGTGGCCATCAGTTGTTCCTTTTTTTTTGGATCAGCTTTGTGCTGGCGCAGGTTGTGGTTGTGCATGCATGGCTCTGCACATCCCTGGCTGAATATCAGGCTGTGCAGGGTATGCATAGGCACGCCCCCCCCACCTGCGCCTGCATACATTACTGATGCGCTCCGGCGCATCGGGATTTGTGCTGCTCATTTTTCCCTTTTGAATATCGTGCTGGGGAACATCAGTGGTTTGCGCATGGTGCAACATTGTTGCACCAAGTGCAACCCTTTTGAATATCTGGGCCAGTGAGTACAAAAAATGTATGCATAATAATAATGGGTCTCGGAGCAGAAAATGAGGAGCTAGAATACTAAATTGCTTATATCTCAGGAACCGTATGACATAGAAAAAATATTTAAAAGTCATATGATTTATGACTTTCCTGGCTAGTTTTGTACTTAGCCCCCATCAGGAGGCTAAGCATTTTTCTGACAAAAAGTCTGTATCTCGCACAGCTTCAGAGATATGGGCCCTCAAAGGCGGGCGAACGCTGTATTGTTATTCTATGGGAAATAAAGAGAAGTTCGGAGTGCCATAAATTTGGCTTCCTGTAATATTTTTTCACTAAACCACTAAAAGGCACATCTGTGGGATGCTGGCTTTCTTTCCTCCAAATTTCAGCCCAAAAGACCAAACCGTTATTTTTCAGCAGGGCAGCAAAGGATTCCTGTAATGTGGCGGATGTCATAATGTTATCCTATGGGAAAAAGCATCAACTCTGGAGTGCTGTAACTTTCCTTCCCTGTCATATTTTTTCACTGAAACACTGAAATGCACATCTGTGAGATGTTGGCTGCGTTTCCTCCAAATTTCAGCCCAAAAGACCAAACCGTTCTTTTGCAGCAGGGTGGCAAAGAATTGTTGTCATTTTCCCACAGTCTGGAAAAGTACTGTCAAACTTTGCGAAAGCTTTCACAAATTCATGCGACAGTGTCGCAAATGCAAAAGTACTTTGCGAAAGTACTTTTTCCAGAAATTTGAAAAACATATTTCTGGGGAGTTTTACCCCAAACTAAAGATATGCCTAGCATCCTCAGGGTCCGACTAGGTGAATACAAAAATAATTAGGTTGCTAGAGGGTACCAAATTTAAATGCCAAGCATTTTTTTGATGACCAACTGAAAACAAAATGGCGGATTTGCGACAGTAAAAGGGCCATTTGAGAAAGCAAAAACTGCATTTGCGACACTGTCAAACTTTTTGTTAATTTTTCCCATTGACTTATAATGGGAAATTGTTTTTTGAATAACTTTTGAACCATTTAATATGTTTTCACAAAATCTTCAAAAGGCACATCGGGGACCTGGCCACACGTTCCCTGAAGATTTTGGACTGGTTGTGCAAACCGTGCGATCTGTAGAGATGAGCAAAGAATTCCAAAAAAGCGTAAACTCTCGCACAGACCATGCTTAATAACTCCCCAGTCATATATCCGAACAGTACGAAAACTGACAAATCCCAAGATGTGTAGTTCTTGATCAAGTATTCCAAATTTTAGGCAAATCTGTTGAACAGCTGCAAAGTTATTAAGGTGCATAATTTTAGGTTTAACATGTTAATGGCTCCTCAACCCTAACTATGGTAGCACTAATGCGCTATATATATATATATATTCATGGCAAAAAACTGCATTTAATTAATGCATCATTTACGGTTGAAGTGAAAAAAGTAAGGAAATGAAACATTACGGATGAGCCCCAATCCCCCTCACACATCCCATACCCCCATCCTCCACAGACTGACAGACACTGGGGTGTACCATTGGGGTTGTGTGGCCCCACTGTTACCCCATTCCATGTGTAAGCAGGTTGATATGCTACAGTAAAGGAGAATGGGTGAGATTTAAGCCACATGACCCCAATGGCAGAGCCTGGTGACTGTCAGTCTGTGGAGGATGGGGGTTGCAGGGTGTGTGGGGGGATAAGAGCTCAATCCTAATGTTTTATTTCCTGACTTTTTTCATTTTAACCCTAAATAATGCATTAAATGAATTTTTTTTGCCATGAATGTCCTTACTTTTTGAAAAAGTGTAATATAACTACTAAAAAATATGTATTGGTGGGAGTGCAGGGCCTGACCAACTTGTCCATTTCTGCATGACAATATGCATCTGTGGTAGTGCCTGCGCTCCCACTTACGCATAGCTACGGAGCCATACAGCAACACCATAGGCCACGGAATGCTATTGACAGTAATTTGTCAATATCTTTGGAACCGTAACAGCTAGAAAAAAAAATCAAGTGTCATTGTAACTGTAACGGTGAGTAGTTCACGTAACATCGATCAAGCTGAACCCATATGTTGCATCATTTCCGAGATATGGGCACCAAAATGCACTGCACAGGCACTCTTTGAACCCTTGTAACACTAATTTGACAATATGTCATGAACTGTGCAACCTATGAAAAAAATTCCACTGCAGTCTTACTGTGCAGTTTAAAATCTTGTTCCAAAAGCATAGATCACTTAAAAACAATCTAAGCAATCACTAGCGAAAAGTCTGTATCTCACTTCGTTTCTGAGATATCGGCACCAAAGTCGTAACACAGACAACAAGGTAATCCTATGGCAAAAACGTCAACTACATCATTGAATATCTCTGTAAACAATTAATTTCCCAACACCTAAACATTATAATTCACATGTCCAGGGCATCCTCTCAACACCCTGCGAATTTCAAGTAAAAAGACCAAACCATTATTGAGATATGCAATTTTAAAGTTTTTACACCTTTTAAAATTTTTCAGTCTTGAGACAGCAAATTTATCAGCTGCAAGGAAATCTTAGTTTGTGAGCTAATAAAATCTTCAGCAGTGAGTGGCCATCTAGTCAAATCAATTTGGGCTATCTGGTCTTTGCCATGGGCATCTGATTGTGAAAATATGGCTGTCTGGTTGTCCCCTCACAAACGTCCCCTCACAAACAAAGTTCACGGTGGAAAAAATCTCACAACCAAAGATTTTGGAGGCTCGCAAATGAAGAATCATAGTGAGTCATGAACAAATAATTTAAAATAATAAAAGTCTATTTTTTGACTAAACTGAACCAAACCAAAGGCATGGTTCAATAGATGGGAGCCCCCTGAGCAAAACCCATACCACATGTGTCCCAAAATCCACCCAGAGTGTAAACTACAACATTTTTTCAGTCACAAAACTGGGAACAAGAACATGTGAATGGAAAATTTCTTGCGGAAGATAATTTTTCCACCATGAGCATGCAAAATCTTCAGCCTTGAGGGGATGATCAGATAACCAGATTGCCATTCTACCTTCGCAAAATATAAATATAAATTTTCCCATAATATATAATGAGAATTTCAAACTTTAATAACTTTTGGATGGATTAATATGTTTTCAACAAACACAAAGTGACATGTTTCTTGACCCAAGCATTTTCTATTTTCCAAGTTTTGTACCAATTGACTGCACAATGGCCGTGCAGCACCAAGGGCAAAAAAACACACAAAAGAGGGAAAAAGTGAATTTGTTAGCATTTTGCTGCACAAAAACCACATCTCCAAATGAAGCACAATTTAATAACGAGACCATGTATTCCAAATTTTGTACAAATCCGTTTAATGGTTGCAAAGTTATTAATGTGCAAATCTTGAGGTTTAACATTAAAGTGCCTTCTCAGCCCTAAATATAGGGGCATAACTGTGCCCCTATAATATATATATACATATATATATATATATATAGCTATATATATATGTATATATATATATATATATATATATATATATATATATATATATATATATATATATATATATATATATATAGATATATATTTATCGATACTGTAGATAGATATACATATATATACACACACACACATATATATATATATATATATATATATATATATATATGCATATGTATATATATATATATATATAGACAGATAGATATACTCACATATATATATATATATATATATATATTTGTGTGTGTGTGTGTGTGTGTGTATATATATATAAATATACACAGTATATTGATAGACAGAAAGATATACATACATGCATATTTATTTATATATATATTTATACAATGTATGTTGTCAGATAAATGAGAGTATAAATCATCATATCTGACATGGGCTGTGAAGATAACATTGTTATCTTCATGTTCCTGTCGTCATATGTTATCTCCACGTTCCTATACGTCATATCGAAACTTATCTGGTTGATCCTGCCACTCAGCACTTTCACTTTCACTAGTGAAGGATCGAAGCGTTTATGATCGGAGCGATTGTTTAGTAAATATTTTTACGCTCAGAGAATTGCTCTGGTTTTGTAGTTCTTTTGTGTTAAACAACAGAGGGTATTGAGTCGGAGTTTCAAGAGTACTGAAGGCGAGTGTCTGTTGTCAGGCAACAGACGCCAAGGTTCATTTTACTTTGAAAGTCACTGCTGTCAATGCTGCACTCTGTGCAGTTTGAAGCTTTTTAACAAGGAACTACAAGAAATACAGAGCAAATTCTAATTTACTGAAGTCTGGGCACATTCTAAAAAATATTTACTAAACTACAAATCGCCAGTCTTCATAGCTCTCGGTCACGCTACACTTCTAGTGAAAGTGAAAGTGCTCTGAGTGGCAGGATCAACCAGATAACCATATAAACGTCACTTTTTCCCCCAAATAAAAGCAGGATCAACCAGATATTTTTACTAACTTTAAACTGACAGGATCAACCAGATATTTAAAAACCCTATATAATCTATTGTGTTGGGGAAGCATGTGAGCCCTGTGTGTGTGGGGGGCATGGCATGATAAACCAGATAATGCTTCTTAAAACTAACCATAAATAGCATAATCCACTAAATATTTCTTAAGCAATAAATGACATCTGCTGTTTTGGCAGCGTTTCTGTAAGGGGTTGTTGCTAGGGCCATCACCTTTATGTCACCCATTGCATTGAGAGAGACACGTAGTGAGTTGTGTTGGGAGCAGGGGCAAAGCATACTAGTATACCGAATATGACATGGCCCGACAGAATGATGTTGATTTCTCAATGAGGCCAGTGACATCAAGATATCTCACTCGTGGCTTCACCACCATGAGATATCATGATATCATTGGCCTCTCGGAAGATAAATATGATATCTTCAGTAGGGCCATGTCATTTCCTGTATATATATATATATATATATATATATATATATATATATATATATATATGTATATGGCACAAAATGATTTAATGCATCAATTAGGATTAAAGCGACAAAAGTGAGGAAATGAAATGTTAGGATTGAGCACCTAACCCCCTCCACAACCCACACACCCATCTTCCACAGACTGACAGACTCCAGGGTGTGTCATGGCATCATCAGGCCCAACTCTCACCCCATTCCATGTGTAAGCAGGTTTGCATGCTACAGTAAAGGTGAATGGGGTGATAGTTAGGCCTCATGACCCCATGGCACACCCTGGCATCAGTCAGTCTGTGGAGGATAAATGAATGGGTTGTGAGGGGGGTTAGGTGCTTAACCTTAACATTTAATTTCCTCATGTTTGTAATTTGAACACTAATTGATGCATTAAATGCAGTTTATTGCCATGAATGTCCTTATTTTTTGAAAAAGTGTAATATAACTAGTAAAAAACATGTATAAGGGCCCCACACTCCCACTAAGTTGCCCATTACTGCATAACAATATGCATCTGTGGGAGCATGGGCCCCACTTATGCACAGCTATACAGCAGTCCTATATGGCAAGGAACCCTTGTAACACAAATTTGACAATATCTCATTAGCCATGTAACCTACAAAAAAAAAATTCCACTGCAGGCTTACTTTATGGTTTAAAATATTGTTCAAGTGGCATAGATCACCTCAGATCACCTGAAGGTGATCAATGCCGCCAGCAGCAAAAACTCTGTATCTCACGTCGTTTTCAAGATAATGGTGCTGAAAGCCATGACAGACATCGCAATGTAATCCTATGAGGACAACGTCAACTTCATCATGGCATATCTATGCAACCACTTAATTCCCCAACACCTAAGCAGCATAATTCACACCTGTAGTGCATCCCCGCAACACCCTGTAAATTTCAAGTAAAAAGACCAAACCGTTAATGAGCTATACAATTCTAAAATTTTTACACCTTTAAAATTTTTCAGTCATGGGTTAGCAAAATCCTTGTCCGTGAAATAAATCTTAGTCTGCTACCTAACATAATCCTAGTCCTCGAGTGGACATCTGGTCACACCAATCTGGGCCATCTGGTCATCGTCAGGGCCATCTGGTTGTCCCCAGAGAAATCTGGTCATGAAATTCTGGCTATCTGGAAATCCCCTGATGAATAAAGCTCACGGACTAGGATTGTCTCACAGACCAGGATTTTGCAGACTAGCTAAAGAAGATCATTAGTGAGTCAGGAAAGAAGAAATTTTAATTTTTAAAAACCTATTTTTTGACAGAAATGAAGCAAACCAAAGGTATAGCTTTGTAGAGGGGGGTCACCCTGAAAAAAAAAAACATGCCTCATTTGGCCCAAATGTCACCTGTGAAGAAAGCTACAACATTTTGTTTGACTGGAAAACTAAAAACAAGATGGCGGCTCACAAACAAATAATTTTTCTGATGGACTAGGATTTTTCTTTTGTGAGCTGACAAAATCTTTGACTGTGAGAGCATTTATCTTTCACAAAATATACATATACATTTTTGAAAGAACTGAGCATGCTCAGAACTCAAAAATGTAATGTTTCATAACTTTGTAACGGGTTAATATTTTTTTTACCAAATCAATGCTGAATTGTTCCTTCGACCAACCGCTTTCTACTTTCCAGGTGTCAGACCAAATGACCACACGATGTGGTCGCAGTGCCACTGGCAAAAAAACTGTCAAAACTGGCAAAAAGTGAATTTTTGGTGTTTCACTGTGCAGAAACTATATGCCCAACCAAAACGCAACTTGGTAAATCAAGAGATCTACCATGCCAGAACACGCATTCCAAATTTTGTGCTAATCCATTGAACGGTTGCAAAGTTCATAACGTGCAAAATTTGAGGTTTAACATTAAAGTGCCTTCTCAACCCTATTTATAGGGGCATGACCATGCCCCTGTAATATATATATATATATTTATATTGCAAAAAAATGTGTTGATGTTTAAGTTAGAGTTCAGCTTAACATCACAAAAGTAGGGAAATGAGGCATTAGGGTTTACAACCCTAACCCCCCCCCCCCAAAAGCAAAAGTACAAGACCACACAAGCAACAGAACTGCTTGTAAATGACAAAAATACAGTAGAACTACTGTGCTACCTTCCTGGATTTGTATATGTGACATGCACAATGCAAGGCATGTGTAGTCATTTCTGCCTACAGATAGAAATTCACAATACTAAATCACAACATTGCTTCAAGTACAGGCCCCCAAACCCATTGTTACAAATCCATGATACCCAAATTTCAAGAGTTGTTTTGTCAGTGGAAGCTGAGGCCCTATGGGCCACAGGTACTCATCCACACTGTACAACATACACACAGTTCTATCTGCAGAAGTGCAGGCCCATTAGCCAGCCTGGTGGTGCTTAGGTTTGAGGCACTGGACAGCACACCTTGCGCCAGGCTGATGACCCGAGTTCGGGAGTGAGCTCGGGTGTCGGGGGGTCAGCAGGGAGGGAGATGGATTGAGATCCTGCAGGACTGCTCTCCTCTCCCAGGGGGAGGAGGGAGGACACAGGATTGCTCGGCACTCTGGCAGCCCCTGGTGGAGACAAGAGGTGCCACTGAGTGCCAGAGCTGCACATATGGGAGCGTGGCTGACGCAGGCAGTGTTGCCATGCACCAAGCATCAGATTTACAACACACATGAAGGGGCTCTGGTCACCACAGGAGGAGAAGGAGAGAAATACCCCTCCAGATCAGACAGGTGATGGCCCTGCCAGTGCTACCGCCACATGCCCAATGCTGGTTCCCCATCACTTTCCCCTGTGGTCTCCCTGGGTTGCCCTCCCTAACCAAGGGAACCGTGACAAACTTGAAGATGGTGGGGGAACACAGTGGGCAGTAGAGTGAGTTGGCGAGAGCAGTGGCCCAAGAGAGTTCCGATCTGGAGGGTCTGAAAAAGTTGGAAAAAAAAAGAAGTGCAGGCCCCTAAAAGGGCTGTTCTTCTGCATCTGCAGGTGTGAGACACACACATTGACCTCTGACTGCTGAAGCACAGGTGCCACAAAACTGATGATACCAGAAATGCAACTGTACTTCTGTGTGCAGACCCACAAGCCCCTTTGGAGCTTGAGCCTCTTCAGCCAGAGATGTAAGACATATTGTACACACTGACTTTTGGTTGCAGAAGAGCAGGCCCTTGAGGGACCCACATTTACACAGCTGCATACTGAAAACCATGAATTAGCTGATCCAGCTCTGTAGCAAGGTAGCACCCATTACCCCCTTATGCCCCCTCTGGACTTCAAAGGTAACATTTTATGTATTTGGGTAAGTGCTACCCCTAAATAAAACTGTTACCCACCTGAAAAATGTTTAGATTTGCTGCTGAAACCATGATACCCACATTGCAACAGTCTGTCTACAGAAGTGCAGGTCCCTATGGTGCCTGTGCTTCTGCAGTCACAGGTTCTCATGCATGCTGTACAGCATACACAAAGTTGTAGCTGCATAATCACTTTCCTCTATGGGGCATGTGCTTATGCAGCTGCAGAAACAAATCCAAGAAGGTGTCACATGAGTGCTACTGCATTAGTGTTATCTGCAAACAGTTGTATGTTGGTTGTCTTACCTGATGATGGCTGTCCATGGTTGCTTGTGTGGTCTTGTTTTTTCACTGCTGTGGGTGATGCAGAGTTGGGGTTAAAAGCTTTTGTGGCATTAAGGTGAACCCTAACTAGTTCACTGACCCAGTTTTTTGCTAAGAATTTCCTGTCTTTTTGAGATAATGAAATTGTATGCTCTTCATGCAGATCCCTTTGGGAACTGCATGAACAGATGCAGATGTGGAGGGCCCTCTGGGCCCTTCACTAAGGGAATAGTTCATCTGTTTGTGGATGTTCAGGGCTCTCTGTGTAGCTATGGATGTCAAGAATTTGTAGGACTTTCTGGTGGGCTGCACTTCAGTGTGACTAAAGATATGCAGGGCAAATAATCTGTCAGCCTAAGTTCAGGGTCCTCTGGCAGCCATAGCTCAGAGGTTCAGGGCCCTATGCCAAGAAAAAATTTCTCTTCACTGTAAGATATTTGGGCCCCTGCAGGCAAAACTGTGCATTTTCTTCATAGACTGGGGGGGTGCTGCATGACAGCACAGTCCCCCCACCTTAGCCTATGCAGCTTGCTCATTGAGATCATCCTCAAACTCAGCTTACCATCACAGAATCATAAAGCACTACCTGCTGGGGTAAAGGCTGGAATTACACCAATATTTCATAATATATATATTTTTTTATTTTATCCCAAAATTTTCAAAAGATATTCATTTTATGACTTCCCCTTATAAACATGACATGTGGTATTTTTAGGGTACTGGCCAAAATGTCATTCCTTGCCACGCGTGCAAAAACTCATCTCATCCAGGATTTGAAAAATGACACCTGTCACATTCATGAGGTGGTGTAATAAAATGGCTACGTTGAAAGTTTGGAGTCAAAATACTGACAATTAGCAAAGTTATAAGTAAATGCTGAAACATTTCAATATTCACTCATAATATGGTCATGTTAGGTTATTTTTATCCCCAGTTTTGAACATAATGGGCCCGATTCTAGAAGGGTGGCACAAGTTGCTACCGAACACAACTTGTGCCACCCTCAACTGCGACATTGACCCTGTACCCTATTCTAGAAGGGACAGAGTCCTCGTAACAAAGTCCTGCAACTTGTGACATGCGGCAAGGTACACCACACAGAGGGTGTACCTGGCCAGCATGTTGCAACCTGCTGCCACAGATCGTGAGTGCACCCCCCACCCGTGCCCCGACCCCAGGGTCTCCCGCCTCAGATGCACACATCACCTGCCCTGGTAGTCCAGTGCCCCCCCAACCGTAAAGTAATAAAAGAATCCTGAATCCCTAGTAGTCTAGTGCCCCTCCCACTGTACAATAATAGAAGGAATATCTGATCCCCATTTCTCTGGTAGTCTAGTGTCCCCCCCAAACTGCAATAATAAAGAAGATATCTGATTCCCATTTCCCTGTTAGTCTAGCGTCCCCCAAACTGTACAATAATAAAAGAAATATTGATCGCTATTTCCCTGGTGTCTGGTGGCTCAGCCATACCAGCCACCCAACTCCCCCACGATCCCCAGCCAGTGACGGCTTCCACCTCCTCACAGCCAGCCATCGACTGAGGTAGTATTACGTTACTGCACAGATGAGCTCGTGCACCATCTCGGAGCTCATCTTGTGCAGTAGCGCCAATACTGCACGCAGTCAGTGGCTGGCTATGGAGGTGAGAGGTGGGCTGTGCCAGTTGCTGGCTGGAGACAGGTGGGAGGTACTGGGTGGGCTGGCATGGCTGGGTGGGAGGACACTAAACTACCAGGGAAATGGGGATCAGATATTTCTTTTACTATTGTACAGTTCGAGGGGACAGTGGACTACCATGGAAATGGGGATTGGATATTTCTTTTATTATTGTACAGTTGGGGGGGGACACACTAGACTACCAGGGCTTGCTTACTGCAGCATATGAGGCAGGCAACTCGCAGTTAGGGGCACGGGTGGGGGGATGGCAGTGCTGCCTGCAGGGCTTCTGCCAATGGCTGTTTCAGGGGCTGGGGGTATGGGTAGCCCTGTGGGGTCCCAGTGGGGTGTGCTGGGCATGGAAGCGGGAGAGAAACTTTGTACTGTCCGCCGGACAGCCGACGGGTCTGCAGGATCCCCGGGGGCATAGTCGCACCCCTATAGTTAGGGTTATGAAGGAACTTTAATGTTAAACCTGAAATTTTGTGCATTAATAACTTTGGACCTGTTCAACAGATTTGCATAAAAGTTGGGATGCATTGTGGGGCATGGTAGATCGCTTGATTTGCCAAATGTCATTTTGGTTGGACTTCTGGCTTTTGTGCAGTGAATTGCTGAAAAATGCACTTTTCACCAGTTTTGAGGGCAGTTTTTCAGATTTTGTCCATGGTGCTGCACGGCCACCATGTGGCGTGCTGGTCTGAAAACTTGGCACGGAGAAAGAGCTTGGGTCAAGGGACATGCCACTTTTTGTTTGGTGAAAAATATTAAGAAACATAAAAAACATAGAAGTTGATGGCAAATAAGGACCGCAAGGCCCATCCAGTCTGCCCATTTCTTTTTCTATCTTATGAATGTGCCATCGGCCTTTGCTCTGTCAATGGCCTATCTATTCATACTCATCTGTATTGCTCCCTTATACCTATCTCATGCCAGTTTGAAGCCCTGCACTGTATTCATATCCACCACTTCCTGAGGTAGGCTGTCCCATGCATCCACCACCCTTTCTGTGAAAAAGAATTTCCTCACATTACCCCTTAATCAGCCTCCCTCTAATCTCATGCTGTGTCCTCTTGTCCTGCTATTTTTCTTATATTGAAACATGTTAGAATCTTTCACCTTGTTAATGCTCTTAAGATGTTTGAATGTTTCGATCATATCACCTCTCCCCCTCCTTTGCTCTAGGGTATACATATTGAGCTATGTTAATCTGTCCTCATATGTTTTCTGATGCAGTCCCTGCACCATTTTGGTTGCCATTCACTGGACGGCCTCAATTTGGTTAATGTCCTTGTGAAGATGTGGCCTCCAGTACTGCACGCAGTAATCCAGATGGGGCCTAACCAGTGTCTTGTAAATAGGGATTATTACCTCCCTCTTCTGACTTGTGATACCCCTTCTAATACACCCCAACATCCCCCTAGCCTTACCTACTGCTTTAGTGGCCTGCTTGGATGATTTCGGGTCATCAGTGATGATGATGCCCAAATCTCTTTCTTCCCTTGTGACTGCCAGCAACTCTCCTCCCAGCCTATAGGTGGCTTCAGGATTTCTCTTCACTATGTGCATGATTTTGCACTTCATTGCATTAAACCCCAGTTGCCACTCTTCTAACCATTTGCTAGTTTATCCAGGTCTCTTCTCATTCTGCCCACCATATCTAGATTATCTGCTCTGTTGCAGATCTTGGTGTCATCTGCAAAAAGACAAACCTTACCCACCAGTCCATCTGCAATGTCACTGATGAACATATTGAAGAGGACTGGCCCCAGGACTGATCCCTGATGTACCCCACTTGTGACTTGCATCTCTTCTAACTGTATACCGTTTACCACCACTCTCTGTTTTCTGCCCATCAACCAGTTTGCCACCCAGTTGACCAACTTCTGACTCACCCCAAGTCTACCCAGCTTAATAATCAATCTTCTATGCGAAACAGTATTGAAAGCTTTGCTGAAGCCAAGGTAGGTGACATCAACTGCTCCCCCTTGGTCCACCACTCTGGTTACCCAGTCAAAGAAATCTATGAGATTAGTTTGACAGGACCTTCATTTTGTAAACCCATGCTGTCTTGGATCCTGAGCTCATATGGATTCCAAGTGTTGCACTATCCTTTCCTTAAGGAGTGCCTCCATAATCTTGCCCACCACTGAGGTAAGACTGAGTCATCTGTAGTTCCCTGCCTCCTCCCTGCTACCACTCTTGTAGAGTGGGATCACATGAGCCCTTCTCCAGTCTTCTGGGACCTCTACTGTGCTCAGAGACTCACTAAACATTTCTGATAATGGCTCTGTTAGTTCCACCCTTAACTACAGTAGTACCCTGGGGGTATGCCATAAGGTCCCATTGTCTTTTCCACCCTGAACTTATTGAGCTCTTGTAGGACCCTTTGTTTTGTGAAGGAACTAAGGTGCACCTCCCCCCTGTGTCCATGGTGCTGAGCTGAGGAGCACTGTCCTACCTTCTCTTCAGTAAATACTGAGCAAATGTATCTATTTAGGATAGATGTTTTTACATGGTCCTCCTCCTCACATGCCCCCTTATCCCTTTAATCTTAGCAATACCCCTTCTGGACTTTCTCCTTTCACAAATGTATCTATAGAAAGTCTTGTCACCTTCTTTTACTGTCTGTACTAGTGTTTCCTTGGTTTGGGTCTTTGTCTGCCTTACTGCCTTCCCTGCTTCCCTTAGAAAAGTTTGGTATGCCTCCCTCTCTTCATCCTGCTGCATTCCCTTATATTTCCTGAAGGCCAGCCTTTTGGTTCTGACCTTTTCTGCTACTGTTTTTAAGAACCACAGTGGTTTCCTTCTTCTTTTGCACTTCCTTTTCTCTCTAACACAATGGGATGCTGCTTCAAGTATTGCATCCTTAATGCTTGCACACGTTGCCTGTACACTCTCACCTGTATTTCTTTTTGCCTGAGCTAGCTTAACTCTGTAGGCCTTCTTATTAAAGTCAGCTCCTCTGAAGTCCCATATTTTTGCCTTGGAATGGGATGATTTAGTTCTAGTGGCCAAATTGAACCATACCTTGTGATGGTCACTGGCCCCCAGGTGACCTTCTACTTAGAGATCTGTGATCCCTTCCCTGTTAGTCAGTACTAGATCTAGGATAGCCCTGTCTCTTGTGGGTTGTTGTACCAGATGTTTGAGGCCCTCCCCCTGCAGGGAATCCACCATGTGTCTAGTTCTGGCAGATGCTCCTGCTGTTATTGACCAATCTGTATCTGGCATGTTGAAGTCTCCCATTATCAGAACCTTCCCTTTAGCTATGATGTTTTGTATATCTTCAATCAGTAATGTGTCTATGTCCTCCCCCTAGTCTGGAGGCCTGTACACAACCCATGTTTGTATGGCTGTCCCATTTCTTGTTTCCAGGGTGACCCACAGTTCTTCTGGCTTCTTATATGTATACTGAATTTCTGTAGCTTTGATATTTTCATTGACATAAAGGGCCACCCCCCCTTTGTGTACCTCAGTCTCCTCTGAACAGTACATAGCTGGGTACTGAAGTCTTCCAAGTGTGGATACTGGTAAACTGTGTCTCGCTAATGGCTACTATGTCCAGTTTAGCCTCTGTCATTATTGTCTGCAGGTCTGGGATCTTGTTTCCCAGACTGCAAGCAGTTATGTACATGACTTTTCATTGGCCAGATGTTGGTGTGTTACTTGTTGGGTGAGATCTGGCATTTCCCCTGTGCATCATATGGGGAGCCAGACATTTTTCCTTACCTGGTGATGCAAATGAACTACAAACATGCTGAACTCCTGTTTGACCACTAGATGAAGGGGGAAGGTTGTTCTTCTCATTCAACATATGTGGTGCTGCACCCCTCTCCCCATTTGCTAGTTTAAATATTTTTCAAAGACGTCAAACTTCTGCCCCACTGCACTGACTCCCTCCTTAGTCAGATGCAGTCTATCAAATTTGAAGAACTTTCGCTCCCAAAACTGTTGCCAGTTTCCTACAAATTTGTGTCCTTTGTCCTGGCACCAGCCCTTGAGCCACATGTTTAGCTCCCCTATCTCTCTTTCTCTCATCTTCTGTCCATCTGCCCCCCCCTTCCAGACTGGCAGGATCTCAGAGAAGGAGATGCCGGATGAGATGGATAGTAGTTTGTCACTCAGCTTGGTCAGGTGTTCCTTAGTCTCCACAAGTGACCAGCTGATGAGATTGTTAGCCCCAATGTATATCAGGACATCAATGTTTTCTCCTGCTTCCTAAACAATTGTAGCAATGCAGTCAGTGTCTCTCCACGCTGATGTGCCTGGGAGACATCTGACCATTACCCCTGGCTGGAGATAGGTATCAACTCCCCGAATCATGGAGTTTCTTATGATCAGAAGTTTTTTGAATTTCCTTTTTGCTTTTTTTGTTTTGGTTCCGGTTTTGGGCGAGTTTTGTTGTTCTAGATGCTGCGCTGCAGTGCCCTGCTCTGCAATGTCCTCTGCCCCTTTGTTTGATTTCAGAGATACAGGTAGATACCTGTTTGTAGTTTTTATATGGTTTGTGGAGGTGATATGTTGGAGAGCACCGAGTGATGGGTCACCCAATTTGCCCCTCCTAGCCACCTGCCAACCTCCTGGACCAACTACCCTCTGCGGTCGAGGTGCTCTGTTGGATGTTGGAGAAATGGTGGGTGGATCTTATAATATATTTCCTCTTGAATATGCAATTTGAGGCACGTAATCTCTGCCCATGCTACCTGGAGCTGAGCCTTAGATCTCTTATGGCCCAGCATGTAGGAGAGTGTCCTAAATCCTGTAAAACTGCCCTTCTGGAAAGTGTTCCACAGTACCTGCAGTTAATGACATCCATTCCAGATAAGTTGCTGGGTTTATAACCTGTTCAGAGTAATTAGAAGGAAGAAAATGAAAGCAAAAGTTTGATTTTGTGTTTTGTTTGTTTATTTTTGTATAACTTGATATAACAAGTTAAATTACTAGTGCCCCTATAAATGAGGTTGCTTTGTGGATACCCCTCTGATCCGCCCCTTCCTGCTTTGCTACAGGAAATGTCATGACTGTGCTACCCTATAAAATGAGTGTAGTGTGGAGTGGTTGGCTGAGCCCTTCCCCTGCCAAAACAGAAGAACCACGGACAAAAGAATCAGGGAGGTAAGACCAGAAACAATCAGCCAGCAACAAATACAGCAACCCTGAAGCTTATCCTAATGATAGATAAAACTGTAAAACCTGTAAAGCACCACCTGTGATAATTTCACAGAAGATATACTCTGTAAGAAACACTTTGCTACAGAGAAAAATAAAGCAGTAACAGAAGATATACCTTGCAGAAGACAATTTGAATCAGACAATTACATCAGTAATCTGTAAGCACACACCTGTAGGCACACCCTGTAATAATGCAGCAGAAGGTATACCCAGCAACAACAATTTGAATCAGAGAAAAATAAAGCAATAAAATGTTAGCAACAAACGGTAACAATCCCTGTGAGTACAAAATAAAATACAACAAAATTAATCCATTCAAAAGTTATTAAACTTTTCAGCTCCCATTAAAAGTCTATGGAAAAATGTATATGGTTGTTTTGAGAAAGAAGAATGGGGTTTTGGTCATCTGGTCACTCCTCATGATCAAAGAATTTGCAGGTTCGCGATCAAAGATTCTTTGATCACAAGAAATTTATCAATTTCAATGTCCGCCATCTTGTTTTCAGTTTGGGGTTGGAATAAAACAATTTTCTCAGCCCAGGGGTGACTTCTGAAGTAAAATTTGGATGGGTTTTGCTCAGGGGACGTCCCTCTATCGATCCATGCTTGTGGTTCAATGTTGTTGTGTTAAGAAATGGAGTTTTAAACTTTTAAATTCTTTGATCACAGCTTGCTAATGATCTTTGATCATGAGCCTGCAAATTCTTTGATCGTGAGATTCTTTGATCACGATCTTCGTTCGTCTGGGAGGGATGAGATGGCTAGATTTTGGGGTTGGAAAAAAACAAATATCTCAGCCCAGGGGTGACTTCTGAAGTTAAACTAGGATAAGTTTTGCTCAGTGGGCTTCCCTCTATTGAGCCATGACTGTGGTTTAATGTAGTTGTGTCAAAAAATTTATTTTTAATTGTTTTAATTCTTTGCTCGCGAGCCTGCAAATTCTTTGGTCGAGAGATTTCTTTGATGACGAGATTTGTTCATGAAGGCAGGATGAGATGGCCAGATTTTTGCTCAATCAGATGTCTCTGGGAGGGACCAGATGACCCAAAGTTCATGACCAGATGTCCCCTCACGATCAAAGATGATCTTTGATCGTGAGGTTGCAGCCGATTCTCACGATCAAAGAATGCAACAACTTTAAAATGAAATATCGTGGAAACTATTTGGTCTTTTAATTTGAAATTTGGAGGGTGATGAGGGGATGTCTTGTAGATGCGAATTATGGTGTTGAGTTGGAAAATTAATTTGCTGTGGAGATATTGCATGATGCCTGTTTACATTTTGCAGATAGTGTTCTGCACTGTGGTAGTGGCTTGAAATTTATAGGGTAGCTAGCCTTACTGCCATGGAGGTACTTTTCAGTGGCTATGTGTGTAAAATGTAAACAGGTGTAGAATTATGCCACTCTGATGAATGAAAATTTGGTTCATTTCAATATGTGCTCCCACCAATACAAATGGTATTCAGTACCTGTACTGTTATGTTAGGCAGAAATTTGCAAGTTGGTGGCACTGCACTCCCACCAACTTGTGCGACATTGTACTTTACTATGCTTTCTCAAAAAGTAAGGAAATTCTTTGCAAAAAACTGCATTAATGCAACAATTAGGGTTTTTTTCAGCAATGAAAGTGAGGAAATTCGATGTTAGGGTTACCACTCCTGCACCCCACGACCGCTCTGCCCCCACCAACAGGCATCGGGGTGTGCGTTGGGGTCATTGGTCCTAACTCTCACCCCATTCTCCTATACTGCACCACATCAGCTTATTTACACATGGAATGGGGTGAGAGTTAGGTTCGATGACCCCAATGCACACCCCAATGCCTGTTGGTGGTGGTGAGGTGGTCGTGGGGTGCAAGGGGTGGTGACCCTAATGGCAAATTTCCTCACTTTTGTCACTGTAAAAAGCCCTAAGGTTGCATTAATGCAGTTTTTTGCAAAATATATATATATATATATCTATATATATATATATATATAGATATATATATATATATATATCAACAAAAAAAGATCAATGAGGAACAATTTTCTTTTTTAAAGGAGTACCTTAACTGACACCAGGACTTTTCTGGCCATCTCTGCGCTGGTTCGAGTATGCCCATCAATAGGGCATCAAAATATTAATATCGCCACCCCTTCTCCTGGGGTCCACTCCATGGAGTTAACTAAATAGTTAGGGAGGATGCAGCCCCCTGCATATAAACTGGGGGGTGAAATTAAATTCTTGGTGCCCTAATGATGGATGTGCTCCCACAGGTGTGTTCTGATGGTGGAACCACACCAGGACCAGTGAACTGGCACCCCAGAGTTAGGATACTCTTCTGTAGCACCGTGGATGCCAATTTTGGAGGGGAGGGTGTGTGATGCAATTATATCAGGAGTGAGCATTGCTTACAATAACAATAGATATATTGATAGATAGACAGACAGACAGACAGAGATAGACAGACAGACAGACAGACAGAGATAGATAGATAGATCATGAGATGTATAAACGATACAATAGAGAGATAGATAGATAGACAGACAGACAAATGTCAAAGGAATTCATTTGTATAACAACCCTATGGTACAGCATACACCATTCAACACCACCTGGCTGCAGATACTTAATCCGGTACTGAGTCTCCCTCTTTGGTATCAGAAGTGAGGAAAGCCCCTGCAGTCTCACACTGAGACAGAGGTTTCCTCACTTCTATACCTTGAAGTTTCTGTGCTCAAGTTTTGGTCATAGCTTTAAGAATGACCACAGACTGGTTATTATCCTAAAGAAAACCAAATCAATGCTCTTCTTCCACCACCAAAATAAAGCTAAAAATACCCCCTTCTTGATTATCCCTAGCACTCTGCACCCACTAGAACAAGTGACCACATACAAGTACCTAGGCATCACGTTTGATACTGCCCTCTCCTTCCACACCCACATTAATGCCCCGTCAGCTGCCATTAACTCTCGGATTAGCCTGCTATACTGGCACAGGGACTCCCTGCCTCAGGTTGCCCTCAGGCTGGCCATCACCTCCTCCGTCTTGTCCCTCGTGGACTATGGCTTGCCCATCTACACTGCAGCTGACAACACTGCCTTCTCCAAAAAACAGTTCTTCATCAATAAGGCCTGTAGGCTCCTGACTGGTGCCCCCAGCCAAACTCACACCTGCCTTCTCTACACTACCACCAATCTTCTCAACTTTGAGGAGCGACTGCTCCACCAGACCTGCCTTCTCACTAAGAAATCTCTACTAGGACTCTCCCCCCAAGGGTCTCCACCTCCTTACAACAGCCATCTTCATCCATCACCACCCGTAGCTCTGTTAAGGCCACTTTCAAATGCCCAGAACCAAGGCCTCTCTTGCCCAGAGATCTTTCCTCTACCGAGCCCCCACCTGGTTCAACTCCCTCCTTAGCTGCATCTCCAACTTGCCAAAAATTGGCTCCTTCAAAACAGCCCATTGGAAACCATATCTTTAATACCCGCTGTTGTAGGTGTAACTAACCCCCTGTTGTAACCTTTGGTTTCCACCCACCTTGCCCCCTGGCTCAACAACGTCCACTGGACAGCCTCTCCCCCCCAGACCTTCCTCTTCCCTACTAGGTCCAAACAGGGATCTAACCCACTGTCTTCTCTGAGGACCTACTATATCCATGAGTGTAACTCACAGTTTTGTAACATTATGTAACCTAAGCAACATACAAACTACTACATTATATAACCTAAGTGTATCTATGCTAAATGTTCCTTTTACTGCACTTGTAATGTTATCCTCTGTTTTAATCTGCAC
Source organism: Neoceratodus forsteri (assembly GCA_016271365.2). NCBI lineage: Eukaryota > Metazoa > Chordata > Ceratodontiformes > Ceratodontidae > Neoceratodus > Neoceratodus forsteri. Next base: position 852,791,788 of record CM057458.1, read on the forward strand.
TGTAATAACTGTCTTGATGTCTGCCCCCCTCCTGCAATGAGGTGCCTTTGTAAATGAGTCTCTGACTCAAAGGTTGTAAACCCGGTTTGTAATGAATAAATGAAAGACTCACCAGAATCTAACTAAATGGGACCTTACGAGGGCAGTTGGCCACCGGGGCAGGGCACATCATGCAACTCAGTGACGTACTCAGTGCAGATATGTGGATAGTGGGCAATCCCCTGTCTCCAAGCAGGGATGGTCGCATTTGTTCACACTATGGGGGGATACGTCTGGCACTGGCAGCACAGCTGCATCCCTTGGTCAATCACACTTCCCTGGTTGGCAGGTGTCATTGCGAGCATGCACTTCCCTATGCAGCCATGCTGGGTCCTGGGTGATGTCCCAGATCTGTGTGTCCTCCTGCTCAGCATTGGCCTCTTCTGGGGCCATAATGACAACACCCCCATCCTATGCAACGTGGCACTGTCCGCACAAGTGTTGGCCTCCGGAGGTTGTAGCCTGCTATGTCCTGGCTCACCCCTTACACCTTCTGCTGTGTCCTGTGCATGGATTTATTTTTCCATTGACCCATTCACCATCTGACCCCGTTACTGTGTGGTGTCCTGCATAACAGGGCCAGGCAGGCTGCCCCGGCTACATCTGTGACATGTGACATAACAGTTATTGCATTTTGTGACTCTTTCTATTTATTTCCATTTTGTTGACATATGGCTTTGCTCCTTCTGTTTTCCAATTCTCCTGTGCATTTTTGTTTAGTTCCACGCTGCATCATGTCTTGTTTGCAATTGCTTGTACCTTTGTGTGCCTGGTTTTACTGTGTCCTTTAGCTTCCATTTCTGTTTTGTGGGTCTGTGCATGTTGTGCATTGTGTACAATTAAGTGTTGTTTGCTTATTACTCACCTTCTGCTGGCTTCCAGCTGTCATATAATGTTCTGCCTGTACTCCTGGGCCCTCCTCGCCATGAGCAGATCCCCGCTTTGCATCCCTTATGCTGCCTTCTGCACCTCTGGCTCCATGTCTGTAGATTTCTCTTCCTCTTGGACCATCAGCAGTATTCCACATGTGGGTACCATGTGTAGCATACAACAGACATGGAATATGCCACAGGCCTTCTGTGGTGTGTATTGTAGGGCACTGCCTGAGTGGTCCAGACAACAGAAATGCATTGTAAGTATGTCAAGGACATGCTTAATGATGTTTTGTGTGGTGGTGTGTGCCGCATTGTACCTCTCCTCCACCTCAATTGTGGGGTGACTGATGGGGGTCAGAAGCCATGGGAGCAGAGTTTAGCCAGTGTCACCTGTAAAGGACAGAGCACTCATGTGAGATGGGAAATGTATGTGGTACACTACTCTGGCTAATATTCCAGAACCTTCTGGTTTGTTCCTGCACATCCCCCACCCATGCCACATGGACCAGTCCCCTTCATGGGTTTGGTAGCATGTGCTGCGGTGCATTGTCACATTGACAGTGGCCCCTCTGCATGCCATGTCACATTCCTGGTCTTTCCATCTTGATAGCTCTTGTGGTCGTCCCACATTCTGGAACCTTCTTATGGTTCACATCCCCTTCACCCACTCTATGGGACACACCCATGTGTGACCCACAAGGATTTCTAGTCACACCCTAGTTGTTGTTCTCACCCACTAGGTATCACATAGGTATTTCTCCTCCCTCAACTCTCTGGCACAACAAGGAGTTCTGTCAGATCAAGGAGTCATGGGTGCTCCTATGATAATGCACCACCACATTGGTGATGCACCCACTGGCATCACACACCACTTGGCACTTGATAGAGTAGAAGCCTTTCCTGTTGAGGTATGCATCCAGCTCTGGGCCTGGTGTTGCATGGATGGCCACATAGGTGCAGTCATTGGCAACAGGTTCATATGGCAGGTGCACCACCTGGCAGAACTGCCACATTGTTGCTGCATGCTCCTCTACAGTGCTCGGAAATATTATAAATTCTTCCTCCAGGAGTTCACACAGTTGCCTGAGCATGGCCTGGTTGAGGTAAAACCAGTAACCAGCTGTTCATCAGTCAGTGTCTCAAAGGAGACTCTTGGTTGGAACCGTCTCTGTGCGGCAGAATGCCTCTACTGGTGATGGATGGGCCCATGGTGTCCTCCTTCCTGCTTTTCCCACAAAGCCTCCCCCAGCATGTACAGCAGTGTGGGGTGGTGTTAGCCATTGTGCTGCCTGATGCAGTTCCACTTTTGGCCTCTGGGCTTTGCCCAGATTAAGACAGCCTTTTTATAGGTTCATGGTTCAAAGTGCCGCACAAAGCGTTTTGTGGAATGGAAAAGCTTTATGATTTGCATTGTGCCAGTGTGCATGGCCACTCCCCTACTGTTTGCACCATGCATAACTTATGTTGTTTCTGTTGTGCAAACCAGTTTGCCCTGGACAATTGTCCTTTTGTGAATTGTGCCTCAGTTCAAAAGCCAGTCAGGCTCCAAGCAAACACTTTGCATGATTTGCAAAGCTTTGTGAATCCTACCCCAAGAATCATGAACTTTCTGCATCTTTATGCAGTTACTGTACACTCACTCTCCCACTACAAAGCCATTTTCATCTTATAGCACTTTGTTATACAGAGGGAATGAAAAGCTCTGTGTAACTTTCAATGTAGTGGAAGAAGAGGGTGTGGTTAAAGCTTGCAATTTATAGTATATTAGCTTAGTATCCAGAAAGTCTGATTTAGTAGCAGTTGAGAATAAATGGAGACAGTTAGTGAGGAAAAATAGACAACATGTAAGATTGATGCATGAGTGCCATTTGAAGGCAAGGTTGTTCGCATGTCATATTATATGAGGAGGATGTTAGAAATATGCTGTGACATGCAGTATCTGAGCAGAATGAGGAGGCATATTTATTTTATTTATTTATTTACTGAAGTCTTGGAATTATAACTTTTGAGCCAGGGGCTTATTTACAAAGGTCCCTCATCATAGAGTGAGGGAACAAGCAACAAATATACAATGTACAATAGACAGGGTGAACAGGTACTGAATTCAATGTGCAAGTAGAAAAAGTTAAAAGTAAGTGCTACCACGTTGCAGTGTATACTAGGCTAAATAATAACATGAAACAAGTTCCAATTGGTTAAAAATGATCATTAAGACTACAAACATTTGACATACAGTAAGGAGCAGTGGGAGAGACAACCTTGTCCATGGCTTCAGGAGGCAAGGCCAGGAGTTGGTGAGTAGGGAATATGGGGAATCAGATGTGGAGTGAAAAGTTAAGCAGCCTGAGTTAAGCTTTGTACTAAGGGGGGTATATTCCAAAGATCCCTGAGATAGGTGCAGGGGTGAGGAGAAGAGACAGCAGGGTAGGAGACAGATGTAGAAATTGGACAGTTAGCCAAGAGAAGGGAACAGAAAGAACAAGGAGGAAGTTACTAAGAGTGGCAGAAAAAGATTAATGTAGGAGAGGAGGGTATGGAAATGCAGGGGTGGGGGAAGTCCAGAGGGGGTAAGGGGGGACAAGGGGGAAGGAGAGCAGCACTAGGGCAATGGTCAAGGGTAGAGAGGGTGGAGGCAGTGGACTTGAGAGTGAGAGCAAGGCTAGGGTTGAGAAGGAGGATTGGGGAGGGAGGTAATAGAAGATGGAAAAAGGGAGGTAGGTATTGTTAAGGATGGAGAGAGCAGGGTAATTAGGTTGGGCAATCACAACTGTTAAGTTTCAAGGAATGCGTTCTAAGTTTAGATTTGAAGGGCCCAAGCCTGGAGACTGCTAGGAGATCTGATGGGAGGTTGTTAAGCCAGTTGGGTTCCCTATACATACAGTACATGTTCATTGGGCCTGGGCAGTTCGGCAGAAAGGGACTAGGAAGGTAAGGTTGGAGGTAGTTCTGGTACAGTGTTAGCTATTATTCCTTAGGAGAAGCATCAGAAGTGGGGGGGGGCACTAGCCGAAGACTAACCTTTTTTGTGAAAAGGCAAATTTGGTAGAAGACTCTGCTCTGCAAATTCATTCAGTTTGCTGCAGTATAAAGGTTGCAGGTGTGTGTGGGCACCTGTCACAAGACAACACATCTTATTAAGGGTAACACTTAGTTTCCTATGTGAAGTGTTAGTGGCAGCACCATAGAAAATGAGCCCAAAGTTAATGATAGAGAGGATGGAGCTAGTGATGGCAAGAAGGAATGCATCTTGGGACATGCTATGCCTATGTCTATAAAGAAGCCCTAGCCTGACACAGACAGTTATCAAAATTGTGTTGATATTTTCCTGATAGGATAGGTGACTATTAAGGGTAATCCCAAGATACTTAAAGTTGTGGACTTGTTCCAGGGATGAGCTGAGATTATTTACAATGAGGAGCTGGGCTCTCTTGTGCTCATATGTGCTCATATAAAGACTAGAATGTACCAGAGGCTTTGAGCAAAAGGTAGCGTATTTTGAACTGAAGCAGAAATAGCAGAGGACTTATAGAACTCTGCTAAGTAAATAATGTCTATGGTAGGCTGAATAATGCTTTATGATTAGCTCAGGCTATGGACCCTGCAATATGAACAGATTTGATAGACCAAATGGCATTCCTCTGCTGGTTTCTTCATATGTTGGTATGTTTTCATGATTGGAGCACTCAGGCAGTAGATACTGAGGCATCTGAGAGGAGTCAGCAGCAGTAGAGGAGGAGGAGGAGGTGGCATCTGAGGGCTTGATTTAGGTAGCAAAATAGGATAAGGCAGCAACAGAGGCTAGGCATCTGTAACAGGCTAATCAAGATGTGTACCACTGTGCTACTGCTTAGGCCAGGTGCTCCATACAAGGCAAATTGTTTAATATGATTGCAGCAAGTATACCTGTCCTGCAAAAACAGGAAAAACATGGGCACACCAAGCTATACTGTTAACATTACAAAAAAGCTATAGTCAATCATATTTCAAGCCAGATGAAATATACTTAAATAAAGCATTTTGTAATATAAATAGTATAGTTTGGTGTGCCCATGTCTGTCTCCTGTTTTGTCAGTAGAGGTGTACATGTTTTACACACTTTGAATGATCCTGTGAATTTTGTTTGATGTTCTGGCTTGTGGCGAGAAAGGTAAAGAACAAGACACATCATTGCTGTAGTTGAGGCCAAGGCCAGTCAATATACCTGGGAAAAGAATAAAAGTTGCTAGAATACTAATCTTCATCAACCCTATGGCCATGCCCTAAAGCCCAAAGAGATGACAATGCCCATGGAGAAAAGAATCCAGTCCGCAGGGCACTGCAAAAGGAAGAGTACAGAGCTGGCAACATCATTGGTCAATGGAGGTGTATGGGGAGAACACCTGTAGAAAGAAAAGCAAATAACATAAGACACATGTCTTGCCATAGCCAACTCCACTCAATGTACCTGCAAAAAGAATAAAAATTGTTAGACTACATACCTTAATCATCTGGATGGTCATGACCTACAGTAGGATGAAAATTCATGACAGTACCTATGGGGAAAAGGACTCCATTGGCAGGGTACCACAGGAGATGGTCGAAGGAAAAGGAGGAGGAGGAGAAATCATTCAGTAGCAGCTGTGTTGGTGTTGCTAGAGGAAGGAGGATTACCTTCTGACACCTGAATGGATGCACCATCATCATTCTTGTCTGGTGGATGGATGTCTTGAAGATTGTGCCATTAAAAGCCATCATTTCTCTTTTTCATTTCCAAGTAATGATTTACTGAGGTGCTACATTTGTATATCTTTTTGGTTTTCAGTTTTATGTTCTGCAGTACTTTTACACATTAAATACAGACTTAAGTGGTGATGTGGTACACACCACACAAAAGCATAGCTCATAAAGGACACTTTGAATTGCTATGATTTTTATCCTCTTGTGCTCAGGTGTGTGCAATCACACAAACAAAATGCTACAGAGTAAAATATGTGAACAATGGCATAGCAGGCAGTTGAGGAACATATTATGAACGTATACTAAGGTTTGTGAAGTACTGTATACTGACTTGTTGATTATTACATGCTGATACATAGTGACAGTAAGATCAAATCACTGAGATTTTGCTGAAATCTCTGCCTCAGCCATACCAAACAAGTAACCACCTCTGAACCCTACACTGAAATATAACCCAACTCCATAATTTATCTGAAAACCTCCAGTCCTATTCCATATAGCACCCAACCTTCCATCCTCCACCAAAGCCCCCACATGTTGAAGGATAGTAGTGCACAGCACTTAAATATTAGAACAGATTGCACTCCTGTGTAGCAACAGTCAGCTCTCTTCAGTATTCAATACATTCAGGACTGATGCGATCCAGGGATTCGGTTAACGCCATTTTGGAGATTTGACTTCAAATAATAAGGCAAAAACTTCAAAAATGAAAGGGGATGAAGTCATTGACCTCCAAATGTAAAACCAAAGACTAGATGACTTTCAAAATTGGAAGCATGGAAGAAATTATGGATTTTTCAGAAAAATGTTGTATTTTACCATTAATGTATTATATTGAAAATTATAATTTGGTCCTTCCTAGAATATTGGCTTCTGATAGTAGGATCCTGGAAGTATTTTGTCTTCCCAAAAATTGGAATGACTTCTAGATTTTGACTCATGGAAGTTTTAGACATCCACTAAAAACAAATTAACTTAACTCCTAATGTGATGTATTTTATAGTGACACCTGATTGGCTGAAAGTCAGCCAAATAGGTGTTACTATATAGCACTTCACATCATTCATTATTTTTTATTTATTTTATTTATTTATGTTTTTGGTAACCAGGTAAGTGCACTGATCCAGAAGAGCATTTTCAGTCATGACCTGGTCCACAAAGTAGCGACACAGTAATGTAGTAGTAGACACAATATATATCTTTGTTATACTGTACAAGCACAAATGGATGGCAAAAAAAGTGACATTGTTTACATATGGTATACAAGCATGGCAAATTAAGGTACCATGAGTAATACAGGAGGTAGTGCAAAAGGAGAGGTAGTTATGCATTTGTATAATTTGACAAGGAGCACTTAAGCCTAACAGACTGATTGGCATCTAGTCTAGGTACCACGCCTGATGACCTGAGAGAGTTTGTGGTAAGCAGAGCCTGGCTCTCAGATGGTGTGCCATGCTCAGACAGTGGGGTAGCATAGGCTGAGTATGTGGAGGGGAGGATAAGATGTACTATGCCCTATAGGTCTAGGAGCATCTTCTGTTATGGCCTGGATGGGGTGCATTGATTTGTTGAGGGGAATTACAGGTAGGCAGTGTGACATAGAATGAGAGCCAAGCAAGCATGTGGGATTCTGCTCTAGGGATAAGGGGACCAGGGTGGGGAAGAGAGAGGAGGGTGATCATACTGGCGATAGCCTATGGTAGAAAATATGGTGGCTTTTGGGCTCCTAGTCTGCCCAGTAAGCATTTACAGGTGGATTATTCCAGTAGCCAGGCATTCAGGTTTGAGTTAAAGGACTCATGGGATGGTGATGTAAAAATGGATGCAGAGAAACAGTTCCAGAGGGAGGGGAGAGAGAGACAGAGAAAGCCTTACTGCCCATGACTGTAGAGACATGGGAAACCTCAAAAGTTTGAATGGAGGAAGTCCTAGTGGCCACTCTATTTATGAGTAGGGGAACATGGGGGACAGCTGGTAACTTCTGAGAGCACTGTCCACCAGGCAGCCTGTAGCATAGTCAAAGTGTGCCTGGAGAGGGAGCCATCCAAGGGGCTGGTAGAGTGAGTGAGCAGTGGAGAGTTAATGAGGGGGCTTTGAGAACAAAGAGACAGATGGCATTATATGTTGTGGTGAGACAGGAATGTTGCTTTATGGACATGTGGGAGTAGATCGGGGAGCAGTACTCTAGGAGTGGGAGAAGGTTGCCTTGCAAGGCAAGCTTTAGGGGAGAGCGGGTGGTTTGCATGGTATGCCGCGCCTAGCTTCTGATTAATCTTACTTGGGGTCTAGGCTGTGTGATTACAGTAGGTGAGCAATGGGTCAAGAGTAACACCGAGACAATTGAAAGAGGTGACCTGCTCGAGTGAAGGGCCTGCAGGTATACATACGATGAGGGAGGAGTTTGATTTGGTGGCTTTATTTAGGAAAGGCTTGGATCCAAAGAGCAAGGCCTTCATATTTTTTCCCATTGACAAGGAGTTTTCTGGATGTGAAGCAGCATACAGATGCAACACAGTTACCAGTGAGAGTGGAGGAGATGGATTCTAGGGACTTGTGGCTGTGGCACAGGACTAGGTTGTCTGCATAGATGAGTGTATTGCAGTTTAGGCTATCTACCAGTAGAGCATTGATAAACATGGAGACGGGGGCCCAAGAATTGATCCCTCAGGAACTCCAGTGCTGGTGGAAAGGGAAGCTGATGCAACTTTGCCTATGAGCATGGACTGGGACCTGTTTGTGAGGTAACTATGAAACCAGGCTGCAAGTCCGGGGGCACTGCCAAATTGTTCAAGATTGGGAAGGAGAAGATGATGGTCAATGAGGTCAAATGCCTTTGACAAATCAACAAAAACTGCACCCGTGGACTTATCCATGTCCATATTTCTGAGGACATGGTTTGAAAAGGCTGCCAGGGCAGAGGAGGTGCTGTGGTGTTTGCAGAAACCATGCTGAAGGGTACTTAGGAGGTTATACTTATTGAGATGTTCAGATAGTTGGGAATGGACTACTTTCTCTAATAGTTTGCTAAGATGTGGTAGCAGGGAGATGGATCTGTAGTTTTCCTGGGCTAGGGGGTCTTCCGCGTTGAAGATGGGAACCACATTTGCATGTTTCCAAGTGTCAGGCACTGTTGAGATAGACAGTGCGAGGTTTAAAATGTGTGTTAGTGGTCTGACAAGGGCTGGGGAGATGATCCTCAGGAAAGCAGGGTATAGCCCATCACTTCCTGGGCTTCTGCTGGAAGGTAGGGTTTTCAGGAGTTTTGTGATGGCCTTAGGGCCAATGGCCCTAAATTAGAAAGGGGGATAGATGCTATAGAATTTGGAGGGGTGGAGGGGCTACCATTTCTGTTTAGGCTGGAGGGGGGGTGAGGAGGTACCTTGCTAAGGTATGGGGTCAGGTCAGTAAACATAGCGTTTAGGAGGTCAGCGATGTCAGCAGGGTCATTGATGGTGCCTGATGGGGATATAAGTTTTGTTATTTGCTTGCTGGTCTTTGGATTTAGCATGGATCCAATTGAGGCCCAGCATCTATGAGGGTTCCCCAGGGTGTTTTTTTGGAGCTCAGTGAAATATTTATTTTTAGTGCCTTTGCTTGCTGCTTACAGGCATTTCACAGCTTCTTGTAGGCATTCCATAGTTGGGGGGGATGAGGACTCTTTGTTTGAATGCTCTCCATTTAGAGTCCCTGACCTTCATTTGTAGTAATAGTTCTTTTGTTACCCAGTGCGTACAGCCACCTCTAACCCTTCTGGTTTTGATAGGAAAATATTGATCCTGTAGTTTCCGAATGGCACTGGTAAAGAGAGTGACAGCAGAGGAGACGTTATCAAGCTGGTATAGGGAGGACCAGCTTTACATAGATACATAGAATTTGTCGGCAAATGAGGACCGCCTGATCCATCTAGTCTGCCCATTTTTCCTACCTTTGCTTACCCTGTAGACTGTAGGTGATCTGCAGCTTTCCCAACATTCCCTGTTTCTAGTTTTCCCATGTGTCTGTCCCATGCATTTTTCAACTCCTTCACCATTTTTGCCCTCACCGCCCATGAGGGGAAGCTATTTCATGCATCCACCAACCTTTCTGTAAAGAAGTACTTCCTCACATTTCCCATGAGTCTGCCTCCTTCCAACTTCAAGTCTCATCCACTAGTTCTGGTGCATCCTCTATTCTGAAAGATGCTACCACCTGCACCTTATTTATCCCTTTAAGGTATTTGAACATCTCTATCATGTCCCCAAACCCCTTCTCCTCATTTCTAGAGAATTCTTACTATGGTCTCTCGGCCTCTCCTCATATGACTTCTAGTGCAGACCCTGTACCATTTTACTAACCCTTCTCTGTACTGCCTCCACCCTGTCTATGTCTTTTCTGAGCTGAGGCCTTTAAAGCTGGACACTGTACTCCAGATGGGGTCTCAACAATGATCTGTACAGTGGCACCACCATTTCCCTTTTTTTGCTGGTGACGTCTCTCTCAATGCATCTAAACATCCCACTGGCCCTTCTTAACACCTTTTCTCACTGTTCAGCCACCTTTAGGTCTTCAGATATAAACAGTCCTAGATCCCTCTCCTGTTTGATGACTGACAGTACCTCCCTCTCATTGAGTAGTCATCCCTCGGGTTTCTGTGCTACAAGTGCATAATGTTATACTTTCTTGCATTGCATGTCAGCTGTCATATTTTTGACCATTCTTTCAGCTTGCCCAGGTCCCTTCTCATTTTTTCACCACCACCAGGCCCTATTACAGATTTTTGAGACATCTGCAAAAAGGCACACCTTACCCTTCAGTCCCTCCATTACATCACTTACAAAGACATTAAAGAGCACTGGGCCTATCCATGATTCCTGAGGCCCCCTGCTGGTCACCTCCTTCTCTGCAGACTGAACTCCATTCACTACCACCCTTTGTGTTCTACCAATCAACCAATTTCTAATCCAGTTTACCACTTCTGATCTGACTCCCAGGTTGTTCAATTTGTTTATTAGCCTTTTATGTGGGATGGTATCAAAAGCTTTACTAAAATCCAAGTAAGCTAAGTCAAGCCCCCTTCCTTGATCTATCTCTCCTGTCACCCAGTCGAAGAATTCTATTAGGTTTGCTTGGCAAGACCTGCTTGCTGTGAAACCATGCTGTCTTGGATTTTAACATCATGCTCTATGATTATATTTATTAATGGATCCTGTGCAGCACTCTTATCCCCTCGATGGGGTTCTATAAAAATAAAATTGTCTTTCCTTGTCTTGTTGATTCCCACTCCTACATCTCATGATCGCAGATCTCATTGACTCCCACTAGCACTGGCAGCACAAAGGGTTACTAGTCCCAGCAGCAGCTCAAGGACTGTTGTGACACACACAGCACCTGCAGATGTCTTCCTCTTTCGATCATGTGTAACTGTTACTCACATGGTGGCATTATTAGTTAACCAGGACTCAGGCACTGCCCCATTGGCTAGTGATGGAATAACTGACTAGCTGACTACTTGATCTCAAGTCTAAATCTCACATCATTTAGTCAATTGACTACAACTTTCACTGCCAGCAGGCAATGACAGTGCAAAACTCAATGACTAAAAACAAAAAAAGGAAAAAATGTAGAAAACAGAAACATTACCATACTTGGATTGTAAAATATTGTGAAGAACAATGTAATGCCGCATCTTAGTTTTTTTTTTGATGCATACATGTTTTGCTGGGATAATTATATAATTTTTAATCTTTGGGGTCAGGGACATTATAGTAATTTACATACAGGAAAAGCAAAGACAATCGGGGGGGCATACACCATGAGCTCATCAATAGATATAAACTATTACTGTTGCATAGCACTAGGATATGGTGATCTTACTGATTCACAACACCACAAACACCTCATCCCTAAGCAGTGGTAACCAACACCACTTTCCATAAGTAAACTGTACTAATATTTATTCATTGCTGATGTTTAGGTTTTATTTTTTTCACTTCCCCCTTTTGTTGTCTTCCTTACCCTATGTCAATTACTGCATTTGGAGCTGAAGTTGTTCAGCCAAACTACTGAAGCTAAATCCAACTTATTTTCCACATCTTGAAGCTGAACTAAAGCTGACAATGGCCCATTTCTCTCACTCTTACAACAGATTCTGTAGATATTGCATTATATATTGGTCACTGTCTAATTTTTCATCTCTAAATAAAAGAATATTGAAATGTCTCACTACCATTGTCTTTACCATTTTCATCCTGCACATTTATAGTAGTATAATATATGGATTGCATAACAATACTACCAAAAATGATACATTTTTTTCACTGTAATATCACCAATGTAATCCATTGATAATATTATGAGATCCCATAATACTATCGTTCCACATTCATCTATGGTATTATGAGATCCCGAAAAATTATCGATGTACCTCCCAACATGGTGCCATAAGAGTCCTGCTTCCATGAGCTTTGCACACACTCTGAACAGCTGCACATGAGCTGACTTTTACTGTAACTGTCATGTATAGTAGAAGCTGCTTGTTGCCACACCTGTTAGAACCAGATCTCCAAAAATGTATTTATTTTATTTTTTATTTATTTATTTCACATTTTGGATTAATACCTTTGAGCACAGAGGTTCTTTTACAAAGGCTCTAAGTTGAGGTGAGTACAAGGCAACAAATCAAGAGGTAATGGAAATAAAAAAAAAAAACATAGAACATAGTAAAAAATAACCAAACACAATCAGCATTACATACACTAATTTAGGTACAAAAAACTTTGTTACTAATTGCAATATGTGTATGTACAGTCAATTAGACATTGACTTCACAGCGCAGTGGGGATTACTAACAAATGATTGAGAAACAGCCAGGAAAATAGTCATGCCTTGGCTATGGTACTTACCCGGTAAACAAAAAAATTAAATTAAAAAACAAGCTTTAATAGACAGGAGTAAAGGTGAGGAGGGCGAAAGGGAAAAAAAGGGGGTAGGAGTGGTGGGTCAGTTGGTTGGAAGAAATGTATGGAAGGGAAAGATAAGAGAGAGGCAGTCAAGGGTGAGGGTAAGAAGAGACGGCAGATATAGCTGAGGGGTGAGGGTCATACCTAAGGGCAGGGAGAGGCTGTGTGGAGGGGGGGCATCATGCTATGAGATGGGTAAGGACAGTTTTAGAAGGACAGGCAAGTTAAAGTTGGGGTAGCAGCCAGGAGCAGGCCTTGTCCAGACAGAGGGGGAGGAGGTGGGGGTGTGTGACCTAGGAGGAGACAGAGGGGGAACGGTGGCTTTAATTGTGTATGCTGAAGCAAGAAGACTGGAGTGAGAGAGTGGTGGGTGGGGACAGTGAGGAAAGAAAGCAGGGACAACTAGCCCTGGTCGACATGTGTCATAGAAAACAATTTATGAGGGACAGTCACATGATACATAGATACATAGACAGTGTCGGCAGATAAGGGCCTATGGCCCACCTAGTCTGCCCATTATACATGTCATCTCTTGTGTCAGTAGGTGGCAAAGGTCATTTTTAAATATGCTGATTTTTCTGTTCTCTAGCAGTGTGGTCATGAGGTCATTGAGCCATTGTGGTCCCCTAACAGAGAGGGCTCACTGAGCAAAGAAAGTGCACCTAAAAGGTATCTGTAGTGCACCCTTTGTTGATCTCCTTTTTGTTTTGGTAGATTTTACTCACTGGAATAAGTTAGCCATTGAGACTGATTTCTGTCCAAAGAGGGATTTTGTCCTCAATAGGCAAGCCTGGTACTTTTTAAAATGTCTCTTTTATTTATTTTTTTTACACCTTACTCCATTTGCTGGGCCATCCACCCAGACACGGACCCCTCGGCTGTGGCATCCCCACATGAGCCACTCTCCTGGGACCCCCTGGATTGCCCCCCAGGGTGAAGACATGGCACCTGGCCCTAAGGTGCCACAAACAACAGGATAGGGTGGGAGTTGGCATGGGGAGCTGATTGCAGCTGAGGGGTGGGCATCATGTAGACAGTGGAGGCAGGCTTGGTTTTTCCCCTGTAGGTGAGGGGCAGGAACATGCAATGACACCAGTGTCCATCCCGCCCCCTTGAATCCTTGCTGACACCAATTGCTGTGGCACTCCTGGCCTCTTCCAGGGGTGTCCCATGCTCCAATGACATCCTGCACCCTTCCCCTGGAGAAGGAGAGCAGTCGTGGGATGCTCAATCCTTCTCCCCCTAGCCGGCCGATGACCTGAGTCCATTCCCAAACCCAGGTCACCTGCACCACAAGTGGAAATCCAACTGCTGCACCAGTGGGCTGGCCTAGGCAAGCCTGGTACTTGATTCATTGCTATGATGGGAGCAAACTAGTCTTGCTGTATCGGAGACAGGTGTGTGTGTAGCGGTCCACATCAAAGACTAGTCTACATGCCTTGTTGAGTAATTTCCTGATTCTTTTTATTGCCAAGTCAGTAGACACACTATAGATAACAAGCCCATAGTCTATCGTGGTCAAGATCGAGCTTCTTGTGACTAGCTTCAGAGCCTCTGGGATCATCGACTGCATGTGTATATAAAGAATGTATATAGAGAATGCTGAGAGTTGAATTCACTGTTTTGACAATGCGATCGATGTGACCAGCAAATGAGAGGGAATCGTGAAGGTAAATACCCAGATACTTGAAAGAGCAAACTACTTCTAGTGCTGTATCTGCACCACTTGTGATGTGCAGAGTGCCATCAGACTTGAATGGAGCAATGATGTCACACACCTTGTTAAAAATTGATCGAAAGAACTCTAGGGCCTGGTTAGCATCCGCTACATGGTCTAATGGTGACCAGTCTGTCTGTTTGAGGTATTGCTTTAAGTTAGTTAGCTGCCCTTTTTTTTAATGCCCTGTGTCATGAATGCTGAGGGTGGCTTTTTTGGAATTTGTTTGACCATATGAAGGATAGTGATGAGTGATCACTTTTGATGTCCAGGAGCACTGAGATGCTGGATATGCACTCTGGGCAAGTTGTGAGTAACCAGTCAATAAGTGTTGAGGTACCTGTTCGGTAGTCTGTCCTAGTTGCTTCAGTTTTCAGCTGCGTAAGGTAAAGGCTCGCTATTAGATCTTTGGTTCTGACAGTGTCCTGTGCAAGCCAATTTGAGTTAAAAGTCCTCTGCGATTATATGCTCCCAGTTGTGTTGGCATTGCTTAAAGAATCCACTGAATTGATTGATGCCTTTCCCTAGGTCACTAGAGGGTAAGTAGACAGTTGTAAAAAAGATTTTTAGAGTGTCTCCCAATTGTGAGCTTCAGTGATAGAATTTGAGCCTCCTTAGCTGATAGGCTATTTGGCATTATTTGGCCTTTAAGATTCATACATAGGTAAATGAGGCAACCCCCCCCCCCACACAGACACACATTTGGTCAGCCTTTCAAACTGAAAGATGTCATAGCCATCCATGGCTATAGAAGAATCTGGTATCTTACGAGATAGCCACAATTCAGTGATTGAAATAATGTCTGGATTGTGCTGTGCCACCCATGCCTGAAACTGTGTGAATTTAGGCAGCAGTCTTCCGATATTAATGGATACAAATTTTAAATTCCCCAGTGCTTCACTTTGCACTGTTTCAGGTGGACCAGGGTTAGGGCGCACGTTTCCTGATAAAAGCAGAAGGATGATTAATAACCTTCTTAGGGTGTGTTTCCCAGTAAAACTTGATACTGCTTGTATATGCACACCTGGAGAGTCTACAAGAGTTTGAGCTAACAGTCCAATAGCAAGTTCTTATTAATTCAACAATAGCTGCTGGAGCAGTGGTGAATAGGCTACATTCTTATGCCAGTTGTATACAAGAAGGTTGGGTCTTAGGTGTATAGTCTGAGACCATGGTAACCCTCTGTGGGTTGCCTAACAAGACAGGTCAGTGAGTGCATCCATACTGGTAGAGGAGAATGTCCTGTATCGACCGCTATGCAGGTGGTTAGGATGGAAAGAAAAAAATGGCTTTGGTGGTAGGCCATTCCCCAAAGAGTAGTCATGTTTGGTTGGAGTGCATTCGGTAATGACAGAGACACAGCTCAGTGATCCACGAAGGTGTACTTTCTCTATTTAGCAAGGATGCACTATAAACTTTCCCTTATTGAGCAACAAGCTCAATGGTCTGAGAAGACATAGACTTACTCCTTTATGCTACGGAGGAGTCTTGGGTAGACATAAACTTTCCTTTTAGTCTAATTGGGAAAAGTAATTTCCTTTTTAAGAGAGGTATGTGCCATCGAGGAGGGAATGGAGTTGGGCATAAATTAAGTTGGGAAAGTAAACTCTCCCTAATAAACAAGGATGCACTTAACACTTTCCCTACTGAGCAAAAACACAGTGGTCTGTTGTAGGACTACACTTTCCCCTTTAAGCTAAGGTGGTGTCTGGTGTAGACATAGGCTTACCCTACTAGACAGAGATGAGAAGACACATTTCCTTTTAAGGAACGTATGTGCCTTCGAGTAGAGGGTGGAAGAGGGCATGCATTAAGTAGACATAAGCTTACCCTATTAGGAAGGAATGAAAAGGCACTTTCCCTTTTAAGGATGGAGTGTGTCTTCAAGGAGGGAAAAGAAGTGGGCGTGTATTCAGTGGGGTGAGTTGGATTTAAAAAGTATCCGGGCAGGGGAGGGTGAGTGGGTGAAAATTCTCCCCTATAAGTTGCTCGAGTAGCAGTAAAGCTAGGGTGCCAAGAAATACTTGATTCTGCTTAAAAAAAGATGTGCATCCAATCATGGGCAAGCCGTGGGTACTAGCCACTAACGGGAAGTTTAGTCCAAGGGGCTGCTACCAATAGAAGCACTGGCTTTTGATCCTGGCTGATGGTAGAGGCAGAGGAGTGTACCTGGGTTCCCTTTCAGCCAGTGGGCAGGAGAGATCCATCAGTGCAGAGCAGGGAAGCTCAGGCATGGTTCTCTGTTGGCCGGCCTGGCAGGAAAGCTGATGCGATGTAAGAGCTGGGAAGCCCGGTCAGGAAGAGAGAAGCTGTGTCAGTTATACAGCACAATCCAATAAAGCAGGCTAGGAGCTAAATTGGGGGCTGGGGAGGTGAGCACAGAAGCATTCATAGGATAGAGAGCTGTTTCAGAGACTAAATTGGGAGGCGGGGAGGTTAGCAAGGAGACTTTTACAGAGAAAAGAGCAGTTAAGGGGCTAAATGGAGGGTGTGGAGAAGTAGACAAAAGAAAATTCAGGGCAGTTAAGTGGTAGAGTGGTGGGAAGGCAGGGAAGGTAACAACTATTGGTGAAGTCGGCAGCCTGGCGCCAACAAAAATATGCCCAAATTAAGTTTTTACACTTAGGAGCAGAGGGGAGAAAGAGATGGGGCTGTAGTGGATTCAAAAGTAGGTGAAAAAAAGCGTAGATGCAGTGAGGAAGAATTAGTTACATTTAGTTACAGGGACTTAGTGGTAGATACAATGGAGCAAATACAGGTACACAGTGGGGGTGGTAATTCTGAGGTGGTGTAAGCAGTGGGATTAGGCGCAAGTCTGGTACAGAGAGGTGGCATGTGTGTAGGGCAAGAGAATGAGGAAATATCAAAATAGGAAAACAGATTTACAGAAGACAAAACAGTGGCACAGTAAGAAATTGCATTGCAGTTCAAAATGTTTCCCCCTTATAACCACTAGCATCAGGTGCTTTATACATTATAACACTGTGAACATGTGGGATAATAACTGACACAACAAAGCAGGAATCAAGTGCATAAAAAATGCACAAATGCGTTTGTCAATTTGTTTTCAGAAAAATACAAATATTTACAGAAATAAAAGAAAAGGCAAATAATTAGCCCTGCATAAAGAAATTCAGACCTCTGCTTCCTTCAGCAGAGTCTGCAGCTTTGCTTCAGCCCAGATAGTTCAATGAATACTTTTCTCAAGTAACCTGTGTGAAATCAGTACACACACACACACACACCAACTCTAGGTCTTACCTTACTCACTGTCAGCACTAGACTTGACTATCTAACATTCCCCTAGTGATGAGCCTTTTTTTATAGCTGCTTGTGATTACATCACATAATTGGGGTCCATAGAGCATGGCAACACATAATTTGGGAGTTTTCACAGGCTGTGACATTACATAATTGGAGAGTTTCCATAGGCCATGACATTACATAATTGGGCAGTTTCCATAAGCCGAGACATCACAGGCTTCAAAACATGCAAATAGGGCCAATTTCTTTTATTTATTTGCTCCACTAGCCCACAAATTATAATATTTCATATGCAGCCCTCAATCACAACATCTCTGGGGCTGCTTCTGTACAGGGAACACTTTATTCGAGACACTACAGGGCTCTTGCTTATTACAATTCTAAGTTACATCCTGCGACTAGCATCAGCATTGGCACCGAAGTCTGTTCCAACAGTAGCTGCTAGAGTTCGAGACCATAACAAGCAGCCATAAGCAAACTATATTTGGGGCACCAGTTTTAACAGTAAAGCCAGACTTGCGCTATTTCCTATCTCTGCAATCGGGAGCATAATGCTGTGTGCATAAAGAGGGGGTAAAGAGAATAAGGGACAGCAAAGAGTTTTTGGAGATTGTCAGGTTGGCTACCCTGACAAGAATTTAAAGAAAAGGCAGAACAAATAAGAGGAAAGGAAAGAGTGAAAGGAAAAGGGGGGGCCGGGATTGCACATATTCATATTTACGACAGGGCATTATCCACATAACAGGGGGCTCCCTGTTACACACACCCCTCATCAAGAGACAACAGTATTACTGTTGTCAGAAAACCTCCATGAACCCTAGGAGGGTTGGAGCTTCTGCCCACCCAATCTCAGAATCTCCACCTCAGGGACCCTTATAAACTGAATCGGTATCTATAATCAATAATCAGCCATACCTAAACATATCTCTGATACTGATCTATTCTCTGAGATGTAATATCAAGGGTTTAATACAAACCCCTGTCTCGTATATCATATGTAAAACATTTCAACATTGTCACAGAAAGAAAAACACATCATATCAACACATTTCCTCAAGTTTCATCATCATGGGCCCCATAACGAGACAATAAATCAGCATTCTAGTGTTTCAACCCTGATCTGTACTGAATGGTAAAGTGGTAAAGCTGTAAAGCCAAATGCCACTGCATTATCCGGGCATTCTTTTCTTTCATCTGTTGGAGCCAGCACAGAGGGTTATGATAAGTGAGAACCTTAAGCTCTGCAACCCACAGATAATATTTCAAGGCCTCTATCACCCAGTTTAATGCTAAGCATTCCTTCTCCACTGTTGAATACTTCCTCTCCCTCTCATGAAGTTTGCAGCTGATATATATGACTGGGTGCTCCTCACCTTTCCTTGTCTGAGAAATGACTGCACCAATGCCAGTACCAGAGGCATCAGTGTGAACTTCAAATAGGAGAGAAAAATCAGGACTGATCAAGACAGGGGATGAACATAGGTTCGCTTTAATGTTCTGAAAGGCCTGATTACATTCCTTGGCCCATAGCACCTTATTGGGAAATTTGTTTTTGGTCAGATCTGTCAGTGGGGTTGCTATGGTGGCAAAATCAGGTATAAATTGATGATAATAACTAGCTAGTCCCAAAAAGTAACATAAGTGTTTCTTTGCAGGAGGATGGGACTGTTAGTTACTGCCTCAATTTTGCTGATGTCTGGTTTGACTGTACCTTCCCCAATGATGAACCCTAAGTATTTGGTCTCAGTCCTGGCAATGGAGCATTTGGTAGGATTTATGGTCAGTCTGGAGTCTTGAATGGACTAAATGACTGTACTAAGATGTAATAGGTGCGTCTGTCAATCAGGGCTGAAGATGACAACATTATCATTACTGTGTATGGGCATGCAATGCTTGATCCATATAGCATTGGAAGGTTCCAGGGGCACCATGCAGTCCAAAAGACATTGTGGTGAACTGGTAAAGGTCTATTGGGGTGCTGAAGGCAGTCAGTTCCTATGTATGGAAAGAGAGTGGAATTTTCCAGTAGCCTCTTGTTAAGACGAGGGTGCTTATGTATTTGTCATTCTCTATTTTGTCTAGTAAGTCATCTACACAGGGCATGGGGTACCCATCAAAGGTGGACACATCATTAATCTTCCTGAAATCCAAGCAAAGCTGGATACCCCCTCCTTTTTGGGCACTACTACCACCGGTGAGGACCAAACACTTCATGATGGTACTATAACTCCTAGGTGCTCCCATTTTCCTCACCTCATCAATGACTTTCTGTCTGACTCTCTCAGGCAGCAGATAGGGCTTCTGGTGTATGGGTCTCATTTGCATGACCTTTATGGTGTGCACTACCCATTTTGCTCTCCCTGGGGTGTTAGTAAAGGTCTTCCCATAATATCCTAGTAGTTGGTCAATCTCCTGTCTCTGGGCTGTATCCAACCCAGGATTTATTTGAACCCTCACCACTTTTGTGCCTTTATCCAATCTCTCATAGGCTACTTCAAGCTCTGTGCTCTCTTGCTCAGGGTATATGAAAATACTGGGTACTGGGTCTTGCCTATCAAACCATTTGCTCAACAGGTTGGCAGGGTACATATTTATTTAGGACCTTTTTCCTGGCATTTTAGTTTCATAATTTATCTTCCCAGTTTGGCTATTAATTACAAATGGACTTTGCTATTTCATTAATAACTTGTTTTCAGTAGATGACAATAACAGTACTTCATCCCCTGGATGGTACATTTTACTTTTCAGTCCTTCATCATACCATTCCTTCTGTTCTGCCTGTCTATGAACAACATGCTGGTGTGCTAGAGTAACAAATTTCACCAATTTCTTCCTATGACTGGTCATATTGTCTACAATATTTGTATGGCAGACATCCATCCATTCTTCCCAATGTTCCTGCACCACATCTAAAGGACCTCTGTGGTTTCTTCCATATAAGAGGGTAAAGAGTGATGACCCTGTAATGGCTTAGGGCACCTCTGGTATGCGAACAAGAGATAGGGTAGATATTTGTCCCAATCCTGCCCTTCTGCTTGTACATACTTCTGGAGCATATGTTTTAGAGTCTTATGAAAATGCTCCACCAAACCATCAGTCTGGGGGTAGTAGGGAGTTGTTTTCACTGTAGTTACCCCTAACAATCTGTAGAACTCCTTGAGGAGTACTGAGGTAAAGTTGGTACCTCTGTCTGTGAGAATGACCTGAGGACTATCCAATTGACTAAAACTTTTAACCAGCTCCTCGGCAATCTGAGAGGATGTCACAGTCTGAAGGGGTATTGCCTCATGATACCTGGTCGCATAATCACAAATACCAAAAAATACTAGTTACCATTTGAACTTTTTATTAGGGGAGCTACCACATCCATAGCTATTCTCTCAAATGGTGACATTACTGTGGGTATTGGTTGTAGAGGCACCTTATCCCCTTTTTCACCTTTGGCTACCAACTAGCACTTTGGACAAATGTGACAATACTCAGCCACATTCTCATGTATCTCTGGCCAGAAGAACCAATTAGTCAATCTGCCTAATGTCCTATCTCATCCTTCATGGCCATCCATAGGGATATCATGGGCTAGGTACATCAGTCTATCCCTATATTTCTGGGGTACCATCATCTGTCTTATACATTCCCCCATAGTGGGGTTAGCACACATTTGATATAAAACATAGTTTGTTATGACATACTGTGGCTGCCCTTCAGGGCCAGCCTTAAGGATCGGTGACCTAGGCAGCCACCTAGGGCGCTATTCAATTGGAGGCGCCATCAATCCATCAGATAATTTTTTTTTACATTTTATTTTTTTCCCTGATTGAGCTGGAGAGAAAAGAAGTACATCAAATCTTGTGTTTCTTTTGGAGGTGAGGAGGGTGAGAGTGACATTCAAACAAACTCTGACAGTGCCTGGAAATGAGTGAGGAAGCAATAAAAGAAATTCCCTGGCAAGTGTTTTACTACTCTCTTTGTTGTTCCTCCACTTCCCCCCAGGGTGCCAGCACCGCAGTAGACAGTTAATTGAGCACCATTGACACCAGGTCAGGTCAACAAAGATGTGAATGTGCCAGTGGAGACGTGGAGAGTACACACATTAACACCTGGCAGTAACAGCCCATATTTCCCCTATCACGCCTTCACCCAGTGGGTCTGTTCACTGAAGACACTCAAGAGACATGCCACAAAGGTGTGATAGAGGGGTCTGCACCAATTGCTTTAGGGTCAAGAGTCATGACCTGTAGCTAATTGGCCAGCAGTATGTTGGAGGGTGGTTGTCAGCACTCCAGTGCAGCGTGGGGGTCTTGAAATAGGCACAGACATAGGCACATCTTCACCGTGGTGACTAGTTGTTTCAACTCAAGGTTGGTTGCTTCTGTTTGTTTTGTTCAGTTTAGTTGCAGTTCAGAATAGATTCAGCCACTCGGGAGCTTGCCTTCATTCATGGACACCCACCCAATGATACTCTCATTGATTAATCCTGTCCTGCTGTCCTCAACCTGTGAATGCAATGGAAGTGTCGAGTGAACAGAGGAAACCACTAAAGGAGCTGATCACCATGATGCTTAGCCAGTCACCACTCACAGGAGATTTTCCCATTTTGACCGGAGACCCAAGAGAGGTTGTGCTGCTACAGACAGGGTAAGTGCTGCCATTCATTTCATCAGCCCCCCTGACCCCCTGCTGCTTTGTGTCAGTGAGTGAGTGTGTTAGAGTCTGAGACTGAAACCCAAACCCAGACCGGACCTGACCTATTAACTCCCAAGTCCCGCCAGGTCCCATGAACCAGGAGGAACCTGACCCATCCCATGGTCCCAGTGAGGTGTCAAAGGTGCAGGAGTGAACCCAGTGCCAGAAAAAAATTAGGTGGGTGAAGACTGCTGTGGGAGATGGTGCAAAAAGGCATCCGATGTGAAGGAACTGGACTGTCAGAGTTTTGTAAGTAAAGAGAGAGGGTTGGATTCTACCAGTCAACCCCTGGGCACATCAATACATTTTTAAGTGGGCAGCAAGAAGTATTTTCCCCAGAAATATGTAAAAGATTCAACTAGTCTCTGAGTACGCTGAAATGGCTGTTGCTTTCTGACCCAAGGGGGTTGCCAATGCTACTTTACAGCACAGCTGGGGATCTGCAGTTGGAGCTCTCCCCTCACCATTTGTGAGAGAGAGAGTTCATTTTACAATGTGGTATTTTAACTTAGGAGACCATGACAATATACAAAAGTAGGATTGTACTCTGAGGGGGGGAAAATGGATAGCCGGGAATATTTGTTCAAAATCTTGATAGTTGGGGATTGTGAAGTCAGGAAAACCTCTGTGGTTCAGTGCTACACCAAAAACTACTTCAGCCAGCACTATAAAGCAGTGATGGGAGGTAAATGCATGAGGCTGCAATCTCACTGGAGTTTTATTTAATAACTAATTTATTGATCTGCACAAGCAAGGATTCATTCTAGATGTTTTTGCCAAATTAAGTTTGTTACCTCAGAATATTGGTGCTGCCTATTCCACCACTAGAAATTAGTCCTAGCTGCACACTGGCCTTGCAATTAGCCAGTTGCTGCCAAGCAATTGAGTTTGGCATCAAAAAGGGGGCAGATTAAGGCCATGTCATTTTAAGGGGTCCACACATTTGTAGTTGGGGCCAGAGAGAAGAATCCTTTGTTTGTTGAAATGGGGAAACAAAAGGGTGGGCGTCTGAACCCAAAACCCCCTTTCTGGATCTGCTACTGCAAAAGTCTGATTTGGCTGTGAGTGGTTGAAACAATTAGCTAAGAAAGTAAACAATTTCAAACTCTAGAGTGAACTCTGACTGATGTAGTCTCCAATTAACTTTGTGTGGCCTTCTGAGAGCTTGACATTTGCAGGCTTAACATTTATGTAAATCACTTTATTTTTTTGCAATACTTGACAGGCTTGTGAGCTTGTAATTCATAAACTGTGCTTCCTAACATTTTGTTTTGTTTTGTTAACACCTCTACTGTAATGGCTTTGTTTGAGATCTTTACATAGTTCTAGGATTGGCTTTGAACATTTGACTGAAAAGGCAGAGTTTCTACTTCTCTCAAATACCTGGTTATAGTAAACAACTAAATAGTGCTCGGCATGGGTGAGCTGGTAGGGGGAACCATGGGGAGGGGTAGGACTGACCGACATGGTCAGTGTTGTCAGGAGTTCTAAACCTCACTCTCAGGTTCTTGGCAATATTGGGAATGCAAGTAATCACAGACATGTTGCATTAGAGTACTAAACTTATTTATTACTACCAAAAGGATAAAATCACAGTTGCCTTAAGCAGTTCTTACCAATACGAACCGGGAGCCAGTGCTAAGCATTCCCTATACCTCGAGGTTTCTTTGTGTCTCTTGGGATCTCCAAGGTATAAGAATTATTGTCTCACATTATATACCTATGATAATTATTATGGTTACTGTAAGATAGAAACATTTCTAGTTACAGAGATGAGCCCTATTGGCTAAATTAGAGGAGGCTCCATGGTCCAAGATAACATTATACAATTTTGTAGTAGTCATCAGTTTGTGAAACAAAAGAGTACTTATACAGAGTCTTACATAACTCAGTGTAGTGGTACAAATCACTGAAAGGTGGCTATGCTGACTTATATATCATAATTATTTCAAGGACACAGGTGTCTTAACATCATAAGTAAGAAATACACAGAAAATACATAGAAGAATATATATGTATTAGCAAGCAGAGTGTATTACAATAACATGTGTACATATCCTGACATCTACTCTTATATGGTAGATGCCCTTAACCCTATATGTTAGTACAACATATACCAAAACACTAGCTGTCTACGGTGTACCTCTGAGGGTACCAATAAGGGTGCAGGGACCTCATGTAACACTCCCCCCCCTTGTTGCCTCCAAGGGGAACACAGGCAAATCCAGTGAAAGGTCAGGGAGCAGTGGCCATTTACAAATCTAACGCTTGAGCTTTGTAAAGGAACTCGAGCTGCTCATGGTGTTGGCACAGTGTGCACCGTAGGCAGCAATGCATAATAATCAAGAAAAATATAAAAAATGCCTGTATAATTAGAAAACCTTTAAAAGTAATTTCTAACCAGGTGTTAGTTAATGCATCATTCTGATAGATAGATAGATAGATAGATAGATAGATAGATAGATAGATAGATAGATAGATAGATAGATAGATAAAACTTTTATAGTTTTGACAGAAAAATAACTTTTAGGACCAAAAGAGGCCCTGTTTATCAAAGTTGTCCTGTTTTAAAATACAGTTTCAAAAGACACAAAGCATCATATAATAAAGTATATTACAGGAACGATCTTACAAATATCACAAACATAATTTCACAGCATCACATCACCATCATTAATTAATGAAAGGATAGCTTCATTGGCCTTGGTCAAATTATTGCTGATGTGGATGAGGTGGATATCTTTCCTGTCTAAAAGTGATTTTAATGTAAGTGTAAGTGGATCTATGTGTACATTAAAATATGGTAAATATTCAGAAAGTGTGAGCAGATAATCGGGGTTACCATCAATGATGTCTGTATCGATAAGGGGGATGGGGTTATAACAGTATGTCCAATAACAGTTTTCTGGTGTGGGACAAAACAAAAATTGGGGGTATTAATTACACATGTTTCAGATCCATAAGTACAGCTTTTGAAATGAGTACCCATGCAATACTTTCCATCGGAATTATACTGAGATCTAACAGTGGGGAGTCTCCACTTTTGCAACAGTACCAGGCAGGTGTAGGTCATCTTGGAAATCTTGGTTGACAGGCAATGAACCTCCTCATGATAAGATTGGTAGAGTTTATCCAGAGCCAATGCTGAGTCTGGGAAATCTGTGCCATTTGTGCTGATGTCATCATCCATGGAAAAGGTCCAATCAATACTATCTGGAGAATAACCACATACAGGTTGAATAACATCAAATACATCACATCGACACAAGTAAATATATTGTCTCTTCGCACAGCAGTCTGTGTGTGGAGTGGCCCAGGCATCCAGGAAAGGATGAAAAACCAGTAGAGGAGGTAGATCCAGGCGTTCTCTGTAGATGTCTTCATCAAGGTGCCCAATGGAGTTTACCAGTGCCAGCTTGTTGAACAAAGCTGTAGTGGGATCAAAGTGTGGTAAAGAGACAGTAAAAGAAACAAACATAGTATCTTTTATAGAACATTTCTTAGAAGTAAAACAAGGACCAGTATTAGGGTGTCTGGTTACAAAACCCAGGTTTCTAGCTGTAGAGAGAGGAATAGTTAGAGATTGTTGCATACACATAGCAATACAGTCAAGGGTTTTACATTGTGGACAATACCATTTGGAAATGCATCTGTCATGTATGATATCAGGGATTCTTCCAGATTCTAGATCACGGAAGAGATTGTTGATGGTAGTGATAATGTATGAGCCATAGGCAGAGCAGAGAATTTCTCTAGCAATGTATTGTTTATCTGAGTCTTTGTTATTCTGTGCAATAAGTGCATTAATCTTCTCTTTAGAGTCTGTAAATGCCTTAGCAAAGTTGTGCATATTGTATACAGTATATCTTTCTTACTGACTAAGGCCATCCACACCATGCAATAATGGGGATAGTATATTATTTACCAAACCAGTCTGAAATTTGACAGAATGAGACTTGATAGCAGCAATGTCTGCCTTATCCAAATAGACATGGCTGTACAAAAGAGACCTGTGACAGTACCTGTTGCACCATTGACATCAGAACTGTCAACTTCATGTGTATTACGTTTATGACTTTGATCATCAGGATTGGGTTTTCTCCTGAAGTTGCCTCTATGTTCAGTAGTATGGACCCCTGCAAGAGGGCCTTGAGCAGGAATCTGAAATGCAGCTAAACTATCAAGCAATAATGTACTAGAAATTGCTGACGTATTAGTATTGTGAGACATACCAAATTCTGTCATATTCCAGTAAATAAGATTAAACAACACAGGTATATGCATACATTGTAAATTGTTAATTAATGAACCAGGGAGGGCAGTAGCTGTTAGACCACTGTGAGGACCAGTGGTGTGCTTTGGACATTCCAAAAGCTGTTTATCAGTGGGTGATAGCACAGAGAGGTACATGGCAGCAGAGGCCATGTTGTGTACAGCACAAAATTTGCAAGCAGAATCCTTTGACAAAGAATTACAATATGAAGGATCCATTAAGGCAGTAATATTGTATAAACCAGAATGCCTAAGAGCAGTTTGCAGCAAGGACAGAGAACCATTTGGGGATAATTTAGCATTAGGCCAGCCCTGGAAAGTTCCTTTGGAGAGTTTGGCCACAGGGAGAATTTGTCCTTGCGATGTGGTTTGCTACTCAATTTGTAGGGTAGATTGATTAGGAGTGACAACTGAGGCAGTGAGGTAAGAATTGGAGCCTTCCTGGACAGTAATCAGACCATTGGGTATTTTGATGGATACTCCCTCTGAAGGAGATGCTGGATGATAAAGGTGTGGTAGGAGGTTTTGTACCATGCCTTGGATGCAGGGGATAACTCCTGAGATGAGGAGATAAAGGAACAAGATAGCCATCTTGTCAGTGTATCTGAAAAGCAAAATCAAACATTAGTAAGTCAGTACTATTCCGCCCAATGGGGTGAGGAAAAGTAATTAAGCTCCTTTTTGCAGTTTCAGTTGGTTTGCATGTACCCATTTGTCAGTCAGTTTATTATTTTGCAGGAGTCTAATTTGATAGACTGCCGGACTGAGCTTGTTGACAATGGGATATGGGCCTTCCCATTTATTGGAGAAGGAATGTGTGGGATGTGCAAATTGGAGGACCATTACCTGATCTCCAACCTGCCAATCCACTTCTTGTGCATGCTTGTCAAACTGTATTTTGGATTGTTGCTGGGCCTTACCCATGTAGTTAGCAGCATACAAGTGTGTGTGTATATAAGGTCTTTTCTGAGTTTTTCCACATATTGATCTACAGACACACGGTCTGCAGTGGGAGTGTGCAGGTTAAACAACAGATGTTCAGGTAATCTCATCTGTCTTCCAGTCATCACCTCAAGGGGGTGTGAGTTGGGTAGTGGTTGAGGGTGTGTCCCTAAATGCCATAAGGAGTAACGGCAGTAGAGAATCCCAGGTTTTGGAATTGTCCTCAATGAATTTGGAAAGCATTTGCTTAATCCGTCTGTTGGCTTTCTCTACATGACCTGAAGATTGGGGGTGGTAGGGTATGTGGAACTTTTGTTGAAGTCTAAGGAGTTCAAGGGATTCTTTCATTAACCCACCTGTAAAACTGGTTCTTTTGTCAGAGTCTACCTTAAGAGGTAGGCCCCACCTGGAGAAAATTTGTTCCACCAGGATTTTGGCAGTGGTTTTAGCAGTGCATGTTTTAGTGGGGAAAGCTTCAACCCACTTAGAGAAGAGGTCAGTTACCACAACAGCATACTTGTTATTTCTGCTGGTATTGGTCAAGGGACCAATAAATTCAATCTGCATGGCATTCCAAGGGCCAGAGTGTCATTGTGGTAAGAGTTTGGCATTTTGTTTGGTTAGGATGGGGTTGTTTTGTGCACAAACAAGGCAGTTATCTATGTACTGTTTGACATCTTTGGTGACACCAGGCCACCAGGTGGTGGTCTTAAGCCTCTGGAGGGTGTTTTCCACTCCCTGGTGCCCACCAGTGGGTGTATCGTACACTTGGTGCAAAAATTCAGACCTAAGGTGTCTGGGGACCACCCACAACTTGGTGGTGGAATCATCTGGCCAGTACCAGATGAGCTTGTCATCTGGTGACAAGTGTAACTTACCTTCATGCCTCCGGTAGGGGTTATGTGTTTGAAGTTTCTCTTCGATATTCTTGTCAAGGAATCTGAACACTTCTTTGAGTTCAGTATCAACTTGTTGGGCTGTGGAGAAGTCCAAGGGGGAAAAGGGTTCAGGTTTTTTCCTGAGTGCTTCAATATGTATGGCTGCATTGGCCTCTGGATGATCCATCATCCATGTGTCCCCCCTCTCGGGCCCCTTCCTTGGCAAGGGTATCTGCTGTATCATTGAAGGCATGGAAGGGATCATGGAGGGAATGAGCTTTAACTTTGTGTACATAGAGTTTGTGTGCAAATGTTTGTGCCAGAGAAAGTATGTCAATTACCAGTTCCTTGTACTTCACTGGCCTGACATAAGAAGAGGGTAAGGAGTTTTTCTCCCAGAAAGGAAGGAATTCTGTAAGAGAAAAACATACCCAATTAGAGTCTGTAAAAAGTATGGCATCCTCGGTCCCATGCTGGATGAACTTGAGGGCACAGGCCACCTCTGCCATCTCTGCATACTGTGATGATGCTACACTGCAATGCTTAGAGATCTTAACAGTGTTACCATCAGGGTAAATCACTAGGATGCCCATCCCTGCAATTTGTTCTCCCTGATAGTAGGAAGCTGAACCATTAGTAAAAATATGACACAAAGAGGTGTTGTCAAGTATTTGTGGCGTGGAAGGGAGAGAAGGGCCTGGATCTGGAAGAACAGGTGACTGCAGTGTACAGTCATGGGGTTCTCCTTGGAAAAGGAGTCCATGAGCCAGCATAGATGGAATTTTTGTTGGGTGCAACTATATGTCTCTATCCTGGAGAAGAAGTGACCAGTGTGTCAGCCTGGTATTGGAGACTGACCCGTCCTTCACTCTGTCTGTGAGCAGAAAGGTAGTTGGTGTGTGGCTGGTGTTAATAATCAGTGGAGAGTACCCAATAATATACAGAAAGTGCTTGATAGCCCAGATGATGGCCAGAAGGTTCCTTTCCCAAAGACTGTACTTTTGTTCCACTGGGGTCAAGAGCTGTGATGCATATGTGATAGGTCTCAGGGTGCCATGAACCTTCTGGGCCAGCACTGCTGACATGGCAATGTCAGATGTGGCACATTCCAGATGGAATGGTAGTGATGGATTGGGGTTAACCAGAGCTGGGGGTGGAGGCCAAGGCCTGCTTCAGTGACGTCACAGCCTGGGTATGTATAGGGCCCCAAGACCGTGGAATGTCCTTCTTTAATAGCTCATACAGAGGAGCGGCTTTCTGAGCAAAATCACAGATAAAATCTCTAGAATAGTTCACCATACCTAGAAACCATCAAAGAGTTGCCACGCTGGTAGGCAATGGCAATTCTTGCAGTCCTTGTATCTTCTTCCAGGTATTGCTTCGTCCTTGGTCAGTCAGTTTTAAACCCAGAAAGAGTACTGCTTTCTGTCATAGCTGTGCTTTTGCTGGATTGCATTTTAGGCCTGCTTTCTGAATGAGAGTTAGTAGTTCATCCAAGAGATCCAAGTGTTGTTCCTGTGTGGCAGTTGCCTGCAACAGGTCATCCACATACTGCAAGAGACATTGGGGAGTATAGAAACCCTCAAGGGCATCCATCATATGCACATGGAACAGGGACGGGCTGTTATGGAATCCCTGTGGTAAGCAAGTCCACGTATACTGTCTTCCTTCAAAGGTGAAGGTGAACTTATATTGACTCTTGGGAGCCAATGGTAGTGACCAAAAACCATTGGAGATATCCAGGGCACTGAACCATTTTAGATCAGGGGTCAAAAGTCATAGCACATCAGGTGCGGATGCCAACGTTGGAGTACAACTGGCGGTGACCTGGTTCAGTTTCCTGTAGTCAATAGTAAGTCTCCAGGTGCCTGTGGGTTTTTTCATGGGCCACACTGGGGAGTTAGCAGTAGAAACACATGTTCTGAATACCCCTTGCTTGAGAAGTGATTTTATTGTTTCTCTGAGAGAAGGCAAGGCCTCAGTTGGAAAAGGATATTGCCTTTGCCTCTCATGTGCTGGGCCTGGCACTTCGATGACAGTGTGCATTCTGCCACAGTCATGTTTGTTGATTGCAAATGCTTCCAAATGCCATTACAAGATGGGGAGAAGCTTTGGGAAAAGCTCATTGTCTTTGAACAAATCTATGACATCACACTCTTTGTTGTTAGCAGATATTGTTGCCACAACATGTGAATCAGGGATCAAAATAGTGTGGTATTGACCCTGAATTTGTATCAATAGCATGTTAGCTAAATCCGCCACACAGCCATGTGGTGCAAGAAAATAAATTCCTATGATACTAGGATGATCATGCAATACCATTAGTTGGAAGGTGTGTGAGGTCTTTAAATGGCCTAACTCTACCTGCAAGGGTAGTGACCGATATGCAGGTAATCTAGTACCATCTACTCCTGACATGTTGGTCCTCCGTCTGGGTGGTCATCATGTAATACAGGCACAGCTGTGCCTGTATCTAGTAACACTATAAGTAGGCAGGCCCTGACCTCGGCCTCAGTGCAGGGCCTTCTGTTTGTATCCAAGACCAGCTTACTTACAATCTGGACTGGGGCCTGTAATTGTCAATCTGTACTGCTGGGAGCATGGAGAGGTTGGGCCTGGCTCCTTTGAACCACTTCACCATGCTGCACTGATGCTATATAGGGAGGAGCTTCTGGGTTCAGGCCAGTATGGTCCTGAGGGCCTGTACTTCCAGTGTCACCATGGCCCATCCGGGTTTGGGTCACTGGTTGTACAGCCACAAGGGACTGAGCAGGAACAGCATCTGCCACAGAGTGAACTTGCCCCAGAAGCTCTTGGAATTTCTGATTTTCTTCAGCTATCTCCCTATACGGAAGGCCTGTTCTTTGCTGTTGCTGTCTGCCCTTATTCTTGTGCTTCTTATTCTTATGATAGTTTCGATTCCCACCCCATTGCTGCTGTTGCTGTTGTGGTTGTTGCTGTTGTTGTTGGGCCTGTTGGGGTGTTGGTTGTCTGCAGGGAGGGGCTGTTTGTGTTGGGCCTGCCCTTCCACTGTGTAGTGCATCGCGGCCTCTTGAGTAGGCTCCATGGCAGCTACTTTCTTGGAACCGGAGCCCAGACACAGATGTAGAGTTGGTAGACTCTCTCAGTTTTCCAAAGGATGTCAGCAAACCTGTCTGTGTTGGGATAAGTGGTTGGCCCTACCTTTTCTCTTGCTGCAGGAATCATGTTCCTAAGGAACAGGGTCTTGTACTCAATAAGATCTACAGTACATCTGCAGCTTCTTGTGCAAGGTGATATCCTGCTCGGTAGGCCATCCAGAGTCTCTGGTGGTAAGTCGCTGGACTTTCCTTTGCATTCTGTTTTACAGGGTATGCAAGCACCACTCCTACTACACCTGGGCTGTGTGCAGAAATGAGCTCAGCTGCAACCTCATCAAAGGTGGCGTTGCAGTCCTGGCGGATGACATCATGGAGTTTGGCCCACAAACTAGGATCGATGGTCTGGAGTAGTATCTGGACCTGATATTCTGCAGCAAGGCTAAGCATCTTCCATTTGGAACGCACCTTTTCCAAGTGGCAGCTGAGGTTGTTGGATGGGTTTATCCGACCGATACTGTCAGCTATTTGCTGAACAGAGTAGACTATTTGTAGGGGATTATTGGGCCGATCAGGTGGAGGTAGGTTATCTTGGGCACCGTCTAGGGCAGCCTGGGCTACAGTATGAACAATGCCATCCTGAGTACCAGCCTCTTGTAGAAGCTGCCTGATTTGGGTTTTAATGGCCCGTTTACTTCTCTCAGGAATAGGTATATTACCTATTGCATTTTCAATCATTGTTTCTATCTCCTGCCTGTCTTCCACATTTATAACAGCTATCAGTGGTGCCATCAGGACCAGGCTGGGGCCTGTTACCCCCCCATCATGGGGGCCAGCATGTTGGAGTCTCCCATTATGGGCATCACAAAGTCAACGACGTATGGCATGGTGTGGGTGGGGTGGGGAACCGCCATATTGTGAATGGCTGGATGGGGTTTCTGGGCCATAGTAGGGGTGCGACTGGGCATTGTACTGAGAGATGTCGTCATCTGATACCTTCCCCTCAGATAATATGTGAAAGGCATGGGCTGCACCTCCCATTGCCTTAACATGTCCAGCCAGAACCTCCCGCTGATGGTGAAGTTTTGCCATCTTGGTTTTACATTCAGCATGACTCACAGTTACAAGAACCATATCAACCTCATCTTGCATTTGCTTTTGCAACACTCTATACATGGCGCTCAATTGGCGATTGTCCCTAGTTGCCACTTCTAAGTCATTACGTATCTGGTTTATTTCATCCTGTTGCTCTCCCATCTCCTCACTCTACTGTGCATTCGCTGTACTTAACAAGTCATTCATATGCAATGCCTGCCCCTTATCCTGTCTCAAACTTTCACACTCCTGCTTCAACATACAAAGTTCCTGTTCTCCAGCCTGTGATGAATGATGCAAAAGTGAATCCTTTTCATTTCGCAGTGTTTGAAATTCAGACTCCAAATTCTGCTGCAGTCTAATACATTCCATTTCCTGCAAACCCATCTCCTGCTTAAGAGACAAAATATGCAGATCAAGGGTTCAAAACCTCACTTCGGAGGCTTCCAGAGCAGCATAGAGAGCTGCCACCAGCAGCCCTTTGGTATGACACTTATTGGCTGATTGTCTCGTCTCTGTGTACTGGGTTGAAATCCCCAGTATAGGGTTTTCATATTGACTTGCATCCCGTGCAAACTCAGCCCATCCTCCATGGGATGCAAGGAAGTTAGAGACATTGAGTCTCAGCTCTGTGCAGATATTTGATGCAGTGGCCATTGTGCGGGAGGGAACGAAAAATCAAACTGTAAAAAAGGCACCGTGCTATGTATCAATCCACAGCAGGAGCACGTTATACACAGTCGGGCTACTGTGGAATTTGTAGGCTTACAATTCAAAGCTGCTGTAGAGTGGGTTGAGTCGGCATCAACCACACCCAAGAAAAACAGCCAGACTTTGCAAGTGACTACAAAGTGGTTTGAAAACGGGAGAGGTGATATGGAAATGTACACCTACTGTCCCCGTTGGGAAGGGAAAAGTTGCAGCAACTAGTGAAAGCTTACAAACACCAAATATTGCCTGCATGCAGTCGTTAATTGTCAGAACGTCTAAACCTCACTCTCAGGATCTTGGCAATATTGGGAATGCAAGTAATCACAGATACATTGCATTAGAGTCATAAACTTGTTTATTACTACCAAAAGGATAAAATCACAGTTACCCTAAGCAGTTCTTACCAATACGAATCGGGAGCCAGTGCTATGCGCTCACTATACCTCAAGGTTTCTTTGTGTCTCTTGGGATCTCCAAGGTACAAAACTTATTGTCTCACATTATATACCTATGATAATTACTATGGTTACTGCAGATAGAAACATTTCTAGTTACAGAGATGAGCCCTATTGGCTAAATTAGAGGAGGATCCACGGTCCAAGATAACATTATACAATTTTGTAGTAGTCATCAGTTTGTAAAACAAAAGAGTACTTATACAGAGTCTTACATAACTCAGTGTAGTGGTACAAATCACCGAAAGGTGGCAATGCCAACTTATATATCATAATTATTACAAGGACACAGGTGTCCTAACATCTTATAAGTGAGAAATACACAGAAAATACATAGAAGAATATATATGTATTATCAAGCAGAGTGTATTACAATAACATGTGTACATATCCTGACATCTACTCTTATACGGTAGATGCCCTTAGCCTTATATGTTAGTACAACATATACCTAAGCACTAACTGTCTACGGTGTACCTCTGAGAGTACCAATAAGGATGCAGGAACCTCATGTAACAATGTGATGTGTGAGACTTTTGCACTGCATGCACAGTTGTTTAGTCCTGATGCCCCTTTTTAGTCTGGTATCATTCATTTACTGGAGTTTTACAAAAGTAAAAGGGCTTGTCTTCTTCTCCTAATGAATGTGGTTTTAATGTATCCAGGCATTCTTCCCTATAAGCCACTAATTGCTCTTGTTACCCTTCTCTGTATTTTTTTCTTTTTATTGTTCAACCCATCCCATAATTGTAAATAATATGAGGTCTAATGTCATTGTGATAAAGTGGTATTGCAATATTGCTTGTTTTAAGTGTTTTTTTATTGAGTTTATTCAATAATTGGCTTGTTTGAATACACTTATCTCGGTGGTGTTTTGTTTCGAGGGCTTCAGTAATTACTAATTATATAACTCCTGTTTTTTTTTTCATCATGCACTATTGTGAGCAAGTTATTATAAAGACAATGTAGTGTCCAAGTTTGTTCTACCAAAATGTATAACTTTGCATTTTTGTGTTATGTTAAATTTCATCCTCCATATACAGTACTATACCATTTACCTAATGCTTCTAAATCATGCTGCAATGTGTAATGCTTATTTAGTGTATCCCCACTAATTTTGGTATCACCAACAAAGACACTGTAGTTATCCTACAACATAGTGCCTATATGCAATATGTGTGTGTGTGGGGGGGGAATTCGAGGGGCGCCACTGTCAAGTTCGCCTAGGGTGCCACATACTCTAAGGCTGGCCCTGCTGCCCTTCTGCAACCACCCAGTCCACCTGTAAGAAAAAGGGATTCAATGTCTCATCCAACTTTTGCTCCATTTTTATATTAGTCCCAGCTAAATTGGACCCAACATCAGGTATTCCTTCCTGATGGGTATCCCTCCATTTTCTTTTTTCAGCCCTCTTCTCCTTTCTTGATTTCCTTCTTTTCCCTGATATCTCATATACCTCCTCTTCAAATGGAAAAATGTTCTGTGACAGTTCTTGTCTATCCTGGGCCCGAGTGGTTACTGCCACAAGCTGATCACAAGTCTGCTGTTTTTTTATCAGCTAGTCAAAGTTAGGGAAATACTGGCCAATAATAATGGGAACTGGCAGTCTAGGTACTAAAGCAACAGAGAAGAGTTGTTTATCCTGCCCTACCCTCATTTCCACTGTGGTGGTAGGGTACTGGTGTACATCCCCATGGATGCAGGTTACCTTTGCCTCCAGCCCTTTACTGCAGTAGCTTTTTAAAATGTCTGTTCTCACCAAGGTTTGTTTGCTTCATGAGTCCAGCAATCCCATTACTTCATCCAGGCCAATCCCAACTGTGGTATCATACAGTAAATTAGTCATTGCCAAGTGGGCAGCTTTGTTTCTTCTTTTGGAGCAATTACAGACTATGCTTCCTTTTCCCAAACATCTTTGACAAATAATGTCTGTGGAATAGGGCTTTCCCCTTTGGTCCCCTTGCCAGTTATTTCCCTCAACATTTACCTGTCTGGAATAAGTAGTTTCTAAAGGCCTTACCAGTCTTGTAGGTTGGGGTGAGGATCCTTGGTATCCTCTGGACTTTGATGGTCTGGCAGCCAGGTAATCCTCCACCAGAATGATGGTCTTCTCTGCTGTGTCGGGTTTGTGCTCCTTCACCCATACCTGGATGTCTTGGGGAAATACTTGGATAAATTGCTCTATAATTATTAATTCCAGGATTTGGTTAAGGGTTTTGACTGTTGGTTGTAACCATTTCAGACAGAAACTTTTTAACTTGGCAGAAGTCTTTTGAGGGGTATCTTGTCCCATCATCTTTTGGGACCAGAATCATTGCCTATAGGTCTCAGTATTGATATCATACCGATGGAGGATTTCCTCCTTGACCCGATTGTAATTATTAGAGTCAGGTTCAGTGAGGTGACAATACACCAGTTGGGTCCGTCCGGATAAGTAAGGAACAATTCTGATAACCCACTGGTCTTGGGGCCAAGCACAAGTCTGGGCTATATGCTCAAAAAAAGTTAAGTAGGCTTCTATATCATCAGCCTCTGTCAATTTTGTTAACTTTATGTCACAGAGTACATTTTGGTCAGGTTGCCCAGGGGTCATGGCATGGGTGGCTTGCAAGGCATCCCACCATCTCTCATCCTGTCTCTTCCTTTCCTCTTCTTGTAGTCTCCTGTCCTTGTTTCACTGTCATCAGTCCTCTGCTTGCTCATGCTCTATCTCCAGCTGTTTTAGACAGCCAGCACAGGTCACTGGTGTCTTCTGGTGTACTCTCCTTCATCTGCTTCTAGTCCTCTTCTTCCAATGATTCCTTGTTTGTGGCATCATCCTGCTCTTTCTTCAGAATCTTTAGCTGGACACCAGAGTCCACTCCAGGTGCTGTCTTAAACCTAAGCTTTTCAGCCATTGCTCAAGTCCACTGGACTTTTGTCAGCTTCACACTTTTTCCCTGTGCATGTCTTGGGGGTATTGGACTATACCCTCCTGGCAGCATTTCCTAGGCAGCCTAGACAAGCCAGGTATCCCACTGATGACACCGGTGTGAACGGGTGGGATAATAACTGACACAACAAAGCAGGGATCAAGTGCATATAAAATGCACAAATGCTTTCATCAATTTATTTTCAGAAAAATACAAATATTTACTGAAATAAACATGTCAAATAATTAGTCCTTCAGCAGTCTGTGACTTTGCTTCAGCTCACCTAGTCCAATGAATGCTTTTCTCAAGTAATCTGTGTGAAATATATATACACATACATCCCACAACTGTAGGTCTTACTCTACGCACTGTCCGCACTAGACTGACTAGACTATCTAACATTCCCCTAGTGGTGAGCCCTTTTTATAGCTTCTTGGTATTACTTCACATAATTGAGGAGTTTCCATAGGCCGTGACATCACATAATTGGGAAGTTTCCATAGGCTGTGACATTACATAATTGTGGAGTTTCCATGGACCATGCCATTATATAATTGGGGAGTTTCCATAGGCCGTGACATCACAGGCTTCAAAACAAGGAAATAGGGCCAGTTTCTTTTATTTATTTGCTCCACTAGCCAACAAATTACATTATTTCATATGCAGCCTACAATCACAACATCTCTGCAGCTGCTTCTGTACAGGGTACACTTTATTCTAGATACTATGGAGCTCTTGATATTACAATGCTAAGTCGCATCCTGCGACTAGCATCAGCACTGGTACCAAGCCTATTCCAACAGTAGTGACTAGAGTTTGAGACCATAAAAAGTGGCTGTAAGTAAACTATATTCAGGACACCAGTTTTTAACAATAAAGCGTGACTTGTGCTATTTCCTATCTCTGCAATTGGGAGCATAATGCTGTGTACATGAAGAGGGGGTAAAGAGAATAAGGGACAGCAAAGAGTTTTTGGAGATTGCCAGGTTGGCCACCCTGTCAAGAATTTAAAGAAAAGGCAGGGAAAAATAAGAGGAAAGGAAAGAGTGAAAGGAAAAAAGGGGGGGGTGCACATTTTCATATTTATGGCAGGGTTTTAAACACATAACAGGGGGCTCCCTGTTACAAACCCAAGTAATTTCTATGTTGCACTTACAAGAAATTCACCCCTGCAAGTTGTTCATATAGCACAGCAAGAAATTAAATCACAACATAGTGCATAATATTACAAAATGCTTCCCCCTAATAACTGCTAAACATCAGGAGCTTTCTGCATTATTTCTCATGTAATTTCAGTGTTGCTCTTATAAAAATTCTCTCCTGTAAGTTGCTCAGCAAAATGAAAATAGCTAAATGAAGGAAGATGCCAGTTCATAGAGGTGCAAGAAAATAAAAGCACACACAAAAAAATAGCTTTGGACTTATGCCTCCTCTCCAACTAAAAAGAACAGCAAAATGATTAAATAGGAACAGTTTTAAACAGAAACATTTTCAAACTGGAAAGAACTGCAGGAAAAACAGTGTTTTAACACTTTTTCTTTGGTTTGGTTTATTCACTCTCCGAGACATTGTTACCAGGCACCTTTAACCTTTGGCTAGCTTCGGGGTGGAGCAAAATATTAGGTTGGGGTAGTGACTGTTTAAAACTGTTCCTGTTCAACAATTTTGCTGTTCCTTTTGAAGAAACTTCAGAGTTTACAGCCCACAATCTTTGGCTACTTACGTGATAAGTAGAACTAAAAGCCATTATCAGATCCATATATTACAAAAAATAACAGATAGGGGACTGTCATTACTCTGCTGTAATACCATCTTGAGGTTCTGTGGAGATGATGGAACCTCTCAAGCTTTGCTCTCCAGATTCCCATGTTTCCAGAACGTCTCAATCATATAATCGCTTTGTAATACACAGTCCCCTATTATTCTATTTATAATGAGCTTATTTTGCCACTTAGAGGAAAATATGCTAGCCTACTGGTGCAATGTAAAGCTAGTGCTTGCAATGCTGGTGACCCAGGTTCAGGAACTAGCCAGAACCATTACCCAGCTGGACGATGGGAGGAAGACTGTGCTTTCCCAAGGATGCTCTTCTCCTCTGGGGAGGGAGAGAGGGTCTCTGCCTACAGTACTGCCACCTTGGTAACCGCAAATGACAGCAGAGTGAAAGGCAGAGCAGGAAAAAGGATATTAACCAGGCTTGCAGTTGGCATAGACACTGTCGGCAGATAAGGCATGCCTTTGTGTGTGTCCCAGCACTGAGCTACTATGCCTACACACATCCAAGGGGTTGGGAGAAAGTTAAAAAATGGCACAAGCATGAGAAGGACAAAACCTGGGACATCCAGCACTGCTCCACCACCCACTCTGCCTCCTGCTGCTACATGAGACTTACGGTTAAATCATCCACCTCATTCCCACCTGGTGGGGTAGAACTAAGGCATGGAGTATAGCACTAGCATGGCATGAGTATTGGGATGGCTGGATATTGGGTGCTACTGAGGGAAACAAGTGTTAGATATTGCAAGTGGCATACTTAGAAAGTAAAAAAAAAAGTAAGTCAATTGGAACCAATTCACTGCTGTTTCTGTTACATGTTTACATTTCATACTTAGTGAGCTTTGTTGTTTTGCATTGTTTGCATATTAAAACTATTATGGAGAGTGCATATATATATATAGTATTGTGCCACTATAGTTACGGTTGAGTAGGCTGTTCAACAATAAAACCCTAAACTTTCTATTTAATTGCTTTACCACCGTTCAACAGATTTGCATGGAATTTTGTATGTGCAGTCTCAGGGACAAGGTCTCTTGACTTGCTAAGTTTAGTTCAGATTGGATGCGTAGATTCTGAGATCTGGATAGCAAAAAAATAAAAAAGAAAGAAAATCAGTTTTTTTTTGCAGTGTTTTTTTTTTTGTCATCTCCTAGCACCAACATGGTTTGGAATTTTGCTCTGAAATTTTCAAGGTAGAGAGGACCTTGGCCACAGTGGTGCCTTTTGCTGGTTTGATGAAAAATATTAATCTGTTCCAGAGTTATAAGGATTTGAAATGTTGGTTCTGAGCATGCTCAGTATGGTCTTTTGGATAGCTGTTTCATACTAAAACAGAATTTGGCCCATACAGAAAAAGATTTCATTTTGTATGGCAGGGTAATCTTTTTTTGAGAGAGAAACAACAATCTCTTTTTCGTATGGCTGCCTCATTGTTTCCATTTAAAAAAATAATTTGTAAAAGTCATAAAAATGAAGAGACACCAACACATTTATCTTGCTAATTGGGACCCCCATAGGTGGATTCTGCAGACAGTATTTGGAAAAACTACCAAGAAATGTGTTTTCAATGCATTTTAAACTTGTTTTCATTGACCTAAATTTCTTTTATTGTATGGCCATATGAAAAAAGAACAGCACCATTAAAAAAAACAAGATTCCCTTCATGTGAAAAAAGAATTTGGACATACTTTTCATAAGATTTATGGAAGTTGATATATATATATATATATATATATATATATATATATATACACACTAAAAACAAATACCACCAACAGGAATCTGGTTCAAGGTCAGTTGGCATTCATCTGTATCCCCTCCCCAGGGTCATGCCTGAAAATAGGCAGGATTTGTCTAGTGCACTTACCCGGTCAACAAAAACTAAATAAAATAAATAAATAAATATATGTATTATAGTGGCGCGGTCTCGCCACTGTAGTTAGGGTTCCGAGGTCACTTACATACTAAAGTCAAAAGTTTGTGCGTTAATAACTTTGGACCCGTTCAACAGATTTGCCTGAAATTTGGAATGCTCGGTGGAGAATGGTAGCTCTCTTGAGCTGACAAATTTCGTTTTAGTCAGACTTATGGTCTTTGTGTACGAAAATGCTGAAAAATGCAAAATTATCCATTTTTGGGGGCAGCTTTTGGGATTTTGGATGTAGCCCTGTGCAGTCATCGTGTGGCATGCCACTCTTCAGGATGGCTTGTTTGAAAGGGCTTTGATGGTCAAACATGCCGCTTTTCATTTGGTGAAAAAATATTAAGGCATTCAAAAGTTATGCCACTTTTAATTTCCCACTATAAGTCAAAGGGAAAATTTATATGTATGTTTTGCGAACAAAGACTGGGGTTCTGGCCATCTCATCCCACCTGGAGAGCAAAGGATTTTCAGCCTCTCGGTTCAAGAGTCTTTGTCCCTGAAAATGTTCAAAATTCTTTGATTGTGAGGTATGCCATATTGTTTTTTAATTTCTGATCGGAAAGACACAAATATCTCGGCTCAAGGGTCACTTCTGAAGTAAAACTTGGATGGGTTTACTCAGGGGGCACTGATCTATCGAGCCATGCCTTTGGTTTCATCCAAATCAGTCAAAAAATAGAGTTATAAGCTTTTAAAATCTTAATTCGCGGCTCGCTAATGGTCTTTGATTGCGAGCCTGCAAATTCTTTGATCGTGAGATTCTTTGATCGCGATCTTGCATCATGACCTAAAAACACTAATATCTTGCCTCAGTGGTGGGCTAGGGACATAAATGAGGGTGGGTTTTGCTCAGGAGGGTCTGTTCTATCGAGGCATGTCATTGGTTCGGTTCAAATTGGTGAACAATGCACATTTCACCATTTTTAATTCTTTGTTCATGAGCCTGCAAATTATTTGATTGGCGAGCCTGCAAAATCTTTGATCGTGAGATTCTTTGATCATGATCATGCATCATTAGCGAAGGATTAGATGGCCCAATTTAAAAGTCAATTTTCTCATCCCAGGGATGTCCTAGGAAGTCAAATTGAAGGCGGATTTTACTCAGGGGGCTTCGTTCTGTTGAACTATGGTGGTGGTATACCGCAATTCCATCAATTTTTTGATTTATAAGACTTTTAAATCTTTGTTCGTGAGCCTGCAAATTCTTTAATTGTGAGCCTGCAAATTCTTTGATTGTGAGATTCTTTGATCACCATCTTTGATTGCGACGGCAGGACAAGATGGCCAGATTTTTTATAATGGAATAGATAGGGAAATCTTACCAATCTTTAACATTGAATATCTCGGAAACAGTTTGGTCTTTTTACTTTAAATTTGGAGGGTGTTTACAGCATGTCCTGTAGATGTGAATTATGGTGTTTACGGGTCGGAGAAAAATGAGTTTGCTGAGATATTGTGTGACGCAACTTACATGTTGTGAACAGTGTTCTGCTTGTGGAGGCGGCTTGAAATTGATAGGATGCCTAGCCTTAGTGTCATGGATGTAGTTTTCAGTCATTGTGTGTGTTAAATGTCAACTGGTGTGGAACTGTGCCAGTCTGAAGAATGAAAATCTCATACTTTAAAATGTTATATCTCGGACATGGTTGGTCTTTTCACTTGAAATTTGGAGGGTGTTGACGGCATGTCCTGTGGATGTAAATTACAGTGTTTCTGTGTAAGAAAAATTTTATTGGCAGAGATATGGTGAGGCGCAGTTTAAGTTCTGCGGACAGCGTTTTGCTTCTGGTGGTGGCTTGAAATTGATAGGATACCTAACCTTAGTGTCATGGTTGTAGTTTTCAGTCGTTGTTTGTGTTAAATGTCAACAGGTGCGGAACTGTGCCACTCTGACCAATGAAAATTTCAAATTTTGACATGTCAGATCTTGGACATGGTTTGGTTTTTTTACCTGAAATTTGGAGGGTGTTGATGGCATGTCCTGTAGATGTTAATAGAGTGTTTACATGTCAGACGATATATTTTTTGCGGAGACATTGTGTGGTGCAGTTTACGTTTTGTGGACAGCATTTTCTATTGTTCTACTAGATTAACATTTGTTTGGTGGCTGGCCTTGCTGTTGTGAATGTACATTTTAGTCATTGGGTGTGTAATGTGGCCTGACACTTATAAGTTGGTGGGAGTACGGGGCCCTCCCACCAACTTGCTCAATTTTCTACTTTTCTATTCTTTCTTAAAAAGTAAGGAAATTATATGCAAAAAACTTCATTAATGCATCAGTTAGGATTGTTCTACAGTGAAAAAAGTGAGAAAATTCTATTTTAGAGTTCCCACCCTTGCATCCCACCACCACCCCCACCCCCACCAGGCATTGGGGTGTGCATTGGGGTCATCGGCCCTTACTCTCACCCCATTCTCCTACACTGCACCACCTTCAGCTTGTTTACACATGGGATGGGGAGAGTTAGCTAATGACCCCAATGTGCACCCTGATGCCTGTTGGTGGGGGCAGCGGTGGGTGAGGTGGTAAACCTAAAATCAAATTTCTCACTTTTTCACTGTAGAGAACCATAACTGATGCATTAAAGAAGTTTTTGCATAGAATATATATATATATATATATATATATATATATATATATATATATGTCAATCCATCAGTTTGGGCTGCTGAGACTTAGGGTTTCCAGGCCTAATACATCACCCCCACCCTGCAAACAGGAACAGGCATCGGGAGTGTGCCTTGGGGTCATCAGCACTAACACTCACACCATTCCATAAGTAAATAAGCTGAGATGAGTGCAGTCTAGCAGAATGGGGTGAGCGTTAGGGCTGATAACCCCGAGGCACACCCTGATGCTGGTTACTGTGTGCATGGTGTGGGTGGGGTGTTAGACTTTAAATATGTTCACTACTGGGTGGAATAATAAGAAGGCCATGCTGACAGTTTCATTCTTGTTTTAATACAAGTGCAAGGACCTTCCACAGTAACATATATGTATGCATCTAATGAGGGATGGGCATGCCGAGCCCAGAGGGCCCTGGGCTCCCACAAACAAATGAAGATAGAATTACACTAGCTCAAAAAGTAAGGACATTCTTTGAAAAACCTTTGTTGATGCACTAGTTAGGTTGGAAGCAAGAAAAATAGGGAAATGTGATGTTATGGTTTCTAACCCTAACACCCCACCCCTACCCTGCAGGCAACAACAGTTGTGGGGTGTATCTTGGGGTTGTCAACCATAAAGCTTACCCCATTCTCATACAGTGCACCAATCTCATCTTATTTGCTCATGGAATGGGGTGAGTGTTAGGGATGACTACCCCAAGGCACACCCCACAGCTGTTAATGCCTGCAGTGTGGGGTGTTTATGGTTGGAAACCCTAATGTCACATTTTCTTGCTTTTGTCACTTCAATCCTAACTAGTGCATTAACGACATTTTTGCAAAGAATATACATATGTATTGTAAATAACTGTCCATCTTGTTACACCTAACTTCACAGCTTCATCCTCCCCAAGTTCTTCCAAACCCCTTGCTGGGATATACCCTTCAGGAGCACTTAACAAGCAGCCATCTCAGTTTCTAAGCATTCCTTGGAGGGGGATATTGCAAGCAAATCAATGAGCACCTCCACTAAAAAGATCATTCTTTGTTAGAGGAAAATCCTTTTCCATGTGCTGGCATTTTCTCCCTGGTCTCTACTGGCACCCCTTGCCTTCCATCTCATTGTCCCCATAATAATACTATATATTCTCTGATGTCCAGTGGCATCCCCCACTGTCCAATTGCCATCCCCATAGTTTTATTGTTCACCAAATGTTCAGTAGCACCCCCACCCTCTGATCGGCATCCCCATGAAAATGTTATAGTTCCCTGGTGTCTAGTGGCACCCTCACCCACCAATCATCATCCCCATATATATTTCATAGTTCCCTGGTGTCTAGTGTACCCCCCCACCCTCCAATCACTGTTCCCATATAAATGTCATAGTTCCCTAGTGTCTTGGGGAACTCTCACCATCTGATTGCTGTTCCCATTAAAATGTCATAGTTCCCTGGTCTCTAGTGGCACCCTCCACCCTCTGATGGTCATCGCTGTATACATTTCATATCAGTTTCCTTGTGTCTAGTGCCCTGCCAATCACCATCTCTGTAGTGAAAGCCACTGTAATAAAGAAAATGTTCCCTCAATGACTTTTGTTTTTAAACCTGAAAAAAATCAATGGTCCCATGCTGATTCACTTCCCTCTGACCTCCCACTCAGGAACAACCCCCCTGCACCTCCAACAGCCCCCACACACACTCACTCACCTGAACAAGTCCCAAGATAAAGATTCA
Source organism: Neoceratodus forsteri (assembly GCA_016271365.2). Classification (NCBI taxonomy): domain Eukaryota; kingdom Metazoa; phylum Chordata; order Ceratodontiformes; family Ceratodontidae; genus Neoceratodus; species Neoceratodus forsteri. Next base: position 852,836,405 of record CM057458.1, read on the forward strand.
GTCTCTGATCATAAACACATCTTGCTGCTGAAAAAGCTGACTGCTATATGAGAAAGTGCAGTAAGGTAAGTGCAGCCCAATGTATTACAATGGGGTTTTCAACTTTGGTGCATAAATTGGCCATTTTTCATATTTTTGCACCAGATTTTCAGCATGGCCATTTTGGGACTGCACCCCATAAGCAAATCAGTGGAGTTATGAAAATCCATCCAGAAAGGCGATTTTGTGATCAATTGGCAAAATCACTTTTTGTGCAGGAATTTAAACTTTTATTGCCCTTGTTCATGAGATGGGCTCATAAGAAGGGTATATTTAAAAGTTGGGGTCAAAATATGTAAAAATGCCAAAGTTATTGCACATCTGTTGAGATTTTCCTGGGCTCGCTCATAACTCTGATAATATTAAATATTTTGACCCCACCATTTTCAGTATAACCGTATTCTTACACCACCTCATGAACATCACAGCTGTCATTTTTCAAATCCTGGCCAAACTGTGTTTTCACTCCTGTGTCATGGAATGATGTTGCAGTAGCACGGAATCATATTTTGGTAGGGATTTGGAAATTTTCAATACTGGGTTCATGAGGTGGGATAATAAGAACGCTATGGTGACAAATTGGTTGTGGTTTTCTTAAAATTGTAAGTGCAGGGCCCGAATGGCCCTGTGCTTCCATGGCAACATACATATATGCCTCTATGGAGGGATGGCAGCACAGGGTCCAGAGTGCCCTGCACACACACAGGCAAATAAGGCTATGGTTAAACTATCTGAAAAATTATGGATTGATGGCAGCTTTCACAGGCAAATAACAATAAGATTATACTATCTCAAAAAGTAAGGAAATTAATTGCAAAAAACGTTGTTAATGCACTAGTTAGGGTTGACGTGCCAAAAGTAGGGAAATGTAGCAATAGGGTTTCCAACCCTAACACCTCACCCTTACCAGGCAGGCAGCAACAGGTGTGGGGTGTGCCTTGGGGTCATCAACCCCAGCATTCCCACCATTCCATCAGTAAATAAGCTAAGATGGGTACAGTATTTCAGAATGGGATGAGCATTAGTGTTGACAGCCCTATGGCACATCCCACACCTTGCTGCCTGCAGGGTGGAGTGATAGGGTATAAAACTCTAATGCCAGATTTCCCTACTTTTGTTGCTGCAACCCTAACTAGTGCATTAACAAAGTTTTTGCAATATATATATATATATATATATATATATATATATATATATATACACATATATATTAGTGGTATGGTAGTGCCACTATAGTAAGTAAAATGTTATTTATATAAAGCACTCTTCCTGAGCTCAGGGCACCTTTACAATACTTCATACAATTACAATATATTTATAATCAATAAACTGATAGCACAGACAATAAAAACCATTCAGTAAGTCTCTGAAAATGTCTGGTTAAACAAGTAAGTTTTTAAGGATTTTTTGAATCCTTTCATGGTCAGGCTATCTCGTATCTGATGAGGCAGAGAATTCCACAGGGTAGGTGCCATAAAGGCAAAAGATATTCCTCCAGATGTTTTCAGGGGTACCCTGGGAATCTCTTGCAATCCCTCATCAGAGGATCAGAGTGAGCGGGAGGGGCATAAGAAAACAGGAGCTCTTTCAGGTAGTGAGGTCCCTGCTCATGTAGGGCCTTGTAGGTCAGCAATGTGACCTTGAAGGTGATCCGCCACTGTATCAGCAGCCAGTGCAGTTCACGCAGCACAGGTGTTATATGACTGGATCTGGGCATTCTAGTTAACAACCTGCCTGTCACATTCCACCCTGGTAGCCCTAGATAGAGTGCATTGCAATAATCAAAATGAATGGTGTGAAAGGTATGGACCAAGGTAGAAAGATCTTCATGTGGGACCAGGTTCTTCACTCATGCTACATTTCTTAGATGGAAAAAGGAGGACTTGACTACAGCCGACACCTGTGCCCTCAGGTTCAGGACCTCATCAAACACCACACCCAGGTTACGCACCTGGTCTGAGGCTATAAGTGGGATCCCCGAAGGTATAAGCCTGAGGGTTTCCCCGCCCATGCCCCTGTCATCCTAAAACCAGGGTCCACCATCAATACCTCTGTTTTACTGATGTTCAACCTAAGCCAACTAGTACTCATCCAGTTCTGTATCTCCAGAAGGCAGTTATTAAACACCATGATTGAATCATGCTCCTATTCATGCACACAAGACATGTAGAGCGGAGAATCATCAGCATAGCAATGAAAACCCAGCCCATACCATCTTATAATGTCCCCAAATGGAAGCATATACAGCACAAATAACATGGGGGACAACACTGAACCCTGTGGGATCCTCCAGTACAGCCAGTGAGGGGCTGAGGAATAAACCCCTGACACCACTCTCTGTGCTCTGCCCTCGAGGAAAGATTGAAACCAGCTGAGGACTGCCCCCCTCAGTCCACAAAAAAACCACAAGTGCTTGAGCATCACTCCATGATCCATGGTGTCAAATGCTGCTGAGAGATCATGGAGAACTAAGATGGAATGAGTTCTCTGTTCTCTCACCATCAGGAAATCATTTACATGTAGTACCCGCACCAGGGTTGTCTCGGTGCTATGCCATTTCCTGAAGCCAGACTGGAGAGGGTCATAGATATTGTGGCTGATCAAATGATCCTCCAGCTGCAGAGCGACCACCTTCTCATTAACTCTCCCTACAAAGGGTAAGTTTGACACTGGTCTGTAGTTCACTGGGCAGTTGGGATCAAGGGAGTTTTTTTCAGAAGGGGTGTACTTCTGCCTCCTTTAAGGGATATGGAAAGATCCCTCTCTCCAATGAAACCACCACTATCCCAGTAAGGACTGGGCCAATGACCTCTACACATCCCACTAATAGGCAAGTAGGGCCCAGATCCAAACTACAGTAGGTTGGCCGCAAAGTCTGGACAATCCTCACTATATCCATAACTGCCAGTTGGCTAAAGGTGAACCAAGTCAACTGGGCATTATCACCACCCGATTGATCAGTGCAAGGTGCAATGGGAAGGCACTGGCTGATCTCATCTCTGATGGTGGATACCTTATCAGCAAAAAATTGGGCAAAATCCTCACACTGTACTTATGACAATGCTCGACCAGCATGGAGACAGGCTGGATTGCACAGTCTGTCCACAGTCCAGAAGATCTGAGCTGGCCTTTTCCTCACTGCAGCAATTTCCCTGGACAGGAATTCTACCTTCTTATGGGAAATTGCTGATTGGTAGATCTTATAATGATCCAACAATCTAAACATATACACCTCCAGGCGAGTTTTCCGCCAGCGTCTTTCCAATCTTCACTCTTGTCTCTTCAGCTCACAGGTCTCTCCATTAAACCAGGGGGCCCCCAGGTGAAGGGTAAGGGGGCCAACACAAGTTGGAGCAATGACATCCATGCCCCCTGCAACAGCCCTATTATAGGCTAACACCAGGGGCTCTGGGTCAGTGCTATCCATTGGAACTCCTGAGAAGTCCAGCTCCATCATTAGGCCTTCTGTGGTAACTCTTCTCAAAGGACAGAACTGCACCAACTCCTTATGGGCAGGCCTATTTTGGGGGGCTGTGAAACTGAACTTCAGGGCATGATGGTCAGACCAACCGACTGGCTCCATATGAGAGATCTCCATCCCCAGATGGAACACCAAGTCCAATGTGTGTCCCCTCATGAGTTGCAGAGGTAATATCCCATGTCAAGCCCAATGAATCCATCAATTGGAGGAGGTTTTGTCCAAATGGTGAGAGTTCATGGTTGACCAAGGCATTGAAGTCCCCCAGAATTAACCACCTAGGAGACTCCAAGACCATCTTGGCCATGAAGTCAGCAACCTCCTTCAGGAACTCCCTCACATCACCTGGTGGACAGTAGATGAGAAGGGTCCTGTAACCTGCACCTGCACCCACTATACACTCAAAGGAGTTGGTGCATCCAACTGGCACTTCCCTGAGGTCCAGTTCCTGTCCAAAACAGACTGCAATCCCCCCGCCCCTGTGGTCCACTCTCGGGTGGTGAATCACTGAGAACCCAGCCAGAACTGCAGACTCCAAAATAGGGCCTGCACTATCATCCAGCCAGGTCTCGGTGATACAAGCCAGGTCAACAGAAGCAACAAGATCTCCAATTACTGTGGTCTTATTCCTAATTGACCTGGCATTGCTTAATACCGCCCGAAAAGGATGAGAATCCAATGATGGCCCCACTTCCTGCCTGACAAAGTCAAATCCCTTGGGTATTGGCACAAGATAAGAGTAGCCTGGTTCTTTTGTCCATTTCACCCCAGGGTGTCTCCTGGTTCTCACTGTCTCTATCCAACCAATTCTTTCCCATCCCCACTAAGAGTTCCAGGATCCTCAACTCCTTCTGCTCCATTGTCTCAAGATGCTGAAAGCTCGGCATCTATTATAAACTTCCACAGGGAGTGGAGGATGTTCAAAAGGATGAAGATCCTTTAGTCTTGAGGGAGAGTACTGCTTGACTCTGCTCCTGATACCCCAGCACATATTCCAAACACTCCTGACAGTTCAATCTTACATTCGTGACCCCACACACCCAATAACTTCCTCCACCCTTTACTTAAAAACATATAATTATAATCAAGAGACTTTACAATTCTATAGTATCCCAGGATTCCTCCAAGTCTCTGGTTAATGGTTTTGATTTTATCTGTCTACCCCCACCCACTCAGTGCTCTCACCACTGCAGGAAAAGGGGAACTTTTAAAACTTTCCAAGCCACATTTCCCATGGCTAGATGTTAGTATTGGATGGTTATTCAAGTCCAATAACCAGTTTATAATAGGCAAGACAAGCCCTAAAAAGGTCTTACTCCCCACCACCACTTAAGGTATTTCAATCCCAGAGATTAAGTCTCTTCTTAACTGTAAGCCACACCATATACATAGCAAAGGGTTCTTGAATACACCTCCTCCCACTGAGGTGCAAACAACTGGTGGGTCTTGAGTAGCAGGTGTCTTCAGACCCCCAGGTTCTCTCACCATCTGAGGATCCAATAAAGTACAGGCACTCTCACTGCCAGCTCAGGGAATGTAATGTAATTATAAAGTTAATAGAGTTTAAAAGTCTGACCGTATATGGGCAGCCTGATGGCACAAATTCTTTCTTCCAATAAGTTTAATACCAGACGGGGGCTCAAAAAATCCCACCCAAGGGACTATGGCTGAGAACACTCACCACTGCAACCATGGTCCTCCACTGGCACCAACTCCCCCAGTCAGCCCCCCCAGAGAGCCTAAGGAACTCTTGACTAATCTGGCCTACTACCCCACTGGAACCACAGCCCAGTCCCCCAAGCAGCTGCAAGCCTCAGCCACAAATTACTACACAGGATTGAGTCCACTCGCTGTACCAACTTAATCTGGCCTCAATTCAGCCTCCGGTGCCTGCTCAGAATACCAGCCCAGGATTCTCCAGATAACAACCCAATCTACAGAAAAACCCGGGCAAGTCCATTACATACTACTCCAGAACCACCAGTCCTTTCCAATATCGGTCCACCTTCACTTCTTTAAATTCTCCCGTTCAAGCTTCCTATTCCCAACTCCATCAGTCTGAGCCAAAACAAAGACAGAAGAGTAGTGGCAAATTGGATCCCAGTTAAAAATGAAGAGTGGCCAAAAAATCTGTAAATGCACTTTCAGGAATTCTTTCCCAGGCAGGGCACTATCAGGACCAAGCAAACAGCCCCAGTACACACTACAAGGTTGATTACAACGTCCCGGTATCGTTCTAAAACTAACTCGCTCACTCAACTGCACTAACTAACTAAACGAGAAACAAAACAAATGGAGAGAAAACAGATGGGGAAAACAGGGAAAAATGAACCGATATAAAGAAAACAGTTAAAGCAAGCAGTTAAAAGCACAGTTAAAAACACAGTCCAACTCCAACAGAAGCTCACATCATGCCCAGCATGGCGGCCATGCAGTTGTTGTGGTTCAATGGTCACTTCTATGTCAAACCCCAAATTATGTACTTTAATAACTTTGGAACTGTTTGGACCGATGCACATGAAATTTTAAATGCACCTTCTGGTACCATAGATCTCTGTATGTGGCAAGTTTCATTCCAGTCAGATTTATGGGTGGGGAGCTACAGAATGTCATAAAGTGAAAATGATCACTTTTTTGCCCATTTCCCAATCCATTCAAAGTTATTAAATATTAAAGTGTCCCACTATTTCTTATGGGAAGAATTAGCTGTCTCGTGTGAAAGAACTATACTCTTTCGTGAAAGCGCCATTCTCTTTCCCAAATGGCTTCTGTTCTTTCCTGCTCCCACCATCTTGTTTTCAGTTAGCAATGTGGAACAAACGATATAATTAAAAAATGATTGCCCCTTGGTAAACATCAACAATTGTGTTACCTAATCGAGGCCCGAGTAACATGATTCTGAGATAATATTTTTCAAATACTGTCCTTAACTCTTTGCTTCCACAGGCTCACTCTGAGATTACACCACTTGTGTCCTGAATGTCCTGTATACTTTTAACAGTGAATCCTGGGCCTTTCTAAGCAAATCAAGCCATAGTCAGCATGTCTCAAACAAATGCTAATAGCTCAATAACCGTACATGCTAGACACAAAGTATGAGTGGCAGAGTTATTCAGCACAAAATTTCCTTTCAATGGTGGTATGCATGTAATGGTAAGTAATTTAGTTTTTTTTCTATGCTGGTCGAAACAGGAAAAAAATATTTCTTTCACAAAAAAAAGGCAACATAAGCCATTTTTTATTGCAAATTACGTCAAACATCAACACCAAATTTAGCATGCAGACATTAGATGTTGTTTTACCATTATGTTTGTTAAAAAAAAGATTTCTTTTTACTGTGAAACATATTTTTTCCTTATTTTAGTCAAGTTGCTTTGATGAGATTTCAGGGATGAATCTCAACCACACACACCATATCATAAACAAATGCATATAACTCCAAAAGTATACATGATACACACAACGTATCAGCATGAAAGATGATCAGCACAAAATTGCCTTTCCAACGATGCTATGCGATCAACTGTACTCATTACAGTATTTTTCTTATACCTGCTGAAGTGTCAAAAAGGTGCATTTTATTCAAGCTGCTTAGGCGAGTCTTGATAGGAAACATGTCAGCCATTCACACCGTGCCATAAACAAATGTAAACAGCTCCTAAAGTAAACATAACACACACAAAGTATCAGCATGAAACTTGTTTAGCACAAAATTGCCTTTCCAATGGTGCTATGCATTCAATTGCCATCTATACGTTTTTTTTTTTTATACCCGATCAAGTGTCAAAAAAGTGCATTTTGTTCAAGCTGCTTGGGTAAGTCTTGACAGACAACTGTCAGACACACACACACACACACACACACACACCACCAAACAAATGTGCATAATTTTATTTTATATGCGAAAGACAAATATCAGCAGATAACTTCGTCAGCACAAATAACCTTCCTAACGGGTCCAAGCATTCAGTTATAATCAGTATTTTTTTGTACTACCTGAAAAACAAATTCAGTTTTCTGAGACTAAAAGCAGTTATTATACAATAGGAGTGAGCAGAACAATTATTCTCACTGCATTATGAAAACTCCATATGTCACAATGTCTCCAGATATCTCCACGTATCACACTAATTCTCCATTTATTACTGCTTACTGCAAACAACCAAAACCCAGCACAAAACAGTCCTCTTGAATAAAAGCACTGGAATGGCCAAGTGTATGATACAGACTACATCTGAACTTGTCGCACGTGAACTCAGTCAACTAACGGAACCATCACTGGTGTCATCGCTACGCTCCATCATTCTTTCATGATATTCCACCATCTCACTTGCCAATCATTCAGATATATTCTGCATCACACACCCCTAGCCATCATGTACCCCTTTAGTCCTTTGGTACAAAACACCAATTTTTCATGTCTTTCTATCACACCAACATGTGCAATGACATTCAACACAGGGCAGCCCCAAATATCCGAAGGTGCACGGCAGCCCACTCTTGCATACACCCACATGTAAGAATGAGCATTCATGACATCAAAACATACAAGCTTGTGCACGGTGGCACCCATGGTATTTGGTACAACGCCCACAAGTTGCAACACCGAAAACAGAATGGCAACAAATGTCATAGATGTCCACAAAATTATTACAATCACAATTACATTTTTCTTACCTTTTCAGATGGCGTCCCATGATGATGTCACTGCACTGAAGCGAGCTCAACATCCTTACCTGGTGTCGTTCCAACCTCTCCTCTGTTGACTGTCATCTTTCTGTAAATAAAGTAATTCCATCCTCTCGTCTGTGTCATCCTTCTGTACATAAAGTATTTCCATCCTCTCCACTGTTGTCTGGGTCATTTTTCTAACATGAAAAAGAAAACAAAAGGTCCTACCTCTACCCTGCTGTCTTTGGTGTTCTGTGATGAACAAATAAAAAATTAGTTCCAACTGATTTTCTGTAGTCTGTGTCAGATATTTGCCTTTCCCGAACTCCTCTAGCTGTGCTCCTTTAGTCCTCTGTGGCAAATTTGTCATCTTCTGTGGTCCTCTGGTGTTCACTCATTCTGTTCCAGTCACATAAATGCAGGACCACCACCTTTGCATGTCTCTCCACGCCATGCACTACCGGAAGAATCAGTAACAATACCTACATCAGCGACTTTTAGATTACACATGCTGCGTTTTCACAGTGTCCCACCTCCATTCCTACAAAACCAGCTTATCAACTTTCTCACTTCCACCACAGCCTCCATCCAGTCAAGTGCTCTATCTCCTCCGTCATTTTCATAACTTGCTCCACTATGCACCTACCACCACCTCTGTGTGCATCTACACTCCATCCATTGCAGCTGCTGTAGCTGTTGGTGACTGGGAACGCGGTCCATTTGGTGTCTTCCGGTGTTCATCCGCCCCCGGCATGACTCTGCTTCAACCAAATATTCTGCGCCACACACAAAGCTGGAAGAATCCGCATTTATATAGCGCTTTTCATACACAGTGTATCCAAAAGTGCTTTACAAGCAGTGTTTCACTGGTAGTGAAGTGACTGAATGTGTAGTGGTGGCCATATCGCACATTACCCTACCACATCCAGCACAATCGCATGAACCACTTTTATGGGAAGCGGAATGTTGGCGATGACATCAGTAATATTCCCTACTCTTTGCGAAGACTGCCCTGTGTTCTTTTACTTCCACCTGGACACCCACCAGGATGGGTAGAAGGGACCCCAGTTTAACGTCTCACCAGAAGGATGGCAAACCTCAGCAGCCCAGCACCCCACCCCCCAATTCTGCACGCGAAGAATGATTGTTGTTTGGTGCAAGTCCAATCCCAGTGTTGGGACGAGAAGCCACGACCTTGTGGTCCACAGGTGTATGTGCTACCAACTGAGCCACACTGACACCTCTTGGCGTCACAATGGACAGCGCGACACATAGAACAGGCAATGTGGCAGCCAAATTAAAATACAAAATACTGAGCTAAAACCTCCACTCCACATAAATTTTACTGAAAGAGGTACTGGAGAGAAACGGGCACACTGGCATACTCACTCGTCACTCTTATTTCTGAAGTTTTGTTCTGTATTCCTTTTGATCCTTTGAGTCATATCAATCCTCAGTCTGCCGGACGACACATCAACCCCCATGGCACCACACCACCACATCATCATTGCCATCGCTCAATGAAAACACTTGTCAGTACACTACGAGATGCTGTGGTGGGTGCCCATTACAGATATGTCCACAGTCAGGCAGAGAGCTGCTATGCTCATCACACATTGTGGGCGGTGACAGCAGTTCCGGACTGACCCAAAGGAAAAGAAACTACTTCAGTTAGAACAAGGAGACGGCTGACTCCCAAAGTAATGCAAGTTTCATCCCTCCATTAGCCCTTCCAGTTGGCCCCCTTGGTCTGGTGAGTGAAATCAGCCTAACACTGTCGTCGTCCGTACTGTGCAGCCACACTCGCTATTCTTTCTGAACACTGCCACTTGTCTCTCACCTACTGGCAACTTGGCAGTACCGTTTCTGTCACTTTTACCCTTTACTTTCACTCACCAGACCTCTTTTAGCTCAGTATTTTTCCTTTTAATTTGGCGCAACCCATTCAACGACTGGCATGACACTGCACTGTGTCTGAAACACAAACGGACCTAACCTACTTTTACCAACAACACACGCAGATACGTTTCCTGCCTATGGAAACTGCATCTCTGTGACTTTATGTGGCACTTTGCACACAGTGTATTACACAAATCAGTAACAATACCTACATCAGCGACTTTTAGATTACACATGCTGCGTTTTCACAGTGTCCCACCTCCATTCCTACAAAACCAGCTTATCAACTTTCTCGCTTCCACCAACAGGCCTAAGCTACTTTCGCCAAGATCCGACGGCAATCCATTTAATGCCTATGGCACTGAATATCTGACATTCATTGTTATACGACTCATGAAACTCTATGTTTTCTCACAAACTCTCAGGCTCTGTACTCTCGCTCGCTGTTCTCTCTTGCGCACCAATCTGTCTCAAAGTCTCAGGCTCTGTACTCTCGCTCACCGGTCTCTGTCAAACTCTCTTGCTCGCCGATCTCTCTCAAACTCTCAGGCTCTGTACTCTCACTGTCGCTCACCGGTCTCTCTCACTCACCGGTCTCTTTCACTTGCTGATCTCTCTCTTGCGCTCCGATCTGTCTCAAAGTCTCAGGCTCTGTACTCTCGCTCACCGGTCTCTGTCAAACTCTCTCGCTCGCTGGTCTCTCTCACTCGCCGGTCTCTTTCGCTCGCTGATCTCTCTCTTGCACGCCAATCTGTCTCAAAGTCTCAGGCTCTGTACTCTCGCTCACCAGTCTCTGTCAAACTCTCTCACTCGCCGATCTCTCTCAAACTCTCAGGCTCTGTACTCTCACTGTCGCTCGCCGGTCTCTCTCACTCACTGGTCTCTTTCGCTCACTGATCTCTCTCTTGTGCGCCGATCTGTCTCAAAGTCTCAGGCTCTGTACTCTCCCTCACCAGCCTCTCTCAAACTCTCTTGTTCGCCGATCTCTCTCAAACTCTCAGGCTCTGTACTCTCGCTCGCCGATCTCTCTCAAAGTCTCAGGTTCTGTACTCTCACTGTCTCTCACCGGTCTCTCTCAAACTCTTCCTTGTCCATGGTCTGCTTCCCCTGCAGCTCCTCATCATGTACACTCAGAGAAGCTGCAGAGGGACTATTGTGGGCAAGTTTTTTGTGTCGCTAGTGTGAGCCTCGTTATCTGTAGTTGTGATACTCTGGAAAGCAATCAACACAGAGGTGTACATTGCACGTGCGGCATGTATATGATGGTTCAGCACGTTTCTTTTTCAGTGCACAATTTCTGCACCTCCCCTTCTTCCCTTTCACTGGGTAGTGTAGTCCAGCCGAAGTAGGATCCTGCTCAATTACAGCAACTGGGGCACTTTGTCTCCTATTGGTGTACCCTTCCAGCAGATGCTCCAAGAGGGCAGTGCGAAAATTCAGCTGCCTATGCTTGTTCACCCTCTCACTCTTGGATCGTTGAACATGATGCACACTTTCTCGAAACAAAGTGAAAGCATTTGCTAATGCCAGGTCCCACAAAAACTAGAAAAGATACATCCACCACTTCTTAGATTTTCTGCTACTGTGGTACTGGCCCTGAAGCTGGTCAGCGACATCCACGCCATTCATGTGCATGTTGTACTGCTTCAGCATTTCAGGACAGGGAACAGATACTTCAGTGCCATTTCTTTGTCGCCTGGTCACAGATGTCGCTGGTAAGGTTGGGTCATGATGAGTTGAGAGAAGAAAAACAGGATTGTTGTCTTTCCAAGCTGTGGTGACGAGTGATCCATCCTGTAGCTGTTCACAATGGCCACGGTCTTTCTTCTTCATTGCTAGTTTGTTAAGTTCTGCAGGCCACCCAACCCTGTTGGTATGCATTGTGCCACACGCACACAACCCAACATTCAAAAGTTCTTTTGCCAGGTGAACTGATGTGAAAAAATTATCATAATACACAGGGTGTATTTTGCCATGCAGATCTTTAGTCAGGTCTGTCACCACCCTCTCTCCAAGGCCCACTTCCACAGTGCCAGCAACCTTTCCTGTGTAGACTTGGAAGTCTGACACATAACCATTGTGAGGATCTGCAAGAACCCACACCTTTATTCCATGCTGTTGCGGCTTGCTTCGCATGTACTGCTTGAATGAGAGCCGTCCTCTGAATCCTACCATGGCCTCATCGATTGACACTTCTCGGTGTAGGTGGTATTCCGTCTTGCAGGCCGTCCGAACATGCTCCAGGATGGGACGCACATGATGAAGTTTGTCGTGATTTTCCGATCCTCTGGGTGGATTTATCATGCTATCATTAGCATGTAGATACTGCGTAATCTTCTCATAACGCTCGCGGGTCATTACCTTTGAAATCGGACAACGTCCATAGAGACGGTGCTTACCCCAGTACATACGGTAGAGTGGTGCCTTCATAATAGACATGTACAGCCATAGTCAAAAAAAATTGTTATGTCGCAAGCTGTCACCGGAGTCCATCGGGAGTCTACTTTGTTTGCTTCTGCCTGCTTACGGGCATTGTACCGGTTTGTTTAATCAGCTATCAGTTCGTAGAGGATCGGTGGAAATGTGAGGTTCATGAAATCCATTGCAGTCTTCTCTGCACCCATCACTGTGGCCGGACCCACAGGCTCCTTGAAGTCTTCAACATGCACTGGCTGTAGCAGACGTGTCCAACCATCATTGCGAACCTCATCCAGATGTGTTGAAAGTTGCTCATGTTATTCTGCAGCATCCACTTCAACAGGGCTACATGCACACTGCAGTCTAGCCAAAGGGACATCATCTTCACTGTCCATGTAGTTTCTCTTCTGCCGTTGCTTGGCTAGTGGAACATCATCCTCTTCGCTTTCTGAGGAGTGCCTCTTCCCGCGCAACGTGGACAGGGGCAGACCATCTTCTTCACTGAATTCACTATCTGGTGTACTCAAAGGCGTCATGCGCATCAAGTCCACCTGGATGTCAGAATCATCAGAACTGCCAAAACCCAGAAAGTCCTCTGCCTCGTTGTCACTAGCGCTGTTGAACAAGCACAGCAGGTCATTTTTGTAGACATGCTGCATATTCTTCAGTTTGATTGCTCTGCGCTCTTCACAATGTACTTGGACTGCCTCGGCAAGGTCTCTCTGGAGGTTATAATGATATCGAGGTTCTATCGATATCCAGCGGTTGTAACGATCTCTGGCAGTTCTACCGATCTCTGGAATGTTCACACACAGTCTCTACAACAGAAAAATAAAGCCATATCTTTGCACTGCGAGCCACACAAACTTGCTGAATCCAACATATGTTCCGCCTACAATGCTCTGTTACCTGGTACCATAAAAGACAAACCGTGTATAACAGTTTGGCCGGCCGTTGGCACCACAAGCCATGGACCTGGTGCCAGCTCACACAAAATGCTTTCCACGCTGTCGCAGTCCTGCCCCCCACAGGCAAACGCATGCCACCACCCCACAACATGGATTCCCTGGTGGCCAGTGTTCTCCACACCCCACGGTATCCAACAAAAAACATGACGGCATTCCCCACAGTGTTCAGTAGTCCCTCCCCCACCCCCCACAAAGCAGGCAACAACACAAAATGGCATTCTCTGTATATCATATCTGTCTTGTAACCATCTAGCCGCAGGTGAGAGGCAACCAGATCTCTGGGGACTCCATTTGTGGGATGGTGTCGTGTGTTTGGAGGTGGAGTGGAAGACCCTGACAGCGTGGCCACCATTTTGTGAGCAGGCGCCAGGTCTCGGCGGGAGGGGGAACACCCAGGCAGTAAGTGCTGCTCTTTGTTGGATGCTGTGGGGCCTTGCGTCACCCGCCGCCATTCCACAAATAGCCACGCCTGTTGCCTGGGTGCCCCACCTCCCTCCCAGACCTGCCGCCAGCTCACACAAAATGCTTGCCACATTGTCGCAGTCCTGCCCCCCGCCAGCAAACGCATGCCACCACCCCACAACATGGATTCCCTGGTGGCCAGTGTTCTCCACACCCCACGGTATCCAACAAAAAACATGACGGCATTCCCCACGGTGTTCAGTGGTCCCTCCCCCACCCCCCACAAAGCAGACAACAACACAAAATGGCATTCTCTGTATATCACATCTGTCTTGTAACCATCTAGCCACAGGTGAGAGGCAACCGGACCTCTGGGAAATCCATTTTGTGGGATGGTGTCGTGTGTTTGGAGGTGGGGTGGAAGACCTGACAGCATGGCCACCATTTTGTGAGCAGGTGCCGGGTCTCGGCGGGAGAGGGAGCACCTAGGCAGTAGGTGCTGCTCTTTGTTGGACGCTGTGGGGCCTTGCGTCTCCCACCACCGTTCCACAAACAGCCACACCTGTTGCCTGGATGCCCCACCTCCCTTCCAGTCCTGCTGCCAGCTCACACAAAATGGTTGTCATGCTGTCGCAGTCCTGCCCCCCACCGGCTAACACACCCCACCACCCCACAACATGGATTCCCTGGTGACCAGTGTTCTCCACACCCCACGGTATCCAACAAAAAACATGACAGCATTCCCCACAGTGTTCAGTGGTCCCTCCCCTACTCCCCACAAAGCAGGCAACAACACAAAATGGCATTCTCAGTATATCACATCTGTCTTGTAACCATCTAGCCGCAGGTGAGAGGCAATTGGACCTCTGGGGACTCCATTTTGTGGGATGGTGTCATGTGTTTGGAGGTGGGGTGGAAGACCCTGACAGCGTGGCCACCATTTTGTGAGCAGGTGCCGGGTCCCTCCCAGACCTGCCGCCAGCTCACACAAAATGGTTACCATGCTGTCGCAGTCCTGCTCCCCACCGGCAAATGCATGCCACCACCCCACAACATGGATTCCCTGGCCCATCACCCTCCGTGCGTCCCACCCAGCACATTGCAGAACCAAATACAATCCCCCAGTGGCCACCCCACTGAATTGGGGGAAAAGGTACCATTACCTGGCCATTACCCACCCACAGCGCCCTCCCCCAACCACAGCCTAGTAAATGCATGCTTGTGGGCAATACATATGACAAAATGCACAAAACAAAAAACACCATACATTACATTTGAAGAAGTATCTTACCTGACTGAAAACCGGAGCACAGAAGGGACACCCATACACTCCAAACACCAGCCCGCAGATGCATAATGACATTGAACAGATGGCAAAACACGGAGAAACACCGCAACCTGCCACCTCCACCTCAAACGCCATCCACCAACCGCATACCTCTTGGAACACACGGGAAACTATGTAGAAGTCAAACTGGAACACTGAGAAAACCAGGGCGACCTGTCCACTCCACCCCACACTCCCTTCCCTAACCACATGATGAAGGTGACCGGAGCATACAACTGGAAAAGCATTCCGCAGCCGCCCCCGCCACTCCCACCCACGCGCGCCCCCCCAGCCGCCTCCATGGGTCCTGCTGTAAAGTAAAGCAGCTGGTACAGGACACAGAAGAACAAATGGCAAGCCAAATGCCAAAATGCCGAAAATCCCCTTGCCGTTTAGCAGATGCCCAAAGACACAATAAAAACAAAGGGGCAACTCAAAAAGCGGACAAAGCTCTCTTGGGGATGGCAGGACTTTCAAAAGAAAACAGCCTACTCTGTAGGCAGCTAGAAAATTTGGAAAATGCCACTAGATCTACTCACCTTTGTCTCCTAGGGCTACCAGAGGAACTGGAAGGTGAAAATCCATTACCTTTCCTATATGCCTGGCTGAAGGAACTACTTGCCGTTTAGCAGCAGACACAATAAAAACAAAGGGGATAGAAGCAGAAATGGCAAGCAGGAGCACAGAGTAAACATTCTGCAGCCTCTCCCGCCGCCAAACGCCAAACGCCAAAATCCCCTTGCCGTATAGCAGCAGACACAATAAAAACAAAAGGGATAGAAGCAGAAATTGCAAGCAGGAGTTTAGCTGCAGATGCACAAAAAATTAAATAAAGCTAAATAGCCATTTCTGTAACAATTTGAGTGTTTTCAGGGGCTTTCATTTGAGTCAGAAACAGGAAGTAGGGATTCTGGCTGAAAACGACTCAAAGACAGACCCTGAAAACAGTCAAATTGAAACAGAAATTAAATCAAACTTGGCAAATTAAATACCTGTAAGTGTGCAGTTTGGCAGGGAATGCTATCGGGTAGCTTCAGCGGGTGCAACAAGCGGCAAACTGGGACTTGCTGTAATCGAGCTCCATGCAGTACCGAAATGAGGACGTACAGTTTAAAACGGCATTTTATAATCTTTTTTCAGTTGGACCCCTACACTTACCAGACAATTAGAGGAGGCTACCAGTGTGAGGTATCACGCCAAGAGTTTTAAAACACAATAGTTCTATTGGCTGGCTACGAATGGCAGGAAAAGGTACTGACAACTCCACACATAGCAGGGGCACACTGGGACTCTACAGCTGACGTCTGTATTTGTCCTTGGACACATGGGAGAAAGTGATCTGCCGACTCCAAGCGGCGGCTAGAACACAATGAGTTAAATATGTTTTTTCCATTTGGCCATTGGTAATGTCACAAATTTGCAACACTACCTGTGCAAAAATACCATTGTTGTTGCATGAAAGTCTGGGGGGGTTGGAACAATACTTCCTAAACCCCGTTCCAATACATTTTAGGGGCAAACATACCCCAGAATCCGATTCCTCAGCCCACATTTAGGTAAACACCTGTTTACACTATTGCTGTGTCTCTATGTGCAGACATTAGGGTGCCCAATCCCTGTGTCAGCAGTATTACACTCCCCTCCAGTGTGGGACACTGGGAAGCCCACTCCTAGTGTCCATATATATTTTCTACACCCCCACAATGCAGCATGAGACACTGTGGAGCCCACTCCCAGTGTCCAGAAAAATTATTTTCATTTATTTGCCGACAGCAGGGTGCCCAATCCCCTGCCTGCACTGTAAGCCCCCCATCAGTGTGGGACACTAAGGATCCCAATCCCAGTGCCCTCAGATATTTTATACTGCCACCCTCACCCCCAGCAGTGAGGGATACTGGGGAACCCACCCCCAGTGTCCCCAAAGATTTTAATAGTACAACCTGTAAAAAAGTCAACAGTTCCCCAATGTCTTTTTTTTTATTTTTTTAAACCCTGTAAAAAAGAAAATGGTCCCTCATTGTTTCCCCCGGCCACATCCCCATTCCAACTTTCTCACTGAGCACCCACCATCCTACACTCCCCCATGCCCTATACTTACCAACATAGGTTGTCAGGTGTCATCTTCTATAGACTGGGACACGTCTGCACTCTTCAAAGACAAACCACAAACTGAAGAATCAAGGTAATTGCTGTATAATGTCTTTCAATGGAGTTTTGAACTTCTGGTGATATCATGGTCATTTTTAAGAATGTTTTCACCAAATTCTCAACATGGGCTTTTTGGGATCCCACCTCATGAACAGTGTCACTGTTGTTTCGTTACATGGGCCCAGATGGTGATTTCATGGTTGTTGTTCGAAATCACCATTTGGGACAGATTAATGAAATGACAGTGCCACTGTTCATGAGCTGGGGTTCCAAAAAGCCCATGTTGAAAATTTGGTTGGAAATTCCAAAAAATGCCTAAGTTACATGCGTCCATTGAATTTTTTCTGTGCACGCACATAACTTTGGTACTTTTCAATATTTTGCTATCAGATTTTCAACTTAGCCATTTCTTCACTAAACCTCATTAACAGTATAGCTGTCATTTTTTTGCATCCTGCTTGAAATATGTTTTTGCACCTGTGGTGCAGAATGGCATTTCAGCACAAATTTTAACATTTTCACCTATGAGGTTTATGAGGGGTGGTCATAAGAAGACTATGTTGAAAATTTGGGATCAAAATATGAAAATGTACCAAACTTTTTACCATTCACTGAAATTCCACCATGCACGCTCATAACTTGGGAAATTTCAAATATTTTTAACCCATATTTTCTACACTGATTTCTTATTTCCCCACCTCATTTATGTCATAGCTGTTACTTTTCAAATCCTGCCCACAATGTGTTTTCACACCTGTGGCATGGAATGGCATTGTAGATGTGCATTATTACATTTTGTCTTGCATTTCACAGTTTCTCTGTAGAGGGGTACATGAGGTGGGGAAAAATGGCTATACTAGCAACTTGGTCACTGTTGTTCTACATATTGATGTGCAGGGCCCAGAGTGCCCTAGACTTCCACACTTACATACATATGCGCATCTCTGGGTGAGGTTGGCCGAGAGAGCAACATAAGTGCAAAACACCATTGACAGCCACTATACTGCACTTACCTTGATTCTTCAGTTCATGGTTTGGTTTTAAAGAGTGCAGATGTGTCCCAGTCCAGAGAAAATCACAGCTATGACCTCCAATGGTAAGTAAGGGGTAAGGGGGGATGCAGGGAGGTGGGTGTGCAGAGAGAGGGTCAGGATGGGGGAGGGGAATGAGGAGATGATAAGGGAGATGATGAGGGACCATTTTCTTGTTTGCAGGGTTTAAAAAAAAAGACATTGTGGGGACAGTTTTCTGTGTTCCCACAACTGAATATGAATACTATTATACTATCTCAAAAAATAAGGAAATTCATTGCAAAAAACTTTGCTAATACATCATTTAGTGTTCATATTAAAGCTAGGAAAGTATGGAAATGTGGTGTTAGGGTTTCCAACTCTAACACTCCACCTCACCTATACCTAACCCTATCATCCCACCCTACCCCCCCTACAGACACCAAGAGGTCATTGGCCCTAACACTCAACCCATTCTCTTATACTGTACCATCTCAATTACTTATACATGGAATGGGGTAAGCATTAGGGCCAATGACCCTGAGGTACAGTCTGACACCTGTAGGTGTGTGTGCAGTGAAGGTGGGGTGGGATGGTAGGGTTTGGTGGGGGGTGAGGTGTTAGGGTTAAGAACTCTAACACCACAGTTCCATACTTTTATTGCTGTAATATAAACCCTAACTGATACTAATGCATCAGTTAGGGTTGGCAGCACAGCAACAAAAGTTTGGAAATTCGAAGTTAGGGTTTCCACCCCCCACCCTCCACACACCAACAGACGGGGTGTTCCATGGGGTCATCAGGCCCATCTCTCACCCCATTCAATGTGTAAACAAGCTGACATGTTACAGTATATGAGAATGGGGTGAGAGTTAGGCCTGAAGGCTCCATGACACACCCCGATGTCTATTGGTGTGCAGAGGGTGGGGGGTGGAAGGCGTGGGAACCCTATCATCAAATTTCCAAACTTTTGTTGCTGTGCTATCAACCCTAACTGATGCATTAATGAAGTTTTTCCCAATGAATTTCCCTTCTTTTTGAGAAAGTGTAATGTAACTAGTAGCTGGTATATGGTTATAGGAGTACATGCCCTCGGGGCCCTTCGCTTCCTTCATGCTGCCCATTTTTGCCTAATGGCATGCATATGTGGGTGCTCAGGCCCTCTGAGCCTTGCACTCCTATTTACAAATAAGTATGAAGGCATACAGCAGCACTATAGTACTGAAAAGGAACTCTTGTAACACTTATTTGGCAATATCTCAGTAATGGAAGCAACTATGAAACAAATTCCACAGTAGTTGTAATCATGACTTCAAAACCTCCACACAAGCTTAGTCCACCTAAAGGTGGGCTAAGCTGCAAGGAATGAAAAATCCGTATGTCAAATCTTTTTTCTGATATGGGAACTGAAATGTAATCATGAGTGCCACAGTGTTATTCTATGGGAAATTTGGAATGCTGTAACTACAGGGCTGTTGTAGATTTTTCCTTCAAACTACCAAAAGGCACATCAGTGGTCCCAGCACTTGCTGCCCTGCAAATTTCCGCCTAAAGGCCCCAACCATTTAGGTGCATTG
This sequence comes from Neoceratodus forsteri, assembly GCA_016271365.2. Taxonomy (NCBI): domain Eukaryota; kingdom Metazoa; phylum Chordata; order Ceratodontiformes; family Ceratodontidae; genus Neoceratodus; species Neoceratodus forsteri. The sequence continues at coordinate 852,856,342 of CM057458.1, forward strand.
GTGTGGCAAAGAATTGCTGTTTTTGGCCACAATAGTGCCACAGATTGCAACAGTTTTGCAAAAGTTTGCAACAGAAGATGCAAGATGCTTTCACGATTTGCTAACATATCGCATCCGTTATGTTGCAATTTGCCACACTACGGGGAGCCCAACTGCAGAAAAGGCATTTCTGGGGGGTTATCCACAAATTAACGGCTATAGTGTGTTCCTCAGGCCCTGATTAGGTAAACACAACTATCAGTGCTTACCTACGGGCATCCAAATGTAAACAGCAGCCATTTTTGTGCATCACTAACTGAACACAAGATGGTCACAGCTCGACAGTAAAAAGGGCATTTGTGGCAGTAAAATGTAGTGGTAGCAGCTTTCGAGAGGCACATATATTTTTTTTCCATTGTCTATAATGGGGACAATTAAAATTTGAATAACTTTTGAACTGATTAATATTTTTTCACCAAGTCTTCAAAGGCACATCAATAATCCAGACTGCATCTTGCCTGAAGATTTCAGACCAGATAGACAAATCATTTGGGCTGTAGCCCCGGGCAAAGAAACATGCAAAAACCCTGTTTTTGTGCACTTTTTGGTGGTCTGCAGTTCCACAACCACTCATTCCACCATAACACAACTTGAGAAATCCAGAGATCTATGATGCCACTCAAAGCATGCAAATCCGTCATATGGTTACAAAGTTATTAAAGTGCAACATTTTGGATTTAACTTACAAGTGGCTGGACAACCCTAACTATAGCTGAACTACTGTGCAGCTAAAATATTTATCTATATACACACATATATGTTGCAAAAAATTTTGTTAATGTTTTAGTTAGGGTTGCCACAACAAAAGTAGGGAAATGTGGCATTAGGGTGTCACCCTAACACCCCAACCCCTACCCTGCACAGACCAAGAGGAGCCAGGGGGTGGTATTGGTGTCATCAAACAAGCAAAAGACAACATAGGTTTTTGTTAATTGGTGAAAAATTATATATATATATAAAATATATATATATATATATATATATATATATATATATATATATATATTATTTTTCCATGGTCACGCCATTGTAGATAGGGTTAACTAGGTAGTTTAATGTTAAAGCTGATATTTTGCACTTTAATAACTTTGCAACAATTCAATGGATTTGCACGAAATTTGGTATATGCAGTCCTGTGGGGTAAATCTCTTGAAGTACCAAGTTTTTTAAATCAGGTTTGTGGATTTCATGCTCTGCATAATGAAAAAGTGTAAAAGTCACTTTTTTGGCCTGTTTTGGCTGATTTTGTCCTCATTGAACTGTGGACACACCATTTGGAATTTTGGCCTGCAATTTTCAAGGTAGAAAGAGATTGCCCCCAAAGAACAAGACAGCATTAGTTTAGTGAAAAAAAATATTAATCCTTTCCAAAGTTATTCAATTTAGAAATTGTAGGTTCTAAGCATGCTCAGTTCAGTTTTTGGGATAACTACACAGTTGCCTAAAGGAATTTTGGCTCATGAAAAGGGATTTTGACAGCTTGCAAAGAGGGATTCATTAAATCCCTCTTCGTGAGAAAAAAAATTCCTTTTCTCAAGCCGTCATCTTGTTTTCTTTTCCCCTACCAACTGAGAACTGTGGAAAATACATTAACCTGTGGTCATTTTAAAAAACGAACACCAGAACCTAGTTAAATGGGCCCTGTCTACCTAGATTCAGACCTCTGTTTTTTTTAATAAGTGCCAGAAATACCTTTTCTAGTCACCTGAAATCCCAGGTGCTCAGCTTAGTGAGAGGAGTCTTCAGTCTCATTTTTCCAGGTATCTAGTGGAACTCCTAACTCCCTTATCACTGTTCCCAATCCATTCTCTGGTGTCTAGTGGCCCTCCAACCTCTGATCACCCTTCCCTGCTCACTTTATGTGCTTTATATATTCTGACACTGGGATGCCCACCCCCGCATCGCCTTGCTTTGTTGATGTGCTGACATTGGGGGCCCAATCCCAATGTCAGTGATCCCTCCAGAAATGTGGGACACTGCGAAGCCCATGCCCAGTTTCCCCATTACGTTATTCCCCCCCAGCACTCTGTAAAACTGGGGAGCCCATCCCCAGTGTCCCCATTGTTTATCGCTGTAAAAAAGAAAACAGTCCCCAACACCTTTTTTTAAACCCTGTAAACAAGAAAATGGTCCCTCGCCATCTCCATCATCATCTCTCCTGTCCCGCTACCCCATCCCAAACCTCCCTCTGTGCATCCACCTGCCCACACCCCCCTCCTTACTGCTTACTTACCATCGGAAGTCATGGCTGCGATCTTCTCTGGACCAGGACATATCTTCACTCAAAGTAGAAACGCAAATTGAAGAATCAAGGTAAGTGCCATATAATGGCTGTCAATGGCATTTTGAACTTATCTTGCTATCTCAGCCATTTTTAGGAATTTTTACACCAGATTTTCAACATAACCTTCTTGGGACCATTGGATGTTGGGGTGTGCCTTGGGGTTGTCAGCCCTAACTCTCACCCCATTCTCCTGTACTGTACCATCTCAGCTTCCTTTACACATGGAATGGGGTGAGAGTAAGGACTGATGACCCCATGTCACACCCCTATGCCTGTTGGTGTCTGGAGGCTGGGTAGTGAGGTGTGGTGGTAGGGATAGGAACCCTAACACTGAATTTCCATACTTTTGTTGCTATAATAGGAACCCTAACTAATGGATTAACAGAGTTTTTTGCAATGAAATCCCTTAGTTTTTGAAATAGTATAATGGTGTACTTATTTTATTGTGGAAGTGCAGGATTCTTTGGACCAAGTGCTCCAACCCCTCCATAGATGCACATATGTATGTAGGTGTGGAAGCGTAGGGAACTATGGGCCATGCGCTTCCATGTGTCAAACAACAGTGACCAAATCATCAGAACAGGCATCTTATTATCCCACCTCATGTACCCCAGTACAGAGAAATTATGAAATACAAGGCAAAACTTAATAATGTGCAACTGCAACACCATTCTGCACCACAGGTGAAAACACATTCTGGGCAGAATGTGAAAAATGACAGCTGTACTTTTCATGAGGTGGTGTGAAAAAATGGCTATGTTGAAAATTTGATGTCAAAATGTTGAAAAGTACAAAAGCTATGTGCATGCCTTGAATAAAGTCAATGGACATGTAACTCGGGCATTTTTAGGAATATTTTCACCAGATTTTCAGCATGACCTTTTGGGGACCCCACCTCATGAACATTGACACTGTCATTTTGTTAATCAGTCCCAAAAGGTGACTGCCATTCTGCGCCACAGGAGTGAAAACATGTTTCAGGCAGGATATGAAAAATGACAGTTGTACTGTTCATGAGGTGGTGTGAAATAATGGTAATGCTGAAAATTTGGAGTGAAAATATTAAAAATAGTAATGTTACAAGGATGCGTAGTGAAATTTCAATGACTGCATATACCTTGGGCATTTTTTGGTATTTTTGCACCAAATTTTCAACATGGGCCTTTTGGGACCTCACCTCATGAGCACTAGCACTGCCATTTTGTTAACTGGTTGCAAATGGTGATTTCACACAGTGACCACAAAATCACCTTTTGGGACCGAGTAATGAAATGACAGTGCTAGTGTTCATGAGGTGGGGTCCCAAAAGGCCCATGTTGAAAATCTAGTGAAAAAATACAAAAAAAATGACTGAGATATCAACATATGTTCAAATATTCCTGCACTTTAGGCTCATGAAGTAGGATCCTACTTTGTACCTCATGCATACAAAGCACGACCCTACTCACATATGCCTCCTTAAGCTGGGATTCTACTTCCAGATTCTCGAGCATATGAAGCAGGATCTTATCTGTGCTCACTTAAGTAGGATCCTACTTCATATCTAGGCATATGAAGCAGAATCCTACTTCATATGATGCCAATAAGAACAAAGAATTGAAATGTTAAATAAAACACATTTTAAGGGCATTTAATGCACATAAGGGGTCCCAATAAGCAAGCTACATGTGTTGCTTTCTCCCCGGAATATCATTTTGTGAGGTTTCCAAATTTGAATTTTTCATGCAAAACTGAAAACAAGATGGCAGCTATGTGAAGTAGGAATTTTCCCATACGAAGCAGGATTCCTATTTCATTTCATATAGCTATCTTGAAGTGCTTACTGTGTATGCTAAGATTTTTTTTTTCAAAATTTTTAATTGCTATAACTTGAAAACAGCTTATTATTTTTCCCCAGACTAGCAAAAGGCACATCTGTGGGGTAGTCCCTTTCTGCCCTGAAAATGTCAGACCCAAAAACCAAACCCTCTGGGCTGTAGGCAAGTTCAAAGAAAAATCCCAGCAAAGCCAATGAACAAAAACATGTTTTTATCACCTCTCCGTAACTCAGAGTCCACACATCCAACTGGAACATGACTTGCTAAAGCAAGAGATCTACCACACAGGATGGTGCATAACAAATTTTGTGCAAATCCTATTAACAGTTGCAAAGTTATTAAAGTGCAAAATTTTGAGTTTAACATTGAACTGCCCACTCAACCCTAACTATAGCGGTGTGACCGTGCCCCTATAAATAATATATATAGGTTCATTGCAAAAAATGTTGGTAATGCATCAGTTAGGGTTGCTATTAAAGCGACAAAAGTTGGGAAATACAGCATTAGGATTTTCAACCCTAATTTTGCATCCCCCCCAACACACACATGCAAGTAGGAAAGGGGCAAGGCAACAAAATCAATCAGAAACAGCCACAATCAGGTAAGAGAAAAAACATACAGCTCTGTGAACATACCACAAGAGACATCCATAATCATGGTTCAGCAGCTGTATAAGCTCTGCTGCCATCCCAGTGTCTTGGGGAGTATACCCACATGCTGTGCAACCATGGGGGATGGCCGACTGCATGCACTGCTTCCCAAAGTTCTCAACACTATCATGTCTATACATCTTTCTGTTAACATATATAAAGACAAATATATATATATATATATATATATATATATATATATTTATATATTTATATATATAATATAAGTATAGGGTCAGCAAAGGGCAATGTGGATCATCTCTTCACACTGTAATGTTATTATTATTTTCATAGTGATGGCATGTGTGTTCCTCTTCACCCAATAGTTTCTGTCTTTCAGCACATTCATACCTTCTGTAATTGTGCCATAGTCTCTGTTCTGTAGTATTGTGTTCAGCTAAGTTGTATGGAGGTGAAAGTAACATGCTACAATACATTCACTTCGCTCACAAATAGAGATTTTTTTCCCAGGTTTTAGAAGTGCAGTCAACAAAGGTCTCTATACTACTACATAACCATATATGTTATAGTATATGTGAGTGCAGGTGCTTTAAGCTGTGCATTTCTGATATTAATAAAATGTTTTATAGGTAGTAGTGAGACACATTGTGATGTGTTCTGCATTATGAAATGGGTAGAAAGTATGGTGGCTCATGACTGGCCTAGAGGTCCTTTCAGCTGAGGCTTTACCCCACCTGAAAGGCCCAGCTAAAAAGTAGGTCATCCATAATATGCTAAAAACATACATCAAAATTACTAAAATGGACCCATTTCATAATTACAATAAGGCACTCCATGGAGTGCATTATGGTGGGCTAATGGAGCTTTTCAGGTAGTGGAAGTACTCACCTTTGTCTTGTGCTTCAACCCACCAAAAGTGGGCAATTTTTCCACCGTAAAGATCCCCCTATCATGCCTTACTGCTTAAGTAACAACTGTGGCAACAATTTGTTTTGAATGCATTGAATCATATTTTGTACTACAGATTGAGTTTACTTGACATTGAGAACTAACAGCTGAATATTGTTGTATTATCATGTGGAAGCATAGTTTCTTAAGGAGATAGAGTTTACACATCTGTTTCAAGACATTTATGGTGCACTAAATGCAGTAGATAAATACCTCATACTTCAAAGGAAACATGAGCGTGCTACTCTAAACGAGGGCAAGTCCCTCTGTGATCTTTACTAGCACTTCAACATCACTATTACATCCTGTTGAAGCAGAGGACACATTGGATACTGCACTACCACATCTACACAGAGAATTTTTTTGAGTAGTACATGATGTGGGGGCAGTTCCTATAACATAATATAATTGTTGTTTGCTTGTATGTACCAGAACAGAGTCATCTAGATGCTGTGTTATCAATGAACAACAATATTTCATAGCCCAGGACCAGCATATCTATCACTGCCTGTACTGCTACATGTCTATAGACAAGTTCATGGAACTCTGCATGCAGTGGACATGTACTGTATACTCTGAAACTAGTGAGATTTTTCTACTATTCATGACTGTACAGTTTTTCAGCTCCTGCGCTCCTACGTAAACTTGACTATTACAACATATGGGCAGGACCCTGTGCCACAAAATCCTTGTGGTTAAGTTTGGGGTGAAGTGCATGCAGAGAGCCATCCTCCAAGGCTGCACATCATGCAAGTGTACTCCCCAAGACACTGGGATGGCAGCAGAGCTCATAGAATTGCATGTTTGTTCTCTTACCTGACGGTGGCTGTTTCTGATTGGTTGTGTTGCCTTGCTCCTTCCCCTACTTGCATGTGTGTGTACTTTGGGGGGGGGGGATGTGGAGTTAAGGTTGAAAACCCTGATGCCAAATTTCCCAACTTTTGTGGCTTTAATATCAACTCTAACTGATGTATTAACAAAGTTTTTTGCAATGAATTTCCTTACTTTTTGAGAAAGTTATAAAAAAGCTTTGAATTTTTTTTCTACTGTGAAAAAGTTTGCTGTCATACTGTGAAAGTGTCTAACCCACTGTGGAGACAGTGTTCTCTTGTTCTCATCAGTATTACAATACAGGCATTCCCCATTATAGAAGGATGTTTCATACCATGGCATTTTCCTCCCCTCCTCAGCAGAGAATAATTCACTTGTGTTTGTTAACATAAACTTCTATTGAAATTATGACTTTTTATATGAAACATAATTATACTCACGTATTGTATCAATATGCACTACTGTGAAGCTCATCGGTAGGAAACCCAAATCAACAGCATTTTGCAGCACTCTCCAGCATGCTGCAGCAGAGTTACTGATGAAAACAATGTAATTTCTAAGGCAATTAATACATTTTGCCATGCAAGAAACTGTGACATTAACTTCATCCTGGCAGTGTCACAGTCTACTGTGTGAGAATTAAGCAATGAGGTGTATACAGGGGTTATTTTAAATGTGTTTTAAACATCCTCTATGGGTATTATGTAGCACAAAGCATGGCTGAGTGTCACCTTCCCCTATAAGTTATTTACTGAGCATTAATATGATCACTAGAAGTACCTTATTGCTGTTATGTAAAAAATATTTCTTAAAACAGTGTTTTACCTTGTTCAGGAAATAAGGTTGCACGTGTATGTCAGTAGAACAGTGACATGAGTGTTGCATTGTTTTCAACAAATCAGAATCCTCTACTTCAAATCCCCTTTTTTATAATAGTAGTATAACATATAGTAAACAGAACCACACTTTGAAAAAATACACAAGACACAGAAAATAAGTTTAAAAAAATGTATTAGAGAAATTCCAATTTAATTATTGCAGAACTGGATGGTTGTTTCTGTGGTGGGTGAAGAAACAGCTGTTCTTGAGTTGATAGTAAAATATCTGCGTAACTGAGCTCTTCCGATGTGTCTTACATCCCTGCACATTACACATGTTTGTTTTTTAAAAAGAATTGTCATGTTCATTTTTAAAAATGAAGACAGGATATTATCTGCCATATAGTTAAAGCTACACTTCTTTCATATTACCTAATAAGATATTATTGCAATATAAACCTAGTAAAATTATCTGTTTGCTTCATATTAAAACAATGAAACACATCTATTATTTTTTGTTTACTGAAGTATATTTAAGTCGTTTATGCAATTTTTAAAAGATAACAGAATTATTAAAGTTAGACATTGATTGTTACAAGCAAAAGTAGTAAGTCATTATCAATATTAGATATAATATTTATATTATATTTATTTACTTTGGAAATATTAGTATTACTATGCATTACTTATATTGTTTTAGAGAAACAAATAGTTACATTCATGACAAATTGTTATGATGACATCATAGTTGTATAATTAGTAATTATGTATGTCACCTTTTATGATATTAATTTCAATATCTTGATATGATTATTACAACTTAATCTGTTATAGCTATTTTTAATATTTATAGTCTAAGTATCCTGTTAAAGTTTTTTTTATTTTATAAAAGTTTAGAAACAGCTTATAGTCAGGGAAAGGACAGATTTTCGAACCCCTATTAACAGTGAACATTGTTACCATAGGACATTCTGTAGAACTATATATTTTCATGTAAACTTTATATTGCTGGTTCACATTTACTTTCATTAATGTGCCATTTAACCAGCATGCACTGCCACTGGCTTACATTTGTCAGCTGTCATACAGTATTTAAATACAGTGCCAGAGTGCTGCGCTGTATGTCTTATTTATTTCATTTTATTTATTTAGTCAGTCATGGGAATTACAACCCTTTGAGTTATAGACTCATTTACAAAGGCTCTGAGTCAGCATAGTCATACATTCAGAGACAGTACATTAGTGGGACATCACATTTCAAGTATTTACATATAATAGCCAAGGTGGCTGAAGATCTATACATATAGTAGCTAGGGTATTAATATTAGTACAGAGAAACAATTACAAAGCAAGTGCAGCCTCTGGGGCATTGTCATATAGTAGGAACAGTGATCAATACATTAGTGAGACAATACAGTTTAAGCAAATTATTTACATATAATAGCCTGGGCGACTGTTGACCTATACATGTAGTAGCTGGGGTATTGGCATTAGTACAGGTGATATAGTGCAGCCTCTAGGGCATTGTCATATGGAAGAGAAAGAAATCAGCAGCAAAGATGCCCTGTACAGTTAATCCTATACAGTTGGTTGCAATGTCAATGGGGAGTGGCCTAGTGCAGCTCTGTGCAGGTCAGTTAGGAGGATTAGCAGTTGCACTGACATTAGCGCAAGGAGAGAATGTGTTTTTTTAGTATGGTCTTGAAGTGTTCTAGCTTGGGAATGGAGGTTATGACTGGGGGGAGCTCATTGTACCAGGCAGGAGCTCTATAGAGGAATGATCTCTAAGCTAGGGAGGTTCTGACCCTGGGTACGTTCCATAGATGTTTGTTGGCAGAACGAGTGGTTGCAATGTGGGAACATGAGAGTAGTGAAGCTGAGACCCCCAGTGGAGTTAACCCTAGGTGGATTTTTCTTAGTGAGGAGACCGGACTGATATTATAGTCTTTCCTCCAGGGTAAGAATGTTCATAAGAGTGTAGAGGGTGCAAGTATGGGAGCGTTTATCTGCACCTAGGAGGAGTTGGCACACTTTATTAATGTCTATGTGAATTTTGTTTAGGGTGGTGTTGTCCGCAGCAGAGTAGATGGGGAGCCCATTGTCAACAAGAGAGAGGACAGAAGAGGTGACAGCCAGATTGAGAGCCTCTGGCATCAGGCAGTCTTTGTGCATCGGAGGTATAGGAGGCCGATTTGGGTATTAATGGCTGAGTTCAGGATGATAATTTGGGCATGGAAGAATAGGAAGGTGTCAAAGGTAAGGCTGAGGTATTTATAAGTGAGTACTTGTTCCAGGGGGAGGTGAGCATGGGAGAGGATTTTTAGTTCAGTGTCCTTGGCCTTGCTCTGCCAGTGGGCAAATAGCATGGCTTTTGTTTATTTGATGTTGACCACAAGTCTGCGACTGATGAACCAACTTTCGATCTGATTGAACGAGTCTTGAAGGGAGGACTGTAGGTTGTTAGGGCAAGGGTGCGCATCGTAGAGAACTGCATCATCAGCATATAGCAGTACGTTTCTTACTGTGTGTCTTACCGAGTGAGTTTGTATCAGTGCGTGATGTCTTTGTTGAGCTGGCTCAACACACCACCGAAAAAACCTTTAAAGCAGGACTTCTTGGCTTTGCAAACAGCTGAGCTAGATGCCAAAATTCTTTCTGTCACTGATGGTGCCTCATGGCTTATGGCTGAAAATGTAACTGAACAGCTGAGAACTGCATCCCCTCCCACCCAAGCAGCGATGCATAACCCACACTGTGTATGCTCCAGAGGTGAGGTTTGAAATTGGCGAATATGCCTGCCAACATGGTGTGATGAACTCTGCTCACTTTTATGAGCGGAAATACACAAATAAAATAAATGAAAGTATAGTACATACCTTCAAACGGGACTACCTGTTAAAACTTAAAGACACTCCAGACCACGACAATCTGCAGAAAATATTACCAATAAAACCTAAAGGTCATCTCCCACTACTGATGGCTGCTGTGGAGGCAGAATTAAAGAACATTATCCGTTGTTTGAGGGCAAAGGGTGCGGTAGTAAATGGATGAGTTCTGGCAGCTATTGTTACAGGTATTGTGAAAACCAGTCATCCACACATGCTTGCAGAGAATGGTGGTACGCTAGCATTCTCCAGGCAGTGGTCTTGGCTTTTTTTTTAAACAGAATGGGGTACTGTAAGAGGAAGGGGACTAAAGCTGCATGGAAAACCCCTGTTGATTTCCCCTACTTAAAGGAGCAGTTTTTGCAGCACATAAGGACAGCATCAATGCAGGAATTGCCCCCCCACCCAAGCTGTGTTAAATCTTGATGAAACAGGGGTGAATTTAGTACTCTTTTCTCAATGGACCATGGATGCAGTAGGCAAAAAGCAGATTGAGATCTCAGGACTCAGAGACAAGCGACAGGTTACAGTTGTTTTGTGCTGCTCTTTATCTGCCTACTACCTGCCACCACAGATCATTTACCAAGACAAGACTGATCATTGTCATACCTCATTTACATTCCCTTCTGACTGCTGTATTACCCACACAGATAACCACTGGGCTAACTCCAACACCACATTCTAGTATATAAACACAGTCATTGTACCATACATAAAGAGAGTCAAACAAAGTATGGGCCTCCCTGATGTGCAGCGTTCCGTCTTGGTGCTTGATTTGTTCAAGGAGCACACAACACAAGATGTGATTCAGAACTTTGAGCAACACCACATCATTCCTATTTTTGTGCCACCTTCATGCACTGATCTGCTGCAGCCTTTTTACATTTCGATTAATAAGCTATTCTAAGACGAGCTTAAGATTCAGTTTACTGAGTGGTATGCTCAACAGATCTCGGAACAACTAAAAAGTGGCGATACCAGTGCTGAGATTTCAGTCAATCTTCGGTCTGCATCTTTGAAAGACAGACATGCAAAATGGCTGGTTAACAGCTTCGCAAAGCTGTCATCAAGAACAGAGGAGTGTATTCAGTGGTTTCGGCAAGCCGGGATACAAAACACACACACACACTCACTGCCTTGAAGGTAATGTTTTTTATGGTAATTTTAGTAATCTGCTTGTTGCAATAACTAATTACTGATTTGGCATTCTTTTTTGTTTAATTTTAGAGACAGAGCCTGAACAACTGAGCGAACATGAACCATTATCTGTACTGGCAGATCCAATACACACACAAGAGAGAGAGAGAGAATTTCCTGTGTTAGAGCCTGAGCCTGAAGTTAGTTGCTCATTCATAAACAGACGCTCGGAACAAAAAACATCAGTAGCTCACCTAAGAGTCCTAAGAAGCCGTGTTATACATGATGTTGTACATGATGAAGCTGATTAATTTACAGTTACAGTTATACTGTATTAACTTGAAGCATATTATATAATAAAAAGTTTGTTGCACAAGAATTAAAAAAAAATGATTTCCACTTCCGTTTTGTTGTTTGAGCACTCGCGAGCTTGGTAACCGTGCAATCAACACCACGTGGTACACCAGATTGCTATGACTTCTTTTTTTTTCATTTTCATTCCTTCAAAATGATTTGGCAGCAGTGGTGAACAAGGTCATAGTGGCAGAAGGTACAGTTTGGAAGGTTCAGTACCATGATAGTCCGCCGTTTTGAATGTTAGCAAAAAAATTGGTTGTGCGGCTATAACGTTATACTGAAACACTGTAAACATAGTATCATGCATCAGAAGCTAAGCATGATTTTAGTGATTATTACATTACAGTGACTAATTCTAGTTCTACAGTATGTGAATGCATCAGGTACACTGCATTAAGTGATGCATTTCAAGCATTGTAGAAAAACAGCCCACATTAAATGTAAGCCACATACATGAAAGAAGGCTTGTGTTGCCCATCTAGCACAAAAACAAGTACCCCACCACACCAGTACTGTTGCAGCCCATTTAGCAGTTATGCTGCCTGCAGCAGTGCCACCATGGATAGAAACTGCATTACTTACATGCTGTTACTTCTCACAATAGGACACATAGAAATATGGACTTTGATGGCAGATAAGGACCTCTTGGCCCACCTAGTCTGCCCATTTCCCTACATGCTGGATAAGTTGCAGATCCTAGTTAACCAACAGCCTACTTCTTCCTACCCAACACAAGAATTACCTCATGTCTGTCCCATGCATTCTTGGATTCCCCCACTGGTTTTGACCCCACAACCTTCTAAGGAAGGTCATTTCATGCATCCACCACCACCCTCTCTGTGAAGAAATACTTCCTCACATTGTCCCTGAGCTGTCCCCCCTCTATCTTCAAATTGTGTTCCCTTGTTCTTGCACATCTCTTGTTCTGAAAGATGCTACCCTCTTGGTCTTTGTTGATTGCCTGAGGTACTTGACAGTTTCTATCATGTCCCCCTCTCCTTCTTTTCCTCAAGGGTATACATATTAAGCTCCTTTAGTCTCTCTTCATATGGCTTCTGCTGCAGACCCTGCACCATTTTAGTTGCCCTCCTCTGGACTGCCTCCATCCTGTCTCATTGCAGGGATGGGGTCTCCAGAATTGCATGCAGTTTTCCAGATGGGGTCTGGTTGGTGAGAACCCATCTGCAATATGATAGTACTTGTGCATATCTAAACTACAATGTAACTGATTGGTGTATTCTTGCTCTTTTTTAGGAGCATCTTTATTGTGGGATCGGGTGTGGATTATCCAGGTCCAAAACTATTTTCAAACCTCTGTTAGATTTGATACAGACAGCAATTGTGCAAATCTATATATGCATATACAAGCAGTTTTAACTTGCTGAATAACATTTAATGTAATGCAAAATATTAGATGTCAAACTTATTCACATAAAATGACATCTGTATGAAACCATGTAGAATACCATATAACATACACTTTTTTTTTGAAACAGGTAGCCTAAACAAATGTAGCAGTAGAATGCAACCAGACTTAAGTAATGTCAGACTTATATACATATTTATGATACTGAGTCACAGTTTGGTGGTTGTAGAATTCATGTCCATTAAAGCAATGAGGTTTTTTTAGCAGCGTATCATAAAACCATCAATCTGATTGATTGCATATTATTATGAACCACATGACAGTCCTTAAGCAAAAGTCATGCAATGGATCTTTATTATATAACTACGTGGGCCAAGATATTACTGCTGTCCAGCACTTTTGAGTCTGCTTGGATTATGCTCATGTCAGTTTTGTAAGCAAAGAGATCAAGGTCAGTCAGGAGGCGTGGCCTAGCTACAGAACAATGTGGATGCATAAACCTAGAGCTCTGGCTTAATCTGCTGAATGTCCCCTCAATACCACATTATAATCAGTTTTATTTCAGATAATATTATAGAGATCTGAGGGGTCCAAATGCCTACTTCTGCTAACCTGCAAAAAAGACAGGTGGAATTACTCTTCAACAATCCGAGAAACCAGATGTCTGGGAGAGGCCTACCAGCTTCTACTGCTCCAGAGAAGCACCCAGATTTGCCAGAGAATTCCCCAACTGCCTCGGCCAAACAGAAATGAGCAGAGCCCTGTACGCAGATGGCTGATAACTACCAAGCAATTAAACAGCTAATCCAAGACTTTAAACATGATTTGGGGACTCATATTGAAATGGCCTTTGAAAATGTTACCTTGCAGCTGCAGCTCTTACAGCAGACCGTAAATACAGTCTCTGAAACAGTAGACACTCATGAGAATTGATTGGGGGAATTGGAGGCTCGGGTGCGCTCCCTGCAAGATACAAGCCACACAATGAGCATTGACTTGCAAAATGCCTTGTAAGAGATTGAGAAGCTGAAACAAAATATTGACGATCATGAAAATCAGGAAAGAAGATATAATGTTAGGATTATTGGCCTACCTGAGTCCATGGAGGTGTGTGACTGCGACACATATATCCAGACATGGTTGCGGCAGTCTCTACAGCTTCCACCTGATGTTCTATTGGAGATCCAATGGGTGCATAGGTCTCCTGGGGCTAACCCCTTGCCTGATCAGAGACCCCAGCATGTAATAATCAAATTTCTCCATTACCAGGTCTGGCACAAAGTCCTGAAAGCCACAGAGGAAACAGGGTCCCTTGATGGTGCAGCAGTCTCAAGTGATCATCTTCCCAGACTACTCGTACCAACTTCAGCAGTAGAGACAGGCCTATGCTGAGGTTAAAAAAAGGCTGCACACTCTGCAATGCCAGTTCTCCTTAGTCTATCCAGCCCGACTGATAGTGTGACCTCAGGGTGTGAGTCAGCATTCTTTTTCATCTCTGGAGGCTGCCCTGGTGTTTGTGAAGGGTCTTGAGGAGGAGAAGAGGCAGTGAGATAGCCAGGGTGATTAATCGAGTTTACCTGGGGCAGCAGATTACAGGTACATTTACCGGAGGATTGGGATTCTAAAGCATGGGAGTGAGGGGCTGGCTAGTGTAGTAAAGTTATTTGATGATCTGCAGCACCACAGAAGTCCCTAGCCTAGCCCATATAGCAGTCTTGACTTGTTCATCAATCCTTCTAGAAGACAGTCTGGACACGTGGACTAAGATGGGCCAAGATTACAGGTTGAGATCTTCTTAAAACAGAATTCAAATTGAATTAAACATTGGATTTATGTTTTATATTTCAAGGGATGCTTAATGTAAGAATACATGGAGAGGGATGAGGTAATGGAGTTAAGTAGCCATGTAGAGGCCCTTGGGGGTGCCGAATGGAGGCCTAAATCATGGCACTTTGCGGCCTGCTTAGATGGCAGGAGAGGAGTGGACTGCAGGAGTATCGACCCTGAGATTTGCAACACTGGTGGGTGGCCTAATATGGCAGAATCTGGGGAACCCTTGCTCAGCAGCAAATAGAGTTTTATATACCTGTCCACTCCTTACAAAAGACTATAATGGCCTCTTTAACTAAGTTGTATGATAAAATGGGCCACTATTTTTTGTTTTCTTACTCAGCAATATATAGTTTGGTAGGGTCTACATGGTTTAGTATAAAGTTCAGGGGACCTGTCATATTTTATTTATTAATGGGAAAACTAATAGAGGGGAAAGTGTACTTTATTATGTCCAGTATATGGACATGGGTGGAGAGATTGGTTGTTTCCCTTAACAGCTTACTTTAAGACCAACAGCTTAATCTGGTTCAAGGTCAGTTGGCATTCATCTGTATTCCCCTTCCCCGGGCCGTACTGAAAATAGGCAGGATTTGTCTAGTACACTTACCCAGTCAACAAAAACTAAATAAATAGAAAGAAATAAATAAAACAACTTCTCCCCTCCTTACCACTCTAGGGAATTTAAGATGGCAGGACAGTCTAGGTATGGTCCTAAACAAGGTATGAAGGCTCAGGGGGTCCATCACACTCACTTATAATGGACGTCAGAGCAATTTTTGTTGATCTGTTTTAAGCCTTTGTACAGGTTTCCCCCCTTCCCTTTTCAGGCTCAGTTGGGGGTTGGGACTCCTGGTGGAGGACCTCCTGGAATGAACTAGGAGTTTGGATTCCCTAGGGTGGGTTGGGTGAATATCATTTTTCCTCTTTACTTTCATTTATGTTTTCCTTTAGTACTTAGTTAGTGGGAATGGGGGGGTTTATCCTCCCATTTACTTAAAAACTAGGACAGGGGATAACAGTGGATTGATAGCTCAATCCACAAAAGGTAGTGGAATGTACAATTTTGAGGCAGGATAAAAAGAGGACAAGACTTGGAAGGAGGGTAGTCTGGATTTGTGAACAACCTCTCCCGTTGGAGGGGCTTTATAGAAGTTGCACTGGGGGGTTTCGTTGGAAAGGGGGGGAACAGTTGGGGATATTTTGCTTACAGTTCTGAAAATACACAGAGTAAATTCTTATGTCTTTGGCATACAACAGAGGGGTGAAAATATAGCAAAAATAGATGTTGCATGGTTTGGCTATGCTTTTTGTCACGGAACGTTAATGGACTTAAAACTGCTGTTTAAAGGAAAAAAATCTGGTTATTAATTAAAAAACTGAAAGGGGATATTATTTGTCTACTGAAGATACATATGGATAAGCGGGAGTCACTGCGACCGGCAGAGTCCTGGTGTGGTTCTTGTCTGGTATCCCCCTTTACATCAAAGGCGAGGGGAGTGGCTATCTGTATTAGTCCTGGCCTCCCTCGTAAGGTCCATTCAGTCCTCTTGGAATCATAGGGTAGATATGTTTTGGAAGAGATTGAGGTTGGATCTAAGAGGCTAATGGTGGGGTCAGTGTACTGACTGAATTTTGACTCCCCAGACTTCTTTACCCATTCTTTACCCATTTAGGGGTGACAGTGGGCCCATACCCTGAAAATATTATCTTGGTGGGGGACTTTAATATGTATTTGGATCCTAACTTGGATCATTCAAAAAGAAGTTGTGACCCCCCTCATAGCACAGCAGCCCTTAAGGCTCTGGTGAGTGGTAGAGATCTTTGGGAGGCCTGGCGGCATTGCCACCGGGGGATAGGGAATACTCATTCTATTCTCATGCACATGAGGTATACACCAAATTGGACAATGTATTCCTCCCCTCAGGGGTGTTAGGAGAGATTATAGAGGCCTCTCATGGACAGATGATGGTCTCTGATCATGTCTCCTTTAAGATTACCCTCTGTTTGCTGAATGGCCGCCCAGTGGATGCCCAATGGAGGATGGATCTAGCCTTCTTAATAGATCCCCATTACTTAGCCCAGATCAAAGAAAGAATGGAGGAATACATAAAGTTAAATCCTCCAGGAGACATTAGTATAGGAATTGTGTGGGAGAGCCTCAAGGTTTTTATTTGGGGAGAAACTATTTCATATGCTGCCTTTAAAAAAAAGACCTTGAGCCGGGAAGAGACAGACCTGGAGGAAAATATAGTGTGTCCAGAAAGACAGAATATGATAACCCATTCCCCCCAGGTATCTAAATTACTGAGGATGCTTAAAGGAAAACTGAACCAGCTATCGTCCAGGAGACTAGAGCGTAACTTAATAGTTACAAAATCACATGCATATTTTTATGGAGATAAAGGGGGAAAGTGGTTAGTGAGTCAAATTAAGGGGAGGAGGGTGGAGAGGTCTATTATATCATTGGTTAATACCCCTTGAAAACTTACGTATAACCAACAAGAAATCAATGATGCCTTTAAGAATTCTATTCCTCCCTTTACACAACTGAATTTCCAGCAGGGGCTAATATAGATTCCTTTCTGGACACTGTTCAGTTACCCTCCCTTACCCCTAATGAGGTGACACTCTTGCTATCTGAGGTTAAGAATGCTGTTTGGAAGGCTAATAGGGGTAAGGCACCTGGACCCGATGGTATTGTGATAGAGTTTATAAACCCATGTGGAATACCTTAGGCCCTCTTATGTATCGGATGATCAAGGAAACCTTGGATATTGGGGTACTTCCCCCTTTTCTCCTTATGGCCACAATCACTGTCTTGCCAAAACCAGGGAAAGACCCAACCAAATGTGGATCTTATCACCCAATTTCCCTGCTCAACTCCGACTACAAGGTGATAACTAAGATATTGGCCTCCAGACTGGAACAATATCTCCCAAAGTTAGTACATCCAGATCAAGGGGGATTTGTGAAAGGCAGACAAGCAAAACATAACTTGAGGAGAACAATAAATATTATGCACCTTTGGCAGGGGAAAGGAGAAGGGGGACTAAGAACATTAGAAGCAGAGAAAGCCTTCGACCGTGTCGAATGGCCATTTATGATGGCAGTTTTGCATAATTTTGTGTTTGGGGAGGGAATACTGAGCTGGATACAGCCTCTGTATAAGAACCCACAGGCCCAGATTCTACCGAACAACATCATTTTGTCCCTCTTCATCCTCACTCGAGGAATGAGACAAGAGTGTCCCCTATCTCCCCTGCTCTACATTCTTACTATTGAAGCATTAGCTGGAGCAATCCAACAGGAGAGGTCTGTGGAGGGGCTGTTATGGAAGGGGGAAAATAATGTGGTATCTCGTTGCGGATAATATTCTCCTCTTTCTAAAGAATCCTGATAAGGCACTCCCGGCATTATTTAATATTTTTCAAGTTTATGGACCAATAGCAGGCCACAAGCTAATCTGGTCAAAAATGTGAATGGATTCCTATGGGAAAAATTAAAAATTCCATAGCACTGGGTTCAGTAGTGGTACCTCCAGTATTATTAACTGCCAAGCTATTATGGCCTGAACCAATCACCTCCCACTGATTCAAAAAATAAAAGAACAATGCATTAACTGGAGGGCCCTACCTTTGGCAATAATTGGATGGGTCAATTTAGTGAAAATGAGTATTCTCCCATAATTCCTATATAGGTTTCAGACTCTTCCAATAGGTATACCAAATACATATATTAAAGCATTAGAAGGAGCTATAACCCAGCTATTATGGCAAGGCAAATGTTATCAAATAAAAAAGGAGATCCTTTGGTTGCCAATGGGTATGGGAGGTCTAGGACTACCTAGTATTAAACATTATTACATGGCCGCACAACTGGCACATGTACGGGATTTGGTGGGAGAGGGGTCATTTCACCTGGATGGGTAAATACGGAGAACTCTGTATCAGGTTCGTTATATAACTGTATCATGGTGGGGGTACCTCTATGATGGAAAGTCTCATAGACTTGCCAATCCATGTTCAAACACTACCCTTAAGGCCTGGAGGGAGGTGCATCATATTCTCCAACATCCCCACTCCTTCTCCCTGGATACAGATCTGAGAATTATATTGAAAGGGATGGCTGGCCTCTCGGTTCGGGAGTATCAGATACTTAAGGTATGGAGAAAACAGGGTCTGTACACTGTAGGTCAATTATGGGAAGAGGGGGAGGCCATCCCCTTCAGGATGCTATCATGAAGATTCACTATTGGTGCATCCCACTTCTTCTTCTTATGGGCTACAATTCAGGGTGAGATAAGAGCCAGATGGATACAGGGTAGCACTTTTTCACACTATCCCTTAGAAGAGTTATTTATATGCCACAGGGATGGCAAATCCTGTAAACCCTTGATAAGTTGCTACAAATTATTAATGGGAGCACTCCAAAACCCCATGGTGAGACTTGTTTCTAGATGGGAACTGGATATGTTACCTGATGGGTTTACAGGGGGCGATTGGCTACAGATCTTCAAGAATCTTCTAAAAGGCTCAGTTAATAATAAGCTTTGAGCCATCCAATACAATATTTTTACTCAAGCTTACTTCCCCCCAGAACTAGCAAACAAAATGGACCCAACTGCCTCTGAGATACACCCGAAGTGTGAGATCCATGTTGGATCATTTTTTCTTATAATTTGGGAATACCCAAAGATCCAGATTTTTTGAAAGGGTATATTGGCTCTCCTATCACAAATGTTGGGTTATCCCGTGGGATTAGATCCCATTGAGAATATCCTGATGCTCCCTCTGGGGCATGGTGAAGCTAACCGACCACATATGAGCTTGAATAGGTTGGGAATCACAGTGGCCCTTCGAAGCATTTTAATGTATTGGATGGTTAAGGAGGCTCCTTCTGTAACTGGGTGGCTCAGCTCACTGTTGGAATGTATGAAACTGGAAAAGACCCAGTATAAAGTGAGGGAACAACTGAATAAATATATGAAAATCTGGGGTCAAATGGAATGGGCATTGCAACAAGACTAGTTTCCTATGTTCTGAGATAACATTTCTCTAATTTGGTACTTTCTTCTTTGATAATGTGACTCATAACTGGCATATGGTATGTCTGTCCTATTGTATAAAAGTTATACTCTTCTGTGTAACTAATGGAATTTTACTCTGTGCATGAAAAAATAAAGTTTACAAAAAAAGAGATCAAGATCAGTCATGCAGAGCATTACAACAAAAGGGATACTACTTTTAACTGTCAGCAAGTTGCAAATGATTTTGCTATGGTTACATATGACTCTCTCTCTCATGTTTCACAATAACAGCTGAAATAAGAAAACATATGTTGTACTGTTTCCCTAGTCCTCAGACAGTAACAGTACTATTTTACAAAGTATGACATGCTTTATGGCAAGTGGAATGCATCTAGAAACTGATTTTAGCATGGTACAGGACTGCCACATGCAGTATGCACTTCAGGCACCTTGTGTATACTAAAAGAGATAACAACTAGTAACAGAACAAACAGAGCATTGTAAATGTACTCTATCATGCCTTGCATATTGTAATTGTTTGCATTCTTCCTGCCTATTACCACAGGTGGCACAGGAAGGAGGTTAAGTTATGAGCAGTGTGTGCTAACACTTTACCAGGCATTTTGTTTTCTTGTCAAACTAGACAAATCACATGCTTTGCAGCCTCTCACCTCATTACATTAACTGTTGATGTGTGATAGCCCAAAGCATGCAATAGTAGCTAGTTGCTCTCCTGTGCTGAGCAGAGGACACACCTCCCTGTCATCTATCTTTGTATTGCACTACACAAGGAGTGAATGCTAGATTCATCACATAACAGTATCCACACAACATGCCAGTCATTGCAGTGTACAACACTCATGCACCACATGTATAGCTCTGTGCACAAAGATAGAAAAATGCTTGGATACAGCATACTATCATTCCAGAGCAACAATAAGCTACTTCAGCACAATGAAAATGATAGTTTAACCAAATAAAAAGATCTTAAGGTATCACAACCGAGAGGTTTCTGACAGAAATTACGCTTCAATGCATTGGACAGCATCCATATTGTGGAGAATGATCATGTATGCATCTTTTAGATTCCTAGGCAATCCTTCTCTCACAGTACTCATTGTATTATTGCACTTCACCCATCCACTTCTGAACCTGAGCCATGTAACATAATGGCCAGATTGCACAGATGGCCCATGATGAAAAATGATAGCATGAGTGTCAAAGTGAGTGCCTGAAAACATAGTTCTTCCTGCAATGAAATCAGTGGTAGGTGTGTTAACTTTCAACCCTTGTGAGTTGAATCGCTAAAGCACAATCAAGATATACATACTGCAGTGAGTGACCCACAAAGAACATGCAGTATTTCATCCACATCTGTGGCACTCCTAACCAGTTTTTGCATCTCTGAACAATTTGTGGAATGTCATAGATTTTTCATCTGGAATGTACACAGATAGCCATAGCATATCATTGATTTGGTTATGTCTCCATGTGTCCATGTGACAAACATACGTACTTGCACACATAGTTTACTTTGAAGTACAGTCTCAGTGGAATATCATCATCAGCCAGGCTGTTTATGACACTCTTCAGGAATTCACTTACATCTTGTTGTGCACTGTCACCAAACATCCTCTGTCCAGGATAATTTGTCAGAGTTAACCATAGAGGTGTTAGCCTCTGCAAGCTAGGTACTGATTCTTGACTGCCTCTTATCACCCTTTTCAGTGCCTCAGAAAAAGTTATTGACATTAAAGCAGTCAATAACTGAACAAACTCTGGCATATGCAAGAGAGCCTGCACTACTGAGTTTGCATAGAAGTTCACTCCAGTACTGTTGTCAAATATTGGCAATTTCTCAAGACCAATGCACTTTTTTGCAGATGGGGACCTGACTTCAACACTAAGTGAATGATTCCCTTGGACAACAGATGGAAAAGACACAGAGCTTTTACATGTTTTTCCTTTCAATATCTGTGCCATATCCATGGCCATGTCTCACATGGTTATGTTTCTAGGCAGAGGAAAGAGTGATGCATTTGGTTGGTATAGGGTATTTAGCTGGTTGTATTCCTGAATGCTCTTTACATCAGCATGGACTTTGTTATCTGCAAGCTTAAGTATTTATAGACCTGCAAGAGTTTTGACTCCTGACAAAGTAACAAATGACATGCCATCCTTGAAGATTCCCATAACTATATCAATGCTTGCAATATCAAGGCTGAGTCTTTGTGATTTGTGAATGGAGACAGTGTAAGCCAGACACAGCAGAAACTGCTTACGTGTGACATAGATATCCTTCACAATCTGAAACTTCACAGTGCATCTGTCAGTGGGAACAGGAAAGTCAAGGTTGTCAAATTTTGTAATGACCAAGTCTACAAATGCCTTCTGGACATTGGACTGGAAATCAACAATGTAGCATATTGCACCGCTAACCAGCCCATAATCAATGTCAAAGTTCCTATGTAGCATTACATGAGCATTTTTGCACAGTGTTAAAACTGCATCTAAACCAGCAGTTCACAACACATCAGCTGTTAATTCTCTCAGTTGCTCAACCATCTTTGTCACTATAATATGTGTTAGACTAACACCATCAATCGCATCAAACAATGTCACTGTGACAATAGGTTGCTGTTAACCTTCTAGCATGGTTTGATATAACTCATCACATTGCTTAAGTCTTGGTAACAAGCACACAATTTATTGTCCATTGTTCTGCAGCTCTGCAAAGGTCTCGCATGCATCATGCATAGAACTTTCTTTTGTAGTGATAACAAGTGCCATCAGCACTTGCAAATTGAAAGCTGACAAGTTGCCAATGTGAGCTTCATCAAGTAGTGATTTGTAAGACATATCACCTCTCTGCCTCATATTCTGGAACAGTTCAACAAAGAAGAAGAACTCCCAAAGATTGACCCCACCTATGCATTCAATGGTATTTTTAGCTTCCTCTCCTGAGAGAGTTCTAAAGACATGTTTACCATTCACAGGAGTTAGCTGGATAAGATCCCAAAAAACAGCAATGTTCTTGCCATCAAATGGTACATCATTATCACTGTCTACTATCGTCTGCAGGCATAAGTGGATGTAAGCAAGAAGAATGTTGGAAACCATGCTGATCTCATCAATTATTAGCAGCTCCATTGAGTCAAACAGAGCCCTCAGTTCACTTGCAACCTCAAAAGACTACTTCCTGTACTCTCCACTATTGCCATTCTTGACTAGAAGCATAAACAGTTGGTGCAGAGTGACACCACCTATATTGTAAGCTGCCAGACCAGTTGGTGCAGATACAATCACAGATGTTGATGTCAGTAAGTCTATGGACTGTTGCACTTATAGCTTCAATAACAAAGCTGTTACCAGTACCAGCAGCACCACTGACAAACATCCTAATTGACATGTATTTGTCACAGGAGTATTCCTCCTTGTGGTGCTTCATTCCATACTGCATGGCATATATTACTGCACTATAGATAACATGCTGGTGAGTATTCAAATCTCCTTCAATATTAATAGATTTGTCTGTAAAGTGTGTGCTCTACTGCATGGAACTTTCAGTCTTCAACATCAACGCAGCTGGTCCATTTGCAGGTAGAGGAGGACTAAGTGCTGCTTCACCCTTAGGATAAAGCATTTCCTGTCATATCACTGGAGTGTCCTCTTCCAGTTATTGCCTTGCCTTCTCTAGTTGTTCTTTCTCCAACTCCAGCCTCTTGATATAGGCAGTTGACACTTCACTTTTGAAGGAGTCATACTCAAAGCAAACTGTTCTTCATAAGTGTCACATCTACCTTTCAAAGTGCCATCATCTCTCCATGGCTTGAACAGAAAGAGAAGAGAAGAGCAAAGTAGTAGTGCTGTTTCTTTTCTGTCATTGCCACGCTAAGTTTGCAGTGGTCATTTGCATCTCTTCACTAGAAACCCCCCATCACCCTGTATATCTGCTTAGGAGGATCAGTAAAGTAAGCAAAGTAAATTTTATTTTTTAAGCGCTTTTCAAAACCAAAGCACTGTGCAAGATTTAAAACAACACTTTGAAAAAACAATAATAAATAACAATAATTAAATCATTCTCCAAATGCTTTATAAAACAAGAATGTTTTGAGCTCTGATTTAAAACTCTCGCCAGTCAGGCATTCTTGTAACGACGAGGTAGAGAATTCCACAGGGTGGGGGCAGCATAAGAAAATGCACGTGCCCCAAATGTCTTTAAACAAACCCTGGGAATCTCTAGCAATCCCTCATCAGTGGATCAGAGTGAGCGAGAGGTGCAGTAGGGAGTAAGGAGATCTTGCAGATACTGCAGTCCCTGTTCATGTAGGGCTTTATAGGTCAGTAAACCGACCTTAAAGGTGATCCGCCACTGAACCAGCAGCCAGTGCAGTCCACACAGCACAGGTGTAATGTGACTAGTTCTAGATGTCCCAGTCAAAAGCCTGGCCGCTGCATTCTGCACTAGCTGCAAGAAGTGGATATCAACCCCTGGTAGCCCTAGGTACAGGGCATTGCAGTAATCAAGGCAAGTGGTCACAAAGGCATGGACCAGAGTAGGAAGGTCAGTCAGAGGAACCAGAAGTTTCACCCGGGCAATATTCCTAAGATGGTAAAAGGAAGACTTGACAACGGCAGACACCTGAAATTTCAGGGTCAAACCATTGACAAGAATAATGCCCAGATTATGCACCTGGTCTGATGTTGAGAGCTGGACATCATCAAGCCATAAGCCCGATGAAACCCCAGCCCTATGACCCATGTCAAGGTGACCTGGGTCCACAACCAACACCTCAGTCTTATCCAGATTTAACCTCAGCCAGCTAGCACTCATCCAATCTTTGATTTCAGATAGACAGCTGTTAGGCATAGAGATCACATCATCCCGTCCGGGAGTAAAGAACAGCTACAGCTGGGTATCATCTGCACAACAGTGAAAACCCAGACTGTATCACCAAATAATGTCTCCTAATGGCAGCATATAAACTGCAAACAACATGGGCACCAAAATGGAGTCCTGCGGTACCCTAGAGGACAGAGAGATGGTGTCAGAGGAATAAATTCCGGTGACAACCCTCTGTGTCCGGCCTGTGAGGAAAGATCGAAACCAATGTAGAACTGTACCAGACAGTCCACAAAGAAGCCACAGGTGCTCCAAAAGCACACCATGGTCCACAGTATCAAATGCTGCAGAGAGATCAAGAAGGACTAGAATAGTACAAGCCTTTCGATCTCTCACAATTAGGAGGTCATTTAAAACCTGGACAAGGGCAGCTTGGTGCTATGTCTTCTCCTAAACCCCAACTGGAAAGTATCATAGACATTGTGATTTGTAAGATGGTCGTCTAGCTGTATCACAACCACCTTTTCAATAACCTTACCCACAAAGGGCAGGTTAGAGATAGATCTAAAGTTGGCTAGGCAGTCTGGGTTCACGGAGGGTTTTTTAAGGAGTGGTCAAATGACCACATCCTTTAGGGGATCAGGAAAGACCCCCTGCTCCAGACAATTTCAGCAAGGATCAGGCAGATAACATCTACGCAACCTATTAATAGTGGCGTAGGGCCCAGATCCAAACTACAGCTGGTTGGTCGTGCAGTCTAAACAATCCTCACAATATCCATGAATTCCAGCCTACTGAAGTCAAACCAGGTGGCACGGGTGTTCGTTTCCTTTCACCGATCTCCTCAGTCCCTTAAAGAGGGAGCTGGGCTGATGCCCAACCTAATGCTGGCAATCTTATCTGCGAAGAACTGAGCAAGCTCATCACATTTTATTTGTGAAAAATCTCTTGCAGACTACAGACAGAGTGGATTGCGCAATCTGTTGACAGTCTGAAAGAGTTGAGCTGGTCGGTTCCACAAAGCAGCAATCTCCCTGGACAGGAACTCTGCCTTCTTATGGGTAATTGCTGATTGATAGACACCATAATGGTCCATCAATCTAAGCCTGTCAGCATCCAGGCCAGATTTCAGCCAAGCCCTCTCTAGCCTTCACCCAACTCTCCTCAGCTCCTTCAAGAAGCCATCGAACCAAGGGGTTCTTGGGCACTGAGTGAGTGGGTGAACACGAACAGGAGCAATTTAATCCAGGGCATCACCCACCTCCTTATTATAGGCAAGTACAAGATCCCCTGGACTCATGCACTCACTTGAAATACCCTATAGGTCCAGCACCACTGCCAGATCAGAAGGGATACCCCATTTGTAGTCATACCATTGGGCAACCACAAACTGTGACGTTGTGTATAGTAAGTGTCAATGAGGTTGCTTTTCAGTATGTTAGTTGATGTCGGTCTGGGTACTGCAAACTCTTCTATCTCATCATAACTTCTGAGGTCACAATGTCTCTTCTCTTTGAAGTTCTTATTCAAGTAGCAGATTGATTCAGACTTGCCATATAGGCAGGTGCCAGTAAGAAGGCCACTTGCCTCATATGTTCCACGCTCTCAATGTGACAGAATTTTGAATCCAAGTGACCACAGTTAAGAAGACATAGATCTGTTGCAGTTAGACAGGTCTTCCTAGAGCTCTTGCAAACAAGTTTGCTCATGTTCGTTAGTGTATGATGTCACACCTCACCAGAGCCAATGCGTTGTCAGTAACATACTGGACATCAAGGCTGGTCTGCCACATCATCAACAGAGCAGGACTGTAGTCATTGATGTCTGCTTCTGACTCTTTACGGGACAAATCATATGCTTGTATTGTGGATTTTGCCTTGAGATGATGCTGTATCACAGAGAACACATCATTCAGGCATGCACTCTGACAGACTCATCTAGGGAATCCAAACTGGTATCTTGTGCACCAGTTTCCATGGTTTTTAATCTTCTTCTGACAGTATTTACAGCACAAAAGGTGGTGGAATTTCTACACCAGCTTCCACAGTGTTGAGCTGTCATGCTTATCAGGAATCTGATATGCATTCATGGACTTGACAAAGGCATTTGACTTGGTGGACCATGATCTATTAATAGAGAAACTGGAGTATATTGGGGTAGGAGAATCAGCATTAGGTTGGGTTGCAAATTACCTATCAGAAAAATGTTAAATGTTTTAAAGTTTGGGGGATGTGTTTCAGAGAAGGCTTTGGTTAAATGTGAAGTCCCACAGGACTCAATATTGGGACCTATCTTGTTCTCAATATTTTTTGATTCTTTTGCAGCTGTTATTAATGAAATTAATCTTATAATGTATGCAGACAATGCTGTTGTATAATATCAAGGGATATCAAGATCCGGTTTGAATATAAAATTGACAAGGGAACTAAACTCCATGCAAGAATGACTGGGATATAACAAATTAGTGCTGAACAAACAAAAAACAAAAGTGATGTTATTTGGAACATAAGCCAAGTTGAAAGAAAATCATAACTTTCAAATTAGGTCAATTGATGGTATTGTTTATGAAAATGTAAACAACATTAAATACTTGGGAGTTACTTTAGATCCTACAATAAATTATGACACCCATGTACAGTTAATTACAGCCACAATTCTTGTAAAAATTATCTTATTATATAGGCTTTGAAGCTTTCTGGCTGCTGATGCATGAATGGCAATTGCAAATCAATGTTTATTGCCTATATTGCATTATACCTCTATAGTGGTTGATAATGTCCCTGTTGGCATAGTATGGCAGAAATCTGTGTTATTACATAAGATAGGAAGATGTGTGCTTTTAGCACCAAACACTTTACATCATTGTGAAATTATTTACAATTTGAGATGGTTACAGTTGTAATGCTCAAATTTATATTTAACATACAGCAATCTGGAATACCTTTTACCTTAAGAAATCAACTGGTTGAACCAAATAACAAAATTTATACAAGATTAACAGGAGATCAAACTTTGTTAAAATTTTCTTTTAAGTGTACCTTAAGTGGACAGCATACTTTTGCATTTGTTGCACCTGCTATTTGGATTAATATTCCTACACAAATTAGAAGTATAGCAAGTTATGATCTGTTGTAAAGGTTTTAAAATCTCACCTTAGGAACTTGTCGAAGTCTGACTGTTGTTAGGCAGTTTTTTTTATATTAAGACATGGAATTTATATTCCCATTTATATATTTCTCATGTTTTTGTACATTGTGAGTATTGTATGTACATTTTATTGACCATAGGTCTTACCTGTAAAAGGGATTGTATCCCAGAGTACTAACCCGTATACAAATAAAAAAATCAAACTCAATCATAATGAAGTTCAGAATGTTAGCTTCATCACTCTCACCAATATGTGGAACATCTTTCATTCACAACATCATGTGTATGTGTGGTGCTTCCTGTGCCTGGTACTCTGTCCTCCAAAAATAGTGCTTGACAATACCAAGAGATGGACTGGTTTTTGGTTATGAGTTGCAACACTGCCTGGAAGCGGTGATGAAAGTAACGTGAGACAGATATTGGATCCAGAGAGAACATCTCACCAAGAGTCATATTCTGCATGCTGTCTACTGTATGTCTGAGTTTGTCCACTTAAGGAGGTGAGCTAAGTTATCTCAGCTGTACTGTGCACAACTGAGACTGACAAATCATGTTGCAGGACCAAACTCTTAGCATGCACATCACCACAGAATGTTGTCTGCACCAGTACTCTTTGGTACCATGCATACTGGACAGAATTGAAGAAAGACTTGCTTGCAGCATATCATATTACTTCTCCAGTTTCTAAATCAACTGCGCAGCTGTCATGTTCTGAAATTATGTGGTAAGATGCAATGTATGCACAATACTTGCTGATAGAATGCTCTGTTCATTCTCCCACAAAAGGTGAGACATACTGTATAGCAGCTTATTTTAGCACCCTCTTTATTTAGTGTGAAGAGGCATGCAGTACTATTTGATGCCTAATAGAATTAGTGCATCAGCTTCATGTCCAGTTACAGCACTATGCTCCCTTTAATATTAGTGATCAGCTTATTTTAGCACTTTTGTCAATTAAGTTAATATTCCCAAAATAAGCTGAAAGGTAATATTTCCTGCTATACAGTATGCTATATGTCTACAAAACTTGCCTTCTGAATGCAACAATCCTGACACTCAGTACTCAGTTCCAGGAACATGTGCCTCATGCTCATCTAGATGCCCACCAGTTCCATGTGAAAACAGGTCAAGAAAGCAATTTGCCTCCACTGTGCATTCCCAGATACTGACAGGAGTCCTTTCTACCTGTTTCATCTGATACAAATCATATTATCCACCACTGGATCCTTTCCATGTACTGGGTAAATAGTGTATTCTGCATACACATTTTCATTGGTGGCAACTTTAACCTTTTCAATCATGGCCTTGGAACAATCAACAATTCCAAGTTGGATATGAACATCAGCTAGGGTGTCTATATCTATCTCTGTATAAAATGGATTGTGTTGTTTCAGGTACTACTAAGCATGCTTGACCTTTCCAACATTCACAGTCTGTTGCCATATTGTTTTTGCCTTAGTTGACACACCATTTACCAGGATGACAACACTATTATCTCTGGAGATTGTCTGTACATTCTCCGGCAGTGGTAGAGGGAGGTACATGATAGTGACCTTTAAAAATTTAATAAGCTCTTTCTGTGGCAAATCTTTCATCTTCATGTTTAGCCTCAACATTGTCTGAAATGGCTTCATTGTCTGAATCAGAATTCTTTCAAACAAGTTCAAGCAAGCAATCATAGCAGAGGTTTTGTGTACCTCCATTCCATTTAATACTGACCTAGGAGGCAAAGTGTCTTACTTAATCTTATTGTAACAGTATGTGCAAAATGCACCGGTTTCCTGTACTTCAAAGTCTGTTTTTAACGAGTATGTAATCAGTCAACCCCAAATTTCATTCTATCTTGGGATGTTGTGAAGGTCAGCATTGACTTATTAAACAGTTGTTCGCAAGACACACAGCCAATGCCAAATTCCTGTTGTTTAGTAATTTCAGATTTGGCAAGCTCGGTGCCAAACATTCTTAGCAACTGTGTCTCTTGCACTATGGCAGTGTGTGTAACATCTACGATGGTATATGTTGCAACACAACCCCTCAGCTTCTTCTTTTGCTGAAGGTGCTTAATAAAGTCAATGACACCATCCACATCTCCATAACTCAGCAAGCAATCAAAATATTCAAAGTCTCTTACAGTACATCTAATGCAATAATTCTGTTGCATAAATGACCACATTCTAGACTTGTGTACAGCAATCATGTGAAAGTGATAGAATATACTCTCACATACTCCAGTCTGAAGACAAGCAAGTAAATGCCCCATTTAACCAGTTAGAGGTCTAATATTACACTTGTCAATAGTGTCAAACAGCTCATATCTTCCACATTAGTTCATACCTTCCACATCTCTTTGTGTTAAGAAATGTGTTCAGGAAACTTTTTGTCAGAGATTCTTCTCTGATACTGCAAAAGTTATCACAAGGCCATTTGACACAGAATGTGTTTTACTTTGTGCAGTGTCCACAGTGTTTTCCTCATCCTCAACTAAGACAGTATCATCATGTGATACAAGTAAAATGTTCTATACTTTGCCAGAGTCCTCTACTACCAGAGTGACATTCCTGTCATGTACATAGTATGCCTCCTCCTAAAAGTATGCCTCTCAATACTCATAATGTATCCACTTGCCCTCAAACACAAAGCAAATGTTGACTTTTTTCAGGTTTTCAAAGGTCAATAGTTTACTGCTCATATTTTGAATTTTGACACTAGGTTTATCACTGACTGACATCATAACAAATCACAACTGTGCCCGTATATTCATTGCCTTATTAACAAAGTGTCTTGCCCTCAGACATAGTTTCATGATAGAAAACTTTTGTTTATCTTTATTTCCTTCACATCTGGCGACTGCTGAAATGATAATTCAATCCTAGCAGTATGTATAATTTTTTTTTTAAGTACTGGGTTCTGCTGTGTTAGGCAGTACCAGAACTACCTGTTGCAACACTCTTTGTGATCTTCATTGAGGTAGCATGGATAGGCTTATGACCCTTCAGTGCAGCTCTTTCGGCCAATGACACGCATTGCATCACAGTGTGCAAGAGGTCACACCTCACACAAAGACAACATACAAACAGAAAAAAAAATAGTCTGGTACATGTGAGATATTCCTACCACTCTAATATTGGTTTGATACATCACAGTATGTCAGCATGACAACACTCTGGAATGTTGAGGGGACAAGATTGCACCCAACCCCCTTCATCGCTACACCCTATAGATAACCCACAGAGCACTTCTGCAGGTAAAGCACCATAATCATCACTAGGTGGGGGAGTGAGGGGCAAGGGGCAGCATTCCCTGATAGCAGAAGTAGTGACCATATAGAGAAAATAAATAAATATATAAAAAAGGGTAACAAAATTAAAAAAGACCATTTAATATCCCTAAACTACAGTACATTTTAAATACAAGATAAAAACATTTGTGCAGAAAGAAAAACCCTATGTTTTACTGGAAAGATTGGTTTGCCACCTTGCACAAAGCCCATTTTGTGGAAAACTGCTATGAACTATTCTGTGGCTATGTCCTCAAATTCAGCAGCTCTAGGTAGAGGTAAAGAATGTTGCATCCCAAGTGCTGAAACAGCAGCTCTTGCTCAGTCCTCTTTTTTCCTCCTTGGAGTTAGAGGAGACCTTGCAAGATTATCCCCCTATGAAATCAGATGGCTAGCTCTCCTGACCCTTCAAGTAAAGAGAGCTCTGCTTTCTAAATGGAGAACCACAGTTATTCCCACTTTAGCAGAAATTCTGGCCTCTCTTTCAACCCTTGCCAAACTGGACAGGTTCACGCATCTCAAAAATTACCAACTCTCCAAATTCAGACTGTGCTGGGCCCCGTATCTGAGCTATGTAAGTCCCCAGGTAGGCATAAGTTGAGGGTTTACACTGACCTGCTTAGTAGCAGGGGATAAACCTTACTCAAGAAGCTGAAAACAGCCCCTGACAGGGAATTATGATTATGCTGTACAACCAGAACACATAAATATCTAGAACTCATTTACTGCTTGGGCAGATAGGGCTATAGGTTATACTGTTTTGTTACAACAAAGGGTATATTTTTCCTAGAGAACACAAAGTATATAGAGGATTGTGTTAAATTGTATAGGTATCTCTAAGCAGTTTAGCCTGATATAAGGTATCTCAACTATCCAATAGATGCTTTGAAATTATCTGCTTTTGTTCCAGATACTTCAGACCTTGCTGAACATATTCACGTATAGAACTTGATTCTTCTCCTGAAGCCATGAGGAGGGATAGGTCTGAATTCAGGAAGAGGCCTACTCGGTGTGCTTATGTCCTACAACGACTGATGGGGTGATTCCCCCTCTGGTGAGTACAACTTTAAAGATATTATTCCTCTGTGATACTGAATAGTAGTAGAAGGGCTCCAATACCCTCTTCATTTAAATGTTATATGGAACCTCTGTATAATACCTTGTGATTACTTCTGTATACTGACTGCCTACTTCTTTAGAAGTAAACTTTGTACCTGATCCTGACGTGATTTCCTGAGCATTAAGCTGACCAGATGTATGTTTAGATATGTTTTCTGAAAAAATAGAATAAAACAATAAAATAGTTTAAAAAAAAAAAGAAAACGGCCACAAACAGGGATTTTGAATGCTCACAAACAGGTTCCCTGTTCATGACTTGCTTATGAACAGAGATCTTATATGCTCATGAACAAGCATCACCACCATACCATTTTTTGATAAGAAATGTCCCAAAAATCTTTAAAACATCATACAATCACATAATTTATAGTGGAACATGTTTAAGTTGTGAAAATAAAAACGTGCAAAACATTTTAAAACATTTTTAAATGAGACCCAGGCCTTGTTTCCTATGAATCTCTCATGGACTAGGATTTAATATGCTCACAGACAGGGATCCCTGGTCGTGACTTGCTCATGAACAGGAATCTTGCACGCTCATGAACAGGGATCGCCACAATACCATTTAAAAAAAAGTCCCCAAAATTTTTAAAATGTCAAACAAACACATAATTCATAATGTAGCATGTTTATATTGTGAAAAGAAAACCATAAAAAACATTTTTAAACATTTTTCAAATGATATAAGTCATGTTTCTCAAGACACTCTAGAGAACAAGGACTTTGCATGCTCTCAAACAGGGATTGCGTCATACCATTTTTTTAAATTAAATGTCAGAACAAATGTGTACAATGTCACAAAAACAATATTAACACATACTGATGCATCTGTATGCCATTAAAAAAACAATGTTTATTTTATTTTTTTTAAATGGTTCAGAGGTCACATTTCTTATGAGAGTCTCACACACAGGGATTTTGTATGCTCATGAAGAGGGATCACTGTTCACTACTCATTCACAAGCGGGGATTTTGCATGCTCATTAAAAAATATTTGAAAGACAACAGGAAATGCATTTTCTAGACCAATGAAAACACAATAAAAGACAGGAAGTAGACCATCTTGGATTTTTCAAGTAAAGAAACTGTTTCTGACTGATTTGTAAGTAATCTTTTAAAATCATTTATATTTTTAAAGTATATAGATTACAGAAATTCACATAAAATAATATATTTCAAATTCTGACTTTTTATGCTTTCTGATGATATTTCTTGCAAATGTTTATTCTCTGGAATTTGTAACTTATGACCAGTTAAAGTATGTCATGTTAAAGACTGTCAGCGTAATGCAGTTTTATTTTATAGTGCAACATCACAGAAAGTAGGACTTTTAAGCAATTATTACAGTAATCAGTTAAACTATATTATAGTATCTTTATTACTATAAATGTTCTAAGACATAGATGCTCGATTATTAAAGGTTTACACTGTATGTATCATTGTCAAAAAAGAAGAGAAACAGCACCGCTTTTAGAGCTACCACTAAACAGTACAGTAAATCAACAGCATT
This sequence comes from Neoceratodus forsteri, assembly GCA_016271365.2. NCBI lineage: Eukaryota > Metazoa > Chordata > Ceratodontiformes > Ceratodontidae > Neoceratodus > Neoceratodus forsteri. The sequence continues at coordinate 852,890,190 of CM057458.1, forward strand.
ACTAGTTCTCTCTCTCTCTCCCTTTCACATAACAAGTGCAAACAAACAAGTCAATTAATTAAACTGTAGTGCACTACTATAGTTTGGTGATGTACCTGTTAATCATTTTTTATAAGCTGTGTAGCACAGTAAAAATTACAGTTTTTATAAGGAAGGGTAAAAGGGGTATCTTAACACCTAGAATGTCAGTTCAAAAAGAGAGGGAACTCAAGCACTGTCACAGAGTCCCCCGATTGTAAGTGACCAATAGGATTTGATCATATTGCTTTATTAGTGAATGTGACCAATCAAGCATCTACCTTATCCCACCAAAATAAAAAGAATGTTTTATAAACAAATGGCCAATAGCAAACAATCTTGTAAATACAAAAATAATTAATCAACTGATTGGACATTAGACAGAGAAATCGCCCAATGCTATGTGTCCATACTATGTGGTACTATGAGATACTATGTGGTGCTGCATGAATCAGCTATTTTGTGCTGTAACAGTTTAATCCAATAACAATACCAATCACTTGGCAGAGGGCTGTTGAGAGAGAAACACATTTTTGAGATTGCTGTCTTTACCAGGATATTTTCTAAGATTCAGAATGGCAGAAAGCTCCAGAACTTGTGCTTGGATTGTGGGGAGTAGTCTTGTGAGAAGGGTGGCTGCATTTGCTAGAGCAAGTTATTTTGGGAATGACTTGCATCTACCAAACTGCAATGTCTTGTGGTTTGGGAAGGGTGGCATGAGATGGGAGCCGCTCATGCCAACTATGCACCAGCTACTGAAGACATGCCCTTCACCAGACATACTCCTCATCCATCTTGGAGGTAATGATTTGGGCCACAAAAGGGGATTAGATTTAACTGGGGCTGTTCAATCAGACTTGCAGACTGTTATGAAGATATTACCTGCCTGTAAGATTCTATATTCAGATATTACAGAGTGAATAATCTGGAGAGGTGGGGAATACTGTTCTGGACTTGAAAGATCACATCTTAAAGTAAACATCCAAATACCTGGATTCCTTCATGTTATGGGACTGCACACTGTATGTCACCCCCAAATTCATCATTTTAAACACTGACTATATCTAAAAGATGGTGTGCATCTCTCAAATGCTGGCAACACTGTTTTCCTTGGGGATCTCTGAGATGGAATTCTTGCACTTCTCTGAATGTGCTCCTCAGTTGATGCATGGTACCATGACACCTACAAACCTATATGGCTCTTTTAAAAGCTACACAACTATTTGGTCAAAAAACAGAAAAGCTGCACCCACACAACACATACACACAAAAATGATATTTTTTAATATGAGTTTAATATTTTAATTTCTGTAGTGCTGCTACATGTTTAATACTGTTTTTTTGTTCCATTATGTGACAGTAACATAGTATGAGGGAGGTTTACTACTGGTAGTAGGCACAAAGTTTATAAAGCAGAACACAATGGCAGAAGGACACATACATTTGTTTTTTTCTTTTTTTTTTTGTGGGCTAAGAAGTATTGTAGAACACCATAACCGATGACAAGGGTGGGTTGATGGACTGGGAATCACATTGCAGTCATGTACACTGCCACTGCAACTCTGCACCTGCAGAATGATGTGCAATGGCTCCATTCACTGCCATCACTAACAACATAGCTGTCATGCCAGTCTGCCGATGCAGCAGCAAATTGTCTGCTTGCAGTGCCGACATTCTGGGTTTGCTGATGGACTTGGAAATCAGATGGCTGATTGTGGAAAGAGGTTTTGAGCATTATATGTATTGCTTTCCCTGCTCTGGGGGGAAGGGGGGAATAGTGTCTGGTGCTATGTGGACATCAGGCAGCGGCTGTGATGTAACATCACAGCAGGCACCACACATTGAGGGGGAAGGGAGGACACTGGTGTAATTGCACATTCCCATCTACAGGGCTTTGAGCTTTTTATTGTGATTATAATTCTAACTGCAATGACAACTTTTTTACCCCACTTACTTTTATGGCAATTCATCATTTAAGCACAGTATTGTGAACCATACATGTGCCACAACATCATGTTCTCAGCTGGATTGGTCATTTCCAAGACATTTATGAACAATCCAGTAGCCAATTTGGAGCCTCACTATGCTCAGGAATAATTAATTAGTCATATAATTTATAGCACTACATACCACAACACAAAAGCTGTGAAGTGGACAAGATCTTCACCGTGTTGTGCAAAAACACAGTGAACATTATGGTCACAGTTTCTAAGTGTATTGAAATGTAAATGTCTGTGGCTAAGTGTGTGTTGAGGAGGAGAGTGAGTAATTTGCTATAAAAACATTGTAGTCCATCTTATTAATTTTTCATGTCTTCACACTACATGCAAGATACCCCATGTAATGAATCTGGTTGTGAAGTGGTGCATGGGTGGACAAGTGTAGGGCTTGTGTGTAGTGAGCACCATCTACCTGTTACAGGTATTCCCAGTTTGTTATCCTGGTGCCTCTAGTAGACCAACAGCTTTCATGCAGCAGCATACATGGTATTTCACCATCCAACATCGTGCAGCCCACCATGTGCTCTCATGTCTGACAGTTACATATCAAAAATTTATATTTTTTCTAAAATATGTGCTACGTTCACTCATCTATTATGAACTGTGTGGCTGTCATATGGACTAATGCTGCTGGGTTGCATACTGGTGTCTGAAGATTCAAAAGCAGAAATCAAGAGCATTATCAAACTGTTTTACAAAATAATATGAGTCTAGTGACTACACATAAATGCTCTTTATTTCTCTCCCATATAGAAATCAAAAATGAGTAAAATGATGTCAAAAAACCTGGACTGATGACAAGGTATTTGCCCTGGTGTCAGCAGTGGAAAGCACAGCAACTGTGCTGTGGTGATGCAGACCACCAACATGAAGCTGGAAAGAATGTGGAAAAAGGTAAGTAATGTACATTTGTAAAACACAGTATTACCTCCAAAAAAGCAAAATTACATCCAATGTAACCAGTATGGGGGATATTTACAAACATACAGAACCTACATGCCAAAGGTGCATATTCCACCTGTGCAGCACTGTACCCTTGGGTTATCCTGCAAGGGCCACATTCACTAACACCGGCCATTGCACAGCACCGTTATGCAACCCGATCCCCAGACATTCATGTCCACAGCTGCAGACAAGTGCAGAGCAACAGATTTGGGCAGGCAACCAATCTGCTGCCCAGTCCAGATCTTGCAGTGCAACCCTTGTGCCTGTTGGGTGCCATGACGCCTGCTGGCATGCAAAGTGCCAACCACGATGTTGAGGAGGGGTACCCCAGCTGACCACCCCTAGCCCTCCCAGTGTGCTCCAATGGCTGGGTCATCCCAGTTGGGAAGGCTAATGCCCCCTGCCATCACTGCCATGATAGGTGACCACTTCTCCAGGAGGCACAAAACCAGCCAAATGGTTTAGGGGAGCCACTAATTTGCATAGGCGCTGTGGCCCCCAAGCACAGCACTACATATGTTCATGCATCACGCAGACTGCCTGCATGCCCCCACCCCCACACCAACCCTGGCATACCCCTGTGCAGAGCAACATAAATGTCCATGGAATTGGGTGCATGGTGGGAGCATATTTGTGTGGTGAAGGCCGTGCAGAGAACACAGTGGGTGTGGGCAGGCATGGGATGGGCTACACACCACAGTTATACTACACATACCCAGTATGCATCTTCATGAATAGGGCCCAGCATCTTACTTTACAAACATCTGCCAGATAGCATACACTACCGGTCAAAAGTTTTAGAACACCCCCATTTTTCCAGTTTTTATTGAAATTTACGCAGGTTAATGTCTCAATGTACTCTGAAATTAAAGCATAGAACAAATAAACATTTGGAGATAAAAAAAGAAATCATAGAATCATTTTGTTTAACAAAATTTAATCTAAATTTTTGACTCATCAAAGTAGCCACCTTTTGCAGATATGCTGTAACCGCCGAACACACTTAAGTATTCTTCCTACAATGGACATCAAATATTGTTCGGAAGTTCTTCCCAACACTGTTGCAGAAGTTCCACAAATGTGTTGCACTTGTAGGTTGCTTTGCTTTCACCCTTCTGTCCAGTTCATCCCAAACCAGGTCGGTGGGGTTTAAGTCTGGAGACTGTGCTGGTCATTCCATGATTTGAAGCCTGCCTGCCTTGTTCTTTTCCTCAAAGGTAGTTCTGACATAGCCTAGAGGTATGTTTTGGGTCATTATCTTGCTGTAGATGAACCCCTGACCAACTAGGCATAGACCAGAGGGTATTGCATGGCGCTGCAAAATGCTGTGGTAGCCCATTTGGTTCAGGGTGCCAGTCACTTGTGCTGTTGTCCTGTGACGCCTATCACGCAAGCTGTTGACTCTCAGAAACTTGTCTTCTGATTCTGCTGTGGCTTTGGGTCTGCCAGACCTCTTCCTGTCAGAGTTTACTCCAGTTTCCAAGTGCCTTTTGATGGTGTAGGAAACTGTACTCACTGACACCTTGGCTTTCTTTGAAATTTCTCTAAAGCAGTTTTTGCTAACTTAAATTTTTTTTAACCTCTAGCAGTTTAGCGCTTACCTTTGTACCATTTCAAGTTATTCACTGGACTTGAATTGCTTAAATTTCGATAAAAACTGGAAAAATGGGGGTGTTCTAAAACTTTTGACCGGTAGTGTATATTTTGAGCCTATAGCGTAAATGATTGAATCAATTTAGTAGTAACATAAGTTGTTCTCAACAGTCTTGTACCAACTCTTGCAATGTATTTTGACTGGGCATTGTTTTGCATGGACTTCTGTACTGGCTGTCTCTAAATCTAGCACATTATACACATTAAAGATGTACTTTTGTATTTCTGAATGTCTCTTTAGATATGAAAAGACACATATTATTAAAATATACTCAGATTCATCTGTAACGTTTTTTGTTGTATTATTTTTCTAAAAAGGTTGGTGAATCCTTGGGGGATGAGAATATCAACGAAACCCTGGATGAGTGCAAGAGGAAGTAGAAGCATGTCTGGCAGTCATTTTGCATGTTCAAGGGTGCTGGGCACATCCATAAGAGGTACCAGAGCTGGTACGAGGTTGCCCATCATATGTGGGAGAAGACAGGGAAGCCTTAATTTGGAGATCGACATCGTTTTTGTAAGTATATCACAACAGTGTATGTTGTCACATTTAGTAACACATGTTATTCCATAACTGTAATATCCCTATCTCAGTATATCGTTAAAATATTGGACCCTATTCATAATGCTCACATGCTGTAGAAACCGGATATGAAGGCACCACTACAGGTAAATGTTGTGAGTCACTGGAACCACACCTTGCACAAAGTGTATGCAAAAGGGATCCGCAACATATTCCCCAGGTGCATGAACAACAATGAACCAGACCCATACCATAGTAAGCTGTGTACTCCTGTACAATAGAGAATGTAGGATGGCATTGGTTACACCACCGGGTACCCTGCTGTTAGCACCATGCACCCAGTCCCACACCTCCCCCTGCCAACTGGTCACTGTAGATTGAACACACTCCCATTCACCACAACACATGTTGGCCCCATGCCAGTAGTCATCAAAGCATCCCCACGTCCACCACAAACACATCTGATCCCAATTGGCAAGCCATTCCCCCACACCCCGAGACATGTCTGCCTCTCCCCAGTACATCATTCAGTAACCCCCACTCCTCATTTGTGGCAGAGATACTTCCTTGTATAGTAATATACTTCCCCCCACCCTACCATCATATGGCAGACACTCCATGATATACAAATGCACCCCATCCAACTCCTGGACATGCACAGTATTCTGTCCTTTACAGTACTCTACATTGCCCTCCACAATCCACTTTTCATTTGACACTTCTCAGTGTCCCACACCCATACATATCTACATGAATTCTGCAATAGTAAAATGAAATTTGTTATCAGTAGCCAAACCCCATGATAAATACTTATCTGAAGGTAAGCTTGACAGAATACAATGTATAAGTTAAACTTGATTACAGATATTGCTGTATAAATCTATGTTTTGTTGTTGAAGTTCAGTGCCTAAAAGGAACATAGTTTACAATTGCACTGTAAAATTTTCAGCCTCAAAACTTATGTGTAAGGTTGTAAGTTAGTCAAGGAGGACACAGAGTTCAGGGAACACATGGTATTCAGGTGCCTCTGTGATTTTTACTTTATCGGCAGCTTCCCAGACTGCATACGTGCCATAGCACCTTGTCCACTGAAATCTTCCATTATAATAATGGCAGGGAGTGGAAATGTACATACAAGAGTCATGCAATGCTCCTCTACCATCTCTGTCAAGTGGCTGCAAGTGTCAGAAATGCCATTTTACATAGGCTCTGTGAGCTGCTCACACCACAGCCATCTTCCCGCTTGTACAGCACGAGTCTTGTTTGGTGAAAACATGGTGATTTAGGGCAGTATTGCTGTAAAGTGAACTTACTAGAAGTGAGCTCCAGGTGAGAGAGTCTGGCAGTTTTGCAACCTCTCTTCTGGTGGGGGAGTGTTAACATTTTGCAAGATGACTAGAACAGTTGTTGCCATGCAGGTTAAAAAGAGTGCTGAATAACTGACAATAAGTGAAAGAGGACCCAGGGGAGAGGAGATATGCAACTTGTCTGTAGGGTCTTGGTAACATGTAGGTCAGTAGCAAGTGCATTGCTTTATCTGTGTGGTTACACACATGGAGTGTATATGAAAACTTTTTAGGAGGGAAAGCAATTACCATGTTGTACAGTTATGCAGGTTAAAAAGTACCCATGACATTAGCAAATTTGTCCCATGACCTAGTCTGCCTGGTGGCGCTGAGGGTTGAGGTGCTTGATGCCACACCTTGCTCTATACCGCCGACCCGGGTTCAGAAGCGGACTCGGGCTGTCTGGGGTCAGTGGGGTAGGGAAGGATTGAGCATCCGGAGGACTGCTCTCCTTCCCTGGGAGGGAGGGGAGACATGACCATGCCATTCTGATGACCCCCAGTGGAGACTGGGAGTGCTATCCAGCAGTTGTGGTGCAGTCAATGGGGATCGGCCATGGCAGCTCTCCTATGGATGTGCTCAGGAGTGCACACATACTATGCTGGAGAGCATTGCACTGCCGAGCCAGTAGGTGGGGAAGGGAAGTAAAGTAAGAAAAAACCCTCAGCCTACGGACAGGCAAAGGCTCCACCTGGGACCAGCCACACTCCCGCCGTTGGACTCACCGGACTGGGTGCAGCCAGCACTCCAGTTTCAGTGCTTCAGACTTTCAAATATAGTTCCAGGGCAGTTGACTATGCTTCAAGAGGCTCAGAGTAAGGGGGATTGCTTAGCTGGAGAGGCCTGGCCCAGATGGATTTCAGACAGGGAAGTAGAGCTGGTTCCTGGGGGGTAGTTGGAGAGAGTTCCACAGGAGTCCTGGGGGAGATAAATAAAGTTAAAAAAAATAATTGTCCCATGACCTAACCATGAATTTTGTCACTTTTTCCCATGACAAGCTTACATCCTTACTTATGTGTATGTGTGTTACTGTATGCACAGGGGGTGTGTGGACCAAAGTCCATTGTACATCACTGTCAGAACAGAAGTACAGCTATCAAATTACTGTCAAGAGTTTCATCAACCAACTAGTGACATTTGTTACAGTCAGGGGAAAAGAGAACTATTACTAACATGCAAGGTAGCAGGTCCATACTTACTAAACAGTCACTAAGCTGTTTCTATAAAAAAAATATTTGGTCACACAGGTATCCTTTTGCAGAAAAGGAAAGGGAGAAGGGGCAATGAGGGAACCATGCAACCATTGCTTGTGATACTTGCCTGTCACATTCTAACTACATATCTGACACTATTACATAGAATCACACATTTTTCTTTCTGTGTCCTTTCATAGCTGGACCTGAAGGCTTCACTGCCATTGCACTGAAGCAAATTCACCTCGTACCAACCTCTGGGGATCAGGTGGCACAGGTTCCTGTAATCGAGCAGCTGGTAGTGCTCAACTCAGCTGGTAAGTAAAAATTAACAGCTTTACTATCTACATAGCATATATAATAAATCATAGTAGAATGATGCATTAATCTGCAGAACTACTAGCAACCATAACTTTTGACTCAAAGAACATAAGATACTTGTAAATGTTCACAACATTCACATTTCTAAAGAAATTAACTATTCTACTACAATTTATTATTACCTAATGTGCAGTTAAGTAATATACCACAATAGGGTGTCAGTTATTGCAGAATTTACTCATGCCTGATGTACTGCTTTCTTAATGACACAGCACATCAAGTGAGAAAACCACACCAGGCATGGCTAAATACTGCCATCGTCCACACTGAATAATCATACAGTATATCACAAACATGTAATGTTGTATAGTTCCATAGCAATGATTCATGTCCAGCCTGCCGTACCTACTTTATTATACTTTTTTAATTTTTATTTTAAAATGTACCCATTGGCCATTCTTTACATTAAATTACAGTTTGGCTTCTAACCTGCAGCACTCACAACCTTTGCTGCTCTTCTCATCTTGTTGACTGCAGAACCCTTGTTCAGTCCAGTATCACCCTCTGCTCCCAGGCTTTCCATAAGCACAGAGCAGTCTTACTAAAAATAACATCTCTTCAGCAAAACAAATATGCTGATATAAATAGAACATACACAAGTAGCCCATCTCATTGGCTTGAAATGTAGGTATTTAGTTAACATTTTGTATAATACTTGGTATCTTTCTGTGCCTGCACTTCCCACCACCCAGCTAAACAACAACACAGAAAATGTTGAAGAAAATGGGCCACATTTTCAAAGGCTAGATGCAACCTGAGGCAATCACAGGTAATGCTAATAGCACCTGCGTAAGGAACCCTACACTCAACTCAATATCAGTCAGAGTCCCTGACACTGCATTCTGTGGCTTGCAGCATCAGCCACACAGAAAGTGCATGCACCAAGAATGCCACAGCCCTTGAGGTGGATTTTCAGGAACTTCACTAATGGCAATGGCCATGCCAGTGCCCCCACCCCACCCCCTACACACCCTGATCTGTCTGTAGAACTATTGCTCTTTGGAACTCAGTTGATGTAGTGCCCCCTCCCCATCCCAAGCTTCTCATACAGTATAATTAGAAAAAGTAGTGGTTGCACCTTGAGCATGCAGCATTTCACTCCCCAAGCCCTCATCTACACATTCAGTGTGACCTCAACACCACTTCAACCCCCCCATCCTGTCCCCAGATCCAGTGATTGGCACATCCCTCCATATAACACCATGCCCAACCATCGAATGAATTGTCAGAGCGTTTACTGTATACAGCATACTCGATGACTGCTGGTGTATGCAGGGTTGTGCTGCTTGCCAGATCTGTGTTCAGCATGTAGGGGAGGAAAGGGAGGAGTGCGGTGCAGAACACTACATGCCAGGGTGATGAGGAGTGGGGGTGCCATTGTGTCATCAGGGATTTACTCCCCACACATCATTGCAGGATGGGGGGAGAGACTGTATACTCTGGATGGGTGTTAGTGTTATCATTACACTGTACGGCCAGGTCTTGACAGGAAAGGGGGACTAGATCACCATGGTTGCAATGTATTCAAAGTTATACATTGTAGAGACAGATCGGGTCTTGGGGGGGCACACTGGAAACTCAGTGTGTTACCACTGTTATTTATAATTACACTGTACAGGCACATTGAGACTGTGACATAGGCCCTAGATCACAAAGGAACTGGGTCTCACATATATCTCACTGGTATGTGGGATGACAGTGTGGTACATATTTGAGAACAGTCCCAGATGGTGTCTAGGTATTGTCACACCTGTTTTTCTGCTGCTGTAATACTGCTTATGCCCAAGGCCCCTGGAATTCTATGGTTCTGCGGTTGTGGAATTTGCCGCAGAATTTGCAACTTGCCACAGAATATACTGTATATAGTGTCACAGAATTCATTGTTTTTGGTGAATTTTCATATAAATATACTGTTTTTCCATAGTGTCAGGCTTTCTTTCCCACCTCGTTTATTCTGAAGCCCCTCATCTATGCTCAGCATATGATGTCATTGACGACATCACATCATATTTAGCCAATGACAGGACTGCATTCTGCCAGAGAAATGAATAAATCATGCTGCAGAAATCAGAAAATTCTGCCGCAGAACACCAAGGGCCCTGCTTATGCCATTGTCCTCAGGAAGGGTTCTCTAAACATGAATGTAAGGGATGTTGTGGACTAGGTCTCCCACAACTCCCTTCAGCAATACCACAGCCATTTTCTTATCACTAACCAAGCACAAAAACCTTTTCTCACCAGCAACCAACATTTGCCAAAGGCTGGTTCCTGAATACCTGCCAGCTGTATCTCCAGATGGAAGGTATCAGTTGCAGCACACATGCTTGTCGCAACTACCTTGAATCTGTCATAGAGGTTTGAAAATCCAGGTCAATGTTTTTTTCCCTTTACCTTATCTACTTCACATAGATACATAGATACATAGACAGTGTCAGCAGATAAGGGCCTATGGCCCACCCAGTCTGCCCATTTGAGCTTGTAAGTTCAGTTTGTTTTTCTAGAAGTCTGTTGCCCCTTAACCCTGACCTCTAGAATTCCTTTATGTTTATCCCATGCATTCTTAAATCCCGTGATTGTTTCAGCCCCCACCACTTCTCTCTGGCAGGGTGTTCCACTTGTCCACCACCCGCTCTGTGAAGAAATTCTTTCTCATGTTTCCTCTGAATCGTCCTCCTTCAACTTCATCCCATGCCCTCTAGTCCTGGAACATCTTTTCACTTAAAATAGTGTTTTCCTGCACCCTGTTCCTCCCTGTAAGATACTTGTATGTCTCTATCATATCCCCTCTCCTCCTCTCCTCCAGGGTACATGTTCAGTTCCTTCAACCTGTCTTCATGGACTTGTGATGCAATCCATGCACCATCTTTGTTGCCTCTCTGAACCTTCTCACCCTGTCTATGTCCCACGTAGGTATGGTCTCCAGAACTGTACACTGTACTCCAGGTGGGGCCTCACTAGTGTCTTATATAGCGGAATTATGACCTCCTTTTCCTGCTGGTGATGCTCCTGCCTATACATCCCAGCATCCTATTTGCTTAACCTGCTGCCTTGTCACACTGTTTCCTACCTTGAGGTCATCAGAGATAATAACCCCAAGATCCCTTTCCTGCTTGGTGCTATATCCTCACCCCACAACTGATATATTGTGCCAGGGTTTTTGTGCCCCATATGCATTATCTTGCACTTCTTTGCATTGAATTTCAACTGCCAAACCCTTGACCATTCTTCAAGTTTCTGCAGGTCGCTTCTCATTCTGTCTACACCCTCTGGTGTGTGTCTACTCTGTTACAGAGCTTTGTGTCATCAGTGAACAGTGAAATTCTGCCTTCTAGATCCTGCGCAATGTCACTGATGAAGATGTTGAATAGGACGGTCCCAGCACTGATCCTGTGGTACCCCACTGGTCACTCTTCCTCTGTGGAGTGACAGCCATTTACCACCACCCTCTGTGTCCTGCCACCCAGCCAGTTACCTACCCACCACACTACTGTCCTGCCCACACCCATATTCCTCAGTTTGTGTAATAGATTTCTATGTGGCACAGTGTCAAAGGCCTTGCTGAAGTCCAGATAGGCCATGTCCACTGTACTCTCCTGATCCACCTCCCTAGTCACCCAGTCAAAAAATTCAATGAGGTTGGTCTGACATGACCTCCCCCTGGTGAAACCATGCTGCCTTGGGTCCTGTAGTCCATAGATAACCAGATGTTCCACCAATCTCTCCTTCAGTAGTGCCTCCATGATCTTCCCCACTACCGAGGTGAGGCTGACTGGTCTGTAGTTCCCTGCTTCCTCTTTGTTCCCACTTTTGTATAAGGGGACTACATCTGCTGTCCTCCAGTCTTTGGGTACCTCCCCTGTTTCCAGTGATCGGCTAAACAGGATAGCCAGAGGTTCAGCCACCACCTCTCTTAGTTCTTTAAGGACCCTGGGTGCACCCCATCTGGCCCCATTGCTTTATCAACTCTTATTACTTCCAGTTCCTTCAGGACCCTTTCTCGTGTAAAGGGACTTGTGTCCTTTTCTGCACCATTCTCACCCCTTGTACTCCCTTCAGACCCATTACCCTCCTCTTCCTCAGTAAAGACTGAGCAGAAATACCTGTTCAATATGTCAGCTTTACTGTTGTCATCCTCCATGCAGCTCCCATCCTCCCCTTCAGTCTTACTATCCCTCCCTTTGTCTTCTTTTCTTTTTCACTTATGTACCTGTAAAAGGTTTTGTCCTCTACCCACTGATTTTGCAATGTGTTCTTCTGTCTGAGCTTTGGCTTCCTTACTGACCTCCCTGCCTCCCTTTGCTTCTCCTGGTACTTCTCCCTATCCCCTTCTGCCTGTGTCTTTTGTATTGCCTGAATGCAATCTTTTGGCTTTCATTTTCTTTGATACCTCTTTGGAAAACCATAATGGTCTCCTCTTCCTTTTCATCTTGCTAACCTGCTTAATGCATAATTCTGTTGTTCTTGTAATCCCCATTTTAAATACTGCCCACTGCTCCTCAACCCTGATTCCTGTCCCATTCCCCTTAATGCCTCTTTCAAGTATCTCCCCATTTTCCCAAAGTCTGCCCCCCTAAAATCCAGGATACTTGTTTTTGTGTGGTTTGGTTCTGCTCTTTCTGTGATTTCAAACCACAATGACTGGTGGTCACTGTTTCCCAGGTGCTCCCCCACTGTTACCCCCATCACACTGTCCCTGTTTGTGAGCACAAGATCCAGTATTGCCTTCTGCCGAGTTGGTTCCATGACCAATTGCTTGAGGAAGGCACCCTGAAGGAGTCCAGGATAAATCTGCTCCTAGTTGATGCTGCTGCAGGGATGCTCCAGTCCACGTCTGGAATATTGAAGTCTCCAACCAGTACTACTCACTCTTGTCTGCCATCCTTGATGGCTAGCATCAGCTCCTATCTGTTTCTTCCTCCTGGGCTGGTGGTCTATAGACCACACCTGTGTGGATGGCTGTCCCCATTTTCCTTTCCAGCTTAACCCACAGTATCTCTCCCCCATTTTGTTCCTCCTGGATCTCTGTGGCCCTTATGTCATTTTTCACATACAGTGCCACTCCTCCTCCCTTTCTGCCTGCTCTGTCTCTTCTGAATATGTTGTAGCCAGGTATGGCCATCTCCCACGTACAGTTGTAGAACTGCCCACTCAGTTTAAGTTTCCGAGAGTGGCAGCAAGCATTTCCCACACAGGCTGCTGTCAGATATTTCTAGTTACACCATCCCAAATATTCAAAATATGATTTATTGGCTGTATTAATGTGTCATTTCTCTTTTACTGATTTCATTAACTGCCACAGTTCCACTTGACTCTCATCAAATGTGTATGATTCCAGGAGCCATCTGAACAAGTGTGTCTGTTTGCAGCACCCATAGACACTGGGTGTTAAATACTAAAGTTTCTACTTTTGCTGGGAAGGGGGGACTGAAAGAGGTTTGGAAATTAAACATAGCAACTACCACATCTTGATGATATGACAGATATACTTAACACTTTCTTGTTTATTAAATAGATACAATCTTGGTTTTACAATAGGCTGCAAAAAGTACAGATATGGGGACATTATTCTGATTGGGGCACGGTGACAAGTGATGTCCCACAGGGGTTAATTTTGAGCCCTACTCTATTCTCCACCTTTATATCCATTATGCAAGGTTTGGATGGAATATGGATACAAAAGTATGCTGATGATACGAAGGTGGGGGCTATTGTTAATAATGAGAACTCAATTTGGAATTTACAAAACTATCTATAGTCACTGGAACAGTGGGCCTATCAACATAAATTAAATTTCAATGAGAGCAAATGTAGAGTCATGCATTTTGGATACAATAACAAAAGTGCAGTGTATAAGATAAACAACAATATTATATGTAAAAAACAAAAACAAGGCGCTGTGTCAGCATGTGGTCTAAAAGCAAAACAAAATGGTTATATTAAATGCACGCTGAAAATAGAAATTAGAGTTAGAAATCTACATTTCGACCTTAGGTCTTCTTCAGGAAATATCTAAAAGAGAAAAAAAACAAGTTAGTGTAGAGGAGATGTAAAATGAGAGAGATATATATGTGGAGAAAGAAGAAAGGAGAGGCTCAGGGAGAAGAAGTGATAAATGGTAAGATTAAGAGAGAATCTGTGAAACAAAAAGGTGATGATGGAAGATAAAGCATAATGGGAGTGAAAGAGCTGGGGAAGTTCCCAGGTGGAGACTAATTAACAGGGCCTAGTAAGAAGGCTGAAAGGTGACAAATGTGTGGGAAGGAGACAGAAATGGAGACATATGGTGAAAATGAAAAATAAATTAAATGAGTACAAAAACAAGTAGACTTTAGGGAAGGAAAAAGGGATGACTGAAAGATGTTAGTGGAAAATAAGTCTCTCATTTAAACCAGAGGGCTGCTTGGAGCCAATGCGGATGATAAGCTTGGCTTCCATGTTTTTTCTATGGTCAGGATACCGGAAGCCCTGCTGAAGGACACAAACAGAAAGGTCATTGACACTGTGGTCCCTGGAGATAAAGTGGGATACAATGGGTTTAGCAGTTTCACCATTTCTGACTGCTCTGTAATGTTCCCTGAAACGGTCAGCAAGACGCCTACCAGTTTCTCCGATGTAAATGGCTGTACACTTCCTGCAAAGAATACAATACACCACATTAGTGGAGGTGCATGAGAACTCCTTGGTGATGTGAAAAATACCTGTAGGCCCCCGAATCTCAGTCACACTGGAAATAAATTTGCAGGTGTAGCAGTGAGGGAATAAGGCAGGCCATTTTTGACATGTTTAGGATGGAAGCAGCTGTGGAGGAGGAAACTGTGAGAGTCAGTGGGTTTGTAATAGACTGATGTCACCAAATCTGCAAAACTCCAGTCTCTCACCCAGCAGATCAACAACCAACATGAGCCCTCGAGTCAGACACAACCTAACAAGTTGGTATTTTGTATTCCTCCAGACCTTCCCCTGACACAAGATGAGCAATCACTCCTTAGTAAAGGTCTCTCTTTTGTGCCCACACCCAGTTATCTTGATGCACCCCAGGTTCAAGTTGATCTGCAGTGCTTCTATCGTAGAGTACGCCTTGCAGCTCATTTTTCTAATATGACTCCTCTTCCCACAGATGATGACAGTATCACCAGAACAATCAATGATATCAATCCCCAGCGAAGTGCATGGACACTACCTCCAGGACGTTTTGTTGCTGTTGATTATTTTGTTAACCAATGCATGGAAAACACCACTAACTTTAATCTTCATTGCAGGCACAACCATTCCAACCTGACACCTGGTGAGCTTGCAGCCCTCGGATCTCTACAATGTAGGAATGACATTGTTATTAAACCAGCTGATAAGGGAGGTGCAGTTGTGATCTGGCAAAAGGAGCTATACATCACTGAAGCCACACAGCAACTCTCTGACACCAGGTTTTATTCTTCTCTTCCACAGGACCCCACTGCTGACTATCAGACTGAGGTCACCACCACCATCACCTCTGCTATTGAAAACAATGAGCTCCCTGCTTCCGCTAAGAGACTCATAGTTCAGCATCCCCAGACATCCAGATTTTATCTCCTTCCCAAAATCCACAAAACAGGTAACATGGGTCGCCCCATAGTGTCTGCCTGCTCCTGCCCCACATCCCACATCTCCGCATTTTTGGACGGCCTCATGAGACCCCTTGTTGAGTCCCTGCCCTCCTATGTTAAAGACACTAACCATGCTCTCCAGTTATTTGACAGGTTCAGACTCAGTGACTCTCATCAGCTCATCTTCACCATGGACATCAAATCTCTTTACACAGTGATCCCCCATGATGGTGGTCTGACAGCTTTGCAGCATTTCTTGAATAAGCGGGAAGTCCAGCAGCCACTCACACACACAATAACTCATCTGGCAGAACTGGTTCTTTCACTTAATGCTTTTTCTTTTAATAACAGTTTTTTTCAGCAGGTCAGTGGAGTTGCCATGGGTACCAAGATGGGTCCCAGCTTTGCTAATCTGTTTGTGGGTTGGGTGAAGGAACGTTTTTTTCTCTCATTCACAGGGACTGTGCCTGAACTCTACAAACGCTACATTGATGACTGTGTGGGGGCCACCTCCTGCTCCAGGGAGACCCTCCAAGTCTTCCTTGACAAGTTCACCACGGCCCATCCTTCCCTTCAGTACACTGCAGAAGTATCCTCCTCTACACTGCCTTTTCTGCATATCCAGCTGTCAGTGCAGAACACTGGTCTGAAGACATCAGTCTATTACAAACCCACTGACTCTCACAGTTTCCTCCTCCACAGCTCCTTCCATCCTAAACATGTCAAGAATGGCCTGCCTTATTCACAGTTTCTTAGACTTCGCAGGTTATGCAGTGAAGAGGATGATTTTGCTGAGCAGACCCAAATAATGCATAGTTTTTTTATCAACATGGGATACCCTAAAAGCACAGTGGACAGAGCGCTCTCCCGGGTTAGGAACATACCCCGTAACCTTGACCCCCACAGGAGGGATACTGTCACACAAGAACAACGGCGAATTCCTCTAGTTCTTCCTTTCCATCAGAGCATACCTTCTCTTCACAGGATCATCACTAGTAACTTTCCCATTTTGCAAACTGACCCTAACATTAGTGATTCCTTTACAGAACCACCTATTGCCTCCTACCGCCGGCCACCTAACCTGCAGAATCTCCTGGTTAAAAGCAGCCTACCTACTCCTAATAGTTCCTCCCTCCCAGGTACCCTCCCACCTTGCAACCAGACTCGCTGCTACTCCTGCAAATTTATTTCCAGTGTGACTGAGATTCGGGGGCCTACAGGTGTTTTTCACATCACCAAGGAGTTCTCATGCACCTCCACTAATGTGGTGTATTGTAGTCTTTGCAGGAAGTGTACAGCCATTTACATCGGAGAAACTGGTAGGCATCTTGCTGACCGTTTCAGGGAACATTACAGATCAGTCAGGAGTGGTGAAACTGCTAAACCCATTGTATCCCACTTTATCTCCAGGGACCACAATGTCAATGACCTTTCTGTTTGTGTCCTTCAGCAGGGCTTCCAGGATCTTGACCATAGAAAAAACATGGAAGCCAAGCTTTTCATCCACATTGGCTCCCAGCAGCCCTCTGGTTTAAATGATAGACTTATTTTCCACTAACATCTTTCAGCCATCCCTTTTTTTTCCCTAAAGTCTATTTGTTTTTGTACTCATTTAATTTATTTTTCATTTTCACCATATGTCTCCATTTCTGCCTCCTTCCCACACATTTGTCACCTTTCAGCCTTCTTACTAGGCCCTGTTAGTTAGTCTCCACCTGGGAACTTCCCCAGCTCTTTCACTCCCATTATGCTTTATCTTTTCCATCATCACCTTTTTGTTTCACAGATTCTCTCTTAATCTTACCATTTATCACTTCTTCTCCCTGAGCCTCCCCTTTCTTCTTTCTCCACATATATATCTCTCTCATTTTACCTCTCCTCTACAAAAACTTGTTTTTTTTCTCTTTTAGATATTTCCTGAAGAAGACCTAAGGTTGAAACGTAGATTTCTAACTCTATTTTCTATTTTCAGCTTGCATTTAATATAACAATATTATATGTGCCACATCTTGTGAAAAAGATTTGGGAGTATATATTTCTGATAAATTAAGTTTTAAATCCTGTAGCAGAGTCAATAAAAAAAGCCAGCAGAGTAATGGGTAACATACTTAGCAACATACAAAGTAGAAAAGAGGAGGTCCTAATTCCCGTTTATAGGACATTGGTAAGGCCAATTTTAGAGTATGGTGCCCCATTTTCCATGCCAGAGCATTAGCAGCATCAAATTACTTGAACAGGTTCACAGGAGATTCACTAAAAAGATCTATAGGGTAAAAAATAGCAAGCAGCAAGAAAGGATGCAAGATCTGTCCTTATACTCTCTGTCATACAGAAGAGTGAGAGGGGATATGAAGTTTGTTTATAGGGCAACTAAAGAAGATGCCCTGCTCGAATCTGCTGGTATATGCAAAAAAAAATCAGATATGATAAGGGTTAGCAGGGGGCATGGTAAGCAGCTGCTAGGGGAGATGTTTAGAACTAAGAGAAGACGGCTTTGGGTCAGCCAAAGAGTGGTGAGTATGTGGAATATGTTACCAAGTGAACTGGTAGACGCACCAGCATTCCATACATTTAAGATAAGCTCTGACAGATATATGGGTGATAAGTTCAGGGATTTCTACCACTAATGTGGTGGCGGGTCTAGTATGGCACTAGTAGCCATTTGACCTGTATTCATACCTATGAACCTACATAAGGATGACTAGGTCTATGATTTAAAACCCATGTCTTGGTACCACAGAAATCAGTTGTCTGCTCACAGTCTAATTTCTGTAGAACATTTATCAAACCAGTGCATGTTACAAAGGCTAAAATGTTTTCTAGTGCCATTTTCTTTCTGTATGTGCATATCTATGCATATGCAGTGAGACAGTTGACTGAGATTACACTGAGCTTCACAGGTTGCAGCATGTTAGCACACTACCAGAAATACTGGTTTTCTTTTCTATTACAACAGCGTATTATGACTACATAAGGGCACAGGTGAAGAGCTATTAGCCAAACAGGTTTCTAGAAATAGTTTCTCATTTTATACTTATAAACCATAATGATAACCATAACATATGCAAAATTGTAAAACAACAACTGTAGAAAACATATTTCTCATTGCTATTTTACAGGAGAGGAAGACACTGAGGGCGCTGGTGAGGGCAGAGAAGAGGCCTCTGAGGGTGGTGAATAACATCAGGACCAGCCCTTTGTGGCACAGAAGGACACCTCACTAGTGGTGAGGGTCTCCTGTAAAAGAAACATCAAAAGGAGACCCACCCTGGTGTGTCTGTTCTCCAAGCTGATGCAGAACCGCAGAGGCCTCCAACTGAGGAACGTAAGTGCATATTTTTTTTCTCAACAAGTGCAGTGAGCCAGTACAAGGTCTGCAGAAGTTTTTACTGTTACTAGTAATCAACCACTATTTAACATAAGCATTGAGAACACCTCAGTGTGATTCCATGAAGTCAGTAGAATGCATAGTTGCAGTCGTTCATCCGTCATAGAGTACATAGTACTGTAAGTTATAATCCACGAAGCATGGATATCAGACTGCACATGATTGTGTAATATGTACTGATGTAATGCAAACCAGGTTGCACTGTTTGTGAGATGAGTTTAATAATAAAAAAATGTGATGTGACCTAATGCATAACATAACATATGCATAACTGGGGAATATGGGTGTGGGCAGGACGGTAGTGTGGTGGGTAGGTAACTGGCTGGGCGGCAGGACACAGAGGGTGGTGGTAAATGGCTGTCACTCCATAGAGGGAAGAGTGACCAGTGGAGTATCGCAGGGATCAGTGCTGGGACCGGTCCTATTCAATATCTTCATCAGTGACATTGCGCAGGATCTAGAAGGCAGAATTTCACTGTTCACTGATGACACAAAGCTCTGTAACAGAGTAGACACACCAGAGGTGTAAACAGAATGAGAAGGACCCAGAAACTTGAAGAATGGTCAAGGGTTTGGCAGTTGAAATTCAATGCAAGGAAGTGCAAGATAATGCATATGGGGCACAAAAACCCTGGCACAATATATCAGTTGGGGGTGAGGATATAGCATGCATCAAGCAGGAAAGGGATCTTGGGGTTATCATCTCTGATGACCTCAAGGCAGGAAACAGTGTGACAAGGCAGCAGGTAAAGCAAGTAGGATGCTGGGATGCATAGGCAGGGCATCACCAGCTGGGAAAAGGAGGTCATAATTCCACTATACAAGACACTAGTGAGGCCCCACCTGGAGTACAGTGTACAGTTCTGGAGACCTTACCTACGTAAGGACATAGACAGGGTAAAGAAGGTTCAGAGGAGGACAACAAAGATGGTGCATGGATTGCATCACAAGTCTTATGAGGACAGGTTGAAGGAACTGAACATGTACTCCCTGGAGGAGAGAAGGAAGAGAGGGGATATAATAGAGACATACAAATATCTTACAGGGAGGAACAGGGTGCAGGAATACACTATTTTTAAGTGAAAAAGATGTTCCAGGACTAAAGGGCATGGGATGAAGTTGGAGGGAGGACAATTCAGAGGAAACGTGAGGAAGAATTTCTTCACAGAACGGGTGGTGGACAAGTGGAACACCCTGCCAGAGGAAGTGGTGGGGGCTGAAACAATCACGGGATTTAAGAATGCATGGGATAGACATAAAGGAATTCTGGAGGTCAGGGGTAACAGACTTCTTGGAAAACATAAACTGAACTTACAAGCTCAAATGGGCAGACTGGGTGGGCCATAGGCCCTTATCTGCCAACACTGTCTATGTATCTATGTATAATGTTTCAGCAGGTGAAGATAAGCTTGTGTTCCATGAGCCTAGTACATGAGGTGGTGGTGGTGGTGGCGGGGGGGGGGGGGGTTAATAGGAAAGTTTAGTCACATATGTGTAAAGTACCCCCAGTGTTACAAACATAGCTAACATTAACTAACATTTCCAGCAGAAAACATGTATAGGTGAGATCCATTTTATTTATTTATTTTTGTAAACATTAGTGTACATTCCCTATGGTAAAAACCCACAAACATATGCAAACATTTATAAAACAGCTTGTCTGGCATGTAACAGCCATATATGTCAAGTACCATAAATACTACCATATCACCATCCATGAAATGTTCAACAAAAGTTTCAAGACTCATAATTTAAACATGGCACTGCTACTTGTCAATATACAGTATTTATCAAATTTAAACTTATACACATTTTGTTTTCTTTCAACAGACCAATCTCCTGTGTGGAAGGATCTGTTGACTGTTCAAATGGGTAAGAAAAATACACTTTTACCTTTGCATAAAGTTATGGTATTTACTCACCTGGTAAAGGTGATTATAACTGCAACCTTTAGAGTGCTCAGGGATTCCTCACATATGGGTTCTCCTCCATCCATCTTATTGGTTGATGCACAAAAGTGAATCTTTTGGACAGCCAGAGACCAAACCCTCCAGCTATGTCCATAGAATCCAGTTAGATAACTTCCCTAGCAGCAAAAAGTGAACACAAGGTACAAGAAAAAACAAACCCCTGAAAAGAAACACACAAAGACAGGCTTTATCAGTAAAGGTACCATTTTAGTGTAAAATAAAAGAAAGTGACAACACCAAACCAAAGTGGGTATAACCACCAAGTATCATGTAAAACTACCCTGTCATATACAAAGACAGTGGAGCATATATCAGTGACACAAGCATAGAAGCATAAACAAAGGCAGGTGCAAAAATGTAAAGCAACATCATATATTAGCATATATGAAGCCCTCAGCTACCTGTACATATGAGGTAGGGGCCACAGACAACAACCCAAGTCACAAACCCAAGACTGAGAATCAGGATAGACCTTACGATGATTCCAGCTGCAGAAAAGCTGGGATTTTTTGTTGGAACCAGGGAGGGACCCTGAGCACTCTAAAGGTTGCAGATATAATCACTTTTACCAGGTGAGTAAATACCATTATGCCCTGCAACCCTTTTAGTGCTCAGGAATTCCTCACATATTGGACTTCGTAGCAGTACCCCAATAAAACACAGGAACATCTCTGGGTGGGATCAAAAACCCCAAAGCCTAGCCCAGTGTAGCTGCAACCTGAAGCACCACTCACCCAAAGGAATCTCTGTCAGCCAAATCCAACATCCAGCCTGTAATGGTGAACGAAGGTATGGACAGAAGATCAGGTAGCCACTGCACAGATATCCTGTACCAAAGCCCCACCCCTCAGTCCATGAAGCCGACAGAGCCCTAGTGGAATGAGCCTGAATACCTTGAGGTGGGTCATGCCCCACCCCTTGATAGGCCACAATAATGGCCTCCCTGATCCAATGGGCAATAACCTCTTTTGAGGCTGCATGGCCCTTCTTCCATCCTGAAAACAATACGAATAACCGATCCAATTGCCTGAAGCTTTCAGTCATGTCCAAATAGTCCTTAATGACTGAAACCATGTCCAGAGCATATGGATTGTCCCCATACTGGGTAGACTCTAGCAAGGCCGGCAAATGGATAGGCTGCTCCAGATGAAAAGCAGAAACCACCTTAGGGATGAAAGAAGGGACATTAGCCAAGGATACCTGGCCTGCATGAAAAGTGAGATAGGGCTCCCAACAGGAAAGAGCATGCAGTTCACCCACTTTTCTGGCAGAGCGAAGGGCAGTGAGGAGCACCATCCATAGGGTCGCCCAACGAGGTGAATGAGGTATAAACAGGAGCTTATGCAGGCCCTCCAGAACCAAATTTAGTTGCCATGGTGGACATGTAGGTCTTACCTTGGGGGAGGCAAGCTGAATCGCCTGGAGCAAGCAAACAACAATCAGGATGTGCCCCAATCTGACCCACCCTGGGGAGAGGGCCCCATACTGCTGAGATGGCCAAAACTTGAACTCTCAGTGAGGAATAAGCCAAACCCTTATCAGCCCTATCATTGAGAAAATCCAAAATCTATGGAAGTCCTGCCACCGAAGGCGACAAACCTTTTGCAGAACACCATCTACAGAAAATCTGCAACTGTCTCTTATAAGTCCTGTTCACAGATGCCTTTCTAAACAGCAGGAGACATTCCACCACTCTGGAAAGGTAACCCTCATTTAACAGTTTTGACCTTTCATCATCAGTGCTGTCAGGGACAGAACCTGAGGACTGTGGTGAAGAATCGGCCCCTGAGACAGAAGGTCTGGGCAATGGGACAGGCACCAGGGAACACTGATCAGCATTGCCCTGAATAGAGAATACCAGGCCCACCTTGGCCAGTTCAGAGCCACCACCAGCACTGTCGATCTAGTGGCTCCGATCTTGGAAAGAACCTAGGCAATCATTGGAAAGGGCAGGAAGATGTAAGCCCTGTCGAAGGACCAGGGGGCCACCATAGTGTCAATTTCCTTGGCCCTGGCATCTGGAACTCAGGAGTGAAACTGAGGCAACTGGACATTGTTGGAAGAGGCCATCAGATCCAGCTGAAATGGTCTCCACCTTTGTTCGAGTTGGTGAAACACCTGAGGGTGCAATTTCCATTCTGCCTGGTCAAGCTTCACCCAGCTGAGCAAATCTGCTTGGGCATTCAGTTTCCCCACATGGCTGAAAGCATCAGCAAATGCTTTCCCACCCAACACAGGACCCAGAGCACCTCTTAGAGCTCAGTCTGCTCCTGGTGCTGCCCTCTTTATTGATGTACACCATGGAGAACTATTTGTCCGTCCTGATCATGACTGACTGACCCAGACTTTGTCGGGCATAAAAGGTTAATGCCCATAGAACAGCCCTCATTTCCAGGACATTGATGGGCAGATCAGGCTACACTGGAGAAAACCTTTCTTGTGCCACATGCTGGCCCAGCATGATGCCCAATCTGAAGAGGTTGACATCCATGGTAATCGTTATTGTATACCGCAATAATAGCAGAACCCCCTTCAGCAGGTTGCGGTGATCTCCCCACCATTCAAGAGTGGTGAGACTGGTGGGAGCTGGATCAAGTACATACTCAAAGCTCTGTGTGATTTGGTGCTAGGCATCCAGGACATACCACTGGAGGGAGCGCATGTGAAGCCAAGACTATGGTACCATGGCAAGCACTGATGCCATCAGCCCCAGTAGGTGAAGATACATCCATACCTATTGGCGGGGCTGGGCCCATATGTCCCCCATGGGTGCTAGTATATTGACCACCTTGTCCTCTGTGGGAAACATGAGACCTTGTTCTGTGTTGATCCTGGCCCCCAGATGAGTTATCTCCTGGGAAGGCTGCAGATGACTCTTGCCCCAACTGACTACCCAACCGTTCTGCTATAGGCACTGAAGCATCTAGTCCGTGTCCCTTTGGGCTTATGCTGGAGATCTTGCTTGAATGAGCCAGTCATCCAGATATGGAATGATGTGCACCCCCATTTGTGAAGGTCTGCAGCCAACACCACCAGAGTCTTGAACACTCTGGGGGCCAATGCCAGCCCGAATGGGAGGCATGTGAATTGAAAATGATCCCCATTGAGTTGGAACCTGAGATAACGGTGGTGTCGGGGCAAATCAGGATGTACAAGTAAGCATCCATGAGATCTATCAATGTTAGGAAATCTCCTGACTGGATGGCTGCCAGTGTTGCCTGGAGCATCTCCATCTTAAACTTCTTGCAAAATACAAACCTGCTGAGGAACTTAAGGTCAAGCACAGTTCAAACCCCCCCAATTTCTTGGGACCCATGAAGAACATAGAGTATAGTCCTGTGTCCCTCTCCACTGGTGGCACAGGGAATATCACCCCATTGTTGCACAGGCTGTTTATGGCCTGCAAAGTTGCTGTCTGTTTGGGGGGTCCAGTGAAAGAGGGGCGATAACTAATCTGTGTAGCAGCATCTTTTGAGTGAGCTCTATGGAATATTCTTGTCACACAATGTCCCTGACCCATTTGTCTGTGGTGATGTGGGCCCACTGTGCGGTGAATAGCTGAAGGCATCCTCCGACTGGAAGGCTGTCTGCCAGGGCCCCCCATCTTCATTGGGCTTTCTCTGAGGAACCACTACCAGACCAGGTGCCAATGAAATTGTCCTTTTGTCCGGAATTGCATTTTGACTTGGACTGGTTGAACTTTGGCTGAAAACGGGACTTGGCTGAGCTGCCTCTCTGGTTTTAACCTAAGGGTGACTTTGTCTGGTCCCTGTTGCCTCAAAACCTCAGGCAAAAATGACATCCCAATGGCAGGTACAAGTCCTTTTTGTCCAGCATTTGTTTCATCCCAGCCCGGTCCCTGAAGAAAGGGGTCAGAGCATCACCAAATAAGTGGCCGCCCTTGCAGGATAACTTCATCAGCATCACCTTGGACTTGGTGTCCACCTGCCAGAGCTTTAGCCATAGGGCCAATCTGACTCAATTGGTCAGCACCATGGCCCTGGTGCAAAACTTCATAATGTTGGAGGAAGTTTCCACAATGTACTGTGTCACTTGTATGATGCAGTCAGCCTGCCCCACCAGTGGTAAATCCTCTGTGAGGCCATCAGTGACCACATCCACCCATTGGAGTAGTGCCTGGCTGGTATACTACACCACTGTATCTACAGGCATGGCCAACCCAGTGACATCATGGACCTTCCTTAAGGAGTCCTCCACTTTCTTGTCTATGGGGCCCTTAAGAGCAGAAGTGCTCTTCACTGGGATGACCATGTGCCATGCGAGGGCTGAAATGGGGTTGTCTACTTTTAGGGCCAAATACCAGGTGGCCCAATAAGGCTCAGCAAAGGGGTACAACTTCTCAGTGGCCTTCTTCTCAGGGATCCAAGCTGGTTCTGCTGTCTTTTGCTCCTTGGTTAAAATGGTATCCAGTCTGTGCAGGTCAAGGAGTAATGCTTCTCCAGATTGGAATGTGCTGAGAGAAGGGGATCCGTTGAAGTATGCAGCTGCTCTGGCTCCTCTGGGCCCAGGAGAACCTTCCAGATCAGACGGACCAACTATACAATGTCTTCCTGCAGACAGAGCTTGCCTAAAACCTGGTTGCAATCATGGCCCTCATCGTCCTCCTCTGATGACTCTACTGGGTCTTCTGCTTGCCAGCACTTTTTTTTGGGGGGTGCCAGAGCTTGGTCTGGCATTGGGCACTTCCTAGTGTCTGCATGTCTGGTCCACTCTGGTTGTTGACTCTGAAACTTTTCTAACCACTGGAACAGCAGTCCCGCTTATGCTGTGTTCAGTGTAAGTAGCACTTTTGGTGGGGTGTTGTGATCTTGTGTTGCCAGTGCATCCACTGTCTGCTGGTCATTTGACTACAACACCATGCATCTGGCACATAGAGGCTCCCCCGCTTGAGAGTCCGGGAGCTTGGTTCCACATTCGATGCAGGCACAAATAGCTGTGTAGAAGCTGAGGCTGGCTTACCTGGGGGGGCAGATATAAAAAAATGGGTGAAAAACATGCTTTCATGGACTCCAGTATCAGCAAGACAACCAACTTTAGCAGGAGTGGACATTGTAATTCTTGCTGTGTGTCCCTTTAAGAGCAGCAGCCTCTCCTAAAATGGCTGCTCTGTTGTTGCCATCCACCAACAAGATGGCTGTGCTCTTGCGAGGCCCCCGAGGTCTCAACCCACTCCCTGGCCAAAATCCCGTGAGACCCGTGAGTAATATAGTGCCTAAACAAATGTGAGGAGGCACAGTAGCAAGGGTGTTCTGTGTGTTTAATTTTTTAGCTCTTTATTTGATCTTTTAAATACATCATATACCATTATATTGTCTTGGAGCCCTGCTAGTATACAGGAAGTGGGAAGAGAAGCTGTGTAGTTTGTACCTGACATATGGGTGAACGACCAGCTTGAAGACGAGCTATATTTTTATAGTGCTTCAGAAGCACATCTTTACTTGCATGGGTCAGAGTCCAATGAGTGTCTCTGGATAGAAATTTGGCCACGATTTACACATTTTAAACCTTTAGTGCATCATGACCCTGGCTGGTCTTCCGGGAATGCAGCTGTATAAATCTACATCCTGCTGTGAGCAGCACAAGCTGAGCAGTGCACGTGGCATCACACGCAGAGATGTGTGCCGACACACGTGTGTCTGTGCCTGTGTTAGATGAGGAAGGTGTGGAACAAACCATCCAAGAACCTATTAAAAAGGTAAGATAACTCAAGATAAACAGTCTGTAGTGCAAGTACGACTAGGCTTAGAAAGAAACATGGAGGGAGTTAAATGTATAGCTTATTACTAGGAAATGTCCCTTGAAAATGTTATAGGATGGCAACTATGTGCAAACTGCAATATATATACAAGGGACAGTTTATCAGAGGAGGGACAGTGTGATAAATGTGTGCTAATAAGCATGTTGTTAAATGAAATGGAAGACATGAAACAAAACTGCACAGTACAGGAAGAGATTATTATATTAGAGGGATGTATTGACCAGGCTGCGGAAAACCGTTGTCTTGACACTCCCCTGAAATCAAATAGACAGGTTGTACATGAAACCCAACCTAGCATATACACCAAGGAAGCTGCTCAATCACCAATAGTAGAAGAATGGAGTTTAGTACAGCCATGAGCTTGTAGGAGGTGCAAGGGAAATATAAAAAATGATGGGAGAAAAGGCCCAAATGTCAACCATCAGGCAATAGGGGCCCATGAGGCACAGCTTACCAAACATGAGGAAATAAAGAAGGTAGAGTATACAAATTGTCAGAAGCCTCATGTTGTACTGAAAAATAAGTACAAACTCCCAATTAAATGAGCAACCTGAGTCACAAACACATATACAAGATAGGGCAAATCAAGAGTACAAGGAAATTTTGATAATAGGGGATTCCATTACTAGAGGTTTGGATACTTTGTTATGTAAAGGCAGAAACGAACAAATCACTGTTAGCACCCTTCCTGGGGTCAAGATAAGTGACTTCAAGGGTATGCTTAAAGGGTTGCTATCAATCCCTATTTCTCCCTTGGTTATTATTCATGTGGGAGTAAATGATGTGACAAATAGGTAACTAAAAGATACACATACTGACTTTTGTATAATGGCTGATGAAATCCAGAAAATAGGAGGGAGTATTATTATATCCAAAATTTTACCTACTTCAGGCAGACATCTATACAAAAATAAAAATATCATAAAGCTGAATAGTTGGTTACAGCATTGGTGTTCTGTAAATAAACACGGTTTTATTGCAAATTGGGAAACACTTATGAAACTGGACTGTTGGCAGGTGATGGGTTACATTTAAATAAGGTAGGAGTGAAATATCTGGCAAGGTCACTAAAACAGAGAATTGACTCATCTTTAAACTTAAAGATGAGGCGATGTGGGGAACCTCTTGTAAGTGAAAATCAAAAAGCTAAAAAAATTCAGACAAACAAAAACTGGACCTGCTTATTATTAAATGCCAGGGTCTACCAAAGAAATTGGATGAGTTTAAGATTTTATCTGGACACTCACCACATAAATATCTGTACAGTATCAGAAACATGGTGGGGTCAGGAAGATAATTGGGGACATCAAATAAATGGATATTAATTCTTTTTCAATTCCAGGAAATATAAAAAGGGGGGTGGGGTGGGGTGGAGTGGCCTTTTATATTGATGATGATATCCAGGTAGAAGAGGTAGAATGGGCATCTGACTCATTGGAGCAACTGTGGGTGAAAATTACCCTAAACTGCTCACCTAAATTATTATCAGGGATATGGTATAAACCACCTTCAATAAACCATGAAGCAGACTGTTTGATGAAACAACAAATATTATAACTAAACCCATTCAACAGGATTATATTATTAGGGGATTTCGATCTCCCAGTTATTTTTTGGGATACCCTACTGGGGAAAAGCAAGACGGAAAAAGACTGTGTGGATATATTCAGCCAGGTAGGACTGAGGCAGATGGTCCCTGCTACAACAAGAGGACAAAACACATTAGAGTTGGTCTTAACAAATTAGAAAGATGGTATTGAAAATTGTAAGACTTTAGCACCCTTGGGAAATAGTGACCATAATATGGTCATTGTTGACCTTCTTGTAAGCAGTCCAGCAGTGGAGGGGGCTACTAAAACATTGGTGTGGAATAAGGTTGATTTTGGAGCTATTAGAGAAACATTACAATTGTGGAACTGGAAGAAAGAATTTGAAAACCAAACAGTACATGAACAGTGGGGAATTATGAGCAATGCGTTGGGACACTGTGAAAGATCATATCCCATTAAAAAAGAAATATAATAAAAAGGGTATTACACCGAGTTGGTTAAACTATAAAATAAAAAGGATGATTAAAAAGAAACATAAGATATATAAAAATATTAATCACACTGTGAAAGGTGAGGGTTGGATTAAATATAGGCAATTACAAAACTAAATAAAGAAGGAAATAAGAAGGGCAAGGAAAGAGCATGAAAGAAAACCTGTAATAAAAAAATCAAGAAAACTATAAAGCATTTTATGCCTATGTAAATGAGTTAAAAGGGGGTGGACAAAAAAATAGAACCATAGGAGAGAAGAAATGGAAAAATGTCAGCTACAAATATGGAAATGGCAAACATTCCAAAATGAGTATTTTTCCTTGGTCTTCACTAAAGAAACTAAAATCAGGACTTACCAAATTAAAAAGGGGGATAACATTATGGAAAACCATATTTAAATACTAACACAGGATGTACAAAGTAGGCTGGCAGCACTGAAACCGCATAAATCACCAAGACCAGATAGCTTTCATCCCAGAATGTTAAAGGAGTTAGCCATTGAACTGGCTCCACCTTTAAGTCACCTATTCCAACAATCATTAGATACAGATGAGGTTTTAGGTACCTGGAGGGAAGCTATGGTGATACCTCTTTACAAAAAAGGAAATAAGAAGGATCCATCAAATTATAGACCAGAGAGTCTGACTAGTGTCCTGGGGAAAGTGCTGGAAGGCATAATTAAGGACTTCATAAATAAACATCTTCAAGAATGTTACTTGGAGGACAAGTCACAGCACAGTTTTAGGAAGGGGTATTCCTGTCAAACAAATATGTTTCACCTTTTTGACAGGGTGAATAGAGTTTTGGATGGAGGGGGAGCTGTGGATATGGTTTATTTGGATTTCACAAAAAGCTTTTGATAAGCTCCCTCATAAACAACTTATTGAGCGGCTTCAGAAGATTGGTCTGCACTGCAGTGTGGTATCTTGGATTGACTCTTGGTTGGCCAATAGGATGCAGCATGTAAATATAAGGGGAGCTTTGTCAGATGGGGCACAGGTCACCAGTGAAGTACCTCAGGGGTCAGTGTTGGGACCGGTCCTTTTTAACATCTATGTGGCAACATTGGAGGAACATCAAGGGAATGTATGGCTCACCAAATTCGCTGATGATTGCCAGCTGGGGTTGGAGTTAACTGATCCAAATGATCACTTGAAGTTATAACATGAATTAGATAATATCAATACATGGTGTTCAACCTATAAATTACATTAAAATCCAGATAAATGCACTGTAATGCATTTGGGATTCAAAAACACAAATACCACCTACTATTTAGGTGATATTATCCTAAAAACTGTAGATGAGGGAAAGGATTTAGGCATCTTGGTAACAACACATTGTAGAAATGTTGCCAAAAAGGCTAATGGAGTGTTAAATTGCATATTGAAAAATATCTCAAGTAGGGACAATGATGTGTTATTGCCCTTGTATTCCACCCTGATGAGGCCCCTTATGGAATATGGTGTCCAGGTTTGGTCACCCTATTTAAAGGGTGATATTAATAGACTGGAGGGGGTACAGAAAAGGGCTACACGAGTGATCAAGGGGATGCAGGGTAAAAACTGCACAGCGAGGCTAAATTCATTAAATCTGTTTTCTTTAGAATACAGAAGATTAGAAGGGGATATGTGCTTGTTGTTTAAAGCCATAAATGAAGAGGAACTCTGGAGTAAAATAGGCTTAAAGTTTAGAATTATTAACCATAATACTAGAGCACATCCCTATCAGTTCCATGGTGAACAATGTACAACCTGGCACAGAAAAAGATGGTATAACCAAAGACTTCTTGGGGAGATGTGCAGCCAGAAAAAAGGGGGGCAGACATTACATGAGAGTCTGAGTCCCACCACTGGAGGATGTTGGGGATGCTGCCTGAAGGTCCAAGCTGGGACAGGGGACAGGACAGATGCTACTCGAAGGTCTGTATTGCCTGTTTCCCTGTTCCCTTCATCCAACTCCAGGTGTATTTCTGATACCCAGATCAGTTATTAAAAATTGACATATGTGTAAAAACTCAGTAAGGAAACAGAATTTAGCAAGCAACCTAGCACTAACACTCTTAGTAACTCAACGTCTATCTAATTGTATAAGCATAGGGAAAAATAAAACATGGGTTTGAAAGGAGTAGTAATACAACTTCTTTACCTTGGAGTAGGGAGCAAGTGATAAACGTGACCAACCTCCAGGCATGCATGAGGAAAACTGGATGCTATGGACATAGCCAGTGGGTTTAGCTGTCCAAAAGATTTACCTTTGTGCATTGACCAATAGGGTGGATGGAGAAGAACTCATATGTGAGGAATTCTTGAGCACTATAAAGGGTGCAGGGATAACTGACAGTTATACTTACAGTATAGTTACCAAACTCTCTTAAGCTAAATGTGTACCTACACATTACTCAGCCAGCAGCTGGCTGCAGCATTGGCAAGTGCTTTGAAGAAGTTACTATCTTCCTGAAACATTCAAGAGGAATCTACACAGTAGAACACTGCATTGCTGGTAAAGAAGTGATATGTGTGTGTGTGGGGGAGGGGGGTTGGGAGAGGAGGCTCCACTACACCACTAGAGCTACTTTAATTAATATAATGGGCAATTGAGGCTTCATGGCCATGGGGGGAAGAGCAGCACAGGAAGGATTTTGGTAGCACCAGACTACTATAGGGAACCTGGCACTCAGATCTGACATGAGTAGTCACAATACATTGCAACAATCTGTTGAACTCACCCTAAGGGTAATTCTCTACCTACACTTACACCAGCCCTAGTTGGTCTAAGGGTTCTTATACTTTCTCCTTATAAACAGGTTCTAAGAATTTCACATCCAATAGTTTCTCAGCCTGTTTCAGTCCCAAGTCCATATACACATGTCTAGGCACACCACATTTTTTTTGTGGAACACAGGTGATACAGACCCAGTTTGTGGCTCACAGCATATACACAATACAGGCTGCCTTTCTGAATCAGCTCCACCATATCTTCGTACATAAGAGGTACCCTGAGTCATTCTATCTGGCATGCACCTTTTGCACCAACTCATGAGATTTGAGAACCAGGCCCAGCATGTTCAGTAGTGGGACCACATCCCTGTTATAGCACAGGACTGACACATCACAACAGAACTACATATTTACTGGCTACTGGCGCTGACAATTAAGGGTAAAAAAGCAACAGCAACTCATGCTTCTGCATATGCGCAAAACAATGTGCAGCCAGACATGTTTATAGGTGTGAGCAAAGGATACTTAGTGACAGACACCTGTGCATCATATCAGCTTATAACAGAATGTGCCACAGCTTATGTGCACCAAAATCAGTAGCATTTACTACAATAAAGCACAAAATATTTCTTTGGTTCAAATTTGTTATATTAGAAATCAAAGTACAGTAAGTCACAACATGTACTGAACTGTATAGAATGTTCTATGTCACTAATCACAAATTTTGCCAATATAATAATATTGCTATCACTCCATCACTATAATGTTTCTATCTGAATGTGTCAGTGTTGCTCAGTTGGTAGCACATACACCTCTGGTCCAAAAGATTATGGTTTTTTGTCCCACAATGGGATTGAACTCGTACCTAATATGCTGCAACCCAAGTGCAGTATTAGGGAGGTGCTGTACTGCTGGGGTGTGCCATACTTCTGATGAGATGTTAAACCAAGGTCCCTTCTACCCACCCTGATGCTGTCTTAGTGATTGTCCACATGAAAGTAAAAGAACACAAGGCACTGTTCACAAACAGTGAGGGACATTCCCAGTGTTCTGGTCATCATTCCCCTTACCAAGAAGCAGATAATGCAATTGTCCTTGCTGTGTGTGAGTATTATATGGTATGGCCGACACTACACATTGTCACTTCACTACCACTGTAGCATTGGTTGTAAAGTGCTGCAGGATATATAGTGTATGAAAAGTACTAAATAAATGCTGATTCTTGTTCTTCTTGATGCAGACATTTTATTTTGTTTTAAATGTATAATTCTAGTATATTTTTTGAATCAGTTCATGAAAAAGAACACATACTTAACAAATAATGCTACATTTCTGAACTGTCAAAATTAGTAGTTTGTATTGTCCAATAGCATAAGAGAAGTCACATTATTGCTTTTGACATACCCATTATTTTTTCCCCTTTCTTTCCAAAGACTTCTACATGTATGAGTTCAACAACCAACACGAAGAATCAAAACAGTAAGACACATGTGACTCAAACCATATACAACATTGCATTAGTGTGTCAATGTGCTTCTATCTGCATGCAGTAGGCTTTCTGGCATTTCCATAACCTATTTTACACCTGCACTCTCCCTTCCACATCATCACTATTTGCACAATGTAGTTTGCATGGCAACATAGTAATATGCATAAATAGTTTATATATTTTTCTATCATAGTATAATTCTTCATAATAATTTGTTTTCTTCCGTTCCTGTAAATATTTTTCTTTAAATACACCACATTATATATATATATATATATATATATATATATTATTTAATATTCATAACCATATTCCAATATAATGTAACAGTTTTGCGACTGTACTTAAAAACA
Source organism: Neoceratodus forsteri (assembly GCA_016271365.2). Lineage (NCBI taxonomy): Eukaryota > Metazoa > Chordata > Ceratodontiformes > Ceratodontidae > Neoceratodus > Neoceratodus forsteri. Next base: position 852,923,573 of record CM057458.1, read on the forward strand.
TAACTAGATGGCACAGTAACACTCACTGAACAATCAACAGTTTACTTTACTTTCAAGTTATGATAACCAAAAGTACTGTCCAGCCTAATTAAAATAGTAATATTTTGCTATATATCAATCCCATCACTCTGTTGTTATCATTATTTACTAGGTCATATAAATGACAGTAATTCTCTGTAAAATAGCGCACTAAGCTAAAGTTATATAATCCACAAGTTGACAATCTTCCTATTCCATACCCTGGGAAATGGAATCTATAATATTTGCTTAACACATGTGTTCAGCATACCAATGCATTTCTTGTCATGGAAACAATGGAGTGCAACTAGTCCTATGGAAAAAAAAAAAGAAATACAAAAAAACTGTTTACCATCATAATCACTGTGTCAGAAAACACCAGATACCAAGTGTTCTCAGTCATCTACTTAACATACCTCTGCAGACCTACCCCAGTGAGTAGTTGTAATTACCTAGTTAAAATACCTCTGCCAGCCTATGACAGATAGTGAATAACTGCAATCATACAGCTAACCAGCTTCTACAGGTCTATTGCATGTATATATACTAGTTGCAATAATCTTATTTACCTGCTTCTATGGGTGCTGTTAAAAGTATGTAAAAGTTACTTGTTAGTATAATCTTCACCACCATCTCACATTCCTAAAACTCACCTGTTCCAACTGATGTAAGAACATACGAACATGAGACATTTGCCAGCAGATAAAGGCCTAGAGGTCTTTCAAGTTTGCTTGAATGTGCAGCTACCATCCCTTATTCTGCAGCTGCCCCTGCCTTCCACCCTTCCCCTACATTGACTCTCCCCATTGCCCTGTCCCATTCCCTTTTGAAGCAGTCCACTGTTCTACTGGATACCACTTCTGCAGGTAACGCATTCCATCCAGCTACTACCCTCTCTGTAAAAAAGTGTCTCCTTATCACCCTCCTGAACCTTCCTCCATCCATTCTCATATCATGGCCCCTGGTGTCCCTCTCCTCCCTTATTTTGAACAGCTCCTCTGTACCCGTCTTGTTTATTCCTTTCATGTACTTAAAGGTTTCAATCATGTCCCCCCTATCCCTCCTCTCCTCTGGCCAGTACATGTTCAATTCCCTCAGCCTTCTCTCGTATGATAAGTCCCCCAGCCCCTTGATCATCTTTGTCACCCTGCACTGCACCCCCTCCAGTAACTTAATGTCCCTCTTCAGATACGGGCTCCAGTACTGCACGCAGTACTCCAGGTGCGGTCTAACCAATGACCTATACAGTGGCAGAATCACCTCCTCCCTCCTCGAGGAAATACCCCTTGCAATGCAATCCAGCATTTTGTTGGCCTTTGCAGCTGTCTTCCTACATTGACCGAGTTGTTCATTGACCCTGTAATGAGCACCCCCAGATCCTTCTCCTCCTCTATCTGGGCTAGCTGCACTCACCCCAGCTGGTAACTCCTCCTTGGGTTCTTCCTCCCAGAATGCAGCACCTTGCACTTTTTGGCATTAAACCCCAGTTGCCAGGTGTCTGACCAGGTTTCAAACTTTGCCAGATCATCCTGCAACTCCTTCCATCCCCCTAGGTGGTCCACCACTGCTCCTACCTTGATATCATCAGCAAACAGACTGATCTTAATCTTGATGTTCAATGATATGTCTGCAATGAATATCCCAATAAAACACTGGTCCCAACACCGAGCCCTGTGGAACACCGCTCATCACTACCCTTGGGTGTGAGTGCTCCCCACCCACCCCCACCCTCTGTTGCCTTCGCTGAAGCCAGTTCCCTACCCATCTCACTAGCTTTGCACATGTCCCTGTGCCTTCTAACTTACTTCCCAGCCTTCCATGTGGCACCAAGTCGAATGCCTTACTGAAGTCCAGATACAGGACATCCACTGCATGGCCCCTGCCCAGTTGCCTAGTTACCCAGTCATAGAACTCCACCAGGTTGGTTTGGCATGATCTGCCAAGTATGAAGCCATGCTGTCTGCTGTCTTGTAGTCCTTTGGCATCTAGGAGGGCCACCAGCTTCTCCTTCAGGATAGTCTCCATTAGCTTACCCAAGATGGATGTGAGCTCACTGGTCTGTAGTTCCCCAGTTCATCCTTGGGCCCATTCTTGTGGAGGGGCACCACATGAGCCACCATCCAGTCCTGAGGTACACACCCTGAGTGTAATGAGGCATTAAATAGGTCTGCCAAAGGTCCCGCAAGGACCTCTGCCAGCTCCTTCAGTACCCTGGGGTGAATTCCATTTGGGCCTGGCGCCTTGTCCACCCTCAGTGCCTTCAAAGTCCCTTGAACTCTGCCCTCCATGATTTCACCATCTGTCACCCCCTCCCCTCTGTTACTGCCATTCCTCCCTTCCTGGGTGTCACCCCCTCTTCTCCTTAGTAAATACCAAGCAGAAGTAATCATTTAGTGCTTCTGCCTTATTGCACCATGCTTCCACCCAACCCCCCTCCTTCCTAATCCTTACTACGTGGTCCTTACAGCTCATTTTCTCTCTGATGTACCTAAAGAAGTCATTCTCCCCCTTCTTAATGCCTTGTGCTAGCCTGAGCTCCACAGATGCCTTGGCTCCCTTACTGCCCGAGTAACTTCCTTTAATTCCATCAAGTACTCCTTCCTGTCCTCCCCCTCCCTGATTTCTTGTACCGTCTAAAGGCAGCTCTTTTTCTCCTTACCTTTTCCATGACCTCCTTGCTCAACCAGCTTGTTTTCTTAGCCCTAGCCTTCTTGATGTGGGCCTTGCAGAAGGTTTGGTTGCCTCCACTATCCCCAGCTTTATGAGCTCCCACCTCTGGTTAGTGTCCATACTAGGTTGAATTCTGGCCAGGTACACTTTTACCACTTCCACCATCCTCCCAAAGTCGGTGATCCTGAAGTCCAGCACTCGTACCAGATTCCACTCCTTCCTTGCCCATATCCAATGTGAGCCATACTGAGTGGTGGTCACTCCCTGACAGTGGTTCTTCCAGCGTAACTTCTCTTACAAAGTCCCCATTTACCAGCACAAGGCCAAGGGTACTCCCTAACCTGGTTGGTTCACTGACCATTTGCAATAGGAAGCTGTCCTGGAAGGCATCCAGCAGTACCTGCTCCCTTCTATTCCTGGTTGTTGGGGTACTCCAGTCCATCCTGGCATGTTGAAGTCCCCCACAATCACCACACTAAACTTCTCACAGGTCCTCCTGATCTCTCCCACTAGTTCCCTGTCTAACTCCGACATCTGAGATGGTGGCCTGTACACCACTCCCATTCTGAGAATCCTATTCTTGGAATCCTAGATTTGCATCCAAAGTGACTCCATACTACCCTCCTCCCCTTCCTCCCTTACGCACTTCAGTCCTTCCTTCACATATAGTGCCACCCCCCCTCCTTTCCCATTCACCCTGCTCCTACGAAATAACCTGTACCCTGGTACAGACAGGTCCCAGTCATTGTATTGGGTGGCCCATGTTTCTGTGATGGCTGCAATTACCACGTCTCCCTCTGCTATGAGCACCTGTAACTCTGCAGTTTTCCTCCCAAGGCTCCTAGCATTAAGGGTAACCACCTTCCACCCTTTCCCACCCCTCCCATCCTGCCCTCCTTTCCTAGTATCACCAATAGTACTTGTCATTTGTCCTTTGTCACTGTTGTGGGAGGTAATGTACCTCATTACAGCAGCAACCCAATAAAGTAAAACAGAGGAAAATGTAGTAAAGGTAATAAAACAAAATATGAACCCCACTACATTCTTATACTGTATTTCTCTGTGATGTTTCTCTTTCAGCACAATTGGAGCAGTCAAGAGCCACACAGGAGACCCTCTCCTGGCTACTGGATACTGTGAAGGATGGCAACCATGTTGTGGCTCAACATGCCCAGTCACTGTTGGAGAGACAGAATGTCATCATTCAGCAAAATGATGACATTCTGGATTTCCTTCAACAACAGTGGCATGTCAGGCATGAGACATGGGTGGCTGTCTGTGGTCCCAAGGACAGCAACCGAGGTCTCACTGACGCAGTCTGTGCACAGCAGGAACAATGGGATGCCCAGGTTGCAGTCAAGGAGAACACCCACAGTCTCCTAGAGAGGTGGGCAGAGGGACAGTTGGAGGTCTCTGAAGCTATGCAACAACAGGGAAGTCAGGATCTGCAGTAGCTACAGATACTGGACCAGGCCATCCCTCCTCAGCTGCAGTAATCTATATATGTTGCCCCTATTGAAAAATCTGATTAGAAGGGGCAGCAGCCACCTGATTCCCCCCTCTTGTGGACAGCTTCCACTTCCTCCCTCTCTCCCAAGGTGCCCTCATCACAACACCAGGGCAAATACCTCATCATCAGTCCAGCGAGCCATCCCCCCTCCCTCCTTTGTTTAGGGGAAGGTGGGGAATAATGCAAAATACTTCTGTTTTTTTTTTAAACATGGTGTGAAGTAAACACTTTTCTTTTATTTCAATAAATCCTCATTTAAAAAAAGAAATTTTTTTTTGTATTGTGAAAGATTATTTTATTTTGCAAAAAACAAAAGGTGTTGTATGAATATTTTATTTATTTTTCATTTTAAAAAGTAAAGAAACATAATATATTTCACTACATGAAAAAAGCTGTCAGACTTTTTTTCTCCGAATAGTAAACATTGGTAAAGGTTTCACAAATGTACTCTAGGTGCATTTTCCATATTTTCATTATTGCTACTTCTAAGGTCACAGGCTCTCATGGACTGTATGAGATAATGTTGTGCATGTCTACCATCACTAGCTGAACAACACTGCTTGTCATCGAACATGGTTGTGAAAGAAGTACACAACTGTACTGTGTCTCTTTGAAGCCCAAGAAAGTAATACAACAGGATAGCTTTTTCTATAGGAAATGAGTCAATAGTTGTGAGAATTCAGCAATCAGGCATGGCAAGGCTTTATATCAGACTATTAATCTCCCCCCCTCCCCATCCTTGAGTTGGTACTTTAAAGGTCATACTATCCTATGTAATGTATTACAATTATGTTTTGAACTTTCACACTTGGTAGTTTCATAACAACAGTTGTGAAACACATGAGTGCCTGAGAACTACACAACTGCAGTGAATCAACTTAGAACATAAACAAGCAATGCAGCAGAATAGTATGTACATGGAACCAGATTGTTACAGTCATCCTCCTAACATTGAAATATGCTGCCAACCACTTCAGCTATGTAAAAATCTCTTCCATGTACATTGCACAGTAGTATAATGAAACATGCTCACTGAGTATATTAACAATAAGTACTATAAGTGGTTAAGTGTGTCACCTTAGGAAATTTCACAAAGATCTGTCAGAATGTCACTTTGGCTATAGGAAGTAGAAGGGGTAGCTTTCACACAGTTCTGTGGTCAGAACCATTTAATTGTACAAATGAATTAAATGAATGTAATAACGGGGACTTTTTTTTCATTGGAGAAGCAAGTTATAATTTGCAGGTTATAACGGTGAACATACACCAGCTTCTCCTCAGTCCAACTCATGCTGACTCAGTCACACCACTTCCACAATTCCCATCACAACAGTAGCCGCAGAAATAGTCGCCCAAAATGGCACTACAACCCAAAAAACAAACCTCAAAAATAAAATCTCTAAGTTTTACCAAAATTGGGCAGTTCAGTTCAGGGTCTTAAACAAACAAAGCTTCTCCTCTGTTCCACCCCCATTCACACTCAGTCAGCCGAACTCACAGAATTCACACTTAGTCCCAGCATTTCCTGGAGTTGGAGATGATAAACCGTTAACAAAAAAAAAAAAAACAGAAAAACAAACTCCCGGGTCTTTTACTGATAAACTTTCAAAGTTATTTTTTCCAACTATGGCACTAGTTGTCACAGAGATACAGTATGCAAATGAGCCAGAGGTGTAGCACTCTGCACTGCATTTGCATATTGCCATGACAATGGCCATCCAAAGCTAAAGAACATCATAATATTAACTAAAACACTTGCCAGGAAAGTTTCAAAACTACTTTTCACAACATTTTAACCCACCCCCCAGAATAACAGTTAATGACCATATTTTGTTCTGTAAACTATTCTACTACAACAAAAAAACAGACACAAAATTTTACTAAACAAAACAGCAATTGTTTTACTAACTCTGGTTGGAAGAAAATGTCCCAAAGCAATTACATAAAATAACACATGGGGGTGCACAACTCAAATTTAATGCCCAACCTCAGAGTGGGATGCCTTGATAAACTATATAGCATCCCACATCTTGGATTGGCATTAAAATTCTCATTATGCACTCCCCCTATGTATCATTCCATATGTAATATTCAGAAATTATACTTTTGGTGTTTCTGTTTCTGGAATTTATAATCGGCCCTAACTCTCACCCTATTCCAATTCTAAGGAAGCCGAGATGATACAGCATAGGAGAATTGGATGATTGTTAGACCCAATGGCCTCAAGGCACACCCCGATGCCTGCTGTTCTGTGAAGGGGAGGAGTGGGGTAGTCAGGTTGGGTGTCACTGGGAGGACGTGTTAGAGTTGGAATTGCTAGCTGTTCATTTACAAAGGTAAAACAAGAAGCTACATGTACAAACAGAAAAGGTAAACTATTGCAACAGTTACAATGGAATGTGCAATATGCAACAGATAGAGTAGGATGCAATTTAGAGAAAGTACAAGTATACACAACAAAGATATTCTTGTATTGAGTGGTTTCCTTGGTAACAGATGACCTCGACAGCACAGCTGAAGAGGTGCTCTGTTACCAAAGGAGCCTCGAGATGCAAGAATATCCTTGTCTGTGTATGACTGCTCATACACAATTTTTTTATACTGTATGGGCAGTCACAGCATACAAAATCACACAAAACTAGATAGTGAAGACAACGGAGAAGAGACATTTTAACATTTTTTTTTCAGCTGACACAATGTGCTGCAGATGTTTCTTCAAGTTCAAGTTTAAAAAAAGACCACTTCCAGCTTGACTGGCTAGAGGAAAGGAACTATGTGGCATCATTTCAAGTCGTTCTGCTGTATTAGTCACAGCACTACTGCAGCAGAACAATATAATGATGTCACTAGAGTAGCAGAACAAGCATATTTCAGTCATGGAATTCTATGCATGACAGCATTCCACCATACACTATTATCTATTACTGGTTACAAGTACTGCTGCATCTGGCTAAAAAAAACAGCATCATAATTGTCTGACATAGTTAAATCATGCACATGCTAATAAAGAAGTTAATAATCCAGATTATAACAAGCATTTGTCAATGCCGAATGTTGTCGCGCTGGCACTGGCAGTGGCAGAGGTGGAGAGGCATAGCGCTGTGAGTTTAATGTGTCCCAAAAGGTGATTTTGCAGAGCGAGTACTCCACTGTGCGGCAGAGCTGCGGAAATGCATTTTGGGCAGGCTGTGGAAAATGGCAGCTGGACTGTCAATAATGAGTTGTGCACAAATGCCAGTGGTGAAAATGTGGCATGAAAATATTGCAGACTGACAAAGTTACAAGGGTGCGTGGAAACTGCACAATCCACACTTGCAACACAGTTATTGTCTGGACTTTCACCACCAAATTTTCAACATAGGCATTTTGGGACCTCTGCTGATGAATAATGTCACCATCATTTCCTGAAAGTGTCCCAAAAAGTGATTTCGCACAGTGATCGTGCAATTCTGCACCAGACGTGCAAAAACACATTTCAGCCAGCTGTACTGTTCATAAGGAGGTATGGAAAAATGGCAATGATGAACAGTTGGAGTGAAAGTATTACAGATTCACAGAATCACGAGTGTGCATGCAAACTGTGCAACGCGCGGTCATAAAACACTCATTTTATTGACTTTCGTCCCTAAATTTTCAACATAGGCATTTTAGGACATCTGCCAATGAACAGTGTCACTGCCATTTTCATAATGTGTCTCGAACATGGGATTTCCACAGTGACCACGCTATTGTGCGCCAGAACTGCAAAAACAGATTTTGGTCAGGATGTGAAAAATGACAGCTGTACTGTTGATTAGGAGGTGTAGAACAATGGCACTGTTGAAAATGTGGAATGAAAATATAAGTTTGCTAACTTACAAGCGTGCATGCAAACTGCGCAACGCACGCTCGTAACACAATCATTTTATGAAGTATTGTCACCAAATTTTCAACACAGGCATTTTAGGACCTCTGCTCATGAACAGTTCACTGTCATTTTTGTAATTTGTCCCGAACACTGATTTCGCACAGCGACCGCGCTATTCTGCACCAGATGTGCGAAAACACATTTCAGGCAGGATGTGAAAAATGACAGCTGTACAGTTCACAAGAAGGTGTGGTAAAATGCCAATGTTGAGAATCTGGCATGAAAATAGTGTGAATGCGCTAGCTTACGAGCGTGCGTTGTGCAGTTGCTACACACGCTCGTAAAACAGTCATTTCTGGGATTTTTCTCACCAAACTTGCAACATAGGCTTTTTGAGAGCCCCTCTCGTGAACAGTGGCACTGTCATTTCATTACTCAGTCCCGAAAGGCGATTCCACGCAGTGACTGTGAAATCATCTTTCAGGACCAAATAACACCGTAACAGTGCAAGAATTCATGAGAAGGGGTCCCAAAAACCCCATGTTGAAAATGTGGGGCCAAAATTGGCAAAAATGCCCGAGATATGCATTAAAGTTGAAAACCCCCTATTCATGCCATTATACAGCTTACCGACATTTCTTCAGTTCGCGGTCGGCTTCATAGAGTGCAGACGTGTTCCCTGTCCACAGAAGATCATCACGCCAGACTCAGCGAGTAAGTATGGGGTGAGGGAGTGAGGAGGCAGGGTGCACAGTGGAGTGGAGTGCGGTTGGGAGAGAGGTGCTCGAGACTACGAGGGACCATTTTCATTTACGGAAAAAAATGAAAAAACCTCATTAGGGACAGTTTTTTTGTAGGGATTTGGCATGGTGGGGTGGGTCTTCAGCGTGCCACCTAACTGTTTAGCGGGTTTGTAGCCGACTGGGGATTGGGCACCCTCATCAGCACACAATGGGGGGAGGAGGAAGTAATGCCAATGGGGATTGGGCACCCCCGTCGGCACACAAAGAAAGCGGGAGGAGTGTGAGCCAAGGGGAATTGGGCACCCCCCTCTGCATTCAACAACTGGGGGGGGTTTATGCTGATGGGGAATGGGCTCCCCGTCAGCACAAGGAAAGCAGGAGGTTAACCGACAGGGATCGGGCACCCGAAGTTGGCAGTAGTTGGCGGCCACCTGCTGCGTAACCATGCACATAATGGCGCTAGTACGGCAAGAAAAGGACTGCTGCGTATGACGAGCTTTGCTCAGATTGCAGTGGACTTTTTCTTAGATGTGCTCACCACATTATGTATGCACAGTATGACGCCAGCATGCAGGCTGATTGGGGAATGCGGGATGCACCTACTGGTGCGTGCCCTGCATTCGCCCAACAGCGACCCCGCCTTCAAAGCTGCACTGTCCCATGATGTTGGCTGTGCAAGCACACCAACATAAAAAGGTCCTGAGAAACAGAGCTTTCTGATTCTTGATAGTATACTATATAGAATAATGGCTGGGTAGGGGTTATAATGAGATTTTACACACCCCAAGGGCGTGTAGAAAATTTGAGTTTTACACCCCCACCCAGCCATATTTTATATAATTGCTGAGAGCATTTTCTTGTCGCAGCAATTATATAAAATAAATGGAGAACTCACGGAGTCAAGCCACGGACCAGTGGAGTTTGGCATAGTTTGTCCATAGCAGCTCTCAAATTAACTTGTTTTTTTTTTTTTTTTATGCCAGCAATGTATCCAGCCAGTAAATAAGCTAAAAAAAAGAAAAAAAATAACTTATTGCTGATTGGGAGTGTCGATGATGTGCAGCATGAAGAGCGGGGCTAGCAGAGCACATAAAAAGAAGATCAGGACTGGCGCATGTGCAGAGTGAAGGAAACATGGCGCATGTTCGCTGTTATAACCCATATGTTATAATGGTGAATTATAACCCAGGTTTACTATGGAAGAAAATGCTCCCCAGTTATATCATACTTAGGTTAATCTTATATTAACATACATGTACAACCTAATCATATGTTGAATGAGGCATAACACTATTTAAAATATTGTTTTTATTACACTAGCAGTAAGGCACTCCTAGGACTTGTCAAAGGTCCATTAATCACCACCTAGGGGCATGTGTCACTCATCTATGCCTCTTGCAACATTACACCCCTAGATGGTGATTAACATACCTGATCATGCCTTATTGTTCAATTATGCTAAGGGTCTGAGAAGTAGAGATTTCTAATTGGCTGATAGCCACTCTTATGTTAATCTTTTATTAACATACACGTATAACCTAATCATATATTGAAGAAGGTATAACACTGTTTAAATTTTTTATTATAATGGCAATAAAGCACTCCCAGGAGTTACGTTAATGATCAGCTAATCAGCATCTAGAAGCATGTGGCACTCGGATATGCATCTTGCAAAATGACACCTCTAGAAGGCAATTAAAAAATCATTAACATAACCCCTGGTCATGCCTTATTGATTAATTGCTGGCCACATAGCATCCTCTACTGGTGTCGCAAATAGCCATTCTGGGTTAGCTAGAGAATTAGCCTTGTTAAGCAGAGAGTTAAGTGTGTTACAAATGAAACACTCTCAGTCACTTCAGCAGATAATCAAAATTATTTGTGGCCTACTTCCATCGACGCTTTGCAGTCATTCATGTTTGATATGCCAAAAGACATTCCCATGACTGAAGGGGAAGCAAACATATCAGAAGAGGTGGAGCTGCAAATCTCAATGGCTGGGCAAACCACAATCACATCACAAGTAAGAATTCAAGTACTTTTCATTACTACAACATCACACACCTTCAAACCATGTCGACCTACAGTTGTAAACCCCACATACCATACAACACACAGTGTTTTGGAGTAGTAACACAGCTTCCTTTAGACCCTACAGTACCACATCATGTAACCCCACACCACAGAAGGTCACAAATCCTATGACACAACATCATTAGGGGAGCTGTAACACAGATTCCTTCAAACCCTGTGTTCTTACACGCCACAGTACACTAGGCCACAGATCCAGTAACACAACATCATTAGGAGGTAAGGAACACCGATTCCTTCAAACCCTGCATTCCCACAGCACAGTAGGCCACCGATCCTGCAACACAATATTAGGGAGGTGGCAACTCAGGGTCATTTGGAATATGCATTCCTACACCCTGTCACCCCAACAGCACAGCACAGCACACCACACTTCCTCCAACACAGCACATATGATGTCCAAACAACAACAGGCATCGGGGTCTGCCATGGGGTCATCAGGCCCAAATGTCACTCCATTCCATGTGTAAACAAGCTAACATGCTACAGTATAGGAGAATGGGGCGAGAGTTAGGCTTGATGACCCCATGGCACACTCAAACACCTGCTGTTGTGTAGAGGATGGAGTGGGGGGTAGGGCTGGTAGGGGTGGTGATCCTAATGTGTAATTTCCACACTTTTGTTGCTGTGCTATCAACCCTGATGCATTAATGAAGTTTTTATCAATGCAGTTCCCTTCTTTTTGAAAAAAAGTGGAAAGTAACTAGCAGCTGGTATGTGTTTGCTGGAGTGCAGGCCCTCTGGGCCCTGTGCCCCCTTGACACTGCCCATTTTTGTCCTAATGGTATGCATATGGAGGAGCACAGGCTCTCTGGGCCCTGCACTCCCACTTACATATAAATAGAAAGCCATACAGTAGCCCCATAGTACTGAAAAGGAACCCTTGTAACCCTTTTTTGGCAATATCTCAGTAACTGTAGCAATGATGAAAAAAATTCCACTGTAGTTGTAATCACGACTTTGAGACCTCCATGTGGGCTTAGTTCACCTAAATGTGGACTAAGCTACAGGCAGCAAAAAATCTGTATCTTGAATCATTTTCTAGATACGGGTGCCAAAAGGCGCCATGGGCATCACAATGTTAATCAAAACTGCTAACAAAATACACCTGTTCATATCCTTAAAGGCACAGCACACTGAATAGGGGGTAAATACACTCACAAGCTTGCACACACTAAAACAAGAACAAAAAACAAAAAAGCATCTGTAACAGGAAGGAACACAGACATGTGCAGAGTGGTGCAATGCACTGGCTGTAAAGCAGCAGTCTTCCAGGAGAAATTCTGGAAACTGTGTTGTTGCCCTATTTGCAGGCACCTCTCTGGTCTTAGGGAGGAGGATGTTCGTCTCCATGCTGACCTGGCAAGGATTTGGAAAACCTGCTCCCCCACACAGGGACCACCCAGGCCACTGCCACTACCTCAGAGGTTGCCAAGAAAGAGGAGTGGTTGGACCACAGTGGGCTCAGGGAGGGTGAGGGTGGTGAAACAGAGGCACATCCCTCCAGTTGTGCCTCTCCACAATTCATTCACCACTCTGGTGAAGCATGGTTCCTCTATGGAGGCACCTGCAGTGGAGACCAAGGAGGATCCTGGGAACCTCCACAATGGAGACCCACAGGAGGGTGGCCCAGGACCTCACAGGGGAAGGAAACAACTCCTGGTAGGGGACTTAATTGTTAGGAGGGTAGAACTGGGGGAGGGAGGGGAAAGGGAGGTAAGATGCCTGCCCAGCGCCAAGGCTTGAAGGGACAGGAAACAAATCCTCAGGATCGTGGGAGCAGCGGCAAGGGGGAGGGAGCTGGATGTCATTATTCACCTAGGAACGAATGACCTGGCTGAGAATTGGATCAGAGCAGTGCAACAGGACTTTGTGGAGTTGGGGAGGGGCTTTAGACAAGTAGCACACACAGTAACTTTCTTGGAAGTGCTATCTGTCTATGGCATGGATGAGGCTAGGGCACTCCGCACCATGGGATTCAATGATTGGTTGGAAAGCTGGTGTAGAGCTCAGGGAATTGGCTTCATTGGGGACTTGGGCTCCACCTGGAGGGATGCAGGTCTATACAGGAGCGATGGTCTGCATCTATCTTGGAGGGGAACCAGGATCCTAGGTGATAGGTTTAAATGCTTCAGTGGCAAGCATTTAAACTAGCCAAGGGGAGATGCACTGAAGAGGAGAAGGGAAATCCTAGCCCACTCAAAAATCAGGGTAATTAGTGAGGTAAACACCAAAATAGAGCAGTCAATAGGGAGAAGGGCAGGGGTAAATGGGGAAAAAGACAAAGGCAGTAGGGACAGGGATGGGGCAAATAGAAATAAAGCCTTAAAAAAATGGAGGGTAATGAGTACCAATGCCCATAGTCTAGGTAAAAAAGCTCCCTGAAATGGTGGCCTTGATGGAAGAGGGATGCCTGGATATTGTGGCAGTCACAGAAACATGGTACACAGAGAACCTTGACTGGGATGTCAACATGCAAGGGTACACAATCTACAGGAGGGACAGGGAGGGAAGAAGAGGAGGAGGAGTAGCTGTCTATGTAAGGGAAGGGATAAAAGCAACAGAACTAAAGAGTAAACAGGGAGGAGAGGAGGCACTGTGAGTCACCCTGGAGACTGGAAATGGCTCCACAATTCACACAGGGGTGTATACAGACCCCCGTCTCAGTGGGAGGAAATGGACAAGGAAATTATAGAAGGCATCCTTGGGATGGCAGAGAAAGGGGAAATATTGCTGATAGGGGACCCGAATATGCCAGATATTGACTGAAACACCTTTGCTGCAGCCACATCCAAGAGCAGGGCCATTCTCAATGCCCTACAGGGGGCATGCCTCAGACAGCTAGTTTTGGAACCCACTCGAGAGAAAGCAATCTTAGACCTGGTACTCTCAAATGGGGATGGAGAGAGGATCTCTGATCTTGAAGTGGGTATCCATCTGGGAACAAGCGACCACCAAATTGTGTGTCTCATGATAAACTTAGCTGTAGTCAAGCCACACAAAAGTGAAGGTACTGGACTTTAGGAGGGCTGATTTTGTCAAAATCGGAGAGTGTCTCAAAAAAGTACTAGCAAACAGGCAATAAGGTGGGGTGGAGCAACAATGGGGAAAGATCAAAACCGCCATCACAGAGGCAACATGTTTTTGTGTGAAGCAAATAAACAAATCAAAATGAAAGAAAAAAACACTATGATTCTCAAAAGAAGTGGCAGGGAAGGTAAGGGGAAAAAAGAAAGCATTCAGGAAGTATAAGGAAACACAGAAGGAGCAGGACAGAGAAATGTAACAGTTAAAGCAGATGGAAGCAGGTAAGGCAGTCAGAATAGCAAAGTCCCAAACTGAGGAAAAGATAGCCAACTCGGTGAAGAAGGGGGATAAAACCTTTTATAGGTACATTATTGAGCAAAGAAAGACTAAGGCAGGGATACTGAGGCTGAACAAAGAGGAAGATGGTTGGGCAGAGAGCGACAGTGAAAAGGCAGGGATACTGAATGAATACTTCTGCTCAGTATTCACAATGGAAAAGCAGAGGGAAATACCTAATCCAGTCAATAGAAGCACTCTGGATAGGGGGGTTGATATTAGTCCTTTCACAGAAGAAAGGGTTCTGAAAGAACTCTTAAAACTGAGGGTGGATGAAGCAATGGGGCCTGATGGGATTCACCCCAGAATTTTAAAAGACCTAAGAGAAGAACTAGTAACACCACTGACTACCCTTTTTAATAAATCATGGGAGGATGAGGTGGTACCTGAGGACTGGAGGAGGGTGGATGTGATTCCCCTTCACAAAAGTGGGAACAAGACAGAGGTAGGAAACTACAGACCTGTCAGTTTAACCTCAGTGGTAGGGAAAATGACGGAATCACTTCTGAAGGAAAGAATTGTTGAGTACCTAGAGGCCAGTGAGGCACAGGGCCCAAGGCAGCATAGATTCACAGTGGGAAGGTCATGTCAGGCAAATCTAATTAATTTCTTTGACTGGGTGACCAAAGCAGTAGACCAGGGAGGGGCTGTGGACATGACCTACCTAGACTTTAGCAAGGCATCTGACACAGTCCCACACAAAAGATTAATAATAAATAAATTAGCCAGCCTGGAAATGAGTCCTAGGGTGGTAGCCTTGGTAAAACACTGGTTGGACAACAAGATACAGTGAGGACTAGTAAATGAAGTCCACAGTGAAGAAAGGAGGGTTACTAGTGGGGTACCGCACAGTTCAATACTGGGGCCGGTCCTTTTTAATGTCTTTATGACATTGCAGAGGGACTGGAAGGGAAAGTATTTGCAGATGACACAAAGATCTGCAACAGGGTTGATACACAAGGTGGGGTGGAAATGATGAAAAGGGACTTGGCAAGGTTGGAGGAATGGTTAAATGTATGGCAGTTTAGATTCAGTGCAAAAAAGTGCAAAATAATGCACCTGAGAAACAAAAACCCAGGTGAAGAGTACACAATGGAAGGAGAGATGCTGACAACAACAACAATGGAAAGGGACCTGGGGGTAGTCATATCAAACAACCTAAAGGTGGGATAGCAATGTGAGAAGGCAGTAAGGAGGGTTGAGGGATACTGGGATGCATAGGGAGAGGCATCACCAGTAGAAATCAGGAAGTTGTTGGGCCTCTGTACAGACAGTTGGTAAGACCACATCTGGAGTACTGTGTACACTTCTGGAGACCCCATCTCCGCAAAGATATAGACAGGGTGGAGGCTGTCCAGAGGAGGGTCTGCATCAGAAGACATATGAAGAAAGACTAAAGGAACTAAAGATGTATAGCCTTGAGGAAAGGAGGGAGAGGGGGACATGATAGAAACTTACCTCAAATACCTCAAGGGAATCAACAAAGTCCAAGAGGGTAGCATCTTTAAGAAAAAGAGATGTGCACAAACAAGGGGCACAATTTGAAGATAGAGGGGGAACAGCTCAGAGGTAATGTGAGGACGTATTTCTTCACAGAGAGGGTTGTGGATACATGGAACAGCCTTCCTGAGGAGGTCATAGAGTCAAAAACAGTGGGGGAATTCAAGAATGCATGGGACACACATAAGGCAATTCTAGTGGGGGGTAGGAGGAAGTAGGCTGTTGGTTAACTAGGATCTGCAGCTTATCCGTTAGGTAGGGAAATGGGCAGACTAGGTGGGCCAAGCAGTCCTTATCTGTCATCAAATTCTATGTTTCTATGTTATCCTATGGGAAATTTCTCAACTTTGGAACACTGTAACTATAGGCCCATTGAATGGTTTGGGCCCAAACCACCAAAAGGCACATCTGTGGGTCCAGGACTTGCCGCCCTGCAAATTTCAGCCCAAAAGCAATATCCACCTTGGCATAATGAAGTGACAAGGTAAACAACACATGGGACTATGTTGTCAAACATTGTTTTTGCAACAACAAAAATGTTTTTGTGACATCTCTATACCTTATAATGAAATGTTTTTGCACAGCAAAAAATGTTTTCCCTCACAAAAAAAAATTTTCGCGAATGTTTTCGTGAAAGTTTTCGCAGTGCACATATACATTTACCTATAGGCTAAAATGGGACATGAAAAACATGCATTACTTTTGAACGGTTTAATATTTTTTTACCAAATCTTCGAAAGGCACCAGTTTAACCCAGACCACATATAGGCATGCAAATCTGAATCCACTTAGACACATTCTTCAGTCCTTTAAGCCCGATCAAAAAATTACAAAAGTTAGATCTTTTTCCCTTTTTTGACAGTCTACAGTTCCACAAGAGTACATCCTAATGAAACAAAACTTTCCAAATCCAGATACCCATGGTTGGACACCGTGCAAGCAAACTTTCAGGAAAATTGAACAGATTGTTGCAATGTTATTAAAGTGTAAACTTTGGGGTATAACACTGAAGTGGCCCGCCAACCCTAACTATACTGGCCTTACCGGGGCAGTATAATATGTATTTTATATATATATATATATATATATATATATATATACACACACATATATATATAGTCTTTGCATAAAACTTCATTAATGCATCAGTTAGGCTTGTTTTCACAGTGACAAAAACAGGGAAATGAGGCATTAGGGTTTACCCACACTCCACACAACAACAGGCGATCGAGGTGTGCCATGGGGTCATCAGGCTCAACTCTCACCCATCCCATGTGTAAGCAAGCTGCTACGCTACAGTATAGGGAATGGGGTGAGGATTGAAACATGGCACCTCAACATCTGTTGGTGTGTGGAGGTGGGGTGGGGTGGAGTGAGGAACCTCATGCCTCATTTCTCTGCTTTTGTCACTGTGGTATCCACCCTAACTGATACATTAAAGACATTTTTTACAAAGAATTTCCTTTCTTTTTCAGATAGTATAATTGTTTCCTCAGCTTTCTGTGGGAGTGCAGGGTCCTTTGGACCCTGCTCTCCCATCCCATGAACCAGATATGTCATGAACCCATGATCCGTCTTTCGGATGAGACGTTAAACCGAGGTCCCATCTGCCTGGATTGGTGGTAGTTCAGGTGGACGTTAAAGATCCCATGGCACTTATCGAAAAGAGTAGGGGAATTTCCCCGGTGTCCTGGCCAAATTTCCCTCATTCACTAAAAAAAAAAAAAAAAATACCACGAACAGCTTAGTCTGGTTCAAGGTCAGTTGGCATTCATCTGTATCCCCCTCCCCCGGGTCGTGCCTGAAAATAGGCAGGATTTGTCTAGTGCACTTACCCGGTCAACAAAAGCTAAATAAAAATAAAGATAGCACAACAGTGTCCATATGTCATGGTGGGAGTGAAGGGTCTCCTTCCCATAATCTAGATAGTACAACAGTGTACATATGTCATATCGGGAGCGCAGGGTCCTTTGGACCCTGCACTCCCATCCCTCCATCCAGATAGTACAACAGTGTGAAAAATGAGAAACACTGGCAAAGTTATGAGCGTGAGTAGAAATTGCACAATGCACGGTCATAAAGTGCTCATTTCTTGGAATTTCTTCACCAAATTTTCAACATGAGCTTTTTGGGTCCTCCCCTCATGAACACTTGCACTGTCACTTTGTTAATCTGTTCCAAAAGTTGATTTTGTGCAGCGACCATGTCATTCTGCACCACAGGTGCAAAAACACATTTTGGGCAGTAGGTGAAAAAGACATCTGTACTGTTCATATGGAGGTGTTAAAAATGCCAATATTGAAAATCTGGAGTGAAAATATTAATAATTGGTACAGTTACAAGCGTGCTTAGAAACTGTGCAATGCACACTCATACCACAGACAATTTTGGGAATTTTGTCATCAAAATTGCAACATGGGCTTTTTGGAACCCCACCTCATGAAGAGTGGCACTGTCATTTTGTGAATTAGTCCTGAAAGCTGATTCCATGCAGCAACCATTAAATCACCTTTCAGGACAGAGAAATGAAACAACAGTAACATGTTCACAAGGAGGGGTCCCAAGAACTCCATGTTTAAAATTTGGGGCCAAAACTCGTAAAATTGGCCGAGGTATCAACCTAAGTTGAAGCCCCCCATTGACTCCCATTATACAGCTTACCTTGATTTCTTCAGTTTGCATTTGGACTTTGAAGAGTGCAGACGTGTTGCAGGTCCACAAAAATGCTGATCCAGACCTCAAGACAGTAATTATGGGTGAGGGGGGTGTGGGGAGGTGGGTGCACAGAAGGAGGGTGGGGATGGGGGAGGATGGACTGGGGAGACTATGAGGGACTGTTTCCTTTATTACAGGTATTTAAAAAAATAAATAATTGGGGCGGTTTTCTTTTTTTTTTCCACAGGTTTTATTATGGGTACATGGCACAATGGGGTGGGCTCCCAGTGTGCCACATAAGTTTGAGGGGGATCATCATGCTGACAGGGAGAATGGGCACCCCCATTGGCAGTAAGAGTGAGCTGGGGGGTCATCTGACATTGGGAGTGGGCATTCTGGTGTTAGAAAGGTTGAACATGCAAAAAAATAATATATTGGCACACTGGGGTGGGCTCTCAGTGTGCTGCAATACTGGGGAAGGGATACAGATTGACACGGGAATTGAGCACCCCCATGTCAAAGAACAGGACGGGCAGACTAGATTGATGCAGGATCATGCATCTAAATGTGCGCGCATTTCAATGCAGAATCCTTCATTGAAGTACTGTAATGTGCGACACAATGCTTTTGTATAGTAAAGCATTGTACGGGTCTATACAGTACTTCAATGCAGGATCTTGCATCGAAATTTGCGTATATTTCAATGAAGGATTCTGCATTGAAGTAAAGACCTAAGGGGATGGTTTTCTTCTTTTCAGTTTTTTTATAAATGAATAATACATTTGGGCATACTGGGGTGGGCTCCCAGTATGCCCAGTAGACACCATGTATTGTGCGTACAAAGCACACAGAGTGGGTCTTCCATGACTCTGCAGCCAGTATGAACATATGAACATACAAGATTTGCCAGCAGATAAAGGCCTAGAGGTCTATCAAGTCTGCTTGAATGTGCAGCTAGCACCACTTATTCTGCAGCTGCCCCTCCCTTCCACGCTTCCCCTCTATTGACCCTCCCCCTTGTTCTGTCCCATCCCCTTTTGAAGCAGTCCACTGTTTTACTGGATACCACTTCTGCAGGTAATGCATTCCACCCAGCTACCACCCTCTCTGTAAAAAAGTATCTCCTCATCTCCTTCCTGAACCTTCCTCCCTCCAGTCTCATATCATGGCCCCTGGTGTCTCTCCCCTCTCTTACTTTGAACAGCGTCTCTGTACCTGTCTTGTTCATTCCTTTCATGTACTTGTAGGTTTCAATCATGCTCCTGTCCCTCTTCTCCTCCAGCAAGTACATGTTCATCTCCCTTAGCCTCCTCTCATAAGATAAGTCCCCCAGCCCCTTGATCATCTTTGTCACCCTGCGCTGCACCCCCTCCAGTAACTTAATGTCCCTCTTCAGATATGGGTGCCAGTACTGCACGCAATACTCCATGTACAGTCTAACTAATGACCTATACAGTGGCAGAATCACCTCCTCCCTCTTTGAGGATCTACCCCTTGCAATGCAACCCAGCATTTTGTTGGCCTTTGCAGCTGCCTTTTTTACATTGTGCCGAGTTGTCCATTTACCCTGTAATGAGCACCCCCAGATCTTTCTCCTCCTCTGTCTGGTCTAGCTGCACACCCCCCATCTGGTAACTCCTCCTTGGGTTCTTCAACCCAAAATGCAGCACCTTGCACTTTTGGGCATTAAACCCCAGTTGCTAGGTGTCTTACCAGGTTTCAAGCTTTGCCGGATCATCCAGCAACCCCAGTAGCACAAGTTCCAGATGCAGCTGCAGAAATCAAGAAAATACCACTCTTCTCATACAGTGAATGGACTCTAAGATGTTCTCTGTATAAGCTGGCACCCAAGAGAAAAACTTCTTTCCGGTCCAACTTAAAACACAAACAAATCATCAGAAGACACCTAAAGAGGTTCTCTTTAGCTGTTTTCTTATATTTTTTTTGTGTTTAAAATGTTTGTACTTCAACATCCTCTCTAAGCTGTAAAACAAGATGGCAGCCACAACACGGCTCAGTCAATCGCAGGACTGTGAACTCTGCTAAAAATTCCAGCATTCTTTGTGAAAAGAAGCTGGTATTTTCCGCACACTAGTCCTATTGTTCAAAAAATAGTATCTTTCGTGCCTGACATATACATTTTCCCATAGAAAACAATGGAAACATTTAAAATGTCATAACTTTTGAACGGATTGATATGTTTCCACCAAACCTTCAAAATGCACATTGGTGACCGAAAGGTCTTCTACCCTGAAAATTTCAGCCCACAATATAAAGCCATTTTTGAGATCCAGCTGTAGAAAGAAATGTAAAAAAATACGGATTTTTCTGTTTTTTCAACACTTTATATTTCAGAAAGCACTTGAAGTATTCCCACATAATTTGGCAGGTGAAGCGACTGGCCCCTATAGATTCTGCATGCCCAATTTCGTGAAAATCCATTGACTGGCTCCAAAGCTATTACAGCTCAAAATGTGGACTTTAACATAGAAGTGCAGTTTCACCCTAACTATACTGGTGCAACTGCACAAGTATAATATCTCTCTCTCTCTCTCTCTCTATATATATATATATATATATATATATATATATATATATATAATGGGATGGTAGTACCACTATAATTAGGGTTGCATGGCTACTTCTATTTTTCAGTTTAATAACTTTTGAACCATTCTCCGATTGGCCTGAAATTTGGAATGTAGAATCATCTGGATATCGAAATTTTCGTTTCGTCGGATATACAGTCATGGAACCGTAGCGTGCTCAAAAAGTGAAATTTCCCCATAGCTGTGAATTCTTTGTCCAGGTATAATGGACTGAAGAATGCATTTGAGTGTCCTGGGTTGCACTAGTGCCTTTTGAAGATTTGGCAAAAAACTATTGCTCCATTCAAAAGTTATTCCCTTTTTTCATGTCCCATTATAGCCTATGGAAAAATTTATATGTGTACTGCGAAAACATTCGCGATCACATTTTGTTGTCGAGCTTGCCCAAAATTGTTGTCATGCTGCCACCATCTTGTTTTCAGTTAGTGAGAGAGAAAAATTGCTGTAATTCAAAAAATACTGCACTTTGGTAAATGCGAACAGTTGTGTTTACCTAATCATGCTCTGAGGAACATGCTCCTTGTATTAGTTTTTGATCAGCTGGTCTGGAAATATGTTTTAAAAAATGTTTCTGTATTTTGATCGAGGCAACATGTTTGTTCCCATGCAAACAATCGCACTCACTGGAAAAAGTAACTGCGGTTAAAAAAAAATTTATGCGCACTAACATTCCCATTATAGAGATAGGAGAATTGTGAAAACATTAAAGTAATCATGGCAACACTGCATGAACACATTTTGCTTAGTGTTGCTTTCTTTGTCATTTCATTGTGGCAAGGTGGATGGTGCTATTGGCTTGTAATTTTCAGGGTGGCAAGCCCTAGTTGTTTTCTTTGTCACTTCATTGTGGCAACATGCATTGTGCTATTGGCCTGAAATTTTCAGGGTGGCAAGCAAGTGTAACAGATGTACATTTTGGTGGTTTTGTCCAAAAACATTGAACAGGCCTATAGTTACAGCATTCTGAGGTTCAGAAATTTTCCCATAGGATAACATTTTGGCTCCCATCACACCTTTCTGTGCCTGTATCGTGAAAACGGTTCGAGATACAGATTTTCCATCATGAAAATTCTTAGTCCCTGCATATGGGGATTAAATTCAGAAGTAGGTTGGAAAGCCATAAATAACCTGAAATTTTAATTTGTTTCCAACCTTGTACGGTTACTGAGATATTTGGGAATTAGTGTTCCAAAAGGTCATTTTTATGTACGTAGGCCAGTATTACACCCACAGAAGTTGCATTCACAGTGCTTTTTGGTGCCCATATCTCGTAAACAATTCAGTCAACTTATGTTGCGAGAATTACTCACTGTCATGATTACAACGACTCTTTAATTTTTTTTCTAGCTGCTACGGTTCCCGAGATATAGGTAAAATAGTGTTACAATGGTTCCTTGCCTTATAGGGCTGCTGTATGGCTTCATACTTATGTGTAAGTTGAAGCGAAGTGCCCAGAGGGCCTGTGTTCCCACAGACACATATCATTATGCACAAATTTGATGGACTGCAGCTGACTAAGGAGGGAGTCAGTGCATTGGGGCAGAAGTTTGATGTCTTTGCAGAATATTCAAACTAGCAAATGGGGAGAGGGGTGCAGCACCCCATACGTCGAATAGGAAGAACACCCCTCCCCCCTCAGCTAGTGGTCAAACAGGTACTCAGCATGTTTGCAGGTTATTTGCATCACCTGGTAAGAAAAAGGTCCTTCTCAACATAGGATGCACAGGGGAAATGCCAAATCTCACCCAACAACTAACGCATAGAAATCTGGACAATGGAAAATCATGCACACAAATGCTCACAGCCTGAGAAATAAGATCTCAGACCTGCAGGCAATAATGTCAGAGGCTAAACTGGACATAGTAGCAATTAGTGAGACATGGTTTACCAGTAACCACACTTGGGAGACTTCAGTACCTGGCTATGTACTGTTCAGAAGAGACTGAAGTGCAAAAAGGGGGGAGGGTGGAGTGGCCCTGTATGTCAATGAAAATATCAAAGCTACAGAAATTCAGAATACACATATGGAGCCAGAAGAACCATGGGTCACCCTAGAAACAGGAAATGGGACAGCAATAAAAACTGGGGCTGTCTACAGGCCCCCAGACCAGGGGAAGGACATAGACACATTACTGTTAGAAGATATACAAAACATGACAGCTAAAGGGGAGGTTCTGATAATGGGAGACTTCAACATGCTGGATACATATTGGTCAATACCAGCAGGAACATCTGCCAGAACTAGACACATGGTGGATTCCCTGCAGGGGGAGGGCCTCAAACAACTGGTACAACAACCCACAAGAGACAGGGCTATCCTAGATCTAGTACTGACTAACAGGGAAGGGATCACAGATCTCCAGGTAGAAGGTCACCTGGGGGCCAGTGACCATCACATGGTATGGTTCTATTTGGCCACTACATCTAAATCATCCCATTCCAAGGCAAAAATATGGGACTTCAGAGGAGCTGACTTTGATAAGATGGCCAACAGAGTTAAGCTAGCCCTGGCAAAAAGAAACACAGGTGAGGGGGTACAGGCAAAGTGGGCAAGCATTAAGGATGCAATACTTGAAGCAACATCCCATTGTGTTAGACAGAAAAGGTAGTGCAAAAGAAGAAGGAAACCACTTTGATTCTCAAGTACAGTAGCAGAAAAGGTCAGAACCAAAAGGCTGGCCTTCAGGAAATATAAGGGAACACAGTGGGAAGAAGATAGGGAGGCATACCAAACTGCCCTAAGGGAAGCAGGGAAGGCAGTAAGGCAGGAAAAGACCCACACTGAGGAAACAATAGCATGAACAGTAAAAGAAGGTGACAAGACTTTCTATAGCTACATTAGTGAAAGGAGAAAGTCCAGAGGGGGTATTGCTAAGCTCAAAGGAGAAAAAGGGGCATGTGAGGAGGAGGATCCTGTAAAAGCATCTATCCTAAATAGATACTTTTGCTCAGTATTTACTGGAGAGAAGGTAGGGCAGGGCCCACAGCTCAGCACCATGGACACAGGGGGGAAGGAAGTGAGCACTACTCCCTTCACAAAAGAAAGGGTCCTACAAGAGTTCGCTAAGCTCAGGGTGGACAAGGCAATGGGACCCAATGGCATGCATCCCAGGGTACTTAAGGAGCTAAGGGTGGAACTAGCAGAGCCATTATCAGAACTGTTTAGTGAGTCTCTGAGCACAAGAGAGGTCCCAGAAGACTGGAGAAGGGCTCATGTGATCCTGCTCCACAAGAGTGGTAGCAGGGAGGAGGCAGGGAACTACAGACCAGTCAGTCTTACCTCAGTAGTGGGCAAGATTATGGAGGCACTCCTTAAGGAAAGGATAGTGCAACACCTGAAATCCATAGGGGCACAGGATCCAAGACAGCATGGGTTTACAAAAGGAAGGCCCTGTCAAACTAATCTCATAGATTTCTTTGACTGGGTAACCAGAGTGGTGGACTAAGGGGGAGCAGTTGATGTCATCTACCGTGACTTCATCAAAGCTTTCGACACTGTTCCACATTGAAGATTGATAAATAAGCTGGGTAGGCTCAGGGAAGGTCAGAAGTTGGTCAACTGGGTGGCAAACTGGTTGACGGGCAGAAAACAGAGAGTGGTGGTAAATGGTATACAATCAGAAGAGATGCAAGTCACAAGTGGGATACCCCAGGGATCAGTCCTGGGGCCAGTCCTCTTCAATATCTTCATTAGTGACATTGCAGATGGACTAGAGGGTAAGGCGTGTCTGTTTGCAGATGACACCAAGATCTGAAACAGAGTAGATGATCCAAATGGGGTGGGCAGAATGATAAGAGATCTGGATAAACTAGCAAAATGGTCAGAAGAGTGGCAACTGGGATTTAATGCAAAGAAGTGCAAGATCATGCACATAGGGAAGAGAAACCCTGAAGCCACCTATAGGCTGGGAGCAGATTTTCTGGCAGTCACAAAGGAAGAAAGAGACTTGGGCATCATCATCACCGATGACCTGGAATCATCCAAGCAGACCTCTAAAGCAGTAGGTAAGGCTAGGGGGATGTTAGGGTGTATTAGTAGGGGCATCACAAGTTGTAAGAGGGAAGTAATAATCCCTCTTTACAAGACACTGGTTAGGCCCCACCTGGAGTACTGTGCACAGTACTGGAGGCCACACCTTCACAAGAACATTACCCAAATTGAGGCAGTCCAGAGAAGGGCAAACAAAATGGTGCAGAGACTGCATCCAAAGACATATGAGGACAGATTAACGGAGCTAAATATGTATACTCTTGCGCAAAGGAGGGAGAGAGGTCATATGATTGAGACATTCAAACACCTTAAGGGCACTAACAAGGTGAAAGAGTCTAACATGTTTAAATATAAGAAAAATAGCAGGACAAGAGGACACAGCATGAGATTAGAGGGAGGCCGATTAAGGGGAAATGTGAGGAAATTCTTTTTCACAGAAAGGGTGGTGGATGCATGGAACGGCCTACCTCAGGAAGTGGTAGTTATGAATACAGTGCAGGGCTTCAAACAGGCATGGGATAGGCATAATGGAGCAATACAGATGAGTATGAATAGATAGGCCACTGACGGAGCAAAGACCGATGGCACATTTATAAGGTAGAAAAAGAAATGGGCTGACTGGATGGGTCTTGCGGTCCTTATCTGCCATCAACTTCTATGTTTCTATGTTTTAAATGGGCAGCTTGGTGGGAGCTAGCATAACATTTACTATTTATATTACACTATTTCAAAAAAAAGGAAATTATTTGAAAAAAAACTCCATCAATGCACCAGTTAGGGTTGTTTTCACACTGATAAAAGTGTGGACATTCAACAATAGGGTTACCACCCCACCCCCATGCCCCCTCCTCACAACCCTAGCTCCCAAACTCCGCATCCCCCCCCACACACAAACACACACACACATGCAAGACACATGCAAGATTGTAAGACACTATACCACTCTGGGACATCTGTAAGCACAATAAACACAACAGAGTACTGATTTCACATAACACTACATAATGAAAACACAAATACAGTATAATTGACTCTATATTGCCAGCACTGTATGATGACACATTACTGGTGGCATATCTTCTTTAATACAATGACACTTAGGGCCAGATATTCAAAACTTTACCCCAGGGCTAAATTAGCACTACCCGGTTGTCAAACTTACCCTGGAGCACTAGGCAAGCCATACTCAAAAGGAATAGCTGAGGGCAAACAGCTTCTGAATATAGCATGGTATTGAGGCTGGGCAAACTGGGCTGGGAGTGCAGGGCAAACTTAGCCCTGGAATAAGACAGTTCTGAACATAGAAACATAGAAACATAGAATTTGATGGCAGATAAGGACCGCTTGGCCCACCCAGTCTGCCCATTTCCCTACCTACCTACTGGATAAGCTGCAGATCCTAGTTAACCAGCAGCCTACTTCTTCCTACCCCCAACCCCCAGAACTGCCTTATGACTATCCCATGCATGCTT
Source organism: Neoceratodus forsteri (assembly GCA_016271365.2). Taxonomy (NCBI): domain Eukaryota; kingdom Metazoa; phylum Chordata; order Ceratodontiformes; family Ceratodontidae; genus Neoceratodus; species Neoceratodus forsteri. Next base: position 852,950,042 of record CM057458.1, read on the forward strand.
GAATTCCACCACTGATTTTGACTCCACAACCTCCTCCAGAAGGCCGTTCCATGCATCCACAACCCTCTCTGTGAAAAAATACTTCCTTAAATTACCTCTGAGCCGCCCCTCTATCTTCAAATTGTGCCCTCTTGTTCTCGCACACCCTTTTTTGAAAGATGCTACCCTCTTGGACTTTGTTGATTCCTTGAGGTACTTGAAAGTTTCTATCATGTCCCCCCTCTCCCTCCTTTCCTCGAGGCTATACATATTAAGCTCCTTAAGTCTCTCTTCATATGTCTTCCGGTGCAGACTCTGCACCATTTTAGTTGCCCTCCTCTGGACAGCTTCCATATTGTCTATGTCTTTGCTGAGATTAGGTCTCCAGAACTGCACACAGTACTCCAGATGGGGTCTCACCAGCTATCTGTACAGAGGGATAATAACTTCCTGTTTTCTACTGGTGATGCCTCTCCTATGCATCCCAGTATCCTCCAGCCCTCCTTGCTGCCCTCTCACATTGCTTGCCCATCTTTAGGTCATCTGATATGACTACCCCCAGGTCCCTCTCCATTTTTGTTGTTGTTAGTATCTCACCCCCCATTATGTACTCTTCCCCTTGGTTTTTGTTTCCCAAGTGCATTACCTTGCACTTCTTGGCATTGAATCTAAGCTGCCATACATTTGACCATTCCTCTAACCAGGAAGTGCAAACCACAACAGCAACACAGTGTACAGTGATGTGAAGGTACGTAGAGGTGAACTATGTGGCCAATGTGTGTGCCAGCAAATGCGTGGACCCAGTACAGCTGCAGGCAGCAGCGTATGTGAAAGTACAGTGTAGAAAACTGTTAAATATTCCCCGAACTGTTTGCGCAGTGCTAACACATTTGCGCTGGTTTAGTGCAGGGCTAAACCGTTAGCCCAGTGCAAACACATTTGCCCAGTGCTAAACTTTGCCATATTCAAAAGTGACATGCAGATGAGCCTACCTAGGTAGTCTCTGGGCAAACATCCAGATTAGCATCTCATTATGCCCTGATTTGCAAGCAGTTTGCATCGGGCTAACGGTTTAGCCCAACGCTAAACCCGCGCAAATGTGTTAGCCCTGCGCAAACAGTTTGGGGAATATTATACAGTTTTGAACACTGTACTTTCACATGCGTTGCTGCCTGCAGGTGTACTGGGACAACACTGTATAGGCACAGATGGTGGTGGTGCTGCATGCAACTGTCACACTGTAGGTCAAGCTGCACTGCACAGCAGACACTACAGTAGCAAGGGGGCTACTAGTGTGTGGACACAGCCATGCCTATGGTGTGTAGGGCAGTGATGATGACTGCACTATGCACAGTGAGTGGCCCAACCTGCATGTGTTTACTGACAGTGTACATTACTGTTACACTGTTGTGTGACCCACAGAAGCTGCATCTTTGGCATGGGATCCTCACAGTGACATATACATGTCTGGCTTTGTGTGCTGTGGCAGTTGTACAGCTGTACAGTATGTGGCCGGGGGGGCATATATTAGCAGAAAGGCACACTGGTGTTGGGGTATTCCCAATACTGGCCCATGTGCACTGCATGATGTGTCCCAGCCTTGTGGCCACACCTGGTCTGTGGCACGGTCTTGCCACCCATACACTCTCCCCTCAACATCCTCCATGCCCACAGTGCTGCATCTGTGTGCTGGCATCTGTTGGTGTCCACAGAAGAATGGTCCACAGGTGTGTGCTGTATGGCCACACTGCCATGCTGTCCACTGGTGGCAGGGTCACCACTTATTGCCTGGCATGGCTGAGACTGGTGGCAGAAGATGACATCATTGTGATGCCATCAGTTAGCAGCATGTTTCCTCTATGTTTGACTTTGTCTATGTGTCATATTTATTTGCTAGGGTCTCGTAAAGCCACGCAAACACCACACAAAACCAAAGTGTCACACAAAGCTGATTGCCCAGGGTTAAGACAAGCTTTTCCTGGGAGGTAATGTGCACTGAGCTAAGTGTCACGCTAAGTCGCACAAAACCACTTTGTGTGGCGCTAGTCGCTGAATATAGCATTGCGCCTATATTCATGTCAGTTTGCCCCCTTGCACACATTATGATTTTTCCCAGCGCTAATGCAGTTTGCCCTTGCTATTTGGCCTTTTGAATATAGCAGACCCACGCTAATCCCGCACTAAACCTGCACAAACCGTTTTTGGCCGGTGCAAAGTTTTGAATATCTGACCGTTAGTCTCTACATATTTTCAAAATATTGATTTATATGTGTCATAATGCAACAAATGGGTTGCTGCTAGTATTGCTGCTACCACATAAGCATGTGGTAGCAGGACAGATAGTTCTGACACATACACAGTAGTTTGGAGAAACTGCTCAGGTGGGAAACTATCAACATCACATGTTTTTATACTGCTGCATTTTCTGGAAATACTCATTAACAGTATGTTATGGTTACCTTTGCATGTTATAACTGTTGCTTTTACATCTTACTTGTAAACTATGCTACAAAAAAATTGCATTTTATTATTACCACTGTTTGTTATTATGACTGACACACTATATCTGAAAAAAAATGCAAACATCCAATGACTGTTGCTAGGCTCACACAACCTGTCATTTCTATGTTTGCATAACATACTGTGTGTTTCATCAGCTAACTATTGAAATATGGGCATCTGCTTAAATCTTGTTATTGATGTTTGTAACACAAAACTGCTTACTGTGAGCCATCACCCATGATTGCCCAGAATGTGTGTATACCACCAAGGCACTATGATGGCTGAAGAACCCATACAGTTGGTGGACCGTGATGATGCTTGGGTCTTCTGGAATGTCTAGAGAGTTGTATGTTACTTCTGTTACCTGATCCTGCTTGTCTCTGTCTTGCCCTTGGCTCTTCCGTTGGGAGGTGGGACTAGCATGGAATGCGGAATTAAGGTTGTGAGGAGGGGGTGTTGGTGTGGGGTGGTGGGGTGGTAACCCTAATGTTGAATTTCCACACTTTTGTCAGTGTGGAAACAACCCTAACTGATGTATTAATGGATTTTGTTGCAAAGAATATATATATATATATATATATATATATATATATATATATATATATATATATATATATGTGTGTATATAAATTAGAAAAAACTTTGTTAATGCATAAGTTAGGGTTGTTAGTAAAACAAAAAAAGTAAGGAAATGGTATTAGGGTTTCCAACCCTAACACCTCACCCCCATCCCCATCCTGCAGACACCGACAGGCATTGGGGTGCCTTGGGGTCATCAACCCCAATGCTCATCCCATTCCATAAGTAAATAATCTGAGATGGGTATAGTATAGGAGAATGGGATGAGCATTAGGGCTGATGACCCCAAAGCACACCCCCAATGTCTGTCAATATCTGCAGGGTGAGGGTGGGGCATTAGGTTTGGAAACCATAATGCCATATTTCCCTACTTTTGTCACTTTACTAACAACATTAACTGATGCATTAACAAAGTTTTTTGCAATATATATATATATATATATATATTTCCAAGTTCTGTTTTACACTTTGCAACCCTATTTGTATGACTAATTACAATAACATTTGATTTCATGGAAGTTAGCACTAACATGTTAAAAAAAAAAAAATGCAAGAATTCAAAAGCCCTCTGAAGAGCACACTGGACATGGGTATGTGTACTGGGTGTAACATACACAATAGTGCCATCAGCATAGAAGTGGAATTTGAGTTGAGGGTCTGCAAAGAAAAGGGAATCCATGTTTATGTTAAACTTTAGAGGGTCCAAGATGGAGCCTTGTGGGACTCCACTTACTTTTCATGGGATTTGATTTATAAGAATTTGTGGTGACTTGCTGTAGTTTCTCATCGAGTAGTCTCTGAAAAATGTCACAACAAGCAATGACATACCCATGGGTTTAAATTTATCGAGTAGTATCTCATGATGAAAGAGTGGCTAAAGACTTTGACAGGTTTATACAAATGGCCCCTACTATTGAGTTTTTATCCATGGCACTCTGAATGTCATGAACCATATTTGTTAATGCTATGGTAGTACTATATTTTTCTCTAAATCCTGATTGGCAAGGGTTCAAGATTTTATTAGAAGCCAGGTAATATTTCAGTTGTATACTTACCAATGTTCTGAATAATTTAGATACATTTGGGAGCAAGGAGACTGGCAGTAAATACTGAGCTCCACTTGTGCTCCTGATTGGAAAGTTGGAATGACTTCCCCCAGAGGGGAATTTTCAAGTTGATAAGGAAATATTAAAAATGGTAGAGAATTGATTCACTAGAACTGGGCAGGTATAGTTTGATAGGTTTGTTGATGAATTGTCAAGTCTAACTAACTTCAAAGTGTCAAATTATAACAGTAAACTCTGGACATCTGGGTTTATTTCCTAAAACCAAAACATATTTATTCTGTTCAGCAAAGGGGTCTGGTCTGTATTATAGACATTCAGAGGTTTAACTGTGTCCATAACTATGTCCATGGCATCAGTGCCTATTCTGGTAAAGAATTCATTGAAGCCATTGGCTACTTCATTGCCCAGCGGAGTCAATTTACTGTCCACCAGAGAGGCACTTGGAAGCTCATAGTTACCTACTGACGGCAGCTTGAGTAAAAGTCCCCAAAAATCATGTAGGCTTAACTTGTTTGGATCTACAAGTGAGATTTTGAAAAAACGTTTTACTCTTTTAATCTCATGTACTTCAGGAGTTTGTTTCGAGACTGATGGTAACCTATGCAATCCTTCTGGGAGTTTGACTTTTTTGAAAGTTTCCAGCATTTATCCCTCAAGTGTCTAATATTTTATTAGACCATTACTATACCATGGGTCATTAACTAATTTAATTAACTTTTTGAATTGTACATGCCTATTACAGACTAACATAAATCCTTTCCGTAAAAATAACCAGTCTTTAATTGCAGATAGAATCAGGGAGATCCTTTCCAAATAAATTAATTCCAGGTCCACCATGAGGCTGACTAATGAAGACAACTGCTTCTGACCTAGCAGCCCAAAATGCTACTGATGATGCTTGTGGCTATAAGAACTTGATCCTGTGGGGGGGGATTGTTTAGGTGCAATACACAGGTATAGAGGGTGAAAGAGTACTGATCATTGCATTATAGAGCTATATAGGGCAAAAGCACACTGGGCCCTGGAGGGGCAGACAGTGACTATACCCAGTTTTTGGAAGGGCATGTTCCCTATGACATTTGGGCATGTGCTATTTGATGGGTTTAAAGGTATTTTTCTGAAAGAAGTAGGTAGTGTATGACAGGTGAAGTAGTGCTAGCCAGCATGCAATGCAATGTCTTGACAAAAGGGCTTAAATACCATTTACATTATCTTGTTTACTCTAGTAACTCTAATGCATTATGCTGCAGTTGTGGTGTTGTATTTTGCCTGGCACCACAGTAGATGTTAAGGGTAGAAATGAGGCCCAAGGAGAAAATTAGACAACTCCATGGGTATGCTGGTGGGAATAATGGTGCAGTGAGGTGCAGGATCATGAAATGCCCAGGACTAACCCAGCCATAGTTGCAGAGGTGCAGTAGGAAACAAAAGATGAAGTGCGCTGAGTACTTAAAGGGCAAAGTAGGACAAAGAGCTGAACTGAAGGGTAGCAAGAAGGCCCAAAAAAAAGCAGGAGATGTAGCATGACCAGAGTTACCCCAGGAAAGAACCCAGAGGCAGGATGGGCAAGGATAGCAGCAGGCAGGCAGGCAGAGAGGGGGAGCCCAAGAAGTACCCACCTCCAAGGCAACAGGAATGGGGAGGGATAAAATTGGAGGAGGAAGGAAGCCAGCCTTAAGTATGCAGCCCCAACAAATGAAGCAGGATTAGGGGGCATTGGCCGAATTATGGCTGTCCAGTCACAGCAGGGAGAAAGCCAGTGGCAGCAAGAAAGAGGGAGCATCTCTCCAGTAAACAGCCCCATACCCAAACAAAAATGGAGTTGGGGCAAAGAAAATCTGAGGCCTGTCAAGGAGAAACTATAGCCTTGTGATTGGTTGAGGAGTCACATTTTTATAAAAATTAAGTTTTTGAGAGGCTTCATAAGAAAAAATCAGCTATGGTAGCTTTAAAGCTACCAAAACATACAGAAAATGGATATTGGTAATTTCAGGGTAATGGAAAACAGTAAGAGATGGGATTCAGACTGGCAAACACCTTCAGTGATAATTACACTTACAAACAAAAGAGCCTGCCACATAACAGATAAAACCAAGTATGGGAATATTTTAGTGCTTGCAACAATGGAAATGTTATGGCAAAAGCAACAGCATTTTTAAAATAATTATGCCGGGAATTAAACAGATAACAATTATAGCATCAATATCAGAATAACTAGTGGGATAACTAGAATGAAGGCCAAAAATAATGAAAAATCTGAGTACTCAATGAGAATCGTTTCATATTTATGCAGTCAGAGGCACAACTGGCTTTGAAACTAGATGATTACATAAAGAAGTTGTTTAGGAGCAAAATCAATTACCAGAACAATAACAAAAACTATTTTCCAAGTCATTTTAAGAGTCTTTGGTCCCATGGATTCAAATTCAGATTGAAACAAATTACTAACCACAACGTAACTTTAAGGCAATTTATGCAGTTGCGACTTAGCTATCCCTGTCTGAGATTTATTCTACGCAAATGAGAAACACAGTTACTTTTTTCCAAAGCCTTACTTGCTCAAACTGAGCTTCTTATGCTCCTCCCATGCCTATATTCATCATGAATCTTTGGTATTCATAAATCAAATCAAATCAAATCATCTTTATTTATAAAAGGCACCTTTCCAAACCAAGGCGCCTATACAATTAAAACATATAAAATAATTATCCCAAAGGGAATAAAACGCATTAGATACAGTAGCAGCTTCAATGGTCAACAATTGCCAGACCAAAAAGATATGTCTTTAAGGCAGTCTTAAAACTCTGGATGGTCAGGCAATCTCGTACCCGATGAGGTAGAGAATTCCACAGGGTCAGGGCCACAAAACTAAATGCCCTTGCCCTAGATGTTTGTAAATGAACCCTGGGATTCTCTAGCAATCCCTCATCAGTAGATCAGAGAGGATGGAGGGGACAGTAGTAGAGGTGTGCGAAAATAAAATTCCACCAGCGGAATTTCCGAGGAATGTGGATTTTCGCTTCCGTGGAAGTTGGGAAGACATTTTCCCAACTTCTGTGGAATTTCTGCCATACATGCATTTTTTTTTGTGTACGTGATGCGGCTTTTTTATTTTTTTGTGGAAAAATAGTTGTAAAGCCCAGTGTGTTTGATTTTTTTAGATACAGAAAAATCAGTAGTCATGCAGAATCTTTCTCCAGTAATCCGCAGATTAAGCACTTGTTCCGCATTTCACATATTCCATGTTATTGTGCTCTGTGGAAAAATAATTCCACATCTAAAATAGCAGTCATGTAAATTGCTGCATTTCTTAAAGAGATTCACCAAGATTAGGTCCTTCACCCTGTCTATTAGTGCCCTACCTACATACTGTCGGATCACAATAATGTTTGGCTTTCCAATAATCTGTAATCTTGCATGTATAAAAAGTTTCATCCCATGTAAATTTGTATTTACAGGGTCCCAAGGACTTCCCAGTTCTTTGCAAGCACACACGCTGTGCCCATTATAATCAATGGGTGACAGGTCTTTTACATGGTTTTTAAACAATATAATGGCCACTTGGCAATGAAACATGGCTTGGGCACCAGTCAACTAACAAGGCCGGTCATGGAGTGAAGACAATGGAGTGTGCAGTTTCTCCCTCACCACGATCAGGTAAATGAAGTCTCAAGTGTTACATGGGACACTGAAGGTAATGCACAGGTGCGAGAGATCAACCAGCCATCATCCTGCTGCATGCGGTCTCTGTCAGTCATCACTGAATACTTGCAGAGTCACTGCCAGTATTGGATGATTTCAGCTCTTTGGTATGCATTCTCTCTCTGTCTCCTGTTCTGTCCATTATATCATTATCAAGTAGGCAGAAGGGCTATTTTTTTATAATAAATTTCCATATCCAAATAATTTTTTTTGTACAAAAAGTATAAGTTTTTCTTACTGTAATACACAAAAAAATGTAGTCCATTTTATAAGCGCAATAAGACACTCCAGGTGTGTGCATGTAACATATTTTACTGCACGACCAGGGCTAAAGGCACTCACCCATGGCCTCATGCCTTATTACACCCCTGGCCGTGTGGTAAAATATGTTCCATGTACACCCTGTCGTGTCGTGTCTTATTGCTTATGTATTACTGCTGTATGGCTACATCAAAGATTCGGAACATCATATCAATTCACTACCCAGCAGCACCTATTTGCCCAACTGTCACTACCTAATATGCAACAAAGTATTTATTTCTACCACTTTCTTAGTGCTTCCTGTCCCCCCTTTTACCACCCCACCCCATACCTGGCCATATTTCTGTAACTGTAAAGAAATGCATCCGATTCCAATATATTTGTACCTGGTTGTGGAAAAAGAAGGTTAAAATAAAGCAAGCACCAAAGATACTTACCTGTGCACGTGTGATTGTTAACAAACCATGATGCAGCAGTTTTGGCTGTTGGGTAAATTCAAGTTCAGGTCATCTGTGGCTGCATCGCATCTGCATCTGTAAAGCATTACAGTGTCAAAAACCTGAAACAGCACTCACACCCTTAGATACAGAGACACAATACAATGAATTACAATCAGTGTCTGTGTTAAAAATACCTTCTTTCCTGAAAAAAAAAAAAACTCACTCAGAACATAGAGTCACTTTGCATGACACATATGCATCCGAACGTAAGCTGGTAATCCTCCACCATTACTACTATCACTGTCCACACACACCCCCACCATCCTCCCCACCACCATCAGTCTGTCACCTATCTCATTATGATACACATATTTGTTATTTAAAAAAATATTGAAGACTTACCTAGGCATTTGTGTGATAAACACATCAGGAAGCCACAGACCTGTTGGAGTAAGGGAGGCTCACAGCAACAGTAGAAGCAATAGCAGCGGCAGTCAGAAAACCATAGTGAGGCAAACCTGAAAGGGAAGAACATGTACAGTCACAGAAACACAAGACAAGTATGGATTGATATATGTATATATATATATATATATATATATATATATATATATATATATATATATAGCTTTTGTTGACCGGGTTAGTGCACTAGACAAATCCTGCCTATTTTCAGGCACGACCCGGGGGAGGGGGATACAGATGAATGCCAACTGACCTTGAACCAGATTAAGCTGCTGGTGGTATTTTAGTGAATGAGGGAAATTTGGCCAGGACACCGGGAAAATTCCCCTACTCTTTTCGATAAGTGCCATGGGATCTTTAACATCCACCTGAACTACCACCAATCCAGGCAGATGGGACCTCGGTTTAACGTCTCATCCGAAAGACGGCACCTCAGAAGTGCAGCACCCCTCTCATGCTGCACTGCAGTGTCAGTACTGGGATATTAACCCAAGTGCCAGATGTGGGAACTGAACCCCTGATAATACTTAGCATATAAACAACACCTGCTCCGTCAAGGAAAAAGAAAAAGAAACTACTTTACTTTACCTAATATACCTTCAGTGTCAGCAGAAATGGTCTGCTGCACCTACTAGTGCAGTCAGTATAACCACTGCCACTATACTTCCCCTACCCCACTGGAAACTGAACCTAAAAATGCCTGTCTCAAAGACGGTCAGAATCAACCCTTAATAGAACAAATAAATCAACTGCATGCTGTCATTAAAAATTAAAACAAATATTACATACTTACCTGGAAAGTTGGCATGGCAATGCCATGATGAAGCTACAGTGCAGGGTCAACAGCAGGAGTCAGAAAGCCTTAGGGAATTCGGAAGTATGCCTGAAAGGGAAAAAACACTCAACAGTTGCAGACATACATCAGAGAACCGTAACTGCGAGTATTTTGTTGAGACACAACACAAACACACAGCAGTTATGCCAGACTACCTACTGAGAATATACTGTCAATTTGTGTAATGTAAATTTAGGACAAGTCATCTGTGCCTACAGAACTTAATCTGCCACCCCTCCCCGCAATGCCCACCCACCTGCTTTAGTTTAAATGTAATAATAATCTATCCTCAGCTATTACACTACCAGGGAATATACATTCTGTAAATGACAAGAATAATGCATGTTTCTCAGTTATCAATGTTTGTGTGAAGACTTGAAGTATGTACCTTTGCACTTTTCATTGCCAACCAGTACAGCTACTGGCATGGCTGTCCCTGGCATGGGAAAATTTGGAGCCAGGACAGCATGAGTGGAAGTATCACCAGCAACCATTAGAGACGCAGACCTGAAAAGTGAAAGAAATCATATAGTTGAAGAACCAGAAGGGAAACAACACATTAGTAACAAGTAACAACAGTGTGGGCGTGGCGCACATGTGCTGCCAGACCAAGAGTTGTGTACATCCTCTCACTATGTAGTGTGCCAGCACTCACTACCTAATGTGCAAACAACCTGTTCAGAACGTTTGTAGAAACCAGCCTGTTTAGTGACATGCCCCCCGGGCCTCCCCCAAACCATCTAATGTTAATATGATAAAATACATCTCTCCCACCACACATGAACATTATCAGTAACATGTCATGGTCCCCTTCTGAACAAGTTGTGTGTTTTTAAAAAGTATGTTACTCAAAAATTTTAACTAACAACACTATACCTCATTTAAGTAATAATGCCTGACAAGGGGTTATGTTAATGGCCTGGTACTCATCCTCTAGGGTGAAATGTGGCACAAGGCCTAGCTTAGTGCTACATGCTCCTAGAGGGTGATTATCTGTCTCTGACCATTACCATAACCCCTGGTAGCGTCTTATTGCTATTATAATAAAAAAAAGGTTTTTATACTGTTCAACCTTGTTCGGCAAGTGATTAGGCTGTACATGTATGTTGATAATGAAACATTAACATAGGGCTGATAGACAATTTGCAACCAATCAGAAACCAGACTCAGACCCTTTTTATAAGAAGCAAAATGTCCTGACCTCTACATACACACTATTTGCGGAAAACAATTTTGCATAATTAGTTGTAATCATGGATAGTTTCTCAAGTCTGCGATGTATGTAAGTGAAAAACATTTCCGCATATCAAAACTGAAATACCACAATTACGGTGACCTTTTTCACATGTTATGTATTAACTGCGGAGACAAAGTTCCACAGTATATACTGTGTTCCAGTTATAAGTGCATGATTTCCCTTCAGATGTGAAACAAAAGGTGCGATTATAAAGGCAGACTGGAAATGAAACAGTTAGCCATTTGGAATCTGTGATTGGGAGAAACATAGGAAAAGTCAGAGTCGGACTCAGATAGCTTGTTTAGTTCAGTCCAGACTGCGATTGAGAAACATTTCTGCAACTGCAGAATCAGGACTGGGGGGAGCAGCAGGCATGTGGAGGAGGAGGAAGGTGACCAGCTGCAGCTACAACAGAATGTGGGGGAAGGGGAAGTTGAAGTTGCTGAAAACACCAACCATGTTCAGCAGCAGAAGAAAGGCCAGCAAGATCAGCCTAGTGCTTAGCCCTCAACCAGTGCTGATGCTGGCACTGCTAAACAACTTGCACCAGCCTTTACACATAAGGAGGTGGCAGTGCTAGTAAAGGAGCTGACAGCATATGCAAAAGAGCTGTATGGGCCTGAGAGACTCCCCATAAAACAGAGGGGAGAACTGTGGGAGGCCATACAGGCAAATATTGCCAAAGAGGGAGATGGTGTACATCCCTGCTCTGTGAAGCAAATTAAACATAAGTGGGATGACATCCAGAGGCGTGACAGGCAGTTACTGGAGGCACTAGGGGGAGATGAGACCCTGAAAGTGAATGGTGGTAGTAGGAAGAGGAAGAGGACACAGCGGAAGACGCCAGCAGTAGAGCCCAACACTGGAGCCACAGTGGAAGATGACAGAACAAGTGAGTATATTACTTTTATTATTCTAACTTTTACTACCAGCAGTTGTCAGCTGCCATGACATAATATTGGAAGGTGGCAGATCCAGGGGGGATAGGAGGAGGCATTTCTTTACGGAGATGGAGGTGGAAAAGTTTAATACACTACCAGCTGAGGTGGTGGTGGCATGTAACACAGTGGAATGCTTTAAGAATGGGTGTGACAGGACAAAGAGGAGGGCAAAGGGAGGCACTGTGAGGTGGCTGGGTGAGACAGCTGGCTGCTGAATAGGGAGATAAGATAACTGCATGCTCGAGTAGCACAGACAATGATGGCGTGTTGCTGCTGTGACAATCAACCTGTTATGACTAAACTACAAATATTGCCACAGCTGCGTTTCATTTCCGTATTCTCCTCTTTATTGTTAACAGGTGCTTCCAAGAGCAGTTCTACCACTGCGACCAGCGCCTTGGAATCCAGTACCACAGTTCCAGCAGATGGAGAGGAGGAAGGAGCAAGCAGCAGCGTTGTGGAGACCCCCAGCCTTTCTGATGGTAAGATGAACATTTTTTTCATGCATATAAGGATTAAGTAGGGTCAGTAGATTGTGCACAAATTGTTATTTATATATAATTAGTGTTGGTCACTTTTTCTCTTAGGAAAATATCAAACAAGTTTGCAATGTGCCATAATAATAACCGGCTTCTTATTACATGAAACATGCATGGCTTGTTCCATGACTCCCTGCATATGCTAGTTGCCCTCTCCCTTTATTCATGATGGACACCTGCCAGTCCTACAACCACCGCTGTGTGGTAACTAATACCAACGATTGCTTTCTTTTATGTCACATAACTGCTGTAGCAAAAAAGCGCCCGTGAGCAATTATATAAAAGAAAGATGGTGCAGTCTGTAAAACTCAATTTTAATTTACACACACCCTCTGTGTGGGATGCGTCTCATAAACCCTTTGGTCCTGCACTCGGGATTTATTATAAGCATGTCACTCCTGCAGTGTGTTTAAAAAGTCACAACACACTGCCCCATCCTTTATTATGACCATACTAAAATGCCAGCAGAAGTAGGCCTCATTGCCCAGTGAATCTGCTAGTGTGCAGCTAGCACCCTATATCGCTGCTGTACCTCCCTCACCTTCCACCACATTTCCCCTTCACCTCACCCTGTCACTCCCTTCTTGAAACTGTCTGTTGTCTTGGATTCCATCACCTTTCCCAGTTTGGCATTCCACTTGTCCACCACACTGAAGAAATGTCTCCTCATCTCTCTGTTAAACCTACCCTCCCAATGTAAGACGGAGACCTCTAGTATTTCTCCCTTTTTTAAGCTTGAAAATCACATCAGTTTTACTCTTATTTATACCTTTCAGCCATTTTCTTTTTATTATTCTTTTTATCCCCCTACATACATCTGAGTTGCCTCTCCTTCAGGCTTCCAAGGTCCACAAACGTTCCCTAATATCCCCCCTTCCACCACGTTACCTCACAATTGCAGTCATCCGCCGAGTAGCCCAGGTGTATCCCTTCACCGGGTGGGTCCCCGCTCCTCCGAAGGGGGAAGGCACCGGAGGGGAGAAGGCACCAGCACACTATTTCTTTGTGGTCTCTGGAGCTGCTGAGGCAATCTGTGGCTTCTCAGGGAGTCTTCGGGGATGCCTGGGGCTGGCAGCCGTCATCCAGCTAGACTTCCGGCATGGATTTTCCAATTTTCTTGGTTCCCCCTAGTGCACTGCTTCTGTAGTGCCCCCGGTCTCCACTGGGGGCTGCTACATGAGCGAGGCAATCCCTAACCCTCCCCTGGATAGGAGACTAGTCCATCGGATGCTCAATCCTATCCTCCTCCTGCCAACCCCTGATGACCCAAGTTCGTTCCCGAACCTAGGTAGCCAGCATGGGAAGAGGTAAGGTGCCAGCGCCTCAATCCTCTACACCACTGGGCCAGCCCCTTTCGGCTATCTAAAGGTATCATTCATGTCACCCCGCCCTGTCCCTTCTCTCCTCCATGGAGTACATATTCACCTACCCTAACATTTCCTTATATGTGCTACCAGCAATTTCCAGAATCATCTTTTTGTAGCTGTCCACCGTACTCTCCTCCAGCAATCTGATAACCTTATTCAGAAATGGGTGCAAGCCCAGTACCGCATTTAGTATTCCAGGTGGTGCCTGACCAGTGACCTATACAGGAGCAGGATGTCCTCCCGGCTTCTTTAGGACATCCTTCTAGCTATGTACCCCAGCGCTTGTTGGGTCTTGCTGTCACCATACTGCACTGACTGAGCATAGTTGTTCATGCTCCTTGTTATGATCACCCCTACATCCTTCTCTTCAGTGGAACATCACAACTGTATAAAACTGATAGTCTTCCCCTGGTTCCAGGCTCAGAACTTAGGGCAGAGCCTTGCACTTCTTGGCAATGAACCCCAGTTGTCATTTGACCACACACTCCTCCAGTTTATTCAGGTCCACTGCACTGCAACCCCATCACCCCCTCCATTCCATGTACAAACACAGCTCCCAGCTTTGTAACATGAATGAACAAACTGATTTTACCCCGGATCACATTTGAGATATAAGCAATCTAAATCTCAAATATTAGTGGTCCCAGGGCTATAACTGATCCCTGTGGTACCCCGCTTATCACCAGCAGAGATCTCTTGATGATGACAGCCCCCCCCCCTTACCAATACTCTCTGTTGTATTACCATAAGACAATTTTTAATCCATGTCACCATTTTTGGTATGGGCCCTACATTTTGAAGAATCCCCCGAATGTCCCATGCACCACTGAATCAAATACCTTACTGAAGTCCAAGTCTAGAACATCCACAGCATGGCCCTTGTCCATTCATCGTATCACCCGCACTGTCATAGAACTTTACCAGGTTTGTCTGCCATGATTTTCCTGCAAGAAACCCATGTCACCATTTGTCATGAATACCATTTGCCTCCAATAAGCTCATAAGCCTCTCATTTTGAATGGTCTCCATTACTTCACATAACTGTTGTAGATTGAAGTGAGGCTCACTTGCATGTAGGTCCCTGTATCATCTCTCAGACCATTCTTATGGATGGGCACCACATAGGACATCCCAAAGTCATGAAGTACACGTCCTGTGTACAGGGAACAGGGAAGTATTTAACAGGTCATGCAGTGGCCTTGCCAGTACCTCTGCCAGCACCCTCAGTCCCCTAGGGTGGATGCCATCCTGTTTAGTCACTTTGTCCAGTCTTACAGCCATCCAGCACCCTCTGTAATCCCCACATATGTTGTCATCTCCCACCCTTGCCCCCCCAGTTGCCTGAGGCATTTGCCCCCACTTCTCCTGCATAAGCACAGAGCAGAAGCACTCATTCAGTGGATCAACTTGCTCCAGCCCCTTTTCCTCCCAGCAGCACCCCATCTGTCTTACTCCCCACTAGTTGTTCCCTGCTTTTCCTTTTCTGTCTTATGTAGTGGAAGAACTATTTCTCTCCTCTTTTGATCACCCTAACCAGTTTGTATACTGGACTGGTGCTAGTGAACCTTCAAAACGTATGGCTAAAATTTTGAATTTTCTCACCTACACTGTGATTATATTATTCATTAGTAGGATCTCATACAGTATAAAATACATTTTACTGTTGTGTTAATGAACCTCGCTGAAATTGCTTCTGTGGGTTGTTATGATAACCCAAAAACTGCCCTGCTTGATTGTCAAGGTAACCACTGGAATTGATCACAAGATGCATATGAGAGAATATGATCATACATTATGTTAGCAATAACACAGATGTGTGTTGGTAGTACCGAGATACCTGCACACCCCAAGGCATGGCTATGCATGACACAGCAATCTGAGTGCCTTCCTGTCACTCTCTGGCTGTGCGGGTATGTCAGCACTAATGACACGCAGACTTGTCTTACTGGCAGTGCTTAATGCTTATAAATGATCCCACAGACATTGTTTCTGAACAAAAAGTTATTCTAAAATGGTATAAGTCCACCCTTAATATGTAACCTTGATAAATAATGTATAATCCTTGACTCCTCCTCCTCCTAAGATGTTTCTCACTTGTCAGTCTGTCATATGTCTTCCTTCAAGTGCACACCGACTACACTGTGTTTAATTGTTTAACATGGAATAGGACAATGCAAAGCTCCACATTATTCTAGTAATACAATGTTCCCCCCCCCACACACACAGAAGGATAACAAGGAATACATGTATTCTGTCAGCTTCAGAACTCTCAGCTCAACTGGTTTGCGAACAAAAAGATGCACACACATACATGGCTGAAGTGCAGCCAGAAAGGCAATGAGTGTCTGTCCTTACCCTCACCAGCCTATCTTTCTTTACTACAGCTTTCCTGACCTCCTCAACAACAGTGGCGGAAGCCCAGATGGCAGCCAAGGAACAATGTATTAGGAGGAAAAACAGGATCATGAAGATCCAGCATGAGCTGGTCAGGCTTGCATCAAGGGACACTGAACAGCAGCCATCGAGCACAGGGATAGCCAGCCCAGCAGCTGAAGACCAGGAAGCACCCCATGAAGTACAGCATAGTGAAACAAGCACCAACCAGAGGAGGGACCAGGACAGCAACAATTTAAAAAGGATCAAAGTACTGGAGGTGAACATGGCTAAATTAATGGAGAACTAGGACAAAATGTCGTCTATGCTCAGGAAGCTGACTGCAAGATGACGTACTCCAAAGATTAAGTGCTACCACCGGTCAGCACTCCCCCTTCCCCAGCATCACCAGATTCAGAAACGTAGAGTTTCCCATGCTGCCGTGCAAGTCAAAAACTAAAAAAATACCTGGTGGCAGTAAAGTTACTTAAACATAGTTTTACCCCTGTTGTTTGATACACATTCAGTTTTATAACTAACCCTGTTTTATTGTAAATAGTTACTGTTTTATTGTATTGTTGTTGTTCATCATAATCACTTTTAAATTTTTCCTGTCGTGTTCTGAAATATACAGATAATCCGTTCACAGTTGTGTACTCTTCTTTGTCTTGGGATGGGATGGGATGAGGTTATTGAGTTACTGTATCTCAAGGTTCAGCGGAAGGTCGCACAAATGCTGCAGCAGTCTGATTGGCTGTTAGGATTCCAACAGCCTTACATTAATCCATGTTATAGTTCAGCAATAAGGCATGACAGGGTATGCGTTGTGGTTGGAGAGTGGCACAATTTGGGTGTAGCATGAGGCATTGCCGAGTGCCTTCACATCAGCCGCCCAATAAGTGCTGTTAACCCACCACAATGAACACCCTGGAGTGTCTTACTGTGATTATAAAATGAGTCCAAGATGTTTGAGGGGGTGAAGAAATGCACCAAATCAAAAAAGGAAAATGTTTATGACTTTTTTAAAAACAGTCCCAGCACATCCCAGCACTGACATGCAATTTCAGGTTTAAATACTATGTACAGCAAAATGAATGTATTTGTAATTAGCTCCTGGCTAAACCCTCTAGTTTCCACCAACCCACCCCTTTTACCCATTGGCCATTTCCCTTACTTTTCTTTCTTCTTCTTTATAATATTCCCTTTGTTTTCTCTGTCTTGCTAATTTTCTGTGTTGCCAACATGCAAGAAATGGAATGTTTACTACAGATAGAATGCAATAATTCAAACCTCTGCTCAGTTCTGCTGACAGAATGTTTACTCCCACTAGCACACAACAGAAGGCCTCAGATGGAACCAGGGCTTTTGTTTTATCTGTAACAGCTTAAACAAGATTGATTTCCCTAGTTAGCAGGTGAGGATAGGGGAGGGATTTTTCATGGTCAGCAAAGAAACCCCATATATCACAATTCTAAGTACTGTGCTACGTCATTTTTATGTTGCTTGCACGCGTGTGCCAGAAACATAGTGCCATCATCTGAGTTTTCGGAGGTGTGTCAGCCCATCTTCCAATGCAGTCAGTGTGTTTGCAGGCGCGGCCCCAGTTCCCCAATCACTGCTACAGCTGTCTATGACAAGCAGAAAATGCAGTGGCACACAGTTCAAAGGTAGAGCTCCGCTTCAGTGAGCAGAGCTCATCTCCTCCATGCACACACACGCGCAAGCACGCATATTGCGTGCTGATGTACTCCCCCCACGCACACACTGTATGGCCAATGGGGGTGCCCAATCCCCCATCAGCTCCACGCCCCCCCAACAGCTGTCCAGGTGCCACGCTGGGAGCCCACCCCAGCGTGGCAAAAACTGTTATAGCCGACGGGGGTTCCCAATCCCATCAGCTCAAGGCGCGCGCCCACCAAAAGTTTTTGTGCCACGCTGGGAGCCCACCCCAGCGTGGCAAATCTTGTTTGGCCGACGGGGTGCCCAATCCCCGCCGGCTCCAAGGCTGCACACCCCCAAAGCTTTCCCGGTGCCATGCTGGGAGCCCACCCAGCATGGCAAATCTTGTTTTAGCCGACAGGGTGCCTAATCCCCGTCGGCTCCATGTCCCCCAACCAACTTTTGCTGCTGCCACGCTGGGAGCCCACCCCAGCGTGGCAAAATCTGTTATAGCCGACGGGTGCCCAATCCCCCATCGGCTCCAAGGCTGCACGCCCCACCAAAAGCTTTCCGGTGCCACGCTGGAGCCCACCCCAGCGTGGCAAATCTATTTTAGCCGAGGGTGCCCAATCCCCGTCGGCTCCAAGGCTGCAGACCCCCAAAAGCTTTCCCTTGCCATGCTGGGAGCCCACCCCAGCATGGCAAATCTTGTTTTGACGACAGGTGCCCAATCTTCGCCGGCTCCATGTCCCCCAATCAATCTTTTCTGCTGACACGCTGGGAGCCCACCCAGCATGGCAAACGCCGTCATCGCCTTAGTAAAAAACCTGTAAAGAAGAAAATCTTCCCCAGTCTCCCGCCTCCCCCATAACTCCGGACCCACCCACTACGCACCTTGCCTCCCACACCCCTCCACCCCATACTTACCTCCGGAGCTTGGCGCGACGATCTTCGGAGGACCAGGAACACGTCTGCACTCTTCTAAGCCGACCGCGAACTGAGGAAATGCCGGTAAGCTATATAATGGGATAAATAGGGTTTTCTCAACTTTATTGCATATCTCAGGCATTTTTTGGAATTTCTGCACCAAATTTTCAACATTGGGTGTTTGGGACTCCTTCTCATGAATGCTGTCACTGTCAAGGCGTTATTCGGGCCCAAAGGGTGATTTCGCAGTCACTGCGCAAAATAACCTTTCCAGAACAATTAACAAAAACAACACTGCCAGTGTTCATAAGGTGAGCTCTCAAAAAGCTTATTTTGAAAATTTGGTGGAAAAACTCCTAAAATTGACTGTTTTATGAGCGTGCGTTGAGCAGTTCCTACGCATGCTCGTAAGTTCGCGAATTTTCAATATTTTCACTCCAGATTTTCAACATTGCCATTTTACCACACCTCCTTAGGAGCAGTACAGCTGTCATTTTTCACATCCTGCCCAAAACGTGTTTCCGCCCATGTAGCGCACAATGGCGCAGTCAGTGTGCGAAATCAATGTAGGGGACACATTAAGAAAATCACAGTGACACTGTTCATTAGCAGAGGTCTTAAAATGGCTATGTTGAAAATTTGGTGAAAAAATTCCTAAAATGACTGTTTTATTAATGTATGCTATGCAGTTCCTACGCGACGCTTCGTAACTTTGCAAATTTTCAATATTTTCACTCCAGTATTTTCAACATTGCCATTTTACCACACCTCCTTATGAGCAGTGTAGCTGTCATTTTTCACATCTTTCCTAAAAGTGTTTCTGCCCATGTAGCGCACAATGGCACAGTCGGCGTGCGAACTCAATGTGTGGGACACATTAAGAAAATCACAGTGACACTGTTCATGAGCAGAGGTCTTAAAATGGCTATGTTGAAAATTTGGTGAAAACATTCCTTAAAATGACTGTTTTACGAGCGTGCATTGCGCAGTTCCTACGCACGCTCGTAAGTTCGCAAATTTTCAATATTTGCACTCCAATGACTTCCAAATACCTAAACAGCACATAGAAGCAGGCAACATTCGACATTGACAAATGCTTGTTTAAGTTATGAATGTGTGTGTAACAAGAGTATTATGAAGGCAAATAACATTTCATTCTTATGTTTATAAATTTAAGACACTTTTATTTTTAGGGCCTAGTTGAAGGTTTTTACTGAGTAAAGGTGACAGCCACATTTTTGATGGCAGACTGCAGAAATGGCTGGTACTATTGATTTTATTGTGAAGAGGTTACTAGACCTTCTTCCAGTGCTGTGTCATGAGATATTAGCACTGGGTTCCAAGCTCCTCAACCAGTCATATTACTTGACTTTTTATAGCCATATTATAATGGCACGTACAGCCTGATCACCATGGAACATGAATTCTTCCTTTCAGCATTCCATCCTCAAGCACTGCTGATGCTGTATGCTGATATATGCTGTATGCTGATGATGTATGTATGATGTAATGCTGGATGCTGTAGTCTGATTTTAAACCAGCATTCTTACATGTTAGTGGAAGAACTATTTTAATAAAAATCTTCCTATAAATCAAGAAAATAAAATCATTCAAAAAGTATACTTTTAACACTTTTCTAGTAGAATAATTTTTTATAATAGTAATAAGGCACTTCCAGGAGTTAGATTACCAGTCAGTTAAAACCCCTGAGGTGCAATATGGCACTTGG
This sequence comes from Neoceratodus forsteri, assembly GCA_016271365.2. NCBI lineage: Eukaryota > Metazoa > Chordata > Ceratodontiformes > Ceratodontidae > Neoceratodus > Neoceratodus forsteri. The sequence goes on from CM057458.1 coordinate 852,970,644, forward strand.
TTGCACCTCGTACCACATTACACCCCTAGGGGTGATTAAGAGTGTGTTAATCTACCCCCCATTGCTTAATTAAATTGCACAATTTCTTTTCTAAGAATAATAGGTTATATTTAACTAAATGTCATTTGCAAAAGAGCACTTACCTGTGCAGGCAGGATGAACACATATGAAAAAAATGTGATAGCTGCATCAGGTGTGATCCTGGCAGTAACAGCAGCAGTAGTGTGTGACTGGCCTAGAAAGGAAATAAGTCAGTTTGAGATAGACAAATATCGGACATCTGGCTAGGCAAGACTATGATCTTTCACCAGGCTTTGTGAACATTTTCATGGATTCGGTACTACAGTATCTTTCAGAGTTGACTGTCAACTGTGCTGGCTTAACCAACTTTCTATTCTAAAATTGTAAGACAACCTGTCGTGAAACTTGTATGTGCCCCTCCCCCAAACAACTACTCACTTGATACCCCTATGGCACCCTCTACATCTTAATGAATGACATTAGGTATACCACCACTACAGTACTTACCTGAATCCCCAGCTGGCATTGACAGAACGAGATCAAGGATACTGTGAAACAGAAAGGTTTTCAACAAATACTTACCTTGTCAGGTGTGACAAAGACATCATGAGGAAATCATGAGGAAAAAACACAATAGTAGAACATCAGATATGATCCAGGCATCAACAGCAGCAGCAGCAGCATGTGACAGGCCTGGAAAGGAAAGGAAAGGAAATAACCGAGTGTTACATAAAGATGATGAACAGAACAGTGTCTTGTACACACAGTACTGTCATACCATGCATTGCATACCATGCCTACCCTAACACTGACTATCCTAATAATCATCCTAAAAACTCCATCTTGTGTGGCCCCTCCCCCAAACAACCACTGACTTTCTACCCCTATGGCACCCTCTACATCTTGACAAGTGACAGTAGGAATATCATTGCAGTACTTACCTGCCTTAATAATGGGTGACACAAAGAGAAAAATATCAAGGGTATCAAAGAAAATAGTGCCCCTACAATATATCTTACCTGGTTAGTTGTGATTGTGACACATCGTGAAGAAACACTCAAAGGTGGCATCAGGTATTATCCAGGCAGCAGCAACATGTGACAGACTGGGAAAGGTAATAAGTCAGGGTGACATGATATTAGTTACAGAAACAAAAGTAATGTTGATATCCAAGATGAGAAATTGCCATGTTGTCAGGATTCAATAGACGTTTCTTACATATGTCACCATCATTGTCAACTCCTGCCATTCCGGCCTAGTACTATGACTGCCTACCACACTTACTATCATGGAATGACCTAAACCTTGTGTAGTCCTACCATCCTTTGCTATCCATAATAACACATCCCTGCAGCATGGCATAATTAGGATAATAATAATGCAAAGCAATATCTGCCTGATTAACTCCTGTTTTTCATTACTGAAAAAACATAATACTACCATGCAAGACTTACCTGTAAATGGACAGTTCCACAGAACACATTCAATGGAAACAAAAGTCTTAAACTGAATGTTGGTCTAATCATCAAATGAAATGGGAGCAGTGTGGCAGAAGAGGCATCGATCATCATCATATCATGACCTACGATATATATAAATTATGAAAAATAACATTATGGAAGCAGTGACTTTATTGAATACAGCACTTGTTAACAGCAGTTTAAACAGTATATGCAACTAAACTGCTTCACATGCACACATCTCTCTTCAAAGACAGTTTTATAATGACATAATATGCATACAGACAAAAACTTACTAACACCATCCCCGACCCTTGTGTAACTTAGTGTCTGCACAACCACACTGCACTATAACAATAGGTTAACCTCATCGATGACTTGACTAACAGTAACAATGTTGCAGTATTTGTCGTTATTAACATTACTTAAGTAAAGCATATCATGATGTGAGAAGAATGAACTGTCAAAGTGACAATACACACCTGTGGCATTGTGGATTCAGAATCAGCAGTAGCATCAGGATTCAGCAGAAGCTTTACTGGAATATATAGGGCAATGGCAGTTCCTCCATCTCTTTTTCGTTTTATCAGAATAACAAGATCAACACTGGTGGGTAGAGTTAACGATTGTGAAGGACTGTCTGTGACGGTGTAAGATAAATTAGTTCTCATATCATATGCATACTGTTTACTCTTTTGGTGGTTCTGTGTGAAGAGTACTCATAACACACATCATGGTGGAGGTGGTGATGGCTTCCGGAAATTGTTCATCATCGTCAGCCAGCTTGCAGTGGCATGGCACATTACTTCCTTTGGATGTTGTTATTTGGTACAAGAAACATGATCCAAGGGTATGTTGATGATAGGAAATGGGTCTTCAGCACAATTTTAGGTAATGCACAGTAATTTCAGAGGATGTAATTTATTTATTTGTTATGGGCCTGGCAGGAATCTAAATGGTTCCAGATTTGTTTAATATGGCAGAATCAGCTACAGCCTGCAGTGCCATTCATTGTCTAGCACCAGTACTTAATCAGTTCGTTAAGTCTGGCTGTCAGTCACTTAAAGTTTGTCTGTTTATCCAACTCAACCATAGTACTGGTGGGACTGGCCGTGGCAGAAAAGTGTAATTAGCTTGCAACATACGTCTGACACTATTGGCAACATACATAGATCTGCAGTTTCGTAACATAATGATATGCAGCTAATCACTTCGAACACTGTTAAAAAAATTATAACTTGGGAAAATCATAGTTATTTTGGTTTATATTTATTTTGGATTTTGAGGGAGCATTGCTGGAAAACTTGGGAAAAGTGCTTGTCTGCTTGAGGTGCATCACTTTACTAAACATGGTGAGTAGTTATAAAAAAACAATAAGGGATGACAAAGGAAAGATGTGTCTGGTCAGGTAAATATTGTTGGCATTTCTATTTATCTTTCTTGGGGAAGGGACTCAGAGAGTGCCAGGAACATCTGCCAACTGGGAGAGAAACTGCAACCATCTGACTGCTGAGTGTTAACACCAGCAAGTGGTCCACCACAGAACACATAAATCATTATGAAACTGGAGGGACAAGCAAACCTGTCCTTAAAATTTTTTTGCTATTTATTTTTTTTTAGGGGTTGGACGGGCCAGGAACATAGACCAACTTGGACAGTAATAACCAGTCTCAACAGGTGGAAACTGGACTGAATAAACTTCAACACATTAGGCTTTTGGTCCATTTACTTTACAGCTGAAGTCAGCACATCCCTGCAGGTGGCAGACACATAAACTATGTCTCTCGCCTACTTAGGAGAACTCACACCCCTCAGCTGTGTCTTCATCGGAGGGCACTGCAAAACTATCTTCATCCTCTGATGACTGCTGTTGCTCAACGCCTTCTACACCAGGATCATGGAATCTTGGGGTTGTTGACAACATGTACTGCTTTGGGAATAAATGGGAGTTCATTTTAACAAATGTTAGGTATTCAACATTACGTTCTGACAGGTGGCTTCAACGGTCAGTCACAATTGAACCAGCAGCACTGAAAACTCTTTCTGAACTTATGCTGGCACTGGGGCAGCTGAGGTAATCAATGGCATTAGCAGCAAGTGCAGACCAGATTTCAAGCTTGCAAAACCAATATTCAAGAGGTTCAGCCTCAATACTTAGCACCTCCGGGAAATCAAGATAAGACTGCACCATATGGCGTGCAGACAACTGAAGCTCTGTGCTTCCCTCAGGTGGCTGTCATGTGGAGACACCAATGTCCTTTAGTATGGACCAGAGAAGGTGTGTGCCACCACTACTGACTTTGGATAATTAAGGTGAAGGAGCAGACACTGTACTGGTGGAGGAGAAGGATGCTGGGTGAAAGATGGTTGAAGCTTGGTGTTTGTCCCCTGCTATTGTTTTTTCCACCCTTATCTCTGACTCACTCATCCAATTTTTGACCTTTCCATGAAAGATGACCACATAATGATCCAGATCATCCCTCCCATCTGGAAGAAGTGCAGTCATGCCCTGTTTGTACCTGGGATCCAGCAAAGTTGCCAAGATGTATGCCTCAGAGTTGTTAATATGAATGACCTGGGGGATCATTATCACAAAGATGCATGATGAGGTCAGCAAGCTGAACTCCAACTGTGCCTGCAGTCACTTTGAATTGCCCCTTTACAGTGCATCATGCATGGCATACAATATGCAGCAATGGTATCACCTGGCTCAAGCATGCATTGTCTGCACTCACCACCTGTGTCACCTGTTCCAGTGGTTGTAGTACCTGGATAACACTATCCATCAAATACCATTCGGATGGAGTCAGTGACATGGTTGGCTGTGCTTCCTGATCCATCATGTGCATGATATACTCGTAGAGTGGCTAGTATTGTTCATACAGCCACTCAAGCATATAGATAGTGGAATTCCAGTTAGTTGGCACATCAAGCTTCAGACAGTGCTGTGGTACATTGTTTGCATTCTGTAGAGCACGAAGGTCTGCTCTAGCCAGAGCCGAATGACTAAAATGGCTTCAGATTTTATGGCTGACAACCAACATGGCACTAACTGCTTCATGCTCCAGAAAGGACCTCACTATTAGATTCAGCACATATGCAAAACAGGGTACATGATAAAAGCAGCCATCAGTGATGGCGTTGATGCTGTTACGGGCATTGTCACTGGCAATATATGATGCATTGAATCCATGGGGCTTTAGCCAGTGTGTAATGGCCTCATTGATGTGGGTTAGAATTCTGTCTGATGTATGTGACCCATGCATACTCTCCATGCTTAATGTGGCATGCTGCCAACAATCAGCAGTACTGATGCCATTACTCAGGGGACAAGTAGATGAGGGACAGCGGTGCAGAGCATATACATGAGGAAAGAAAGCCCAGTGTGCAATAATGCACATATAACTAACACCCAATGATGGGCCACCGGTCCAAATGTCCATGGTGAGATGAATGCTGGTGACTGCTGAGTGTGACAGGGCATGTGACACCACGCATGCAAGGTCATTGTACATCGCTGGAATAGCCTTAGTGCTAAAATACATTCTGCTAGAAAGTTTATATTTAGGTACTGCCTTTTCCATCAGTTCTCTATATCCCCCATTCTCAACAAATGAAAATGGCAAAAGGTCCTTTGCAAGCATCTTGGCCACAGCTGTATTGAGCTCTTTTGTCACTGGGTGTTTATGATGATATTTTGTATACTTGTTTAATGCTGACTTTATATCTGGCTGCTTAAGTCTCTGAGTATGCAGGACTGTGGGTTGCGGTTTGGCTTTCCCAAGTATGGTCATGTGGCTTTAGCTGACTTCAGTGGTATCAGGGACTTGTTGGTGCTGCAGAAATCTCCATTTGGGTACAGATGGATCAACTTGACTACCTTCACGCGTATCTGCATGTGTAGGGGTAGAACACAATAAGGGGTCAAATGTTACATTGTCTTCTGGCTGTGGACCCTCGCTTTTAGTAGTAGAAGTAGATGAAATGGGCTTGGATGCCAACCTCTTATGTTGGGTCCACTTAATGGGGTGCTTGCTCTGCATGTGAGTATGCATGCCAGTCATGCCATAGTGTGAGCCTGGTTTGCCACAGCTAATTTTGGAGTGACAGATGTTGCATACTGCAACATCAATCACAAAGAAATCCCACACCAATGAATGTCCCCCCACATGCAGGATTTTTGTGGGTGGTGGGTCAGACTGCGATGGTAACACAGACATGGGGTGGGCAAAGTTGTTTTCTTGTCATGCTGCTGCTTTCCCACAGATCTCATTTTTGATATTTCCTGACCCTTGAACATGCCATGTTGCTGCTTTGGGACTGATGGAAGAGGGATTACTTTCCCTTTGCCAATAACTGTTTTGTCTGCTGGTTGTGGACAAGGTGGCTGCCAACTAGGGTCTAATACTGAACCATCACCCTCACAACCATAATCAGTACTATCCTCCATGCTTTCTGTAATTTCCATTGGAGACAGTAAAGACCGGCTATATACAACATCTGCTTCCTCTGTGACATTCTCTTCAACATGAACACTGCCACAAACAGTGTGTTCACTGTGAGAATCTTTCTGCTCCTCAGACACATTTGAAAGTGCTATCTGCTGCTGTTCATTATCTACTCCCCCAACAGTAACTGGTCCTGCAACACACTTACTGTCATCTGTCAGTAATCATCTGTCATACTGACTGCCACTGTACCAAAACTCTCCTTGCTCTTACTCACTACCAGCTCCTGAGTTAAATCATGGGACTGAGACAGTTGACTACTTTCAGGCTCATCTTGGGACCCCTGGGACTCACACAGTAGTGTGGCAACATCAAATGCAGTCTTTTTAAGCTGCTGTCTAGAGTGATGAACTACACCAGCATTGGGAGTAGCATTACTGTGCTGAGTGCCAAAAAAGCTTGAGGGTTTGATTTCCTGCAAAGCCAACACTGGCACAGCATGTGATCTTATTCTGGATGGCATTGTAGTACCAGTAAAACTTGCAGTGCAACTAACAGTAGCACCTCCCAAATAGCCCTCTCCTTGCCCTTCTGGCACACTTTTGACTGATGCAGTACCTGTGATACTTTTACTTTTTCCACATCCTCCATGCTTACCACTGCCTTTGCCTGACATCTTTATGCCTGTACTATGCTGGACCCTAAAATACCGAAAAGTGTTACAGAAATAAAAGAGGCACTAATAAACAGACAGACTGCAGAAGACAGAATAACGCAAGATATTGTGTTATCCCAACAATTATGAAATATCTGTGAGACTGTGACACATCAGTCAAGTACAGTTAACAGGCAGCAAATTATATTTCTTCCACTGAAGAAACTGGTGGATTTAATCACTCAAAAGACTGTTCTGTGCTGCACAACTAACACAGCTCTCCCCTCTTCAGAAATCAACTTCACAGTGAGTAGCTACACAGTAAGGAATGTATACTGCCTCCTCACCCCCTTCCTCTGAACCTCATGTGGCTGCAGAGCTGAAAAGCATGTGATCAGAGTTTGTTGTGGTATAAGTTGATCTTTCCATGGAATTTCAGTGCATAGCTGCAGAATTTGCATTGAACTGTGGACTTTAGGCTACACACCGTGTGACTGCAATACTGAAAGAAATGTGATCATCACTAGTTGTGGAAAACAATGGCCTTACCCATGAGATTTCTGACACAACAGCAGTATTCAAGGCTGCACACCATGTGACTGCAGAACTGAAAATCATGTACTCCAAGATACATGCAGAAAAAATTGAACTTTCTGCAACATTTAGATGCTAACTGCGGATGTTTTTTAATACTGCGGAATTCAAAGAAGCGCAATATTCAACATACCAGCGAAAAAATAACAAATATAAAAAAAATGATTACTTTAGGATAACACAGTTAAGGTGCTCGACAGACAAAGAGATTGCATTCAGAATGTGACCATTGCAATTAAGATTCCACCTTCAGAAAATGAAATATAGACACACATTGATGGCGGCGTTAAACATTCTGCATTTTACATTCAAATAGCAGAAAAAACATGCCTTTGTGAAATTATTAACCAGAAACATTATTTCCACAGTTTTAACAAAAAAATACACATATATATAAGTGACTTTTTCACAGAACTAGGTGGAAATTCACATGTCTCAGGTGAAAGTTCAGAATTCTGCCACAGGCAGAAGAGCGGAAAATTCCGAGAAATTTTCAATATTTCATGGAACTTTGGCTATGGCAGAAATCCGCACTTTCACCTGCCCCTAGACAGTAGGGGAAAGGAGATCTTTCAGGTAACCCAGTCCCTGGTCATGTAGAGCCTTATAGGTTAATAACGCAGCCCTGAAGTTGATCCGCCACTGTATCAGCAGCCAGTGCAGTCTGCGGAGCATGACGTTATATGACTGGTTCTAGAGGTACCAGTCAATAGCCTGGCTGCCACATTCTGCATCAGCTGCAGGCGAAGGATATCAACTCCTGGGAAGCCCTAGGTAAAGGGCATTGCAGCAGTCTAGGCAGGAGGTAATGAATGCGTGAACCAACGTTGGAAGATCATCAGGAGGAACCAGGTATTTAACCTGGGCGATATTCATCAGATGATAAAAAGAGATTTTAACAGCTGCTGACACCTGCAACTTTAGGGTCAGACAGTCATCAAACACAATGCTCAGGTTCCACACCTGGTTTGAGGTAACTAGCTGGACACATCCGAGCCATAGACCCAAAGGAGAACCTGCCAACACACCTGCCTCATGACGACCTGGGTCCACCACCAACACCTCAGTTTTTTTAGGATTCAGCTGCAGCCAGCTCACATTCATCCAGGCCTGGATTTCAGCTAGACAGCTGTTTAGCACCAAAACAGCATCATCCTGGTCAGGCACAAAGGACATGTATTGCTGAGTATCATCTGCATAGCAGTGAAAACGCAAGCCATACCATCTAATAATCACTCTCAATGGCAGCATATACACTGCAAACAACATGGGCACCAAAATGGATCTCTGTGGTACCCCACAGGCTAGAGAGAATGGATCTGAGGAAAAAAAAACAGATACCACTCTCTGAGTCATACCCATGAGGAAAGATCCAACCATCTGAGGACAGATCCAGAGAGTCCACAGATGAACTGCAGGTGCTCCAACAGCACACCGTGGTCCACAGTGTCAAATGCTGCAGAGAGATCCAGAAGAACCAAGATGGAACAAGTTTTTTGATCTCTCGCTATCAGGAGGTAATTTAGTACCTGAACAAGGGCTGTCTCAGTACTATGTCTCTTCCTAAAACCAGTCTGGAGAGAATCATAAACATTGTGGCTGGTCAAATGGTCCTTCAACTGTAATGCCACCACTGTCTCATTAACCTTACCCAGAAAGGGTAGGTTAGAGACAGGCTTGTAGTTTGCTAGACAGTCGGGATACAAGGAGGACTTCTTAAGAAGGGGCTGAACCACAGCCTCCTTAAGGGGATCTGGAAAGATCCCCCTCTCCAAGGACAGCCAGACTATCTCAGCAAGGCTCGGGCTGAAAACATCCATGCAACCAATCAGCAGGTGCGTGGGGCCCAGATCCAAACTACAGTTGGTAGGATGTAATGACTGGATAACCATCACAATATCGCTGATTGTGGGGCAGCTGAGGTTGCACCACACAAACTGGGTGTAGGACATCGCCTGCCAACCACTGCTACTCCCTTGAGAAAGGGTCAAGCAGATATCGGATCTGATCGTGGCAACCTTATCCACAAAGAATTGAGCAATCTCCTCACACCACTCTTGTGAAAAAGCATTTCCAGGCTGAAGACAGAGTGGATTGCACAGTCTGTTCATGGTCCAGAAAAGCTGAGCTGGTCGATTGCACACAGCAACAATTTCCCTGAACAGAAATTCTGCCTTCTTATGAGAAATTGTTGATTGATAGACCAAATAATGGTCCATGAAACTAAGCCTGTCACATACCAGGCCAGATCTCCGCCATCGCCTCTCTAACCTTCGTCCAGCTCTCCTCAGCTCCCTCAAGGTCTCATCACACCAAGGAGACCTGGGGCGAAGGATGAGTGGGTGAACATGAACAGGAGCAATGCAATCCAGGACCTCTCTCACTGCCTTATTATAGGCTAGTTCAAGGTCTTCTGGATCCAAGCATTCACTGGGCATACCCAATAGGTCCAACACCACCATCAAGCTATCAGGGGATACACCTCTCAAAGTGTGGTATTGGACCATCTCCATAGGGGCAGACCTCCTGGAGGGGCCTCAAAACTGAACCTGATGGTATGATTGTCAGACTACCCAACTGGTTCCACCACCAAATTGGGTATCTCCACCCCCAGGAGAAACACGAAGTCAAATGAATGACCACCAATGTGGGTCGAGGAGGAAACAACCTGTGTGAGGCCCAGTGAACTCATTAACTGGAGAAAGTCCTGTCCAAACTGTGAGAGTTCATCATCAACCCAGGCATTGAAATCCCCCAGCATCAGCCATCTGTGGGGTCCCAATGTCAGGTCTACAATGAAGTCTGTGACTTCCCCCAAGAAAACATTTCTGTCTCCTGGTGGATGGTAAATGAGAAGAATCCTGCACCCCGTACCCTCACCCATGATACATTCAAAAGAGTTGGTAGCTCTCACTGAAACTTCCATCAGGTTCAGTTCTGATTTAAAACAAAGGGCCGCACCCCACCCCCACAATCCATTCTTGGGCAGTGTATTATCGAGTACCCAGCTGGAATTGCTGCAGCCAAAATGGGATCAGCATTTTCATCTAGCCAGGTCTCGGTGATGCAAGCCAAGTCAGTTAAATTAAGGAGCTCCGCAACTATAGCGGTCTTGTTTTTAATGGACCTGGCATTGCATAATGCCACCCGAGTTGGATAAGCAGCTGAGGAAGATTGAGTTTCCTGCCTGCCATAAGCAGAGCCCTTAGGTATGGGAACCAGACAGGGAAGACCCCTTTCCTGAACCCATTTCACCACACAGCATCTCCTTGTCCCCATGATCCTAATCTGCCCACTCTTCTCTATTCCCCCAGCAGGCCGAGTTCCCACCCTTAACCTCCTAGCCATCCCCAATGCCCTACACCATCTATACGCCTCTGGAGACAGGCAGGCACAATAAAAAGGGTGAAGATTCCTCAGCCTGGAAGGGGAATAATGCCTGACTGTCAACATACCTAACCAGGATATTTCCACATTGACTCACAAATACCAAATCAAAATATCTTACAACACAAAAAACAGACAAACTTCCAAACCACACCACAAACAACAAAAACACATATAAACCCCCCACCCAACAATAGTCAGCTATATAAATAGAATGCAAAGGTTTCCAGGTAGCAGCAAATAATAGAATGGTCTCAAATTCAAAAAAATTATCTCCTCTAGGGTGATCCCACCTCCACAAAAGATAACCATTAAAGATTATTAGGCTTTTACCCCAGACACTATCTCTCAGAGAAGTCAAGGGAAAAGTCAATCAGTGATATAAGTTTGACACTCTCACTGTCTAAAGTTCACATAGTCATTGGGCTCTCTCACTGTCTAAAGTTCACATTGTGATTGGGCTCTCTCACTGTCTAAAGTCCACACATTCATTAGGCTCTCTCACTGTCTAAAGTTCACATTATCATTGGGCTCTCTCACTGTCTAAAGTTCACACAGTCATTGGGCTCTCTCGCTGTCTAAAGTTTACATTGTCATTGGGCTCTCTCACTGTCTAAAGTTCACATAGTCATTGAGCTCTCTCACTGTCTAAAGCTCACATAGTCATTGGGCTCTCTCACTGTCTAAAGTTCACACAGTCATTGGGCTCTCTCACTGTCTAAAGTTCACATAGTCATTGGGCTCTCTCACTGTCTAACATTCACATAGTCATTGGGCTCTCTCACTGTCTAAAGTTCAAATGGTCATTGGGCTCTCTCACTGTCTAAAGTTCACATAGTCATTGGGCTCTCTCACTGTCTAAAGTTCACATAGTCATTGGGCTCTCTCACTGTCTAACATTCACATAGTCATTGGGCTCTCTCACTGTCTAAAGTTCAAATGGTCATTGGGCTCTCTCACTGTCTAAAGTTCACATAATCATTGGGCTCTCTCACTGTCTAAAGTTCAAACAGTCATTGGGCTCTCTCACTGTCTAAAGCTCACATAGTCTTTGGGCTCTCTCACTGTCTAAAGTACACATAGTCATTGGGCTCGCTAACTGCCCAATGTTCACATAGTCATTAGGCTCTCTCACTGCCCAGAAACCAATAATAATCCAGCCCAAAATAATGAGATGTAGGTAAGGAAAAAGTCAAACCAGGGTGCGGTCTTGTTCAAGTCATCCAGTCCAAACCAGATTCAAACCTCCAGGGTCTCTTGGTCTAATTCCAAGAATGGCAAAAATGTATCTTTGGCACTCCAGGATGGCTGCCCTCCCTCCTGCATTACCAGTGACCCAACACCTCATCCATCCTTAGACACAGCCCACCGTCTGCATCCCCAGAGAGCTTAGTGGGTAGCAGACCATGGTACTGCATCCATATTGTTACCCTGCAATTTGTGAAACAATTTATTAGCATTGGCCCAGATATTCAAACTGCACCAGGCTGTGGTGCAAGCTTGGGCACAGCTCAACTTGGCTGTGCAGGGGTGTGGCCTGAGCGATATTCAATGGAGCTGTGCCATGGCCCAGAAGCTTTGAATATCACACCCTAGCCACCCCCAATGTACATGGCACAGTTGCACTGTGCCAGCGCAAGTGGCAAGAGTGGAGTATGGAGATGTGCTAGCGCAAGTGCCAGTGCGCCATTCACAGCACCTGCGATATTCAAAAGGGGACATGCAAATGGTGCCATAATTTGTGCAAAGGCACATTTTGGGGGCCATTGCATGTCATTATGGCCCCATATGCATCCCATTAGCATGCAGGTGCACTGATCCCCGAAGACTTGCACCTGGCGCCCTGCCAGGCAGCAGCCGTCGGGGACCGATGCCCCCTGCAGCTCGATTGTGGGCATTTGTTAAAAAATAAAGTCCCCGTCCAACATCCCCAGTGGTCCAGTGGACCACTATGTGCACGATCATGGACATCTGTTACCCCCCCCGTCCAATATTCCTGGTGGTCCAGTGGACCGAATGCTGCCTGATTGCGGGCATCTGTTTCATAGAAAACATCCTATTACCCTGGTGGTCTAGGGTACACCACTCCCTACCCACCCACTGAGTCCCAGTCAGCAGGCAGGATGCAGCACCCCACCTGCCTGCCACCCTGCCGTCAGCCGACTCGACACTGGAGGGCTGCATGCCCATTGGCTCACGCCAGAACCAATGGGCATGCAACCTCACTGGTGTCAGCCAGTGGGCGGCTGGTGGCAGGCAGGTGGGGTGCTGCTGCCCACTGGGCTGACTGGGGGAGCGGGGCAGTGGAACTCAGTGGGTGGGTGGGGAGGTGGGTACCCTAGACCACCAGGGTAATAGGACGTTTTCTGAGAAACAGATGCCCGTGATTGGGCAGCATTCGGTCCACTGGACCACCAGGGATATTGGATGGGGGGTTTATTATAATGGATGCATACATTACTGATGCGCTCCAGTCCCAGCACTGATCCCTGTGGTACCTCACTGGTCACTCTTCCCTCTGTGGAGTGACAGCCATTTACCACCACCCTCTATGTCCTGCCACCCAGCCAGTTACCTACCCACTACACTACTGTCCTGCCCACACCCATATTCCCCAGTTTGTGTAATAGTCTTCTATGTGGCACAGTGTCAAAGGCCTTGATGAAGTCCAGATAGGCCATGCCATAGGCCAAAGTGATGGAGGGCATTGTCAAGGAGAGGCTTGGGGGGACCTGGATAAGTCAGGGTGCCTGAACAATAGACAGCATGGATTCATCCTGGGGAAATCGTGTCAGACAAACCTGGTGGAGTTCTATAACTGGGTGACAAGTGCCTTGGACCTGGGTAGACCAGTGGATGTCCTCTTTCTATACTTCAGCAAGGCATTTGACTCTGTTCCTCACGTGGGCCTGTTGGATAAGCTAGGAGAAATGGGGGTGGGAAACCAGATGATCAGATGGATAGGCAATTGGCTCCAGGACCGGACCCAGAGGGTCGTAGTTGGTGGGATAGTCTCATCCCCAAGGAGGGTCATTAGTGGGGTCCCACAGGGATCAGTCCTTGGGCCCCTTCTGTTCAATGCCCACGTATCTGACATAAGTACAGGAATCAGGAGTGAGATGAGTCTCTTTGCAGATGACTCGAAACTGGGGGCAGTGGTGGATGGGGAGGAGGGGAAGGTGGCCCTGCAGGGGGACCTGTAGGCTCTGGAAGATGGTCTAGAAAGTGGAGCTGAGGTTCAATGCAGGAAATGCAAGGTACTCCAACTGGGGGCCAGAAACCCAAGCCAAGTGTACACCCTGGGGAAATACTACAAGTCTCAATGGCTGAGAGGGACCTGGGGTGGTGGTGGATGTCAAGATGAACAACTCTGAGACTTGTAGAAGGGCAGCTGCAGGCCAACAGGATGCTGGGATGCATCACTAGGGGATCACCTCAGAAGGAGGAGTGATACTCCTCTGTATAACTGCTTGGTGAAGCCACACCGGGAGTACTGCGTGCAGTTTTGGAGGCCACACTTAAAGAGGGACATTAACCTCCTGGAGAGGGTCCACAGGAGGACAACCAAAATGATTTGGGGCTTGGGGGACAGGACCTATCAGGAGAGGCTCAAAGAGCTAAATATGTACACATTGGAAGAGAGAAGGGACCGGGGGGACATGATAGAGGTCTTCAGGTACATGAAGAGGGTAAATAGGGGAGGAACAGTCAGGGTGCTTCGAAGGAAGGAGGAAGGGGCCACTAGAGGGCATGGGTGGAAGCTGGAGGGGGAAGATTCAGGAGAGAAAGGAGGAGGTGCTACTTCACTGAGAGGGTGGTGGAGATATGGAATGCACTACCGAGGGGGCTGGTGGAGGCAGAGACAGTGGAGGGGTTCAAGAGGGGGTGGGACAGGTACAGGGGAAGGGTTCAGGAAGCAAAATCCAATGCAGCAAGAATATCCGGAACTGGGAAGGGAGAAGCCAGAGAAGGCGAGGGGTACAGCAAGGTCAGCACCCAGGGTGGGGGCTGACCAAATGAGCAGACATGAAAGGCTGTTAGGCCTATTCTGCTGGCATTTTAGTATGTTAGTATGTTAGTATGTCCACTGCACTCCCCTGATCTACCTCCCTAGTCACCCAGTCAAAAAATTCAATGAGGTTGGTCTGACATGACCTCCCCCTGGTGAAACCATGCTGCCTTGGGTCCTATAGTCCATTGACAACCAGATGTTCAACCAATCTCTCCTTCAGTAGTGCTTCCATGATCTTCCCCACTACCGAGGTGAGGCTGACTGGTCTGTAGTTCCCTGCTTCCTCTTTGTTCCCACTTTTGTATAAGGGGACTACATCTGCTGTCCTCCAGTCTTTGGGTACCACCCCTGTTTCCAGGGATCAGCTAAACAGGCTAGCCAGAGGTTCAGCCACCACCTCTCTTAGTTCTTTAAGGACCCTGGGGTGCACCCCATCTGGTCCCATTGCTTTATCTACTCTTATTACTTTCAGTTCCTTCAGGACTCTTTCTCGTGAAAAGGGACTTGTGTCCATTTCTGCACCATTCTCACCCCTTGTACTCCCTTCAGACCCATTACCCTCCTCTTCTTCAGTAAAGACTGAGCAGAAATACCTGCTCAGTATGTCAGTTTTACTGTTGCCATCCTCCACATGGCCCCCATCCTCCCCCTTCAGTCTCACTGTCCCTCCCTTTGTCTTTCTTTTTTCACTTATGTACCTGTAAAAGGTTTTGTATCCTCTACCCACTGATTTTGCAATGTCTTCTTCTGTCTGAGCTTTGGCTTCCCTTACTAACCTCCCTGCCTCCCTTTGCTTCTCCTGGTACTTCTCCCTATCCCCTTCTGCCTGTGTCTTTTTGTATTGCCTGAATGCAATCTTTTTGGCTTTCACTTTCTTTGTTACCTCTTTGGAAAACCATAATGGTCTCCTCTTCCTTTTCCTCTTGCTAACCTGCTTAATACATAATTATGTTGTTCTTGTAATCCCCATTTTAAATACTGCCACTGTTCCTCAACCCCTGATTCCTGTCCCATTCCCTTAATGCCTCTTTCAAGTATCTCCCATTTTCCCAAAGTCTGCCCCCTAAAATCCAGGATCTGAGTTTTGTGTGGTTTGGTTCTGCTCTTTCTGTGATTTCAAACCACAATGACTGGTGGTCACTGTTCCCCAGGTGCTCCCCCATTGTTACCCCCATCACACTGTCCCTGTTTGTGAGCACAAGGTCCAGTACTGCCTTCTGCCAAGTTGATTCCATGACCAGTTGCTTGAGGAAGGCACCCTGAAGGGAGTCCAAGATAAATCTGCTCCTAGTTGATGCTGCTGCTGGAATGCTCCAGTCCATGTCTGGAATACTTAAGTCTCCAACCAGTACTACCTCACCCTTGTCTGCCATCCTTTGGATGGCTAGCATCAGCTCCCTATCTGTTTCTTCCTCCTGGGCTGGTGGTCTATAGACCACACCTGTGCAGATGGCTGGCCCCATTTTCCTTTCCAGCTTAACCCACAGTATCTCTCCCCCATTTTGTTCCTCCTGGATCTCTGTGGCACTTGTGTCATTTTTCACATACAGTGCCACTCCTCCTCCCTTCCTGCCTGCTCTGTCTCTTCTGAATATGTTGTAGCCAGGTATGGCTATCTCCCAGTCATGGTTATCATTACACCAGGTTTCAGTGATGGCCACAATGTCCAGATCTGACTGCACCATGACAGCCTCCAGATCTTCCATCTCGTTGCTAAGGCTCCTGGCATTTGCACACATGGCTTTCCATGATTTGCCCTTCCTAGATTGTTTCACTGTTCTACTCCAGCCCCTTCCTTGGTTGTCCTTTATCCCTTGTTCTCCTTGCTGTCTGCCCTTCTGATGAATTTTGCCCCTTTTCTGTCTATCCACCTCTTGAGCACTAATCTCCATCTTTTGCACACTGCTTTTCAGAGATAGCCACTCCTCTGGTTCACTGGTTCCACTGCTAGCTGTGGGGGGTAAGCAAGTAGGTACCCTCCTTGCTGGTCTGCCACCCCTTTTGCTGGTTTAAATGCTTGTCAATGTAGCATTTAAACTTATCATTGAGTACTTGGATTCCCCACCAGGATGGATGCAGGCTGTCAGACTTGAACAAACCACCATCCCTCCAGGTGGGTCCCCAGTCACCAATGAAACCAAACCCTTCCTTACAGCACCAGTTCTTCAACCATGAGTTAAAGTTCCTGGTGCATGCATTCCTATGCTCTCCCTTGCCTCTCGCAGGTAGTACTTCTGAGAAAGTGACAGAAGTAACTACTTGCATGAGACCCCTCCCCAATTTCCTAAACTCTTCCTGAACTTCCTTTGGCTCTCCATTTGCCAGGTCATTAGTACCTAGGTGGATAATTACATCCAGCTCACCCTCTCGTCTTGCCTTCCCAGTGATCCCCAGGATCTTCCTTCCATCCCTCCATGCTGTGGCACCTGGTAGGCACCTCATCTCCCTGTCCTCCCCCTCCTGTGTTCCTAGCTGGATCCCTCTTATGATGGAGTCCCCCACCAGGATTTGCTTCCTCCTCCTCTGGGGTCCACTGCTTTCCCCGAAGAGGTCACCTCCTTGGCTAACCTCCACATCCTTTCCTTTCACTTCTCTGGGTACCTCTATTTGGTTGTCCCCATTTGCCAGTGTGGCATATGAGTTCTTGAGTGGAAAAGGATCTGGAATGTGCCTCTGCCTGACTGCTCTAACCCTCCCTGAGCCCACTGTCATCCAAGTGCTCCTCATTCTCGGCATCCTTTGAGGCAGTTGCATTGGACTGGGTGGTCTCTGGATAGGGGTGATGGTACTTCTGACCCAGTTTACTTCTGCTCTGAGTCTGGCTACCTCATCCTGCAGTCCAGAGAGATGCATGCAGATAGGGCAGCACCTCAGTGTCCAGAAAGTCTGCCTGAATATGGCTGCCCCACAGCCACTGCATTGCACCACTGCCCACATTATACTGCAATTATACTGCTATTCCACTACTTGTCTGCTACTGAAGCTCTCCTAGTTCCCTTTTTATTAATTTTCTGTCCTAAAAATCCTGCCACTGATCCTCAGATAATTTTCTTTAAAAAAAAAGAAATAAAAGAAACCAATAAATAAATAAATAAGTCAAAACACTTGTCGTGCTGAGGGTGGGCTTCTTCCCCCTTATGCCCCTCCTACTTCACACCCTTACTATACCCTGTGTTTAGCTCCTGTCAATCAGATTTAACAGGGCATATAATTAAGAGTTGGGGGAAGGGGAAGGGGCGAAAATTTGCATCAATTAAAGACAGCACAGAAATACACCACCACTACATTTTAAATTTTCAACAGCCCAAAAACAATTCTAAGTAAAGACAACAAAGAAAGTACAATGTCACTAAAAGCCCACAATCTAAGTTTAAAAGGAAAATAGCAATTACCAGTTACTCTAAAGCACTGAATTGAATATATTTCCTTCCTTCCCCTTCTGGCTTCTTCTGAGAAAACAAAACTCACTTGCTACCTCAACTCTGACTAAGCCCCGCCTCCAGTTATTATGTAGCTGAGGTCAGAGGCCAGACAATTAACACCCCTCACCCAACTACAGGGCAGTCAGACAAGCCAAGATAAAATTTTCAGCAATTAAAGACAGCACAGAAATACACCACCACTACATTTTAAATTTTCAACAGCCCAAAAACAATTCTAAGTAAAGACAACAAAGAAAGTACAGTGTCACTAAAAGCCTTCAATCTAAGTTTAAAAGAAAAATAGCAGTTACCAGTTACTCTAAAGCACTGAATTGAATATGTTTCCTTCCTTCCCCTTTTGGCTTCTTCTGAGAAGATAAAACTCACTTGCTACCTCAACTCTGACTAAGCCCCACCTCCAGTTATCACATAGCTGAGGTCAGAGGCCAGACAATTAACACCCCTCACCCAACTACAGGGCAGTCAGACAAGCCAAGATAAAATTTGCAGCAATTAAAGACAGCACAGAAATACACCACAACTACATTTTAAATTTTCAAAAGCCTAAAACCAATTCTAAGTAAAGACAATAAAGAAAGTACAGTGTCACTAAAAGCCCACAATCTAAGTTTAAAAGAAAAATAACAGTTACCAGTTACTCTAAAGCACTGAATTGAAATATGTGTCCTTCCTTCCCCTTCTGGCTTCTTCTGATAAAATAAAACTCACTTGCTACCTCAACTCTGACTAAGCCCCAACTCCAGTTATCACGTAGCTGAGGTCAGAGGACAGACAATTAACACCCTTCACCCAACTACAGGGCAGTCAGACAAGCCAAGATAAAATCTGCAGCAATTAAAGACAGCACAGAAATACACTACCACTACGTTTTAAATTTTCAACAGCCCAAAAACAATTCTAAGTAAAGATAACAAAGAAAGTATAGTGTCACTAAAAGTCCACAATCTAAGTTTAAAAGAAAAATAGCAATTACCAGTTACTCTAAAGCACTGAATTGAATATGTTTCCTTCCTTCCTTCTCCTTCTGGCTTCTTCTGAATGCTGCTGTCTTGTGTCCTGAAAATTCCCCTTTACTGACAAAGTGAAATGAGAGCATAACAAGAAATGCAAAGTCTCACAGAATTAATGGCACACTCAGTCATGTGCACAGTGGTCATACACAGTCAACAGAATTAATGTGCATCCCCAAAATGGTGCTGTCTTGTACCCAGACAATTCCCCAATGCTGGTGAAGTGAAATGATAGGGTAACAAAAAAATGCAAAGCCTCCCAGAATTAATGGTGCACTCCGTTATACGCGCAGTGGCCGAACACAGTCACCAGAAATAATTTGCATCCCCAAAATGGTGCTGTCTTGTACCCAGACAATTCCCCAGTGCTGATGAAGTGAAATGTGAGCGTAACAAGAAATGTGAAGTTTCCCAGAAATAATGGTGCATTCAGTCATGTGTGCAGTGGTCACACACAGTCACCAAAATTAATGTGCACCCCCAAAATGCTACTGTCTTGTGTCCAGAAAATTCCCCAGTGCTGGTGAAGTGAAATGATAGGGTAGCAAAACATGCAAAGTCTCCCGGAATTAATGGTGTACTTCAAATGCACAGACAGATTAAGATTAATGCAGAGTCAGATGTAAAGACACAACAACACTCAACCAGTGCTCACAAGTCACAAATCCAAATCTGGAAAATAATTCCTATTGGCAGTTGGGGGGGTAGGGCATGGCAGTAACAGTCCACTACAGTAAAGATACCACAAAGCAGTATAAAACACATTCATGCAGGTGTGGTGGATAGCAGGTTCACACTGCTGCAATTACTCTGGCACAATAGAAGTTGTCTGATTTAATGGTACACATCGCACACACACTTACATACACACACTACATGTATTGTGTAGCAAATTGAAAACCTTTAGCAATATAACCAAATGTTTTAAACAAACTGAAATTATACACTGCTGCACCACTACAATCAGCAAAAAGATCAATAATTACTGAAAATATTGCTGTGTGTACATTAACACAGTTGTACAAGAAAAATATAACCAAAACAGAAAGACTGCCTTTTTCTCCCAGTTAATCTACTACACCACAGATACACCCCTCCCCAAAGCACACTTCACAGTACACAGACTGACTGTTCTAAATTAACATTCAAAATCCACACACAAACAATAAACACAGGAGGGTTTCCTACAATTGATGCACTAAATTTTGAGAGAAAAAAAGGCTCAAAAAAGCTTTTTTAACAGCTTTTAGAGGATTTTAATTGCAGAGCTCTGAGAGAAAACTGTCTCCATCTTCCACTACACACGCACTATACAGAACTGAGGCTGTACAGAACTATCGAGAGCCCATGTGACCTGCAATCCCATGGAACACTGCAAATTCACCTATGAGCTCAATAAAAAGGCAAAGTGATGGGAAGTACATTGACTTTCAGTGAACTTTGCCTTAAAATTGCTGGAGAAGTTGTTTGGAGAAGGTGGAATAACGCAAAGTCAGTGTTTTCAATGGATTTTGCATTCCCCATTATAACATGAAGTACTCTGCTTCATGTTGAGGAGCACTTCATGGATTCTGCGTTAGTCAGTGAATCACTCCATGGATTGAATTTTGGCCACTTTGTCCAACTCTACTCCCAAAAGCACTGATTAATTTCCCATGCTCAAGACATGAATCTTGGTCCCACATATGGTAAGTGAACATCCATATAATTAAGCTATTGAACTAGCCCAGATAAATCATTCTGAATTATGTTCTTGATCCCCCAAGGAATACATTTTTGAACAATAAAAAGGTGCATAGATCATACAGTAGGATCCAAAACTTACTTCTGAAAAAAACGTCTCCATCACTGCTTGGTATGTTGGTGACACCATTTAATATCCTGAACATACAACAGTAGGAGTGGAGGTCAAGAAGCAAGGAAGTGAGTGTCCATCTGAACACTCTTGTATTAGTGATAGGACAGCTTGATGCACCTCCCCTTGAGTAGTCTTTCAATAATACTTAAATCGGCTTGGTAGTGGTGGTGGTGGTGCTGACAGCGTAAATGATGAGGTACTTTACAGTATGGTAAGCTCCCAGAGTATAGCAATTGGTGGCCAATAAGAAGATATCATAAGTAGCAGCAGAAGAAGAAACAGGGAAAAAATCCCCATTTCCTAACAATAGGATGATGGCTTCAACCAATGTTTGACCATGCTGCACTATGTTGATGACTGCTTGGCCTTGTCTTGATTCTGTGTGCTGAATGTGAATGTTTTCTGAATACATTAGTGAATCATGTGGAAGGTCCATGGTGGACCAGGGTATCAACCAGTGTTTATGCTGGAACCCACTCGGGGAGAGAGCAATCTTAGACCTGGTACTCTCAAATGGGGATGGAGAGAGGATCTCTGATCTTGAAGTGGGTAGACATCTGGGAACAAGCAACCACCAAACAGTGTGGTTCACTATAAACTTAGCTGTAGAGTCAAGCCACACAAAAGTGAAGGTACTGGACTTCAGGAGGGCTGATTTTGTCAAAATGGGAGAGTGCCTCAGAAAAGCACAAGCAAATGGGCAAGAAGGTGGGGTGGAGGAACAATGGGGAAACATCAAAACCACCATCACAGAGGCAACACGCCTTTGTGTGAAGCAGATAAACAAATCAAAACAAAAGAAAAAAGACACTATGGTTCTCAAAAGAAGTGGTGGGGAAGGTAAGGGGAGAAAAAGATAGCATTCAGGAAGTATAAGGAAACACAGAAGGAGCAGGACAGAGAACTGCACCAGTTAAAGCAGAAGGAAGAGGTTAAGGCAGTCAGAATAGCTAAGGCCCAAACCGAGGAAAAGATAGCCAACTCAGTTAAGAAGGGGGATAAAACTTTCTATAGGTACATTAGGGAGCAAAGAAAGACTAAGGCAGGGATACTGAGGCTGAATAAAAGGAAGGTGGCTGGGCAGAAAGTGACAGTGAAAAAGTAGGGATACTGAACGAATACTTCTGCTCAGTATTCACAATGGAAAAGCAGGGGGAAATACCTAATCTGGTCAATAGAAGCACTCTAGATAGGGGGGTTGATATTAGTCCTTTCACAGAAGAAAAGGTTCTGAAAGAACTCTTAAAACTGAAGGTGGATAAAGCAATGGGGCCTGATGGGATTCACCCCAGAATTCTAAAAGAACTAAGGGAAGAACTAGTAATGCCACTGAATACCCTTTTTAATAAATCATGGGAGGATGGTGTGGTACCTGAGGACTGGAGGAGGGTGGATGTGATTCCCCTTCACAAAAGTGAGAGCAAGACAGAGGCAGGAAACTACAGAGCTGTCTGTTTGACCTCAGTGGTAGGGAAAATGATGGAATCACTTCTGAAGGAAAGAATTGTTGAGTACCTAGAGGCCAGTGGGGCACAGGACCCAAGGCATCATGGATTCACAGCTGGAAGAACATGTCAGACAAACCTAATTGATTTCTTTGACTAGGTGACCAAAGCAGTAGACCAGGGAGGGGCTGTGGACATGGCCTGCATAGACTTTAGCAAGGCATTTGACACGGTCTCACACAAAGATTAATAAACAAATTAGCCAAACTAGGAGTGGGTCCCAGGGTGGTAGCCTGGGTAAAACACTGGCTGGACAACAGGACACAGCGTGTAATAGTAAATGGAGTTCACAGTGAAGAAAGGAGGGTTACTAGTGGGGTACCGCAGGTTTCAGTGCTGGGGCCGGTCCTTTTTAATGTCTTTATAAGTGACATTGCAGAGGGACTGGAAGGGGAAGTATGTCTCTTTGCAGATGACACAAGGATCTGCAACAGGGTTGATACACAACGTGGGGTAGAAAGGATGAAAAGGGACTTGGCAAGGTTGGATGAATTGTCAAATGTATGGCAGCTTAGACTGAATGCAAAAAAGTGCAAAGTAATGCACCTGGGAAACAAAAACCCAAGGGAAGAGTACACAATGGGGGGTGAGATACTGACAACAACAAAACTGGAAAGGGACCTGGGGGTAGTTGTATCAGATGATCTAAAGGTAGACCAGCAATGTGAGAAGGCAGTAAGGAGGGCTGGGGGGATACTGGGATACATAGGGAGAGGCATCACCAGTAGAAATCAGGAAGTTATTGGCCCTCTGTACAGTCAGTTGGTAAGACCACATCTGGAATACTATGTACAGTTCTGGAAACCCCATCTCCGCAAACACATAGACAGGGTGGAGACTGTCTAGAGGAGGGCAACCAAATAGATGCAGGGTCTGCATCAGAAGACATATGAAGAAAGACTAAAGGAACTGAAGATGTATCGCCTCGAGGAAAGGAGGGGGAAGAAGGACATGATAGATACTTTCAAATACCTCAAGGGAATCAACAAAGTCCAAGAGGGTAGCATCTTTCAGAAAAAGAGATGTGCAAAAACAAGGGGGCACAATTTGAAGATAGAGGGGGGATGGCTCAGAGGTAATGTGAGGAAGTATTTCTTCACAGAGCTGGTTGTGGATACATGGAACAGCCTTCCTGAGGAGGTTGTAGAGTTAAAAACAGAGGGGCAATTCAAGAATGCATGGGACAGACATAAGGCAATTCTAGTGGGGGGTAGGAGGAAGTAGGCTGTTGGTTAACTGGGATCTGCAGCTTATCCATTAGGTAGGGAAATGGGCAGACTAGGTGGGCCAAAAGGTCCTTATCTGCCATCAAATTCTATGTTTCTATGTTTTTATGTTTCTTCACTGAAGATCCTGTTCTGTAAATAACTCATCCTACTGCAAGAGAGGTGCATGGTGAGTAACTTGCAATGTGAAAGGTGTGTAATTTGTAAATGGAAGTTTAAGTTGGGCCAGCAAGTGGGAGGTGAGAAAGATAATAAACCTTAGAAGTTAAGGTAAAATATATTAAATATTGAATACCACACGGGGTGGTATGTTTCATGAGATTTTATACACACACAAGGTGTTGGATGCTACATAAACCCAGAGATCAAAGCTCAAGGGGTTTATTTAAGCAAGGGGGCACAATGTGAAGATAGAAGGGGGGCGGCTCAGAGGTAATTTAAGGAAGTATTTTTTTCACAGAGAGGGTTATGGATACATGGAATAGCCTTCCGGAGGAGGTTGTGGAGTCAAAAACAGTGGTGGAATTCAAGCATGCATGGGACAGTCATAAGGCAATTCTAGGGGGTTGGGGTAGGAAGAAGTAGGCTGCTGGTTAACTAGGATCTGCAGCTTATCCAATAGGTAGGGAAATGGGCAGACTGGGTGGGCCAAGCGGTCCTTATCTGCCGTCAAAATCTATGTTTCTATTCAATAACAAGGGTGTGTGTAAAATCTCGAGTTAGACACATCACCCCATGTTTTATTTTGTATGGTATCTGAGGATCGTTTATTCACCATAGCAATTATATAAAATAAAAAGACATTCCTGTGTGGTCAAGTCATATTTCAATGCATTCTGTGGTGGGAAGCAGCTGCTGAAGGGAAACCTTTCCTTTACTTTTTTTAAACATTTTTTAATGGGTACTCTTTATAGTAAAGTGACTATTTTTTATTTATTTATTTATTCTTTTAAATAAACTTACTGCCGAATGCGAGTGGCAGACTCCGGCATGAAGGAATGGTGGCTGGCACTGAGCAAAGGAAGAATTGCTGCTGGGGGAAGCTCAAAAGAAGGGAAACCCAGTGCATGTTTGTCGTTATAACCTGCAGATTGTAACAGCAAATTATAACCGGGTTTCTCATAGGGAAAAAATAAAACCCAGTTATTATTATAGGGATAAAAAATGCCTCATTTAATTTATGTTTTATTTATTTACATGATATTTAGGGTCCCAAGAACCTCAAGGACAATCTGATCAACTGTATGAAAAATAGCAGCTGACTGAGTTTTAGAAGAAACTGGTTGTTTGAATCCAGGACTGTTGGGCTGAGGAAGTCAGTTTCAATAAGCCTTTAACTTGGAGGTGGTTGTAAGTCATATGCTGTGTGAGCCAGCAGCAAATGGGTCCAGCAGTATATGATCAAATGGCAAATGAATTTGGCTGAAGTGGGAGTTGGGCCACACTAAACAGAAATGAAACAAAAGATAAGGATGAGGGTGAAAGTCCACAGTTCTGCAAGGCCCTCTGCTCAGGTAATGTAGGGGTGCAGCAATCTGTAAGGATCAAGGTCCCTGGCCAGGAGGAAACGTGTGAGAAGTCATTTAGGTAAGTCCACTTCGTAGCTTGCTAAAACAGCAGGGTAAAATAGCGTTTTCACTGAAGGTAGCCTAATGCATATCTGTGATGAGGCTTTTTGCTCTTTAAGTAGGAAGTTTAATAAGTAGTTTTGCTGTATCTGCACAGATCCAAAGCTAAGGTAAGGCTTTGTTGTTGTCTGTTTGAACCATGAAAACTTAGTTGTTTACTACTGCAGGTATAGTAGTCAAATCCCTGTCTGTGGAATAGCTGAGTAGAAGGACTCAAAAAGTAAATAACAGTAGCATGGCTCTAAAGATCACTTATAAACATGCAAGTGTGACACCACTATGGGAATAGGTGGAGGATAGAGGCTGTGGGGAACTTGTAACCTAGAGATTAATCAGGGTACATAGACATACTTCAACTGTAGGAGGGTCCCATGACGGTAGCTATGCCTCAGGCAGTAAGTGCAGACATCTGCTTCTTTAAAAACAAGCCCAATAACGAATCTGAGAAACTATAGGGTCCATTACAGCAAAGGGACTAAATATCCAATACGAACAAATTAACCATATTTGGGAAGAACGGAAGGACAAGAGGGGAAGGGAAACAGGTGGTGCAAGGTGTGGCCACCTCAAACAAGTACCAACCTTTGTTAGAGGAGGCCCCATGAAATCAAGTCTGAATATGTTTGAAGCTAGTACATGGGGTGGGGGGGATCATTCACTAGGGATGAGCCAGTGAAGAATAGGAGCCTCAAAAGGGGGAAAAGAAAGTCCATGGAACAGGGAGACTCCATCATAGTGATGCAGTTGAGATAGTAAGCTCCACAGCAGACACTGAGAGTGAGGACCACTGCTTCCCTGGAGAACAGTGGACAGCCTCAGGAAGAAATTGTTGGAGCTCACTGGGGAGGAAAGGGGAGGGTGGCCCTGATAATGTATGCTGTCACAGATGTTCTGATCAGGATGGCACTGCACCATGTGCATACATGAATGGGCTGGTATTGTGCACCTTTACTGTGCACGAACACTGTCTGCACACAGAAACATTTGGGCATATTCATTTGTATGTCAGAATCTGTACTGATGGGTCTCTAGCAACCCCACCATCACCACCACCACCAGGTGCAGAGCTATGGTTCTCAGTACAGCAATGTGTTGTGTTGATACAAAAAAGAGCACTTTGCACACTGTTTCCATGTATACAAATTGTTACTTAGTACTAAGCACAGCATTATAGAATCTCGGCAACCGCAATTTGAGTGATAGCAATTCGACAAATGTGAGAAGGGTGATGATGAATATGGGCATCCTACAGTAAGGGCAACAATTGCATTTCAACTTTTCTGTGGGAAGGGGTTGCCCCTCACACCCCCCATTGCAGGGGGCTTTGCTCCCCGCACCATTCTTACTTATATAACTAACTCTGAGGTAGTAGCACCCGGGGAGGGGGGAAAGCAATTGTCTCCCTTACTGTAGGGTACCCATATTCACTGATGTCCTTTTCACATTTGCCATATTGCCATCACTCAAATTGCGGTTGCTGAAATTCCATCACTCAATTGATGTGATACCCTAAAGAAGCTACACAACAAAATGTTTGTTGAGTACTGAATACTTCTGTTTTAATATCAAGACAACTCGCAACATAATCTCTGGCTCAAGGCAGAAAAAAAATACATCAACCTTTGAAATCTTCACACAAAACTCCATATGAATGTAATAACATGGCAGTGAATAAACATTACTGTTCTAGCCTCCTGTGCCCTCTCAAAAACCTAGCCTATCCATTGTGAGACCATGTTACAACCACCTAAAACATCCTGATAGAATGTAGATAACTGGCTCAACTTACTTTTTAAATGTGTGCACTACAGTACATCTTCATACCTTTTGGAATACTCAGCACATTTATAAACAACTGCAACCTTTGCTCTTCTGGGTCCTTAGTATATGCCACCAATAAATCAAAACTGAACATGACAGGCAAGAATTTGCCTACAGTGCTGTTTTTGTCTGGAACAATATAAATGTAACCATCAAACTCTCAGACAGTTAACCAATTCAACCAAAAGTTAAAGTGGGATTCATGTAATAATTCTGTTATGTACTTCCTTTACGAATTCCTTTTTAACTCCCATTATTAACCCCTGCTAACATTTTTCTATTTCTATATCCACTGGTGGTATCACATTACAATTATGTTCACCGTGTTAGGGCTTATGTTATGTGCCCTTGAGTTAGTTGTGATGTCTCTGCCCAGTGTCTCACAGGTTGAGGGAGAAGTTTCTGTGCATGCTAATTTATCAAAGTCACATGTAAAGGGTGTTCAATTACAGATGTGAGCATCGATGAAAAGTTTGCGGCAGCCATAGTTAATAAAGCTCTGCATTCAATATTTCAGATTTGAAACAAAGTTAAAAAGAATACTCAAAACAGGGGAGCATAGGAGTTTTAGCACACTGGAGAGAAAGAGTGACCTTAAATGGAATAAAAAGACACAGGAACACCATTTTCACTGTTTCTGGTGATTAAAAACTTTGGCTTACAGCATAATCTTTCTGTACATCTATTTTGGTAAGCTCATTAACCTAATAGGATTTTAAAGCCTAATCTCTAAATCAAACCTGTGTGCTTACTACTTTTTTATATTTAGTCATTTATTTCACTATTGACTGATGAAAAGGTTTTCTGTGCTAGTAAGCATTCTTTCAGTGTTTTAAACAGGTCATGTACTGTATCACTCTTGCAGTCCCGTGATCATATATTGCACTGTGTCATGTTCTACAAGAATTGACAACCCAGTCAACCCAGTATCTGTCTTGTCTGTGATATGTATCTGACTATTAAGATGGAGTTATCTTAATGTGATACTGCTGTTGTTACTGATCTCATACACCCATTGTAAATGATATTCAACATTGAAGTACAAGGAAAATAGATTTTGCCAATAGAACCAATGGGAACTAGCAGTTTCACTCTGCAGAAACTGCACCATTTTTTCAAGAACCATTCTGATACTGACATCCATGTTATAGTGTCTTTACAAAGTGAATGAGGCTCTATAAAAAGCTTCCCTTTCTTCCCATATCATAGTTCTGAGTTTCCATCTACATACTCCTCTCAACTCATAAGACAAAAACAAATAGTCCAAGCAGAGTCTTTTCCCTGTCCACCTAGTCAGTCATGGAGTGGGGTGGCATGTATTGTAGTTTTAGCCCACCTACCTCTCAACCCTAAAGTCCTGTTCCAAATCCCTTTTGCACCTCTTTCCAATTACTATAATGCTAATGACTAGTGTACCTGGTCCTGTCAAAAACTCTTCTGACTCCTTTGTAGGACTATCTCCTGATGCTTCCTTACCCTGCTACCAACACAGCATCATGATTTTCTGACTCTGACCCTGCTCATATTTTATTGTAGCTGTCTTGACTTGCTGCTTCTCTGGGTCCTTGGTTACTCTCAGTTAAATATGCTATGAGTTTAGCCAGCCAGGTGACATAGGGGGCTGAGACACTGAATACCTTACCTCCTGCCATGCCACTGACCTGAGCTCATGAATGAACATAGGTTGCTGGGGCTTTGCACAGGGGAGAGGATTAAGCATTCAGTATACTGGTATCCTTTCCTGGGGTAGGGAGGCCTGCCAACTCTGCCCTTGGCTGCCACCAAGAAGGGATCTGCTTGAGCATTGGAGGGAAAGGCTGCGATTCTGGGATGTGTGCTTGGCTCCACATTCACAAGCTCAATGTGTGGGCACAGCAAATTAACTTTTTTTTATGTTATTTTTATTCCCGGAATATCAGATGCCACCCTTGGGAGGTTTGCCTGGTACTTATCCCCCGAGGTCATCAGCTGTGCCCCAGTGTACTTTGGGTTTTCAGCCATTCTGGGCAAGCTATGGTCCTGGCATACCGGGATCCTGCTTCATGTGGCCACTAAGGTCCCATGTATTTTGTCCCCCTCTGTCCCGCAACTCCCACCCTGCTAGAGTGCTGGCATGAGGATGGAAGTCCAGGTGGACGACGAGCAGAAGCACATTGATGTCAAGTGCCTAACAGTACCCTTCCCTCCCGGTGATCACTTTGGAGCTGATGCTTCTCTGCCTGTGCTTCCACTGGTGGTGAGGAAAATGGGGCATGCCTGTGCTGCCCCGATAAGCCCACTTACCCAGAGGGGTAAGCATCCCTCTAGATACTCTGATCACCTCCCCCAGGCCAGCCCCCAGCAACCTGAGGCCATTCCCAAATCCAAGTCATGAATGTCAAAAGCAGTAACACTATGGCTGAACTGCCGGCAGCAGATGAACTTAAGGGAGAAAACAGAAAAAAGTTGACAAGAGCTGTATAAAGTGCTGCCAACTCCCCCCCCCTTCCCAAATCCAGCACCACTGCCTTGGCTGCCAGATCCAACACAGTATATATGTGTCCAGGAGGGGAAGGATGGCCTTACCCTTCCTGGCATCACCATGGGGTCAATCTGCACTGTGCAGACAAAGGAGGGGATGGGACTGAGACCTGCTAATTTTGGACAAAGGGGAAAAAGCATTATGGAGAAATAACTTGACATGAGTAACCACAGTATGGCATATCACCTGCTACAAGTTACTGTGCTTGCCCTCTGTACTGTTGAAGCCTTTGGAGTCAACAGCTACAGAATGTGGACCAGCTGAGAGAACTGGGTTTATTTTCTATAGTGAAAAGATGACTTAGGTATGGCATGCTGACACTGATTAAGTCCACTGATGACCCCAAGCTGAATAGGAAATTAGGACCTCTTGAAGTTAAGGTTAAAGGGGAACAGTCAGCACTAAGCGACCCATACCCTAGTGTGGAGCTAGTCCTAACTTGTACTTTACAGTATGTGAAAAAAATGTTTTACTTACTTTTTACTGCAGTATAGTACTGTATATTGCATCAGACTGATTCTGTTTCCTTTCAGCATGACATTTGCTGTAACCAGGAAAATCCAGTATCATCTGCAGGTGATGACAGAGCAGGGCTGTAGCAATAGGAGACTCAATAGCCTGCAGTCCATGTTAGAATTTTTATCAGCTTTGACTTTTTTTGTTTTGTTTTGCTGGTCCTCCTGTCTTCCTGGGGCCAAGTACAGTCACAGTGGACTGTAGTTAGCTCTGGAAGAACAACAGTAGTGGAAAGCAACTGATCTGACTTATACAATCTCTAACATGCACTGCAGGACATTGAATTCCAATGCAAATCCAAATTCCTACTACTGCAGCCCTGCTCTGTCAGTTGCAGGGGATTCTGGGATTTCTGGTTACAGCAAATGTCTGCTTGGAAGCTAGTAGAATCAGTCTGCTATTCTACACTCTGCTATTCTACAGTAAACAGTAAGTAAAAATAACAAACATCTGAAGATAAAGTGCAAATTGGGCCAGTCCCACAATTGGGTGTGTAACTCTTAGTTCTCACTCCTCACTGTAAACTTTAGGAGGACCTGAATAAGTTCAATAATTGTTCAGAATCATGGAGTCTCAGATTCACTGTAGCCAAATGTAAGTTGCTATACATGGGGAGGAAAAACAGGGATAGGACATACATACCCTTATAGAAACTGATTCCACCAAGGCACTTCAACAACAGAGTTGTCAAAATCCACTACAGTGACTGGCAAAATTGTGACTGTTGAAATTTCGACGATCACAAAGTTACTGTTTTTTTTGCGGTTGGCTGTTCCCCCTGCATGGTATACTGATGCTTCCTCTACATATCCATGATGGGTGTTTGAAAAATATTTGTCAAATGCCTCAACTGTGAAACTGGCAGGTCAAATGCATTTTGCAGTCAGCTGCCGGTTTTCACTGGCGGTGAGTGTTTTTTGAGGCTTGGCGAACCCCCACCCCCACTTAGGATTATCAACTCAAGTCAGAGCTGATTAGGGGTGCATGGCCCCTGACAGACAGTCCCAGGTTCCAACGGGTTCCCTACAGTGATGTGGTGCTGTAGTCACTGTAGGAGACCTCGCTGTTGAAAAGTCGCTGTCTGGGGGGGGATTACCTTCCTCGACAACTTTACCATGACCAACGCTACAGTGACAACAGCACCAGGTCACTGTAGTGTCAGTCCAGGACCCTGGTCACTGTTTTCCCCCGCATGTGGGGTTTGGGGGGAGAAGCCCCGTGAAGAAAACAAAGTTAAATGCCACTCCCTTTATGCTAACTACAAATGTGGTCAGCATAAAGGAGTCACTGTAACATCAGTCAACAACAAAACTGTTGACCGACTGTGATAGATCCACCCTGCACCATCCAATTTTTTGATAATGTATGCTAAGATAGAGTTGATTTGGTAGGGTGCGAAACATTGGTGAAACCTGCACCGGTGCACAGCTGGACCATTACAGTGACAATCTCAAAACTGTTGCTGCAATGGTCTTCACTGTAAAAAATGTGTTCCATCAACAGTATAACACTGAAAACAGGCAAACGCTTTGCAAGAATTTTGATGTTACAATATTCAAGCATATAGGCAGGCATATGCAAGCTACATAAAAGTTTTTTATGTAGCTGTATGTAAGTTTTAATGTAAGAATTATACACAAGGAATGTGTAAGGACTGTGACCTTTTGATCAATAATTAAAAA
This sequence comes from Neoceratodus forsteri, assembly GCA_016271365.2. Lineage (NCBI taxonomy): Eukaryota > Metazoa > Chordata > Ceratodontiformes > Ceratodontidae > Neoceratodus > Neoceratodus forsteri. The sequence goes on from CM057458.1 coordinate 853,002,431, forward strand.
AAAGAATCCCTTGCTTCATGTATGAAAATTCCTTGCCAACATCAAGATAAATGAAAAATTGTGTGCGGGGTTACTGTACTATAGTATTGGTTTTACATTCTGATGTGGGGCTAGAAACTTAAACCTTCCAGCTCTAGAAGCAGACATGCAACCTACTGAACCATTGAAACCGTAATGTTCAAGTGTTGTCCAACAAGGTATTTAAACAGATATGCAAGCAATCATCTTGATAAATTCTTACATATTTTTTTTTTGTTTTTAAAAGAAAATGTCTTCATTTTCCTCCCAATACTTTTGATTTTGAATGCACAAGACAACTCTTACAACTGTTAGAGTGGTGTCCACATCAGTATAATAGTGGCATGGTAGCCCCACCATAGTTAGGGTTGACTAGGCTGGTTAATGTTAAACCCCTACCTTTGCACTTTAATTTCTTCACCACCACTAAACAGATTTGCATTAAATTTTGCATAGTGGTCTTGGGGCCATGTTCTCTTGGCTTGCCAAGTTTTGTTCCAGTCAGATGTGCAGATTCCAAGATACATGCTGGCAGTATAGTCTAGAGGTTAGAGTAATGAGCTATGAACAAGCTTGGTACATCCAGCAGACCAGACCTTGGTTTGATTCTCACAGCCTCCACTTGCATACTATGTGACTCTGAGCAAGTCACTTAACCACCCAGTGCTCCCAGGTCAACCCTGAAAACAGGCACCTGTGCCTAGTGGGCCTTACCCAGTTACTAAAAGACATACAGATAATGAAAAGGTAATAAAAAAATGGGGAGGGGGATGCTGTTTTTTCATTGATTAGCACCAAAATGGTTTAGAATTTTGCTCTGATATTTTCAGGGTAGTTTGGGCTTGGCCCACAGTGGTGCCTTTCACTGACTTGATGAAAAAATATTAATCTGTTCCACAGTCATAATGATTTCAAATTGTGGTGTTCAGCATGCTCAGTACAATCTTTTGAATAGCTGTTTCATACAAAAAAGAATTTGGCCCACATGAAAACAGATTCTGTTTCATATGGGTGGTAATCTTTTTTCATGAGAACAAAGTTATATTTTCATATTGCCACCAACATGTTTCTGTTCTTAAAAAAAAATTGAAAAGCCATAAAAATGATATCCTGCTGAGACATCAATACATGTGTACTGCTAATCAGGAGCTCGTTATGTGCATTCTGCAGTTAGTTTTGGGAAAATCATACAGAAATGTGTTTTTAGCACATTTTAAAATCTTTTTTCATGACCTGATTTTCTTTTTTCATTTGGCCATACAAAAAAAGGACAATACAGAAAAAAAAGATTCCTTACATATGAAAAAAGAGTTTGGTCTTAGTGTTTCTTTTCACATTTCAACTTTAATAAGCCATATCTTCAACAATGAATATAGTTATGGGACACGTTATCTATCAAAATAAAGGTCTTAGTGAGCACTACAACACTAATACATAATAACCCACAAAAAACTTAGGGGCTGCATAAAAAAACATAACAAAAAAAAAATAACATTCCCTTAGGATAACATTGCAACTTTAACAAGATGTAACTCTGTCAGTCTTTGAAGTTTAAGGACAATGTATATATCAATAGAAAGGTCTTAATGACTAGTACAATACGTAATCCCTAAGAAATAAGAACTGAAAATGGTCTTCCCTATATAAAAAATAATACAAGGAAGCACATAAAGTTCTTTTCTGGAGGAACAGAAGCACAGGGCCCTCTGAGTCCTGTGCTCCCATACTCACATACACATGTGGATAAATGGAGGCATGGAAGCACTGGGCCCAGAGAGCCCTGCTCTTCCATAATCACATGTATGTGTTCTCACACATCCTGAAGGGACCTGAAAGAACGATGTTAAGATTCCACTACATCAAAAAGTAAAGACATTTATTGCAAACATCTTTGTTAATGCACCAGTTAGGGTTAAACTGACAAAAGTAGGGAAATGAGGTGTTAGGATTTCCATCCCTGTCAACCCACCCCCACTCTGCAAGCAGCAAAAGAAATAAAAAACATGATGGATTTGGCTGTCCTGAGTCTTGGTAAATCAGGCATAGGGTCTTCCTTGAGGTTATCAACCCTAACATTCACCCCATTCTCATATAGTCAGCAAATCTGAGCTTATTTGCTGATGAAATGGGTGAAGCATTAGGGTTGCTATCCCAAAGGAAGACCCCAGACCTGATTTGCCAAGATTCTGGATGTCCAAAACCATCATTCTTTTTTCCTTTTACTGCTTGCATGGGTGGGGGTGGGATGTTTGGGTTAGAAATCCTAAGTCCACATTTCCCTACTTTTGTTGGTTTAACCCTCACTGGTGCATTAACAAAGCTTTTTGCAATTAATTAATATACACCTGAGATTGTAATACTGTATTGTATTTGTGGCATTGCAGTCATTACCATAACTAATTATGATGTAGCTATAAAGGAGTAGAAATTCAAGTGGGGAGTAAGAAAAAGGGTAGATAAACTATGAAGGATTAAGAACCTGGGATCAATTTTGTATCAGCTGTTAGATCGGCACATGATGTGAAAATCAACAGCTGCAATAAACTCTAGGTGCATCATGGACCCTGTGCCCTATTTCAGAAAAATGGAGATCCCTGTGCCAAAATCCTGAGAGTTGCAGCAGCTGCAGGGTTGTGCCAAACATTTGGTGTCCCTGACGGGTTTGATGGAGGGCCCTGTCAATTCCCTCAGCCTGGCACAACCCTAATGGAGCCACTAAGGTGGAGGGGTATATACCTTCAAGCTGAGGACCAAGGGTAGGATTTTGTCTTGCTGGCAGGAATAACCAGGAATTTCTGACTCAGAGATAAATGTGAGCACTCACCAATCATATCACAGGCATCAACTAATAGTCTGTAAGAGACTTTCCAAAGGAGACACCAGACCAAGGTAGGAGCAAACACATTAGTGATCAGAGTGCACTGGAACAACCAGCAACAGGGAAGGTAGCTACAGGTTGGTAGGGTAAGGGTTAGGTAAGTATAGGTAGGCAGGATGAAAAGGGGAAAATAAGAGGCACCCTATTTATGGTAGAATAATAAGTTTAAAACAAGTTAAATGGTAGGGTAAGACATAAAGTTCAGGCAAGTGGGTAAGGGCAGTAGACACCCAAGGCAAATTAGGTACAGGTAGGTGTGTTAGAAGAGAGAACTAGCCCTGGCAAAAAGAAATACAGCTGAGGGGGTATAGGCAAAGTGGGCAAACATTAAGGATGCAATACTTGAAGCAACATACCATTGTGTTATAGAGAAAAGGAAGTGCAAAAAAAGAAGGAAACCACATTGGTTCTCAAAAATGGTAGCAGAAAAGGTCAGAGCCAAAAGGCTGGCCTTCAGGAAATATAAGGGAACACAGCGGGATGAAGATAGGGAGGCATGCCAAACTTCCCTAAGGGAAGCAGGGAAGGCAGTAAGGCAGGCAAAGGCCCAAACTGAGGAAACACTAGAACGAACAGTAAAAGAAGGTGACAAGACTTTCTATAGATACATTAGTGAAAGGAGAAAGTCCAGATGCAGTATTGCTAAGATCAAAGGAGATAAGGGGGCATGTGGGGAGGAGGACCAAGTAAAAGCATCTATCCTAAATAGATACTTCTGCTCAGTATTTACAGAAGAGAAGGTAGGGCAGGGCCCACAGCTCAGCACCATGGACACGGGGGGGAGGTGAGCACTAGTCCATTCACAAAAGAAAGGGTCCTACAAAGCTCGATAAGCTCAGGGTGGACAAGGCAATGGGACCTGATGGCATACATCCCAGGGTACTAAAGGAGCTATGGGTGGAACTAGCAGAGCCATTATCAGAACTGTTTAGTGAGCCTCTGAGCACGGGAGAAGTACCAGCAGACTGGATAAGGGCTCATGTGATCCTGCACTTCAAGAATGGTAGCAGGGAGGAGGCAGGGAACTACAGACCAGTCAGTCTTACCTCAGTAGTGGACAAGATTATGGAGGCACTCCTTAAGGAAAGGATAGTGCAACACCTAGAATCCATAGAAGGACAGGATCCAAGACAGCATGGGTTTACAAAAGGAAGGTCTTGTCAAACTAATCTCATAGATTCCTTTGACTGGGTAACCAGAGTGGTTGACCAAGGGGGAGCAGTTGATGTCGCCAACCTTGACTTCAGCAAAGCTTTCGATACTGTTCCACATAGAAGATTGATTAATAAGTTGAGTAGGCTCAGTGTGGGTCAGAAGTTGGTCAACTGGGTGGCAAACTGGTTGATGGGCAGAACACAGACAATGGTGGTAAATGGTATACAGTCAGAAGAGATGCAAGTCACAAGTGAGGTACCTCAGGGATCAGTGCTGGGGCCAGTCCTCTTCAATATCTTCATCAGTGACATTGCAGATGAGCTGGAGGGTAAAGTTTGTCTGTTTGCAGATGACACCAAAATCTGCAAATGAGTAGATGATCCAGGTGGGGTGGGCAGAATAAGAAGAGATCTGCATAAACAAGCAAAATGGTTCAAAGAGTGGCAACTGGGGTTTAATGCAAAGAAGTGCAAGATCATGCAGATAGGGAAGAGAAACCCTGAAGCCACCTATAGGCTGGGAGGGGAGTTGCTGGCAGTCACAAGGGAAGAAAGAGACTTGGGCATCATCATCACCGATGACCTGAAATCAACCAAGCAGACCACTAAAGCAGTAGGTAAGGCTAGGGGGATGTTAGGGTGTATTAGTAATAATAATAATAATAATAATACATTTATTTATAAAGCGTCTTTCAACTTACCAAGGCACTGAACACATTAAAACAATAGCATCAAATATAAATCCAATAACACATATAAATAAAATCATAGCATAATAACATCAAATATTAAAATCAGTTAATAAAATATGAAGTAAAATCTCAACACAGTAACAATTACACTATGATCCAAAAAGGCCATTCGCCAGAGATAAGTTTTCAAGTTATTCTTGAATTCCTCCATGGAGGTGCACTCCCATAACTGGTGTGGTAGAGAATTCCAAAGAGTGGGTGCAGCATAAGAAAATGCTTTGCTGCCAGAAGATTTTAAACTCACTCTAGGAATCTCTAGCAACCCCTCATCGGCCAGGCAGAGCGATCAGCCATGGTAGTAAGGCACCAGGAGTTCTTTCAGATAGGCTGGACCCTGATCATGAAGAGCTTTAAAGACAGTAAAATGACTTTAAAGGTGATCTGCCACTGTGTAGGAAGCCAGTGCAGTTCGCGCAGCACCGGGGTGATATGACAGGACCTACTTGTCCCAGTCAATACCCAGGCTGCTGCATTCTGCACCAGCTGTAGGTGACAGAGTTCAACCCCAGAAAGCCCAAAGTATAGGGCGTTGCAGTAGTCCAAACGCGAGGACACAAAGATGTGGACTAACGCTGGCAAAGAGTCAGATGGAACAAGGTGCCTAACCATGGCAATATTCCTAAGATGGTAAAAGGAAGTCCTGACAATGGCCGACACTTGAGATTGTAAGGTCAGCCTGTCATCTAAGACAATCCCAAGGCTACGCACCTATTCAGAGGTCGGGAGTGACACACCACCAAGAAAAATTCCAGAGGGTGTGCCATCACACGACCTCTCTATCTGACAACCCGGGTCCACAACCAGGACCTCTGTCTTCTCTGAGTTCAACTTTAACCAACTAGAATCCATCCAATCCTGGATTTCTTCCAGACAGTTGTTAAACACCGCGAGAGCTCCATCCTGGTCGGGTGCAAAAGATAGGTATAGCTGGGTATCATCTGCATAGCTGTGAAACCTCAGCCCATACCATCTTATAAAGTCTCCGAGTCGCACCATGTACATCGCAAATAACATGGGTGATAGCACGGAACGCTGAGGCACCCCACACAACAAAGGAGTTGGGCCACAGGAAAAGATTCCCGACACAACTATTTGTGATCTTCCAGTGAGGAATGAGGTGAACCATTAAAGAATATTTACCGACATTCCACAAATTTGCCTCAGGCGTGCTATTAACACCAGGTGATCCACAGTGTCAAAAAGCTTACGAGAGATCAAGAAGAACCAAAATGAAACATCTCTTCTGATCTCTCACCCTCAGAAGATCATTAAACACCCAAACCAGCACAATATCAGTGCTAAGTCTTTTACGAAAACTGGGTTGGAAGGATTCATAGATGTTATGGATGGTTAAATGGTCCCCCAATTGGGCTGCCACTACCTTCTCAGTAACCTTCCCAATAAAGGGAAGGTTAGAGGTAGGTCTGTAGTTTGAGAAACAGTCTAAGTCCAAAGTAGCTTTCTTCAAGAGAGGTGTCACTACCACTTCTTTCAGGGAGCTAGAAAACTCACCTGACTCCACGGAGCACCAGACTATTTGCACCAGGACTGGACCAATGATATCAATATCAGTACAACCCAAAATCTGGGGAGTCAGTCCAGGATCCAAACTACAGCTTGTGGGACACACACACTATGGATGATCCTCATAACATCCACGAAATCAGGTCGACCAAATGAACTCAAAAAGAATTGGGGTACTGTGAACTCACACTGTTCTACGGCATCACCCTTAGAGATTGCAGGACACAAGTCCACCCTGATGTCGGCCACTTTAGTTGCAAAGTAATGAGCGAGCTCCTTGCATTCTAATTGTGAAAAGGCTTTTCTAACTTGCAGATAGGCTGGGTTGCACAGTCTGTCTACAGTTCGAAACAGCTGAGCCAGTCGATTCCGAGCAACTGCAATCTCCCTTGACAGGAATTCTGCCTTCTTATGGGTGATTGCAGATTGATAGATAGAATAATGTTCCATCAATCTAAGGTGGTTGACTTCAAGGGCAGACTTGCGCCAACATCGCTCTAATCTTTGCCCCTGTCTCCACATCTCCCTCAATGTCCCATCGAACCAAGGGAACCTGGGGTGAAGGGATAAGGGGCACTCACGAACAGCTGCAATAAGATCAAGGGCCATTATAGGCCGACACCAGCATCTCTGGATAACTGCTCGCCAACACGGGGGATGATAGGTCAAGGACCACCGCAAGGTCTTGGGACGTAATATTCTGTAATGGGCGGTACCTGACCATCTCCCCAGGCAAAGGTCTTCTCAGCGGGGTGCAAAAATTGAACCTCACGGTGTAGTGGTCTGACCAGGCGACTGGTTCCACCCCCATGTCGGATGCATCAATTCCTAAGAGGAAGACTCAGTTCAGACAGTGCCTAGATTTATGAGTAGCAGTGGAAATGTGTGTGGCCCAAAGAAGACATTAATTGGAGGAAGTGATTACCAAATTGCGAGAGTTCATCGTCGACCCAGGTGCTGAAGTCACCCAGAACCATAAGTCTGGGCCACTCAAATGATGTTTTGACGATGAAGTCTGCTACTTCCTTTAAGAAGCGTTTCCCATCTCCTGGTGGATGATAAATGAGAACAATTCGAACACCTACACCCGCTACAACTGTGCATTCAAAGGACTCACTCTCAACCACTACCACATTCGTGAAGCCTAATTCATTCTTGAAACAGACTGCAACTCCCCTCCCCTGCAGACCAATCGTGGGCAGTGTATCACCGAGTACCCTGCTGGAGTGATGGCCTCCAATGTGGGGCCTGAATTTTCATCCAGCCAGGTCTCAGTGATGCAAGCCAAGTCAGCCAAGCCAACAAGATTGGCAACAAAAATCATAGCCCCCAGAAATCAACAAGCAGTCTAATTATTCCCCGGCTCAAATCCAACACAAAGACAGAGTGCCTCGTACCAGGGGAAAAAACAGCATCCTGCAGAAATCCTCGAGACCACAAGCCCTCAATCCGCTCTGCGTCCACCTCCGTGTCAGCTTCAGCAATGGACCACCAGCCACAGGGGTGCCCTCTCCTCTTTCTTTGTCCCAGCAAAATCCCAGTGGGACCCAAAAGAATTTCAGCCCAAATGGTTGGACCAACAGGGCAACGAACTCCACACTCTGCTGTAGGGGTCTCACAAGCCAGAAGAGGGAGGTAATAATCTCTTTTTACAAGACACTGGTTAGGCCCCATCTGGAGTACTGCATGCAGTACTGGAGGCCACACCTTCACAAGGACATTAACTAAATTGAGGCAGTCCAAAGAAGGGCAACCAACATGGTGCAGGGACTGCATCACAAAACATATGACTACAGATTATTGGAGCTCAATGTGTATACCCTAGAGCAAAGGAGGGAGATAGGTGATATGATCAAAATATTCAAACACCTTAAGGGCATTAACAAGGTGAAAGAGTCTAACATGTTTCAATATAAGGAAAATAGCAGGACAAGAGGACACAGCATGAGATTAGAGGGAGGCCATTTAAGGGGTAATGTGAGGAAGTTCTTTTTCACAGAAAGGGTGGTGGATGCATGGAATGGCCTACCTCAGGAAGTGGTGGATATGAATACAGTGCAGGGCTTCAAACAGGCATGGGATAGGCACAAGGGAGCAATACAGATGAGTATGAATAGATAGGCCATTGACAGAGCAAAGGCCGATGGCACATTTATAAGGTAGAAAAAGAAATGGGCAGACTGGATGGGCCTTGTGGTCCTTGTCTGCCATCAACTTCCGTGTTTCTATGTTTCTATACAAGAGATGCATTGTCTAAGATAGGATAAGAAATTAGTTTCAGGCAGGCAAAAAGAGAGATAGGAATACAAAGGGAGTGGAAAGGAGGCAGTAAGGCACAGGGAAGTTTAAATAGGCAGATAGTAAAGAAGGAAAGATCATATGAGTGATGCAGTGCATTGGCTGTACGGCACACCATCCTTTAGGACACATTCTGGAGACTTAGTGGCTGGCTGATTTGTAAGAGACTCTGGTTTGAGGGCAGATGTTTCTGGACTATTGGCCCTCTGGCAAGGGTTCAGAGTTCTTTCTGGCCCACACTAGGGGCACCAAGTCTGCCACTGCTCCCCAAGAGGACACTTAGGAATTGGGAGAGTGGTTGGACATTGGTGAACTCTGGGAGATTGAGGGTGGCAGGAAGGGTACCCGTTTCTCAGCCTGTAACACTGCAGAATTCCTTTCCTGTTCTGACTGCATGGGTAAGCAGCAAGGAGGTGCCCACAGCAGTGGGAAGGGAGGAAGTGGGGTTCTTCAGAAGGAGGGGCCCCAAGCTGGAGGAAGAAGCCACCAGTCAAGGAGGAAGCAGCAACTGGTGGGGGACTCTATTGATAGTGGGATAGAACTGGAAGTGGGGGAAGGAAGGAAGAGTGAGGTGAAGTGTCCAAATGGTGCTTTAGCTTGGTGGGATGAAAAGCATATACACATGACCACTAAGGCAGTGGGAGATGGGAGAGATTTAGATTCCATTGTCCACCTGGGGACAAATGACCTGGCAAGGGGCAGGGTAGTGGTAGTGTAGGGAAATGTCAGGGAACTGGGTAGCAGAATCAAGCAAGTGTCACACACAGTGGCTTCTCTTGAGGTATTCCCTGTGTACAGGAGAGGCATTTGTTATACCAAATTAGTCTGACAGGCTGATGATGTAGGTCAAGAACTTAAATTAAAGACTGTGAAGTAAATGGTAGTGGGTTGGATCAGCTTTGGTCTCATGCTGGATGTCTTCAAGTGTCATAGCTTTAGAAATGGCATGGCAGGCAAGTAAATAAATGTACTCCTCTGCTACCTTGGAAACATTAATCTGTGATAGAGGTGTGATAGATAGTGGGTGTTGGGACATGTTGTTTGCTGGATTGCTGCTTCAGGGCTTGTGAGGAACTGCAAAGTTATAAGGCTGAAGGCAATATCTGCACTGCTGAATCTGAACAGGAAAATTGTTTTTCAAGCTATTAAATGTTAACTTAATTTGCTAGAAGGCAGTATAGCACCTACACCTCTATCCCTTTCTTTTTTGTAGCTCTGTAAAGTGCTTGTTCATTTGCTTATTATTATTGTCCACCTGCCACTGTTTAAATGAATTGTATGTTAATGTACTGTGTAACTGCACGGTACCTCAGTTTATTGTATTTAATGTATTTAGTGTATTGTATGTCCCTCCACCTCCCCTTCCCCCCCAGGACACACCTGTAATTGAGCAGTACTCTGCTCAGTGTGCCTTCCTGGTTAAACTCTTAAATAAATAAATAGTGTCGTGTTTAAGGAGCTGTGTTGGTCCATACCCAGTGAGCAGAGCATGCACTGCATAAAAGAGGGACAGGGACTGGATACCGTTTACTGCCCCCATGCCAACTGATGAGTGTGTGGCAGCCATAGGTACTGTAATGGAGGGAATATATCCCAGAAATGCAACAGACACCTCACCAACACCTGTAGTGCCATGCCAGGATAGAAAGGGGGCTCTGAGTGCTGGAGCTCCATAAGAAGGCATAGTGACAGGGACCTGCTGATTTGCATGCACCATGGGAAAAGCAGGCACACACTGGTACAATAACCATAGAGTCAGCAATTACCACATCTCCATGTGTATGGTGATCCTGTCAGTCAGACCTCCAACTGCTGCTGAAAGGTCAATAACTGTATACCTTAAGCCACATAAGTGACTGACAAACCACTGTCAGCATCAACACTGCTGCACATCTGTTCTTACATGGCTGTGCCCTCGACAGTCCTGCCAGTCTCTACGAAGGGGTCAGTACTGTGACTAGTGCAAATAGGGACAACTGTTGTCTGTTGATGATGTTCTGCTGGTACTTTGGAAGTGCCATCAGCCCTATAGCAGCAGGCTGCCATACACCTGTGCACTGCCATATGGCAAGTGGTCACCGTATGAGTCCCTACTTCTGGGCAGACTGTGGTTGCTACATGGGGGGTGGGTCCGGTTTCATGTTTGCATGGGTTATGTACACTCCACTTTGGCTATCTGCGGAGCCACCTGTACCATAGAATGGACTACCTCCCAAGGGCGGGTGTCTGGCTGAGGTATCACCAGTTGTGTGAGCTGCCTGCCATAACCACTGTAAGCAATAATACCCAACAGGGTGTGTGGTATTGGGCTATACTTGACCACCCAGGGGAGTAATGAGGCCCGACACTGCAGGCCTTATAACCCCTGGAAGGTCCGGTATAGCCCATACCGCCCACCCTGGAGGGTATTATTGTACTTAGAAAATGGGCTATATGTAAAGTTTTTTTTTTTTTTTTGTACTATTTAAGAATTAAAAAAAATAATAAAAAAGACTGAAAATGGACTCTAAGTTGTTTTGTTAGTAAAGTAGTCCCCCTACTGTTATCATTAATAATACTTACCAGTAGAGGGCAGTGCAGCCATTCACAGTTGTTCTACTGTTTTCTTATTGCTCTGTACATCATCGTGTCCATTCTTGGTCTTGAACCATCACCTCCCCCCTTCCCCCAGCTTACTTGTGTTCCATTTTATTTTGTTTGTTTTGTTTTAATTTCTTTCTGAGACTGCATTTGATTTATTTATTTATTTAGATTTTGTTGACCATGTAAGCCCTCTGAGACCAAAGATCCCTTTTTCAGGGGTGAACTGGGGTTGAGTACACAAACCACTTTACATAGGGATACAATAAGACAGTTTCAAAAATATATACACAGTTTGTACATGAGGCAAGGGAACAAATAAGACAGTGTCAGAGTACATACAGTGAGAAACAGTGCCAGAGTACATACATTGGCAGTGGGGTAAATTTGCCTACGAAGATATTAGCTTTAGAGGTTAGCTAGTCCAGAGGGAGTGAGAGTTTTGTCAGTTACCAATTTAGAGGGGTAAGGTTGGGTGCATTATCTAGCGGTTGCAGCAACAGAGGCTCAGTTCAATAAGGTAGGCTTTAAGACCAGCTTTGAATGAGGAGAGGGAAGGTTTGTCCAGCAGGGTAGAAGGGAGTGAGTTTCAGAGGTGTGGGGCAGTGAACTGGAAGAAGCGCTTTCCTTGGTTGGTCCGGATGCGGGGTATGTTCAGGAGCCGACTGGAAGTAGACCGAAGGTAACGAATGGAGACTTTAGGGGTGAACAGGTCACTAAGGTGGGGCAAGTGGCATATGGAAGAGAATTTGTAGGTAAGGCAGGTGGAGGAGAAGGATAGTTTATGCCTTAGTGTCGGCCAGTGGAGGTCTTTAAGAGCATCGCAGTGATGTCTCCTTGGGGAGGAGTGTGTTCCGAAGTGAGCAATGTGGTGGTAGAGGGTGGAGAGCTTGTTAAGCTCAGTCTCTCTCTGAGGGATTGTAGTAGTGGGGAGCCATATAGCAATGAGGGAAGGAGGTTGCTGTTTGCAATGGCTCATCATGATTCTCCAGAGAGGGAGTTTCCAACGCGGTATAGGAGGCCCAGCCTCTGGTGGATAGATTTTGTTAAGGCATCTATATGGGGTTTGTAGGTTTGATCTTGGTCAAGAATAACCCCAAGATACCTAAACTGGTCAGTGACCTCAACACACTTTCCTTGGGCTGATGATAGTTGGAGTAGACCTCTATGGTCATTGCCCAGCCATTGGGTCCCAAAAAGGACTGGTTTTGTTTTTTCCTCATTTAGTTTTAGGTGGTTGGCAGTAAACCATGCTTCAAGCTTTGCAAGGCAAGCTTGGAGTTTGACCGAGATGACTGAGTGTTGGGGGTCACTGAAGTAGATTAAAGGGTCATCCGCATAGAGGATAAGGTTGCAGGGTACACAATCTTCTTCAAGGTTGTTCAAAAATAGTGAGAGTAGTAGGGGACCCAGGATGGAGCCCTGGGGTGCCCCAGAGGTCACAAGATTGGGGTTCGATTGGACTCCCTGCTAGTGGACTGTTTGCGATCTGTTAGTCAGGTAGCTTGCGGTCCAGGAGAGTGAGAGCTGATCCATGCTGAACCAATGAAGCTTAGTTAGGAGAAGCTTATGACTGACCAAGTCAAAGGCCTTGGAGAGGTCGATGAATAGTGCGCCAGTAGGGGTGCCTTGGTCCATGGCATTGAGTATGTCCAATGTTAGCCTGATGAGGGCAGTGTCGGTTTGAACCCCCTGGTCACATTTACTTGTGTTTTGTTTTTTTACTCTGAGACACTGATGGCACGATTGGGAAACCCTCTATACAACTAAGAGTGATGGCATCACTCAGGTGATCAGAGAAGCCGTCTGTACAACAGAGAGGTAATCAGAGTACTTAAGACTTGATATTTGTTTACAAAAAAATGAACAGATGGGTGAACATTTTGTGGAGTCAGGGTGAGTCAGTGACTTGAACGGACTAACGCAACATGCTAGGGCTATAATAGTCTGTCTAGCAACACTGATTTTTTTTTTTGCCTTTTTCAATCAGCGGTTGCTGCCACAGCTAGCCATAAGGTGACTGGATGGAGTAAGGAGATGGAAGGGATAAGTGACTGACCTGAGAAGAATAATTCACGATGCCTGTGAAGTGAGAAGCAGTACCATTCATCTGCAGTATGAGAAAGAGCCACTCCTCTTGTGCAACCTAGCGGTACAGGAACTGCAGCTGTTTCTCTTGAAAGTGGAATACAGTTTTTTTTTAGGTAGCTTCATTTTCAGTAAACATTACCTGCTTTGCCAACAAAAAGGGCTCTGGAGAGTATTTCTTGCAAAATAGGGTGACTGGCACATGTATTGTCATTTTTCAGGCCAATGTGTCCCATTTATTGGATTGAAGTTCTGGAGCTGATTCCGTGTTGGCCGACAGGTGAAAATGAGCAAGCGATTGTTGCTGGGGTTTTTCTTAAAGGTTAGAACAAAAAAGAAAGTGAGAGAATGGTTTAAAACTTGTAAAATGGGTAGACATTTCTTTTGCTCAGTTGATTGCTGGTTCACTAAGGAGTGTGTGTGTGTGTGTGTTTGTGTGTGTGTGGCAGTGGTGGGTGTCTCTCGCTAAACAATGAAGAAACATGGCGGCAGTTTGAAATCGTGTGCCCAGTGTTTCAGCCAATGATGAAGTAGGCTGGACACAAGGATACTTGACTGGGCATTAGGCATGTTTGGGCTTGGACTTTTTATTTGGTGGGCATCTATTGAAAGTTAATTTACCCCTGTGGAATGCGTACCAACCAATAAGATGCCTCCAGGTAAAAAGCCCATTTTCTAAGGTGATGATGTGCCCTGGTGCTGCAGCAGAGGGAACCCTCAGTGACTGCTGCATGGGCCTATGAGATATGTACTACGTGGTTGCATGTGGCACATTGTGTGTGTCCCTAGGTGTCCCCGGCAGGATATTCCTGTGCTACTGTGCCTGTCGTTCCATAGCATCTGGCTGTTCTAAGCACAGAGGTGACATGCCAGGTTCCAAAATCCCGATTAAGACAATGTGGCATCTTGTGTCTGGTGCAAGCCCCCTCTGCCTCAGTTCAGCCTGCTGGGTGGTGCATGCATGGTGGAAGCCAGAGTCCCCTGATGAAGAGAGATTGTGCCCTCAAAGCACCAGGGATAGTTCCATATGTCCAGTAATAAAGCACTTTAAATTTTATTTTTAACTCAAGCTTGAGTGTATACTATTAAACTTGTCTTTTTCAACGGGGCAAGCCAGACTGGCCATGCTTCTCTGCTGTCGTCAAAGGCCTTGTTTGAAAATTAGGACTTATGCAAGGTGCAGTGCAGCGTGCTCCTTACATCATGTCTCTTTGATGCATGTACTTTGCATCAGTCCTAACCCTTTCAACATTGAGCCCCTAATGTATGAGGCCAAATCCCTTAAATTTCATCATCCATCACCACCATCTTCTTGGTGCCCCTAACTCAGATTACAACACACATTGAATATGCCTGATATGTACCATGTTGGCATTTTTTTTGCACAGGAGATTGTCAGGGACCAGAGTATCATAGGCCTTGCTGAAGTCCAGATAAACTACATCCATAGTTCTGCCTTTCTCAACTTTTCTGGTCACCCACTCAAACTAATCAGTTTGGTATTGCACAATCAGCCCCTCATATTGCAAAGCTGAGAGATGGTAAGAACCTTGATCTAAAAAAAAGTACTTCAGTATTCTAGCCTTGATAATATCTTTCAGGACCTTATCGATTACTGATGTCAGGCCTACTGGTTTGAAGTTATCTGGGTCTAGCCTTGCTCCTCTTCTTCAAGAAGGGGACAGCACTGGTCTCTTTCCAGTACTCTGGCAACATACCTATCCAGACAGACTCCTGAAAGATTACAGCAAGTGGCCCTGAAAATTGTTCCCATAATTCCCCGATATTGCTGTGATGTATAATGTCTGCCCCTTGAGACATATCCAGCTTGATCTTTGCCAGAAAGTCATCTATTATGGCAGTTGTATCTGCTGGCTGCATTGTAGCTACCTTTGATGTCATAGAATATTTCAATGAGCACCCACTCCTCACCTGAGCCCTCAAAGTGAACATAAAATGTAAGCTTTCAGTCAGCATTTCAGCCATGGCTCTCTTTCAGAATGCCCCTCCCCTTTCCATGTTTTAGGAATCTAAGTCCCTTCTTACATTTACAGTATGTGCTGGAAGAAGGCAGCTTCTATGGATACTCTGACTTCCAGACCCTCCTTGGCTTTCTGAATTCTACTATTGCAATGCATCAGGACTCCTCTGTACTCCACTCCTGTCTGAAAACACCCTGTCTTTATAAAGTGATTATAGATTTAATTTAAGATCAGGATCAGTTGCCATTGGTCCCTGTTGAATCAGTGATACACTTCTTGACACTTTTCTCTTCTTTCTTATAGAAATGCAGAACTCTGCTGCTCCAATCACCTTCCTTAATGTACGTTAGATGTACTCTGCATTACAAGCCACAAGCAGCAGTTCCTCACCATTGGACACCAAGTTCATCATATTTCCAAAATCCACTTTTCTGATGTTCTGGTTCCTGGTGGCTGAGCCTTAGCTCTTCTTTCCTTTAACCTGTAAGAAGATTACCCCTGTTACTGGAAATAAAGTCAAAGGTGCCTCAAAACTAGTTCCACATTGAACATTCAGCTTTAAGAAGCAATCTTGAAGGAGGACAGGAAGTCAGTCTCAGCTCTATTGTTAGCTTTCTCAAATCACCATTCAACAGTATGCCCAGGAGATTGATGTCTCCCAGGATCACCCCAGCATCCAACCTGCCTGCTCAGTAAATGTCCTTATTCAGCTAGGTATCATGCTCCACCATGCTGTTTTGAGGCCTCAAGCTTAACCTAGAGAGACTCTGTGGTACCCCCCCCAAGATTCAGTTTGTCCTGCACAGTGATTGCTTCCTTACAAAGAGAGGTAATGACCTGATACATGGTACCACTGTTCTTTTGCTATGGAGATTCCTATGAATGCTACCATACTGTCACATTACCCAGCTTTTATCTTCCTCTACAATTGCAACTCAAGTGTATGACTGGGCAAAATGCATGGAAATGAGTTCGACAAAACATCACAACATTCCACAATTTCACAAAAACTCATGAAATTCAACTTTAATTACTAATACTATTTTGAATCTTTGGCTGCTTATTATTTGGCCAGCCTTGAGCAAGAGATTAGAGAGCTGACACACATAGCCTCTTCTTTTTTTTTCTTTTTTGTATGTAGAAATTTTATTAATTTTTATACCATATAACCAGTCACAAAAAGTAACAATGAGTCATAAATGGACTATTCCATGCCAAGATAAGTACAACAGATGAGAAAAATAGCGTAGACAAAAGCAAATGTTATAGCAATACTGTAAGAAAAGAAAAAAGAAGGAGGTTCCCAAAAGGTGCAATTTTTACAGTCAGGCATTAACCAGTTTCAAAATAGGAGAAACAATAAACAAAACATGGTTATTACTTGCCAGATTCTGATAATAGTATGGAATATATTAAATATCCTGCATTGTAGACTAGTAACTTCAATAAAAAAAATAGCAATAAACTAATATGGACACACAAACCAGGTAGTCATTCAAAAAATGAATTTAAGTATTAGTCTTATCCACCCCAAAGTGGGAAAGCCATTGTGCCCAGGCCTTATAAAAAACAGCAAGCTTCTGTTTCCTCCAAAATAACACCCTTTGAAATAAGGCCGCTTTCATCATGGCCTGCTGCCAGTGCAAAAGAGTGGGGAGGGAGGCAGCTCTCTAGTTCCATGGAAGGAGTCTTTTGGTCTCCAATGCAACAGTATGTAGGAATAATTTATACCATTGGACCTGTTGGGTAAGAACACGAGGGGTTCCTAAAATCCAAAAACAAGGCATGTGAGGTAAAGATAACATAAGTGTGTTTTAGAATATTCATATAGTTTTACACTTCCACTGTGAAAGGGGGGGACTACCCCACAAAATATGGGATAGAGTTCCAGGGGCTGCTGCACATCTCCAACAAAGTTTAGAGGTGGCCAAGCCCATTGAGACCAACTTATCAGGGGTTGAATACCACCGGCTAAGGACCTTCTTTTACTAAGTTTACTAGGTTGTCTAGGAAAAAAGAAGGCCGAGGCCCATCTAGATTTTCCCCCACAGAGTGTGGGTAAATTAAAACATGCAATTTTGGTTTAACCAATTATCAAGACCCTTTTTAAAGACTTCTACACTATTTGCATTGACCAGTTCCTGTGGAAGTATATTGCACTATCTCGGTGCTCTGACCGCAAAGAAATTTAATCTCTGGCTGGTTTTGGCTTTGGGAATAATTGTCTGTTATGACATCTTGGTACAGTTCGCCTAGAAGTTAAATTTAATCCACACTTATTCATTAATTCTGGATCTTTCATCAACTTAAAAACTAAGAGCTGGTCCCCTCTAATTCTTCTATGTTGTAAAGAATTTAGCCCAGTAATCTGAAGTCTAGTCTGATAGGAGGAATGTTGTAATCTTGGGACCATTTTGGTTGCCCATCTCTGAATCCTTTCAAGTCAATTTATATCTCCCCTTAAGTAAGGGCTCCAAAAGGGAGATCCATAATCAATGAGTGGTCTAATACATGACCTATAAAGGGGCATTAGGCATTGTTCAGTTTTAGAAACAAAAGAACATTTAATTTGTCTAATTAAACCATTTGATGTATTAGCTATTTTTTGACAATGATCAAAAGATGGCAATCTAAAATTAACCAGAATGTCCAAACCCCTTTCTTTATTTGATGATTTAATTAAAATATCATTAATATAATAATGTGTTTGAGGGTTACGTAACCCAAAATGCAGAACCACGCACTTATCAGTGTTGAAGTCCAGTTTATTGTCTGGTGCCTATTTCTCGATATAATGGAGATCAAGTTTAAGAAAGTTGAAATCATGAGAATTATCCACAGTGCCCCCTAGTTTGGAGTCTTCAGCAAATTTGGATAACCAGTTTTTGGGACCTATTGTCATATCACTTATGTAAATATTAAACAACAGGGGGCCAAGTACAGAGCCCTGAGGAATCCCACTAGTAAATGAACCAAGGTTTGAGACACAGCCATTTATGATGACTCTCTGTGTTCTATTTGTTAACCAAGCATTTATCCAGTTTGTTGGACAAGAGGAAAACCCTAAAGATTCCATTTTTATAATTAAATTATCATGGGGGACTTTGTCAAAGGCCTTGCTATAATCGAGTAGAATGACATCCATCTGATGTTTATTATCAAGACCCTGGCTGATATTATTCTAAAATGTTAACAGGTTTGTAGTACAAGAGTGTCCAGTTCTAAACCCATGTTGTGTACTATCACATATATTTAGTTCCCACATTTCATCCATTAGAAAAGACTTTATTATTTTTTCCATAACTTTGCAGTTGATAAGAGTGAGACTTATAGGATGATAATTCTGAACATGTGATCTGTTACCCTTCTTATGTATAGGGGTTACAGATGCCATTAACCAGTCATCTGGAATTTTGGCTGATTTTAAAGATTTATCAAATGCTATATTTAAAGGGACAGATATTGCTTCAGCAGTTTCTATAAGGAATTGAGCTGTGATTCCATCAGGCCCTGGACTAGTGTTTTTGTTTAAGGATTTCAAAAAAGAAATAATATTAGACTCAATTATTTTGTGGGATAAACTAGAGACAGAACATGTCCTAGGATCCACCTTCGGTAGGTGGGATATTTTGTTTGAAAAAAACGAGCAGAAATAATTGTTAAAGAGCTTTGCTATGTCAGTATCAGATAGTACAATAATATCATTGGTAGTAAGTGGACCTATCTTTCTGCAGTTTCCCTTTTTATTATTTAAGTTGGAAAAGGGTGATTTATAGCCATCTTTAGTATGTGCCAGCTTAAATTCTAATTTCATTTTGGCTTTTTTAATCAAGTTCTTTAGATTCTTTAATGTATTTTTATATTTAGTATAGATCACATTTTTTCAGTTGGAGAACAATTTTTAAGTTTTGTAAACAATTTTTCTTTTATTTTTTGATATGCAATCTAATTGTTTTGTTTAACCATGTAGGTATTCTACCCTTGTTATTGTATTTTTTCTTGTGGGTACATGGTTTACTTCCAAGTGGCAAATTATGTTTTTTTTAATTTGATCCATGCTTCATTTGCTGTAAGTTCTAAAAAAGATTTATTCCACTGGATACTATTTAATTTTCCAACAAACGAACCGTGCACAAGGATTTAGTGGTGCATCTAGCCAAATGAACAAACTTGTTTAAAACAAGCTAAAGCACACGCTCACCCACTAGAATTCAGACACGGAGCAACTTTTAAAATCCATTTATTGAACACCAAGATGCGCTTGATGCGTTTCGGACAAAATCCTTTCTCAAAAGCTGCATCCCAGAAAACACACAGAACTTAAATACAAAAGCCAAATGACATCACAATTACTAAAACAATTCCATTGGTGAACCAATAAAAGAGAAAAATAGAAAAATTAACCCTTTTTAAACATGCAGTGCTACAAAACAAATATAAAACTTTCATTATAAATATCGATTATTATTGCACTACAAAATATTTATCTATATTCCAAATAAGGTTTAATTCCAAATGAGCATTTAAACCTGGTTTCTGGTATGCTTTTAACCTTAAAATCCATTCATTTTCCTTTTTTAAAATTTTATTATGAAAATTACCACCTCTAGGTCCATTATATATTTTCTCTATGCCCAAAAACTTAAACTCATGGTTCTCCTCATCATTTCTATTTTCATTAATATGTGCCGAAGTTGCATATGTTAAGTCATTTTTATTTATTGCTCTTATGTGTTCTAACACCCTTATCTTAAAAGCTCTCTCTGTTTTACCTATGTAGAAAGCCCCACAGTTACATATAGCTAAGTATATCACACCTTGCGTATTGCAAGTGATAAGATGTCTAATTTCAAACTTCTTATCATATCTGTTAACAACACTAAATTCTTTACTTTTCTTTATGTGTTGACAAGCATTACAATTTTTGCATTGGTTACAGCCAACAGGTTCTCCTAGCCAATTGTTGGTGTGTCTCACTGGAGTAGTAAAATGGCTGGAACCAACTAATCCTTTAAAGTTAGGGCATGTCTATAGGTCATAATAGGTGTTTTTCATTACATCCTGCAGGCCTATCTCACATGATAATACATGCCAATGTTTCTTAATAATTCTACTAACTTCATAACTTTGGGCACTGTAAGTAGTAACAAAATAAAAATCATCTCTTTATTATTGATCTCATTTTATCAGCCATTAAATCATCTCTTGTCAATACTGGCAGCAAATTGATAACCTTCCTCTATTACTTTTTCAGAGTAACCCCTATTTTCTAAACAATTTTTTAATGCCATAGCCCCTTTTTTAAATTCTTCTACTTTACTGCAGTTACGTTTAATTCTGCAAAATTGACCCTTAGGGATATTGGCTATTATATGTGGGGGATGACAGCTCTGGGCTAATAACAATGTATTGCCATCAGTAACTTTTCTAAATAAATTAGTGCTGATCTCACCCCCCCCCAAATGACCTGTAAGTCTAAATAATTCACAGACTCACGGTTAGCATTAAATGTAAATCTAAGATTTTGATTTGTCCCATGTAACAATTTAACAAATTCTTGCAGCATGACGTTATCTCCCTTCCAAATTAATAACACATCATCAATAAATCTTTTCCACAATAAAATATTATAGAAAAATGGGTTCCTGTCCATATTAAATACTGTTTCATTTTCCATTGTCCAACATACAAACTAGCCACTGTAGGTGCACATACTTAGCCATAGCAATCCCTACCTTCTGTCTATAAATGTCACCATCAAAAGAATATATTTTCCTAAAACATGCTCCAATAATTTTAAAATTACAGCAGTCTCTTCATCATTTCTTTCCCCATTACTATTCAGCAATTCAGCAGCTGCATCTAATGCTCCTTCATGGGGAACGTTGGTATAGAGAGACTCAATATCTAATGTCACTAACAAACAATTTTCTCCTACTGTTAAACCATCTAAAATTCTCAGAACATCCTTTGTGTCACGAATATATGATTTCAATTTCTTGACATAGTTACACAAGGTGGAATCTACAAAACGAGACAAAGGTTCTATTAAACTACCCAACCCACTTACTATTGGGTGTCCAGGTGGATTTTCAAATTCTTATGTACTTTTGGTAACATATAAAATGTTGGTTTTACTGGGTACTCTGTTTTTAAAATTTTTTGTTTGTCCTGAAATAACCCATTCTCAAATGCTAAATCTATAGTATAGTCAATGCATGACTTAAAGTCCCAAGTGGGATCCATATTTAATATTTCATAATATAAATCATCATTTAACTGTCATCACCTCTGTTTTATATTTTGCCATGTCCCATAAAACAACATGAGCCACCCTTGTCAGCAGGTTTTATCACAAATTCAGGGTTAGACTGTAAACTTCTCAAAACCTGTCTTTCATAGCTGCTTAAATCATTATAATGTGGACGTGGCAAATTATCAAACAACTTTTCTAAATCCCTTTCACACAAATCACGGAATACACTGACAGCGCGACATAATGGAGGGTTAAATATAGAATTAGGTTTCAATACATTATCAAGATGAATACCTACACCCATTACCCATTATTCGTGACAAAGGGGACTATGAAAATAATCGAGTTTATTCATGGTAGAAAGATACTATTAGAGGAATTTTGAAATGACCCACCAAAGTCTCCTTTAGTTATAGTACAGAAGGGAGTGGATCTGAAGGTGAAGAGAATGCAAACACATCTGGTCATTTTTTTCACAGGGAAGAAATGGGATTCGAACAACCATTACAGCAAACACCACGAAGGAGCCCCAGATTAACAAACTATGCCACAGAAGACGAACGAGGAGAGGACAGAAGAAACACACCAAATCGAGAACAGAGAGGGCGACTGAATTGGAGGCGTAATGGCAACAGGTGGAACAGCAGAATGAGGAGGTAAATCGGGACATCCAAATTATAAACTTGTCTAGTTACACACTAACTGTTTCTGAGGAATCTCTTTTAAAAAAAGGATTAACTTTTTCACCTACGAACTCTTTGAATCCAGTACAGACAATAATAGATTTACATTTGAGGTGTCGTAAACTTAATTTGAAAGCTTTTTTTAATAAAAAGAATGAATATGAGCGTGAAAATAATGTAATGGGTATAGGTATTCATGTTGATAATGTATTGAAACCTAATTCTATATTTAACCCTCCATTATGTCGCACTGTCAGTGTATTCCGTGATTTGTGTGAAAGGGATTTAGAAAAGTTGTTTGATAATTTGCCACGTCCACATTATAATAATTTAAGCAGCTATGAAAGACAGGCTTTGAGAAGTTTACAGTCTAACCCTGAATTTGTGATAAAACCTGCTGACAAGGGTGGCTGCGTTGTTTTATGGGACGTGGCAAAATATAAAACAGAGGTGATGCGACAGTTAAATGATGATTTATATTATGAAAAATTAAATATGAATCCCACTTGGGACTTTAAGTCATACATTGACTATACTATAGATTTAGCATTTGAGAATGGAGTTATTTTAGGACAAACAAAAAATTTTTTAAAAACAGAGTACCCAGTAAAACCAACAATTTATATGTTACCAAAAGTACATAAGAATTTGGAAAATCCACCTGGACGCCCAATAGTAAGTGGGTTGGGTAGTTTAATAGAACCTTTGTCTCGTTTTGTAGATTCCACCTTGTGTAACTATGTCAAGAAATTGAAATCATATATTCGTGACACAAAGGATGTTCTGAGAATTTTAGGTGGTTTAACAGTAGGAGAAAATTGTTTGTTAGTGACATGAGATATTGAGTCTCTCTATACCAACGTTCCCCATGAAGGAGCGTTAGATGCAGCTGCTGAATTTTTGAATAGTAATGGGGAAAGAAATGATGAAGAGACTGCTGTAATTTTAAAATTATTGGAGCATGTTTTAGGGAAAAATATATTCCTTTCTGATGGTGACATTTATAGACAGAAGGTAGGGATTGCTATGGGGGCTACATGTGCACCTACAGTGGCTAGTTTGTATGTTGGACAATGGGAAAATGAAACAGTATTTAATATGGACAGGAACCCATTTTTCTATAATATTTTATTGTGGAAAAGATTTATTGATGATGTGTTATTAATTTGGAAGGGAGATAATGTCATGCTGCAAGAATTTGTTAAATGGTTACATGGGACAAATCAAAATCTTAGATTTACATTTAATGCTAACCGTGAGTCTGTGAATTATTTAGACTTACAGGTCAATCGGGGGTGAGATCAGCACTAATTTATTTAGAAAAGATACTGATGGCAATACATTGTTATTAGCCCAGAGCTGTCATCCCCCACATATAATAGCCAATATCCCTAATGGTCAATTTTGCAGAATTAAACGTAACTGCAGTAAAGTAGAAGAATTTAAAAAAGGGGCTATGGCATTAAAAAATCGTTTAGAAAATAGGGGTTACTCTGAAAAAGTAATAGAGGAAGGTTATCAATTTGCTGCCAGTATTGACAGAGGTGATTTAATGGCTGATAAAAATGAGATCAATAATAAAGAGAATGGTTTTTATTTTGTTACTACTTACAGTGCCCAAAGTTATGAAGTTAGTAGAATTATTAAGAAACATTGGCATGTATTATCATGTGAGATAGGCCTACAGGATGTAATGAAAAAAACACCTATTATGACCTATAGACATGCCCCAAATTTAAAGGATTCGTTGGTTCACAGCCATTTTACTACTCCAGTGAGACACACCAACAATTGGCTAGGAGAACCTGTTGGCTGTAACTAATGCAAAAATTGTAATGCTTGTCAACACATAAAGAAAAGTAAAGAATTTAGTGTTGTTAACAGATATGATAAGAAGTTTGAAATTAGACATCTTATCACTTGCAATACGCAAGGTGTGATATACTTAGCTATATGTAACTGTGGGGCTTTCTATATAGGTAAAACAGAGAGAGTTTTAAGATAAGGTGTTAGAACACATAAGAGCAATAAATAAAATGACTTAACATATGCAACTCGCACATATTAATGAAAATAGAAATGATGAGGAGAACCATGAGTTTAAGTTTTTGGGCATAGAGAAAATATATAATGGACCTAGAGGTGGTAATTTTCATAATAAAATTTTAAAAAAGGAAAATGAATGGATTTTAAGGTTAAAAGCATACCAGAAACCAGGTTTAAATGCTCATTTGGAATTAAAACCTTATTTGGAATATAGATAAATATTTTGTAGTGCAATAATAATGCGATATTTATAATGAAAGTTTTTATATTTGTTTTGTAGCACTGCATGTTTAAAAGGGTTATTTTTTCTATTTTTCTTTATTGGTTCACCAATGGAATTGTTTTAGTAATTGTGATGTCATTTGGCTTTTGTATTTAAGTTCTGTGTGTTTTCTGGGATGCAGCTTTTGAGAAAGGATTTTGTCCGAAACGCGTCAAGCACATCTTGGTGTTCAATAAATGGATTTTAAAAGTTGCTCCGTGTCTGAATTCTAGTGGGTGAGCGTGTGCTTTAGCTTGTTTTAAACATACTATTTAATTTCTTGATAATACTTTTGAAATCTGCTCCATCATAATTTCTTTATGTAGTTTTCTTAATAAGACTACGCTGTTCCACTACTAATTGGAACATAACTGCATAATGGTCACTATTACCCAAAGGGTCTAATATTTGAATATTAGTCAGCTTGTGACTCAAATTTGAAATAAGAAGGTTGAAGATATTATTTCCTCTAGTAGGAGAGGAAACGAGTTGTGACAAACCATGTTCGGACAACATAGCTAGGAAATCAAGATCAGATTTGCTGTTGCTTGAGTTTGTGGACCAATCTATATGTGGCATATTAAAGTCTCCCATACTAATTACATCTTTATGCTTGGAAAAGTAGATAATGTCCTTAAGCAATGCATCTCTATAAGAAGGATCAGATGATGGGGAGTTATAACAGTTTCCAATAATAATTTGAGAGAGACCTTTGAGTTGTACTACCACCCAAATGATTTCTGTATTACTTTGGGCCTGAATCTTATAGGAGGAGATATCTTCTCTTACACAGATGCAAACCCCTCCACCCTTTTTGTCAACTCTGTTTCTATGATACAGTTTGTAACCCAGAATGTGTTGATTCCATACAGAATTTGAGTCCCATCAGGTTTCTGTTATACTTATAAAGCCTAAGTTAAGTAATTTACTTTTAGCTTCTAATTCCATCAATTTAGAAAGATTTAAGGATCGAGCATTCAGAGACAAAATATTACAAGTTCTTATAGATTGAATTTTGTGATAAGTAAGAGATGTGGGTCTAGCCCCTTTCTCCCCCCTTTATGTTTAGTTTAAATGGTTAATAATGATCTTTAGTATTGATTTCCCCAACATGGTACTGCCTCTTCTACTGAGATGCAGTCCATCCCAACTATACCAAGGGGATTTGCCAACAAAGTTCTGTTTTGTATAAGTTGCAATTTTGGTCCAGCAATGCCATATGTGCCTCTCCCCAACACCGTACCCATTCCTCCTCCTCCTCTAAAGAGCACTACAAGTCCAAGGACCATGTAACTCTATGCACCTCCCAATTGCATAAATATAGATCATGGATTCATTTGTAAATGAAACTAATCTGCCCCCTCCAGAGTTGGATCACAGTCTGAATTTTGTTACTAAAATCTAATTGGACTAAAGTGTAATCTTTTCCAACCCAGGGCATTAACACGTGTCGCAGTTGCAAATACCTCCAGTGGTCCTGTGCAGGTAAAAGAAAATCCTGCTGCAAATGATGAAAGGCTTTAAGAACACTGGATATAGAATCAAATAAATCTTCCCACAGTATGTATCTCATGAGAGATCCAAGGAACCCAGTGGACCTGAGAACCACCAGTCTTGATCTGAGGGTTGTTCCAAAGAGGTTGCAAGTGACCTGGGTGCTCTGATGACCATCAGACACTTTCAAAAAACATTTCTAGCTCTACAGCATAATTTACATAGTGAGAGTGAATTTCTCATAACCCTGCTTGGGATTCTGGAGTGCAACTCTCAATGGTGTTTCCCCTAGTAGTCCCTGTTCAATGTCTACCGAAAGGGACAATGACTGAGAAAATGAGATTGGTCACTTAACAGAATGTTTTATACCTAATCCCATATGGTAGGCCCACGACCAAAGCATGTTCCACCCACCATTTGGTCCTGGGGCCCCTCAATACCCGTCTAACAAACCATGGTGTTTTCCCTTCCCATATAACATTGGAAAGCATTCTATCTATCTTATTCCAGAGACCAGGAAAAATGGACATGGGTAGGTTGAGCAAGCAATATAGAACTGTAGGGACTGCCTTTAACTTAATAGTAGCAATCTTATCCAGGATGGTCATATGCAGCTTCGACCATCCATTCAAATCTAACCATAAACTAACCAGGACTAGTGCTATACTTTTGATACACATATCCTGAACATTGCTGGAGATTTTCATGCCTAAGTATTTTATTTCCTATGGTGTCCATTTTAAGGGTGGCATGCAATGAGATGCCCAAATAGGATTGCCCTGAAATACGAGAAGGATCTCGGTTTTTTCCCAGTTAACCTTTAGGTATGAAACTGTACTGAAAGCATCCAAAACTTTCCATGCATTCTGGAGGGAGGTATCTACATTAGATAATAGGAGTAGCAAATCATCCACATACAATAAAGTAGAAAATGATTGAGTGCTCACTGCAATACCGTGAATTGCTGGATGTTGCCTGAGGGCTGCAGTCAACGGTTCCATCACCAAATAAATAATAAGGGACTTAACCAAAACCTTGCCTTTTGCCACAGAAAAGAGGAAAGGGGTATGATAATACTCCATTAGCTATGACCCTCACCTTAGGGAAAGCATACACACATACAATGAACCCACATATGAAAAACTGGTCCGATACCCAACTCTGAGAGAACATGGAATAAATTAATTCCATTCAATGGAATTGAATGCCTTCTCAGCATCTATTGCTACTATAGCCGCTGAGTCCAAACTTTTGGAGGCTATCTGAATGAGGTCCACCACCGCCTGGTGGTTATCACTGCCCTGCCTGTCTTTTGTGAAACCTGCCTGAGATTTATGAAGCAAAAAGGGAAGCTCAGTCTCTACTCTAGATGCCAAGATTTTAGCAAACATTTTATGGTCTACATTATGTAGTGAAATGGGACTATAATTACCACAAAAAGTTGGATTCTTATTCGGCATAGGCAGAACAGTGATAGTGGCTTCTTGCATCAATGGAATCATGGACCACATTTCTTTTATGTGATGATAAAGTTCCAGAAGATGGGGAGATAATAACTCTTGAAAAGCCTGGTAAAAGTCTTTACTCAGGCCATTGGTGTCAGGGGCCTTTCCAGGGGCAGATGACGGATAGCCAATTGAATTTCAGTGAGGGACATGTCTGCTTCCATGGCCTGAGTATGGCAAGTGAGGTAGTGAAAATCCTGCAAAAAAGCTCTCATAATCAGTCTGGGAGGGTGAAATATGAGATGTGGCAATACTCCTTAAAGAGATTAATGATTTGATGAGGATCTTCCACTATACGATCCCCCTCTTGTTCAAGATTGCATGGCCTTACGTCTTAAACGATATGCCAGTAATTTTCTGGCCTTATAACCCAATTCCTAATAAGCCCGTTGCATAAAAAATAATGCCCTTGAGGCCTGTTGGTGCAAGATAGTGTTTAACCGGTACTTAAGATCTAAGAGTTGCTCAATATGTGGGCAACTTGGGGAGAGCACTTGATAAATAACCTCTTCCAGCATTTTGATCTGATTAGAAAGGGCAGAAACTTCTTGTTTCTGAGTTTTATTTTCATATGAGGTATATGAGATCACACAGCCCCTAATAAATGCCTTAAAGACATCCCAAAGTGTAAACTGTGCAACAGAATATCCGGCATCCCTAAATCCCTTAAATCTAATTTCAGACTTAAACCACTGCTGAAATGACTTAAAACAAAAAAGTGCCAAGTTAAACTACCACCAAAGGGATTTCAAGAAGCTTCCCTTAGGTTCCCAGAGCAAACTAACCAGGGCATGATCCAATATTAATATAAATAAAGAGGCAACATCCAACAACTCAGAAAGCAGGGGAGTACTACCCAAAAAGAAACTGAACCTGCTGTAAGAATGAAAGTGAGGACAAAAAGAAAGCCTGGGTTCTTAGGGTGCAGAAGTCTCCAGTAGTCCAATAAATTAAATTCAGAACATAATTGATTCAAAACACTTCTTGATCATTGGTGAGAGGGGGTACCTCTGACAGTCGGGGTTCAATTTACAAAGGGTCTAAAACTAAATTAAAATCCCCCACTAAAACATTTATAAAAGAATGATATAAATCAGTTATATTCTGAAGAAGTTGTAAGAAAAACTCAGGAGAGTCAATGTAAGGGGTGTAAAGATTCACTAACAAAGTTTTTATACCAGAAATCCCAAAATAAAAAGTCAACGCCCCTCTTTATCTGAAGAGGTATGCTTCATCTGGAAGAGGCAACCTCTTTTGAAAAGGATTGAAACACCTCATTGTTTTGAAGAAAAAGTACTGGAAAAGGCTCTACCCACCCAATCCATCTCCAGTTTAGAAGCTTCCATCTTCAAAATATGGGTTTCTTGGAGGAACACAATATCACAGTTAAGGGACCCTAAATATGAAAGCACTTTTTTCCTCTTAATGGGGTGATTACTACCCTGCACATTCAATGTAATTATTTTAATATCCATCATATATCAAATAAGAATGTGAAAGCAGGATCTGTATAACAAAAAGCAAGCTTAATCTGATGAAAAAACACAATAACAAGAAACCATACAATATCATGTGTGCAGAAATATCCAGAGAAGTCATGCATCAGTTTTAACAGTATAACCTGAGAACAACACATCAAACTGTATATTACTCCCTCAGCCTGACTCAGACTTATATAATACTTAAAATTATCAAACTGTAGATGAAATACGAACCTATCCTAGAGCTACATGAAAAAAAAACACCTATTATTTTTATCAACAAAGTAACTTATTATAAAAAAACCTGTTTAATCTAGCATTACTAAATATTGTAGTTGGCCATCGGACTATAATGCATACTACCCTTAAAAATACATGTCTCAATATTCCAACACACCACCAGGGAGATAGGAATATTAACCATAAATAAAAAAAAAATATATAGCACCTTAAGTAGTGGGGATCTAAGGGCTGACAGAAAAAAGCCTGTCCTGGTCCTTTCCCTCCCCAGCAGGCATAGTAACAGGCATAACAGCCTGGTAAAAAAAAATCCCTAAAACTGGCTGACCAAAACTTGCTCCTGTCCTTAGCCAACTAGCAAACTAGTGCGGCCCCCCAAATTATTTTTAACAAATCATTTTTATAGTGCAGAAGGAAAACCATGGAAAAGGTATAATCCAGCATAATGACCTAAATGCGAGGGAAACCAGGAAATGCACTCGCCAACCTAACATATCAAAGAAAATGACAAAACTTGAATAGTTGTGCCAAAATAACACAATGACATGAACTCAAAATATAGTCAATAATTAATCTGGCAGTATAGATGTTGGTACACTATGCAGTAACACCACAGCACCACAATGGAAAATCCAAACTGAAGGTTGCCCCCCCCCCCATTACCAGCTCTAAAAGTATCCCAATAAAAATTAAAGAAAGTTCACCAAAGATCGGACATGCTTTTTCAAGTGAAGAGCATCAACCACTACTCAGTCAAAACAATCAACTGCCGGTATCCCTTTCCACAGGTTCTATGCATGTGGCCAACTTATCAGCTGGAGATGGACCTGAAGGTAGATGGGCAGGAACAGCCACAAAGAGAATTGGGGGCTTCAATCACCGTAGAACTCTCCGGTTGCTCTAGCTATACAGATTCAAGAAGCTCTTCCTCCACATATTCCATCCAGTCCATATCGCTGGGGTGTGCATTCTCTCCATATAGCATGAGAGAGAGCCTTGGATGCTTGGGGGGGTCAGAGTCCATTGACCATCCCTGATTAGTGAAGAGGGATGAAGGTTCCAATTCTCTTCGCTTCAGTGAAATGTCTATAGTGGCTCCAAGATGAGTTTTGTAGTTACTAGGATAGGGACATGGTGGGTCTCTTTGCCATTTGGGTTTATGACAAGAAAACACCTCTTTCTCAACAAAAGCTGCTGTCGATTTTCCTGGAGACTGTCTACATAAGGAGTCTAAGGAATTTGCAGAAGAGGTGGAAGAGACATTCTTAATTCTCGGGGGCTCATAATAACTGGCACAATTTCCAGAATTGCTGGGTTGGGTAGTAGGTGAAACAAAGGGTTGAAGCCATTACTATGCTCTGACAAAAAACATTGGGCATCCTGAAAAGATTCAAAATGAAGCCCCTGACCCTCCCATTACACAGTGAGGACCACAGGGTATTTCACAGCTTACTGGATTTTCTGTGTAGCCAATTCCTTACATATAGGGGAAAATGCTTTATGACAGGCAGCTACATCTTTAGCGTAATCCTGAAAGTCATGAAGCATGTGCCTGTTCTTCCCAACCTCAAAACCTGTTCTTTGACTGAAAATCTGAGGAAGTAAGCAAGGATTGGCTGGGGAGGCATTCTTCTTGCCAGTCAGGGGCCCAAAGAACTGTGGGCTCTTTCAATTTCTAATGGGGAGTCCCAGTAAAAATCTACAGGTTTCAATGTCATTTGCTGTAAAAATTCAGTCATGTTAGGGCCTGCCAACCCCTTGTGGACCCCAGTGATTCTCAAATTGTTGTGCCACCACAATTTTCCAGAGCTTCGATCTTTGCCAATGCCAACTGCAACTGTTGCTCCAGTCAGGCAATCCAGTCCTCATATCAGGCGGTCTCCAATTCTACCTTCATTGAAAACAGCTAATTTGTGGCTATTCTCTGTTCAGCCTCTTTCACTCGATCAGACAGTTGGGAGACTGATAATTCTAAATTTGGGATATCCTTGCTCAAGGCTTGTAAGATGGCATAAATTCCTGAAATATCTTCTCAGCCATCAGTGACATGAGTTCCAGAGGTTGCCATAACTATGTCTGAAAGCCAGTTTCCCTCCTACAATGACACAGAGATCTTTCAGTGGTATCCAGCCATCAGTTTTAATCCAGCTGCTGGATCAGATGTTAGCTTAGATGTACTTAGATGTTAATTACCATCAAAAAGGTAAGTTAGCTAACACAATAACAGGCCAAAATTAATGGATTTCATCTCTGAAGGAGCAGATCCAGTGGTTTAATCAGCTATCTCTAAAAATGCACGCATGTGCCTCCTTCTTTCTTTTCTTCCATATTGTTTATCTCTGGGCTCGCAGCTCATCTCTGAGGGATATACCCTTCACAGGGATATATCCTGATCAGGCTGAACCAAGCCATCATTTAGTTGGCTACCAGGATTTTCTCCAACATTTTGTACCCTCCAATCTCAACTGGTGGGGGCCATGCTTCTGTCAGCTTCCCACAGCCACAGCTTCCCCTGCAGAGGGAGCAAGCTTCCTGGCCTAGTCACAGGGGGTCTCTATATTGGTGGAAACCACAACCAAGCCTCATCAACCAAGATGTACTGCCAAACAGCAGCCTTCTTGGCCATGGCCTGCATCCTGAAGTGACTTCCTGGGCTTGATTCTGATCCTGGGTCATCAGAAAGGCAGAATAACATTCTATTACTTGGGGGTGGCCTCAAGCCTAATCATTATGGTCAATGAACCTTAAAAATCAGTGATATTCTGTTATTTAGTTTTAAAGTTAGAGGGGCTTAAAATTTGCAATTTACATTTTGAAATGTAATTTAAAAATTTCCAAATGTTTGGAGACTTATAACTCAGTCACCTTCAAAGACGGAGATCTCTAAGTTGACACACAACTGTATGGACATTGGTAAATTTATTATGCCAAATTCAGAATAATTCAGAAATATACTTTTAAATAAGATGGCCATAACTGACATCTCAATTTTGTCAAAATTTCAATAATGTTTTATGGAAACTTTACAACATTTTGCAGAAGTGAAATCATAATATCCTCAGAATTCACCGGCAGATGATAAATTACACCCAGCCCTAGGCCCAGGGTTAAAATGTAACTATGTTTAATCTTAGAATTGCAAGATAATTTAAAGAAAAGAAGTGTGAAGAATATTACAACTAAGCTGGTGGAAAAAGAGATCAATGGAACAATTATGTTTCTTTCCTGAAATCATGTGTTAACATAGTATGTAATATCTAGTTTCTGCTGGAGATGAATACAGTCTGAACTTTGTTTCATTTGTTTACCTGAGAGTGTATTTATGTTTTGTGAACATACTGAGTACCTAGCATGTATGGCTAGCCTCAGAAACAGAATCAGATATACTGTATATATATATATATATATATATAAAAATTAGAGGCAAAAAACTCCATTTAATGCATCAATTAGGGTTGTTCCACAGCGACAAAAGTGAGGAAATTTGGTGTTAGGGTTGAAAACACCCCATGGATCCCCCAGCTGACACCCACAACCGGCATTGGGGTGCGCATTGGGGTCGTCGGCTCTAACTCTCACCCCATCATGTGTAAAGAAGCAGAGGTATAGAAGAATGGGGTAAGAGTTAGACTGAACACCCCAATGTGCACCCCAAAGCAGATTTGGGGGGTGGGCTGGGGGGTCCAAGGGGGGTTTTCAACCCTAACACCAAATTTCCTCATTTTTGTCACTGTGGAACAACCCTAATTGATGCATTAGACTGAGTTTTCTACCTCTAATTTCCCTTCTTTTTGAGAATGATAACGAGAAATAGTGAATGCAATGCAGCGGCAGAAGCGCACTCCCACCACGTGATGTCTAGTGACATAGTAACAGTAACAGCAACACAAACAGAAGTGCTAACAGTGGTGCACATGGTAATGCAAGTGCAAATAAGAACAGAAAGGGTAACGCACATGGTGGCATAGACGGGAACAGTCCACCACGTGATGTCTTGTCACATAGTAACATGGTGCCCGCAAGTGGAAATGGCAATGGGCATGGTGATGCTAAGCAAAACAGAAAGAGAAACAGTACTGTAGACACAAATGGAAAAAAATAACTGAAACGCAAGTGCAAATGGAAACGCAAAGGATAACACACATGGTTGCGTAGACATGAACAATAAGTGA
Organism: Neoceratodus forsteri; assembly: GCA_016271365.2. Classification (NCBI taxonomy): domain Eukaryota; kingdom Metazoa; phylum Chordata; order Ceratodontiformes; family Ceratodontidae; genus Neoceratodus; species Neoceratodus forsteri. Next base: position 853,035,844 of record CM057458.1, read on the forward strand.
AATGAGTACGGAACTTCAAGCGGAAAGGAAAATGGTAATAGTTATGTAAGCGCACAGGCTGGTTTTCTCCAAAAGCTGCATAGGGAAAGACAGTGAGTACAAAGAATGTATGCATAATAATGGGTCTCGGAGCAGAAAATGAGTAGTTGGAATACTAAATTGCTTATATCTCAGGAACCGTACAACATAGGAAATACATTTAAAAGTCATATGATTTATGACTTTCCTGGCTGGTTTTGTACTTAGCCTCCATTGGGGGCTAAGCATTTTTCCGATGAAAAGTCTGTATCTCGCACCATTTCCGAGATACGGGTCCTAAAAGGCGCTGTGAATGCCGTAATGTTATCCTATGGGAAAAAAAGGGAAGTTTGGAGTGCCATAACTGTGGCTCCCTGTAATATTTTTTCACCAAACCAGTAAAGGGCATGTCTGTTGGATGTTGGCTGTCTTCCCTCCAAATTTCAGCCCAGAAGACTAAGCCGTTATTTTGCAGCAGGGCGACAAACAATTGCTGCAATGCGTCGGATGCCGTAATGTTATCCTATGGGAAAAAGCATCAACTTTGGAGTGCCGTAACTTTGCCACTGTGTAATATTTTTTCAACACATCACTGAAAGGCACATGTGTGAGATGTCGGCTGCGTTCCCGCCAAATTTCAGGCCAAAGTACCAAACCGTTCTTTTGCAGCAGGGTGCCAAAGAATTGCTGTCATTTTCCCACAGCCTAGAAAAGTGCTGTCGCAATTTGCAAAAACTTTCGCAAAAATTTGAGACACTTTCGTGAGTGCGACACTACTTTGCAAAAGTACTTTTTCCAGAAATCTGAAAAACAGATTTCTGGGGTGTTTTATCTCAAAATAAAGACATGGCTAGCATCATCAGTGCCCGACTAGGTGAATACAAAAAGAATTAGGTTGCTAGAGGGTCCCAATTTTAAATGTCAAACATTTTTCTGATCACTAACTGAACGCAAAATGGTGGATTTGCGACAGTAAAAGGGCCATTTGCGACAGTAAAAAGTGCATTTGCGACACTATTGAACTTTTTGTTAACTTATCCCTTTGACTTATAATGGGAAATTGTTTTTTGAATAACTTTTGAACCGTTTAATATTTTTTCATGAAATATTCAAAAGGCACATCGGGGACCCTGGCCGCACATTCCCTGAAGATTTCATACCAGTCGCGCAAACCATGCGACCTGTAGGTTTGACTATAGAATTCCAGAAAAAGCGTTAACACATGTGCAGATCACGCATAATAACTCCGCAGCCTTGTATGCGACCGGTACAAAACTTGGCAGATCCCAAGGTGTATGAGTCTCGATCATGTATTCCAAATTTCAGGCAAATCTGTCAAAGAGTTGCAAAGTTATTAAGGTGCAAAAGTTTGGGTTTAACATGTAAATGGCTCCTCAACCCTAACTATGGTAGCACTACCATGCTACCATAATATATATCTATATCTATATCTATATATATATATGTGTATATATATATATATATATATACACATTTCACATGTTTCATAGGTTTGGCACAAGCCTAGCGAGATCATTCCCATATCAGCTCACCAAAAATTATTGTTCCCCATACCCACATATATTATTCATTAGACATTTGAATTCATGCATGTTACTGCTGCTCACAATCTCAGTTGGTAGAGTTCAGTGTGTTCACCACTCTTTGATTGAACCAACTGACCCTCCTTTTATTGTGGCATTTTTCCCCTTTGAGCTGTAATATATGTGAGCTGGTAGTATAATGAAAATCATTAAGCTTCAAGCCCAAACAATCTCATAAATCGTTGTCAAAGGCCCTATACACTAGACACAAGTCTCCTTGAAATCTTCTATACTGAAGGATGTATAGGCCTAATTTATGTAATCTCTCCTAGAAACTCAAATGTTTAAATTCTTGCATTAGTTTTGTAGCATGCTGCTGAAGTCTTTCAGTGCCTTTGTCTCCATTTTAAGGTATTGGGACCAAAACTGGACACTGTACCCCAGGAGTGGCCTAATCAAAGAAGTCTACAATGGCACCTGAACATCTCTGGTTCTGCTTGTAATATGTCTCCTGATGCTGTTTAATGTCATATTGGCTCTTTTTACCATCATGTTCTAGTGCTTTTTAAACCTTATGTTGTTTGACATACGTATACATAGGTATATTTCTTCTTTTAGCTTTCTTAATATAGACCTTTGTAGCAAATGATGATTCATGGTGTTATTTTTGCCTAGATTAAGTACCCAACATTTCTCAGCATTCCGAGCTAGTTCATATGTAGATACCCATTGATACAGGTTATTTAGTTCAGCTTGTAAACCCTCCATATCAGTTTTTGAGCCCACAACATACCCTATTTTGATGGCATCTGCATTTTTTTTAACCACAGTCCAGTAGTGCTTACAACAGATGATGCATAGATATTATAGAGAGAAGGGCTCGACATGGATCCCTTTGGGATCCTGCTGGTGAATTCAGCTTAACCCAATATATTTCCCTGTATAGTCACATTTTGTTTTCTCCCTGTGAGCCATGAATCAATCCAGCTCACTATCCTTTTGTTCAATCTAGCATCAATGAGAGTTTGCACCAACAGTTTGTGTAGGACTCTATCAAAGGCTTTGCTAAAGTCTTTAAAAATCACAGCCATACTGTAGGTAGGCCTTGGTCAAGTGCTCTATTCATCTTGTCATACAAAATCCTAAAAATTAGTTAGTCACGATCTGTCTCTAATGAATTCATGTTGTGTCAAGGCAGTCAGTCCTACTCTCTTGATAAACTCATTCAGTCCTTCAGTACTACCTCCATTACTTTCCCCAGGATTGATGTCAAGCTTATCGGGTGATAATTTTTACAGTTCTTTTTTGGTGCTTTTTTGTATATTAGAAACACAATTGCTCCCTTCCATGATTTAATGGTTAGTCACTTGTTTATTGATTCCTAAAATATTGCCTCAACAGGTTGAGCCTGCTGTTCCACCAACTCCCTGACCACCCTAGGGTACACCCCATCGAGGCCCAGTGACTTCTTTGGATTAATTTTACTTAGCCAAGATCCTATATCCTTTACTTCCATACTTTGTGCCGGTACATTGCTTTACATTTTAGCAATAATTTTTGATAGCTATTTTACATGCATGTTTTCTTTTGATATCAAATTTCAGTTCATCTCATAGTCTTCATAACATTTAGCTATTTAGATTTTGTTGACAGAGAAAGGTGGGCTAAGCAATTTTGCCTATGTTCAGCTTCCCAGAGGGGAACAACAAATGGAAACCTACTGAAAATGAACCAGATAAAGCTGATGGTGGCATTTTTTAGTGAATGGGGGAAATTTGGCCAGAACATCAGAGAACTTCCCCATCCATTTTCTTTAGAACAGAAACCTATGTTCAGTACCCAGGTGAAAAAAAAAAAAGGTCCTTACACCCATTTAAAGAATGTAAGGAGCAGGTGGATCATAGGGTAGTAGTAGAATTAAAAAACTAGCTCAGGTCAGATTACATCTCCAACAGATATGGTGAGATTAGTTCAGCAACATGTAGGATCTCTGTTTGGGACCCCTCCACAGATGGACTAGAACCTAGATCACATTGTCCATCTGAACCTCCCACATGCCTCTGAAGTGGATTCCCATGTTTTGTCTGGGGAAATTTCCACAGGAGGAGTACATGTCACGATCTCCAGTTTGAGGAAAGATGCAGCACCAGGGTCAGATTGCAAAGAGGAAGGTTTTTACAAAACTTTTGTTGATGAATTAGCTCCATCTTTAGTAATTTTGTTTAATCATATGCTGCAATCTAACAAATTGGTGGGTTCTATGAATGAGGCAATTCTGATACTTTTATATAAAAAAGGTGCAACAGATGAGTTAGCCAACTGGAGACCAGTGAACCTTTTAAATACTGACATTAAAATATTCAGTAAGATTTTATTAAATAGGCTCTCCAAAGTAGCAGAGATTGATCAGTCCTGCACAAACCTGTGCAGTCCCATATAGGTGCCAACAGGATAGTGTGCATAGAAATATAGAAGGTGACGGTAGATAAGGAGCGCAAGGCCCATCCAGTCTGCTCATTTCTTTTTCTACCTTATAAATGTGCCATCGTCCTTTGCTGTTAGTGGCCTATCTATTCATACTCATCTGTATTGCTCCCTTATGCCTATCCAATGCCTGTTTGAAGCCCTGCACTGCATTCATAGCTACCATTTCCTGAGGTAGGCCATTCCATGCATCCACCACCCTTTCTGTAAAAAAGAGCTTCCTAACATTACTCTTTAATTGGCCTCCCTCTAATCTCATGCTGTGTTCTCTTGACCTGCTATTTGTCTTATATTGAAACATGTTAGACTCTTTCACCTTGTTAATGCCTTTAGGGTGTTTGAATATTTCAATCATATCACTTCTCTCCTTCCTTTGCTCTAGGGTATACATACTGAGCTCTGTTAATCTGTTCTCATATGTATTCTGATGAAGTTCCTGCATCATTTTGGTTGCCCTTCTCTGGACTGCCTCAATTTTGTTAACATCCTTGTGAAGGTGTGGCCTCCAATACTGTATGCAGTACTCCAGATGGGGCATAATCAGTGTCTGGTAAAGAGGGATTATTAACTCCCTCTTATGACTTGTGATACCCCCTACTAATACACCCTAACATCCCCTTAGCCTTACCTACTGCTTTAGAGGTCTACTCGGATGATTTCAGGTCATCAGTGATAATGATCCCAAGTCTCTTTTTTCCTTTGTGATTGCCAGCAACTCCCCTCCCAGCCTATAGGTGGCTTCAGGGTTTCTCTTCCCTATTGCATGATCTTGCACTTCTTTGCATTAAATCCCAGTTGCCACTCTTCCGACCATTTTGCTAGTTTATCCAGATCTCATCTCATTCTGCCCACCCCATCTGGATCATCTACTCTGTTGCAGATCTTAGTGTCATCTGCAAACAGACAAGCCTTACCCTCTAGTCCATCTGCAAGGTCACTGATGAAGCTTTCAAAGAGGACTGGCCCCAGCACTGATCCCTGAGGTACCCCACTTGTGACTTGTATCTCTTTTGACTGCATGCCATTTACCACCACTCTCTGTTTTCTGCCCATCAACCAGTTTGCCACCCAGTTGACCAGCTTCTGACCCACCCCGAGCCTACCCAGCTTGTTTATCAATCTTCTATGTGGAATTGTGTCAAAAGCTTTGCTGAAGTCAAGGTAGGTGACATCAACTGCTCCCCCTTGGTCCACCACTCTGGTTACCCAGTCAAAGAAATCTATGAGATTAGTTTGACAGGACCTTCTTTTTGTAAACCCATGCTGTCTTGGATCCTGTACCCCTATGGATTCCAGGTGTTGCACTATCCGTTCCTTAAGGAGTGCCTCCATAATCTTGCCCACTACTGAGGCAAGACTGAATGGTCTGTAGTTTTCTGCCTCCTCCCTGCTACCACTCTTGTGGAGCGGGATCACATGAGCCCTTCTCCAGTCTTCTGGGACCTCTCCTGTGCTCAGGGACTCATTAAACAGTTCTGCTAATGGCTCTGCTAGTTCCAACCTTAGCTCCTTTAGTACCCTGGGATGTATGCCATCAGGTCCCATTGACTTGTCCACCCTGAGCTTAGTGAGCTCTTGTAGGACCTTTTCTTTTGTGAAGGGAGTAATGCTCACCTCCCTCCCCTCTGTGTCCATGGTGCTGAGCTGTGGGCCCTGCCCTACCTTCTCTTTAGTAAATACTGAGCAAAATTATCTATTTAGGATAGATGATTTTACAGGGTCTTCCTCCTCACATGCTCCCTTTTCTCCTTTGAGCTTAGCAATACCCCCTCTGGACTTTCTCCTTTCACTAATGTATCTATAGAAAGTCATGTCACCTTCTTTTACTGTTTGTGCTAGTGTTTCCTCAGTTTGGGACTTTGCCTGCCTTACTGCCTTTCCTGCTTCCCTTAGGGCAGTTTGGTATACCTACCTATCTTCATCCCACTGTTGTCAGGGCTCTGTTTCCAGGCTCTGAAATTGAGGTTGATTAACCTGGGAGTTGTGCGGGGGGGGGGGTTTAAACTGTTTTTTGCTTTTAATGGGATATTATTAGTTTTTAGTTTAGTTTTAGGTATTGCTTTATTGTATTGTGTAGCTTAGTTTGCAGTATGTGTTGGTCTTCAGCCTCCACAGCGGTGCACTACTCATCCTCCTCTCTTTGTGCCCTTCGCCCCTTTTATTCTCCCCCTCTTCAGTCTGAGATTTACCAGCATTGCAGAGCACTGGGCATTGTGCGCAGGAGGGGGAGAAGGGTGTGGGGTTATGAACAGGGGAGGATGATCGAGGGGGGTCATCGTATTGGGGTTGTTAATACCAGAAGGTGTCCTGGGGCAAAATAGAATCCTGATCATGGTTCTCCATGTCTGGTGCTCATACCCAAGGGCACCACTGGTTATGATGGGAAGATGGCCTGTGCGGCTCGCGGGATTCGTCCAGCTCGGACGGTGTTGTGCGATGCCAGGTCCATTAAAAACAAGACCGCAATTATTGCTGATCTTGTTAGTATGGTGGACCTGGCTTGCGTTACCAAGACCTGGATGGATGATAAATCTGGCCCCATTTTGGAGGCTATGACTCCAGCCAGGTACTTAGTGTTACACCACCCAAGATTGGATCATGGGGGGGAAGGGTTGCGGTCTGTTTCAAGACCGAACTTGGCCTCACGGAGGTGCTAGTGGGGAAGGTTCAGTCCTTTGAATGTATAGTTGTAGCAGGTGTAGGCATTTGATTCACAATCATTTGCTGTCCCCCCGGTGATGAGAAGCGATTCCTTCAGGAAGTGGTGGACTTCGTCATCAATATGGCATTTGAATCCCCTAGATTGATGGTTCTGGACGATTTCAGCACCTGGGTCAATGACGAACTCTCACAATTTGGTCAACACCTCCTCCAGTTAATGACAATGCTGGGCCTTACACAGGTAGTTTCCTCTGCTACACATAAATGTGGACACTCTTTGGACTTAATCTTCCTTCTAGGGATCAAGGCATCTGATGTGGGGGTGGAACCCATCTGGTGGCCAGATCATTACACCGTGGGGTTTAGTTTTTGCTCCCCTTCTAGAAGGCCTGCCCCTACAGAGTTGATTAGGTACAGCCCTTTGCGGGATATAGATCCCCAAGGTCTTGTGGTGGTACTTGACCTCTTGTCTCCCGCGTTGGCAAGCAGTGATCCAGAGACCCTCGTGTTGCCCTATAACACAGCTGTTGCTGGGGCTCTGGATCTCATTGTTCCAGTTCATGTTCGCCCCCTCTCCCTCTGCCCCAAGTCCCCTTGGTTTGATGGGACATTGAGGGCGATGCGGAGACAGGGGCGAAAGTTACAGCATTGCTGGCGAAGGTCCACCCTTGATGCCGACCACCTTAGATTGATGGATCATTATTTGGTCTACCAATCCACAATCACCCGTAAGAAGGCAGAGTTCCTGTCCAAGGAGATTGCAGTTGTTCGGAATCGACCAGCTCAGCTGTTTCGAACTGTGGACAGACTGTGCAACCCAGCCTGTCTTCAAGTTCGGAAAGTTTTTTTGCAATGGGAGTGTGATGAGCTTGCTCTGTTCTTTGTAAATAAGATGGCTGACATTAGGGATGAGTTGTTGCCATCACACTCTATGGGGGTTGCCATGAACTGGGGTGAGATCACAGTGCCTCGGCTTTCATGGAGTTCCTTCAGTCAGCTGAAGTTCATTGATGTCATGAGGATCATCCAGCATATGTGCCCTATGTGCTGAAGTTTGGACCCTGGACCAACCTCCCTAATTATGGGTTGTATTGACATCATTGGTCCAGTCCTTTTTGAGATAGTCAGGTGCTCCCTGGAATGGGGTGAGTTTTCTAGCTCCCTGAAAGATGCGGTGGTGACAACCCTCTTGAAGAAAGCTACTGCGGACCCTGACTGTCTGGAAAACTACAGATCTATCTCTAACCTTCCCTTTATTGGGAAGGTGATTGAAAAAGTAGTGGCTGCACAACTGGAAGACCATTTGACCATCCATGACATCTATGAACCCCTCCAGTCCGGTTTTTGTAAAAGACATAGTACCGAGACAGTACTGGTTTGGGTGCTCAATGATCTCTTGATGGCTAGAGATCAGAAGAGTCTTTCCATTTTGGTTCTCCTCAACCTTTCTTCAGCCTTTGACACTGTAGATCATATGGTGTTGATAGAATGCCTGAGGCTGTTCTGTGGAATATCTGGAACTGTCTTAAGATGGTTCTCATCATTCTTCACTGGAAGATCACAAAGAGTTGTATCCAGGGTTTTTTCCTTGGATTCAATGGCTTTGTTTTGTGGGGTATCATATGGTTCAGTATTGTCACCCATGTTATTTGTGGTGTATATGCTACTCATCGGAGACATTGTAAGGAGGTATGGGCTGAGGTTTCACTGTTATGCATATGATAGCCAGCTCTACCTTTCTTTTGCCATCGACTAGATTGGAGCTCTGTCAGTCTTTAATATCTGTCTAACTAAAATCCAGGAGTGGATGAATTCTAGCTGGCTGAGGATGAATTCTGATAAGACTGAGGTACTGGTTGTGGACCGGGTCATCGGATAGGGGGTCGGGTGTTGCTGCGCGTTCTGGAATTTTTCTTGGAGGCATTTCTCTCCCGACTTTTGAACGGGTGTGGAACCTGAGGATGGTTCTTGATGATGGGTTGACACTGCACTCACAGATGTCGGCAGTCATTAAGATTTCCTTTTACCATCTTAGGAACATCACCAGGATCCGGCATCTTGTTCCGTCTGCTGATCTACCAATGTTAGTTCATGCCTTCGTGTCCTCACGCTTGGATTATTGTAACTCCCTTTACCTAGGGCTAATAGGGGTTGAAATCTGTCACCTGCAGCTAGTGCAGAACGCTGCAGCCTGGCTTTTGATGGGTTCTAGCAGATCCTGTCACATTACTCCAGTGCTTCATGAACTGTACTGGCTGCCAATTCAGTGGCGGATCACCTTTAAAGTAAGTTGCTGACTTTCAAAGCTCTACATGATATGGGCCCAGGCTATCTGAAAGAACTTCTGGTTCATTATCACCCAAATCAATCACTCCACTTGGCCAAAGAGGGGTTGCTATAGGTTCCAAGGGTAAATTTGAAATCTTAGGGTGCTCGGGCATTTGTGCATGCAGCCCCCACCCTTTGGAACTCTCTACCACGTAGGTTGCTGGAGTGCACTTCTGTGGAGGGATTTAAGAGAGGTTTAAAGACTTTTTTTTGGGAAACTGTATTTTTAGAACACTGACTGTTATGATTGCTTTGTTTTAATTGTATTTCTTAATGATTTTTTACTGTTCTGATTTGTTATTTATGTACGGTGCCTTGGTAATCGAAAGGTGCCTTATAAATAAAATTATTATTATTACTATTATTATTATACTTCCTGAAGGCCAGCCTTTTGACTCTGACCTTTTCTGCTACTGTATTTGAGAACCAAAGTGGTTTCCTTCTTATTTTACACTTCCTTTTCTGTCTAACATCTAATTGTACTCTGAGACATTTTCCAGAGAAGTAAAACATCAGGCTTACAGGGTTATGTGTTTAGCCTTGATCAAGAAAATGCCTTCAATAGGAAATTGCACACATATCTGTTTAAGTTACTAAAGGCCTTTGTCTGGTATTCCCCCATATGGTGACACTATTGCAGTGAAAATATTGATGCCAACAACATTGTTGTTTTCACTGTAATAGTCCTCTGGAGACCCTGTCACTCTGTCTCTCCAGTCCTGCACCCCCTTCCCGATCCAACTCTGACTCCATTGCTGTGATGGTGGTCGACAACTTAGTTTTTGAACTGGTATCATAGAGCCACTTTAGCTTACTAAAAGTGTTTATTGACAGGATTAGATGTCTCTATGAAAAAACCAGTTCTTATCCCCAATGTCAATGGTTAGTGGGGGAAGAAGATAGTAGTTAAAAGAGGGGTCAGACAAGGCTTCCCTCTTAGTCACCTACTATATGCATCTGGAATGGACATTTTTATTTGGAGCATTAGTGCTTGTAGGGTTATCTCCAACACCCAGTATGCAACTGGTGCAAATACTTGCTTATGCAGATGACATTATACTAACCCTGGCTCCAGAAACTAAGGAAATGGCCCTCACCGAGACAGTAAGATTATTTTCAGACATGTCTGGTTTCAGGATATATTATAGAACAAGCCAGGAAGTTACAATAGGGGAAACCCCTTCACCAGATAATAACTGTTTTGCTGGGTTCTTCCTCTCTCAAGACTCTATAAACATATTAGGAGTAGAATTTGGTCCACAGAACATGACTCAAATTAACTTGGAGGTGGGTTTGGCTAGAGCCAACAGGTTAGTCTCCAATTGAAGAGGCCAGCAGATAGCAAAGAAGAAAAGGGTGATGTTAATTAAATCCTTACTGATTCCTATTTTTCTCTATATGCCCACAGTCTGGGAAACAAGATCCCAGACCTGCAGACAACACTGACAGAGGCTAAACTAGACATAGTAGCCATTAGTGACACATGATTCACCAGTAACCACACTTGGGAGACTTCAGTACCCAGCTATGTACTGTTCAGAAGAGACTGAGGTGCAAAAAGGGGGAGGGGGGAGCAGCCCTTTAGGTAAATGAAAATATCAAAGCTACAGAAATTCAGAATACATATAAGGAGCCAGATGAACTGTGTGTCACATTGGAAACAGGAGCTGGGACAGCCATACAAAATGAGGTTGTCTGCCGGCCTCCAGACCAGGGGGAGGACATAGACACATTAATGTTAGAAGTTACACAAAACATGACAGCTAAATGGGAGGTTCTGATAATGGAAGACTTCAACATGCCGGATACAGATTGGTCAATACCAGCAGGAACATCCTCCAGAACTAGACACGTAGTGGATTCCATGCAGGAGAGGGCCTCAAACAACTGATACAACAACCCACAAGAGACAGGGCTGTCCTAGATCTAGTACTGACTAATGGGGAAAGGATCACAGATCTCCAGGTAGAAGGTCACCGTGGTGCCAGTGACAATCACATGGTATGATTCAATTTGGCCACTAGAGCTAAATCATCCAATTCCAAGGCAAAAATATGGGACTTCAGAGGAGCTGACTTTGATAAGATGGGCAACAGAGTTAAGCTAGCCCTGGCAAGAAGAAATACAGGTGAGATGGTAGAGGCAAAGTGAGCAAGCATTAAGGATGCAATACTTGAAGCAACATCCTATTGTGTTAGGGAGAAAAGCAAAAGCAAAAGAAGGAGGAAATCACTTTGGTTCTCAAACACAGTAGCAGAAAAGGTCAAAGCCAAAAGGTTGGCCTTCAGAAAATGTAAGGAATGCAGCAGGACAAAGATAGGGAGGCATACCAAAGTTCCCAAAGGGAAGCAGGGAAGGCAGTGAGGCAGGCAAAGGCTCAAACTGAGGAAACACAAGCATGAACAGTAAAAGAAGGGGAGAAGACTTTCTATAGATACATTAGTGGAAGGAGGAAGTGCAGAGAGGGTAATGCTAAGATCAAAGGGGATGAGGTGGAGTGTGTGGAGGAGGAACAAGGAAAAGCAGCTATCCTAAATAGATACTTCTGCTCAGTATTTACTGAGGAGAAGGTATTGCAGGGCCCACAGCTCAGCACTATGGACACAGGGGAGAGGGAGGTGTGCACAAGTCCCCTCACAAAAGAAAGGGTCCTACAAGAGCTTGCTAAGCTCAGGGTGGACACGGTAATGGGACCTGATGGCATACATCCCAGGAAACTAAAGGAGCTAAGGGTAGAACTAGCAAAGCAATTAGCAAAACTATTTAGTAAGTCTCTGAGCACAAGAGAGGTCTCAGAAGACTGAAGAAGGGCTCATGTGATCCCACTCCACAAGAGTGGTAGCAGGGAGGAGGAAGAGAACTACAGACCAGTCAGTCTTCCCTTAGTGGTGGTCAAGATTATGGAGGTACTCCTAAAGGAAATGATAGTGCAATACCTGGAATCCATAGGAAAACAGGATCAAAGACAGCATGGGTTTACAATGGGAAGGTCCTGTCAAACTAATCTCATGGATGTCTTTGACTGGGTTACCAGAGTGGTGGACAATGGGGGTGCAGTTTATGTCACCTACATTGACTTCAGCAAAGCTTTTGATACTGTTCCACATAGAAGATTGATTAATAAGATGGGTAGTTTCAGGGTGGGTCAGAAGTTGGTCAACTTGGTGGCAAACTGGTTGGTGGGCAGAAAACAGAGAGTGGTACTAAACGATACACAGTCAGAAAAGATGCAAGTCACAAGTGAGATACCTCAGGGATCAGTCTTGGAGCCATTCCTCTTCAATATCTTCATCAGTGACATTACAGATAGACTGGAGGGTAAGGTTTGTCTGTTTGCAGATGACACCAAGATCTGCAACAGAGTATACTATCCAGATGTGGTGGGCAGAATAAGAAGAGATCTGGATAAACTGGAAAAATGGTCGGAAGAGTGGCAACTGGGGTGTAACACAAAGAAGTACAAGATCATGCACATAGGGAAGAGAAACCCTGAAACCACCTATAGGTTTGGAGGGGAGCTGCTGGGAATCACAAGGGAAGAAAAAGACTTCAGAATCATCACCACAGATGATCTAAAATCAACCAAGCAGACCACTAAAGCATCAGGTAAGACTAGGGGGATGATGGGGTGTATTAGTAGGGATATCACAAGTAGTAAGAGGGAGATAATAATCCCTCTTTACAAGACACTGGTTAGGCCCCATTTGGAGTACTGCATGCAGCATTGGAGGCTGCACTTGCACAAAAACATTAACAAAATGGAGGCAGTCCAGAGAAGGGCAAACAAAATGGTGCAGGGACTGTATCAGAAAACATATGGGCACAGATTAATTGAGCTCAATATATATATCCTAGAGCAAAGGAGGGAGAGAGGTGATATGACCAAAACATTCAAATATCTTTAGGGCATTAACAAGGTGAAAGAGTCTGACATGTTTCAATATAAGAAAAATAGCAGGACAAGAGAACACAGCATGAGATTAGAGGGAGGCTGATTAAGGGGTAATGTGAGCAAGTTCTTTTTCACAGAAAGGGTGATGGATGCATGCAATGGCCTACCTCAGGAAGTGGTGTATATGAATACAATGCAGGGCTTCAAACAGGTATGGGACAGGCATAATTCAAGTCATTTTCATTTATATGGAGCCTTTCAAGTACCAAGGCGCCTTACATAAAATTAAACAACTTGAGCATAAAATAACATATATTATAAATAGATTAAAAATTTATAAGCAATCAGTATAAAACCAGTCCCCAAAAACATGACTCCATAAAATAGCATTGAGCGCCTGTTTAAATCCCTCCATGGTCGGGCACTCACATATTTGATGGGGTAGAGAATTCCAAAGGGTAGGTGCCATGTGCATAAATGCACAGGCCCCAGGAGATTTTAAGCAAACCCTTGGGATCTCTAGCAACCCCTCATCAGTCGAGCAAAGAGATCGCCCAGGGCAGTAAGGGAACAGGAGCTCTTTCAGGTACTCTGTGCCCAGTCCATGAAGGGTTTTTAAGTTAGAAGTCCGACTTTGAAGGTGATTCACCACTGGACTGGCAGCCAGTGCAGTTCAAGCAGCACCAGCTAAATATGACAGGACCAAGAGGTTCCCATCAATAACCGGGCTGCTGCATTCTGTATCAGCTGCAGATTGTGAATATCCACCCCCGGGAGCCCTAGGTAAAGGGCATTGCTATACTTCAGGCAAGAGGACACAAAGGCATGGACCAGCGTAGGAAGGTCACCAGACAGAACTAGGTGCTTAACTCTGGAGATATTCCTCAGATGATAAAAAGAGGATTTGACAATGGCCGACACCTGCGAATGCATTGTCAAGCCCCCATCAAAAATACACCCAGGTTTCGCATCTGTTCAGAGGTCATGAGGGAGAGACCCCTGAGAAAAAGTCCTGAAGGTAACCCCTAGTCGCTCTATCTGATGACCCGGATGCACCACCAACACCTTAGTCTTTGCCGAGTTCAACTTCAGCCAGATCGAATCCATCCACTCCTAGATCTCTGCAAGGCAGTTATTAAATACTGAGAGAGCTCTATTCTGTTCAGGTGCAGAAGAAAGATAGAGCTGAGTATCATCAGCATAACAATGAAACCTCAACCCATACCTTCTTACAATGTCTCTGGGAGAGTATCATGTACACTGCAAACAACATGGGGGACAACACCGATCCCTGAGGAACCCCGCATTCAAAGGTATTGGGTCAAGGAATAAATCCCCGACACCACCCTTTGAGTTCTTCCAGTGAGGAAGGAAGAAAACCACCTGAGGACCGTACCTGACAGGCCACAGATGAACCTCAAACAATCGAGCAGGACCCCATGGTCCACAGTGTCAAATGCTGAAGAGCTATCCAAAAGGACCAAGATGAAATGAATCTTCCAATCTATGGCATCAGGAGATCATTGAGCACCCGAACCAACACCATCTCAGTACTATTCCTCTTTTGAAAACTGAACTGGAGAGGCTTGTAGACATCATGGATGGCCTAATGGTCCTCCAGTTGTACGGCAACTACTTTTCTGATCTACTTCCCTATAAAAGGGAGGTTTGAGTTTGGTCTGTAGTTTGTATGGCAGTCTGGGTCCAAGGAAGCTTTCTTCAGGAGGGGTGTCACCACCACCTCCTTCAGGGAGCTGGGAAACTCACCTGTTTCCAGGGAGCACCAGACTATCCGTGCTAGGATAGGGCCAAAAATGTTGCTACGACCCAAGATCAGGGTAGTTGGACCCTGATCCAAACTACAGCATATAGGGCACATAACCTGGACAATCCTCATGATGTCCATGAGTTCTGGTGGGTCAAAGGTACTCCAGAAAAACCAAGGCACAGTGTCCAAATGCCAGACTAGAGCAATGCCAGAGTGTGCTGGTAGGAGTTCCACCCTGATGTTGGCCACCTTAACCACAAAGAACCAAACAAGCTCCATGCACTCAACTTGCGAAAATGCTCTTCAAACCTTTAGACAGGCTAGGCTGCACAATCTGTCCATGGTTCGAAAGACCTGAGCTGGTCAGTTCCGAGCAGTCTCAATCTCCCTGGACAGGAACTCTGCCTCCTTATGGATGATTGCAGATTGATAGGCATGATAATGGTCAATCAATTTAAGGTGATCTGCATCAAGGGCAGATTTCCACCAGCAACGCTATAACCTTCATCCTAGTCACTGCATCTCCATCAAAGATCCATCAAACCAAATGGACTGAGGGCGAAGGGAAAGAGGATGAACATGGACAGGAGCAATGACATCCAGAGCTGAACTACTGGCCTGATTATAGAAACATAGAAACATATAATTTGATGGCAGATAAGGACCGCTTGGCCCACCCAGTCTGCCCATTTTCCTACCTACTAGATAAGCTGCAGATCCTAGTTAACCAGCAGCCTACTTCTTCCTACCCCCACCCCCTAGAATGGCCATATGACTGTCCCATGCATGCTTGAATTCCACCACTGTTTGTGACTCCACAACCTCCTCCGGAAGGCCGTTCCATGCATCCACAACCCTCTATGTGAAAAAATACTTCCTTAAATTACCTCTGAGCTGCCCCCTCATAGGCTGCAACTTGGGCTTCTGGGTCACTTGTTGCCAATGGAAGAGTTGATAGATCAAGTACTGCTGCCAGGCCTTCAGAGCTTACATCTCATAAAGGGTGGTACCTGATCATCTCCACAGGGACAGGCCTACGAAGAGGGGTGCAAAAACTGAAACACACTGTGTAGTGGTCGGACCATCTGACTGGTTCCACCCCCAGTTCTGAGGCATCGTCCCACAGGAGGAAAATCAAGTCAAGAAAATGACCATGTTTATGGGTAGCGGTGGAAACACTCTGTGTGAGGCCCAGTGATGACATTAACTGGAGGAAGTGCTGACCAAATTATGAGAGTTCATCATCTACCCAGGTGTTGAAGTCACCCAGGACCATCAGCCTGGGCAACTGAAATGCCATGTTGATAATAAAATCTGCCACTTCCTGAAGGAACCACTTCTCATCTCCAGGTGGACGGTAGATGAGGGTAATCCAACAACCTACGCCTGCTACTACAGTACATTCAATGACTGGGTCTCCTCAACTGGTACACTCGTGAGGCCCAGTTTGGTCTTGAAGCAGACCGCAACCCCCCATCCAATCTCAGGTGGTGAATAACTGAGTACCCTGCCTGAGTTACAGCCTCCGATATGGGGCCAGAGTTTTCGTCCAGCCAGGTCTCAGTAATGCATGCCAGGTCCACTGAACCAACAAGTTCTGCAATAATTGTAATCTTGTTTTTTTTTTTTCACTTTCATTTTTATCCTGCCTTACTGCCCCCTCGACCCACTCCTTCAGACCATTGATCAATCCTACAAGTCCCTCCCACAGAATCTGTCCATAGAGTGCCAGGCATGCTGCTTTTATCCCTTATACTTTCTTCTACTCCTCAGGGTGCCTGCACAACGGGGTCTGTCCTGTGGATCAGCAATCCTGAGGTGGATTGGTCATCATCTTGGCCCGAGGGGGGGGGGACATTTTTCTCCTGTAGTCCCTCCTACCCTCTGAGGACATCGGCATGTAGGACTGACGTCCAGTCATATGGTGTGCTGTCACATGTCACAAACAAATGCCCACAACGTCCTCCCCTCTCTGACTCTTGAAGAGCCTCCTATGCACTGGTGCCCATGCTTCCACAAGCACAGGTGTGTCAGGTGTGCAAGACAGCCCAGGATCCCACCCCGGAAGAACAGAACATCCATTGGGATGATCAATCCTACTTCCCCCCTCTGACCTCTGACCCCCGGCACCCAGAGTCTGTTCCCAAACCCAGGTCACTGGCGTGGTGCAAGGTGTGGTGTTCAGCGCCTCAACCCTCAGCACCACCGGGCTAGAGCAGTCTTGTTTTTAATGGACCTAGCATTACATAACACCGCACAAGTTGGATGGAATTCCATAGCTGTCTGGGCCACCTGCCCACCAAAATTGGGGAATAATACAGATGAGTATGAATAGATAGGCCATTGACAGAGTAAAGGCCTATGGCATATTAATAAGGTAGAAGTGATGGGCAGACAGGGTGGGCCTTGTGGTCCTTGTCTGCCATCAGCTTCTATGTTTCAGTGTTTCTATATCAGTTATATGTCCCCCCCACCTCAAACTATTGTAACTGCACTATTTAATGTATTTGTCCTAGCATTGTAGGGTAGTAAAATAATAATTATAATTATACTTTTATTTATATAGTGCAATTCTGAAAATCAAAGCGTTGTACATACATAGACATCATAAAACAGGAATTCAATAACATTTTACAAATAATTAAAACTTCAATAAATATATCTCAGAATTCATAAAATATCAAATGCTGAATGCCTCTTAAACAAATGGGGTTTTTAGGCTGGTTTTAAAGCTCTCCACAGTCATGCACTGTCTAATCTGATGAGGTAGGGAGTTCTACAGTGATAGGGCCATGAACATGAAAGCTTGGGCCCCAGATGTTTTCAACCGCTCCCTGGGAACCTCTAACAACCTCTTATCAGTTGAGTGGAGGGGACAGCCAGGGCTTTAGGTAGTCTGGAGCTCTTGCAGGTAGTTCGGTCCCAGTCTGTACACAGCTTTCAAGGTCAGAAGACTGACCTTGAAGGTGATCTGCCACTGTATAGGCAGCCAGTGCAGATTGCACAGCATGGGAGTAATATGACTGGAACGTGACGTCCCAGCCAACAGTCATGCTGCAGCATTCTGCAACAGCTGCAAGCAGTGGAGATCAACCCCCAGATGCCCCAGGTAAAGGGAGTTGCAGTAGTCAAGGTGAGAGGTCACAAGGGCATGGATCAGTGTAGAAAAGTCACTAGACGGAACAAGGTGCTTAATTCTGGTGATGTTCCTAAGATGGTAAAATGAAGGCTTGATGATTGCTGACACCTACGCACACAGTGTCAGCCCATCATCAAGAACCACCCCCAGGTTGCGCACCCGTTCAGAGGTATTCAGTCGTGCACTCTCAAACCAAAGTTCAGAGGGTAAACCCACCACTGGCCTCTCTATCCAGTGATCTGGATCCACCAATAACACCTCGTTCTTCCCAGAATTAAATTTCAACCAGCTTGACTTCATCCAGTCATGGATCTCCATCAGACAGCTGTTAAACATCAAGACTGTACTATCCTGGTCGGGTGCAAAAGACAGATAGAGCTGTGTATCATCAGCATAGCAGTGAAACCTCGGCCCATATCATCTTACAATGTCTCTGAGGGACAGCATATACACTGTGGACAACATAGGGGACATCACCGAGCCTTGAGGGACCCTGCACAGCAGAGAGAATTGATCAGAGGAGTAAACCCCAGATACTACCCTCTGGAATCTGCTGGCTAGAAAACAATGAAACTATCTGAGAACTGGATTTAACAGGCCACAGATAACCCTCAGTTGCTCAAGCAGGACCCCATGGTCCACAGTGTCAAATGCTGAGGAGAGATCAATAAGCACCAAGATGGAACAGCGCTTCTGATCCCTCGCCATCAGATCATTCAGCACTCGAACCAGAGTGGTCTCAGTACTATGTCTCTTCTGGAACCCAGACTGGAGAGGATCGTAGACATTGTGGATGGTAAGATGGTTCTCCAGTTGCAGTGCAACCACTTTCTCAATCACCTTCCCGACAAAGGGAAGGTTAGAGATAGGTCTGTAGTTAGCACAGCTGTTTGGCTTCAAAGCAGCTTTCTTAAGAAGTGGTGTCACCACTGCCTTCTTCAGGGAGCTGGGGAACTCACCTGAATCTAAGGAGCACCAGACAATCTTTGAGAGGACCGGGCCGATGGACACCATACACCCCAATAATAGGCGTTTAGGGCCTGGATCCAAACTACAGCATGTTGGCTGCAAATTCTGGACAATCCTCATGATGTCTGCTATCTCCAGCCAGTTGAAAGATATCCAAGAAAACTGGGGGAAGGCGACCATTAACCTACCACCACCAACACCCATAGAGGGCGCTATACGGATTTCGGCCCTGATGTTGGCCACCTTATCTGCAAAGAATCAAGTAAACTCATCACACTTCAACCAATCAATCAATTAAAATCTTTGTTTATCCAGGTGAATATCATTGAGCAAGCTCATTTACAAGATGGACCTGGTTAGCTCCGGGTCAAATGAACCAGTGTATACAGACATATTTACAATAGAGCCAAATAACACAAGTAAAAAACAAATAATACAATTAATGCAAGTACTGTAAGTACTCAGTGTTACATTAGTTATACCAATTCAGAGTGCTTCTGTAATATTTAAGGAGGACATATGATGAGGCTTAGTAGGAACTTCAGTAGGGAGAAGTGATCGGATGCTCATGTAGGGAGTTCACGCAAGCGCAGAATTTCTAAAGTAGTGTAATCACACAGCATCCGTAAATGTAACACTCTAAACAGAAGAATAAGGGTCTTAACAGTCAAGAAGAAAAGTAATGACAGCTCTTTTTTTGGCAAATTTCAGCATGGAAATCAGATTTACGCTTGGTTTAGAATGGACACAGAAGCAGACTGCAGGAACCAATCAGAAGCCAACGCCAAAAAGGGCTCATGTTCTGATTGGATGGCTGCTAATGCTGTGCTTTGCTAATGGAGAGTCAGAGCTTAGGTTCTCACACTTAACTTGTGAAAATGCTCCTCAAACCTGTAGACAGGTTGGGTTGCACAACCTGTCCACAGTTTGAATGAGCTGGGATGGTCGATTCTGAGCAGCAGCAATCTCACTGGAGAGGAACTCTGCCTTCTTATGTGTGATTGCTGATTGATAGCTTTGATAATGATCTATCAATCTAAGGTGGTCAGCTTCAAGGGTGGATTTCTGCTAGTGATGCTCTAAACCTCATCCTGCATGTCTCAATTCCCTCAAGGTCACATCAAGCCAGAGGGACTGAGGGCAGAGAGAGAGAGGGCGAACTGGGGTGATAGAATCCAGAGCCTCAATAATAGCCTTATTATAGGCCTGAACTAGACTCTCTGGACCCTCTCCTACTCTCGAAACTCCCTATAGGTCTAGTACTGCAAAAAGACCTTCTGGGGTTACACCTCTCAATGGGCGATATCTGACCATCTTGACTGGGGCAGGCCTATGGGGGGGCTGGAGATTGAATCTTACTGTGTGGTGATTGGACCATGCAACTGGTTCCACCACCAAGTCAGAGGACTCGATCCCCAGGAGGAAGACCAGATCAAGTGAGTGCTTGTTTATGAGTGGCTGAGGCAACAACTTGTAGGAACTCCAACACATTCATAAGTTGGAGGAAGTCTTGACCAAACTGCGAGAGTTCATCATCGACTCAGGTTTTAAAGTTGTCAAGGACCATCAGCCTGCATGACTCGAACGCTATATCGAAGATGAAGTCTGCTACTTCCTGCAGGAACAATTTCTCACTTCTGGGTGGACAAGAGATGAGAATGATCCTGCAGCCCGCACTTGCTACTATGGTAAACTCAAATGATCAGGCTTCCTCAACTGGCACACCACTAAGGCCCAGTTCTGATCTAAAACAGATGGCCACCCCCCACCCTTGCAGTCCAATTTCGAGCAGTGTATCACTGAGAACCCGGCTAGAACCACCGCCTCCAAAATAGGGCCCTCATTATCATCCAGCCAGGTCTCGGTGATGCACACCAGGTCTGTTGTCCCAACAAGATCAGCAATAATTGCTGTCTTGTTCCTCATAGATCTAGCTTTGCATAACACCACTCGAGTCAGATAGGGTTCTGTGGTTGACCGAGCTATCTGCCCTGAAATAATGGAACCCTTGGGTATGGTAACTAGATATGGAGAACCACATTCTAGAGACTATTTCACTCCAGGACGTCTCCTGGACTGAACAACCCTGATACAGCCACCCCGCTTCTCCCCCCGAGGTCCAGAACCCCCAACCAACCTCCATTTCCTTCTGGCAATACCCAATGCCCTGCAGCAGTTATAGGCAACTGTGGGTAAGGGAGGAGAATAAAAGTGCTGGAGGTCCCAGAGTTCGGAGGGGGAGTAGTGCCTGACCAGGAGAGTAGCAGGCCAACACATCTTCAATAACAGTACACCAGTACTTTTCCCACCCCTGAAAAAGTACTAAGAATAAAATCCAGACTATAATGCAGATCTTACCAAAGTAATTCTATAGCATAGCCTCCTTCCCTAAAATTACCACACAATAATAATATTAAAACAATTACACAGTCACCAAACCATGACAGAAAAATACAATATAAATACAGGATCTAGTGGACCAGAGTCTTCTCACCACCCCAGTTTTAAATGTCCAGAATAGATCACCCCCACTGCCTCTCATGCAGTGGGGGAGAAACTAACAGGAAAAGAAAAAAACAATAAAATTAAATAAATAACAGCTAAAACATAAAAACCTTCGGTCACATATATTCCAGTTTGCAATGGAAGGAGATCACTGCTAGGTAGTCCATGGCCTTTAAACATAATCCCTACACTAAACAACGAGGGCAAGTTAAAGATATAAAGTCAAACTGAGGTTAGTAAGAAAAAAGCCCATATTAATCAAGATAGTTGCCACAACACAAGCCTCGGTGGCCAAAGGAAGCCATACCTCAGGCCAAGCTACAGCTTCAGAAAGCCTTCAGATGTATTCCAAAGTATCCATGATACAGGAGGGGACTGAAGCGTGCAAGCTAGTACCCAAGAGAGGAGCCCCTCCCTCCTCCAGATGCACAAAACTCATGGGCTCCACTACCCTGCAGCCCACGACTCACAGCTACAACCCCCTGAGGGACAGGTCACAAGGAATGACCCGCAAGGGATTTAGAGGAAGCTCAATCATTGATCCAGCTCCCTGGAAACACAGAGGGCGACCCCTGCTTGGTCGCAGGAAGCATAGCTAGCCACCAGCCCAAGGCACATGAAGGAGACTCCCCCCCCCGACACAGCGCCTAGACATGCTGCTTCTCCAAATCAAGTCCAGCTGCCATCCAGTTCTCAGACAGAATGTTAATAGCACTCACAGTACCATTTAACGCTTCACAGTTCCTCCAACTGAACTCTCATAAAAAGAGAGCTGACATACAGAAAGATACAAGATGGAGGTATTAATACGATAAACCCTGCAATCTTTTAGACCATATATATTCATCAGCTACAATTTGGGGGGAGCTTTGAGAACTGGGGAGAAACTGTAGAAACCTTCTGTGCTGACTTGGTTAACCTCATGTTTGAACCACTGGGCACAGGGGAACCTAGACTTATGAAGAAAATGTTTTATTTACCTATATTTGGTATGGAACTTATAAAGAGCTTGATTAAATGGGGACTAATCAATAGGCAGATTCAGACTATGAATAGGAAAAATCATTTATGCCAATATTCTTCAAGCTGAAAGGAGAGAGGAGGTTGTTTTTCCCCAATGCCCATCCTCTAGTTTTAATAGTACACTGAAACAATCATTCAATCCTAGGTTACCTGCATTTATTTAGGACACAGATTGACTGAGTACTTATGGTAGGTTGAGTGTGATAAATAACAATAAATATTAGCAGCTTGCTGATAGATATTGTGTAAGGGTCTCCTGTATACAAATATTGGAAACACAAGAGTATTTATTGTTAGAGTGTAATTATGTTAAAGTGTTTTGGTATTTTATAGCTATAGAATGGGGAAAACCACTTTTTACCTAAGTGTCATACTCGGAGCTCATGTTTGATGCATCTTCAGGGGGATGGGGTAGATATAACAAAGATGCAATATACATAATATTTGCTGTACTTAGATATTATATATGGCAGGCCAGATGTTTTTGGGTCACACAACAAAGGAGAGTG
Organism: Neoceratodus forsteri; assembly: GCA_016271365.2. Lineage (NCBI taxonomy): Eukaryota > Metazoa > Chordata > Ceratodontiformes > Ceratodontidae > Neoceratodus > Neoceratodus forsteri. The sequence goes on from CM057458.1 coordinate 853,058,684, forward strand.
CCTCATATTGAACTATTAAAGAACATTAAAATAACTTTACAAGGTGTTTTGCAACCAGATTTTAAAAATTACCTGAAGGAAAAGGTCTCTCTTTTGTGGGTTCAATGTATGCAATGGGCTGCATAGTAGGATGTTCTCATTTTATTTTATGGAACTACAGCTGCATGTTTTGTAAATAAGTCGGTTTTGTATCTTTCTTTGTTTCTTTGTTTCTTTTTCCATGAAGCAACAGAACATTTCTTTTTGATTGTTTTTTTGAGAAGTTTTGCACTGTATGTTATATTGTAAGTAGTCCTTTTCTCAATAAAAGTTCCCCTACTCTTTTCAGAAGTGCCATTAGATATTAAATATCCAACTGAACAAATACTAGAACAGGAATATGGGACTTTGGTTTAACATCTCATCCAAAAAATGGCACCTCAGGGGTATAGCATTCCCCTCATGCTGCACTATAGTGTAAGTATTAGGTTTTACCCCATTTTCTTGATGTGTGTCAAGCACACTCAGCCTTCTGATCCTCCAGTCTCAGAGTTGAGTGTGTAACCTGTTGAGCCACTGACACTATAAGATAACTCAGCTTTCTTACTGAAGTAAAATCCTGTACCCTATTATTTTTTTCCTTGGTACTGATGTCATGTGTAATGCCTCTTTGATATTCAGTTTCCTGTTTTGCTTGATCCATTGACTAGTTTAATACTTTTTATTGGACCAGCATTTATGTGCATAGATATGACAGTGTGCAAGGTTTTGGGGCAATAGAGATCCTTTTATTAAGTGTTTAGACCAGCATGGCCCCAACAGCTGGTGATCCATATACAATATCAGTGTTGGTCTAATATATATGTATATATATATATATATATATATATATATATATATATATATATATATGTGTGTGTATATATATATATATTTATATATATTTATACAACATGTGTTTTGGGATAAATGTGGGGATAAAAATTGATATCTCAGATAGGCAGTGAAGATATCCATGATATCTCCACGTTCCTATACGTCATAGTGATATCTCCATGTTCCTAAACGTCATGGTGATATCTCTATGTTCCAATACGTCACTGCAAAGAAAGTGAAAGTATGTTTCACTCTTTTTACAGAGAAGTCTCTCTCTAGTTCCTGATTCACCCCCCACCAAAAAAAAGACACACACACCTCTCAAACCTATCTGGTTAATCCTGCCATCATTTGTAATAAAAAATAGTAATGTAAACAGGTACCTGTTTGATTGTCCCCCTGTGCTACCGACAAATAGCAACATACACTCACACTTCCTTCTCCTGTTTTAAAGCAGACTACTCGCTCGCTGATGCTTTCGCTGGTAGAGACGGTCCCTTCTGTTAAGTAAAGCATGTTATTGGGACATAAAAGCCAGGATTTTCTTTACGCTGCAGGCACTTATTTGAAAGCTCTGGTACCAGTAATCTGCTCCTTTACATGCCGCTCGGTCATGCTACAGTTCGGCTGGGAAAGTGAAAGTTGTACAGGATTTTGTCAGTAGTACAGAGGGACAATCAAACTATTTTTAATTACAAATAATACCAAGCTCAATGAAATAACAATATTTAAAAACAAACTGTAAATTAACAGGATCAGCCAGATAATTTATTTTAATACAGTATGGAATCTGTGATGTTGCTGAAGATTTGGGGGTGGGGGGTGCTTTAGGAGATCATGCTACAAAAAGCCCAAAACAGATGTCATATAAACAGAACATGACATGGCCTGAGTGAAGCTATCATATTTATCTTCACTCGAGGCCAATGAAATCAAGATATCTCACTTGTGGCTTCGCCACTCGTGAGATATAATGATATCATTGGCCTCTTGTGAAGATAAATATGATATCTTCACTCAGGCCATGTCATATCCCCTATATATATATGTATATATTATGGTAGCACGGTAGTGCTAACATAGTTAGGGTTGAGGAGCCATTTCCATGTTAAACCCAAAATTTTGCACCTTAATAACTTTGCAACAGTTTGATGGATTTACCTACAATTTGGAATACATGATCAAGAACCCTAGGCCTTGGGATCTGCCAAGTTTTGTACCAGTCGGATATATGGCTGCAGAGTTATTAAGCGTGATCTGCTCATGCGTTTGCACTTTTTCTGGAATTCTACGGGCGCGCCTACAGGTCGCATGGTTTGTGCAACTGGCCCAAAATCTTCAGGGAACGTGCAGCCAGGGTCTCCAATGTGCCTTTCAAAGATTTGGTGAAAAAATATTAAACGGTTTAAAAGTTATTCAAAAAACAATTTCCAGCCAGCCTGGTGGGGCTGAGGGTTGAGGCGCTGGTCGCCACACCTTGCGCCACGCCGGCGACCCGTGTTCAGGAGCGGGCATGGGTTGCCGTGGGTCAGCGGGAGGAGATGGATTGAGTGTCAGGGACTGCTCTCCATCTCTGGGGAGGATTTGGGCAGCGGGGCTTGCTGACCCCTGATGGAGACTCGCGGGGGTGCGACAGCACGTGGCCAGCAAGCTTGGGGGAGCTGGGTCGTGGCAGGCAGCTTGATTGGGGCACACGCGGGAGCATCACGTGCACCCAGTCACTGTAGTGTCATTGCACGCCATGACCGCGGAGGAAAACAGTGAAAAAGTGGAGCCCGCAGCACGAAGTTGTTCCCCCGCGGCGCCATTCCTGGAAGGGCTCCTCCCTGGCATGGATCCATTGGGGTGGATTGAGTCACTCCCCACCACCCCGCCATGAAGGGTAAGTCATGGGATACATAAGGGAGGAGGTCTGATGTCCAGGGATGGCGCTTGGGGGAACAACGGAGGGCGGGGGTCATAGCCGGAGCTCTGGAAGAGAGAAAATAATACCTCCCAAAAAAAAAAACAATTTCCCATTATAAGTCAATGGGAAAAGTTAACAAAAAGTTCAACAGTGTCGCAAATGCATTTTTACTTTCGTAAATGGCCCTGTTACTTTCGCAAATCTGCCATTTTGTTTTCAGTTAGTGATCAGAAAAATGCTTGGCATTTAAATTTGGGACCCTCTAGCAACTTAATTCTTTTTGTATTCACCTAGTTGGGCCCTGAGGATGCTAGCCATGTCTTTATTTTGGGGTAAAACACCCCAGAAATATGATTTTCAAATTTCTGGAAAAAGTACTTTCGCAAAGTACTTTCGTGCTCACGAAAGTGTCGCAAATTTTTGTGAAAGCTTTCACAAATTACAACAGTAGTTTTCTAGTCTGTGGGAAAATGACAGCAATGTTTGGCATTGCACTGCAAAAGAACGGTTGGGAGTTTTGGGCTGACATTTGGAGGGAAAGCATCTAACATCTCACAGATGTGCCTTCCAGTGTTATGTTGAAAAAATATTACACGGCGGCAAAGTTACGTCACTCCAAAGTTGACCGTTTTTCCCATAGGATAACATTATGGCGCCCGACGCATTACAGGAATCCTTTGGCACCCTGCTGCAAAATAACGGTTTGGTCCTTTTTCCTGACATTTGGAAGGAAGACAGCCAACAGCCCACAGATGTGCCTTTCAGTGGTTTGGTGAAAAAATGTTACAGGGAGGTAAAGTTATGGTGCTCCAAACTTCTCTTTTTTTCCCATAGGATAACATTACGGTGTTCGCCGCACCTTCCAGGGCCCGTATCTCGGAAACGGTGCGAGACACAGACTTTTCGTCAGAAAAATTCTTAGACCCCTAACAGGAGCTAAGTACAAAACTAGCCAGGACAGTCATAAATCATATGACTTTTAAATATTTTTTCTACGTCGTACGGTTCCTGAGATATAACCTATTTAGTATTCCAAGTCCTCATTTTCTGCTCCGATACCCATTATTATGCATACATTCTTTGTACTCACTGTCTTTCTCTACGCAGGTTTTGGGGAAACCAGCCTGTGCGCTTACATTACTGATACCGTTGCCCTTTCTGCTTGCGGTTCCGTACCCGGTTCACTTACCGTTGACGTCTACGCCACCATGTGCGTTATCCTTTGCGTTTTCATTTGCACTTGCATTTCTGTAATTTTTTGCCATTTGTGTCTACAGTACTGTTTCTCTTTCTGTTTCACTTTGCATCACCATGCCCATTGACATTTCCGTTTGCAGGCACCATGTTACTATGTGACAACACATCACGTGGCAGACCGTTCCCGTCTACGCCACCATGTGTGTTACCCTTTCTGTTCTCATTCGCACTTGTGTTACCATGTGCACCACTGTAAATGCTTCTGTTTGCATTGCTGTTCCTGTTACTATGCCACAAGACATCACGTGGTGGGAGCGGGCCCTGCGCTCCCGCCGCTGCATTCCATTCACTATTTCTCGTTATCATTCTCAAAAAGAAGGGAACTTAGAGGCAAAAAACTCAGTTTAATGCTTTAGTTAGGGTTGTTACACAGTGACAAAAGTGAGGAAATTCGGTGTTAGGGTTGAAAACCTCCCTTGGACCCCCACGCCCACCCCCAACCGGCATTGGGGTGTGCATTGGGTGTCGTCGGTCCTAACTCTCACCCCATTCTTCTATACTTCCGTGTTTTACATATATGATGGGGTGAGAGTTAGACTGAAGACCAACAGCACCCCCAATGCTGGTTGGGGTGGGCAGGGTCCAAGTTTTCAACCCTAACACCAACTTTCCTCACTTTTGTCGCTGTGGAACAACCCTAACTAATGCATTAAATGGAGTTTTTTGCCTCTAATATATATATATATCACAGTGTAAAACTATTTTATTTTTCTTGGTGTTTTTATTACTACAAATATTTTCCCATATTTCTGATCAACTGCAGTTTTATAAGAGCTCCATACAACTCTCATTCCTCACCTTGAAACAGCAAACAAACTTTATCTCAGAGTCTGCAATGCCATGTCTATGTAGCTCCTTTAACATTAGCAATAGAGGTATGTGACTACTACTTCCTCAAGTACTTGCAGAGTATTTGGGACACCAGCAGCAGTGGTTCTAGCCTCTATTGGGTAAAAAGACATAAGGGGCAAACCATATTGCAGTCAGTGTACCTATTAATTGTTGCCCTCTGGGTAACTACCCCATATGTGGTATTAACCAGGGCACAGCATGATTTTTGTTCTGGTGTGCCCTGGTGTAGAGTCCCACTGGACTCACTATACTCAGCATTCCAGTATTTGGATATTTAGAGATAGGGTGTTTACAAAATTTCATAGCCCTCTCATGGAAGCCAGAGCAAGTCCTTGAGACACACTTTCACAGTGTTAGTCATTTCCAACCTCCACATCCTTCCCCACCCTCATGACAGTTTTTGTTTAAAAAAGTTAGCACTAGGCTTTTATTCTGAAAGGAGCTGACAGCAGTGTCATTGTGACAGAACGCTTCTTCCTAACAGCCCCCATCTCTCAAATTCTTTCATTTACAAGGTGTTCCCCCACAATCCTTGATCTTTGATTGCAGTGGGGAATATTCTTAAAATTCATGATAACTCAATTTCCCTCTCCCACAAATCACATGCCCCTTCACTGAAACAGTCAACTGACTAACCACAGGGAGCTGGATTTTAAGTCCACTCCACGCTGGTCATTGCAGACTGAAACCTCTGCACGTGCAAACATTCATATTTTCAATCAGTGCCACTGCAGGAGATGGTATGCCTGGTACCACTATGCATATCATTTTGGTGCAGCTGCAGTTAAAAAACAGCTGCAAGTTGCTGTAAATCAGGGAGTCATTAAGAAATCAGTTCCTGCTTTGAAAATACAGCACGTGTGGGGGGGAAAACTGTGGCTCTACAACAGAAGCCTAACTTGTTGGCATTTTTCTTCACAGCCGCACCAGTTTTGGATGGGTTGAAAATCTGGCCCTGGATGAGGTGTAAAACAAGCAGCAATGAAGCCAAGTGAAAATCATCATTAATGACACAAAGAAGACGGACCAATTAATCAGCTTAGCATCATCAGCGACTTTGATTATGTTCCCCATCTCAGAGTCGTGCTCGATCCTGTCTTTTATTGGATGACTACTGCAGTGAATTGGACTGGTTGCTTTGCATGAGGGAAGCACCTGAGTTTGTTGAATTTGAAGAGTGTTTTGCCCCTTCCACTGTAATCAAGAATCATGGGTCAATGAGAGTTACTGGTTCCTGGCACAATGTCAGCTGGGAACCAACTTTTTTTCAAATTGTCTTAAGAATGGAAAAGGAGATTGAAGGCTGGTAACTGACTAATGGAGAGAGAGGAGAGGAGAGGAGAGGAGAGGGGGGAGAAAGAGAGAGAGAGAGGTGACATCTAAAATAGCCCTGTCTTCCTGAGGTAGGCTACAATGTTTATTTTACATTTCTGTGAACTAATTTTCTACTAAAATTCAGAATTAAGAAACCTAATTGATATTTGATGAGATATTCAGTAAATAATATTTGCCCTGTGCACATCCCTTCTTAAACAAACTTATAACTTCATAACAGTTCTGTACATCTGCTCACAAGAAATATCAGCCTGATCTAAAGGTCGGACTGATCTAAGCAGTGTCTTTTCTGTATTTGTGCTCCAATAGTTCAAGGTCCAAACCCCAAATCTTACTTCAGTGCACATTTTGGTATAGTGACATGCATTACTCTCTAGAAAATTAACATTGGACCACAACTTGCTGTCTTCAGTTGTATCAGGTTAAGTTGGTGAAGCTGTTGGTCTGCTGTTAAGGAGGGAGTGTGGGGTGGTGTAATGGGTATATAATTCTCTTGAAGGCTGACCTGTCTTAGCAGTAGTAGTGCTACAGGTCCTGACACCAGCAAACTGGGTTCAGAAGCAAGCCTGAGTTGTTGGGGGCCATCTAACAAGAGGATTAAGCATTCCAGAGGATGCTGTTGTCTTTTGGGAAGGAAGGCCTTTACCCTCCACTGTGCTACTACCACCTGGATGACCACAGGTGCTGTGCATACTGGAGCTGCAGCTGAGTGGGTGGGCACCTCCTGACTGCTTTGTGATCATACTCTGTGTGCTCATGTCCTTGACAGTCCTTGCACATTAGGTGCCAGGGCTTGGGAAGAAAACAGGAAAAATGCTTTCTGGCCAAAGCAATAAAATGCAGTGTCCTCCTGCAAGCCCTGTATCACCTACTGGGTTTTGAGCAAATTATCCAAGCTAAACTCCCCTAGGAGCTTGGGGAACCTAGAGGGACTCTGCCTCATGTGAGCAAGCTGAGGGGCATTACATGGCAAGTAAACAGTCCCAGAGAAGGCAGGTGACAGGGCTAGGAAAGACATGGCTGATGACAGCTAGACAGCTACAGAAGGGAGCAAAAAAAAATCACTTTGGGAAACCAGATGACCCAGTTTCAAATCTTACCAGAGCCACTTACTCAGAGATTGAACTTAAGTACAGTATGTCTCTTTACCTCTAATTGCAACAGTTCTTCTGTTGCAGCTCTAAAATTTGATAAGAAGTAGGATCCAACTGAAAACAAGATGCTGTATCTCAGCTGGGCTATCGTAAGTAAATAAATTGAATTATGAAGTAACAACAGTCTTTTTACAGATGGTGATATTGTCACTCATGCACTAATAAATGTGTTGAGGTTCTCTTATACTACACATGGACCCCTTTTGTCCTATTACAAGCCAACATTTATTACATTCTATTTTGCTGCCGTCTAAAATTATCATTTTCAATGAAAGCAATGCAGTTCCATAGTCATGGTCATTTTATTCAGCATGGCTTTGTCCTCTTACTTAAACATTCTGGTTTCCTCTGTGGTCTTTTTCTTTGTACATGTAGCATAATAGTGATAATATGATAGTGGCGTCACCATACTCATCAATAATCTGTCTAACAGAGATAAAGCACTTTGCCTTCAGCCTCATATGTTATCCCTTCCACTGTCCAATTATTGCCTTGTATAAGAAAGACACTATCATGGCATCAATTAAACAAAAAATCTAAACTAAATATGATGTTGGAACTGGTAGTGCGGCATAGTTTTTTTAAACTGAATACTAACTGAGCTGTTAAACACAACCAGAGTAAGAGGACCCTGGAGAATTAAAAAACTAATATTTTTTAGCTTGGGATTTAGTGAACAATCCACAAACTCTCAGACACCCCAACTCTGACCACTACAAAAGTCTACAACTTCAGCCCCTCTAGGCTTGTTTCATGATGCCTTTTGAGTGTGATGGCTGCAGCTTCCATGCTTCTGGGGTCATATACTGTACCTCTGTACTTTCTAATCAATGTTGTATTTTATTGCACTTCAATTTTTCCTTCCCATTCACCTGAATTCCTTCCCTTTCTTAATGTGATTGGACATGAACTAGAACCTGAATCCATTCATTTCCTATGGGTTTTCCCTGGAGTTGGACTGCACTGATATATAGGTGAAGGAAAAAAAGCAGTTCTTATTCCCGAACTCATATTGCTGTCACTTTTTCATCAATAAACAATGTACTTACAGGCTTTACTTCATGTACAGTATTGTCAAACTCCTGCAGGCCAAAATCAGGCTCAGTTGACAGGGGATTTGTTGAAAAGAAGGTACTCTCTAGCCAGAACAAACATTTGTTTTTGGAGCCAGTTCAGACAAATTTTTTAACCCTAGTTCTCCCTTGGTTTCCAGATCTGCACCAGCTGTTTCATTTCCTTACTAGAAATCATGGACAGGATTATAAGAAATATTAAATGGATATTGCCTAAAGGAACTCTTGCACAGTCTGGAGAAAACCTTGTGAGAATTTATTTATAAATGCTACTTATGGTCCTCAGCGGTCTAATGTCTACTGCCTCTAAAGGCTGTCAGTGTTTCTAATGTCCACTAATACTCAAATCACTTGGTGCTTCCAACATATGCTCTCTGTCAAAGCTGTCAGTGTTTCTAACAATTGCTACCAAGTAAGTACCTCAGCTGCCATGCTCACTTGACTGTGGGGCCTCACACATGTGAGCACTCCAATGACCATAAGTATAATGTTCAGCCAAAGTTCCATCCTTATACCCTGGTGCCGTGGCACTCCAGGGTGCCCTTGGTTGTAGTTTTGCAGTCACATCTGTGGGCACTTGAGTGATACTATGCACACTTGGTTTGATTTCTTGCACAATTTGCACATCTACATACGCCCTAAGCCTGCAGCAAAATGTATAATGCCTAAGGGTCACTTCTAAGTCTGTGTCACACATTCATTGTGCACATGTGTTGTTTTAATTTTACAGTGATTAATCAACTTCACCATGTCTTCCTTCCTATCCTGAACTGTAAACCTTCAGATTGTAGACTCCTAGTATGAACAGAAGCTATTTAAAGGGACACTGTCAACCCTGTTTTGCATCATATTATTTCTAGTTAAAAACTGACATTTTATTATTGTGTACCTTCTCTAAAATTAATTGATGTTGCTTGTTGTTTTATCTGCTTCTTTTCTTAGTAGAATTGAAATGCATGCTAATGGTGTAATTATACACAAGTGTGCTTCATTCCAAATCTTTGATTTATTGCCTACTGCCTTTACAGCTTTTGCCATGATTGGACACTTGGGCTCTCACTGATTTTATGTCTTTTCCTTCCGCTCTGATATTTTTCTATTTACAAACTAGCTAGTTTAACTAATTTCTTGGGAATTGTAATAATTTTCTGAAGTACTCTAGGGTTCTGCTTTCTCCCCTTCGCTTCTCCCTTGACACAGGGGGCCTCTGCTGCTGCAAGCAGCCTGGTGGCCCCCTTCTGTCCACCGGCTGCCTTCCTCACTGTACTGCCCGCCAATCACCAGACCAAAGGTATGCTGCTGAAACCTGACTGACCAGAACCATCGGCTCTGCCTGCTGATGGGCTGCTACAGTTCTTTAATTCTTTGCTACTGTTGATCCTTCTGGACTTTAAGCTAATGTTACATACTGATTGTGGTACTGTTTAAGTCTCTCCAAACTATCCTGTGAATCCTAATTTAAACGTGAACCTAAGCCTGCTCACAGCAGTGTTGCACTCCAAGGTCTGAAGTGCAAGTTCTTTTAGGCTGCAGGTTTGTAGATTTTAAAGTATTACAGCTCTCTTTGTTTTAAGGTCCAGTGGTAATCTACCCTGGATCAAAAACTAAGTTTAAAGTGATACAGTTTTTTCTGTTTAGTCCAGATTCCATTTGGTTCACAGCTGTAAGCTTTGCCCGTAAATAATCCAATTTCTAGTTCAATTTCTCTCCTCCTGTCTCCTTCCTGCTTGAATTTTTGCATCCACCCTCTCATCCCCCACCTCCAGCATTTATTAAATACTCTCCCGGCCCCCTCAGTACCACCCCTAGGCAATCTTCATCCTCCACCTCACTAATATTGCAACTCCACTTAAAGATACGGAGTGCAGCTATTAGGCCTAACACTTCATCCTGTCCTCCCTTTAAAGATATTTCCTATTTTAACCATCTGCTTGTCTATCAGCTTTATTTAGCGCCTGCTCTGCAATCTACTTTACAGTTCCATACATGAGTTTCCTCCCTTGCTACCCTCAACATAGCCTCAATAATCTTCAAGTTGCCTTGGTACCCCCTGCTCTAGCTAAAACACCCTACTTTAACCAACGTTTTATATCTTCAACTAGATCCACTGCCCTGATCAGGCTCCCAGCGAGCGGCCACAGCTAATCCTGTCAGCTGCCTCCACCTCCATCCTCCAGATGACCAGGACACTTTCAAAGCCAGCTAAGAGTCCTGGCAGCTCTGGGTAGCACTGCACAACTCTGATAGGCTGCCACTTGCTGCCACCCTCCTCTAATTGGACAGCTTCTCTCCGCTCAGCCACTGATTGGATTTTCAGTCTCAGGGATTCAGTGCCCAATGCTTTGCATTGACTTTTGCCAAAATGTGCACCTGTCCCCGCACCCCCACCTCCTACCTTTATCAAATGGGCTTTGGTTCCACCCACTTGACCTTGTTATCCACCCTGCTTGAATCTCACTGGGCTCACTTACTTGGGACCTCCCCCCCGCCGCTCCCTCTCCCTCTCCTTGCTTCACCTCCATGGGCTGGCTCTTGCCCTACTGACACTCTTGGTTATTCTCTACACATCCTCTAAGCACTATGGCTCTACCCCTTCTGCCTCTTTGTCTCATTCTCTCTTCTCCCTGCTTCCACTGTTTTTCCTGCATGGAGTTAGATACCCCTTTCTTCCTCTAGGCTACAGGATTGAACTTATCTACACCCACTCTGGTACCCTTCCAGCTGATCTTGTCTATACTCCCCTATTCTCCTCTGGGGATGACTGGCAACACCCAAAGAACCATGATAGGTTGGTGTATATTCGCCTGTTCCAATTCTCAACACTGACTCATTGCTGGTACACCTTCAGGGGTGTTGACTGGCTTACCCAACCTGGCAAGCCTTATAGGCGTACTAGGACCAGGATTCTTAAACTAACTATCACTGCCCTATCAAAGATATTACTTCTGTTACTGTTATGCTCGGGTAACATTGAGCTAAACCCTGGTCCTATCGCTACCATTACAACCCCTTTGGATGCTGCTTGTCTTAAAGACATGAGTTTCTGGCATGTTAATGTCTGCAGCCTCCTAAAAAAGTTCTCCATGATTCAGACATGGGTCAGCCATACTCAGACAGATGTTCTGGCAATCTCTGAATCTTGGCTTAGGCCAGCCTCTCAGGACAGGGAGATTAGTATTCCTTCCTACCAGTTATTCAGAATAGACAGGCCTACTAGAGGAGGTGGAGTGGCAGTGTACATTAAGGAAAGGTTTACAACGTCCTTCCTGGATTCTATTTCTGTCAAAAATGAATTTGAGTGTTTGACCCTGAAGATGGATTTATCTACTTCCCTTGCCCTCAGAGTGATTGGTTGCTATAGACCCCCATCTGCTTGTACACACCTTCTTATACATCTTGGCTCTATTATGGAGAAAGAGAACCTTGAAACCATCATTCTAGGGGACCTTAATTTTGGCTGGTTATCAAAGACTGCTTGACCCTTAAGCACTTTCTGTGATTCCTGTGGGTTGGTGCAACTAATTCACGAACCCACACATCCAAACAAAACTAATATGAGCAACAGCACACTACTGGATGTTATTTTAGTTGATAAGCCTCAACTCTTCTCACATGCTGGAACCTTCTTTGTTGATGTCAGTGACCATTGCTTCATTGCTGTGGTCAGATCACTGCATCATACAGGCCCCACAGCTAAATTTCTTACAAAAAGGTCCCATCGTAACTTTGACGTGGCTGCCTATGTCTATGAGTTGGAACACTTTCCATGTTGGCAAGACTTCTACTTAGCTAACACAGTTAACTCGGCATTTGTTTTCCATGATATACTTGTTGGGGCCCTAAATATGTATGCTCCTATGGTAAAAAATTAATGTAAAAAACAAAACATGTCATTGGTTCTCTGCTGAGCTGAAAGCTGCATTGCTTGGTAGGGATAAGTTGTGGAAAAAAGTTCACCAGACTAAGCTTGACTCAAACTGGTTTCAATTTAGAAGGGCATGCAATGCTTGTACAAAAATGGTCAGGGATGCTAAGGCAGTATTTTATCTTACCAAACTGGATTCTGCAGCAAAGTGCTCCTCCAAATTCTGGAGGACAATCAAGGACATTTCCGGATATATGCCTGGTAATTCCTTGCCAGCTAAGATTACAACTTGGAGTATTACTATCAATGATAAACCGGGAATCCTAGATGCATTTAACAATCATTTTGCCATAGCTGGTCTAGCTTTCGGCAATCCCCTGCATCCCTGGACCGCTTCCAATCAAGTGTCCCATGTTCAGACTCTCCTGCCCCGACACCTGGCTTCTCATTCCATCCGGTCTCTCTGAAAGAGGTTGAAGACCTCATGCTCCAATTGGATATTATGAAAAGTGTTGGTGCTGATTCTTCAGATCCTTATTTCCTTAAAATCACCTCTCATGTCCTAGCTGTTCCTATCACCCACTTATTTAATTTATCATTATCCCAAGGGCTTATTCCCCAGATCTGGAAAATTGCTCATGTCATCCCCTTGTTTAAATCAGGGGATCCCTCTGACCTTGACAATTATAGACCAATTTCCCTTCTCCCAACTTTATCGAAACTTCTGGAAAAGATTGTCAGCAGCCAGCTAAAGGGCTACCTCAAATCCAATAACCTACTAAACCTTATGCAATCAGGCTTTAGAACTAAACACAGCACTCTTTCGGCCCTTGCCAAAGTAATAAATGACTGGTACCAAGAACTGGACAGCAGAAACTTTGTCTGTGCTGTATTTCTAGACCATAGTAAGCCTTTTGATACAGTGGATCATAGCTTGCTTCTCTGTTCTCTGAAGAGTATAGGCCTGGACTCAGTTTCTTTGCATTGGTTTACTGAGTACCTTGTAGGACGGCGTCAACAAATTAAGGCTGAGGGTGAGCTATCCCGACTCAAACCTCTACTGAGGGGAGTACCGCAAGGATCCAGACTTGGTCCCTTACTATTCACTATCTACGTTAATAACATTGATGAGAGTATTAACAAGGCCAACATACACCTGTTTGCTGATGACACGGTTGTATATATAAGTCGTCTGACACCTGAAGCTGCTTGTTCTGACCTCCAGAAGGAATTGGAGGAATTTAACCAGCTCCAGAACCAGCTCCTCCATAAAAAACTTTGAAATGCTAAAAAAACAAAAGCAATGTTGTTCTCACCCTATAGACGTGAGATGAATCTGGCCAGCTCTGGAACACTACCTCAGATTACCACAATGCTTGGAGAGAAACTGGAGTTTGTCTCAAAGTTTAAATACCTAGGTGCATGGTTAGACCATAATCTATCATTCACTGAGCATGTCGAGGACCTTGTAAAGAAGTGAAGGCAGAGGCTGGGGCTGTTCTTTAGAATTAACCAGTTTCTTACTAGAGATGCAAAAGTGCACCTTGTCCAAACTACTTTTCTTTCGCTGATCGATTATGCAGATTTCCTCTATAGTCAATGTTCCAAAGCCTCGCTTGCATAGTTGGATACGATTCACCAAAGGGCCATCCAGATTATTACTGGTCTCCCCATCTCTACCCATCATTGTTACTTATACAAAGCCATAGGGTGGTCCTCTCTTATGTTTAGGCATAATAGAAACGCAGTCCTTTGGATTTATAGAGTCTTCTTGAAGCAGCTTCCAAAATATATAATAGACTGTCTCCCACTAAGTGAGCCAGGAACGTATGCCCTAAGAAGCACATCCTACACCACATTATGTATCCCCAAGTCTTCCTCTCGCAATGGCAGAGTGGCCATTAGTTTCTTGTTGCCAACATTATGGAACAAAATACAAAAATTATTGAAATTAAGCTGCCTCCACAGTATGAATGCCTTTAAATCTCTATATGCTCGGTATGTGGGTGAGCCATGCAACTGCTACCCCAGCCCCTAATTTTAGTCCAAAGCATCAGGCTGCTGCCCTCTGAGCGTAGTTGAATTTATGATTGCTTGTAACCTTTGGTGACCTTAACTCTGTGAGCATTTTATGTCTTAAATGTTTTTCTCCTCTAGAAATCCCTGTAGGGTTATTATCTCTTCATGGCTTTTAAAGCCGCTACACCTTACTCACCCTGCTGTCTTTTTCATATTGCTTAATCTGTGGCTCTTATTCCCCTACCCTGTACCACTTAACTGCCCTATTTCATATTCATATTCCCTTTCCACTGCATTCCAAACTTACTCTCTCTTTCCTTTGTCCCCAACTCTCTTCCCTGCTGTAGACTAGCCCTTCAGGGGCTCCCTGCCCCTCAGGTGGGAGAAATGTGGATACTGGGTGGTTATCACTTCTATAGATGCCACCTGAAATGCCTATACCAGACTCCTTACTAGCGAGGTGTGGTTTTGCCGATACCCAATTGGAACGTGATTACTTTTCTGCTCTGGCATCTGATTGGCTCCTGCAGTCTGCTCCTGTGTCTCCCTCAATACAAAGCTAAAATCTGATTTTCTTTCTACAACATGCACAAAAAAGAGCTGTACCTACTTATTGCCTAACAGTTATAACCTCTATTTTTTCCTGTTTAGAGTGTCAAGAGTTGGGACTCTGTTTGATTACACTCCTTTCTGAATTTTTGTGGTAGGGCCAGTCTTTAGGCATCAAGGAATACCCAATTCTGTTGTCCTGCTGTTTTGGTCCTCCTGCTGGTTCAGATGTTCCACTGTCCATGGCCCAGTACTTAATACCGACCCCTTCTTCCATCCCCTGCCAAGGATGTGCTTTCCACAGGCTCCCTGTCCATAGGTGTGGGAAACCCAGGCACAGGGTGCCACCTGGGAACCTAAGCTCAGACTCTCCATTAGCAAAGCATGGCATTAGCAGCCATCCAATCAGAACGTGAGCACTCTTCAGTGTTGGCTTCCGATTGGTTCCTGCAGTCTGCTTCTGTGTCCATTATAAACCAAGTATAAATCTGATTTCCATGCCAAAATTTGCCAAAAAAGAGCTGTAATTACTTTTCTCCTTGACTGTTAAGACCCTTATCCTTCTGTTTAGAGTGTTTACATTTAGGGATACTGTGTGATTACACTACTTTTTAAATTCTGTGCTTGCGTCAGCTCCCCACATGAGTGGATGATCACTTCTCCCTACTGAAGTTCCTACTAAGCCTCATCTTATGTCCTCCTTAAATATTACAGAAGCACTCTGAACTGATACGATTGATGTAACATTGAGTACTTACTTGCATTAATTGCATTAATTTATTTTTTACTTGTGTTATTTGGCTCTATTGTAAATATCTCTGTATGCATTGTACCATTTGACCCGGAGATAACCAGGTCCATCCTGTAAACGAGCTTTCTCAATGATTTTCACCTGGATAAATAAAGATTTTGATTGATTGATTGATTGATTGTTTGGTAACTGGGCATGTATGGGGCATGAATGTTTAAAATGTGTTCATAAGTGACTGTTTTTTGTAATGCTTTTAATTGCATTCTGATACTGCTTGCCTCTGCCCTCTCTGTCTGCTGAATTCTTCATCTACTTAGCCTTGCCACCTCCCCCACTTGTAACCTTGAATTTCCTTTTTATTTATTTCTATATCTTCTTGTGGCACCTGACCTAACTGCCTAGCTGTCTGGCTGCTCTCTCCTTATTCTCTTACTCTTTTGTTTTCTTTGCCATACTCCCCACCTCCGATGTAGCCCCTCGGCTATGCTTTTGTCCCTTATGCCCTTTCAATTAATCCCTAACTTTTCCCTTCCACAGAAGTTCTTGACCTGGCAAACACTCTCCTTTGGACCAACAGCTGTGGCTAAAAGAGCCAGCCAGCCGCACACCTTCCTCTGCCTGTCTGTAAGCTCCCTTGCCTGGATAAGACTGATCCTTTGACGGGACTGCTTTCATGGGCTTTAATTGGATGCAGACTTACTGAACTTCTACCTTATTGACTGCTGCCTTTAAGGCTTTTGCCATGATTGGACACTTGAGCTCCAGTTGATTTTACTGCTTTTCCTTCCTCTCCGATCTTTTTCTATTTATAAGTTAGCTAGTTTCTCTAATTTTCATCCAGCTCACCCACCCCGACACTGGCCTCTATTAAATACAAAATAGCTCTTCCCCTTCATGTCCAGTGCTTCTCTATTGGTTATCGTTAAGCTGTCCTGTAGTCTCATGCTACAGACAGTCAATTCCATCCTCTTCTATTTTTCCCCTACCCTACTTGTGACTGGCTTAGCCCAGATCCTCTTGTAGTACTACTCCCTTAAATGCTGTCCCTTCTCCTTCTGCAGGTACACTATCTCTGCTCCTGAACCTCTTCCCTGGGGGATTTTCCTCCTCTTTAACCTCAGTGACTTTCAATCTTTTTCCATTCACCAGAGTTATCCTCCATTTGCTACAGTCACAGTCTACTTAGGTTGGCTAGTCATATTGTCATGCCTTCTTTACTGCAGTGCTGACCAATTTATTGCTGTGTCATTACATTACCCACCTTGTGACTGCAAGGGGGCCATGTTGTATCATGTCGGACTCCACCTGTGTGCTGTTATACATCCCTTCTCTTCCCAGGCCTGACCTTGCACTTCTTGGGCACCAGTTCCAGAAACATTTAAGTGTACTTATTGTTTTATCTACACTTGAAGTGTTAATACCCTGTACATTGTTATGGATTCATTTTTCCATTGTCCTCCTTCTGGTACGTACCAGAGACATTAAACTTAACCCTGGGCCACCTTACAGCAGCTCTACTAAGTTATCCCCCTCAGCTACCCTACCCCCTACCAAAGGCCTAAAAATAGTACACGTGAACATTCATAGTCTCTGCCCTAAAATGGCTGAACTTGAAGCCTGAGCCTTACAGTTGTCCCCCAACCTTATATGCATTTCTGAATCTTGGCTCAAGCTTGTTATTAAGCAGCATGAGGTATCTCTGCCTAGTTTTAACTGTTTCAGAAAGGACAGGGTTGGAACAAGGGGTGGTGGAGTTCCTATTTACACACTGTCTCATTTGGATGCCATAGAACTCCCTGCACCTGAATATGGCTCCCCTTCTGTGGAATCCATGTTTCTCTCCCTAACACTCGCCAATGTCCAGAACATTTTCATAAGGTGTGCCTATTTGCCCTCCAACACTGCCCACCTTGGTCTCCTTCCCTTCCTAACTGCCATCGCCAGTCTCCCCCATAACGACCTTATATTCTGTGGTGACTTCAGTATTGACTAGCTTCATTCTGATGCTGAAAAGGTGTGATCAACCATCGTATACTTCAACCTGGCACAACTCATTCAAGATCCAATGCGTATTAATACCAAGTCCAGCAAACACTCTCTTCTTGACTGGGTGGTCACAAATTGCTCTCTTAAGATCAAAGCTGCGAGAGTCCTCTTGGATTGCTTAAGCCACCATTCCCATACATTCTGTGTCTGGATTAATAATTGTCCCAACCCTCCTCACAGGATCTCCCTGATTTGAGATATGTCTAGATTCAACACCAACAGTTTTACAATCTCTATCAATAACACTGATTGGAGTCCCATGAAGACCATCCTTGATATTAATCAAGCCTTGGGCTTTTTTGGATCCACCTTCACTCAAATAGTCAACAACCATTCCCCTCTAAAAAAATGCAGATCTAAGGGGGTCAATGCTCCTTGGCTCACTACGAAACTTAGGATGCGAATGTCCCATCATGACATGGCTTGGCAGAACTATAAAAGTAGTAGCTTGCCTTCTGACCGGAATAACTATAGGCAACTACATAGCAAATGCAAAAAATTCACCATACAAAGCCAAACGCCTCCACTACAAATCTCTACAAACAGAGCACCTTTGTAACCCTAAGGAATTCTGAAGACCGGTTAATTCCCTGGTAAAAGGGAAGGTTGCTAAAATACTGAGCTCCATCACTACCCAGGACACCACCCTTGTAGACCCCAGTCCATTGCCTCCAGATTTAATTAATTTTTTACAGATCTTCACAAATAACATCGCACTTTTCAATGACTCATCCTCCTCCCCTTCTGTCCCTTCTCTTCAGAGGTTCCTTGGGACTCAACCTACTTTTCACTTAAAATTGGCCTGCCTCATAGAGGTCCAGAGATTTCTTGTTAATTTAAAACCCGATAACTCTACTGGTCATGACTCTCTAGAGCCCAGATGTCTTGTACTGGGTGCATCTGCCCTTGCTCAGTCAGATCTGTAAGACAATTTTTGTGGTGGGGTAGGAAGAAATAGGCTGTTGGTTAAATAGGATCTGCAGCTTATCCTCTAGTTAGGGAAATGGGCAGACTAGGTGGGCCAAGCGGTCCTTATCTGCCATCAAAGTTTATGTTTCTATGTTTCAGTATGCGACTTGTTCAACCAGTTTTTCCTTTCTAGCACACTGCCAGATAAATGGAAAGTGGCGGTAGTTGTTCTCATGCACAAGGGGGCCTATCAATGTTGTTGAAAACTTCTGACCCATTTTTGTACTGTGACCTTTGGCTAAAGTTCAGGAGCGCATAGTGTTTAACCACCTACAGAGCTACCTGGAACATCACAATATGCTATCCCCTGAGCAACATGGTTTTAGGAGGAATCATAGTACCCTTACTGCCTTGATAAAAGTTACCTCTGATATTTTCCAAGCAATGAACCAAGGTTCTGCCACTGGTGCCATCTTCATTGATCTAACCAAAGCATTTGACCTGGTGAATCATGGTCTTCTGCTCCATCAGCTCAATGTTCTTGGTTTTGATACTAGTGCTCTGGACCAGGTAAAAAGCTTTCTATCCTGCCGTTCACAACTGGTCAAGTGGTCTGGTTCCATCTCTGATCTTAGACTCATAACTCATGGTGTCCTACAGGGCTCCATCCTGGGTCCAGTATTGTTCTCTCTATTCATCAATGACCTACCCAGCTTCTGTGGAGGTGCTTCTGTACACCTATATGTGGATGATGCAATCATCTACCTCTCATCTCCTGATATTGATCTAATAAATCGAGAACTTGCATCTGACTTTGCTGCCCTTGAAGGTTAGTTTAATCAGAACAAACTTATCCTTAATAAAAAACAAGACTAAAAGCATGCTTTTTAATCACCTACCAACCTCTACTCATATCCTCTCTCCCCTTAGCATTTCTTCTCTCAATAGCGATACCCTTGAGTCTGTCCTTACCTTTAAATACCTGGTCATCGCCTGAGACACCTCGCTCTCTTTGAATGCTCATGTCTCCAATGTCATTAAAATTCTGAATCAAAAGTTAGGTCTCCTTTATTGAATCTGCCCCTTCCTCACTTCTTCCTCCTGCCTTAAGATTGCTACTTCATCTCTTCTTCCTCTCCTCACTTATGGCGCTCCCTTAGTGCACTCAACTAACTCCTCTACACTGTCTCTCCTCATTCAGGCCTACAATAGGGTGGGTAGGTTCGCCTTGGGGGTTAATGCCTGTTACTACCATTGTGATGTCTTCTTGTCATTGGGTTGGTTGATCTAATAAAGGTATATCACATTAAGCTTTATGCATAAGCTGATCCCCAAATTCACCCCCCGCATCCATGAGACTATATGCCTGAGACAAGCTCCAAGAACCCTCAGATCTGCCTCCCTCCCCTTCTCACAAAGCAGTCACTGTGACTAGCTACTGCCCACTGGTCTTTTGTGGCAGTGTCTGATTAGAACTCCCTTCCTCCCTCTGCACCATCCTGTCCCACTCTCCCCAATTTCAAATCTAATCTGTTTGCCTCCCTTACAGCCTCTGTAACATGCTCCTGCTACTACAGATGTCTGTTTATTTTTTTCCTCTGCTCTATTCCTTCTCCATCTTCTACCTACTCTTTAACCTTGCCTTTTTTGATCCCCTGTCCCTACCTCCTCGTACAGCCTCTTTTGTCTAGCTTCCTTCCTCTTACCCCTTGTCATTTGATTCTGCTGCCTATAGTCTTACTTTTTGTACAAAAGTTATTTTGAAGTTCTTTTCTGCAGTGTACTGTATATACCTCTATTTAATGGCTATCCCTGTGCTGCATTTGTATATTTATACCTCAACTTTTGGTGTATATTCAAACTGTTATCATTATATGTTTTTTTTTGTGCTACTGTACTGTCCTGTATTGCCTGTGGCAATACCAAGTCGCCCATGAAAAAGGAATTGTTTCAGTGGACTTACCTGGTTACCAAAACTCAAATAAGTAAATAAAATAAACATTGTTTAATGCATACTTTCTAAACATTAGAAACACCCCCAAACAGTGTAGCTACTCATGATGTCATTGTCTCCTCGCCTCCCACTCCATCATGAATGGCTAAACTGTGTTGTGGGTGTTCCCATGCCCAGGAGAGATGCAATGGAAATTGATCAAGAACTGTAAATAAGAACATGTTTCTGTGGTAGCACCAGTGTGGTGGGTAATCCATTTTCCACTTTAAAAAAGAACCAGAATCAAACTACCAACTACATCAGCAATCTCTACTGAATATAACCAATTATAACATGAATTTCTTAAACTAGACATACTTTGCAGCCTAAAGGGGTTGACAGTAGGGCTGTGCAAATACATTTATTTGATTATTCAGCTGAATATTTGTTATTCAGTACCAAATTATTTGGGTATTTGTTATTCGTCTGGGAGGGTGTTTAAAAACTAAAAAGCCTCTTTCCCTGTCCTGGCCACCATCCTAGCTGTTTTTAATAATAAATTCCCCTTTCCCTGTATCTAATTTTAATAATTGGCATTACTGATTATTGCCAGCTTCACCAGGAACTGACACTGACATGGGCATCTTCAGATTCAACCAAATCTAATTCCCCCAACCTAGCTCAAATCCTCACAGTATTACTGAAATGCCCCACCATTTGCCAAGACTGATGAATGGGGGGGGGGCTTGGGTCTCATACTTTAATTCCTGGCTGGCCCAGTCGGACCCTCCCAGCATAATCTCTTCTCTTGCCTGCTGCCATTCTCTCCCTAGTGCTATAGCTAGTGTTATATGAGAGTGAGCAGGAGGTGTGTGATTGGGAGGGAAGGGGTTTGGTCAGTAGCATCATTGTGATGCTTGGCAAGCTACTCTATGATACTACTGACCCATCACCTCCCCCCTCATGATTATGTACCTCCCATTCAATCTCTTATAACACTGGCTATAGCACTAGGAGTGAGTAGCAGGTGACAGCCAGCAACAGAAGAGTGTGCACTATGAGGGGGAGTGTCTGACTGAGCTTGCAAGGAATTGAACTACAAGACCAGAGACCCCCCCAAATTCATCAGTATTGGCAAATGGGGGGACATTTCAGTAATACTATGAGACTTTAGGGTCTGGCCCAGTGGCATGGAGGGCTGAGGCATCATGATTTACCTCCTGCCATGCTGGCAACCTGTGTTTGTGGTGTGAGCAGGTCACCAGGAGTTGGCTGGGGTGGGAGATGGTCGAGTGTCCAGAGGAGGGAGGGACACAGAGGCTGGAACATCTCTGACTCCTAGCATTGGCAGGGTGTTGGAACACCTGAGTCCTGTATGTGATGAATGGAGGCAGATCAATCGACTGGCATGCTGTGGGTGGAAGAACACACAGATTGGCCTTTTCCAATGCCACTTTGATCTACCCCATGGGGGAGAAGAAAAAGGAAAATAGGAGGAGAAAAGGTCCTGGGCAGTTGGATGACTTCCGAACCCTGCAAGCACCACCCCCGATGAATGGCAGGTGCCTCCAGAACCGGATCCATGTCTGTGTGTTGAGGGATCCCTGCCGCCCCACCACAGGGAGTAAGCCATGGAGGAAGATAGGAGGTGGTGCTGCAAACAGTTGGACAGAGCTGGGAGGTCAACAAGAATGTGGGCCACCCAGGACATGGGACAAAATATGTATAAAAAATACTGTGAGGCTTTGGACTAGGGTGGGGGAATTAAATTAAACTGAACTTGAAGACGGCTAACTCTTCAGAAAAAAAAAAAACACTCTTCACCTTTGAGAATGGTTGGTCAGAGAATCCCATCAAGTCATCATGCCAAAATGAAATACATGACAAGTACTTTCACCTTGAGGCTTGCCAAAGCATCTGCTCTCCTCCTCAGCATTTGATCTATTCCCAAATATACCACCCTTCTTTATTCACAGTCTTCCAGAAATTTAGCTTGGATAGGATTCAGTTGCAATAGGGCATGCCTTCCTTCAGTCAATGGCAAAGACTTCAGATGAAGCATCCTCATAATCCACAATCTATTCAGCTCAAATCAGATCTGGTGTCAATCCACAATGATGCAATTTTTTTGAAGAAATAACCATGAGACTGCCATCAATATCATTCATTTCAACTGATTTTATTCTTCAATACCATGATCCAAACCATTCAGTACTCAAGTCTTAACATCCCACTTAACACATGACTTGGTATCATACGTCTTCTGCATGGTATCTCCCTGACAAAACAGTCAGTCAAATGCCAGTCACATAATTTGATGCTTCCCCATTTCAATTTTCAGCTATCACCAGACTCGTTTAGTTCTGCTCATTGTCCATATTTCTGTCCCTAAACATGTTTCATTCCAGTCAGCTTTTTCTACACTTAACAAAATTAGTATTAGTAGTCACATGGGAAAGTTCAGGTCGTCCCTGAAAAAGGGACCTCTTGGGCCCAGTAGACCTACCTGGTTAGCAAAATCAAATAAATAAATAAATAAATAAATAAGTTCTGTTATACAAAGACAAGGATTGGTGACCCCCTCTGTAATGGCTGGAAAAGCATTCCTGATAAAATGCCAAAATATCCTGTAGCATTCCAAAATAACTCGACAGTGGGTTATTATGGCATTTTCCTCCTTGCACTCTCACTTCACTGTATTTGTGTAAGAACAGTGGCTGCTGAGCATATACCACTGTAACAGCAATGCTGTTACAATGAATACCCCACAGCTACTCAACCCATTCAACATCTGCAGGTTGAATGGGTTGTGGGAGTGATGAATGGATTAATCAACTCCTGGTTATAACAGTGAAATTACAACCCAGTTTCCCTATGAGAAAAAACGAGCATCAATTATTATAAAAAGTATTGCCTATGCAAAGTTTGTTTTATGAGGATTTTTCAGACACCTTCATTGTGTGATAATCTTTTAAATACCTCAAGCTTCGCCCGTGGGGTTTATGAAGTATCATACATCTCAGGTGTGTGAACAATCCTCATAGCATATGCCTGCAGAGGCATTATTCTCTATATAGTTAATTTCTTCTCACTTATTTGACATCTGTTTTGGAACAGTAGGAGGCTCCAGCAGTCAAAGACATGGGCCCAATTTTGTTATTAACCTTGCAACTATCTACACTCATCTGTCAACTGGAAGACAGTATACAACTTTCAATTATTCTAACACAATTTTATATATATATCTTCAGACATTAATTTGGCAATTGCTGTCTTGCATTAATATCTCTATTTCAAGCTGCTTAGTTAACAAATAATACATGTGAAGCATTTGCAGGGCCATCTGCCACAATCCAGCAGAGTATCATAGGTGTTGGTGCTAGAACCTGGAAATGGAACAGCCATAGAAACAAAGATGGTCTACAGGCCTCCTGATTAATGGGAGAAAGTTGACAATGTGCTGATGGAAGACATACAAAATATGGCAGTAAAGGGGGGGAGGTTCTGCTGAGCGGAGACTTTAACATGTCGGACGCAGACTTGTCAATACCAGCTGAAGCATCAGCCAGGAACAGGACATAGTGGATTCCCTGTGGGGGAGGGTCTCAATCAATTGGTGCAAAACCCCACCAGAGACAAGGAAATCCTGGAGCTGGTGCTGACAAATGGAGAAAGAATCACAGATCTCCAAGTCGAAGGTCACCTGGGGCCCAGAAACCATCACGTGGAATGGTTCAATTTGGGCACAGGAACACAGGCAACTCATACAAAGGCAACAATCTTAGATTTCAGAGGGTCCAATTTTAGTAATATGGGAGAGAGTGTTAAAGAAGCCCTGGCAAAGAAAAAGACAAGGGGGGGTGTTGAGGGGGGGCACGTCTTAAGGAGGTAATTGTTGAAGTTACAGGACAATGTGTCAGGAAGAGAAACAAGAGCAACAGCAGGAGAAAATACTTTGGTTCTCAAAGGCAGTAGCAGAGAAGATCAGGGCCAAAAGGTTGGTCTTCAGAAAATATAAGGGAACACAAAGAGATGAGTAGAGAGAGGTGTACCAGAATTGTCTAAGAGAAGCTGGTAAAGTGATGAGAAGCACAAAAGCCCAAACAAAAGAAACATTGGCTCAAACAGTGAGCATAGGAGACAAGACATTCTTCAGGTACATTACTGATGGGATAAAGTCAAGGGGGGGGATTGCTAAGCTCAGAGGGGATAATGGAGAGTGTGTGGAGGGAGACGTAGGAAAGCATCTCTCATAAATAGATATTTCTTCTTAGACTTTACAGATGAGAAGGAGGGACAGGGCACACAGCTTGACACCATATACACAAGGGGGAGGGAGGTTAACACCGGTCCTTTTACACAGGAGGGTCCTAACGGAGCTTACTAAACTTAAAGTGGACAAAGTAATGGGGCCAGATGGCATACATCCCAGGATACTAATGGAGCTGAGAGGGGAAATAGCAGTGCCACTGACAGAGCTGTTTAGTGAGTCACTTTCCACAGGAGCAGTCACAGAGGACTGGAGATGGGCTCATGTGATCCCTTTTCATAAGAGTGGCAGCAAGGAGATGGCAAGGAATTACAGGCCAGTCAGTCTTACATTGGTTGTGTGTCAGATCATGTAGACACTGCTTAAGGAAAGGATTGTGGAATGCCTGGAATCCATAGGGGTGCAGGATCCAAGGCAACATGGATTTACTGTGGGAAGATCCTGTCAAATTAATCTGATAGATTTCTTTCACTGGGTGAACAGGGAGGTGGATCAAGGGGGTGCAGTTGATGTCGCCTACCTTGATTTTAGAAAGGCCTTCGATACTGTTCCACATAGAAGACTGGTAAGCAAACTAGGTAGTCTTGGGGTGGGCTAAAAACTGGTGAACTGGGTGGAGAATTGGTTGAGGAACAGAAATCAGAGAGTGGTGGTAAACAGAACCCAGTTGGAAGAGATGCAGGTCACTAGTGGGGTACTACAAGGATCAATTCTGGAGCCATTCCTCTTCAATGTCTTCATCAGCGACATTGCAAATGGGCTGGAGGGGAAGGTTTGACTGTTTTCAGATGACTCCAGGGGCCGAATTCCAGAAGCTTTTCCACTGGATGTAAGGTGCTTGCGACAAACAGCAAAGACGCAAGTTGTACCTTGTGTCCCCTATTGCAGTATTCCCAATTCCAGCACATGGGCTGCATTGGATGGGGACTCCATTGCACTGAATGGGCACTGCACTACCCTTGTGACCTGCATTTGGGTATGCCAGGTTGCAAGAGAGCTTGATCCATGGCAGGGCTCACATTTCTGATTTCAAGAGCCATACTGTGGCAGTCGCAAGGGGCTCCATTTAGACCTGCCAGGAGGTGTTCTAAACCCCATGTAGCCAACTGGAACACCATGTTATGTGGGCTACCAGTGGGGTCCATTAGCAGGAGGGGCATAGAAAGGCATAAGGAGGGTTGATGTGGAGGCTGGTATGTATGGGATCACTTTGGCACCCTGGGGGTACCTATGCCTCTTAACCGAAGTATCATGGGCATTTGCAGCCTGCCAGATGCAGAAGCAATACCTTGAATGCCCTGCTAGCACACAGACCCTTCCTATGACCCCACCCACCCCCACATTCCCGCTGGGCACTTGTGTACCTACTCATCATCGCCACCAGTGATGCCCATTCTATGCTGCACTGACACAGGAGGTGTCAGGTCCTTGTGGCATGTGCTGCTGATGTGCCATGGTCAGGCACACCTGGCATTGCCAAAGCCTTTGGAGCAGTGCAACTTGCGTTACTCCAACGGCTCCTTTTGAAATCTGGACCCAAGATCTGCAATAAGGTAGATACTCCAGAGGGGGAGGATAGGATGAGGAAAGATCTGTAAAAACTGGAGAAATGGTCTGAAGAGTGGCAACTGATGTTTAATGCAAAGAAGTGCAAAATCATGCACGTAGGAGGAGAAACCCTGAAGCAAGTTATAGGTTTGGGGGGGGGGTGCTGACAATCACTAGAGAAGAAAGAGACTTGGGGGTCATTATCACAGATGAGCCGAAAGCCTCCAAGCAGACTGCAAAGGCAGTAGAGAAGGCTAGAGAAATGTTGGGGTGCATTAGCAAGGGTTTCACAAGCCATAGGAGAGAGGTAAATATTCCACGCTACAAAATGCTGGTTAGGCCCCATCTGGAATACTGTGTGCAGTACTGGAGGCTGCATCTGTGCAAGGACATTGACAGGATGGAGACAGTACAGAGGAGGACAACCGAGATGGTGCAGGGTCTACAACAGAACTCATATGAGGAGAGATTAAAATATCTCAATATGTATATACTGGAGAAAAGGAGGGAAGGGGCGATATGATCGAAACATTCAAATATCTCAAGAGAATTATTAAGGTGAAGGTGACAAACATTTTCCAGTATAAACAGAATAGTAAAACAAGGGGACACGGCATGAGACTTGAGGGAGACCAAGTAATGGGAAATGTGAGAAAATTCTTTTTAACAGATAGGGTGATCAATGCATGGAACAGCCTGCCCCAGAAGGTGGTGGGAATGAACACAGTGCAAGGCTTCAAAAGGGCATGAGGTAGGCACAAAGGAATCATAGAAATAGGGTAGATTAGCTAAGGCCAATGACTAAGAAGTGTCAGCTAGCACATTAAAAGGTAAGGCAAATCAGTAGACTGGATGAGCCTGGTGGTACTTATCTGTCGTCAACTTCTATGTTTCTATGTTTTTATATAGTAAATTGTGAAATCTCAAACAGATTGCTTGATTCTGGTGGATAGCACTGCATATTATTTATAGTTGTTACATGTCTGATGCCATAGTCAAACTTATTTGTCAGCCAAGCAAAGTTTTAATGAAAGGCACAGTCCATTTCCCACTTCCATTGTAATTACAAAGGCAAGGATTTCTATAATCAAGGCCTCAAATGAATATCAAAATGTCGGTATCATCACTAATGTTATCATATACATTTGATTTATAGTGGTCCACAGAGAAAGGGCTTCCACTCTTTTATCTCTTTTTAGTCTGATCACAATGTATATTGAGTAAATCCAAGGTTATCTCAATGAAGATGTTTCTAGCACCAACAGATTTTGTCACCTTTTGCAATACAAACTATCTTACACTGGAGTAATTTCAGTATCACAGATGAAGATTCCAGCCTCACCTAAAAGAACACATATCCATCTACTGGCCTAATTTAGATTTTCAACCTGGTGAATCTGTGCTCTATTTCACTATCATTTAATCATTTCAAACATTTTAATCATATGTTGTTGTACTTTGCACCTCTCAATGAACATAATTGGATAGGCAACTGCAGATCCAACTACTCTAGCTTGACGTCCATACTAGTCAAGCTCTTGGAAACCATTTTGAAGGAAGGACTGATAGAGTTACTCAAGGCAAGCATACTGCAGGACAGCAGACAGCATGGGTTCATGTCAGAAAGGTTGTGTCAGACTAACTTGATAGACTTCTTTGACTGGGTCGCGAAGGCTATTGTTAAGGGAGATGTAGTAGATACATTTTATAGAAACATAGAAATATAGACTTTGACGGCAGATAAGGACCACTTGGCCCACCTAGTCTACCCATTTCCCTACCTACAGGATAGGCCGCAGATCCTAGTTAACCAACAGCCTATTTCTTCCTACCCCCCCACAAGAATTGCCTTATGTCTGTCCCATACATTCTAGAATTCTCCCACAGTTTAGACCCCACAACTTCCTCAGGAAGGCTGTTCCATGTATCCACTACCCACTCTGTGAAAAAATATTTCCTCACATTGCCCCAGAACCACACCCCTCTATCTTTAAATTATGTCCCCTTGTTCTTGCATGTCTCTTTTTCTGAAAGATGCTACCCTCTTGGACTTTGTTGATTCCACTGAGGTACTTAAAAGTTTCTATTTTGTCCCCCTCTCCCTTCTTTCCTCAAGGGTATACATATTAAGCTCCTTTAGTCTCTCCTCGTATGGCTTCTCTTGCATACCATGTACCATTTTAGTTGCCCTCCTCTGGACTGCCTCTATCCTGTTTATGTCCTTGCGGAGATGAGGTCTCCAGAACTGGACACAGTACTCCAGATGGGGTCTCACCACCTGTCTGTACAGAGGGATAACAACTTCCTGTTTCTGCTGGTGATGCCTCTCCCTGTGCATCCCAGTATACCCCCAGCCCTCCCTACTGCCTTCTCACATTGCTTGCTAACCTTAAGGTCATCTAATATGATTACCCCCAGGTCCCTTTCCTTTTTTGTTGTTGTTACTACCTCCCCCCCCCCCATTGTGTAATCTTCCCCTGGGTTATTGTTTCCCAGCTGCATTATTTTGCACTTCTTTGCATTGAATCCTAGCTGCCATACTTTTGACCATTCCTCCAACCTTGCCAAGTCCCTTCTCATCCTTTCCATGCCTTCTTGTGTATCAACCCTGTTGCAGATCTTTGTGCCATCTGCAAAGAGGCATACTTTTCCTTCCAGTCCCTCTGCAATCTCATTTATAAAGACATTAAAAAGGACTAGACCCAGTACTGAACTCTGCAGTACCCCACTAGTAACCCTTCTTTCTTCAGAGTGGACTCCATTTACAATTACCTTCTGTGTCCTGTTGTCCAGCCAATGTTTTACCCAGGCTACAACCCTGGGACCCACTCCCTGGCTGGTTAATTTGACTACTAATCTTTTGTGTGGGACTGTGTCAAATGCCTTGCTAAAGTCTAGGTAGGCCATGTCCACAGCCCCTCCCTGGTCTACTACTTTGGTCACCCAGTCAAAGAAATCTATTAGATTCGTCTGACATGACCTTCCCGCTGTGAACCCATGCTGCCTTGGGTCCTGTGCCCCACTGGTCTCAAGGTACTCAACAATTCTTTCTTTCAGAAGTGACTCCATCACTTTCCCTACCACAGAGGTCAAACTGACAGGTCTGTAGTTTCCAGCCTCTGTCTTGGTCCCACTTTTGTGAAGGGGAACCATATCCACCTTCCTCCAGTCACCAGTCCTCGGGTACCACACCATCTTCCCAGGATTTATTAAAAAGAGTAGTCAGTGGTTTCACAAGTTCCCACCTTAATTCTTTTAGAATTCTGGGGTGAATTCCATCAGGCCCCATTGCTTTGTCCACCTTCAGTTTTAGGAGTTCTTGCAGAACGCTTTCTTCTGTGAAAGGACTGGGATTGACCCCCCCCCCATCAAGAGTGCTTCTGTTAATTGGAGTAGGCACTTCCGCTTCCTCTTTTGTGAATACTGAGCAGAAAAATTCATTCAGTATCCCTGCTTTTTCATTGTCCCCCTCTGCCCACCCACCATTCATTCTATTCAGCCTCACTATCCCTTCCTTTGTCTTTCTATGCTCTCTGATGTACCTATAAAAGGTTTTATCCCCCTTCTTAACTGAGTTGGCTATCTTTTCCTCAGTTTGGGCCTTTGCTATTCTGTCTTCCTTCCCTGCTTCCTTCTGCTTTAACTGGTACAGCTCTGTCCTGCTCCTTCTGTGTTTCCTTATACTTCCTGAATGCTATCTTTTTCTCCCTGACTTTCCCAGCCACCTCTTTTGAGAACCATAGTGGCTTTTTCTTTCATTTTGATTTGTTTATTTTCTTCACACTAAGGCTTGTTGCCTCTGTGTTGGCAGTTTTGATGATTCCCCATAGTTGCTCCACACCTCCTTGTTGCCTGTTTGCTGGTGCTTTTCTGAGGGACTCTCCCATCTTGCCAAAGTCAGCCCTCCTGAAGTCCAGTACCCTCACCTTTGTATGGCTTGACTCTGTAGCTGAGTTTAAAGTGAACCACACTGTTTGATGGTCACTTGTTCCCAGATGGCAACCCACTTCTAGATCTGAGATCCTCTCACTGCCCACATTTGAGAGTACGAGGTCTAAGATTGCTCCCTCACGAGTGGTTTCTGAAACTAGCTGTCTGAGGCCTGCCACTTGTAGGGCATTGAGAATGGCACTGCTCTTGGATGTGGCTGCAGCAAATGTGCTCCAGTTAACATCTGGCATATTCAGGTCTCCCATCAACAGTATCTCCCCTTTCTCTGCCATCCTAAGAATGCCTTCTATCATACCCTTGTCCATTCCCTCCCCCTGACATGGAGGTCTGTACACAACCCCTGTGCAGATTGTTGTGCCCTTTCCAGTCTCCAAGGTGACCCACAGTGCCTCCTCTCCTCCCTGTTTACTCTTTTGTTCAGTTGCTTATATCCTTTCCTTTACATAGAGAACTACTCCTCCCCCTCTTCTCTCCTGCCTGTATCTCCTGTAGGTTATATACCCTGGTATGTTAACATCCCAGTCATGGTTCTCTGTGTACCATGTTTCTGTGACTGCTACGATATCCAGGCATCCCTCTTCCATCAAGGCCACCAGCTCATTGAGCTTGTTGCCCATACTACAGGCATTGGTACTCATTACCCTCCATTTCCTGATGGCCTTACTCCTTTTTGCCCCATCCCTGTCCTTCTTGTCTTTGTCACTTTGCCCATTTACCCCTGCCCTTCTCCCTATCACCACCTTTATGTTGGTGTTTACCACACTTACTACCGTGATTTTTTTGGGGGGGGGCTAGGATTTCCCTGCTCCTTTCCAGTGTCTCCCCCCTTGGCTAGTTTAAATGCTTGCCAATGAAGCATTTAAATCTATCTCCTAAGATCCTGGTTCCCCTCCTGGACTGATGCAGCCCATCATGCCAGTATAGGCTTGCATCACTCCAGGTGGACCCCCAGTCCCCAATGAAGCCACATCCCTGAGCTCTGCACCAGTTTTTCAACCACTGCTTGAATGCCATGGTGCAGAACACCCTAGCCTCTCCTACACCATAGATGGGCAGCACCTCCGAGAAGGTTACTGTGCATGCTACTTGTCTAAGGCCCCTCCCTAATTCCACAAACTCTTCCTGCACTGCTCTTATCCCTTCCTTAGCCAGGTCATTTGTCCCCCGTGCAGCTGCTCCAGCAATCCTGAGGATTCGCTCCTGTCCCTCCAAGCCATGGCACCAGGAAGGTACCTTACTTCCCTCTCCCCTTCCTCCCCCAGTTCTACCTTCCTAACAATGTAGTTCCCCACCAGGAGTTGTTTCCTTCCCCTCTGGGTTCCCATATCACCCTCCTGTGGGTCTTTTTTGTGGATGTTCCCAGCGTCCTCCTTGGTCTCCACTGTGGATGCCTCCATAGAGGAACCACACTTTAGCAAGGCATTCAAGTCTATCCCACACAGGAGCCAATTAATGAAACTGGAAGATTTAGGAGTGGGAATCAATGATAAGATAAATGAGAAATTGATTGAGGGAAATGATGCAGAGGGTAGTGGTTAATGGAGAGTACTCAGGAATGAGGGGTTTCACAAGTGAGATTCCATAGGGCTCAATGCTTGGAATGGGGTTCTTCATTGTGTTCCTTTGGGGTATTGGAGATAGTAATAAGAGCAAACATCTGCCTTTTTTATGGATGACATAAATCTGCAGAGCAGGGTTGATTGTGAAGAGGAGCTCAAATAATTAAGGGAGGAGTTGAAAAGATGTGATCAGGAGTTAGACAGCTGGGCTTCAATGCAAAGTGCAAAATTATGTTATGTTGAGGGGAAGAACCATATGGCTGGGAACCAACTAGGGGGAGATTACCATCACAGTGTCTGAGAAGGAGAAGGGTAGCAATCACAAACTCACTCAAGCCTGTGGCATAGTGCTGCAAAGAAGTGGGGAAAGCAAACAGAATGCTGGGATGTTCACTATAAGCAGAGGATCAGTAACAGGTGCATTACATTCATACTACCCCTATATTGATACTTAGTATGTCCACTCCTGGAGTATTGCATCCAGCTTTAGAGTCTCTCTCTGAATAAGGATGTCACTAGATTGGATATTGTCTAGAGGATAGCCATCAGAATGAAACACTATCGGGGGGGCACATATGAGCAGAGTATGGAAGACCTGAACCTGTACTTGCTAGAGTCCAAAAAGGAGAGAGGGAATATAATTAAAATCCTCAAATACTTAAAGCATATGAACACAGTGAATCCTAGCAAATTGTTCAATTGTTATGTGAGCATAAGAGAAGAGTGGCAAGCTGGTAGGGAGAGCACAGGAGGAATGCCAGGAAGAATTACTTCATATTGAGAGTGGTGCAGAGATGGAAGCACAATGTCTAAGGATATTGTGCACTCAGGACCTAGATATATGAAATAATGAACAGCAAGAAGGAGACAGTAAAGATGCAATTAAGTTTATTTAGCAAATATCAAAGTGTCATCACTGTAAATCTGGCACTTCGACTCATGATGAAACTTCTTCAGGGGGAGTGGCTAAACACACCAAGCTTTACAATTTATACAGGATAATTAAAGATGCAAGTTAACAATTCAATTAATTGCAAGAAATCAGATAATGATATTGTGCACAAAACCCCAGGCTTAGAAATTCCATGAACCAGAAGAATAGTCAAGTCACATTGTCACAACCATTACAGACAAATGCATAAAAAATATTTTTTATAAAAACATTTGATCTGTCAATGTGAAAAAAAAGTGAAATAGCAACCAGATCTAGTATACACACAGGAAGTCTTTTAACAGGTCTTGTAATAAATATGCTATTATTGTTCTCAGACCTAGAGATGTTGCGAAGTATTAATTCCCTGGTGAATTCCTGGCAAAGTCACCAAATTGGCTCCATGAGTGAATTCGCAAAATGTTCTCATTAGCTTGAGAATTTGCCTATTGACTACTCTTGTGACTTCACCGGTGACTTCGCCATTAGTGCAGCTAGGCGAGGTCTATTCAAGGCGAGATTACTGGTCACATGGAAACAATGTCTGCAGGTCACATGGTGCAGTGCTTTGTACTAACTCAAGCTTAGTGTCACTTTTGCAGTCTGAGTAAGTGGAAGGGAGCAGACCTGCCAATTTAGTGAGCATGTAAACAAGCAAAAAAAAGTTTAGCAATTTTTTTTTCTTGATATGAGTCTTAATTTTTTGTAGTGTTAATTTATTTAGTTTTTTGTTTATTGGGTTAGTGCACTAGACAAAGAGTTTGACTATTTTCAGGCACGACCCAGGAGAGTTACAGACAGAGGAACAGAATTACAGGGGAACAACATTATAGGTAACAATATAGTAAAACATTTTCAGTCAGAGGGTCACACAATTTAGGTATCAATGACAGAAAATACACTTGTTAGAGTAAAGCAAGATAGCTAAGCAATGTACCTTGTCAGAAAAATGAGCAATTAGTACAGTCAATTGTAATTTATAAAACAGTAGGTACAGTTATACAGAAATATAATCAGGAGGGACATTTAAGAAGATACGCTAATGGTCAGGACATGTGCATTTGTCAGCACCCATGAGGAATGAACAAAGCTCTTTTTTAAATGCCTGGTGTGACTGGGATTGTCTAACAGATGATGTCAGGGAGCTCCAAAGCTTGGCAGCAGATACTGCTAAAGCATGATCTCTCATTTTCGTAGAACATCTAGGAATGCCTAGCAGAGTCCGTTCTGCAGACCTGAGGGTGGGCCTGTGAGGAAAGATTCAATATGCTGGCTAGTGACTCCAGTGTACCTGTTCTGATGATGTTGTCTATCATGCATCCAGTGGAGTATTTACATTAGGAAGCTGGGGAGAGTCAGCCCAGGCTCAAGTACCATGTACAGCAATGTGTGAGTTTGGGTACAGGTAGGGAAAAATAGCAAATGTTATTGAAACGTGTTCCACTTTTGCAGGATACATTTGTTGGCCTCCAGGTATGCCATTAGCCCATAGTTTAGGTCAGGTCTAAGAACCCCTTGCACTAGCAGTGGTAAGAAAAGATCTGATTTTATGGGCCAGACCCAGCTTTATATTAATAGCTTTACATGTAGTTGATATGTGTTGATTGAAATGCAGTGTGGGGTCAAGGGTAGTTCCTAGATACTTGAATGATGTTTGTTAGTCTGTGTTTTGTTTTTCTTCTACTGTTATTTTCTTTATATTGAACAGTTTTATTTCTTGCATTTTTCATCACTTTGTGTGTTTTCTCACTTTGTTTTTCCTTTTTGTTTTCCCTTTTTTGTTAATATGAATGTAAATGTCAGCAGAGTTGAGGTGGAGAAGAGGGCTGTGGAGTCAAAGGAAAGGACACGTCATC
Source organism: Neoceratodus forsteri (assembly GCA_016271365.2). Lineage (NCBI taxonomy): Eukaryota > Metazoa > Chordata > Ceratodontiformes > Ceratodontidae > Neoceratodus > Neoceratodus forsteri. The sequence goes on from CM057458.1 coordinate 853,093,303, forward strand.
CTTTCCATTTAATTAGGCCCATAGGAGTTAGGACAGCAAAAGACAGCAGCAGCAGCACCTCACCCCCCAGCACAGTAGCAGCAGCATGAGTAAGAAATGGCATCTGCTGTGCCCTCACTGGCACCACCACCACCAGCTCCTGCACAACCCATCACTGAGGAGGAGCAGGAGCCTCAGTCAGGGCCATGTGGCTCCTCCTGCCATGAGCAGTAGCAGTAGATGTCCCTAGTATGGGATTTTTTTACCTGGACCCCATGGACAACAGTGTGATAATGTGTAAGCTGTACCGTACTGTTGTCCAATTCAGTAAGCGAGGCAGTCACCTAGACACGGGGGGTGGGGGCAGCACACACACACCTGCAAAATAAGCATATGACGAAGTGAGCCCAGCCTGTGTATGAGAAAGCTGTACAGAAGGGTGGAGGTGGTGTCACTCCTACTGCATCTGTATGACAGGGCAGCAGCAGGACCAGGAGACATAAAAAACATGTGCAGGTGTGGGAGGGGGAGGGGGAGGACTGTGGGAGAGGGACCTGCGGATGGCCTCAGGTGCATTGGGGGCCACTTAAGAGACCAGCCTCTGATCTCACACCCACATCCATTGATGTGAAGGTTGAACAGCTGCACAGGAATTAGAACAGCTCTCCCAGTAGGTTACTGGGCTTAAGGAGATGTTAGAGGATGTGTCAGAAAAACAAAAAGCCCTGCTGGAAAATCAAAAAACCCTGCTTGAGGGTATGGTCCAATGGCAAAGTGGTGGCAGGCACCCTAAGGGGCACAGCTCTCCAAGAGTGAGATTTTCTGCTACTTTTCATCCCCTTTTACTGTTAAAGTGTTAAACCCTAAAATTGAAAAAAAATTTTAAAAACTTAAAAAGAAGAAAAGTTCATGTATCCTTTCTCTCGCTCTGTCTGTATTTCTTTATTTTTGTTACTTCTTAGTTGTCCATTGTTAAACCCTAAAAGTGGAGAAAAACAACTTAAAACTTGAAAATTAACAAAAAAAGTTGTTCATCTATCCTTATTCTCTCTATCTTTCTGTATTTCTTTATTTCTGCTGCAGTAGAAGTGGAAATGCTACAGGAAAATAAAGTGGGCCTAATTCCAGCACTCCATATAATGTGAAGAATCATAAGGAAACATATATTGCTACTACATCATGGTGCTGCGTTGCCTCCCCCCCCCCATCAAAGCCTTCACTGCAGAACAGTAAACAATAGTGGAAATGCTACAGAAAAATAAGGCAAGCTGAATGCCAGCAATCCCAGAATTATAATGTGAAGAATCACATGGAAATGTCTGCTGCTGCTGCAGACTTAAACATAGAAACATAGAAACATAGACTTTGACGGCAGAAAAGGACCACTTGGCCCACCCAGTCTGCCCATTTCCCTACCTATTGGATAAGCTGCAGATTCTAGTTAACCAACAGCCTGCTTCCTGCAACCCCACACTATAATTGCTTTGTGTCTGTCCCAAGCATGTTTGAATTCCCCCACTGTTTTAGACCCAACGACCTCCTCAGGAAGGCTGTTCCATGTATCCACCACTCTCTCCGTGAAAAAGAATTTCCTCACATTACCCCTGAGCCGTCCCCCCTCTATCTTTAAACTGTGCCCCCTTGTTCTTACACATCTCTTTTTCTGAAAGATGCTACCCTCCTGGACTTTGTTGATTCCCTTGAGGTACTTGAACGTTTCTATCATGTCCCCCTGTCCCTCCTTTCATCAAGGGTATACATATTAAGCTCTCTCAGTCTCTCTTCATATGGTTTCTGATGTAGACCCTGCACCATTTTAGTTGCCCTCCTCTGGACTGCGTCCATCCTGTCTATGTCCTTGTGTAGATGAGGTCTCCAAAACTGCACACAGTACTCCAGTTGGGGTCTCACCAACTGTCTGTATAGAGGTATAATCACTTCCCTTTTTCTACTTGTGATGCCCCTTCCTATGCATCCCAGAATCCCCCTGGCTCTCCTTACTGACTTCTCACATTGCTTACCCACCTTTAGGTCATCTGATATGACTACTCCCAGGTCCCTTTTCATTTTTGTTGTTGTTAGTACCTCCCCTGCTATTGTGTACTCTTCTCCTGGGTTTTTGTTTCCCAGGTGCATTACTTTGCACTTCTTTGCATTGAATCTAAGTTGCCATATGTCTGACCATTCCTCCAACCTTGCTAAGTCCCTTCTCATCTTTTCTACTCCCTCTTGCTGCATAGCATAACATGGTGCTGTGCCCCTTCCCCCCACTGCCAAAGTCTTCACTACAGAATAGTAGTGGAAATGTTACAGAAAAATATACTAGATCCATTTCTGGGACTCCCAGAATTATAATGTGAAGAACCACATTAAAATGTGTCTTGCTGCCATATTATGGTGCTACACTGCCCCCCACCCCCACCCCCGCCAAAGTCTTCACTGCAAGAACAGAAGTGGAATTCCTACAGAAAAACAAATTAGGCTGAATTCCAGCACTCCCAGAAGTATAATGTGAAGAACCAAATAGAAATGTATGTTGCTACTACATAGCATAACATGTCAATGCACTGCCCCCCCGTCAAAGTCTTCACCGCAGAACAGTAGTAGACATGCTATAGAAAATTAAAGTAGATCAAATGTTGGCACTCACAGAATTACAATGTGAAGAACCTATGGAAATGTATGTTGTTGCTACATAACCTAACATAACATAACATAACATAACATAACATAACATAACATAACATAACATAACATAACATAACATAACATAACATAACATAACATAACATAACATAACATAACATAACATAACATAACATAACATAACATAACATAACATAACTTAACATAACATAGTACTGCACTGTCCCCCCAGCCCCTGCCAAAACCTTCACTGCAAAACTGTAGTGGACATGCTATAGAAAATTAAAGGAGGCCGAATTTTGGGTTGGTACTCCCAGAATTATGTGAACCGCTTCAAGAAGAAGAGAAATGAACATTTATATATCACGTTACATATACACTGTATCCCAGAGTGCTCTTCAAGCTATCAAGAGAGACTGTTAGTGAAGTGACATGAACATTTATGCTGCTGCTGCTACATGTGATGAATGCAGGAAGGCAGCCCTTTCTAGAAATTAGGAAACTGGATGGAATTGAGCTTCCATGCACTATGGCAATACTTCAATGGACTCCCTGACTTAAAGACACATATAAATGAATATGCTGTCTGCTGAATCGATAATACATTAGATTAGGAAAATGACGATGAGCATCATGTGGAGCAGCTAAACACATTGCACAGATTAGAGTTGGTGCTGGGATATGAAGCCTCAGTCAACAGTTTTCAAGAAAGATGTTTTGAACATGTTTAACAAACAATGAAGACACATTTTTTGTGACAAAAATCAAAGGAGCACAGCAGAACTTATGATAAAAAATTGTGCAGACCAGACAGAATAGTATTTTGTAGCACTTTGCAGAGCTATGGAAACTGGATGGAATTCAGCTTCTACACCAGTGGTCCTTCTTTTAGATATCTTGGGGTCTAGCTTGACCAGCACCTCGATATTTCTGCACACATTGAAGCCATCCACAAAAGCTTAACCCCCAACTGGGAGCCTTATACCTCAACTGTGGTTGGATTCTGCTGCAGACACGCAGTGCAATTGTGCAGAAAACAATTCTTCCCATATTCGACTAAGGCAATGTAGTCTACAGTGCTGCTCCTAAGTCCTATCTAACCAGACTGGACCCACTCTTCCACTCATTCTGTCATTTCACTCTGGACTGTCCTCCTACCCACCACTGCACCCTTTACCAATCCCTGGAACTCTCCTCATTCCAGGATTAGAGGCAATTTCATGGCGTTAGATTTATGACCAAGTTCTGGACCAAGTCACTGCCCCCCTACTTCATCTCACTCCTATAATCTCCTACCCCAATGGATACCCACTCAGGAACCTTGACACCCGATCCTTGTCAGTCCTGCATATGTCCACTGTGGCGGGACAAGCAGCCTTTAGCTACTGCATGTCAAAACTGTGGAACTCCCTCCCCATGGATATTTACCACACCTCCCCTAGCCAGCACCTCAACAACCTTATTAGTGCACACTTCTCCACCTGTTTATGTGCATAAGAAGCATTTCTGGCTCTTTACTGCTGTGTCTAAGCACCAGCTGCAAGCAAATGATCTGTATAGTTGCCTCCTGTTCAAATGTGTACTAAAAGATACCCTTTTGTACTATCTTGTTGTGTTAATCCTACTGTAATGTAATATTTTGTATGCTTGTTTTGCTACAATTGTACGCTGTTTCTATTGTACTCTTCTCTAACCCCCTTCCCCTAGGACGTAGCTGGAATTGAGCAGTAGTCTGCTCAGCATGCCTTCCTGGTAAAACTTTTAAATAAATAAATAAATAATACTGTAGTTGCCATGCAAATACATATGGCAATACTCCCCTGAACGCCTTGACTTAAAAACAAATATATACTGTGTATATATATATATATATATATATATATATATATATATATATATACACACGTACATATATAATGTTCACTCTGAGATTATATCTATTGTATTTTGAAAGACGTTGAATAACAAAAAGACACAGTGGAGCAGCTTGCTGATAATTTACATAATACACATGGATTTGGCACAAGTCCTCTAGAAAGAATTGTGCGTGATTTGCACTCAAAAAAACTTTAATACATTTTTAAACACTTTTTTCTCTCACATAACCACTCAAAACTATTCTCCTGCTCTGTCTTTAGCAGATGGCACTAGAGACAGCCTCCTTGTGTCATACAGCTTGTTTCAGCAACATGTGACCTCCAGTCCCTTACAAACTTTGCCACTTTAAGTGGCAAAATGTTTTCATGCTGGTTCTGCTGAGAACACACAGGAAGAAAGTGGCTGAGAACGAACAGTTCAGTATGTGGTCTTGAGAAATTCTCTGATGTTCAGAAATGCTGCTGTGGTGTAAATCACCCTCACGGGACAGTTGTTGTTGTCAAGCATTTTAGTACACACAAGCACAAGATACAACTTTCTCACATTTGGAAATTGTTCCCCCAAATCTGAAATCAAGACGGCTGGCAATAAAGTGATGTTGGTGGTGCCCATGTGGCTATGATTTATAAGTCACCCTCTTAGACAGTCTGTGATGTCAAGCACTTTAGTGCACACAAGCACAAGATCTAACTTTCTCACTTCTGGAAATTGTTCCCCCAAACCTGAACTCAGGAATGTGCACAATAAACTGATGCTGCTAGTGCCTCTGCAACTGTGAAACAGAAGATTCAGTAACACTGAAACTACAGCTGAGAAAAGAAGTGCTCCAAATATGTATATGCATTAGTCAGCCAGGGATAATGTAATATTAAGTATACCAAAAAGTGATGGAACATCATCATTTTAATTAAACATATGACTAAAAAAATATTTGCAAAACATTGAAGTGAAGTCCCATTTGAACAAACTGGGTTGCCCCTCAAAATGTAATGGTGTTGTGTGACTCATGAGTAGGTGACATGACACAGAAGCTTCAACAAACAGGGTGTGATTTGTGATTGTGACTAGGTGACATGAAACATAAGTTTACAACTGGGTTACATCAATAATAGACATAATTCGAAGCCTTTATGATGATAATTATACTTGCATAAGATATAACAAGAACTGGGATCTGAGTGAAAACTTTGGTACCAACATGGGGGTGAAACATGGTTGCACCTTATCCCCAATACTATTTAACATGTTTTTTAATATGGTTTTGCAAACATTATATGACACCAATTTCCACATGCCAAAGACAGGAGATAGGCTTTGCGCCTATCTGGCATATACAGATGACGTTGTCCTTTTTTCCACCAGTTTTATTGGCATGAAGAGAATGTTGGATATGTTTCAGATAGAATGTGATAAAGTAGACTTACAAATAAATTTTTGGAAAACTAAGGTTATGGTTTTGCAGGGATATAACTAGTCATATAAATACTTTATAAACTCTCAGAAATTAGAGGCAGTGAAATAATTCTTTTATTTGGGTTTGACAGAGACACAAGAAGGAACATGGAGGAGACATGTGCAGGAGATACAAAGTAAAGAAAACATTTTCATATCAATAATGATCTCATTCTCATACAGATAAGGGGGGAAGCCTGTGAAGGGTAATATTAAGGTAATAAATGCAAAAATCAGGAGCCAATTGCTCTACGGGGCAAACATGTGGGGGGGGTGTAGTCAAATATAAACATCAAAGCTTGTCTGAATAAATGTTATAAAAAAACTGTTGGGTTTACCCAATGGTACCCCTAAAGTACTTGTGAGGGCTAAACTGGGCCAATTACCTGTGAAATGCCAGATTAAACAAAGGGCAATTAATTACTGGCTCAAAGCATATGAAATGGGTGAAAAAGACTCCTAGAATTTGTGTAGAAGAATCTATCTCTTATCTAAATCAAAACATAGTTTTCCCCAGTCTCTTTATTGTAGAAAAGCTTATCAAAGCATATGGGCTGCTAGATTGTACATTTGATAGTTTCAGGCTTCCCATTATTAAAGGGTACCTAAACAAGTCCTTTTTTAATACTGCCAACTCCAAAATCTGGCTTCATATAGAGGTAAAGTAAAGGCTGCTGCTTATGCTAAAACTGCATTTACGTAAATAACATAAATGTAGTTTCATAGCTTTTGAAAAATGTACATATCAGCCTTTCACTTTCAGAAAACAGCCTTGGTTTCTCCCGAAGATGTCTGCGAAGTGTGTTTAAGTGATGAGTCATGATGACATCATCGGAGCTAGAGACAGTAGGACCCACATATATTCCTATATAGTGCTAACTAGTTCTTTTTCCCTCTTTGTTTTGAGTTGTTGTACCAGAATGATCAACACCACGTATTAACTCATGGATTATTTTGATCAGTACATATGCTAGGCTATGATTTTGTTCATTTTGTTTACTTTAACTTGCAGAAAATGTTTTGCAATCCAGCTGACTTTTTCTTTGGAAAACTGCAGTACAGCACAACACTTCAAATACCTGATGATCTAGTGATTATGTGATGCACTGAATTTTGTTCTTTGTTAACCAGGAGAAACACACTAAGCTGAAAATTTGTTTATAGGTGTCACCTGGGAGCACAAGGAAGTTTAGTGACTTGCTCAGGGTCACACTGCAAAGTACCGGTCTGGTTCAGTTCCAATACTCATGCTCTCTTGTTAATCCACAAAAAAGGCTTTTGTTTTCCACATGAACCCCCTGCACCTAGCCTGCCCTCTGTTGAACACCCCATCATCCATACCCTGTCCTTAGTACTGCCTGTGGCCGCGTATGTGCTTATGGTCTCATGAAGAGAATTATTACACCTCAGATTGTAATCTTGTATCTCATAGAGTTGTGCACACCTATACAGATACGCATCATTAGCTGGCACTGTTAAAAAATGCCTCACAAATCACTTTTCAGTCCTCATTCTCAGTGTTTGACTTCTGCTCCTACATTAAACACTGAATGAATCACCACCCTTCTGCACAGTGAAGGTAGTATGTACAGTTACCCTGTTTTTTTCCCGCCTCATTAACCAACAACTAGGTCTTCCTGGAGGGCCAAGTAATAAGCATCATGACCCACCAGAAAAACTGCTGTTCATGCCCTCATAACAGCTGCACTTACAATGGAGAACAATATTATTAGCAGGAGAGGCATAATAATGCCGTGAACGAATCCACCCGATTTCCAGTGTCAGTCTACTCCTTTACCTGTGATCTGCAGTTCCCAGCAATTCTTTTCCAGTACTTTTCTGTGATCTACTCTACAATGCAATTTGGCTGGCTACCACCCTTCCAAATCTTGAATGAGCTATACACAACTCCCTCAATATTGTCCTAACAAACGTCAACATCCCCCCCAACCTGATGGTAATCTCCCTACACTGAATTCAAGTAACAGTTTAGGTGCAGCCCTTCCACTCTGAGTATTTGTCATTGCTGTCTACTCTCATCCACAGTCAGGTAGGGATCACAATGCTGGCAGCCCCACATTTCCCATCTCACAGTGATCTGCTCAATGCCCTCCTTCATGTCTTCATCTAACCTGAATATAGCTATATCCTGCTAGAATGGCCTCTTTGGTCCCTCTCTGACATTCATTCTTCAGTTAAGAAGGGGGATAAAACCTTTTATAGGTACATCAAGCAGTGTAGAAAGACAAAGGGAGGTATAGTGAGGCTAAATAGAATGAATGGTGGGTGGGCAGAGGGGGATAGTGAAAAGCAGGGATACTGAACGAATATTTCTGCTCAGTATTCACAAAAGAGGAGGGTGAGGTGCCTAATCCAATAAACAGAAGCACTCTGGATAGGGGCGGTCGATCCCAGTCTTTTCACAGAAGAAAGGGTTCTGAAAGAACTCCTAAAACTGAAGGTGGACAAAGCAATGGGGCCTGATGGAATTCACCCCAGAATTCTGAAAGAATTAAGGGGAGAACTAATGAAACCACTGATTACCCTTTTTAACAAATCATGGGAGAATGGTGAGGTACCTGAGGACTGGAGGAAGGTAGATGTGATTCCCGTTCACAAAAGTGGGACCAAGACAGAGGCAGGAAACTACAGACCTGTCAGTTTGACCTCTGTGGTAGGGAAAGTGATGGAATCACTTCTGAAGGAAAGAATTGTTCAGTACCTAGAGGCCAGTGGGGCACAGGACCCAAGGCAACATGGGTTCACAGTGGAAAGGTCATGTCAGATGAATCTAATTGATTTTTTTGACTGGGTGACCAAAGTAGTAGACCAAGGAGGGGCTGTGGACATGGCCTACCTAGACTTTAGCAAGGCATTTGACACAGTCCCACACAAAAGATTAATAGTCAAATTAACCAGCCTGGGTAAAACATTGGCTGGAAAACAGGACACAGAAGGTAATTGTAAATGGAGTCCACTCTGAAGAAAGAGGGGTTACTAGTGGGGTACAGCAGGGTTCAGTACTGGGTCCAGTCCTTTCTAATGTCTTTATAAGTGACATTGCAGAGGGACTGGAAGGAAAAGTATGCCTCTTTGCAGATGACACTAAGATCTGCAACAGGGTTGAGACACAGGGAGGTGTGGAAAGGATAAGAAGGGACTTGGAAAGGTTGGAGGAATGGTCAGAAGTATGGCAGCTAGGATTCAATGCAAAGAAGTGCAAAATAATGCACCTGGCAAACAAAAACTCAGGGGAAGATTACACAATGGGGGTAGTAACAAAAACAAAAAAGGAAAGGGACCTGGGGTAATCATATCAGATGACCTTAAGGTTAGCAAGCAATGTGAGAAGGCAGTAGGGAGAGCTGGGGGTATACTGGGATTCATAGGGAGAGACATCACCAGCAGAAAACAGGAAGTTGTTATCCCTCTCTACAGACAGTTGGTGAGACCCCATCTGTAGTACTGCGTCCAGTTCTGGAGACCTCATCTTTGCAATGACATAGACAGGATAGAGGCAGTCCAGAGGAGGGCAGCTAGAATGGTGCAAGGTCTGCAAGAGAAGCTATACGAGGAGAGACTAAAAGAGCTTAATAAGTATACCCTTGAGGAAAGGAGGGAGAGGGGGCACATGATAGAAATGTTTAAGTACCTCAGTGGAATCAACAAAGTCCAAGAAGGTAGCATCTTTCAGAAAAAGAGACATGCAAGAACAAGGGGAAACAATTTAAAGATAGAAGGGGGGTTGGTTCAGGGGCAATGTGAGGAAGCATTTTTTCACAGAGAGGGTAGTAGATGCATGGAACAGCCTTCCTGAGGAGGTTGTGCTGGTCTAAAACTGTGGGAGAATTCAAGAATACATGGGATAGACATAAGGCAACTCTTGTGGGGGGGTAGGAAGAAATAGGCTGTTGGTTAACTAGGATCTGCGGCTTATCCTGTAGGTAGGGAAATGGGCAGACTAGGTGGGCCAAGCAGTCCTTATCTGCTGTCAAAGTCCATGTTTCTGTGTTTCTTCTCACCTGCTCTCCACACCAAAAACTGATGAGTTCACTCCCCCCTTCCGCATCATGAATGTGGTTACTACAGTCTCCCGTGCTATTTTTACATATTAATAATAAACATGATCTTCTGGTAAGCCAGGCTGATAGCAGCATGGCAAAAGTGAAACAATAGGCTTTCCTACCCATATAAGATCTAAGCCACCTATGATTAGGCACTATTTAATAACGTGCATTATGATGTGCACACCCATCATTTAATAGTGCCTAATGAAAGGTAGCCTAGCTCATTTAAGGATAGGAAAGCCCATCATTTCCTTTGTTCCCTGCTGCTATCAGCCGCCTGACTTACTAGAAAGATATGTTTATATTTGATATGTCAAAATAAAACTGGGACTGTACTACTTGCATTCATGATGCAGAAGGGTGATGAGCTCACTAGTTTTCAGTGTGAGGAGGAATAGTGAAGAATGAATACCAAAGGGGGACTGAGAAGGCCACTCTTGCAAGGTACTGCTATAATTAGGGAAGGGGGGCCAGAAGGAGAGGGTTCCAGTCAGTAACATTGCGGAACAAAATAAAGTGAACAAAAATAAAGCGGCAAAAACAGTGTCACCAACAATATTGGCAGCACAAAATGTAGCGTGCCAGAACAATGCAGACCACATGACACACAGGTAGCAAGCATCATCCACCGCATGGAGGCACTGCACTGGAACCACAGGGGCCAGGAGTACAAGTCAGCATGCCATGTCCCCTGTCATGTGTGTTGTATGTGTTGCTGGGGACATGCTGGCTTGTGCTCCTGGCCCCTTGCATTATACAAGGCCATCCACATGGTGGCCATGGTCCACCTGTCCTCCAGTGGTTACCCCGGTGCACGTTCTCCATCACTCAGCATCCTGGGTGGGGGTACCACACCATGTGGGTGCCTGTGCCATTAGATTACTATAGTAGGTGTCCAGTGGCCTGCTTCCCCAGTGGTGGTGGTTGCACCCTGCCCTGTTCCATCTCCCTGCACCCCTGTGATGTTCCTGTGCATGGGTGCCTGCTGTTGTGTATTCCAGTGCAGTGCCGCCATGCGGTAGACATTGTTTGCTACCTGCAAGTCATGAGGCCTGCATTGTTCTAGCATGCTACATTTTGTGCTGCCAATATTGATGGTGACACAGTTTTTGCCACTTTACTTTTGTCCACTTTATTTTGTTCTGCGATGTTACTGACCAGAACTGAAGGAGAGAAAAATGAGCAGATTACTGTGAGAAATAAGATGTGGGGTTGCCAGCACCTTGATCACTACCTGACCCCATTGTCCTTGCCAATATGTCACTTCCCATAAAATCAGTTCATGCAGTTGTCCAAAGCTGTGTGTGGATATTAATGTATGAAATGGCTGCCACTACACGTTCAGTCACTTCACTACCAGTCTAGTATTGCTTGTAAAGCACTTTGGGATACAATGTCTATGGAAAGCACTATATAAATGTTGATTCTTCTTCTTATTATTTCTTCCCATGGAAAAAGAAAACAAGACAAGCATATATTTGATTTTCGAGAAGGTATGAACTCTAACATTGGACTGCACAAGAACTTTGCTACAAAAAAGTGGTGGATCTAGGGGGTGGTGAAGGGGGGTGGCTGCAACCCCCCCATACACATACATAGTAACGTACTTGCTTGTTGCTGCTGCATTTCACTTTGTTAAAGAAGTCTGATTTATTGATTGTACAAATGTTTACATTCAAACTATGGATCACATTTGTAGGTTCTGTCAAAAACGTACTAGAAAAGAATAATAACAGGAAATATAAAGGTTTACTATAAATGTTAAAAAGTGCATATTAAGCATACACACCACCCCAGCAACCTCTTTGTAGCATCCTGGGTCCGCTATAATCACTAGACCACCAGGTTATCCAAGATTTGTACTGCACTGTGGTTTGCCACAGAGAAAGTCGGTTGGATTAAAACACAATTTCAGCATGTTAAAGTAAACAAAATGAACACAACCACAGCCTAACATGTGTATTATACAAAATAATGCACATGGTTGTGACCATTTTGGTGAAACAATTCTATACAAAGGAAAAAAAGAACTACGTAGCACTATAGAGAGTCATATACATCTCTCTGACTTTGGCTCAGATGATGTCATCACATGACACATTTGGTGACCATTTTAGGAAGCAGGTAAGACAGTTTTTTTGAAATTGGAAGGCTGATTTTACAATTTTCAGATGCTCTGGAACCACATTAAGGTAAATTATATAAATGTAGTGTTAGCATTAATGAATACAGCAGCTTTTCCTTTAGTCACCTACCGTGTCAGATTTTTGAATAGTTTGTTGTCAAAATGTTGTTTAGGTATCCTTTAAGGTCAAAGAAGAAGTAAGGAGAAGAGTAAGAGATATATTCAACCAAAAGGATCTGGAATTGTGTAAACAATATAAAACATGCAAATGGATGGTTAAAAATAAAAGAAACCACAAACTGGAACCTGATCTGGTAGTAATAAATAACCCATGCAGCAGGAAACTACTCACACAGTTTAGATTTGAATGTTTCACAAGTAAGTGTAAAAGGGAGTTGTTTAATAATAAAAAGGAAGGAAGGGGTATCAGTTTATGCAAATGCAAATAGGAAAAGATGATTTGGTACATCTGGTTATGCTCTGCCCTTTATATGAAAGATTCTGTAAAGACCTGCTGAGAGATATCCTTGAAAATCTAGAATATGAATTACAACACCTAGTAATATATATGTTAAAATCACATAGCAGACAAGTGTTGAACTCTGTGGCCTCCATCCTAAGAATAATAGAGGGGAGAAAAATGCATATAGCAGAAGATAAGGATCTGCTGAAATAAAGCACGGTAAAGCAGCTGTTATGATGTGCAAAAAGGGGGTTAAAAGGGAAATATTTTAGATGGAAAGTGTGGATCTTTATCTTTTATGTCCAATGGACTGTAATCCAATTTAGGAATAGGGAATACAGAGTGAATACACTATAAGAAATGTAGGTAACCAGACCTGAATCCTATAGAGTGTTCTGTTTACATTCGGATGTATACCGCGTTTGCTAAGGTAATATGGACTTCTGCATGGCCTATTAGATGAATAAAAGAAGGGCAACATTTAAAACTGCTAAGATGTTTTTTTTTTATATTTTACATATGTTGTAAAAATGTGTGGTTGATTTACTGTAAAGACTTGTGAAGTGATGATGTATTGTTTTAAAGTCGATCAGTAAAATGTAACTTTATCTTGCACTGGGTTGCACTCAAAAATCAAGTGGCATCAAACGGAAGATGCAAAAAACTGGGCATGAATGTGATTTGTGAAACTGTCTAAGAGCTGAATAAGAGCAAAGATCTATTCACTAAGAGCTGAATAATACAAAGAAGCTCCTGAAGGAATTACATTGCTTCGCTGCATGGGATCTGTTTGACCCTTATCATTGGCCCCTTCCATATGCACAGCTCCATTTGTGGCAAAAAGATATACAAACTGTGAAGACATTACTGGCCATTCCACAGTTTGTGTGGACAAAGATGCAGTGTGATGGTCCCTTTACTCAATTGCTTTGTGAGTCTTCTGACCCAACAGCAAAGGTAATCATTTTGTAATATATGGAGATACTTAAATAATACTATAGTATCCCCTACAAAAAAATTCCGATAATACCACAGTAGCCAAAGTGATAATACCATTGTTGGCCCCTGATAATACTATCATTCAGAAGTGATAATACCATCGTTCCACCTCTGAACGATAGTATTATTACAAAAACTAAATGGCGCAAGCTCAACTCTCCCACACGGTAGGCTTGTTGCTAAGATCCACACACCAACCTCCTTTACACACGATGTGACGTTCCTGAAACCGCACCTCCTGATTGGCCACGGAATCTCTGTGGGCAGGCGTAACAGTTCAAAAACATGGCGGCTGTCTCTCGCTTAGCGAGAGAAAACCATCACTTTCTTTTTCTGCTGACCCTTTTGGTTTTTTTATCTTTGCCAGTTCCACAGAAGTATCTTTTGAATCCTACAAACACTAATTAAGAACAGGACAAAAAGGTATGAGACCCCAGCAAGCGAGGGAATGAGCGGGAGCAAGGGGGGGTGGGTGTTCATGGAGAGAATCTACGAGTCCAAGCTGCAGCGGGTGCCCAGCCACATCACACCATAAACAAAAGAGCTGCACACAAAAATAAAATTTGATCCATATATTACAAAAATAAAAAATAGGTTCAGTTAATCACTCAGCTGTAAATTCATCTCGAGGGTTCTGGGGACATGTGAACCTCTCGAGCTTCGCTCTCGAGGTTCCCTATGTCCCCAGAACCTCTTGATGGAATTACAGCCTTGTAATTCACTGGAACCTGTCTATTATTCTATTTATTCTATTTCCTTTTGCTGATGGAGGGGGGGTGTAATCACTTTAATTCTAACAATTTCCCTTATTGTTTTTCCATTTACATGTATTATTCATCACTGAGATGATAAAATCATGTTGCAGCATTGCTCTAGCCTCAATCTTTCTTTGGAATTCAGGATGTTTTCCAACCATTTATTCTTACTGTTTTTCTATTTACAGGTATTATTCATCACTGGAGTGATGAAACAATTGTGCTGCATAAGTCCAGGCTGTATCTGTTTAGGGAATTTAGGATGTTTTCCAATCACAGGAAGATAAGTAATTTTTTTTGGGGGGGGTGGTGTTGCAGACAGTTTAACATTTTTTTCTTATTGTTTTCCTATATTCAGGTATCAGCACTATGGTGATAAGTGAGATCATGCTGCACTGGTCCAGCTTGCAGCTTTTTTGGAAGTCAGCAAGTTGTCCCATTACAGGAAAGTAAGTATGCATTTTGGGTTTTTTTTGGGAGGGGGTAATTCTAAAAACTTTTACAGATGTCAGAGTAATTGTTTTCTATTTCTTTTGCTCTAATTTCAGGGGATTTTGAGGGTACTAGGTCATCAGAGCACCAACAATAACAGCACTGTCCCCAGTGCAGCATAAACAGCATTGACTACTATAGCAGCAATGTAAAATTCTGTAAAACAAAACAGTGCCAATGGTTGTGATCGGAAAACACACTAACAACCACAACCATTAGAAAACATCATGCTGCACACTTTATTTTTGTGGGGGGCTCCCCCCCCCCCTCCAAGGTGAGGGGCTCTGCTCCCCGCACCCCCATTCATAAAATAACCAACTCCGAGGTGGGTGGACACAAAGTAAAGGCAAAACATGATTGTAGGAGGAATTTCTGACCAAAAACACACACATAAAAAAACACTAACTTTGACTCGGGGGGTGGATTACTAATACACATGCTAGGAGACCAGGAACAGAACCCTGGTCTCTTGGGCTGCATGTGCTGGCTGAGCTGCTCATGCCTTTGACCTCTGCACCATGGGAGCAGCTCAGCCAGCCTCCACATTTTTACACTACTTCTCTACTACTTCTCCTGCCTCCCCTTCACAGCCATAGGGGTAGCGGTTAGTACTGATCACTATTCTACCCCTATTGCTTTTGAAGGGAATCACACTTTGCACCATGCTCTTATAGCCGTGCAGTTTTAGCTGTGTGCTTCTGACCTGGTAGGATTTTGATCATCTGTTTGTTGCAATGTTGTCTGGTTACAGAATATGGTGATGGCTTGAATGCTGATGCAGGAGACAGCAGCACACCACAGGTGACTTTTGAAGACAAGAAAAGATTATTTAGAATCTATTCAAATAAGTGCCCACTGTGGTGGTGGCTGGCTAGTGTAGCTGTTGTTGAATCCCCATCCTACTATATCACCTGTAACCTGTGATGAAAAGAAGTTATACTGTCTCACTCGACCACTGTGGTGGTTGTCCAGTATAGCTGTTGTTGACTCCCCACATAAGAAACTATTTTACATCCCTTTGGCCGCTGTATCACAGCAGTGAGTATATGTGATCAAGGAGAAAAAAAAGAAAAGACAAAAGAAAAAAACAAAGGAAAATCATAATGATACTAACCGTTACATTACTGCTGGCTGTGCTGTGGTGTGTGCCAGATACCAGAAGAAGGGACAGCAATTGAAACCTGCAGGGAGACAAAAGGAAAGAAAGAAAAACATTTTAATGTCTTTTTGAGTAACTTATGAAGGCCTTTCATCCTCTGGGAGGCCGAGTACCACTACAACACCCATCACCTGTGCAGAAAAAAAGAGAAATTATTTTGCCTCACTCTACCACTGTGGCACTGCTGGCCACCAAGTGTAGCCATTGTTGACTCCGTGTCTGAATACACTACCTGTCACTTGTGAAGAAAAGAAAAGAAATTATATTGCCTCACTCAGCCACTGTGGTGGTTGCCCAATATGGCCCTTGTTGACTCATGAGAAACTATTTTGCATCCTGTTGGCCACCGCAGGACTGCAATGTGTACTTGTGCAAAATGTGGGGGGGGGGGAAGAAAAAAAAAAAAACAAGAGAAAATCATACTGATACTTACCATTACATTAGCGCTGCTGGCTGTGCTGTGGTGTGTACTAGTGAGCTGGTGTAGTAACAGCCATTGAAACCTGCAGGGAGACAAAAGGAAAGAAGGAAAAACATTTTAATGTTTTTCTGAATAATTTATGAAGGCCTTTCATCCTCTGTGAGGCCAGGTACTACTACACCACCTGTCACCTGTGAAGAAAAAAAATTATTTTGCCTCACTTGTCCACTGTGGTCATAGCCCAGTAAGGCCGTTGTTGACTCAACACATAAGAAATGACTGCATTTTGTGTCCCTTTGGCCACTGTAGCACATCAGTGTGTTCCTGTGTAAAAGGAGAAAAAAAAGAAAAGAAAAGAACAAAAGAAAAAAGAAAACCCTTATGATAATTACCGTTACATTAGTGCTGCTGGCTGTGCAGCAGTGTGTGCCAGTGAGCTGGTGTAGGAACAGCGGTTGAAACCTGCAGAGAGAAAAAAGGAAAGAAGGAGAACATTTTAATGTCTTTCTGATCAACTAATGAAGGCCTTTCATCCTCTGTCAGGCTGAGTACTGGAGTCAACTACCAGGTGACTGACAGAGATTCGAACAAATAAAACTTTTTGCCTACCAAAAGAACTGAATACTACTGCATTACAATCTAACTTATGACATGAATTCTGAGGATCTGAAACTTCTCTTAGTTGGACTGTCAGTGTTATTGAATCTTCTCTATGATACCAGTATCATACCACGTAATTTGGGGGTAAAAACATTAAACATAGTAACACCAAATTATATATCTATACAAGCATTTAGCGACAGAATTTTTCACTATAAATCACTCTTTCTAATGAAAATAAAAAGAAAAAAAGAAAGTCATAGGGATACAGTTATGTTACAGCTGCCCACTGTGTGCATGCCACTGAGGTATAGTGGGATTCAGAACAGGCATTAACCTGCAGAGAAAGGAGACAAAAGGACAGAATGAAAAACATTCTTAAGTCTCTCTGAGTTATGAAGGCCTTTCATCCTCTGCGGGGCTGAATACTAACTAAGAGAGACATAAGGACAAATAAAACTTGTTGCCTACAATAGAACTCAGTACTACTGCATTACTATCAAACTCGTCACAGCTCTTCTGATTTGAAACATTTCTCATTTGGACTGTCTGGCCGGGATATTCAAAGGGGTTGTGCCTGGTGCAACAGAGTTGGGCTGGCATAAGCCCGCATTGCGCCCCAGCAGGATATTGAAAAGGCTGCCCAACGCAGCACAAATCCCAATACACCGGGGTGCAATGTAATCCTATGCGGAGCAGATGCAGGGGGCGTGCCCATGCATATGCGGCACATCCCGATATTCAGCCTCGGATGTACGGCGCATATGCTGGCGCAACCCCTACATGCGCCACACACAGGTGCTCAAAGTTGAGCCAGAAAATATAAGCTCAAAAGCTGGCCACCTACAGGCAGGTGGCTGTATTGCAAGGTGCAACACAACAGCTGCCAGCCGTGGGTGGCCACCTGCCCAATGGGAACACCATCCTCAAGCACCCGGTCTCCACTGGACGTCCAGTGCTCCCCCCCGCATGCCCGATTGCGGGCCGTAGTTAGAAGATATGTAATCCTATGCCTGATACACCACTAGATTCCTCTCAGTTGAAAACCCTAGCAGGGCATGTTTCTATTGCTTACCAAAAATTCACAAATGTATGGTAAACCCCCCAGGATGCCCCATAATATCTGGAAATGAATCACTAACTCAACATTTAACCAATTAGTGAATTTTTACATTAAGGGCATTGTACAACAAATTTCCTCATACATCAAAGACACAGGGGATATCTTGAATGCACTAGAAGAAATTGAGATACAGGAATGGGACATACTAGTAACACTGGATGTAGACTCATTATATTCTAACATCCCCCATGATGAGGGACTGGAAACTCTGAAATATTTGCTAGAGAAAAGAGAACAGCAGGACCCACCTACAGAGTTTTTAATAACACTTACAGAAATGGTTCTGAAATATAACACCTTTTTCTTTCTGGATAAACAATACATACAAAATAAAGGAATAGTGATGGGTTCAAGTTTAGCACCCAATTATGCCAATATATACCTGGGCAAATGGGAGGAAAAAACAATACGATCACCCCATCAAAATCCATTCCTACAATACATAAATCTCTATATATGATTTATAGATGACATATTAATTGTATGGAAAGGAACAGAGAAAAATCATTTGAGTTTGTGAAATATCTAGTAAACACCAACAAAAATCTAAGGTTCTCAATGTCCTTTAGCACAACTCAGATCAACTTTCTGGATCTGATAATAGCAAAGGATAGCAAGGGTGGGATCAAAACAGATCTGTACTGCAAACCCACAGACAGATACACTTTGCTACAAGCCCAAGGCAGCCATCCATATCATATCATCGCAGCATACCCAAAGGTCAGTTCATGAGACTCAAACGGAACTGTAGTGAGCCAGAAACATATGCAGAAAGGGCCATGGAGCTAGAAAATAGACTAAAAGCTAAGGGTTACTCAGAACAGATAGTCAGAAAGGCACGTAGCAAAGCAGATAACATACAGAGGTCAGAGGTCATGACAATAAAGAACAAAATAAAAGAAGAAGGTGATCTCCAGATTACCTTTGGATCCACACATAGTGTACAATCCAAAGAAATAGGAGAAATCATCAAAAAATATTGGCACATAGTAAGTCTAGACCCAGGCTTAAAGATTTAAGACACCAGTCCTAGAATGGTGCATAGAAAAGGCAACAGCCTGAGGGATAGCCTAGCACATTTGGTTCAACCAAGAAGACACACACCAACAATGTGGCTCCCGCCCCAAAAAAAAGGTCTGCCCATATGTAATGAACACTAAAACATTCAAGCATCCAAAAACTGACCAAACAATCAAGATAAGAGGGTTCATTACATGTGCCACAGAAGGAGTTGTGTACATGGCAAAATGCATATGCAACTGCTTTTTATAGGCAAAACTAAAAGGCAATTCAAAAACTGCAGAGGGGAACATCTCAGAGCAGTTGCTAATAAGGACTCTAAGAATGCACTAGCAGCACACATTAATAGTGCTAGCAAAAAAGATGAACATACACTAACTTTTTGGGGCATAGATAAAGCAATTAAAAGCCCATGTGGGGGTAATTATGATAATGTCTTGCTTAAAAGGGAACAATACTGGATCTATAACTTAGGAGGATCAGAGAGACCAGGTCTCAATGAGAGGATAGAAATAAAAGCCTCTTTAAAAAAGTAAGAGAAAACAACCCCCCCCCCATACCTCTACTTCCATGAGTATGCTGGCATTGAAGAAATGACAATGAGCATGATTTAGAGGAGAATACTTAAAAGAATTGCTGCTGTATTTTAAAAAATGCTATACAGTTAAATAACTGAAATCAGTTTTGGAGGAAAAAAAGATCTTTTTGTATTTTGTACTGTCTATGTATTCTAATAAACTGTCTTTCTTGTTTTTTACAGCTTAAACCCATAAATTCTTTGGCACACGGTAGTGATATCCTGTGGGAAACCATGTGGAATCAAAGGACACTACCAGTTGTTGCGATTAAATAACATGGTTTTATTAAATATGTGTACATGAATCGAGTAATGATTGTTACCATTAAAAAAGTAATGAAATCTCCTGCATACTTGTCTTATAATGTACCAAGAAAACAAAATTAAGAAAGAAGTAATACCAAGACCCCAGAGGACATGGGACAGGATTAGACATCTGTCAAAATTTCCATAACCTGGTAGATTGTTGAAAAGAACAACTAGAAGTATAGTGGGAAACATATAATTTTAATGTATGATTGCTGTATGTGCCATGCATTATGTATCATGACTGCAATTTTTTAACCTTGCACTGAGCACTTTGTTTTGCATCTGCACAGTCTCTTTAAATTTGCATCCCTACTTAAAGGCAAATTATGTTTGTACCTATGATTAAGTGCCAGGGGGTGTGAAATGCTTCAGGATACCTTGTGGATTGTTTGGGATGGAGTCATGATGTGGAGTCACTATTGTGCACTTAAATAAAGGAAATCACTTTACACCAAAAAAGAACTCATAGCATTCATTCTTCAAGCACAGTATATGTGAAAAGGAAGATTACAGTGAGTAGCTGGTGCTGGCAGCATTCTACAGACAAGATCATCTTCTGCAGATTGTGACCCTCATTCATTTTAATAAATGTTAGCATGCTAACATTTTTTCGTGACAGATTGGAGTACCTGTCATGCACAATGGCACCAGCTGAACTGAATAAATGTTCCACACTGACATTTGATTGTAGGTAGCTGAGGTATTTCAACGGAGGTCAGTGCTGGCCTCTCAGTGGGGTGGTGTGTGCAAGTCCCTTCACAAAAGAAAGGGTCCTACAAGAGCTTGCTAAGCTCAGGGTGTACAAGGCAATGGGAACTCATGGCATACATCCTAGAGTACTAAAGGATCTAAGGGTGGAACTAACAGAGCCATTATCAGAACTGTTTAATGATTCTCTGAGCACAGGCGAGGTCCCAGAAGACTGGAGAAGGACTCATGTGATCCTACTCCACAAGAGTGGCAGCAGGGAGGAGGCAAGGAACTACAGAACAGTCACTTACCTCAGTAGTGGGCAAGATTTTGGAGGCACTACTTAAGGAAAGGATAGTGCAACACCTGGAATCCATAGGAGCACAGGATCCAACACAGCATGGGTTTACAACAAGGAAGGTCCTGTCAAAATAATCCCATAAATTTCTTTGACTGGGTACCCAGAATGGTGGACCAAGGAGGTGCAGTTGATGTCACCTACCTTGACTTCAGCAATGCTATTGATACTATTCTACACAGAAGATTGATTAATAAGCTGGGTAGTCTTGGGGCGGGTCAGAAGTTGATCAACTTGGTGGCAAACTGGTTGGTGGGCAGAAAACAGAGAGTGGTGGTAAATGGTGTACAGTCAGAAGAGATGCAAGTCACAAGTGGGGTACCTCAGGAATCAGTCCTGGGGCCAGTCCTCTTCAATATCTTCATCAGTGACATTGCAGATGGACTAGAGGGTAAGGTTTGTCTGTTTGCAGATGATACCAAGATCTGCAACAGGGAAGGTGATCCGGATGGGATGGGCAGAATGAGAAGAGATCTGGATAAACTGGCAAGATGGTCAGAAGAGTGGCAATGGGGGTTTAACTAAAAGAAGTGCAAGATCATGCACATAGGGAAGAGAAACCCTGAAGCCACCTACAGGTTGAGAGAGGAGTTGCTGGCAATCATGAGGGGAAAAAAGATACTTGGGCGTTATCATCACAGATGACCTGAAATCATCCAAGCAGACCACTAAAGCAGTAGGTAAGGCTAGAGGGATGTTGGGGTGCATTTGTAGGGGTATCACAAGTTGTAAGAGGGAGGCAATAATCCCTCTTTATAAGACACTGGTTAGGCCCCATCTGGAGTACTGCATGCAGTACTGGAGGCTGCACCTGCACAATGACATTAACAAAACAGAGGCAGTCCAGAGAAGTGCAAGCAAAATGGTACAGGGACTGCATCAGAAAACATATGAGGACAGATTAATGGAGCTCAATATGTATATCCTAGAGCAAAGGAGGGAGAGAGGTGATGTGATTGAAACATTCAAACATCTTAAGGGCATTAAAAAATTGAAAGAGTCATGTTTCAACATAAGAAAAATAGCAGGACAAGCGGACACAGCATGATATTAAAAGGAGGCCGATTAAGGGGTAATGTGAGGAAGTTCTTTTTCACAGAAAGGGTGGTGGATGCATGGAATGGCCTACCTCAGGAAGTGGTGGATATGAATACAGTGCAGGGCTTCAAACAGGCATGGGATAGGCATTAGGCAGCAATAAAGATGAGTATGACTAGATAGGCCATTGACAGAGTAAATGCCTATGGCACATTTATAAGGTAGAAAAAATAGGCAGAATGGATGGGCCTTGAGCCAGGTCCTAATCTGCCATCAACTTCTATGTTTCTATGTTTCTATGTTGCTGCTCCAGTATAGCAATGGCATGTCGGCAATGGTAAGGCGCCTTGTATCAACCAAATACACATTTACCATGCACTGCGCTGCATGCAGACCTGCTTGCTCAACAGCATCCTCCTCCTCCTTTTCTTCAATGTCTACCACACCGACCTAACTTAAAACATCACAAATGGGATTTGTCATTTTTTCTTTTAAGTTGCATGGTTTCTCAGCCCCTTTCACGTGTGAGGAGCTAGTAGCAACAAATGGTCTCTGCAGTTTCATGTTGGGGCTTAGATGCATGTGTCTTTAGCATCTTTGCCCCTCATACAATTCTTATCAGAAGTTCAGTAAACCTTTCAATCTGCTGACTCCTACCTTCAATTATACAGTGTCTGCCTCAGCACACATAGAATTGGAATGGTCTGACTGATACAGGCACCGTCCCCACTCACTGGCTGTGTTGCATTTTCGAATGGCCTGAGAATCATGATCAGGCCATTCATTTGGCACCACTGTTCCATTGTCAGACACTTGGATGCTCCAACACTGTCATGGCTGGTATGTCCCAGCAGATATTCAGATATTGCTTTATACTGCTTGTATAACCACTCAATCATATACAGGGTTGAGTTCCATTTGGTGATGACATCCAGCTTCATACGGTGCTGAGGCAGATTGTCCTGCATCTTCAGCTGACAGAGCTGGTCACTGGCCATTCTGGGATGGGCAAAGTGGACACAGATGTGACAGGCCACTGCCAAAATGTCCTTGACATCTGGATGGGTGAGAAACTGTTGCACAACGAGATTCAGACAGTGTGCCAGGCATGACACCTTAACAAACCCCCCATCACTAATGCATTTCAAAACATTTGACCCAATATCATTTGCAATAAAACCTGCCTTCAGTGAATGGGGCTGAAGCCAGTCATCAATCTCAGCAAGCAGCATTTTCAGCATTTCCTCACCCGTGTGTGATCCTGGTATGCTCATCAATGTCAGTGTGGTATGCTGGAAGGCCTAGAATGTTGCTACTACAACAATTGAGCTAAGTACAATTTTTCCCATGCCCAGAGTCAAACAGTACCCCAGGTACTTCTGCCCAGTGTGCTGTAATGCACAAGTATGAGCTATCAGCTGTTTGGCCACTGGTCCACATATCCATACTGAGATGTATATATGGTGTTGCTGAATGCTTCAGGGTATGGTTTACTATCTCTGACACTGTCCCATAGAGTTCAGGAATGGTATATTTTGAAAAATATGTTCTAGATGAAATCTGCCATTTGGGACAGGCACGGTCTATGAACCTCCAAAATCCAACATTCTCATCAAAAGTGTATGGCAAGAGATCATTAGCCAGCATTTCTGCAGCTGCTGCATTTAGCTCACGTGCAATATCATGATTGGGAGGGAATTTGGAGTGCCACTCAAATATGGTATGCAGCATAGGCTAGATCATTCTTGGGGCTGGGATACCAAACAACTGGACTTGTTGTGGCATCATTGTTGGGGTGCTATGTGCTGCTGCTCGAGTGACACCACTGACTTTTAGGGTTTTATGCAATCCCCATTTGTGCTTCTCTGACTCTGGGTGGTACTACTCAACCCACCACCACTGCTACTATGCCAGTACTAGGAAGACTAGCTGTGGATGAAAGTGTTTTTCTCTGCCTTTACGAAACTCCCATGAAAATCTTTACAGGAATGCACTCATTAATTGACAGCTCATTTGGTGGAGCCATGGTGAAGAGGGGGGGCTGGGCAGACTTGCCCACTGGTGTTTATGATGAAGGTGGGAGCGGGGTGGTGAGACACCTGCTGGGGTCTGAGAGTGGGGGCACTAGACCACCAGGGAATAAGAATTTATTCAGGAACTGGGGACTGGGGATGGGGGGGGGTTGATTGAAGCCACTATACCACCAGAGATTTTTTTTAAACAGTACCGATGGAGATAGGGATGGAGAGGTGTTACTGTACACTTTGGGGGGTGACCAGGTGAAGGTGAGGGACCACTAGCCACCAAGGCATTTATCGGGCTATGGGCACTGTCAGGCAGGGGATGGGGGGAGGGATCCCTATTGAAAACCAGGGGAATTTTTTTTAAGTCGGGTGGGTGATCTGGTTGGGGGAAGGACAGCTAGCCACCAGGGATATGTTGTTTAAATGTGGGGCAGGTGGGGGGAGGGACCACTAGCCACCAGTGCTTATTTTTGGCAAATGGGTCAGGTGGCATTCGAAGGCGGAATTTCTGAGAGAATTCAGAAACAGATTTCAGAACTTTCACGGAAGTGAAAGTCAGACTTTTGCTTGAATTCTGAATGTGAAAGGGTTTTTTTCACACATGTCTATGGCAGACCCACAGAATCCTCTTCCTCCTCTCTGTAGCCCTCCTCACTCGCCCAGGTCGCCCCTCCAATTGCTGGGTCTATTGCAGTGTCACTTGTTTTTGCCTTGTCTAATGATGATTAGGGACTAGTGTCCCCTGCACTGGCTTCCTTTTAGTATTGAAGCCAGCATGACAGGTGTCTGTTCTTCAGGTGGGTGTATTGCCCATCAGTGCCTAGGTGTCTGCCCTTTTTTGACACTGCTGGCAGGTAGCAACTGACTCGTCAGCTGGGTCAGGCACATAGAAATCCCAAACTAGGGATTTTGTTCTCCTTGTTTTACCATGCTGTCAGGGCTAGGAAAGCTGAGGGGAAGGAGTAGAAATGTATGTTTTCTGGGATGATTTGAGAATCTCAGAAATATTGGGGGGCCTTTGGTAGTTGGATCACAACTTCACATAACATCCCCAACACCATCTGCATCATGGCCCTTATGCTTTTTCTTTTCAGGCTTCCATAGGGTATCCAACATGTTATCATCAGCACAGCCACTGATCTCCTCATCCTTCACAGGTCTGTCCTCCTCAGCCTCACTGTGTGCAGGCTCTCTGACCTTCTCATTATCAGAAGTCTGACCCACACTTTCTACATCTCCCTCCTCAACCACCATCTCCACACTATCAGACTCAGCAGCATGACCACCACCACCAGCCATGGAGACACAAACAACCTTCTCCTCTACCACTGTTTCATGTTTGCTGGCACTACTGCTTCTCTTGTCACCTGGGACATGACCCACCAGCATGGCTGCCACAGAGGAGGCAGAGAAACATTTTGCAACACTAATGCTACTGCTGCAAACTACTCTTTCAATACTCCCGGCCCCTGAGCCCACTGAACATGTTGCTAACACAGGCACAGATATTGTTTTTTTAACGGCAGCACTATTTTGCCCCACTGCTTTTGAACTCTTTTTTTGCTACCTCCCCCATCCCTCTCCATTAATTTGGGCTTCTCTTCCAAGTCATTACTGCTTACAACATAAATTAATTTTTTTAAAGCACAACAGGGATCAAAATGACAGGGGCAGGTAGTTTTAGAAACAGTGAGACAACAACTCTTTTGTTTTAAATAACACTGAGATTACAAGGAGCAACAGGGTAATTAGTATATGACAGAACAATTTAACACCACTAAGATTACAATAACTGGGACAGTGACAGAACAAATTATTATTTTCTTTTTGACCAGCACAGGGTTTACAATGCCAGGTCTAACAACAGTAACAGAACAAATTTGTAAAAACACAGAGGTATTACAAAGACAGGGCTAACAACAGTGACAGGACATTTTGTTAAACAGCACAGGGATTACAACAGCAGGGGCAACAGAGACTGAACAAATTTTTAACCACCAGAGATATTACAGTGAAAGGGGTAACAACAGTGACAGGACACTTTTTTTTTAACAGCACAGGTATTACAACAGGGGTAACAACAGAGACAGGACATTTTTTTAAGCAGCACAGGGATTACAATGACATGGGTAAACAACAGTGAAAAAAATGCTTTTTTTAAACAGAACTGGGATTACAACAACACAGAAAATATAAGCAGAACATACCTAAAACTTCAACAGAAACACATTGACAAAATGAGTTACTGAGACAAAACACACTCAAATGACAGAAATAAAAATGAGAAATTACAGACCAAAAACAAAAATTAACCAGAAAGTGAGAAAACAAAAAATTAAAACAGATCTTCTGCTAACAAAAAAAAAAAAAAAAAGAAGCTTTGGATCTTTCTGGTTTGTCTTGCTGCTTACAGACTACTCTCCCCACATAACTGCTTCACAGACTGCCAAAGGAAAACACTACTTTAAAGTAAAATAATTACAGATAAAATGAACAACAAACACAAATATAGGAGAAAAACTCCCTCCCAAAATAATTGGGAGCAATCTTGATGAAAAAAGATTTGTTTTTTCAATGAATCTAAAGATTTTATTTTCCTTAAGACAAGCCCACAATCTTCTCACAACTCTCTCTTCACAGACACTACACTAGGAGACAGCCTACTCTGCATCCTATAGGCTATTGAGAAACATGTGAGTCTGTGACCTCTTTATTGGCTGTTCAGCAACATGTGACCTCCAATCCCATTAAGTTAATTGCAAACATCACCTTTGTGCCAAAGTTCACCAGCAAAGTTGCAACAGGCTTTTGAGAATTCACCTCTGTGCCTCACTTCGCGATCGAAGTTCAGACTTTGCTTTCTGAGGAGTCATCAATTTTTCTGTGAAGTTTGTGACTTCGCACAGTGGATTAATATGTGAAATGAGGCAAATTTGCGAATTAATCCGCGTAGTGAAGTTTTCCAACTTCGCACATCTCTACACAGATCTACTCATATTCCATCTTGATTATGTGCCATATTGGTTTCTAAGAGAAGAAATGAACTCTGCTACATGTTATGCCCCTGTTTGCCTGACATTGTCTTTTATACTGTCTTGGAATAATGTACATGTCATACCATTGTCATGGTATTGTCATAAAAAAAGGTTCCAATGTTGCTTAAAAATACGTTCTGTTTATCATGCAGCATTTTTCTTCCTTTCCATTCCTCCTGTCTATCCATATACTGTGTATCTCTGCTCCATTTTAACTTGTTTCCTGCCTTTTACAGTACCTTTCCCTATCTTTCTTCTCCACCACCATGTCTGCATGTCCTACTGTGGTTCACGTAACCTTAAGTGACACTGTTACCTACCTTTTCTTATACTACTTTTATTTTTGTGAGCTACTTAATACCTATGTGCAGGGGCATTTTGTTTCACAATTTTTAAGGCTTTCTTCATGTGACTTTTTAGCTTTGCATTTCAAATTTGAAATGTGTTTTTGGGCTTCCCATTCTGAATGTTTTGTTCCATTTTGTACCTAATACTTTGTTTGCTCAAATGAGCCTTACCGCTTTGGGTCACCCCCCCCCCCATGTTTCCCAACCTCTGTTGTTGTTGTTTTTTGTACCACAATGCACTATTAACTTTCATGCCAGATCATTTGGATTCCTGTTTTTTTTTTCCCAATTAAGTATCTTTTCTCACATTGCTGTCTTATTCATGTTTTTTTGGATTTGAGCCCTTTGTACATAAACTATATTGAGCTTTCAATCTCCAGGTCACTCCCAGCCTTTGCATCCCATCCATTTTTTGCCTGTTGTCACTTTTTCCTTTCCCTTCTTTTACATAGAAACATGGAAATTGTTTTCAGATAAGGACCGTTAGGCCCATCCAGTCTATCCGTAGGCCCTATACATTGTATGTGGCCACTGACCCTATGTGATCAATGGCTTTTCATCACTTCCTCCCTCCCTCCCCTCTCAAGCTTCCTCTGTGCCTGTCACAGGCATGCTTAAACCATTCCACTGTGCTTACTCCCACTATCTCCTGTGGCAGATTATTCCAAGCATCAACTACCCTGTATGTGTAGAAAAACTTCCTCACATTACCTCTTAATCTACCCTCTTCCAATTTCATATTGTGCTCCCTTGTTCTAGTACTTTTTTCTACATTGGAAAAGGTCCTCCACCTGCACCTTGTTATTCCCTTGAGGTACTTGAAAGTTTCAATCATGTCCCCCAGCTGTTTGCAAAAATAACAAACAGCAAAAAAAGGAGCAAGTAAAAATGGAATTAGATTTACTCAACAAAGATCAGAGAGCTGTGGGTGTAACCCCAATGCTTTGATTCCAAATGAATGTTCTATAGGGAGAGAGGGGTGGGAATGTCATTATCCACCAGAAGTTACTGCTGTGCAAGCACTATGTACATATTTGTGGGTTGTGCAGTGAATTAAAAAGCTTTCATTTATTTCATTTATTGGAAAGCAAACTGAGAGAAAATCTTTCATTTTCAATTGCATCCCTACATACAATACAAAGCATACAAACAATCAATAAACACAGCAATTCATAAAATACATTACATATCTTAAATTCCAGGGTAACTTGTAAGCCATTATTATGCCTTATATTATAAATTCACCTAAAACAATTTATCCAGGGAATCAGTGGCTATCCTTTGAAACTACAAAATCCCCAATTCTGGTCACTGCAAAAGGCTGCAACATCAGTTGTCTGGGCTTATCACATTATGCCCACTGCCTCCCATTCTCCTACTTAACCTGAGCACTTATTCTATGGGCATTCTATTTTCCTTCAACCTAGATATCACATGAACACCTCCTAGTAAGTGAGAACACCATTATCTGCCAGCAGTTACAGTTCTACAGTATAATCACTCCTTGCACACTCCCTGGCTGTCGAGTAAACTGACAAAAACAAAATGTTTCCCTACTGTACTTTCTACAAATTTCTGTTACCAAGATATTTAGAAACATATGTGGAATTGCATTGACCTGGTGAGGAGGAGGTACAGAAGAAGAAGCAGAAGAATTAGCATTTATATAATGCTTTTCATACAAATTGTATCCAAAAGCACTTCTACAAGAAATGAGAGAAGACTGGTAGTCAAGTGACTGTGAACATTTAGTAGCAGCTCTTCTGCACATCATCACCCATGCTCAACATTGGAAAATTGCATTATCAGGCTTTATGAGAAGGATAATCCTCTACTTTTGCAAAAAAGTCCCTTGGGTTCTTTAACTTCTACCTGGACATCCACCAGAACAGCAACAGAGATGGGCAGAAGGGACTTCTGTTTCACATATCATCTGAAGAATGGCACACATCAACAGTACAGCATCTCACTAGCCCTGCACTCCTGTGCCAGTGTTGATGGCATGTACCCAAGTCTCTGTGTGGGACATGAATCTGTGTGGGACCAGAACTCATAACCATCTAGCTACCAGCTGAGCCATGCAGACACCAAAGGTAATGGAGGAGACACATGGCATAGATGAAAAGGAACATTATGAACATATGGACATACAACATAGCCAGCACGAAAAGGCTTTATGAGCTATCTAGTCTGCTCAATTGAGGAGCACATACTCCACTAATTACTGTGGGATCTGGCCCCTCCCCATCAACCCTTTCCCTCCCATTCACCCTGTTCCATCTATCTTAAACCCTCTTACCATCTTCTGATTGGCCCCTCCAGTGAGGGAGGCAGACACTAGTTGTTTTTCAGAGGAGAGAGTCCAGAAGGAACTCTTTAATCTGAAGGTGTACAAAGCAATAGGTCCAGATGGGGTGTGTCTAAGGTCACTGCTGTAGCTCAGAGAGGTAGTGGTGTATCTCTGACAGTTCTATTTAACAGTTCACTGGAAAAAAAAAAACAGGTGTGATTCCAAAGAATTGGAGGAAGGCAGATATTGTCCCTCTTCACAAAAGTGGTATCAGGGAGGAGGCTGGCAACTACAGACTAGGCAGCCTGCCTTTGGTGGTGGGAAAGTTAATTATATCACTGGTGAAGGAAGGGATTGTGGAATAGCTTGAATCCAGTCAGTTACAAATCTGGAGGCAGCACGATTTCACAGAGAGGAGGTCATGTCAAACAAATCTGATAGATTTCATTGATTGAGTGACATAGTAATTAGATCACGGTAGAACAGTGGAAGTGGCGTACCTAGATTTCAGTAAGGCCTTTGACGCTGTTTCACATAGGAGATTAGTAAGCAAGTTAGGTAGCTTAGGAGTGGGTCCAAAGATGGTAAACTGGATAAGAAAATGGTTAGTGGAAGAGCAACAGAGGGTGGTGGTAAATAGTGTTCACTCTGAAGAGGGAAGGGTGACCAGTGAGGTACTTCAGGGATCATGCTGGGACCAGTCCCCTAAACAGAAACATAGAAACATAGAATGTGATGGCAGATAAGGACTGTTTGGCCCATCCAGTCTGCCCATTTTTCCCTACCTACATTGTCACCGCTGACCCCAACTGATCTACAGCTCTTCTCAATCCCTTCCCTTCCCTTTACTTAAACTATGATTCCCATGTGCCTTTCCCATGCATTTTTGAACTCCACCACTGTTTTTGCCCCCACCACTTCAACCGGAAAGCTGTTTGAGGAATCCACCACTCTTTCTGTAAAGAGGTACTTCCACACATCTCTCCTGAATCTACCCCTCCAGCATCATAGCTTGTCCCCTTGTTGTTGAGGACCTTTTTCTCAGAAAAAAAATATTCCCTCATGTGTCATATTTTCCCCTGTGAAGTAATTATTGTTCTTTACCATATCACCCTCTACCTCCTCTCTTCCCGGTTGTGCTAGGATGTTAATAAACAAACAACAGGCATAGCTTAAAATTTCAACTTCCTTTTCACTCTCTCCTATCTTCTTTCCTTTTTCTGACCATCCTTTTATTCATATCAGGGCGTCCAACCTGATACTCTTCATTCTTATCTATCCCTTGTCTGAAATGCAGCCTGAACCCCTCTTCCTATTTTGTCTTAAAGACATCCTTAAAACATGTTCCCCATTACACAAGTTCCTTAGTCATAATTAAGAAAACAAAGGTATCTGTGTACTAAGAGTCCAAGGCTACTGTTCAAAAAGTTATCATTAGGTTTCTGTTTCCAAATGAAGAAAGGAGACATGGTTTTTGTTTAGTTATGCTGCCATGTGTATCCTAAGTCCTTTGCAAATGAAAATGTTGATTCTGCCTTCTTAATGGTTCTGGAAAAGAAAGTCATACCTTGCAAAACAAACAGATAGAGGCGCACCCTTGTCTGTTTGGTTTCCAAGATAAATGCCTTTTCTTCTAGTAAAGAAAAAGGTATAAAGGTAACATGATCCCATAGAAATATCAAGTATAGTTACCCTGTTTACTGAGATAGGTCTTCAGTAGCTGAGACAGGTGCTGCTACAGGGCTGGCTGCCCACAGACTGACAGGTTTTATAGACCCATGAGAGAGTGATGTCATGAGGGGGAGGAGCTAAGCTAATGCTCTGAGATCATTAGCCCTATAATTAAGCATTTAGCTCCCTTCTGTCTTGGTGTGCTGCATTAAATGAACATATGTTCAAATGATAAGGACTTGTACACATTGTTTGATGATGTAAAACATATGTATGGTGTATCCAAAGGCTCTAGTAGATCTTTTTGCCTTAATAAGGGTGTCACATGACTTATGAGGTCACCCGTGATTGACTTATAAAGTGCTCCTCTAGGGGCTCAGACAGGTGTGGTGATCAGTAGCTTGCTGATCACAGTGAGAGAAAGGTTCTAGTGAGAGTGTGCCAGTTTTCACATTGTCCCATGGAAAGGAGAGACTGCAGGAATTCTTTTATGTTCTCTGAAGGAAGAAGAATAATATCCTGTGTTCTGAAGGTGTGAAGGACTAACACCATTTATTTTCCTTTCTGTATACGAGTATTATTTTTTTTTTTTTTGATTTATTGTGACAATAAAATGATAAACGCAGAAGTATGCGTTTTTTATGCATCTTAAACTGGTTGTAAGATCTGTTATTGGAACCCACACTACCACAACTGGTGTCAGAAGTGGGATTTCAACCTCGGGGGTATCAGAAGGTACTCCAGAGGGGGTGTTGCACTGTAAATACCCTGACAGATGCAACAACCAGAACAAGTGGGTATTGGGGAACAACAGACTTTGGGCCTGCTGGTCTCTGGGAGTATACAGACTTTGGTTAGAGCCGATTTAGCTCATGATATGCCTAAAAATGACTCAGCTACCACTGTTCATTGTGTTCATGGAGACATACATAAATACCCCACAGCATGTCTCAACATAACTGTAAACAAAGAAAGCCATGACATGTTGGTAGGCCTTGTTCCATGCCTTCCCGTACCCATAATTGTTGGACAAGACTTTCCCCATTTTGATTTATTAATGCAACAACATAAAACCTTTCCAGAAACAGTCAATGTGGTCACTAGATCCCAGGCCAAAACACAGCCCTTACAGGAAGTTTTTCCTTTTGAGGAGGACTATTTTGAAACTGTTAGTGCAACCAAGAAATCCAGAAAGGCCAAGAGAAGAGATAAAGGGGCCTGGAAGGAACTGCAACAGGCTGAAGGTCAATTTTGTATTCCAGGGACTACAGTACAAGACATTGTACAGGACCAAAAATGTGATAAAACTTTACAACTTTCATTTTCACAGGTAGACAAGGCTGGACATCCTGGACAATCGTGCTGTATACTTAATCATGAGATACTGTATAGAGTTGTTATAGATCCTGATACAGCTGAAGAGAATGAACAATTGGTAGAACCTAGCAAATACAGGGAGCAGATAATGCACCTGGCCCATGACATCCCCATGGCTGGACATGAGGGCAGAGATAGGACAGTGCAACAGATCTTATCCCAGTTTTGCTGGCCTGGGGTACATCAGGATGTTGCTGCTTATTGTCGGTCATGCCCACAATGTCAGTTAGTAGCAAAAGGGGGAAAGAAGAATTTAGTACCCTTACAGCCCATTCCCTATGTAACTACTCCATTCGATAGAGTAGCAATGGATGTGGTAGGTCCCTTATTAAAGAGTTCAAAAGGGAACCAATACATTTTGGTTATATGTGATTACACCACTCGATACCCTGAGGCGATACCAATGAGAGCAGTCACTGCCCCTCATATCACTGAGGAATTGGCTAAAGTATTTAGCTGGATGGGTATATCTAAGGTTATTTTGACAGATCGTGGTAGTAATTTCACGTCTAAAATGTTACAGGAATTATACAGTTTATTAGGGGTATCTGCTGTAAGAACATCACCGTACCATCCCCAAACTGATGGATTAGTTGAGCATTTTAACAAAACCATGAAATGTATGTTGCAGAATTATGTGCAGGAGGAAGGTCGAGATTGGGATAAGTTTTTACCTTACTTACTGTTTGCGTACAGGGAGGTGCCCCAAGCCACCGCTGGGTTGTCCCCTTTTACAATGCTGTATGGACGTAACCCTAGGGGCCCATTGGATGTTGTTAAGGAGCATTGGGAACAAAAGGATAATGTGGCCTGCAAGAACATATTAGAATATATGACCTCCTTAAGAAAACGATTGGTAAAATATGTGTCCATAGCACACCAGAATGTAGACCAACGGCAAATGAAACAGAAAGAATTATATGATGTGGGGCTAAAAACCAAAACATTTGTACCAGGAGAAAAAGTATTATTGCTACTACCTGCCACTGAGAATAAATTGCTGATGCGTTGGCATGGGCCATATATGGTATTACATCAGACCAGCCCAGTAAATTATGCCATTGAAATGCCAGGGCATAGGCCACTTAAACGAATTTACCATGCCAATCTTTTAAGGAAGTGGGTAGAAAAACCATCAACCCCAGTGTTATTCATACATCCTGAACAAGGGAGGACAGAATTAGACATGGCATATGACAGGCTGGATAAAACAGGGAATGAGACTGAAATTCAGATTAATACAGAATTGACCTGAGTACAAAGGGAAGAGATTGAGCATCTCTTGGAGTATTTTGCAGATACATTCACAAGAAAACCAGGGAAAGCAAAAGGGGTGGTACATGAGATAAGGGTTACACAATCAAAACCAATCCATCAAAAACCATATAGATTGCCCGAAAAGATTAGACCAGATGTAGTTGCAGAAGTTAAAAGAATGGAGCAAGCAGGAGTTATTGTTCCATCTCGTAGCCCCTGGTCTTCACCACTGGTAGTGGTACAAAAAAAAGAAGGAGGAATCAGGCTTTGCCTAGACTTCCGGAAAATTAATGAAGTTTCAGAATTCGATGGGTATCCAATGCCACGCATTGATGATCTGTTAGACCAGATAGGTTCTGCCAAGTATATTAGCACACTTGATTTGACTAAAGGGTATTTACTTATTTATTTAAAAGATTTACCAGAGAAGCATACTGAGCAGGGTCCGCTCGTTTCCAGATGTGACCTGGGGGTTACATAGGTACAATATGTAGCAGACAAACACTGCAGTAGTTTGACAGTGGTTACAGTAAGACAGCACAATACAGTGGTATACAAGAGCATGAGAGTGGATACATACAGAGAAGGATACAACAGGTCCAGAGAACTGGGTTGAAACAAACGTGCCAGTTGCGAAGTAAAAACCACAGGTCAAAAGTGCATAGTTTGTAGTGAAGGGTTAGTCTTGTGTTAGCGGGTGAGACAGTAAAACAGTAGATAGGCATCATGGGAGGAGTACTAGGCTTGTTACTTAGAAGTGTGATATTAGGACCTGTTTAGATGCCCCATTGGCAAGTCTCGGCTGTAGGTTGCAGTTGCATTCAACTGAGAAGTGGGCATTTAGGAGCGGTTTGAGAAGCCTAGGGGAGGAGGAGAGCCTAATGTCTGCCGGTAAGTCATTCCCGAGTTTGGGCAGCCGATGTTTGAAAGCCGATTGGCCCTTCGAAGTGCGCATGAAAGGGATTTGGAACTGTTTTGAGTCCGAGCCTCTGAGGGAGTATGCCGGGGGGGATGCGTTGTCAGTTCGCAGTTGAGATGGGGTGGAGGGTGTTAGTCCAGTACTTTGCTATGATATTAGCACAATGTAGTTGACACCGAGATTCCAGAGAAGGGAGGACAAGGGTGCTGTACAGGTCGCAGTGGTGGGTGGAGGGTGGGCAGTCT
Organism: Neoceratodus forsteri; assembly: GCA_016271365.2. NCBI lineage: Eukaryota > Metazoa > Chordata > Ceratodontiformes > Ceratodontidae > Neoceratodus > Neoceratodus forsteri. The sequence continues at coordinate 853,128,619 of CM057458.1, forward strand.
AGGATGAAACGGCAGAAGGAGTGAAAGAGGGGATCCAAGCTGGCCAAGGTGGATGGGGGGGCTGTGCTGTAGACCACATCACAGTAGTCGAAAAGCAGGAGGATCATTTTGAGCACTAATTCTCGCTTGACTGAGGTTGGAAGGTTCGCTTTATTGTGGTAGAGTGCACCTAATTTAGGGTGTAGTTTTTTTTGTAGCAAGTCAATGTGGGCGTGGAAGTCTAGGTGTTGATCGAGCTATACCCCCAGATACCGAAAAGAGGTGCAGGATTCTAGGTGGATCCGTCCTGAGTGTGGTAAACGGGGGCTTTATATGGAGAGTCTCGGCTGTGTGTCAAGGTTAGGGAGGTTTCTTTGCATTCAACACAAGTTGGTTGGACCTGGGCCAAGTTTGAACGGCATCAAAATCCCGTTGGAGAGATGAGTTTGTGTCCCCGATGGAGGGGCCGGAGGCGTAAAGTACAGTATCATCTGCCTACATTTGTATGGCTGAGCTGGAGCAGACCAGAGGTAGATCATTTAGAAATATAGAGAATAGTAGAGGACCCAGGACTGATCCCTGGGGGAACCCCATGTTGACTGGTAGTGGGTTGGATACATGAGGGCCAATTTTTACTGCCTGCTTCCTGCCTGTCAGGTAGGCTTGGAACCAGCTGGTGGTGAGATTAGAGAGGCCTGCATCTTGCAATTTTGCGATTAGTTTAGGGTGGGAGACCATATCAAAAGCTTTGGCCAAGTCAATGAATATAGACGAGGTAATATGGCCCTTGTCCATTCCTGAGGAAATATCATTAGTGAGCCTTAGTAGTGTTGTGATGATGGAGTGTGTTTTACGAAACCCGGACTGAAACAGGGTGAAGAAGGAGGTGGAGTCGAGGAAATGTGTAAGTTGGGAGAGGGCAAGGTGTTCTTGTAGCTTAGCCAGAACCAGTAGGAGGGAGATTGGGCGGTAGTTGTCAGGAGCCGATGGATCTCCGCCCTTAGGTAGCGGGATGATTACTGCTTCCTTCCAGGCTGTAGGAATTGCTGCCGTGGAGAAAGATCGGTTTAAGAGGTCGGCAAGGGGGGTGGCTATTGCAGGGGCTGATAAGAAAAGGAGTTTGGAGTCCAGTCCTAGAGGGCACTTGCCTTTGTTGAGGTCGAGGGAGTGTAGGGCACATAGAACCTCAGCTGACGAGACAGGATGAAAAGAGAAATTGGTTGCATGGGGGTTATGCAGGGTATTCCAAGAGGGTTGTTTGTGGGTGTGGGGCATTGTTGGCTATCTAGGAGAGTTTTGGCACAATTGGTAAAGAAGGAGTTGAAAGCTGAGGCAACTTGACTGGGGGCTGATATATTATTACCCTGTATGTTTAGGGTGGCGGTGGGTGGCTGGGCAGGGGGAGAGAGCAGGGATTTTACGGTTTTCCAGAATTTGGAGGGGTGGCTTAGATTAGTGGAGAGGGCCACCTGGAAGTAGTTTTTTTTTGCCAGTCTTACGGCATATGTGCAGTTATTTCGGATGGAATGGTAATGCTGTAGAGAGGCCAGGGAGTCTGTTTGTCTATATTTTTTCCAGACCTGGTCCCTAGCCCGACAGCGGCTGATACTGTCGGCAGAGACCCAGGGGAGATGAGCTTCCCTGACCCTTCTATTCCTTGAAGGGACGTGATAGTCCCAGATGGCAAGAAATTGAGTTCTAAACATTTGAAAAGCATGGTCAATAGTGGGGGCCAAATGTATAAATGACCAGTCGACGAGAGAGAGGTCATTTAAAAGGGAGTGGAGGCAGAGGGATTTGTAAGTGTGCGTACGGATTGTCCTTGGTGGGAGGTGGTTTTCGGGTCTGTGTACCCTCCTGGTCATGTAGACCATATGGTGATCACTCAAGGAATCAGGTAGGAGGCCAGCTTTAATTATCCTATGAGGGTGAGTAGTGAGAGCCCAGTCCAAGAGGGAGTGATTCCGTGTTGGGGGGTTTAGGAGCATGGGTTGTTCTATTAGTTGGGAGAGATTAAGGAAGTGAATCCTGCTGCATAATTTGGAACAGTCAGATACTAGCCAGTTATGGTTTAGGTCGCCGAGGATGTGTAGTTCACCGACGGCAGCCGTAGTTTTAAGATAGGCTAGATTTTCAATAATGGAGTTACCCGGTGTAGCAGGGGCGCAATAAATCCCGGCCACATATACCGGGGAGGTGTGTGGCAGAACTATTTTAACCATCTTAGTTTCTATTTGGGGATTCTGACATGGGATAAGGACAGGGGTGAAATGGAGCCCATTTGATATATACATGGCTATGCCGCCACCTTTCTTAGTTCCTTTGAGGTCCTGCCTAATTACAGAGTAACCTGGGAAGGCTATTTCTGCATCTGCACTGTGAGGTTTCAGCCAGGTTTCAGATATGATGCAAATATCAGGTTTAAGGGTATGGGCAGTGACCTGCAGCTCCAGTGTTTTATTTAGTAAGCTGCGGATGTTGAGGTGGATAAGGTTTATACCCTTAGGAAGGGTTTGGGGGGTGAGATTTGATGATGGGCCAGGGTTTGTTTCAATGTCGCCAGCCAGGAGAAGCAGCAGGGTGAGATAGCGCATAGCAGTGTGCCATGTATATCTTGGCTTGTATCTGGGACTGGAGATATGTGGGTTGCAAAGAGAGACAGAGTCCCCTAGATTACGTAGGGCAGATAGGTGCATGGGGAAGGAGGAGGGGATGACTGAGGAGCTGATGAGCCAAGTTCGGGTGGTTGTGTGAAACTGGCTCACTGTGGGAGAAGGTGGGGTGGAGGGGAGAGATCGAGATACTGCTGGGAGGTCTGGATTATTAAAGGCCTGTTAGATGGAGGTAGTGATATGATAGGCAGGGCAATGGCTAGGACAGCAATTTGGTAGAGGATCATACTTGTAAAAGTGATGAGATACAGGAAAAAAAGACACACTCTGCAATTTAGTAATAGCGGCCACTACTGGGGAATCTGATAATCTGCAAACCTAAAAGTGGGCTGATAGGTTTGGCACAGTCACCTGACCTCACAGATACTAATAAATTAGAGTGCCGACCAAGGGTGGTGGTGGTGGGGAGCTGGCGCACAGCGCCGGCAGGGCAAAAATGCAGCAGAGCAGGTACCAGCGATGTGCTGGGTTCACACAGTCAAGATTCAAACTGCAGAAAAGGCGCCAAAACAGACAAAGAGCCTAGTCCTGCCTGCAGAAAATGATGCCCTCGCACTTTGTGGCTTGGGGTGTCCGATGATCCGTCCCCAGGAGAGCTCCAAACGCAGCCCTCACGACCTCATGGAGGTTTCAGGGGGAGGGCAGCAGTCCCCTACCCTACCCTCGCGACCCAACTGTGGAGATAGAAGAGGACAGGAAATTAGTTTATATACAGCAGGGGGGCGGAGTTTCAATCAGGTATGTCCTATTTTGTATTACTGTTTGGGTGCTCCGACTCTGTTACAGAGCAAACATTAATTTAAAACTTGGGCAGCTCCTTTGTTAAAGACAAGAGCAGCAAGCAGGTAATGCTTAATTTAGAGGATTAGGGAGCGAGGGCTAAATCCTTGTAATACTAAGCTATGCTGTTAAGGTCCTACAACAACCGTGCTCAGTAGAGCAATTCCCAGTTAAAGTAGACTGAATTGATGCTGGGTCTCTAAACAATAGCTATGAGATTCATTTGCTAACACAGATAGGGAAACAGTGCACAGTTACAGAATCTAGAAACACATGTAATTGGGAAGGTTACAAGAGTTTCTGCAAGCAGTCTAGCAGCCTATGCAGGGGAAAAAAAATTACATTTCACGGCGCTATTAAAGTAAAAGTGTCTCTTGCGTTTTCTGCAGTAAAATCAGGCAAAAACAGAAAAGTGTTAGCTTGAAACAGTCTATAGATGTACGCTGACTGCAGTGCCTGTAACAAAAATGCGGCAGAGCAGTACCGGAGCGATGTGCTGGATTCACACAGCCGAAGATTCAAACTGCAGGAAAGGCACCAAAACAGACAAAAGAGCCTAGTCCTGCCTGCAGAAAAAATGATCGTCCTCTCGTACCTTTTGTGGCTTTCGGGGGGGATCCGATGTGATCCGTGCCCCAGGGAGAGCTCCAAACGCAGCCCTCATGACCTCGTGGGGGTTTCAGGGGGAGGGCAGCAGTCCCCTACCCTACCCTCGTGACCCAACTTTTGTGGCTTTTGGGGGGTCCGATGTGATCTGTGCCCCAGGGAGAGCTCCAAACGCAGCCCTCGCGACCTCATGGGGGTTTCAGGGGGAGGACAGCAGTCCCCTACCCTACCCTAGCGACACAACTTTTGTGGCTTTCAGGGGGGTCCGATGTGATCCGTGCCCCAGGGAGATCTCCAAACGCAGCCCTCGTGACCTCATGGGGGTTTCAGGGGGAAGGCAGCAGTCCCCTACCCTACCCTCGCGACCCATCTGTAGCACCCCAAGCTCAAGAACTCACTGCTTTTTGTACTCCACTTGGTTTATATCATTTTACCACGATGCCGTTTGGTCTTCATGGGGCCCCGGCTACTTTCCAAAGGTACATGGATCATGTTTTAAGACCACACAAATGTTACAGCACAGCCTATTTGGATGACGTTGTCATTTACAGTACAGACTAGGACTCTCACTTAATACACCTTAGTGCTGTCATACAAAGCATCAAAGACGCTGGTCTTACCATCAACTCGTCTAAATGTGCTATTGCCAAAACCGAAATGCGCTATCTAGGCTTCATAATTGGACATGGGATGGTTAAACCCGAAGTGGACAAAGTTGAAGCGGTAGCAAATAGTCCCATACCCACCACCAAGCGACATGTCAGATCTTTTCTTGGACTGGCGAGTTATTACCGCCAGTTCATCCCAGATTTCTCAACAATTGCCACACCACTTACTGACCTCACTAAAAACAAATTTCCAAACAAAGTAAAATGGAGTCCAGTCTGTGAAGAGGCATTCCAAAAGATCAAGGCAATTCTGTGTTCAGCTCCAGTGTTGAGTAGTCCAGATTTCTCTAAACTCTTTGTAATACAAACTGATGCCTCAGACATGGGTATAGGAGCAGTACTAACCCAGCATAGTCAGGGAGAGGAACACCACATATTGTTCCTCAGCAGAAAATTGCATGAAAGGGAGAGAAAATATTCCACGGTGGAAAAAGAATGTTTAGCCATCAAATGGCAGTAGAGGCCCTTAAATATTATTTATGGGGAAATCAGTTTACAATAGTAACCTACCACAACCCATTATGCTGGCTTGAACTTAATGAAAGATAAAATGCATGTATTTTATGGTGGTATCTGTCATTACAACCTTATAAATTTGTTGTAAAACATAGAACTGGTTCTCAACATCAGAACGGGATTTTCTATCACGTTTTGGTGCTGATCAAAGTATGCATCCATTCCGAGTATGAAAATAGAATTAAAATGGAATGCATGGTGCCAAGAAGGCACAACCCCAGGGAAAAGAATGAATACAAACAGTATTATTATAGGTATAGTAATGTGTTGAATAGTGTTTATCTTAAGGGTCCCTGGGGGGAACTTCTGGAGTGGGTTGGCGGAAGTTCCAACCCTTCACAGGGTGGGAGGTCTTAAGGCAACAACTAGTTGGTTGCCTTCTTGTGTGGGGAGGAGTGTGCTAGGATGTTAATAAACAAACAACAGGCATAGCTTAAAATTTCAACTTCCTTTTCACTCTCTCCTAACTTCTTTCCTTTTTCTGACCATCCTTTTATTCATATCAGGGTGGCCAACCTGATACTCTTCATTCTTATCTATCCCTTGTCTGAAATGCAGCATGACCCCCATTTTGTCTTAAAGACATCCTTAAAACATGTTCCCCATTACACAAGTTCCTTAGTCATAATTAAGAAAACAAAGGTATCTGTGTACTAAGAGTCCAAGGCTACTGTTCAAAAAGTTATCATTAGGTTTCTGTTTCCAAATGAAGAAAGGAGACATGTTTTTTCTTTAGTTAAGCTGCCATGTGTATCCTAAGTCCTTTGCAAATGAAAATGTTGATTCTGCCTTCTTAATGGTTCTGGAATAGAAAGTCATACCCTTGCAAAAACATACAGATAGAGGAGCGCACCCTTGTCTGTTTGGGTTTCCAAGATAAATGTCCTTTTCTTCTAGTATAGAAAAAAGGTATAAAAGGTAACATGATTCCATAGAAATATCAAGTATAGTTACCCTGTTTACTGAGATAGGTCTTCAGTAGCTGAGACAGGTGCTGCTACAGGGCTGGCTGCCCACAGGCTGACAGGTTTTATAGACCCATGAGAGAGTGATGTCATGAGGAGGAGGAGCTAAGCTAATGCTCTGACATCATTAGCCCTATAATTAAGCATTTAGCTCCCTTCTGTCTTGGTGTGCTGCATTAAATGAACATATGTTCAAATGTTAAGGACTTGAACACATTGTTTGATGATGTAAAACATATGTATGGTGTATCCAAAGGCTCCAGTAAATCTTTTTGCCTTAATAAGGGTGTCACATGACTTATGAGGTCACCCGTGATTGACTTAAAAAGTGCTCCTCTAGGGGGCTCAGACAGGTGCGGTGATCAGTAGCTTGCTGATCACAGTGAGAGAAGGTTCTAGTAAGAGTGTGCCAGTTTTCACATTGTCCCATGGAAAGGAGAGACTGCAGGAATTCTTTTACGTTCTCTGAAGGAAGAAGAATAATATCCCGTGTTCTGAAGGTGTGAAGGACTAACACCATTTATTTTCCTTTCTGTATACAAGTATTTTTTTTTTTGATTTATTGAGACAATAAAATGATAAACGCAGAAGTATGCATTTTTTATGCATCTTAAACTGGTTGTAAGATCTGTTATTGGAACCCACACTACCACATCGGTGTACATATTGCAGTCCTTTAGTCTCTTCTTGTAGGGCTTTTGATGCAGACCCTGCATCATTTTATTTGCCCTCCTCTGGACTGCCTCCACTCTATGTCCTTCTGGAGATGTGATCTCCAGAACTAGACAGAGTACACTAGGTGGGGCCCTACCAGTGATCTATACAGCAGCAAAACCACCTCCCCCTTTCTTCTGGTGATTCCCCTCCTTCTTCACCTCAGCATCCTGCTAGCCATCCCAACTGCCTTGTCACACTGCCTGGCCACTTTTAGATAACTGGATATGCTTATCACCAGGTTTCTTTCCTGCTTAGTAGTTGTCAATCCTATTTCACCCTTTTTAGGTTTCAGTGCATTATTTTGCATGATTTCGCATTGAAACCCAGCTGCCATACCATTGACCACTCCTCTAGTTTTCTCAGGTCTCTGCTCATCCATTCCACTCCTCCTCCAGAGTCAACCCTATTGACTATTTTTGTGTAATTCACAAAGAAGCAGACTTTCCTTTCCAGCTTCTCTGCAATGTCATTTATAAAGACATTAAAAAGGACCAGTCCCAGCACTGATCCCTGAGGCACACCGCTGTTCACCATCCCTTCTTTGTAGTGAACTTTGTGTACCACTACCCTCTGTCTTCTAAACCCTAATCAATCTCTTATGCAGTTTAGTGCCTTTGAACCCATTCTCAAGCCACCCAGCTTGCTCACTAGTGTCCTGTGTGTAATGGTATTGAAAACCTTATTGAAATCTAGGTAGGCTACATCCACTGCTCCACCCAGATCTAATTCCTTTGTCACCCAGTCAAAGAAATCTGTCAGATTTGTTTGACATCCCCCTTCCCCACACCCACCATGGTGAACAAATGCTGGCTTGTGCCTTGTAACTCACTAGAATCAACATATTCTACAATCCTTTCCTTCAGCAGTGATTCCATTAACTTTCCCACCACCAATGTCAGGCTAACTGGCCTACAATTTCCAGACCCCTCCTTGCCACTAGTGGTGGGTGTAGTGGCCCCAATATGCTCCGAAAAGTGATGCACGAAGTGAAGGTGAAGTCGCGGAGAGCTCCACAACATGAAGCGGAGTACTTCACGTTTCAAATGGGTAACGCGAAGTCCATTGAAAACAATGACTTTGAGTTACTCCGCCTTCCCAAACCACTACTCCACCAATATTTAAGGCGAAATACATTGAAAACAATGTACTTCGCCTTGTTTTTAAGCTCCAAAGGTGAATTTTGCAGTGTTTCATGGGATTTCAGGTCACATGGGCTCTAGATTGTTCTGCACAGCCTCAGTTTTGGGTAGTGTGTGTAGGAAGCTGTAGGAGACAATCTGCTCTGAGAGTTCTCTGAAATTCAAACCTTCAAAAAGCTGTTAAAAAAGTCTTTTTGAGTCATTTCTTTTGCTGAAACTTTAGTTCATCGATTATAGGAAACCCTCCTGTTCTCATATCATCATGCATTTATTGCTTGTGTATGGATTTTGAATGTTAATGTACAACATTCAGTCTTTGTACTGAGAGATGGTGGAAGTGTACTTTGGGGGAGGAGTGTATCTGTGGTGTAGGTATATTAACTTGGAAAAAAGACAGTGCTTTCTGTTTTGGTGATTTTTTTTGTTTAACTGTGTTAATGTACACACAGTAATATTTTTAATATTTCTTGCCATTTTTTTGCTGATTGTTGTGGTTCAGCAGTGCATAATTTTAGTTTGTTTAAAACATGTAGTTATACTACTGAAGTTTTTAATTTGATATTGCTTAGGGTGTGTGTGACGCGTGTCATCAAATCAGACACCTTTTATTGTGCCACATAATAATTTCAGCAATATGAAGCTGCTATCCACTACAGCTGCATGATTTTTGTACTTCATTGTGGTATCTTTACTGGTACTACTACTAGTGACTGTTACTGCAGCAGTACAGTACACTGCCCCCCCCCCACGCAGCCCACCCCAACCGGTAAAATAATTATTTTTCAGATTTGAATTTCTGATGGTGAGCACTGGTTAGGTGTTGTGCCTTTGTGTCTGCATCTCTTCAGTGCACAGCACAATCTTAATCTGTCTGTGTATTTGCATCTCTTGAGGGCCCAATCTCCATCTGTAACTTAAGTCACAGTTGTTTCTTTGGCTTCCCTTCAGAGTACTGGACAGGTGTGGTGCTTTATTCTGCATGAACATTGTACTCATTAATATGTGTTTTCAAGTCAGGACCATCATCACGTTCTTCATCATCACAGTCACAAATGCAGTCACAAATCATGATTCATGATCATTCACGTTACGAATCACAACATTAATTTTTTTCTAGTTACTTGGATGTATTGTAAGCCTGTTTTGTAGTATCTCTCCAGGCTTCACCACCCCACCATTGTACTCATTGATACGTGTTTTTAAGTCAGGGAGTTTTAAGCTACAGCTCATCGGGGCCTGTGGAAGTACAGCCATAGGCATTCACTTTTCTTCATCATCACGGTCACAAATGCAGTCACAAATCATGATTTATGATAACGTCATGAATCACAACATAAATTTTTTTAGTAGTTACTTGGATGTATTGTAAGCCTGCTGGTCACGGTGCTGAACAGATATATGACCCACACCTGAGCCCAGGGGAACAGGCATATCCTGCTCCAGAGGACCTGGTGCTGGACTTGGTGGCAGTGGTGGTGGTTCAACTGCCTCAGAGTCAGGACAGGAGGCGGTGCTGGTCCTGCTTCGGGGGGACACTCACAAGTTTTGAGCGGTCCAACAGGAATGGGCACCCATGCCATCCACACATGCATGTGGTACGATGCTGACCACTACCACACTCTCCCAGAGCTGCCCTGTCCCAGATATTCCCTCACCCTGGTCCATCTCTCCTACTGAGCTCCCTCAGTCCAAGCAATCACTACTCTCACTGTCACAAAACACACACCCACACAGTCACACAGACACAAACAACTAACTACTTATAAAGGTAAGAAAAATAAAATTTACAGAAAGAACAAATTAAGCAAAAAAAGAGTACAGAAAAGACAAAAAAAAGCTGTTGGGTCTAAATCAAAGTTTAAATCTCCTCCTCACTCTGATCTAAAAGTATCAGCAGTCACAAAACACACTACTATCTCTCTGTCTGCACAGGAGAAAGTAAAAGTGTCTGCTTGTATGACTCTCTTTCTGCCTAGCTAAAGAGCATGTGACTTACAGTACTGGAAGTCATGTGATGTGTGTGGGGGCTGCCAAATCTGAAACACCAAGTGGATCAATTAGAATCCTAATGAGGAATGCAAAGGCCATTAAAAACAATGACTTTGCCTTACTTCGTGTTGTCATCCAGCCAACGAGAAGTGGTAATGACAAGGCAAAGTGAGCACTTTGCATTGTCTATTCCGCATAGCGGAGTGACTACGCGAAGTGCCCACTTTGCGTGAACTTCACCAGCGCATTTTTAATTCGCTGCATCTCTACTTGCCACCATTTTATGAAGTAGGACACACCTGCCCTCTGCCAGCCCTCCAGAACCACTCTTCTTTCCAGTGAGCTGTAAGAACAGGACTATCAGAGGTGTAGCCAGTACCCCCCTGAGCTCCCTCAATACCTTTGGATGCACCCCATCTGGGCCCATTGCTTTGTCCATCCTCAGATTAGCAATTCCCCTTCGGAATTCTCTCCTCCAAAAAAGTACTAGTGGCTACCTTCTTTCCTACAAAGCTTCTGTTACTCTTTTGTGGCCCCATCCTTTTCTCTTTCCTCATTGAACAGTGAACACAAGTATTTGCTCAGGATGTCTGCCTTTTCCTGGTCACCCTCTGCACAGTGCCCCCTTCCCTTTTTAACCATACTGTCTCATCCCTGGTCTTCCACTTTTCACTTACATACCTAAAAAAATGTCTTGATCTCTTTCATTACCTCCAGGGCTATTGTTTCCTCGGTTTGCACCTTTGCACTCCTAACTGCTTTTCCTGCTTCCCTCTTTCCCAGTGACACACCTCCATATCCTCCTTCCTCTGCATCTCCTTATACATTCTGAATGCAACCCTTTAAGCCTTTACCTTTTCAGGCACCTGTTTTGAGAACCATAGTGGTCTCTTTTTTCCTCTTGCTTTTGCTCCCTTTTTTGATGCAGAGGTTTGCTGCCTTTACTATGCTCTTTTTCAGTTTCTCCCACTGTTCATCCACCTCATCCAGGCCATCAACCACCACCAGGGCATCCCTGAGACATTCAGTTATCTTTAAAAAAAATCTACCCTCCTAAAGTCCAAGACCCTGTCCCTTGTGGTGTTCAGTTCTGCAGCCATCACTAAACTGAACCACACCGTACAGTGATCACTGGTCCCCAAGTGGCCTCCACCTTGACATCTGTAACAATGTCCCTGTTAGGGAGTACCAGGTCCAATATTGTCCATTTTGAGTAGGTTTGCTGATGTCCCTGCTTCTTGCTGAATCTGCTATTAAAAGGCTCCAACCTACATCTGGCAGATTGAAGTTCCCCACTAACAGCATCTCCCAATTTTCTGGCATCTTGTCAATGGCTTCTAATTTCTTCCCCTATGCTGGAGCTGTATAACTCACTCCAGTGTGAATATTGGCTTCATTTCCTGCCTCCAGTGTGACCCACATTAACACTGCCTCCCCCTGTATTCTCTGTATCTAAATCACTTTTATGCTTTTAATTGAATAAAGTACCACACACCCTCCTTCCCTTCTCACCCTGTCTTTCCTGAACACAGTATGGCCTGGTATGGCCATGTCCCAGTCATGGTTTTCAGTGCACTATAACTTGGTCATTGCCACAATATCCAGTGTGGCCTCTGCCATATTGGTGTCTAGATCCAGAATCTTATTTCAAAACATCTGGCATTCACACACATTGCCTTCCATATTTTATTTCCACTCCGTTTGTTACCCACCTTTTTAATGTCTTTATAAGTGACACTGCAGAGTAGCTGAATGGAAAGGTATAGTAGTTCTTTGCAGATGACACCAAAATCTGTAATAATAGGTACACTCTTGGGGAAGGGGGATTGCCAAAAACCTGACACACCTAGAGGAGTGATCAAGGGTATGGCAGCTGAGTTTCAATGTGAAAAAGTGCAAAATTATACACTTTCAGTAGGACACAGAAACTCAGGGGAGGAGAACAAAACAGTTTGAGGGGTATTGATGACTACCACACAGAAAAAATACCTGGGGATAATTATATTCAGTGACATAAAGGTGGCCAGGGAGTGCTGCAGGGCAGTTGGGAGGGCTAGTGGGATGCTGGGGTGCATAAGGAGGGGTATCTCCAGCAGAAAGAGGGAGGTAGTCTTGCCTTTGTATAGACTGCTGGTAAGTTTTCACCTTAAGTACTGTGTCTAGCTCCAGAGATCACATAACTGGAAGTACATTTACAGAGTAGAGGCAGTCCAGAGGAGGACAAATACATTTGTGCATGTTCTGCATCAAAATGCCTATACGGAGAGACTAAAGGACCTTGGTATGTACACCCTGGAAGAGAGGAGTGAGGGAGGTTATGATAGAGACTTTTGAATACTTTATTGGGGGTAAATAAGGCAAAGGAGTGAAGTATTGAAAAAAGGTCCTCAAGAACAAGGGGGCATCTTATGAAGCTGGAATTGGGTAGTTTCAAGAGAGATGTAAGGAAGTACTTCTTCACCAAAAGAGTGGTGGATTCCTGGAACTGCTTTCCTGCAGAGGAGGTAGGGGTGATGACAATGGTGGGGTTCATGAATGCATGAGAAATGCACAAGGGAATCACAGTGGAAAGGAAGGGGTGAGGGAGAAAGAGCTGAAGATCAAGTATGGTCTGTGGTGATAATGTAGGTAGAGAAAAATGGCAGACTGGGTGGGCCAAGAGGTCCTGATCTGCCATCAAATTCTATGCTTCTGTGTGATTTCATTGGAGTTCATTCCACCCCATCACCAATCATTCTGTGAGAAATGTCTCCCATTCTCCTTCTTGAACCATCCCCCTTGAGTTTACAGCAGTGCCCCTTGTAGTTTTGTTCCACTTTAAACAAAACAGGTCCACACACCTTGATATTGCATTTTAGGTACTTAAATGTTTCAGTTAAGTCCCCTATCTCCCTCCTCTCCTCAAGTAAGTACATGTTGAGTGTACCCAGCCTGCCCTCATACACCTTGCCCTGCTGCCCTTAAACCATTTTTGTCTCCCTCCTCTAGATTGCCTCAAGCTGGTTTATATCATTTTTCAGGTAGGAGTTTCAGTATTGCATGCTGTATGCCAGATACTGTCACACCAGTGATCTGTACAATGGCAAATAACTTGCTCTTGTTTGCTAGTGAACCCACTTGCAAAAAAGCCAAGCATTCTGTTTGCCTTGCCTTGTCTACTGCCTTTCTGCACTGTGTAGCCAGTTTTGGGTCACTGGTGATGGTTAAACCCATGTCTTTTTCCTCTTTCAATTTGGTGGCCTGGCCCATCAGGCTGTACTCGGTCCTCTGGTTCTTACCTAGTAGATGTGTGTATGACTTTTTCATTTCTTGCACTGAACCCAAGCTGGCATATGCTAGACCATCTTTCCAACATTGTTAGGTTTTTCTTTGATAGGTTTTTCTTAAGGTCCTGTGCCCATTTGTCCATATTTAGACTTCCACAGAGCTTGGTGTCATCTGCAAAGATTCAAATTTTGCCTTTTACGCCATCTCTAATGTCATTAGATCCTGCTGCCTGCATTACTTGTGACATAATGGCATTTCAAAATTGAAAGTTTTCATATTTCTGTACTCAAAACTGGGCATGCTTTTACATTATGCATCCTGCAATTGCTTATTCTAATTCACAACCAATGGAATTCTATGAGCTGTTTTTTTTTAATTCTGTCATTTTTATCTGAAATTCTGCATGTGATTTTCTATGAGTTTTGTAACTAGCGATGGCATAGCCAGCAGAGATTCTGCAACATTCTTAATTCAAACCTTGCTGGGGGGGCTGAGGTCAACATTTTATAAAAAAATCTTTGAAGGAAAATGTTATGCACAGTTTTAGCACTGTGACAGCAGTGATGCAGATGATGGCAGTGACACATTCTACACCAATTTTTCAGTAATCTACCAATAGGCAGCATTTCTGCACAGACAGTGTGATTTTGCATTGCAGCTTGTCTTATCTTCTATGCAATTTTGTGAATGCAGGATTCTCTTTGGAGCATTTTATTGCATGAATGGGGCACATCATACTGTAGATTTGCAGCTCCTAAGTGAGGTGCTGAAAATGCTAAGCAAACACATCTGTAGTGTTCAGAGAATAGGCAATGTGTGCATTCTTTAAGTATTTATGTATGCTTTTTAAAATGTGACTCTAAATACATAGTAATTGCATTTTAAGTATTTAATCCAACATTATTTCTGGTCCATTAAGTAATATCAGAATTGGTACATATCATAAATTACTATTTTGTTCCTAATTACAATAAAGCCATACTCCAATTAGATTACATAATTTGAGGAGCTGATCCCACTAGTAAGATTCAATCCAATATGACTGCTGTGGTTATTGAACTAATGAGGATAAAACGGAAGCACCTAAGAAGTACAAACCAGAGCAACATGTGACCTCACCAGATGTTGTTACTTTACTTTTAAGTTTCCACTTTACTCAGCTGCCATGATATTATTGAAATAAAGTAGCACCTGCTCAATACATAAATCCCATGTGAGAATTATAAAAATGTCTGTATACTGAAAAAACGTGGGCACTAGAATGTATAAACAGATAATTCAGCATTCAGTGATACAGTCTGCCAGTGCTTTACAATTTTGAAAAACATGTTCCTGCTTTTCTTTAAACAACGTCAACCAAACCTCACTTAAATGGTCTTCTACCCAAATATAGCTGGAATAGTGTACTCCATTAAGCAGTATATTTGTCTTTGTCAAGAGTATGATCCAAAAATTCAGTTTTTACTTTGCTGCAAATGTGTTTGGGAAAAAAAAAGACTCACTCTATAATACAATACACTGTAATCAGTCAATAACTTCGCAATACTATTTTTTTTTCATACTCAGTCTTCTTTATATTATTTGTTCCATATGTCCACCAGCTAAGCTCATGGTTATACTACAAATAAAAATGCAATTTAAAAATAAAGGTGCACCTTGATAAATTGCCTCACACACAGCTGAAACCTGAAAGTAAATTGTACTGCATATTTCGTACATATTATTTTATGGTTCTCCAAAACATAAAATATTGCTTTAAAGCATTAGTTTTTATAAGTAAAAGAAAGGAACTAGGAGGTGGCTTTAAATAATGCTCCAGCCTCAGACCACTGATGAACAAGTGTGAATTTCTGCCTAGGACATGTGCTGTAATGTGACTTTGGGAAACCAGCTGTTTCTCTGCAGTTTGACTGAGTGGTTAGAGTGTAATACTGTGAACTTGGAGATGCAAGATTGAAACCTATCAAACAACATCCAAAGTGTGCCCCCAAGATGAAGAATCACCGTCAGATGAATCAGTCAGATCTGCAGATTCTGTGTTGGATATTTTGTACACTATGGCTGTCAGTTCAGTGGCACTAAGTGTTCAGAAAGCTACAGCCACAGTGTGCATTAGTGAGGAAGAACCTATGGAGACTGTCAGCACTTAACTAAGTATATTAGTTGAGCACCACTCTGTGTGAGGGAGCTGGCACCCTGTCCCACTATGATGGGCCACTGTTTGGTTGTACACAGATGTTACACTCAGGAAGCAAAATTAGCACTTCAGGGGGAAGGTGGCTAGTTCAGGCAGGAGGCAGCTAGCTCCATTATTGAATAAAAGAAGAAACATCTGCACTCTGAAGTGAAAACTAAGCATTTGAATAGCCAGCTTAAATCATGCCACAAATGTTTTATTAGCACAGTGCAAACAGAACCATCTAGCCCCAGTGCTTTGACTGAACTTTATCTTCACCAGGGGACAGACATGATGTTTCTAGACCAATCCATTTATACATAGGAATTAAAGGCACAGTACATGCTGCGGTCTTTTATAACAAACCCAAAATCAACAACAGCGGCCATTGTTCCAAGATTTTACCCACCAACAAAACACTCAGACACTATCTTCTTTAGGTGCTCATATCGGCAATCAATTTATTACAATTTTCACTTATTATTTTCCATTACATATTAATATTTTATTACATAAATTCTCAGTTTATGATACATCAAATCATTTCTTTCCCAACTGTTTAACTCCATCCCCTATTATATCCATATGACATACACATTATTTACATTATTTGTCCTCCATCTTTCCTTTATCTTCTCCTTGCCCAGATGTACATCATGGGGGGGGGTCTCTTCTCTTTTGTTCCTTTTATTCTCAGGGTGCCAGCATACACTGGCTTTCTTCAGGTCATCATATCAGTGTGGCCTTGTAGGTCCGCCTGCCCTTCCCCCCTTTTTTGCTCCCCCTTCCTCCATTTTTCCCACTAGCCCATCTCCAGCTTGTGCAAGATGGTGGGCCTTTCCTCCTCCCTACTAGCAGCCCTTTTCTCACCTCCATGCTTCAATACAATCTGCTATCTCAGAATTGTACAGATTTGCCCCATTCCTGAAAAGTGTACCATGTCCCCTTGTAAAACTCATTCTTGTGCTCTTCAGTCCCCCTTCATATAACTCTGCCACCTATCCCTCTAAACAAGGCCCCCACTCTGTGATTCATGCACTTCCGTGCCCTGTCAATGGCCTTGTGGCTGTGGGTATTCTGCCAGGCCCATCTGGGTACCATATCTGACCAGGCCAAAGTGACGCCTGGCCACCACTGTAATATTTTTGTAATGTCCTGTTTGATCTGGTAGAATATGTTGAGCCAGGGCCTGGTGCCCAGATCGTTCCCTGTCAAATGAATGATTATCAGGTCTGGCTGGCCAACCATCCCTCATCTCCTGTAGAGTTGGTAAGAGCTGGTTCCACCTCATACCTCTGACTCCTTTCCATGTTTGCTTAAACTGCCTTGGGTCTTGATACAACTGTTGGCCCCCTGCTTTCCTTTTGGCTCTTCTTTTGGCCCAAAATATGAAGGAATGCCCAAAAATCCAAATCTTCTGCTGCCTTTTGTTATCTGTTTAACCAAACAACAGAAAGGCGAGACAGGGTTCTGAAATACTCCCCCCTCCGAGAACCCCCACTTTGTTTTCTCCCCATCCCCACCCCTCCATTGTACCACAGTTCCTGCAAGAGAAAAGAGACAGAGTTAGTGATCACGTTATTTAATTCTCCTCACATACCTCTCTTAACAAGTTGAGGCCCACCTCCATTCCTCCTTTATCTCCATCTTTGACTTGCCCTTCTCCGCAGCCACTGAAGCCACCCGATTCTGAATGAGTGTGTGGAGAAACACCTAGGATCCTCCCCAATAAATTCCATTCCCTTTTTCATCAGGGTTGCCACCTGGGCCCCTGTCACCATTTTCCCATTCCCATGCACAAATGGTGGCCCTTTTCTGGTGGCCTGCCCTGCTACATATGCACACAGGGCTTACACCGAGCATATTACTTGTTTCAAGTTCTTCCTTAAAACTATGCTCGACCATTTACACTCCTGGTCTGTCTTGGATCTTCTCAGGTATACCATGATTTCCCACAATCCCCATGATATCTCCTCCCACTGCAGCACCTCCGCTGCTTCTTTCCTGTCCCATCCTAAAACTTCACTTACCCAGAATACTCCTTGGAACATAACTGCAAAAATGGCCAAAAACAATATGTCCTCATCTGTCACCTTGCATATTAAGTGCATTATCCCCATTGTACATTCTAAAATGGCTTTGGATACTGGCCGTCTCTTGTCTATGGCCCTCCCTGAAACCATATCAATCTCTGCATCATCTTCCTTACTAAAATGCCTCCACAGGGTTCTGGCCACCTCTTCAGGCTACTGACCATACTAACTGATGCTAGGTGCACTCCCATCATTGCCTGGGCCATGCCTCTGTTCCACCCGTCCAACATGAACCTGCCCACTCGATCCTCAGTAACCATTCCTCTTACTTCCAAACCTTGCCCCTCTCTAAAGGCCTGAAATGCTTGTCATGACTCTTCATAGGCCTTTAATGTTCTGGGCAACCAAGAGTTATGGAATAGCAACTTGGCTCCCTCCAGGCAATCTCCCAAATGTTTGCTGGCACTGGTGTCTCTTTTGCTTCTGCTCTCTGTGTGATGGCTTGGAACCTGTCCAACTGCAGATGGGAGAGGCTGTCAGCTGTCTTATTCTGTATCTCATCCATATGTTTTGCTCTAAAAGGCAGGTTAAGCTGCAAACCCTGAAGCACCAGTTGTCTTAATACCCTTGTCACCCTTTCTGATGCAGCCCCCTTTCTATTCAACACCTCTACCACAGCCCTATTATCACACAAAAAAGTGACTTTTTTGTTTCTCAACTCCCAACCCCACAGCAGTGTGCAGACCCAGATAGGGAAAATTTCCAAAAAGGTAATATCCCTTGTAATGCCCTTTTCTTTTCACTCTACAGGCCATGCCTGTGAACACCCCTTTCCCCTGAAATATGCCCCCATTCCTAGTCCCCTGGTGGCATCTGTATACAGCTCCAGATTATTATTAAAATCAAACTCATCTTGCTAGAATGTTGTCCCATAGAAATCCCTCAGAAATTGCTCCCAGACCCCCATGGCATGCTGTGTGCCTTTCGTAATGTCCGCCAGTGGTGTGGTCTCAACGTGCCCCAGGTTGTTCAACTTAGACGCTCTGTAAATGTGCACCCTGGCCTGATTGCCCTACAGTTGATGTTTAGGTGCCCTAACAGCTGCTGCACCTGCCTTAACTGCACCCTCCTCTGACCCTAGGTATCACAGATTAGCTGCTGCAGCTTTTCAACTTTTGTAGAGGCTTGGCGGAATTCTTCTGCCTCTGTATCTACCTCTATTCTAAAAAATTCTATCCTGCGTCAGGGGCCCTTGTTTTTTTAGTGAGCTAGTAGAACTATATCCTGACTAAATACATGGAAACAACCTAGCATATGTTCTGTTTCTTCCTTGCCCTACCCAATTAGCAAGAAATCATCCAAGAAATGTAACACCATCCTGAAACCATATTGTTGTTGATAAGCCCATTGCAGCCAGGTGCTGAACATTTCAAACATGGCACAGGCAATAGAACAACCCATGGGTATGGCCTTGTCAAAATAGTACTGGTCATTCACTTGAAAATGAAGCAGCTCCCAGTATTCTGGATGCACCAGCAGCAGCCAAAACATTGCTTCAGTGTATGTCTTGGCAAGCCATGCTCCCTTGGTCACCCTAATCAACCAAACTGCTTCCTCCAATGTGGCGTAAGTAACCTTGCTGTCATCCTCCATTATTAATTCATAAACCAGTCTCCCTGCTGAGAATGATAGATGGTGGATTACCCAAAACTCACAGGGCTGCTTCTTGGTACCAGGCCCAAAGGGGATACCCTCAGGTTCTGCAATGGATGGGCGTGAAATGGCCTCTCCCTCTCTGTGATGCTATGTCCTTCTGTACCTTATGCAGTAATACCTCCAAATTTCCTCTTGTTGATCCTAGATTCTTGGCCTTGGTCCTTACCTGCTGCCCCTGGAATAATAAGTTGACCCCCCAAAACCCCACCACTAAGGTGCAGGCCACCTCTCGATCCTGGTACCCTATCAGACCCTCCTCCAGTACTTTCAACTTAATAGGTGTTCTCGCCATCTGGAAGCCATAACAGGTCAGTGACCTGCCTCAATATATCCCCTCTGTTGCTGAACCCTCCCCTCCACCTCCATAGCCTCCCACCCCCTCCCAGGGCTGGCCCTAAAACAACTCTGCTCGGTCTGAAATGGCTGGCTGCACTGGCTGCCACCATAGTTTCCAGCCCCCGGGTTGATCCAAGTGTTTCTGCATTTCGATGCTAGGGGTGTACCCCCAAATTTTGAACATGCATGGAGAAAATGACACTTTGGCCAGGACCAAACACTCTGCTGCACCCCCAGCATCATTTGTGCACCAATGTCATTTTCTTCCCCTGTCCCCTCCATGCTACCTGTCCCCATCATACAAATCAGACTGCTTGGTATTCTATCTGACATCCCCAAATGTGGCCATGCATTGGCGAAATTGTGTGTCACACTGTAACCAACCATTGCCCCCCTCATCTTATATGCTTTCTTAATGATCAGGGAGTAGGTGAGCAGCGGTATGGCTAATTCCAGCTTCTTTTTCAATACTTTAGCCATGTAAGTTATAAAACTCATAGACCAGGAATCCTAGCTTTTACCTTTCATAGTTTTCTCCTCCTCTCTCCCCTTTCCTGACCAGAACCACTGCCGCCACCATATCTTTCTTCCCAATGCTCTCTTTCTCATCATATTTAGTGATGGTTTCTTTGCTCACTTGGGGAAATAAGTCTACATACTCCCCTTTCCATATTTTCTCTTCAGTGGACAAGGGGATGTGCTCACTGATTCTCATTCCTGGTAACCCTATCTCCCTTGTTCCCATACCTTCATTGACTCCTGCTTTGCTGCCTGTGCCTGCCTCTGCCCCTTTTCCCTTTTTAATCTCCAATAAATCCATCTCAAACTGATCCAGCCCATCCTCCCCATGGACCCAATTGTCTGTTCCACATACTCTTTGATGCTTGCATGCACAGTGGGGCCCTCATTACCTGTTTTTTGGCTGTGGGTTATGCACTGGTCCTTGGGGAGCATAGTCATCGGGGTTTGAAGGTCTTGCTGGGGTGTGGGTGGTGCTGCCAGGCCTTTGAGACCCTGCAGTGGCATAGGAACTGGGTCAAGCAAAGGAAGAGGGACCAGTTTGGGTGCAAGTACTGGGGCAGGTGTGGGTGCAGGGGGAGGAGGCAGAGCAGCCATCAGCTGTAGCGGGGCTGGGGTAATCTGTCCAGCAGGGTTTTGTTTTTTTTGTTGCTCCCACCTCCTTTGCCTTTCTCTGCCTTCCGCTTTTCTCCACGTCCCTTTGGTTCCCCTTCAGCCAATTCCTACAACTTGTTTGCCTTATCTGCAAGATCCACTATAGCCTGGTATGCGTCCCCCTTTGTCACTTCATCTTCTTAGGGTCCATGAACTTTCTCAGGCTGTAAGCAGAAAAAAACTAATGTTACTGTACATCCTTTAGCATTACCCACCCCATGCATCATATATTCCTGGTACCCCCACTTCCAGGCTATGGGGGTGGCGATATTAATACCAATCAATAAATCTTGTAGAATTACCCTGGGCCCATAAGTTAGCTGATGCCTAGAAGACCCCATCAACAATGCAACTGGCTCTGTTTCATAACACTGTAGGCTTTAGTAGCTAGTGCCAGCTTCCTAAATATATTCTACTGGATTTTCTCATTAGTTGCCTCCAAACTGGCTTTCCTTGGGCTGGTTTACCTCTTTTGTTGTTTCTTTTCTTTTTTTTTTTTTTAAATAATCCCCACCCTTGTGGGAAGTTGCCCCTGCCAGTGCTATCCCCTCACCCAGACCAAAGACCATCCCCAGCATAGGCATTGTTTGTTCCTCCCATGCAACTCCTATGTCACCTTCAAGCAATACACCAGCCTCTTTTCCATGACCAGCCAGCCCTCATGTCCCATTGAAATTGTCAAAACAAAAACCACTTTTTTTCAGCTTTTTAACTTCTTCTACTCTCCATTTGTCCCCAAACCCAAAGGAAATGCCTCCACAGGCTAAACATTCTGCTGCTGGCAGCCATGTGCTTCTCTCTCCAAGATGGCTCCATCTCCCCCCCCCCACCAGTCTTGTTCCATTGCTGTTGATTCAAAATGGTGGACACCTCACACAGCACCATCACAAAATGGCAATGCCAGCCACTAACAAGGACAAACCATTTCACTGCCTGCAAAAGGAACCAGGAATGTGTGCCCCCACAGCTCAGTGTGCTGCTACAACATTCTGTCGACCCCCTTGCCTCTCTCGTCCCTCACGTGGCCGCTCACCTGCAGGCCCACACAGATGTCCACAGGAGAGATAAAGGCCTCGGCTTTCTCCTCCCTGCCACATTGTCAGTTCTTTCCACCCCTGACTCCTTGCACACCTTGTGTTCCTTTTTTCACCTTAATTCTTGATCCCGTCCTAACACGCAACAGACACCCAAACTTGTTCCCCTTGTAATTCCTTATGATTGACCACATGGCTGCACCTGACCAATCATGGACCTCTGACCACCCCAGGCCAAATGCCAGCTCCTTTGCAGCCACTGAATCTCACCCTCCCTAACATTTTTTTGTGTGTGTGTGTGTGTGTGTGTGTGTGTGTGTGTGTGTGTGTGTGTGTGTAAAACAGGTCAAGGAGCGATTCTCTGCTACAGTGGGGGCTCCCTGAGAAAAACTTCATCTTAATCACATTACTGGGTCATTGTCTTGCCTATGCCAAACCTGTAGACCACACCACATGGTCCTGCATGGGCTCTGGCTGCAACAATGGGTGCGCACTGCAAGAGACAACTCTTACCCAAAGTTACCAACTGAATGCAAGCATCCTTCCTTCCCCCATGTAAGCAGGAACAGAACCTTACCTTTTAAAGTACACGCCAAAGTTACCTACAGGAAATCAGGATGCCTCCTTCCACGGGTTCTCCAAATACTCGTAGCTTTATTACTTAATGCTTCTGAAATTATGGAAGCTTACTAATTTAAAAAAAAGTTGTGAATTAAATGTTGCAGTCACTATAAAACTTATCACAGTTATTAAGACTGGGTAATTACTGCAAACCTAGGTGCTTGCTAGTACCAGGCCCTGAAATGATTGCAAAAATGAATGTGCTTCCTCTAAAATCAAAAGGGAGCAAAACTGTGAACCCTGGCCCCTCTGCTCTGGCCTTAAATACCCCTTGCAGCTCACTCTCTCTCTCTCCCATTTTGGCCAATGGGTGTTAAGCCTCCTTCCCCAAGACTCCCCCCCAATATAACCTCACCAGCCCCTACCTTATACCTCCTAAACACCACTCACTCCCCCAGTTCCCTTGTTTCATTACCTTATTTATTCCCCTTATTGCCCAGCTTCCCCCTCCCCAAGCACCCAGCCTTTGTTGGGTGGGGCCCCCCAGGAACAAATAAGTCTGCCCCTTGAAACAGGCAAACCTCATTTATTGTATGGGGAGGGACTGCAGGGAAAGGTAAAGATCACAATGGTTCTGGAAGAACTCAAAATTTGTAAAAGACAAAATTACAAAACGGAAAAAGCAACAGCACATTTTGATGCACCAGAATCAAATTTGGAAGGAATCAGAAAAAAAATGTTAATATTATACAAAACTCTGTAAATGTATTGCTGTGATTAGCAAAATCAATAGAGCCTATTGTGCTGGTGCCACTGTTTTTTCTAAAAAAATTTTTATTCTTTTATAAGACAGGAGGATATATATCCACTTCCTTACAAATTTAATACTGGTGCTTCAAAATGTGCATTTGGGGCATTTAGTTATGGCATCCTTTATGTATTTCATTATTTTCTGATGGTAACATGTCTGTATTTAATACATTTTTCAACTAGAAATAGTGCTTTGTCTCCTCAAGTACAACAAATTCATCACATTGCTTCTGGGCTGCTAGTTGCTGTTTTGTTCTCTGTGTTTGTGCACAGTGTTTGCACTCAAGAAAGGCATTGTTCTTAGTTTGTGACTTTGTATTTAAGAAGAAATTTTAAACATATTTTTTTCTTCAGAATTTATTTACTAGTCAGGTTTAACTATTAGTGAGACAGACTTGTCACTGCACAATGCTCAACAAAGCCAAAATGGAAGATCTTCCTAGAATCTTCACTAAGTCATCATTTAATTTCATCCTTGGCCCATCTCAGAATCATATTCATATATGGTTGAATTAATCCTAGAGTACACGTGGAGGATGAACTATTTAAATTAAGTGACTCTAGTGATGACATTAGAAGTAATCCCAATAACTATTCTAGGATGACATGAGGATGATTACAGGATGTCATCAGGATGATTCTGCAATGACTTCAGGACTGATTCACAGTGATGCTGTTCAAATGATCATCTTTTTGGCACATCAGACCATAGGTATACAACCACACCCTTTCAGGCATTACAATAACCTGTGTACACTGCTGTTGTAGATGGGGGCAGGTGTGCTCCAGGATACTTCTATGTTTAGGGATATAATGTTGATGTTATGCTTACTGGGAGCCGCTTCCACTCATACAGATTCACTTATTTTCTTTTATGAGATGCTGGATGTGATCATATTTAATGGGTAATCAGAACACATGGACAAGTGAGTATTCAAGAACATGGCTATCTTTATTTGGGTATTGGTCAAATCCTTCGGTACAATACATTGTTTCCTGGCCAAGTACAACAGTCATTCAGCTTTTGTACAGTTCATCACAGTACTTCAAAATTCTTGTCTTGAGCAATATCACCATGGCAGTAAAAGTCAACTCTCACTCCCTGTGATATGTACTTTAACATACTGTATTTCCTGGACTGTCCCTATCATTTTACCTGGGGGCACCAAAGTCCTGGGGGACTATCCTTTTTTATAAGGACATCTTTATTAAGAGAAACAATAAAAAAAGACTATACAGGAAGGAACAAAAACAATAGCTACACTATTAAAAATAAGGAAAAAGCAACATATGTACAAAACAACTGCACCACTGAAACCATGATAGAGAAGTAATAACATCTGTAAGTTCCAGGAAATACTGTATATAACAACCATATGCTAAGACAAACACCAGGAGAAAATATATACATGGTTGAACCTATACAACAAGAACAACATTAACTATATTCACTATAGTCAGGGGTCAGAATAATAATAAAATTGCCTATGAAATGTGTAAAGACAGTATTGTATTATGTTCAATAATAACAAAAGAAAAACAAAAGAAAATGGAGCCCAGAGAAAAGACAGGTGGAGCTGCAGAAAAAAAGCCCTTCCAGCCAAAAAGAAGTAACACTCACTAAGGTACAAAATCTGAATCAACATTAGCTTTATAAAGCACCCATTGTCTCCAAATTTCATCAAATGCAGTTAAATGATTTAAATAAGTATAACTACACTGTTCATGCCTATAAGTGGTAATAACAATTATTTCCCATTGAGCTACCTGTGGAGGATGGGGCTGATGCCATAACCTAGTCATTGCTTTCTTTAGCACAAATCAACAAGATTAATAAAAGCTTAAACTGCCTACCCCATGTCAGAAAATTAACCATAGGTATATGTAACAAATCCAAAACAGGATAATGTAGAAATAACATTATATACATGACATATGACCTGAGAAACCAACAGCCAAAATAAATCCAAACGAGGACATGACCAAAAAACATGGATTTGATCTACAGAACACTCACCACACTACCTCTAGCAGGTTCCAGCAGTAGGTCCCAAATAAGAAAGAGAATAAGATATGGTCCTGAAGTAGTGCATTCTGCACTTCCACACTAACTCCCTAAGATGTGGTGCCATTGAAAGCTTGTGCGTAGATATGCATACCTCTCCCACTCAGAAAAATCTAACTCCATCTGAAGATCTACCAACCACCACCCAAAAATCAATGCAGTAGATTCAGTGGTAGAGGAACGAAGTGCCAAATAAATAATACCAATTAAATGCTGGTGAAGCTGTTTGAATTGGAGACCTGTCTTTTTTGGTAGCAAACCTATTTGGGGGGCTTTTAGTAGAATTGTGATGCATTTTTGCTGGCTTCACTAGCTGCAAAGGTTAGTGCATAGTGGTGGAAGGGTGCTAATAGTCTGACCAAAGGCCTCAGCTACCTGATTGTTTCTAGAAGACTTGGGTTGGTCCCACCCCCCAACCCCTCACCCCATCCACCCCGGTCCATGATTTCCTTTATACCAGGAGTTCTGACATCACTTCCTCAAATGGGCAAAGAATATGCACCTGTAATAGCAGAAGCAGACATCCAGGAATGGAACAGCAGTGAGTGAAGAGGTGACTGCTATCTCAGTGGAAGGGAAGTAACTGAAAATCTAGGAGCTTTCATTGTTACTTCTTTGCATTGTTATTGCATTGTGGAAAGGAGGAGTAGGAGTTTGAAGAAGGTTGTGCAATAGCTATTTAAAGTCTCTTTTTGAGTGTGGATAGGAAGGTTAGGAATATAAAAAGCAGTTGCTCAATCTATCTAAATGTGTACAACAAAGGGGGCAAGGGAAATTAAGAAAATAATGTTTTACACTGATGGGGGGGGAGACTTGGGGGAGTGTTTGGTATCCTGCATTCGGAAGGGTGGGGGGTCGCTAGTGGGCAACAACAGCAATAGGTAGGGTGGTAGGCTGCAACAACTGCGGTGCACCAATATTTCTAAAAATTGCCTGGAGTGTGAGAGAATGTTTAGTGTGCAACCACATAGAGAAACTTAGAAAGGAGATTGAGGGTCTGCAGGAGGAATTAAGACAGGCAAGGCAGACTGAGGGTGGGTTTATCCCAATACTGGAGGGAGGAAGAATGGGAGATGAGGGAGGGCAATTTAAGCCAACATGGTGAGGAGAGGGTCAGAAGAAGGGAAGCAGGGCCAAGAGGGCCCAGGCCAGGAAGAACGACTACCGGGGAAACCAGATCAGGAGACAAAAGACAAATGGAAGGAAGAGATAGGGACTTGTGAGTGGAGGTGAAAAAGTGGCAAAAGTCATGGAAAGGAGAGAACAGGTTACTATGAAGAGAGAGGGAGTGGGCATTTGTGAAGGGTCTTCAGAAAATAGTTTTGCACTGCTAGAGAGGAAGAAGGTGGAAGAGGGAAATGGTGAAATTAAATGAATTGATAAATGCTTGGACCAAACGGGTCCGGGGAAGTTCTGCTGGGAGAATTGCAACAGTGGAAAAAGGGGGAAATAATGTGCAGAAGGAAGAAGAGGAGCTGGAAAGGGGAGAAGGAGATGAATGAAAGCAAGCAGGGAGTCAGAGTGGTAGAATTTTAGTGCTGGGGTACTCAATACTAAGACAAGTCAGGTGGGGTAGCAAGGGGGAGAGGCATAGTTGCATTTGGGTGGAGGCCATGCCAGGAATGACAGTGGAAAGGGTTGGACAATCTGTTCTGAAATATGATAGAAGGGGTAGGGACAAGCCTCATTAAATTATACATCTTGGGACAAATGACCTGACTGACAAGACAGTAGATATAGTCCAGAGGAAGTTTGAGGAACTAGGACAATTATGTGAGGGGGCAGAAAAATCAGTAAATCTTTCAGAGATACTTCCAGTGCCCAAGGCAAGCACAACAAGAAAACTGAGAACAGAGGAATTTAATGAATGGCTAAGAACCTGGTGTTCTGCTAAAGGGTATGGGCTGTTGGGGGTGGTGGGGAGGGACCTGGGAGGACAGTAGTCTCCATGCCAAGGACAGGCTACACTTGAGTGAGGAGGGGAAGAAAGTGTTGAAACAGAGGATGGAGGAGCACATAGAGGAAGTAGGGAATTTAAACTAGGAGCAGGGGGTGGCAATTGGGCAAGAGACATGCAGAGACCACAGGTTGGGAAACCATATGAGCTTACCCCCCCATAACTGTGTCAAAGGACAAATGGCAAGCACTATTGGTGATGCTAGTAAAGAAGGGCAGAATGGGGAGGGGAGGGTGGAAGGTGGTTTTCCTTAATGCTAGGAGCCTTGGGAGGACAACTACAGAGGTACAGGTGCTCATGGCAGAGGGAGAGGTAGACATTGCAGCCATCACAGAAACATGGGCCACCCAATACAATGACTAGGACCTGTCTGTACCAGGGTACAGGTTATTTTGTAGGGACAGGGTGATTGGGAAAGGAGGAGGAGGTATGGCACTATATGTGAAGGATGGACTGAAGTGTGTAAGGGAGGAAGGGGAGGAGGGTAGTACAGAGTCACTTTGGATGCAAATCCAGGATTCCGAGAATAGGAGTCTTAGAATGGGAGTGGTGTACAGGCCACCATATCACATGGAGGAGTTAGATAGGGAACTAGCTGGACAGATCAGGAGGGCCTGCAAGAAGGGTAGTGTGGTGACTGTGGGGGACTTCAACATGCCAGGAGTGGACTGGAGTACCCCAACAACCAGGAACAGAAGGGAGCAGGTACTGCTGGATGCCTTCCAGGACAGCTTCCTTCTGCAAATGGTCAGTGAACCAACGAGGTTAGGGAATACCCTTGACCTTGTGCTGACAAATGGGGACTTTGTGAAAGAGCTTACAGTGTAGGAACCGCTGTCAGGGAGTGACCACCACTCAGTATGGCTCACATTGGAGATGGGCAAGGGTGTACAACCTGGCACAAGAGTGCTGGACTTCAGGAGGGCCGACTCTGGCAGGATGGGGGAAGTGGTAAAAGGGTACCTGGCCAGAATTCAATCTAGTATGGACACTAACCAGAGGTGGGAGCTCATAAAGCTGGGGATAGTGGAGGCAACCAAAACCTGCTGCAAGGCCCAGAGCAAGAAGGCTAGGGCTAAGAAACTGAGCTGATTGAGCAAGGAGGTCATGAAAAAGGTAAGGAGGAAAACAGCTGCCTTTAGGAAGTACAATAAAACAGGAGAGGGAGGGGTGGACAGGAGGAGTACTTGATGGAATCAAAGGAGGTGACAAGGGCAGTAAGGGGAGCCAAGGCATCTACAGAACTCAGGCTGGCACAAGGCACTAAGAAGGAGGAGAAAGATTTCTTTAGGTACATCAGGGAGAAAAGGAGCTGTAAGGACCACATAGTAAGGATTAGGAAGGAGAGGGGTTGGGTGGAAGCAGGGTGCAATCAGTATTTACTAAAGAGAAGAGGGGGGTGACACCCAAGGGGGGGAGAAGTGGCAGAAATGGGGGGGTGACAGATGGGTAAATCATGCAGGGCAGAGTTCGGGAGGGTTTGAAGGCACTGAGGGTGGATAAGGCGCCAGGTCCAGATGGCATCCACCCCAGAATACTGAAGGAACTGGCAGACCTATTTAATGCCTCACTACATTCGGG
The DNA here is from genome assembly GCA_016271365.2 of Neoceratodus forsteri. Classification (NCBI taxonomy): domain Eukaryota; kingdom Metazoa; phylum Chordata; order Ceratodontiformes; family Ceratodontidae; genus Neoceratodus; species Neoceratodus forsteri. The sequence goes on from CM057458.1 coordinate 853,157,359, forward strand.
GTGTGTACCTCAGGACTGGAGGATGGCTCATGTGGTGCCCCTCCACAATAATGGCCCCAAGGATGAACCGGGAAACTACAGACCAACCAGCCTCATATCCATCATGGGTAAGCTAATGGAGTCTATCCTGAAGGAGAGGCTGGTGGTCCTCCTAGAGGCCGAAGGACTACAGGACAGCAAACAGCATGGCTTCATATGGAGTAGATCCTGCCAAACCAACCTGGTGGAGATCAATGACTGTGTAACTAGGTAACTGGACAGGGGCCGTGCAGTAGATGTCCTGTATCTGGACTTCAGTAAGGCATTCAACTCGGTGCCTTGTGGAAGGCTGGGAAGTAAGTTAGTAGGCACTGGGGCAGGTGCAAAGCTGGTGAGATGGGTAGGGAACTGGCTTCAGGGAAGGCAACAGAGGGTGGTGGTGGGGGGGGAGCTCTCACACCCAAGGGTAGTGACGAGCAGTGTTCCACAGGGCTCAGTGTTGGAGCCAGTGTTGTTTGGGATATTCGTTGCAGACATATCATTGGACATCAAGAGCAAGATCAGTCTGTTTGCTGATGATACCAAGGTAGGAGCAGTGGTGGATGACCTAGGGGGATGGTAGGGGTTGCAGAATGATCTGGCAAAGCTGAAATCTGGTCAGACACCTGGCAACTGGGTTTAATGCCTAAAGTGCAAGGTGCTGCATTTGGGATGAAGAACCCAAGGAGGAGTTACCAGCTGGGAGTGCAGCTAGCCCAGACAGAGGAGGAAAAGGATCTGGGGGTGCTCATTACAGGGTCAATGAAAAACTCGGCACAATGTAGGAAGGCAGCTGCAAAGGCCAACAAAATGCTGTGCTTTATTGCAAGGGGTATATCCTCGAGGAGGGAGGAGGTGATTCTGCCAGTGTACAGGTCATTAGTTAGACCACACCTGGAGGACTGCATGCAGTACTGGCACCCGTATCTGAAGAGGGACATTAAGTTACTGGAGGGGGTGCAGTGCAGGGTGATAAAGATGATCAAGGGGCTGGGAGACTTATCATACGAGAGGAGGCTGAGGGAGTTGAACATGTACTCACTGGAAGAGAAGAGTGATGGTGTGATATGATTGAAACCTTTAAGTACATGAAAGGAATAAACAAGAAAGGTACAGAGGGGCTGTTCAAAGTAAGGGAGGAGAGGGACACTAGGGGCCATGATATGAGACTGGAGGGAGGAAGGTTCAGGGGGGAGATGAGGAGACACATTTTTACAGAGAGGGTGGTGGCTGGGTGGAATGTGTTGCCTGCAGAAGTGGTATCCAGTAGAACAGTTGACTGCTTCAAAAGGGGATGGGACAGGACAAGGGGGAGGGTCAATGAAGGGGAAGGGTGGAAGGGAGGGGCAGCTGCAGAATAAGAGGTGCTAGCTGCACATTCGAGCAGACTTGATAGACCTCTAGGCCTTTATCTGCTGGCAAATTTCGTATGTTCATAAATGTTTCTTCACTTCTCCAGTTTGACAAGAAATGATCAAGGCTAACAATGGTGACCTCAAGCCAGAGATCATGCTTGTCCAAGGCAGAGAAGGATGAAGACAAGCCCAAAGCTGCAAATAACGGTAATGATCCACTAAAGGTAGGTTATACAGAACTTGCAGATCAGCAAAAAGATCTAAGCCCCTTAGAGTCAAATATGTCTGATGCACATAATGCAGACTCAGCCTAGCCCACCGATAAAGGATGAGATCAGAAAAATTCAAAGGCATAAGACAGTTCCAAGCCAAAGTAGTAATAATGAAAACATCAGCAGTCAAAACTCAAGTACGAAATTTGTGCCAAGCAATCAGGACTTACTGAATTGATTAAAAACAATTAGTAATAGGGAAATATTGTGGGGGTTGACAGTAAAGTATATGTCCATTATCATAAAGATCATTTTAAACAAACTCAATATCCTTCCAATGCACTTGGAAAACAGAAGATGTCTGTAGATTTAATATACACTGCTGACAGGCTACCGCATACCATCAGAGATCAGGAAAGTTGACTCCACCGCTGTCGACTGAAAGTGAGAGCAACGCTGCCTGGATTTGGGGTTTCTTCCTTCTCCAAATGAAATTCGAAAGCATCTGCTGCCAATCTTAAAAATGATAAAGAGGGGAAGGAAGAGGAATAGTTTAAACATAGTATATGAGGCAACACATTTGATGGAATAACCTTGACATATTGAAAAAAAGACAATATAAGACTGGACCACAGAGTGAGATCTTGAACTAATATTTCCCATCAGAGACTCATAATTAAGTAGGATAAGATTATCCAAATTCCAAGGAATCAAAACCCCTGAATACCAGAGACAATTCCTATTCCAGTGAACAGAATAATGGTCATGAGTAATACCAGGGGGAGAGTAATTACAAGCCAAGAGTTCAGTCTTATCCTTATTAAGAAAGAAACCCACCAAGTCCTCAAATGTAGAAAGAATATCTTAAACAGCCACAAGAGAAGAGGTTGGATCTGTAAGGGTTAGGACAATGTCATCTGCAAATAATGCAATTTTATACCATCCCCCCCCCCCCAATTGTATCCTGTGAATGTCAGCTGTAAGACGGTTAAGAGAAGCGAGGGGCTCAATATAAAGCACAAACAACAAAAGACAGAACGGACAACCTTGTCAGGTGCCTTGACCTAAAGGGGACTTCCTATCCTCACCTTCACTAACCATAGATCTTGTAACTGAATATAATTCAGCAATGCCCTTTTCCTTTGGACTTTTACTAGATGCTTTGCTACTGGCATGCTGGGGTGGTGCCCGTACATCAGGGTGTAGTTTTACCTCTGAGGGCACACCAGGTGGGCTCTCCCACATCATGTCCCATCATCATGCCACTTTTTCAAGCCCCAGCTATTTGGCTGGGCCAGTCTTGGACTATACACAGTACTGCAGAGGTGCCAAATGACCCAACCTCCCAGAGTAGCATTCCCTCAGACTGGCCATCTACAATGCTTTTACTCTTCAGGGAATTCCTCTTCATACTTTCTTCCTTCCCCATGTTCCATAAGAGAGAGATCTGTTTTTACTCAATCCACTTGCACCGGCTTGTGGTGCACCACCACCACCACCACCACCACCACCACTGGCATCGTATGGTGGTACACTACATCACCACCATTTGGGAGACCCAGATTTAATACCTGAGCCCAACATCCCCACCTAGGGCTGGTGTGATCTGGGACGCAATGTGGAGGCATTTTGTGCCAACCCTTGGACAAAGGTGTGAGCGTCCTGCTCTATTCATGGCTCTTTAGGTGGGAAACACTGCAGGCTTTGATGTGTGAACACACTACCTCAGACACACCAGACGCTGGTGCTGCAAGGTGCCATTAACTGAAGCCAGGGGTGGAGGGTGGGCAAGAAAACCAGGAAGAAAAACAATAGCTGACTAAATAATGACACAGGAGGGTCTGCCCTCCCAGATGCCACAGACTGCCACTGAGACCTCCTACACTACAAAGACCTTGACTGATCTTTGGTAATCAACAACATGTGCACCAAGTAATGGGCACCACTTGGATAAAGGTGGGTGGAACAATCACTAGCTAAAATAATCTCTGATTGTAATGCAAAGCTAAGTGAAATATTGAATAAACTTTAAAAAATTGCTTGCTCTTGTCACTTTGCTAGTAGCCTACACCATTATTTGAAATTAAATTATTTTAATACTAGGTCTCTCCCACCCCAATCCACAATTGAGTGGATGCCAAAAGTTAGAAATCTTGGTTTACTCAGTCATCTTCTCTCATACAGTGTGCTGTCCTTTCAGTCTCAATCACTAAGATAGCACAAGAGTGACCATAATGAGGAGGAAGGGGTAGAGTCATACATTATTGATGATGCAAGCATATCTGCCCCCCTTTCAGGTTGCATGTAGTAATAATAATAATAATAGTAATAATGATAGCTTTATTTCACATAAGCGCCTTTCATAATTACCAAGGTACTTTAAAAAAGATTAAAACAGCAATAATAAAATCAACAAGCCCAGTAATAAATAGTCTGATGGGTCACCCTCATTCAATACCACTAAAGGCCTGACACCATTAAAAAAGGCTTTTAGCCCATTTGAAACCTCCCTCAGTCATGCACTCCCACAGCCAACGGGGTAGAGAATTCCAGAGGGTAGGGGCCACATACATAAATGCACAGGCCCTGGAAGATTTCAAAGACACCCTCAGAATCTCTAGCAACCCATCGTCAGTGGAATGGAGCTGTCACTCAGGGTGATGGGGTACGAGAAGATCTTTCAGGTAGTCAGGACCATGTCCATGTACTGTAGGACTTTATAAGTCAGTAAACCAACTTTTTTTTTTATTCTATTTTTGCTCCCTTCCAGCTCTGGGCTGGCTTCTCCTTCAGGCCACCTATGCCCTCTGAGCCGTACTGCCTCAGATCAGCCACCTCTTCACCCCACATATGCAGCTCCCTGGATGACACCCAGATGTAACCCTTCACTGGGTGGGTCCCCCTCCGCCAAGGGGGATGGTGCTGGTGGGGCGGCCGGCACCAATCCTGTTCTGAGTGCTGCTGGGGATGGTGCATGCACTGTCCTTGGACTCGCAGCATCAAGAGCTGGCCACCGTCATCCAGTCAGCTACAGGGCTTTTTTCCCATTTGCTCACCGTGGGATGTAGTGTGCCATTAATGTAAGACTTGACATCAATTCATCATGCTCTCTTAGTATCTGAGACCCCGCATATTGCCGTATCCCCAGCTTCCGCTAGGGGTCAGCTATCACCGGGTTGCATCCCTGCACTCCCCCAAGAGAAGGCGAGCTGTCAGCTGATGCTCAAACCCTCTATCCCTGGCTGGCCCTCCAGTACCCAAGTCCATTCCTGAACCAGGATCGCTGGCATTGCGAGAGGAAATCCAACTGCTGCACCGATGGGCTGGCTAGTAAACCAACTTTAAAGGTGATCCGCCACTGAATCGGCAGACATTGCAGATTGTGCAGCACAGGGGTGCTATGAGAGACTCGAGAAGCCCCCATCAACAACTGTGCAGCAGCATTCTGCACTAGCTGCAGGCAGCAGATATCAACGCCAGGTAGCCCTAAGTACAGGGAGTTGCAATAATCACTGTGCAAGCTCACAAAGGTGAGCACCAACATGGGTAGATCCCCGAATGGAACAAGGTGCTTGATCCTGGTGATTTCCTAAAATGGTAAAAGGAAGACTTGACTACCACTGACACCTGGAATCATAGAGTCAGCCGGTCATCAAGCACCACCCCCAGGTCTTGCATCCATTCAAAGGTAAGGATCTGGGAGCCCCCTAGGAAAAGTCATCCCCTCTATCCAGTGACCCAGATCAACAACCATCACCTCGGTCTTTCCCGTGTTCAACTTTAACCAGCTCAAATTCATCCAATCCTGTATTTCAGTAAGACAGTTGTTAAATACCGAGAGAGCACTATCCTGGTCAGGTGCAAAAGACAGGTAGAGCTGGGTATCATCAGCATAGCAGTGCAACTTCAGCCCATAATGTCTTACAATGTCTCAGAGGGGCAGCATGTACACTGCAAACAACATGGGGGACAACACTGAGCCCTGCAGCACCCCACATGACAGAGAAAATGGGTCCAAGGATAAAAACCCAGACACCACTTTCTGAGTTCTGCCTTGTGCTTCATTAGTGACTGCTGTAGATTGAAAGGAATGGTACTGTTTGCTGCAAATGGGGATGACAGGGCAAATTAGTATTTGGGAGGGGGGTGGAGCAGCAAGATGGCCACAACGCTGCTCCACTCCTTGAATGAGCTCTGTCCTCACTGAGCATTTCTAAACCTTTTGCTAAAATCAGCCATGTTTTTTTACTCATTTTTATATTGGTGAATGAAACCATTGTTTAAATTGTATTTGGCTTAACATACTGAATTTAAAATGCTGCTACACTTGTGAATACCTTAGTTTAAGCACATTGTAGCATGCTGCTGGGTAAGCTTCACAAGCATTTTGCTGGTAACAGGGTTTTATTTATTAAGGCTGTGAACCATTTGAGTGGAGCTTTTTGCTGCCTTTTCTGTTTTTTATGGACTCCCCACACTTGTTAAAAGTTTACCCTATAGTACGGAGGTGTATTTAAATGGACGTTGCCCTCCTCGGCTCCGTCGTGTGTGCTCTTTGTGTTTGCCCAGTGTCCGACAGGGAGTTGGAGTTGTGGGGAGCCACTTCTGTGGTACCTATTGTACACTGATGCCAGTTACAACCAGAGATGGAGGTGCAATCAGGTGCTAGAGAAATGACTGAAATCAGGGAAATCAGGGAAACTCCTAATACAATAGAGAGAGAGATGTTGTACTGTAAGTGCTGAAATGCTTATACTGCATTAATAAAAGGTAAGCAATCTTTATCTAATGGCTGGGGGTCCATTTTTAAATAATATACCATTTATTACACTTAGGAGAGTGATGTACTTGTGTTATTTCCTAGATGCTTGGAATTCACAATAGCCCAACAATTTAAGCAGGATTTGGAGAATGTGGGAGCCTGCAGGGATAGCTTTGTACTGGAGGGTAATTGAACCCTGGACTCAGTTTAGCATTCAGTGGCAAAAGGAATACATGTTTGTCTTATAAGGCTTGAGTGAAATGATCTGTTTAAGAGGTCTTGTTGGGACTCAGAATTGATGTTTACTGGTGTTCTGATAAAGGGTATCAGCCCTCCCAGGTCCTGTTTTCACTCTTTTCATCTGAGACTGAACTGTGTCCCATTGACATGAGAACTTGAACTTGTTACTGTTATTTATTTATTTATTTGCTTTTGGTAACTGGGTAAGTGCACTAGGTATAGCAATGCCTATTTTCAGGCAAGTCTCAACTCTGGGTTCGCAACCAAGGCATATATTTAAAAAAAGGGTTATTTTGCCTTTTATTTAGCTGCTTTATAGAGATGCTATTTTTAGTGACTCAGTGTGGTTTGAAGCTCTTTTCTTCTTCTTTCTTTCCCCTAAAACAAAATGCCATTTTTAAGGTTGGCTTGCCCCTCCTCACTGCTAAATAGTGGGACTCTAACAAGATGACCTGGGTCATTATTTTTTGGTCGACTTGACAAAACTTCATATCAAATACAGTTATCGGCATATGGGAAAATTAGTGAACTCACATACACCACATAACGGAGCCATAAAAGGAGTCTGGAACTGTATTTAAAACATTGACTCCTGTATAAAATGAAGCTTCCAGTACTGAATTACAAATATGGACTCCAGTGTATTAAGGGAGTCATACGTGTACAACTCAGTCTATATTGGAAGTTCAGATTGTGTGTTATTTTTAATTACTCTTTCTAGAGACATGGAAAGGTTGGAGCTATGCTTGATTGTTTATAATGACTGAGATTTAAGCAAGGTTTTTATTTTGCTGCTGCAGTGTCTTTAACAATACTCACTACCATGCCTCTGAGCTGCTGAATTGCTGCTTTTTACACACATATCTGTTTTATTGCGGGGAATATGTGGACATTTCCTAGGCACTTGTTATGCAACCATGTTAATATAGACCCTATGTCTCACGAGGGAGCCGCCTGATACACTTATTTTTGTGATATTGTTTTTTGTGCTGACTACAGTTCTCTAAAGGAATGACTGAATTCAACTTGGAATTTTTAAAAAGTTCTCACACTTTTAATGAGAAGGGTTCACCCCTTCAGAGGTCATTATCTAGTTGGAGTTTTAATACAGTTGTGCTCATAACCGGATAACATATGCTATGGATGCTGTAACAAGTGCCAGCTCACAAAGAATACAAATAATTCTATGTTAATCAATACTGTATCTTATGTTACTTTCTTGCAAATATCCTACTTGATTTTGCAACTTAACAGTGTGCTATTTAAGCTTTGATTTTATTGCTCTTATTTTTAACAAGCTGTTTTATGAGTTACAGCTCTTCTGAAGCTTACTCACCTAATTATTTAATTGTTTAATTAGAGCAATACTGAAACGTTGTGACATGATTACTAAAAAGGGAAGTACCAAATGGTCAGGTGCGTAAACATCCTATTTTAGGGACTTCAGTCAAATTGGTACAAATGAATATCTTAAGAAAGAAACAGGGTATTTTTTACCATGCAGTTTGAGGCAGGATGCAGGGTGGTAGCGCTTTTAGACCCTTCTGATGATAGTTAATTATATTAAGTTAGGATAAGAAATTAATAAAGCACAAAGAAGTACCAATGTTTGTAAGAATTTGAACTCAGGACAATTTCTCGAATATGGAATAGTCCAATTTAGGTAATCGAATTGCTGGCATTTCAAGATGTAATGTGTGGAGCAGGCCTGTTACGGCTTGAACATGTATAAATTGTTTTCCATACATTGTTTGTTGACTTTTATATGCATTTTAATTGTATATTAGATTGCCATGTGTTGTAATGGTCTTTAACCGATCGACAATAAATCACTTTGAAACTTAAAAAAAATTAAAACCTAGTATTTCTGATTTACCCCCCTCCCATTTATTCAGTTATTTATTTCAAGCATTTTACCAGAAGAGACAAATTGAGCTGATAACAGCTTGCTTCCTGAAGCATCCTCAGAGAAGGGGAAGGGGTAGGGGAGCAAACAATACAGAATGTACAAGTGAAAATAACAAACTGTAGGTGCAGTTGTTTTAAAGTTAAAAAAACCCCCACTAAAGTCCTCCAAAGAATTTGGATTTGAAGATGGCCGCCAGGCTGGGCGCGTCATTGCTGCTTCCCTGAATTCAGTCATTTTATTATTTTTGAATTAGTTGTTTTTATTATCTAATTGTTATCTTTTACTTTTGTTTTCTATTTTTGTTCTGCGTTTGGGTTTTGTAGTGGATTTGATCCTATTATTGCATTCTGGTGTGCATCCAGTGTTTGGCGTTTGACATTCCGCTTGCGTTCCAGTATTGACGGTTTGGCAGTCTGCTTCTTGTGGTGGCAGCTGATGCCATTTTGCGGGAGACGCCAGCTGACTTTTTCATTGTTCGTTGCTCAGTGGACTTGGTCGAGAGCCCAATGTGATCTTGTGGTGATGACTGCACCTCGTGGGCCAGCAGTTTAGTGAGATTCTTGGCGAATTGCTGTACATGGGAGTAATGTTTTCGGTGACTCTCTAGAACTTGGGCGGCATTGTTTCCCCTTTTGGATAGTCTGGAGTATGCTGCTTTTATGAAGAAGCGTTCTGGCTGAGGGGATTGTGAGAAATTAGTATCTAAGGTGTTTGGAGGAGCTTTTGGATTTTTTGGATTTGCTGAAGAGGAGCCCGAAGACCTTGGATTGGGATTTTGTCAAGAGACTGTGAGCCCTTTGAGCTCTATAATTTTAGGAGGTTTACCTGCCTTTGTTTGCTCTGGCCGGCACTCTCCTGGGCATTGCTACCCCACAGGGCATTGGGGCATTTTCCCAGTCAGGGAGCTGAGTGGGGCGTCCCTCCACCTTGGACCATGGAAGGGGCTACGGCAGTGGCTCTTTGTGTGGCCCTTTAGTGTGAGTGGCAATATATTGCCCGGGGGGAGTTTGGCTGGGAGTAAATTGAGTGGAGTTTGCTCGTTCCTCCTTGGATTCAAACCTGTTGGAGTGCCTTGAACTTCTTGGATCTCCCTTGGACTAATTTCTAACTCTGGACTTGTGTGATTACCTTTTATGGTCCTGGACTGTCTTGGATTTTTGAGAAGCTGCTGTTTTCATTTTCTGTCGATTCTGTCCTGGTCGTCAGGGTGGTGAGAGGACCCTGGGTCCAAAACTTCATTTTTTAATTTTTGTTATTTGTGTATTTTTCTCCCCTGTTGTGAGAGAACTGGGGGGGAACTTAAATATTTGTTTGTTTTTATTAGGCAGTGAGAGTGCTTTTGTACTCTTGCCTCCCGGTGGTGAGAGGACTGGGGTTGGAAGGGTCTGTTTTGTTTTGTAATTTATTGATTTAATTGTTAGTTTTAGATAGTTAGTGTGTTTTTGCTTTGGAAAATTTTGGGTGGGTTTATTTTATTTTAGTGTTTAATTTGGGTAGCAGCATCATGTGCTGGCCTTCCTCCTCCATGGTGGTGCATTACTCCCCCTCCTCTCTTCGTGCCCTCCGCCCCTTTTGTACTCCTCCCTTGCAGTTCGAGATGTATCAGGTTTGTAGGGTGTTGGGGATTGCCCGCTGGAGGGCGAGGGGGGTTGGGGTGCATGAACAGGAGTGGGGGGATGAGTGGAGTCACCGTAGTGGGGTTATTAAGTCCAGGAGGCACCCTGGGGCAAAATGGAATCCAGAGAGGGGTTCTCCCTGTCTGGTTTCCATACCCAAGGGCACTACTGATTACAGTAGGCGGATAGGCCCGACAAACTCCGAGGTTTGTCCAACTCGGGCAGTGTTATGCAATGCCAGATCTGTTAGGAATAAAACTGCTATTATTGCCGACCTTATTGGTATGGCTGATCTGGCTTGCATCACTGAGACCTGGCTGGATGAAAATTCTGGCCCTATAGTGGAGGCCATGACTCCAGCTGGGTACTCAGTGTTACACCGTCCGAGATTGGACCGTAGGGGCGGGGGGGGTTGCAGTTTGTTTCAAGACCGAATTGGGCCTCTCGAATGTGGTAGTGGGTGAGGCTGAGTATTTTGAGTGCACAGTTGTAGCAGGTGTAGGCGTTCCAATCGTTCTCATCTACCATCCACCCGGAGATGGGAAATGTTTCTTACAGGAAGTGGCAGACTTCCTCGTCAACATGTCATTTGAGGTGCCCAGATTGATGGTGCTGGGCGACTTTAATGCCTGGGTCGACGATGAACTCTCACAATTTGGTAAACACTTCCTCCAACTAATGTCTTCTTTGGGCCTCACACAGGTAGTTTCCACTGCTACACATAAATCTGGACACTCTCTTGACTTAGTCTTCCTCCTTGGGATTGATGCATTCGATATGGGGGGTGGAACTAGTCGTTTGGTCTGACCACCACATCGTGAGGTTCAATTTTTGCACCCCCCTGAGAAGGCCAGCCCTTTGAGATGGTCAGGTACCACCCATTACGGAATGTTACTCCACAAGGCCTGATGGCGGTACTTGACCTTTCATCCCTCATATTGGTGGGCAGTAGTCCAGAAGCACCGTGACGGGCCTATAATGAGGCCATTATGTTGCCCTGGATTCTATTGCTCCTGCTCATGAGTCGCCTCTTCTGCCGCCCCAGGGCCCCTTGGTTTGATGGGACTCTGAAGGAGATGCGAGACAAGGCGAAGGTTAGAGCATTGCTGGCTCAAGTCCTACTGATGACGACCGCCTTAGATTGATTGAACATTATACTAGTTATCAATCTGCAATCATCCATAAGAAGGCAGAATTCCTGTCCAGGGAGATTGCAGTTGCTCAGAATCGACCGGCTCAGCTGTTCCGAACTGTAGACAGACTGTGCAACCCAGCCTGTCTGCAAGTTTGGAAAGCCTTTTCGCAAAGTGAGTGCGATGAGCTTCCTCGATACTTTGCAACTAAGGTGGCTGACATCAGGGCGGATTTGCGTCCAGCAACCTCTAAGGGTGTCATGGTGGGAGTGAGCGAGAGCACAAGACCTCACCTCTCCTGGAGTTCCTTTTGTCGACTGGAGTTCGTGGATATTATGAGGATCATCTACAGTGTGTGCCCCACAAGCTGCAGCTTGGATCCTGGACCTACTGCCCTAATTTTGGGTTGTGTTGACATCATAGGTCCAGTATTAGCGAAAATTGTCTGGTGCTCCTTGGAGTCGGGTGAGTTTCCTAGCTCCCTGAAAGAGGCGGTGGTGACACCTGTCTTGAAGAAAGCTTCCTTGGACCCAGATTGTTTTTCCAGCTACCGACCTATCTCTAACCTTCCCTTTATTGGGAAGGTTATTGAAAAGGTCGTGGTTGCTCAACTGGATGACCATTTAGCCATCCATAATATCTACAAATCCTTCCAGTCTGGTTTCCGTAAAAGACACAGTACCGAGACAGTGCTGGTTCGGGTGCTAAATGATCTTCTGAGGGCGAGAGATCTAAGGAGACATTCTATCTTGGTTCTCCTTGATCTCTCTTCAGCTTTTGACACTGTGGATCACATGGTGTTGCTAGCATGCCTGGGGCAAATTTGTGGAATGACTGGAACCGTTCTTAAATGGTTCGAGTCATTCCTCACTGGGAGATCACGAAGAGTTGTGTCGGGGAATTTTTCCTCTGGCCCAGTCTCTTTGTTGTGTGGAGTGGCTCAGGGGTCCGTGCTGTCATCCATGTTATTTGCAGTGTACATGCTGCCCCTCGGAAACATTATAAGACGGTATGGGCTGAGGTTTCACTGCTATGCAGATGATACTCAGCTATACCTGTCTTTTGCACCCAACCAGGATGGAACTCTCTCGGTATTTAATAACTGTCTGGGGGAGATCCAAGACTGGATGGATTCTAGTTGGCTAAAGTTGAACTCGGAGAAAACTGAGGTTTTGATTGTGGGCCCGGGTGGTCAGATTGAGAGGTCATGTGCTGCTGCTGCCTGGAATTTTGCTTGGCGGTGTGTGCCCGCCTATGAACAGGTGCGTAACCTGGGGTGATTCTTGACGATAGGCTGACTTTTCAATCTCAGGTGTCAGCCGTCATCAAGACTTCCTTTACCATCTTAGGAATATTGCCGGGTTAAGCACCTTGTTCCGTCTGACTCTCTGCCAACTGTGGTCCACGCTTTTGTGTCCTCGCGCCTCGATCACTGCAACGCCCTTTACTTTGGGCTTTCTGGGGTTGAAATCCACCGCCTACAGCTAGTGCAGAATGCGGCAGCCAGGGTTTTGACTGGGACAAGTAGGTCCTGTCATATTACCACGGTGCTGCGTGAGCTGCATTGGCTCCCAATACGGTGGCGGATCACCTTTAAAGTAATTTTATTGACTTTCAAAGCCCTTCACGATCAGGGTCCAGCCTATCTGAAAGACCTTCTGGTGTCTTATTGCCCTAGCCGATCACTCGGCTCGGCCGACATGGGGTTGTTAGAGATTCCAAGAGTGAGTTTGAAATCTTCCGGCAGTAGAGCTTTTTCTTATGCCGCACCCACTCTTTGGAATTCTCTACCTTGCCGGTTACAGGAATGCTCCTCCGTGGAGACTTTTAAAAAGGAATTAAAAATCTATCTTTGGAGAATGGCCTTTCTTGAAAGTTAAATGCACTGTTTAGTGTGTGTAATTTTACTGTAATTATTATGCTTTTAGAATATATTTTATGATTTTTATGGTTTGTGTTTGTATTGTTTGTTGATGTTTTTATGGACTTGTTCAGCACCTTGATATTGTGAAAGGCGCTATATAAATAAAATTATTATTATTATTAAAATCAAAATGCAATCAAATAAAAACTACATCATAAAATTAAAAGTAGTAATACATTACAGTTGTGAAAACACAGTGGCCCAGATATTCAAACTGCACCAGGCCGTGGCGCAAGCTTGGGCGCAGCACAACTTGACAACGCAGGGGTGTTGACTGGGCGATATTCAATGGAGCTGCGCCATGGCACAGCATCATTGAATATCGCACCCTGGCCACCCGCAGTGTGCATGGCGCAGTGGCACTGTGCCAGCGAAAGTGGCCAGAGTGGAACAGGGGGATGCACTATCGCAAGTTCCATTGTGCTATGCGCAGCAACCGCAGTATTCAAAAGTGCACATGCAAATGGGGCCACAATGTATGCACGGTGCAAATGGGGCCATTTGCATGTCATTATGGCCCCATTTGCATGAAGGTGTGCTGATCCCCAGCGACTTGCGCCTGGCGCCCTGCCAGGCAGCAGCCAGGGACCGGCTACACCCCTGAACAGCACGTGTATCAGTCTCTACAGCCCGATCACGGGCTTCAGAATAAATAAAATAATCAAATATCCCTGGTGGTCCAGTGGACCGCTGTCTGCCCGATCACGGCCATTTGTAATAAATAAAATAATTATGTCCAATATCCCTTGTGGTCTAGCAGTACCTCTCTCCCACCCACCCACTGTGCCCCACCGCCTGGCCCCTGGAGTCATCTGGCGCAAGCGGCAGCACCCCACCTTCCTGCCACCCCGCCACCAGCCTACTGACACCGTAGGTAAGGCTGTATGCCCATTGGTCCACAGCGTGAGCCAATGGGCATGCAGCCCATACCATACTACACATTCCAGATGTGTGAATGGATCCATCAGTGGGTTGCGCATGGTGCAACACTGTTGCGCCATGTGCAACCCTTTTGAATATCTGGGCCAGTATATACAATATACACACAGATAATCAGGGTAACACAAAATAAATAAGTTGGAGATGCTGAGGGGGCTAAGTACTAAAATAATAGCATTTTGAGGATTCAGAGGATTAGCTAGGGAGTGGTAAGGCTTTCACAGAAACACAGAAAGTTACAAACATAGTGAATGACAGCAGCACTGGTCCATCTAGTCTACCCATAAACCCTAAAAAACCTGGGACCAATTGCCCATACAGTGTCCTAACCCACACTATCCACCACATGCTCCGCGGCTTACCAATATCACCCTGAGCAACCACTAAGCCTTTCATGCTGTGCATGACATGTTTGAAACCATTGATAGTTTTGGTGCCCACCACATCAGCTGGCAGATTATTCCATGGCTCTACCACCCTTTCCAAAAATAAAGCTTTCTCACTTCCATCTTGAATCCCTCCCCTGTCAGTTTCCACTTATGCCTCCATATTCTTGAGCTGATACACTAAATAGTTCCTTGCAGTGTACCTTGTTCATTCCTTTCAGGAACTTGAATGCAATTAATAAATGACATTTTTTTAAAAGCTCTCTCTCTCTCTCTCTCTCTCTCTCTCTCTCTTTTCTCTCTCTCAGCACTTTGGGGTGTGGCTTTTTTACATTATTTTAAATATCCTGAATATTTTCCCTGGATACACATGAATAAGGAAAATACTTAATATTTGGATCCGAGCAATAGCCAATTATTTATGGTATTCAGAAATCATTATTCATTAATTGCACATGCCTATAATGGAATGTATTCCATGACTCCATCACCCTTTCCATAAAATAAAGTTTTCTCACTTCCATCTTGAATCCCTCCATCAGTTTCCACTTATGCCTCCATATTCTTGAGCTAATACACTAAATAATTCCTTGCAGTGTACCTTGTTCATTCCTTTGCGGAACCTGAAGGCTATTAATAAATGGCAATTCTTTTTTTTTAATATCTCTCTCTTTCTCTCTCTCTCTCAGCACTTTGGGGTATGGCTTTTTTACATTATTTTAAATATCCTGAATATTTTCCCTAGATACACATGAATAGGGAAAATACTTAATATTTGGAACTGAGCAATACCCAATCATTTGTGGTATTCAGAAATCATTATTCATTAATTGCACACTCCCGTAGTTGAAAGTATTCCTTTTTAATCTAAATAATGAATACCTTATTATGAAAATTAAACATTATTACTGTACAGCCTTACTGGCTAGGTTGCTTAGATGCAAAAAATAAGCCATCACTTTTTACCTTTGTTCATGCCCTAAGTCCAGAATGACAAGAACGTTGGCTAATAGGTTGGGAAACAGCATTTGAGAGTTGACTCTCCTTCCAAGGATAGGTGATCGACTGCACTGGGGTTTAAATTAAGATTTCCAGCCACAAACAATAAAGGCTAGTGGCTGGAAAGATCTTTATTTCTCCTGTGTCCAAATGATTTATAGGGCACTAGGGGTCCATTGTTTCTTCATGCTTGAAACACCTGCTCCATGGAGCATAAGCTATGTTACATAGGCTGGCAACCAAACAGGAAGGAGACAGATTTTATAGACAGTACACACAAGACTAACTATTCTAAACTTTCAAAATCTTAGATGATATGTCCAGAACATGGACTTTATATTCCCACAGGAGCACAGGGCTCCTAAAACCTCTGCCACTGATTTACTCTTTTCCTCCCATTACCCCTTGATCAGGCATCTCCTTCCTAGTAAAGAAGCGAGCAGAGTCTCCCATCCTGGTCCCTGAAACCAATAAGCACCCCATGGGGAACACACAAAATTTTCCTCCCCTGACCAGATCACATTTGGGACTTCGAATCTGAAATCTCTCTAGACCCTCACAACTTGTGCAGCCCTATAATTTCTCACCTGGAAAAAGAGCCACAGCTTAATGGGCCTAAAAAACTGCTCCTAAATGGAGGCCCCGGGTCTTGCCCCAGACACAGACATGGCAGAGCCATAGCATACCAAGGCTGCAACCTTATTCCAAGCTACCACGATCTTGAGCTGTCCTGCCACGCAGGATAACCCAGACCCTGCCATAATCCAGGACCCCCCAAAAAGCATAAGGAAGACCTCGTTTTCCTGTAACATTCCAGCTTCACACTCCCTGGGTGCCTCTCATATGGACAGAGAGGATGGTAACCCAGCCCCTTTAAAGCATTCCATCTACCATACTCCAGAGCTTGATTAAAGCATCAGGCCAGGTGAAACTGTCCAGAGCCTGTCCAAATGACCTGTGGCCTGCCCAAACAATCTTATGAATGGTACCTCTCAACCTTCCCCTCCAAGCAGGTCCCTAAATGGATGGACACTGTCCTGCACCCCCTCAATAACCTGGATTGCCCTGCCACACCAGGTATGGGAGGAGACACTACCACTGCCCCCGTCCCCTGTGGGAGCCCTGCCATGACTCCCATAGCCTTGGCAACCCAGGACACCTCAGACATGAGAAAAAAGATTGGGATCTTCCCTAAGGCCCTACAACTCCATCCTAATGGGCACCTTTACCACTCTGCTCCGGGAGACCTATATTCCCATATAATGCCACCAGGCCATCTAGCCCTCCTCCCTCAGAGCTCCCATTAATTGCCATCACCGCATCACTGCACCCACTGATCCTGTCTACTCACTTGGGGGTTCCCCTTTTCAGGACCAACCCAGACTGCCGAGCTCCTGCCTTGCTTGCTTCTCCTACCACTCTTCCCCCAGCCTCTCTCTCTCTCTCAACTTTCTGTCTCTGATCTAATTATATATATATATATATATATATATATATATATATATATATATATATGACAAAGAACCTCAGTGCACAAGCACTGAAGCAATGGTTACCCTAAAGGGCATTGGCTGGGAAGCCAAGTTTCAAAGAAATACAAAATCACACATGCCACCATAACGCACAGCATCACGGGCTGCATATGCAAATCACCACAGAATATTATGCTGGTTCAACTTTAAGCAGAAATGCATGGTGCCGAAAGGCCTCTCACACAGTTTGCAAAGGGTGCCAACTGGAGACACAGAAATGTGTTTCATCTTACCAGGACTCATCAGTGTGCCTCCTTTGTTTGACACCACAGTGGAATGAACCAGCTACTCTAAGATGGTCTATCTGGGTTATGTTGTGGTGAGCCCAACTAAAACAAAAACAAGTTAAAAGACAAAGAACCTCAGTGCATATATATATATATATATATATATATATATAAATAAAATACTCTCGGATGCCACCACATGGTGATCAGCAGAAATTGCACCCACAACACTAAACATTTCCTAACTTTCTGGGGACAACTAGCAGAGGAAGTTGTCCCTAAAGGTAGCATAAGACCCTCTCGAAAGAGAGGAGGCTTACAATAGTATACACACACAAAAAAGGTCAGATTTTCTGAGATGTTAGCTAGTTATGATTCACATTATTATTTTGTTCCTATAACAATTAGTGGTTCAGATATTAAGCACTGATTAATACTGCACCAAAAACAGAGACATTATTCTTGGTGCCCGGGTTCAAATCCCAGTCACAGTAGGTTCCATTCTCGCTTTCCATTATTATAATGTTTTTCACTTCTTGTGTTCACACAAGCATGGCACCATTCACTAAAATAACCACCAGCAGCTTAACCTAATTGAAAATGTCAGTTTGTATCGGATCCCCACCCCCATTCACTGGACAAGGCTGACAAGACCCTAAATTGTCTAGCCCTCTTTTCCCAGTAAACAAAAACTAAATAAATTATGTAAATAAATATAAATATATTATGTAATTGCCAGAATCGTTTTAAAGTAGTAGCTGGTGCATTTATTACAAACAGCACTATGTGGTGCCTGGTAGTGGACACTGGAAGAGAATCACTGCATTTAATTTTATTTAAATAAATGCTATGGCCATTTCTTTAAAATAGTTTAGTGATGCCATTCCTGTGACAAGTCCAGCTGTGTGCAACTCCTTTATTCAGTTGGATCTTAAATCATCATTGACTAATTTCTTCTTGATAAAATTTGTACCCATAGTGGACATTGCTGAGTCAGGTATCAGAGGTGCATACTTTCTTAGCGAGCCTGTTTCTGTGTCCAAAATGTATACCCATGGTAGGCATTTCTGAGGTAGGTATGAGAGGCATAGCTGCTGTGACTGAGCCTGCTGCTGTTTTAAAAAAAAGTATATCCATGAAGGGCATTGCTGAGGCAAGTATGAGAGGCACAGGCTTTCTTAGTGAGCCTGCTACTGTATCCAAAAATTATACCCATGGTGGGCATATCTGAAGTAGGTATGAGAGGCACGGCTGCTGTGATTGAGCCAGCTGCAGTTTCAAAAAAATTACCCATGGTGGGCATTGATCAAACTTACATAATATAATCTGATGCCTGACAAAAGAAAACTAAGAGTAGTATTACTATAGCATATATGGTTGGCATGATGGTAGTAGTGACGGTTCAGTTTTTTTCACACACAACCTAGTCTTCATATTCAGTATCACTTTTTGCAGGCTGTTCTTCATTTTCTGGGTCAGACTCTCATAAATCAGTCTTTGTAATAACTGGGAAATTGTCAGACTACATTTTGATAAATGTAAGCTGTTCCACATCTGCAGGACTTAGCAGTGTTCTGAGGTCAGTGACTATTCCTCTAGCTGCACTAAATATACATTCTGAATATACACTTGGAGGTAGACAACTGAGGTACATTACTGAAAGATTTGCTACATCTGGTCATATTGTTCTCTTTTGTTTCCAGCACAATAATGGATCTTCCTTGAAACCAATCACAGTGTGGTCTGCAAAGTAATTCATGATCACTGTGCAGCTTGAGATGGTCACCAGTTTGGCAGATGAATCTGATGCTCTTTCTTTACAGGATACTAGTCCATGTTGTTGCAGGTGACTCAAAAGTGATTTGTCTTTCTGACTGTGAACATAGGATGCCCAAGAATTAGTTATAATTGTCCTTTTCCTTGCTGATGACACTGATGACTGTGAAGAATTGATAGATGTGCTAGTATCTGTGCCAGAGGTGCACTGTGATGGTTTGGCAAGGTTTGACTGCTGTACATCAGTTAATGTTGTTAGTAGTGCAATGTCACATTTGGTTAGCAGAAGAGCTCTCCAATACTCAATGTTTTCACTTGCAGGAAGGATGGCTTTAATGTTCCACTTCAAGCGGTGATCTAGCAATGTAACCATCACATAGGTGTTATTCTTAAACACAGCATTTATTCTCTGATCAGTCAGCAGTCTGAGACTCAAGTCATCTGACAGCATAACAGCAGTGGTCTTGTCTTTTGAATGAAAGTATTTCTTTATGTCATCAAGGAAAATGTGAAGAAATCTGATGTGAGGAAGAGTTTGACTCATAGTTGCACTGTCTGTACTGACGTCACATTTGACAGCCTCAAATGACTCCAGCAAGGTGACCAATGATTCCAGTAGAGTCCAGCTGCTGGAACTGAACATGATGTCTACTTTACCTATTTGATTCTGCATGGTGTAGTCATGTACAGCTGTTTTCTGATCAGCCTTTCCAACATGTAAAATGCTGAACTCCAAGGGGTTGGAACTTCCTGCTTTAATGCATGCTAGGATAGATTGTTCAACCTCTATAGCCCCCTTGAAGATTTTTTGAGCTTTCACAGAGTGGCTGAAATGCCTATATATTTTCCAAGCAAGGCTTAACAGCTTTTCAACATTTCTGTTTCCCTTGAAGAAATCATGGATGAGAAGATTTATACAATGTGCAAAACAAGGCACATGTTGGCAGTTGCCATCTCTAACAGACTTGACTATGTTGGCACCATTATCTGATACTGTGAACCCTTCACATCAGTGTGGTGTTCTTCAAAGGTGGTGACACATGATACAGCTTGCTTTCTACTACTTATGGTAGAGTGCAAATGATTACTTTCTGACTGAAAACTTGTCCAATGAGCTTTAACAGTCATGTAGTCAATTGTTTGGTTGCTGGTCTATATATGTGTGGTTATGTGAGTCTGCTTCACCTCAAAGAGTTTCATCTGCTTAATGACTTCTGTACACACCAAGTCATATGACAGTGAAGCAGCTTTTTATGAGAAATGTATTCGACAGGGAATAGTGTACAGTGGTTCAATCTGATTCATGAACTTGAAAAAAAAACATTCTGGGCACCAAATGCAAAAGGAAGCTGATAATTGACCAACAGCTCTGCAATGACTCTGTTTAACAGCTGACATGTTGGATGCTTGTGGATAAATGTTGATGTCCTCGCAGCACTTTTTTTTAATGTTAGTTGATAAGAGTGATGAAATATTTTTCATTTTAGGGGGATTGTACATTTCACACCCTTGTCATGTGGAGTACTACCATAGGATTTTGCAGTACTTTGATACCATCCCACATAGAAAGTTGGCAAACAAGCTAGGCAGCATGGGGGTGGGCCCCAAGGTGGTGAATTAGGTCAGAAATTGGTTGAGGAGCAGTACACAGAGGGTGCTGGTGAATGGTGTGCAATCTGAGGAGAAGGAAGTGACAAGCAGGGTACCACAGGGATCAGTCCTGGGACCAGTCCTCTTCAATGTCTTCATAAGTGACATTGCAGAGGGGCCAGTGGGGGAGGTGCATTTTTTTTTTGCAAATGACATTAAGATCTGCAACAGGACTGACACTCCAGAGTGGACAGAAAAAAAAATATAAAAAACCTAAGCAGATTTGAGCAGTGGTCAGATGTGTTGCAGCTTGGATTCAATGCAAAAAAAGTACAATGTAATGCACTTGGCAAGTGACAATTCAAGAGAAGTGTACTAGATGAGAGGGGTGCTGGCAGCCACCAAGCAGGAACAGGACCTGGGGGTACTCATATTGGATGACCTAAAGGTGACCAAATAATGTGAGAAGGCTGTAGGGAAAGCCAGTAGGTGCTGGGGTGCATATAGAGGAGTATTACCAGCATAAAGAAAGAGGTGGTTATGCCACTGTACGAATCACTGGAGATACCTCACCTTGAGTACTGTGTCCAGTTCTGGAGACCACATCTCCAGAAGGACATAGACAGACTGGAGGCAATCCAGAGGAGGGCTACAAAAATGATGCATGGTCTGCATGAAAATCCCTATGAGGAGAGACTAGGGGAACTCAATATGTATTTCCTGGAAGAGAGGAGAGAGAGTGGGGACATGATAGAAACATTCAAGTACCTCAGAGGTATAAACAAGGTATAAGAGGGTGACATCTTTCAAAAAAGATGATGTACAAAAACAAAGGGGTACAAAATGAAGTTGGGCGGGAGGCTCTGGGGCAATGGAGGAAGTACCTTTTCACTGAAAGAGTGGTGGATGCTTGGAATGGCCTCACAAAGGAGGTGGTGGGGTCAAAAACAGGGAATTCAAGAATTCATGGGCTAGACATAGGGGTACCCTAGAGACAGGGAAGAAAGGGTGAGCCACATATCAACTAGGATCTGCGGTATGAAATAGGAATTTAAAATAAGCAGACTAGGTGGGCCATATGGTCCTTACCTGCTATCAACTTCTGTTTCTATGTACTTGATGGTGTCAGAAGAAAACAATCTATGTTTGTCTGGGAAGACTGCAAGGACACATCAAGTGATTCATTGTCAGTTCCTGCTTCCAGTTCATTGACACTATGGTCATCGTCACCCCCACATCCACTACCGTACATACCAATCACACTGTCCCTTGCCCTGCTTCACTCAGTTGGGTGGATTGCCTTTGCATGTTGTATCATTACTGATGTTCCAAAATGTTCCGCTTTGCCACCATGACTGACACTCTTTTTGCACAGACTGCACACAGCTCCAGAGTTGTCAGTGGGTCAATATCAAATAAATTTCACACTAAAGATTTACCTTTCATGCTTTGTACTGCAGTGCCTGGCACTATTTCTTGTACAGTCAAGGAACCTGGAGGAAACCCTATACTACCATTTCCTTGTTCACATGAACTTTTTTCCATTCATGTTTATCTTCTTATTCCTATGTTTAGAATATGATTTTTTTTCTGCACTTGCCTCTCATGCCCTACAGTGGCATCCTCTCCAACCCCCCCTCACTGAAACTAGAACCAACCTCACTGCAACAAGATTAAGAAGAACTGGAAGTGCCATCATCATCAGGTGAGACATAGCCTGGGAAATCCCATTTCCACGCCCCACCATCACCGCCATCTTTATAAATATTCGCTGTCTCAGCATCTGAGGCTATATTTGAGGAGTATGCCTCCCCATCCTTGCATGTTGCTTCAGCAGCTGGAAGTCTCATGGCACATGTGGCAAAACATTCAGTACCTCTGTGAGTAATGTCTCTCAGTTCTTTCTGAAACTCTATTATCATTTCATTGGTAACATTCTTTTTTGGTTCAGGGGGACATTAAGTACAAGTCCTGGTAATGTCATTGTTATTTTTGTCACTATGCCCTTCATTAGCACTAGGGTTCATAATGTCCACATTATTTATGGTTGCATGTGCACCAGAATTTTTCTTCTTTTAGTAGGTTTAATCTGGGAAATATGAGACATAGTTGACACAGCCATGGCTTTTGTTAAGCCACAGAGAAATGCCACACACAGTGTAGCTATGACAGGGCTCCGGACACCTAACAGGAAAACAGAAAGTGTAATACAGTCTAAATGGCTTTTGCTATACTGCAGAGACACACATAGTAGCTATGTTACAGACAGGGCTCAGGGCATCTAACAGAAAATGTGTACTACAGCCTAAATTGCTTTTACTATGCTGCAGAGAGACACAGAGTAGCTATATCACAGACAGGGCTTTGGGTACCTAACAAACAGTGTGTGATACAGCCTAAATGGCTTTCACTATACTGCAGAGACACACAAAGTAGCTGTGTCCCAGACACAGCACAGGACACCAAACAGACGGTATGTAATACAGCCTAAATGGCTTTCACTAAACTGCAGAGAGACATAGAGTAGCTATATCACAAACAGGGCTCAGTGCACCAACAACAGTGTCTAATACAGCCTAAATGGCTTTACTGTACTCCAGAGAGACACAGAGTATATCACACAGATAGGGCTCATGGCACCTACAGACAGTGTGTGCGTATTCAGCCTAAATTGCTTTATCTATACTGCAGAGACACACAGAGTAGCTATATCAAAAACAGGGCTCAGGGGACAAACAACAGGCAGTGTGTATTACAGCCTAGAAGGTTTCACTGTACTGCAGATAGACAAAAAATATATGTCAAAGACAGGGCTCAGGGCACCTAACAATAGACAACATTTATACAGCCTTAATGGCTTTCGCAGCTGTTGCCAGCAGCAAGGAGCACCTTTCCCCATTTTTTCCTCCTTTACCAAATGCCACCGCACTGATGACTGCCACCCTACTTATTCCCCCTTTCTTCAGTCCCCAACTCTTGCTCCCCCTTCCTCTCCCCTTCCTTCCAGGGCAAAAGATGTGTGAAATTTTTTTTTTTTATTTTTTTTTTTTAATTTTTGCCGTTTTTTGCCATGGTTGCAGAAGCACCAAATCTTGTTCCCTTTCCCACCAAGCTCCAGAGCTAGTCTGCACACTCACACAGCAGACAGGAAGCTCCAACACCAGTGCTGACCAATCAGATCATCAGGCTGGTGTCATGGGCTCCTATCTTCTGTGAGGACCTCAAAAGCTCCCTGTAATGCCCGATTAAAGATCACGAAGAGTCCCAGGACCACACACGCTGTCTGAAAAATACCCCTTTTTTTTAAATTACCTGTTACTCACCCCATTACCTGTGTCCACAGTACCCAACCCATGAAGTACACTGTTAGGACAGGTAGGGTAGAAAATTACCTCAACTACCTTACCTGAACAGAAAACACTGATACCCAACCTACCCACTTTAGCTATCCAATTGGTAGCCCAACCGTAGTTACAACCTAAATCCATATCACTTTTTACCGATAAATATTACTAACATATGAACATACGAATGTGCCAGCAGAAACAGACAACCAGGTCTATCTAAGTCTGATCGAGTGTGCAGCTAGTACCTCAGTTTGCAGCTACCCCCCCTTCCCATTTGTCATCCTACTGCCACCCCACCTCCTCCACCTTCACTCTCCCCTGTTTCCTGTCCCATGCCCTTTTGAAGCTGTTCACAGATTTACATGATTTACAGAACGGGTGGTGGACAAGTGGAACACCCTGCCAGAGGAAGTGGTGGGGGCTGAAACAATCACGGGATTTAAGAATGCATGGGATAGACATAAAGGAATTCTGGAGGTCAGGAGTAAGGGGCAACAGACTTCTAGGAAAACAAACTGAACTTACAAGCTCAAATGGGCAGACTGGGTGGGCCATAGGCCCTTATCTGCCGACACTGTCTATGTATCTATGTATCTATGATACCACCCATTCTGGTAGGGCATTCCATTTTGCTATAACTCTCTCTATGAAATAGTGTCTCCTCATTTCCTTCCTAATCCCCCCCATTCTTAGCCCATGTCCCCTGATGACCCTCCCCCTCCTTAACTTAAATACCCCATCTGCCCCTTCTTTATTGATTCCCTTCAGATACTTGAATGTCTCTATCATGTCCCCCCTGTCCCTTCTATTCTCCAGGGTGTACATATTCAGGTGTCCCAGCCTGCTGTCATAGTCTCTCCTCTCCATTCCACATGTCATCTTTGTTGCCCTCCTCTGCACAAAATACTCTAAGTGCGGCCTTACCAGTGAGCTATAGAGGGGCAAGATCATCTCTCTCTTTACCTGGACAAAAACCCCTTTGCTATGCACCCCAGCATTTTGTTTGGTTTTGCAGCCACTCTCTTGCACTGGGCAATGTTGTTCATGGTCCGTGTTATCACTAACCCTAGATCCTTCTCCTCCTCCTCAGTGATCCTCAGCTTAACCCCTCCCAGCCAGTATTCTCTCCTTGGGTTCTTCACCCCAAAGTGCATAACCTTACTCCCTCTTTGCATTGAACCCCAGCTGCCACCTCTCTGACCACTCCTCTAGCTTGCTTAGGTCCCCCTGCAGCTGCTTCCATCCCTCCTCTCCATCCACCACTGCTCCAATTTGGTGTCATCAGTGAACAGACTTATCTTGCTCACCATCACATGTGCAATGTCTGATATGAAGAGCCCAGAAAATACTGGCCCCAACACAGAGTCCTGTGGCACCCCACTCTTCACCGGCCTTGGAGTTGAGAGCTCCCCTCTCACCACCACCCGTTGCAGCCTCCCTCTCAGCCAGCTTGTAATACAGTTCATCATTTTTACCCATACCCCTACACCAGTTAGCTTCCCTCCAAACTGCCCATGAGGCACAGAATCGAAGGCCTTGCTGAAGTCCAAGTAAAGAACATCCACTGCATGACCCTTATCCAGCTCATCTGTCACCCAGTCATAATATTGTATCAGATTGGTTTGACAAGACTTCCCTGAAATGAACCCATGTTGCCTCACATCCTGGAGGCCATTGTCCTCCAGGTACAACACCAGTCTTTCCTTTAGTATTGTTTCTATGAGTCTGCACACTATGGAGGTGAGACTTACCAGGCGATAATTACCTGGTTCATCCCTTGGTCCACCCTTGTGTAATGGTACTACATCTGCCATCCTTCAGTCCAGTGGCACACATACCGATTCCAGTGAGGTGCTGTACAGATCCACCAGTCCATCTCTCTTTCAGCACCCTGGGGTGGATACCATCTGGCCCTGGTGCCTTGTCTACTTTCAGTGCCCTCAGTTCCTCTAGGACTCTACTTGCCTCAATTCTTCCATCTGTTGCCTCCTCTCCCCTCTCCCCATCCTCCCAGCCCATGGTGGTAATGGGCCCCTATTTTCTTCCGTGAACACTGAGCAAAAGTATTCATTCAGTACTTCTGCCTGCTCCTCACCCTTTTCCATCCACCCCCAACCCTTTTTAACCTCACTATTGTCTCCTTGCACTTCCTTTTCTCCCTGATGTATCTGAAAAAGTCTTTCTTTCCCCAATGAATTCCCTGCGCTAATCTCAGCTCCCTCTGGGCCTTGGCTTCCCTCACTTTTCTGGTCACCTCCCTGGACCATCTTGCATATGCCTCCCTGTCCACTTCCTTCTCTGTCCTCCTATACCTCTGGTGCACCTCTCATTTTGATCTTACCACCTTCACTACCTTGCTGTTCAACCAGCATGGTTTTCTTGCTCTGCACCTCTTACTCTGTGTCTTGATGCAGACTTCTGTTGCCTCTGTAATCCCCTGTTTAATAATATCTCATTTCTGCTCTATATCCATCTCCTGCCTTATGTCATCTAGTTTCCCCTTCAGTACTTCCTGCATCCTCCAAAAGTCTGCCCCCCTGAAGTTTACCACCTGAGTAACTGATTTCCCTGGCTCCATGCACATCGTGATATTAAACCACACAGTTTGTGGGTCTTCCAACTTTATTTCCCTTACTGCCACCCCATTCGACAACACCAGATATTAAGTGTTCTTTAGCCTAGTAGGTACACTAACCAACTGTGTCAGGAGACCCTCCTAGGTCATGTCCAGGAGCACTTGCCCCCTAGCACTGGAGGTGACTGGAATGCTCCAGTCAACCCCCAGCAAGTTGAAATACCCCACAATGACCACCTTCCTTTTTCTACATACCTTTCTGATTTGTCCTGCTAATTCCTTGTCAAGTTCCTCAGACTGGGACAGTGGACTGTATACCACCCCAAACCTCAGTTTCCTACCCCTTGCGTCTAGGAGCAGCAGCCAAATTGCCTCTGTTCTCCTTTCTTCCCACTCGTCCCTTGTGCACTTGATCCCATCCCTCACATAGACTGCCACCCCACCATCCCTCCCTTCCTTATGGTCCTTCCTGTATACTTTGAATCCTGGGATTGCCAGATCCCAGTCCTGGTGCTCAGTTTCCTACATTTCTGTGACAGCTGCAATATCCACTCTCCACACTGCTAAGAGTGCCTGTAGCTCTGCTGATTTGTTGCCTAAGCGTCTTGCATTCAACAAGACCACCCTCCACCCTGCCCCCTTCCCTTCATTTGTCTCCATTTCCTTCCTTCTAATCCCTCCTTTTTCCTTTTTCATGTTTTGGCCAACCCGAGTCCTTCCCTGCTAGCCTGGGGGTTGGTTGTGACTCCACTCTATCGGATTGCTGCCTACCTGCTATCCACTTGCCACCCCCCATCTAATTTAAATCCACATTTAGGAGGGACTATGCACATTTTTGTGGTAAAAATCACAAACCAGGGACAGTCTTTTAAGGTATGCTCTCAAAGTATAGAACATTACTGGTAGAAATAGAAATACAAATATGGCTCTTTTCTCCAACAGTACAAATAAAATACAAAACATAATCACCACAATAAGTTACATTGGAGAATAGGTGGTACCACGAGGAGCTACAGGAGTCAACAAATATTAGAAAACTAAGTGGAGCCTGTCTAACTATACCAGGCTCCATGTTACAGTCCTATAGGTTAATTGATAACTCAAAATGAAGGCATATCTCTTTGGACCCAGACAGAAGGTACACATTTTCATATTTCTGGACCATTTTTGCTTAAAAATAAGGGTACATTGGTTGTCCTAGCCACTGGAACTAGGGTTGTCAGAACCCACTGAAGTTCTTGGTTCTGGTTCTGGGCTAGAACTTTGCAAACAGTTCTAGGGTTCTAATCTTCTTTATAACTCAAACTCATTCTGTGTGCAGGATTGGATAGAAAGAACAGATAAATATACTGAGAAGAGAAAAAAACATACATAAAAAGAGCTGCACTCTCAGCACAGCCATAATATTGGTTCACTGCACATGCAGAAAAGAAAAACACATTTAGCGTCTCAAAGTGCAAATGCCAAGTGTCACAATTCCATGCCTTTAGCACATCTGCATATGAGCAGCATATTCTCTCATTTTCTCCCTCTAAAATATTTTTAGCAAGTAATTCCCAATAATTAGTTTGTTTTCCAGGCTGGCATCCCTTGTTTTTTAAATGTATGAAGAAAAAATTTTTTATTTATTTATTTATTTAGAAAGTCGGATTTACAACCTTTGAATCAGAGACTCATTTACAAAGGCACCTCGTCACAGGGAGGGTAGACATGGTTACAGTGTGAGATACAACAGTGGTAACATACAGGTGCCTTACAGATAACAAAAAGTACACAATATAACAGTGGTTTATGATAAATAGCAACCATATAAAAAAAAAGAAAGGGGGGGGGGAGCAGTCCAATGGACATTGCCAAGGCTATGGGCAAGAAACAGGGAGGGACCCCAACATTAGGTTGATTAAGGGCAACTACAGCTTCGGGCACAAAAGAGATGGTTACGAAGAGTGACTTTAAAGGGACTGATTTTTGATAAACTTAGTGACAGAGAGCGGGAGGGAGTTGAACCATATGGGGGTGCAGTAGTGGAAGGACCTTTGGGCTAGAGAGGTCTTGGTACCGGGCACCAGAAAGGTGGCCTTAACTGAGCTATGGGTGGCAATGAATGGGGATGCAAGCTGCAGGGACGTGGTGACCCTTGGGGGGGAGCGTCCTAGCAGGGATTTTTTGGCAAGTAAGCAGGTTTGTTAGCACAGGCGCTCCTCCAAGGTGAGCAGGTTGGTGGTGGAATACAGCAGGCAAATATGGGTGGGAAGGGATGCACCAGTCAGGAGCCTGCAGGCCTTGTTTTTTTTAGTAGGTAGAACCCTTAACACTTAGAACCCATGGATGTTCTAGTTCTAAATTAGAACTTGAACCCATAGGTTCTAAAAGGGTTCTAATCTTTCTAGAACTAGTTCTAACAACCCTAACTGGAATTACAGTCTCTTTCTCCTCCTGTGCTGAACTTGTGGCTAGCTGGCATGCTGGTGCTGCTGCAGTGTGGTGGAAATAGCTGAGCTTTTTTTATTTCATTAAATAAAACTGTGGTTTACTGCTGAGATGTGGCTGTTCTACAACTCACTGTAGGTGCTTAGTGGCTGATGGCAGGTCAAGTAAGGCTTGCTCACAGTGTTAGGTTGCTGCAGTGTGTCATGACACTCTTGGCTGATCTGGCAGCTCAGATGTCAAACTTAATTTTGAACTTTGGTGTCTTCTGATGTGATTTCCTCTCCAGTGCTCAATAACTCTCCTCAGCTGTATGAGGATGATGAGTGACAGAGGGCTCTGTAGGAAGTGGAGGCCTTTTCCTTCTCATTGTTATAGTTACAAGTGCTTTTTTTATTCTTGTTCTTTTTCATGTATGCCTCTGTCTTGTCAATAAAAAGTGAATTTTCCTCAAAGAACTGATCCATAGCTTTGGTTTGGGTATCCTGGGGTAGTACGTTATTATAGCGATGCAATTTCAGTGAGGCAATTAAGGCTATTCAGCAATAGTGATTACAATAATAGCATACAGCACATTACCGTGAATGGGACAATACAGTGAATACACATCATGGCGACAGCAAACTATGGCAAATGTCAATTACAGAGACCACATACAGTACATGCCACATACCCCCTGTGTTCAAGTGTGCCGTGTTGTCAGAATCTTTGAAATAATGGAGGTCACCAGCATCAATTAGTGGCAGCTGCTCATTAAGGATCTATAAATGGGGGGGTGATGTATTCTACTCCTGAGGGTACCAGAACATTGGCTATGTAGTTCCTCCAAAGTCAGAGGGGTATGCCCATGTTGGTGTATGGGGGCATTTTGTACAGGAGGGATAAGGAGTCTTGCTTACAATTTTCTTTTTCTTTGTACCTCCCCTGCCCCAACCTACCACTCCTTCAGAGTGACAGTGCCTGTCCACCACCCTCCAACACCTCACCACCTTCCACCAGCTCCTATAGTGGCCTACCTGAGAGTGGCCCTGGCATATCCCTGTACCAGGTGGGTCCTTCTCCTCCAGGAGGAAATCGACTGCAGCCTGACACAGCTTCTCAGGCACTGTGGGGTTGGATCTGGGCTGGCTCCAGGGCTTTGGGTGGTAGGAGCCTAGGGTGCTCATCATCTAGGCCAGTTGGGAGGTATTTTTCCTTGTTCTTGGGCCTCTCATCCACTGCAGTTCTTGACCTTGCAAGAGCATGGAGGTTCCTGTGGTGAGAGCATGTGGGGGGTATCGAGGCAACACTACTCCCCAAGCACACTCACCAATCCACCTGGAGATCTCCAGGCTGAGCCCCCTTCCGGGAGGGAGGCATCCAATGGACACCTATGGAACCCCTCTCTGCTGGAATCCGCTCCTGACACCTGGGCTCAGGGCACAAACCAGGGTCACCAGCCTGCCACATGAACCCCATCACTCAGTGCTATGGAGCCAACGGCATACAGTTTTCAGCTGCAGGTGTAAATAATGGTCGCTAAGATCACTGCAAATTGCTATAATATATATTCGCTAAAAAAATGCATCGCTATAATTCATGTTGCTGAAATTGTCATTCAGCAAAATTGCATCGCTGTAAAGACATGGAGCAATATTCTGGGAATGGATGGAAGTCCTTAACCAGAAAAATCTTCTTAAAGAAACTGCATGAGCTAAAACTCTAACTGCAGTGTCATTAATGCTCATATCAGTGGGGAAGTGTTACTAAGTGACATCTAGGGCTGATCATGCTGTGGCAATCAAGTCCTGTGCCAGCTCACTATCTACTTTATCAGTGAGTGCCAGAATTATGTTCCACAATGCTTCCTGGTACTGTACTGTATGTGCTGTGTGACAAATCCACTCATCCATGCCCCAACAAAAGCACCTCTTGTATCTGGCTGCTGCAGACCTTCATCCATGGTCGTTCCTCACCATGACTTGCATGCACTCTCAACCCTATGTATAGGATGTGCACCCTGGACATGTGGATCTCTGAGCCCAGTCACCAGTTGCCCTTGATCAAGCCAAGGCTGACTGCTAGAATCCCAAGTGAAGTGAGGGTTATTTCATATCATACTTCACTCCACTCCTTTTCCTGTATTTGAATGGAAGACTGAGGGAGAGCAGACTGTTTCAGAACAGAGTAGCTGAGGGTGCTAATGCAGCAATGGATTGAGCTGTGGAAGTAGCACCCTGATTAGTTAGATGGTGTGTTACATCAGCACATCTGAAGCACATATGCTTTGTCTGTTCAGTAGCATTCAAGAATCACGGGGAAAAAACAACGATCATGGCAAGTCAGAGTGTTGAGATAAAAATATGGGACACAGACATGAGTATTTGGGATGTTGAGATCAGTCTTAAAAACCATCCAAAAATCAGTACAGCACATGCAAATCAGGACATTTGAGAGGTATGCGCAACTTCAAGTGGGCAGGGCCAATCAAAGGAAAATTTTATACATCCAATATAATATCTATTATACAATGGCAAGAAAGAATCTTGGACTGTGGTTGATCAGTTTGGGGCTGGACCCATGGCGTTATCCCAGCACAATGCCACAGGTCTAGTCTCAGACTCACTGTAAACCTGCAGATGAGCATTTATTGATTGATTGTTTTATGGAGCTTTTGATTGTTTCATCTTCTCTTAAAAACAAAAAAATATTTTTCCACACAAAAATATCTTTAAAATTATTTTTTTTTTATTCTGTATAACAATGAGCCACTGTACAATAGGAATAATGCACTCCAGGGTATGTGTCGTTTGGGATAATGCCATGCCTGGGGCATTGGATGCACTTGGCCTGTGGCCTCGTGCCCAACACCCCCAGGCGTGGCATTTTCCCAGCACGACAGACACCCTGTCATGCATTATTCATTTAATAGCATATGGCTAATGGGCTTATGCCATTTTCTATTGCTGCTTCATCTCTCAGAGAGATGCTTATTGTGGTAGCATGGTGGTGTTACCTTGTATGGTGCTGGTGATCATGTGCCGCTATGCAACACTCTGTAGGACAATGACATGTGTACTTTCATGGGTGATTTTATAATTATAGAGAGACCTGAACAGGAAAAAATAGCTCTGACTGGGAATACAAGATGGTAGCCCCCGTCGCCACTCCAAAAGTCCCCCTGGGTGTACCATAGTAATCTCAAGCCTACCAAGGCAATTCCTTCCCTGGCTCCAGCAGAACAATCCCCTCTCCATGACTGGTTACTCAAAAACTGGGAGCCATCTGAGGAAGCAGGAACCTAGGAGCATGGAGATCATGAGTAGCAAGAGAGTTGTGCAGAAGCAGGGCTTAGAGTGCCTAAAAACCTATGTCACATGACTGTCCAGTAAGTTGTTTTATCAATTAATTAAATCAGATCTTGAGTAAACCTACCACAACATCTTTGGGAGGGGGGGAGTTGGCAGCATGTGGGGGGAGATTGACAGCATGTGGTCTCCTAAGCTGCTTAGTTCACTGCCACCACAACACTGCCATAAGCTGCCATCATAGC
This sequence comes from Neoceratodus forsteri, assembly GCA_016271365.2. NCBI lineage: Eukaryota > Metazoa > Chordata > Ceratodontiformes > Ceratodontidae > Neoceratodus > Neoceratodus forsteri. The sequence goes on from CM057458.1 coordinate 853,189,858, forward strand.
AGTTTACCACTGAATCAGAGTAGCCTATTACTAAATGTTCTTTTGTATCCTGTCAGCCTCTCCTTTTGCAGTACTGTGCTATGGGCACAAACCCAGGTTGCTAGTGTGTAATACTGCTTGGGGCCGTGAAGCTGGCTAGCACTTCAGATTTTTTTTTAAGATTCATTACTTTTACCTACACCTTGGGGTGGCTACCTGCAAGCATTATCAGGCCACTTTTGCTACCACATTTTTTCATCAACCTCTATCAACTATTCAACATTCAAACCCAGATTTCCTGATCGCTGGCCATGTCCTGAGACTTGCTTCTTCTGGTAGGTCTTTGTCTATGGGCTGGGATTCACCTGAGGAGGTAATTATGCATTGCAAGTATAGGGGTGCAAGGCAGGGCCAGTGATGGGGGCTAGTACAAAGCCAATGGCAGAGTTCTCCTCTATGTAGGTGCTTCTTCTACCTCAAGATAAAACAAGGTTGTGCCACACTTGGACTGGCCTATGGCAGAAAAAAATACTTCATGGGGTCACACAGTTTCATAAGCTAGAGGAGGCAGTGTGGAGCAAGCAACACCAATCCAACTTCCTTACAGCTTGCACATGCTGCTGCTGCATGCCCAGAGAACTGTCAGTCCAGATACTGGGATTCAGAATCAAATCTCAAGCCTGAGTGTTTTGTGCAGGACACTTTCTGGCATCATCACCACCCTGCAGGCCCTGGCCTGCACTTTAAAAAAAAAAAAAAAACTTTTATTTTATTGAATATAATGACAAAAAGAATTGCTCTGAAAAATGTGAAAAAATAAAACTGTCACACTATGACACTTCATCTTTTACCAAATTGTTACACTATTGGGGTAAACCTGAAGAAATATTATATTGGCACAGTAGCACCGCTAAAGTTAGGACTGAGCAGGGGTTTCTCTATTAAAGACAAAACTTTGCACTTTAATAGCTTTGTAACCCTTTAGCAGATTTGCATGAAGTTGTGCATGAATGGTCTCAGGAGCAAGATCCCTCGATGTGCCAAGATTCATTCCGGTCATATGTGGGAATCTGAGATAGTAATAGTAAAAAATGCTATGAAATCATGTTTTTTTTTTCTTTTGTCATTGCATACTGCCTAGACGTGTTGAGATTTTAGTCTGAAATTTTCAGGTACAAACAGTTTGGCCCACACTTATGCCCTTCGCTGGTTTGGTGAAAAATATTAATTTGTTCCAAAGTTATAGGATTTAAAAATTTTGGCTCTGAGCATGCTAAGTAAGGCTTTTGAATAGCTGCTTGGAACTAAAATTAAATTTGGTGCATACAAAAATGGATCTTTTTCATATGAGGGTTATCACTTAGGGTTGACAACTCCAAGGAACTCCCAAGTCCTGATTTGTGAACACTCAGGAGAGGTGAATCTGTAATGGTTTTTTTTTTTCTTTTGCTGCCTGCAGGATGGAGGTGGGGTGTTAGGAATCCTAAAACCAAATTTCCCTACTTCTGTCACTTTAATCTGAACCCTAACTGGTGCATTATCAATTTTTTTGCACAGTGTGTGTATATGTATATATAGGGGATACATGATGGGCATGAGTGAAATATAAAAAATATTTTCACTCCTGCAGAGTGAGCCTGGGAATTTCACGAGTGCTGAAGTGAAATATATAGTGCTCATGATGCAGAAGTGAAAATATTTTTCATATTCCACGATGTGCACATCATGTGTCCTATTTATACAATGGGGCCTCAGTGTTGCAAATGTACCATTTGTGCAGATTCATGCAATTTGTGGCTTTGCTCGGGTTTAGTGTGGGTTTTGGGGGTGTGATAAATGTCAGTTCTTACAATTATCAAATGCCTGTGAAAATAACATGATTTGTCACACTCATTTATCACTCACCCATTGTATAAATAAGGGATGTGCAATGGAAGCAATTGTAATAAATGATTTATCTGCACAAGAGCAGTTTGACCTCAGGTAACCTCAAGAGCGGCGTAAGCCACGAGTGTGGTGTCTGAGGTCAAACTGCTCGAGAACAGATAAATCATTTATTACACAGGTTTTCCATTGCATATTCCATTTATGCAATTCTTTTGTTTTTGCTTTTGTAGGGGGCATTTGTTAGTCAAAAAAGTGAATAAAAATTGAATTGTCTGCCATTTTTTGTGGATTATAGAAAATCTAAAAGGAATTTAGAAACAAAACACATTTCATTGTGTAGATATTTTTATGCTGAACAACTTTTGTGCTCAAAGTACCATACTATCTTTTTGGTTTTATGTCATTTGCATTTGTTTGATGACACAGTGTACAAAAATTGAATTGTTTTCTGTTTTTTGCTAATTCTGAAAAAACTAAAAAGTATCTATAAATGAAACACCACTCATTTTGTAGATATTTCTGTGCCAAATAAACTTTGGGCTCACAGTACCATGCTATCATTTTTCATTTTAAAGTTATTTACAATTGTTTGCGGATAAAATAAAAAAAAATATGAATTTTTTGCTGTGTTTTTGCTAATTATCAAAAATCTATAAGGTATCTACAAATGAAATACCACTCATTTTGTAGATAGTTTTGTGCTGCACAACTTTCATGCTCATAGCACTATGCTATCTTTTTTCATTTTAAAGTTATTTGCATTTGAATATAGTTAGTACTGGCACTGAGGCTGAACATTCTAAATGAGTTCCAGAGTGATTGTGACATATCTACTATGTGAATAAAACTGTGATGACACATCTACTATGTGGATAAATGTAAGATTTTGAACTTATCCCATAATAGCTCAGATTTATCTCATAGGATTTATGTCTATGCCTATTGCATAAATAAATAAATATATATATATATATATATATATATATATATATATATACATATATGTATTGCAAAATATTTGTTAATGCAGCAGTTTGAGTTGAAGCAACAGAAGTAGGGAAATGAAACATTAGAGGTGCGCTCCTAACACCCTCAACCCAACCCCACCAGCCCACTGCAAACCCACCCTCCACAGACCAACAGGCATTGGGGTGTGCCTCGGGGTCACTGGGCATAACTCTCACACCATTCCATGTGTAAGAAATTTGACATGGTAACGTATAGGAGAATGGGGTGAAAGTTAGGCCCGATGACCCCAAGGCACACCCCAATGTCTGTTGTTCTGTGGAGGGTGGGTGTGGGGTGGGCTAGTGGGTAGGGTGGGAGGTGTTAGGGGCTCAACCCTAATGTCTCATTTCCCTACTTTTGTCACTTCAACATTAACTGATACATTAACAATGTTTTTTGCAATGTATTTCCTCACTTTTTGAGATATTATAATAGTATCTTTTTTTTTTTTACTGTGGGAGTGCAGGGTCCCTCCACAGATGCATATATGAATCTAGTTGTGGAAACACAGGGGTCTCTGGCCTCTACTCTTCCACTCATTAAGTTACAAGCAGGCATAGCAAAATTGCAACAGATAGTCATAAGTGAGCCATCTTAAATAATTTTCACCCCAAATGTTCAACATAACATTCTTATCACTTCACTGCATATACCCAGTACAGAAAACTTTCAAATCTCTGTTGAAATGTAATTCTGCACAACTGTAGCACTCTTTTGAGCAACAGGGCTGAAAATTTTTTTTTGCAGGATTTGAAAATTACAGCTGTACTGTTCATGAGGTGGTGTGAAAAATGGTAATTTTGAAAATCTGGAGTGAAAATACGAATAATTGGCAACGTTATGAGTGTGCATAGAAACTGCACAATGCACGCCAGTAATGCATACTTTTTTTGGAATTCTTTCACCAGATTTTCAAAATGGGCCTTTTGGGACCTCCTCCCATGAACATTGGCACTCTGATTTTGTTATACCATCCTGAGAGTTGTTTTTGCACAGCAACTGCACCATTCTGCACCACAGGTGCAAAAACATATTTGGGGCAGGATGTGAAAAATGACAGTTGTACTGTTCATAAGAAGGTGTGAAAAAATGGCAATACTGAAAATCTGGAGTGAAAATATTAAAAATTGGTGAAGTCATGAGTGTACCACAGTAGTGGAGGGGGATACATGCCAACACAGGGATTGGACACCCCCAGTGTTTGGTGAAAAATGAACATAGAAGGGCAGACTAGTTTGATGCAGGATTCTGAATCAAAAAGTTCAATGCAGGATTCTACATCAAAGAAAGATATCAGGGGACTGTTTTCTTTTTTCATATACATAAAAAAAACACACACACATTTTTGGAGACTGGGGATCGGCTCTCCAGTGTCCAAAGCTACTGGGAGGTTGAGGAGGTAAAAACCAATATGGGGATTAGGCTTCCTGATGTTGGCACATTTCAAAGTAATGGACTGCTGGTGGGGTTATCCAACATCGGGGGTGGGCATCCCAGTGTCAGAAAATAAAAAAAAAAACAGGGGAAGGCAATCAGAGGGTGGGGGACCAATATACACAAGGAAATTAATCTTTTCAGGGATTTTCTGAGATTTCCCAATCCCTCTTCACAATACCTCTTCACCAGCCCTTCATGACCAGGAATCCTGGATTGAAAATGTGCATCTATCCCAGAGATTGAACTGACCATGCTTACAACCTGAAATTTCAAAATTGAATAACCTTTGAATGAATTAATATTTTTTCACCAAACCAATACCAGATTGTTCCTTAGAGTAACCTCTTTCTACTCTAAAAATGTCAGTTCAAAATTTCAAATGGTGTTGCTGCAATGCAACGAGGAAACAAACAGGGAAAAATTTTGGAAAACATTGGCGAAAAATGTGTTTTTCCACAATTCACTGCACAAAATCCACAAATCTGATCGAAATGCAACTTGGTAATTTAAGAGATCTTCCACTCGACACCATCTCTTCCAAATTTCATACAAAATGGTTAAACAGTTGCAAAGTTATTAACATGCATCATCTGGGGTTTAACATTAAAGTGCCTGATCAACCTTAACTATAGGGGTCCTACCGTGCTCCTATAATTCTTTGCAAAAAACATTGCTAATGTATCAGTTAGGGATACACCATCAAAAGTAGGGAAGTGAGGTGTTAAGATTTCAAACCCTAACACCACACCCTGCACCAACTCTTCATGGACCAGCAGGCAATGGGGGTGTGCCTTGGGTTTGTGAGCCCTAACACTCACCCCATTTCATGTGTAAGGAAGTTGAGATGGTTGCAGTAGAGGAGAATGGGATGAGCATTAGTGCTGACAACCCCAAAGCTCACTCCTGGTGCCTGCTTGTCTATGAAGGGCGGAGATAGAGTGGGGTGTTAGGGTTGGAAATCCTAACACTGCGTTTCCCTACTTTTGATGGCTAATCCTTAATTGATGCATTAACAAAGTTTTTTTGCAAAGAATTTCCTTACTTTTTGAGATAGCATAATCATATCCTTATTTGACTGTGGCAGAGCACGTCCCTTTGGACCCTGCACTCCCATCCCTTCATAGATCAGTATCTATATGTAGCTGTGGAAGCACAAGGCCCGAGGGCCTTGTGCTGGGCACTGTGCTTCCATTTATAGGATAACAATGATCAAATTGTCAGCATAGCCATCTTATTACCTCACGTCCTGTACTCCATACAGAACATTTTTGAATCCTCTCCAAAACATAATTCCATGCAATTACAATGCCATTGTGGACCACAGGTGCAAAAACACATTTTAGCCAGGATTTGAAAAATGATGGATTTGAGATGCATGAGGTGGCGTATTAAGAAGGCTATGTTGACAATCTGGGGTCAAAATAGGTAAATTTCCAAAGTTACGAGCATGCATAGTGAAATTGCAATACATTGTCATAACTTTGCCATTTTTATATATTTTTAACACAACTTTTCAACATAGCCATCTGATGACCCCACCTCCTGAAAAAGGGTAGGAAAATTTTTCAAATCCCACCTGAAAGGTGACTGGAAAATCACCTTTTGGGCAGGAGATGCATAATGACCGTCATATTGTTCATGAGGTGGGGTCCCCAAAAGGCCATGTTGACAATTTAGGGTCAAAATCTCAAAACAAAAGAGTAAGTTATGCATAAAAGTTGAAACCCCCATTGAAATAAATTGAACTGCATTTACTGTACCTTATTTTCTCATATTGCAATTACTGTTTCTAGCAGCAAGACATGTCTTCAGTCGGAGAGTAGGTCTTGAACCTGGGACCTGTTCAGGTGAGTGAAGGTGTGTGGGGATGTACTGAGGGATATGGGGTTGTGGGTGCTGAGTGGGAGGAAGGAATGGGGGGTCAGATCACTGGGGAACTTGTGCAAAACAAGAAAACATTCAAACAAATGCAATGTGGACTATTTTCTTTTTTTCACAGGCAGGGGAGCAATCTGCAAGTGGGGGGGTGCCACTAAACATCAGGGATCAATTGTGCCAGTGATCAGTGGGGGTTGGGGTGCCACTAGACACAGGGAACAATTGGACTAACGATTGCAGGGTGTGGGATGGCACTAGACATGTGGCAACAAGAGAAACAGTGATCAAAGAGTAAGGGGTGCCTCAAGACACCAGGGTACAATGAGTCCAGTGATTGGAAGATGGGGGTTGCCACTAGACACCAGGGAAGATCAGATCCAGTGATCAGTGGGTGGGAAGGTGCCACTAGACATCAGAGATCATAAATTAAATGATCGGAATGTGATCAGAGGGTGAGGGGTGCCTCTAGACACCAGAGATTATAAATTAAGTCATGAGGACAGCAACAGTTTGGTTCTACTAGACACCAGGTAAAGGATTTTGAATAATGCGTATTGATCTTTTTTTGTCAGTCATAATATGATAAAGTATCAGTAGTCATGAAAAAAGATTTACAATGTAAAAAAAAATCAAGGCATTTCTTCAACACCTAAGTACAGAATCCAACTGAGGGGATCCCAATAAACAAATTATATCTGCTGGTGTCTAGTAAAGACATCATTTTCTTCACTTATTAACTATTTGTTTCTCTCATTAATTGAAAAACAAAATGGCAGCAGAATGAAAAACGATTTCCCCATTTCTGACACAAGCTGACCTGTCTGCAAAAAAGAATTACACACCTGTGACAAAGAATCATTTTATGAGTGGCATATCTATAAATTCCCATTGAAAATAATGGGAACTTTAAAAGTTATTAACTTTGGAATGGATTCATATATTTTCACCAAAGCAACAAACAGCACATCTGTGAGGCAAGGGCTTTCTACTCTGAAAACTTCAGACCACAATTCTAAGCCATTTCAGAGATACAGGTGGATAAAGAAAAAACATACAATTTAAAAAATGTTTCAAACTCTGTATCTCCCTAACCACAAAACCAATTGGAACCAAGCTTGCCACATCAAGAGCTCTACCCCATGAGATTCTCCATGCGAACTTTAATAGCAATCCAATGAACTTCCTGGGTCATGTCTGAAAATAGTCATTGCTATGGCTAGTGTACTTACCCGGTAAACAAAAACTAAATAAATAAAATAAACTTTTGTGAAGTTATTAAAGTGCAGAAATTGGGCTTTAACATTAAACACCCTCATCAACCTTAAATACCACACTACTATAATATATTTTCTAGGCAAAAAAACTCCATTAATGCATCAGTTAGGGTTAAAGTGACAAAAGTGGGGAAATGTGGTGCTGGGTTTCAACCCTAATACCCCACCCAACCCTGCAGGCAGCAACATAGTTGGGGTGTGCCTTGGAGTTGTCATCCCTAATGCTCACCCCATTCCATAAGTAAATTAGCTGAGATTGGTGCAGTGTATGAGAATGGGGTGGCAAATGCCACATTTCCCTATTTTTGTTGCTTTAATCCTAAGCGATCCATTATTGGAGTTCTTTGCAAATAATTTCTTTACTCTTTAAGACAGTATACTTGTATCCTCATTTGCCTGTGGGAGCACAGTGCCCTCCAGGCCCTGCACTTGCATCCCTCAATAGATGAGTACATGTATGTTGCCATGGAAACATTTCAGCCAAATCAGCAACCAAAGTGTCAGCATAGCCTTGTTATTACACCACATCATGAATGCTGGGCTAAGAATTTTCAAATCCCTGCTGAAAGATCATTCTGTGCCACCACAATGTCTTTCCATACCACAGGTGTGAAAACTCATTTTGGCCAAGACTTGAAAACTGACAGCTGTCATATTCATGAGGAGATGTAAAAAAATGACTAAGTTGAAAATGTTGGTGAAAATGTTTAAAATTATCGAAGTTAAGAGCAGGTGTGGTTGAATATAAATGCATGTGCATAACTTCACCATTTTTACATATTTTGATCCCACATTATCAACATAGCCTTCTTACAGTATGTTTCCACCTCATGAACAAAGCCAGTAAAAATTTACAAATCACACCTGAAAGGTGATTTCGCCAACTGACCATAAAATTGCCTTTAGGGACAGATTTGCAAAATTTCATTTCATTTTATTTGTAATTGCAGATTGTTACACTGGAATGTTAAACTTCTATTTTCAGGCATGACCTGAAGGCAGAAGTATAAGCATACAAACAATATACCATAAGACAAACAATTCATCAGTCACAACATTTTACATAAGTGCACACGTTCAGGTTTTTAAAATAATTGCATACAGCATTTGTAAATGTGCTAATAGATGAAGAGCACTTAACAATATCAGGCAGGGGGTTCTAGACTGTGGCAGCACTACAGGCAAATTACCTTTTCCATGAGTTTGTGTGTACTCGGGGGAGAGCCAAGTAAAGTTTTTAAGATGACTGTGAGCCATAAGGGTAGTTATAAATGTCCAGAAGGGCACAGAGCAATGTAGGAGTACATGAATGCAAGATCTTACAGGTGAAACATGACAATGCAAATTTATAATTGTTTTGAACAGACAACCAATCGAGACTATTTAGTACATTACAATGATGTGCCCTGTGTGGTGCCATAGTTACAAATGGTCCAATTTTATGTACTAAAGTTTCCTTCCTAGACACAACAGTGGCAGATAAGGCATCAGTTATTAATGAGGCATAATTCAAAACAGGAAGCAGGTTGCATGATTATTTTACATAATTCTTTTGTCAAAAAATTAGGAATTCAGAAAAGAATCCCCATTTTACAGTGTATTTTGGCTATGACATTATCTATACTTATGTTAAATGTGAAGACTGGATTTGAAATTATGCCTAGATATTTAAATGATTTGACAATATCAATAAGTCCCCCCACCCCACCCCAGCAAGCTCATTGAGAAATTTCCTGATTGTTTTCTGAGCTTTGGTTCAGAGCCAGATAACATGACCTTTGGTTTGATTTTATTCAACACCAGGTTATTTTTTGAGAACCAAAATTGCAATTTGTTATATTCCCCATTTAATATTAAGTTAATGTCAGTAACAGATGAATTATGAATAAATAGACCTGTGTCATCTGCATATAATATCAAATCACATTGTTCTGCAGCTTTTACCACAGGATCTATTAAGAGTGAAAAAAGCAAAGGGCCCAGTATGGAGCCCTGAGGGACCCCACACTGGACCCTGTGACATGTTGAGCAAATACCATTTACCCTAACACTTTGCAACTTGTTTACAAGTTAGTCCCCAAACCAAAGCAAAGTAGAATCTCTCACACCCAGATTCTCAAGGTGATCCAACAATAAAGTGTGATCTACAAGGTCAAATGCCTTGGGTAGGTCCATGAGCACTGCCGCAGTTTATTTATTTAAGAGTTTAACCAGGAAGGCATACTGAGCAGGTTACTGCTCAATTTCAGATGCTTCCTAGCAGAGAGGGGCGCAGGAAGGTACAATAGGCAAGTAAGGGAAAAAACAGCAATCAACAAGAATGTACATATACAATAGTAAATATACAGTAGTTCAGTAGAAGTACAAGGTAAAAATGCAGTGCAAGTACCTTGGCATCAAGAAGGAATACAAAACGATTTGAATCATAACTGATATATTATATATAGAACATGGGGTAGTAGTAGTATCAGGTGATGATGTGAGAGGATGAGCAGAGAGAGCAGAAAGAGTTGTCCTTGGTTAGCCTGCATAATTAGTTACATGAGCAGTCGGAGGAGAAATGAGCTCAGAGTAGGTAGTTGAGGTGATGGGATGTGGTGGCATGTCTAATGCTCCCAGGAAGGGAGTTCTACAGTCTAGGCAAGCAACATTTGAAAGCAGCTTGGCCAGCGGCTGTGGACATGTGGGGAACAGTTAGGAGCCTGGTATCATTATTCCTCTGTGGGTACACTGGAGTAGTAGGAGCAGATAACACAGCTGTGAGGTAGGTGGGAAGGGGACTAGGGCCAGTACTTAGCCATGGTGCTAGCACAGTGGGACAGCCCACAGGCCTCAAGTGAGGGAAAGCCCAGGGACTGGTATAGGATGCAGTGATGGGTGGAAGGAGGACAGTCAAGAAAGAAATGACAGAAGGAGTGAAAGAGTAAATCCAATCTGGCTAGGGTGGACTTGGGTGTGGCACTGTAGACTACATCATGATAATTAAAAATAGAATCATTTTCTGTACAATGGCCTGGCAGGCCAGCAGCAGGATGCATCCATGATTGTGGTATAGGGCACCCAACCTGGGGTACAGCTTAGTTTAGTTGGCATCGATATGTGCAGAAAAGTCAAGGTGCTGATCCCCGTTTGATAGAAAATTTAAACTTAATTTGCTGTAGTATGCTGTTTGCATTGCTTCCAATATCTGGATATAATGCAAATAATGATGTCTGTGACAGTTGTTACTGTACTTCAATAACTATTACAAACACCAGGCTGTCTACAGTACAGTAGTTACAAACCCAGTGATTTTAGTCTAAAATCTGTTTTTCTCTTTTTTAAGACAACAGGAGAACAGCCTGGTACCCAGACTTTGTGAACCTGATTTTACTTTGGTTTAAACAACATTACAACTCTTATCTTCACCAGGGAATATATAGGTATATATTACTTCATAAGGAGGGCAGCAATCAGTGGTGTGGGAGGTGCCACTAGACACCAGGTGAAATGAAGTGGGATTTTTTATACACAGAACAGTACTGTATATCTTTTTATTTCCCTAGTGTCCAGTAGCACCACCTACCCACTGATTGTCGTCCCCATCACTAAAATAAATCCCCCCTTCATTTCCCTCATGTCTAGTGGCACTCCCCACCCACCGATCACCGCCCCCTTATTAAATAGTATATCCCCTCAGTCACCTTTTCCTCACAGTCACAAGAAGCTTATTTCTTATGCCAGAGACATGGTCAGATATTTCCAGATATTTTGTAAAATTTCTAAAGAGTTTCTCTCCACTGCCCCTACTGTGAACTGCAGAAAGTAGGAGATTTCTCTAGAAATATGACAGAAATGTTAGGAAATATCTGACCATGTCTTTGGCTGTGACTGTAGTTAAAAAAAATGTAACTTATTTTCTGAAAACTACTGCAATTAGACGTAAATCTCAAAAATAGAGTTTTTTTAATCAATATCACCCCCAATCAGTGGGTTTTTATTTGTTGTTGTTGTTTTTACACATGGCACTGTTGTGGTATCATGTAGAAAAAGTTGAACATGGCAGCTTTTTTCTGGTTATTCTGGTTATTATGTCTCACTTTCTGCTCTGAATTGTTTGAAAAGTAATTTGAGTAAATTAGGCATTAGGCAAGTTAGGCATTAGATGCAGATTTGCTGTAATTGACATTATCTCTTCAAGCAGTGGTGTTTTTTTTTAACAGACAATGATAATTACTGCAAATCAGCATGAAGTGCTTTCTGTAGTTTAGGCAACTTAACTTCTAAACAATTAAGAACTAAGAGCAAACATAATAACTGAAAGAAACCTGCCATTTTCAGTCAGTCATACATTAGACACTTGGAGGAACACAGCAAACTTGTGGTAGTAATGTGGACCCTATGTTAGTAAAAAAGGAAACCTATTGGCAGTACTGTATATTTTAGGTGCCACAGAATTTCATAGTTTCAATTAACCCTTTCAGCTTAACCACATTACTTATTCCCTCATGGTGTACTTGCCCCCCCACCCCCACCCCAGCAGGTAGTGCCTCACTCCTGTCCCCACTCCACTCCCAATGCTCTGTTTCAGGATTGAGAGTGGGGGTGGAACACTGCTAGCTGGGGTGGGAGGTGAGCAGGATGAGACCCAAGACAACCAGGGAAAAAGGAAAAAAAATGCTTCCTAAAAATAAAGCTCATTTCCAGGTGGAACTGGGGATCACAAGGAGATTAATTGATTTGATCAGGGTCACACAGTTACAAGTTGGGGCTGTGGGAGTCAAACCCCAATCTTCAAGTTTGCAGCTCAGTTTTTTTTAACTACTACCATATACTGCTTCCCCCCCCCAAAAAAAAAACATTTAGTATGGTAGCTGGTATGCAGTTAAAGATAGTGTCACATAAATAAAGCTGGTTAAGCCATTTTAGTTAAAAAAAATGTTGTGATCACTTTTCCAACAGTTAGGTGCAGAATCCACTTAACAGGACCCCTGTGCTTAAGTTACATATGTTGGTGGCTCAGCAAGGTGAATTTTATTAGTATAGGAATTTCTTGTTGGCTAGAGGTCAGGTACTGTACATCTTATCAATACTTACTAGGTTTATTATTAAAACTCAATTACAATTTCCTCTTCATGTTTTTTCTCTCTATTGGTAGGTATTTAGAGTATGCCAGTAGAAAAGAAAACTGTTCCCATTATTTTGTCTCCTCTTATTATTTTTCTTTTATTTTTAGTCTCATTGCAGTCACCAGCAGTATGAGTTTTGTGTATGCTTAAACTGCCCATTCGAACCCTCCAAAGAAAGATGGCTGCTATCCACAATCACCGGTGCCAACCATTAAAAGGTAGGCACAGAAGAAGGAGGAAATATGGAAACTTGGTTGCTGGAAAAAGGACCACAGTGCTTGGTATCATTTAAACTGTTTAATAAATAAACTTAAAAGGTTCAAACAAACAGAATCACCCCTCTCCTACACATATTACAAGATATATAGTACATGTAGAAGCTTATCACTTTCTTTTTTCAGGGTCACAAATAAACACTTCTAACAAACCAAGTCTCACTGCATGCCCATGTCTTAACAATGTGACTTTATGCTTCTCTAAGGTCAGTTGTAAGCAGAGTTCAAAATGAGGACTATTTCATACTGCCACTAACTCAAACATCTGTGAGTGGGATTCAAACCTATTCATGGATTTAAGCATGGTTGGGAGTGAGAAGGCAGAGAGTGATAATTAATGAGGTGTTATCAGACTGGGCACAGATAATGAGTGTGGTCCCCCAGGGCTCGGTACTTGGACCCTGTCCCTTTAATATATATATTGCATCCCTTAAAAAGTATCTCCCAAATATATGGTTAATAAAGTTTGCAGATGATTGCAGGATTGGGGCTTCTGTAAACAACAAACATGATGCTAATAATTTACAAAAGGCATTGGAAAATATTTACAGCTGAACAATCAAATACAAATTGAAGCTCAGTGTGGGAGAATGTACTATCATGCATGTGGGAAAGCAAAATATGAAATTAAGTTATAATATGAGTAAACATAACTTATCAGAAACAACAGAGGAAAGAGATTTGGGGGTCAGGATTCATAATAATTTGCAATACAGCTCACATTGTAATATCACAGTAAGAAAAGATATCCAAACCCTAAACTGTATCCTGAGACACATATGGAGCAGAGACAGCAAGGTGTTGATTCCACTATATCAATCTCTGGTGAGACCAGTGCTGGGGTATTGTGCACATATATGGTCACCATACAAAAAAAGGGGACATACAAAAATTAGAAAACATACAAAGAAGGGATACAAGATCAATAAAAGGATTAAGGGAGGCCACATATACTGAGAGATTAAACAGTTTGAACCTTTGTACCCTGAATTACTGAAGAATTGGGGGGGGGGGCATGTACATGATGTACAGGGCCTTACATGATAAATCATTATGGGAAGATATTAGGCTAAACTTAAAATACTGCATGTATGAGCATAGAAGGCATCTGCTCCAACTAGCTATGGGGAAATGGAAATTATTAAAGAGAAGACACCAGTTTAGTCAGAGAAAGGTATCCTTGTGGAACAGCCTCCAAGTAGAGGTGGTGTCAAGTGAGACAAAGGAGATATTTAAAAAGAGGTTGGATAGTTACTATCCAAACAAATATGCACCAATATAACCTGAAGTGGAAAGCAAAAAAGGAAAAAAGTCTATATAGCTTGTATAAACCTATAAAACATATGAAACCTGTTCTGCAATATTAATGAGTGAAACTAGTGACTCTGTAGCTCCTTAGTACCTGGGCACAAATTATGTTGTAGAACATCCCATGGAGCAGCCTAGGTAGTCGAATAGCTGACCTGTCCGAAGTTAATTCAGTCTATAATAGGTTTAGTACAATACAATTGACTGGGTTTTGAGGAAATGTAATCTGCATGACTGATTGACTCCATTGCAATATGAAAGGGCATGGAATAATATAAAAAATAGTCATTGATGAGCTTTGTTCATTTGACAGGGACTTTCACGATGTTGTACCCTTTTAATGTGCCCTTTTAAAATATAATTGTGAGAGAGAGTGTCAGCTTATTTACCAAGTGGTGAGAAGTAAAGATCAATCCAAAAAATGAAGCATTTTTGTAATCAAAAAGTACAAGTATCAATGAATATAGTTGACTGAAGAGAGTTTGGTGCAGCAGCACAACTCACTGCTGCAGATGGAAACAATGCACACCAAATAAAAAAAAATGTTTGCTCCAGATGCCAGTCAAACAAAACAGGTGCAGAACTTTTAAAGAAATTTACAGATTTTGGGCCAGATATTTAAACCTTTGCCCTGGGGCTAAGTTAGCCCAGAACCAATAGGGGCTACATTCAAAAGGGGTAGCCGTGGTGCCAAACCTGCTGAATATAGCATGCTAAGGAAGCTGGACAAACTGGGCTGGGAGTGCAGTGCAAAAATAGCCCGGGACTAAGACAGCTCTGAATATAGCAACCAGGAAGTGCAAACCACAACAGCAATCAATCAATCAAATCAAATATTTATTTGTTCGACAAAGTAATTACAAAATATCACAATAAAAACATTAGAAAAAATAGATTCTAAACAAGCTGATTATTATTACAATAACTAAGTAAATGAATAATCAGAAGCCACATATGGAGTATTTTTAAACTCCATCTTAGAGTTTTGTAGATTTTAAAAAACGTGCAAGCATTGTCAACACATTTACATCTTTAGACAAATACAATTTCATGAGTATTTGGTCGGTGGGGAGTCCAAGGTCCCTTAAGATAGAACCCAACCAGAATGATCTATGTTTCTGGTATAGGGGACATACTAAAGTGACATGTTTTAAATCAACTATTATATTTAAATTACACTTACATTTGTCACTTTCCACTCCTTTCCTTCTCTGGGCATAGTATAAGTAATGTGACTGATATAACTCCATTCTGAATCTAGTTATAATTCTTATTAGGTCTGGACAAGACAATATTAACAAATAGAGCTCTGTATTGTAGTTCGGGTTCAATTTTTTATACCATCAAAAGTTCTTGTAACACTGGATCCATTCCAGATCCCTATTTTTAAAGGTGTTCCTAACTCTTTCCTTAACCTGGAATTTTATTTCACTGAATGTTAAACCATGGATTTGGTACAACAAATGGCCCAACCCCAATGGGTAGAGCCAAGTTGCAATATAATCCATATTTTGTGGTTTATAACCTCTGGGTAAATACTTAATCTCCTCTTCAAGGCATATTCTCAGTAATCTATATTCGGGATACAAGAACAATTTAAGTAAGAATATAATCCTTCTTTCCACTATATATGCTTCAATTGGAAGTTGGCCCAATTTGGCTCCTGTAATTGATGCAGGAACCAATTGGGGTATTTTAAGTATATATCTTAATATCATGTTTAATTGAATTTCAAGTGCTTAGGAGGTTCTTGAGCCCACATTTCTGAAGCATAAAGCAAACCTGAACATACTTTAGCCTCCACAACCTTGAGAATTCCTTGCACGGATCCATTTCCTAATGTGATTAAAAATCTTTTGAAGGCATTAAAAGCTGTAATTGCCTTATGCTTTACAATGTCTTGGTGACTATTACATCTGGTGGATTGAGAAAAATTCACACCTAGGTATGAATATATTTTAACTGTTGCAAAGTTTGTTTTGTTAATAAAAAGTGAAGGTGTTCTCCTTTGTGTATTTCCAAAAATCATCATCTGTGTTTTAGTTGTATTAATTACTAGTCTATTTCCCTTGCACAGGGCACAAAATAATGTCATCTTCTGCTGTAAACCCAAAAAAGATATTGAAAAAAGTATCAGATCATCTGCAAAAACCAGCAATGAAATGTTTCCTAATTGCTGGAGAATGGAAATCAGGATGCTCCATCTGCACTATTATAGTGCTGATATATATATATTAAATAGTAACGGGGCCAAAAGGCAACCTTGTCTGACTCCAAGATTAGTTTTAATTTCTGGAGTGAAGTCTCCATTTTGATTAATTTTTAGCTTTTGCCAAGTATCATTATGAAGCCTAATCAATCTATCCAAAAGAATAGGATCTATCTTGTATTTATGTAACTATTCCCATAACAAGGTATGACTATCCAAGTCAAAGGCTAACTTCAAATCTACATAATAGCAAAACAGATGTGATTTCTTTATTTTTACATCTTTCCAAATAAGATGTGACAAAATGTAATAATGTTGAGTTGTAGATCTGCTAGATTGAAAACCATTTTGATATTCACTCATAAAGCCTGATTCCTCTACCCAAGTTTGTAGTCTATCTAATATGATACGACAAAAGGTTTTTTGTAGGGTATCAATCAGGCTGATATGTCTATACATTGCAGGATCAGTTGGGCATCCCTTCTTTTTATATACTGGGCATATTATACTGCCCTTCCAACTAGGTGGTATTTCAGAGCCCTGCACAATTTTATTGAAAAATACATGTAATAGGGGTGTCCACCAATCAACATAGTTTTTATACATTTCTGCCACTATATGGTCATAACCTGGAGCCTTATTGTTTTTTTGCATTCTATATTTCCCTTTTAGATATGTAAATTGGCCTTGGATAAGATTGGGGCAATATGATCTTTGCATTTGACATCGCATTTGGAAAAAAAAAAAGATTCAAAGTAAGCTGTCCATGAATCAGGCATTGCATGTGCCTCTAAACTGAAAGTTGTATATTGATACCCTTGGCCCACTAGAGACCAGGATTTTTTACTATCTTTTTTATAGATTGATTGTCTCAATGTTTCCCTATTGTTTACTTGGAAGTTACTATTCTCCTTTTGTAGAATTTATTTTCTTTATACTTCTTCCTAGCTCGATTTAATTGCCTGCCATTTCCCTTATTTGGTTTCTTTCTAAATTTGGTAATAAATTTGTTTAACTGCTTTTTTGCATTTTAACAAACTCTGTTAAACCAAGATTTTTGGCTAAATGGCCTTTTTGTTTGATATAATAAGGGTTTTATATGACTAAATAATGTAGATATTAGAACATTTTGGTCAGAATGGTTATCTGAAGATATTATATTAGATCTCAGGTCATCAAGGCTGTCTGAGTCTAATGTTGCTGTCACTATAGTATTTACTCTAACTGACCATTTAATTCTACAGGCATTCTTGATTTCATATCCCTCTGCCAAAACAGCATCTATACTATAATTGTTTGGCCTTACCACCATATCATATTCAATACATAACAGAAGATGATTGGACTCTGAACGTCCAATGATTATACGTTTTGTTATTTTCCCTAATGCCATTAAATCTACCCAAAGAAGATCTATAGTGGATGACCCTATAGGGCCTAAATAGGTATAAGCATCTTCTTGATCTCCCACAACTCTCCCATTCATGAGACAATAATTCATATCAGTCATAACCTGTAATAACTCCATTCCCCGTTTATTAATTTTATTCCCCGTTTATTAATTTTCCTGTCCTTCGAATATCTTTCCAGTCTCAAATTGCAATTTGAGGATGTCTGAATAGCTGGCACTAGTGAATGTTCATGTTCTGTGATCTTAGGGACCATTCTTGCAGTGAAGTTACCAACAGCCAAAGAGGGATAGGTAATGTATCTATTGGTGAGTTCATCCAAGAAGTCCACAAAGTCACCACAATTATTAAAGTTGGAGTCCTTTTTGGAATATGGAAGGATATAGATATTACATAGAGGAATATTACTATTCTTTCCCTCCATTAGGATGGGAAGAATTGTATTTAATTTGCATGGAATCTGGGTAATTTTAATATTAAGAGCTATTTTAACATATATCGCTAATCCTGCCTTATGTCATCCAGAATTAGCCAGGTGAGTGGCTGGATTAAAATAGCCTGAAAACCCTGGAATAAGAGGAGTTATATGCTGGGGACACCATGTCTCTTGTAGACATAGTAGATCATAGGTTTCCAAAAATTCCCTATACTCCGGTTCAGCAAGTTTGAGTGTCATTCCCTCTATATTCCAAGACAGCACCCGTAAAGGGGAAGTCTCTCTTGGATTCTCTACATACATCTGTGGTAATAGTTGTTAATTTTTTGAGAGATCCTGTAGTTGGGCAAAGCTATTCCTAGTCTCTATCGTGAATTGTTGGAATTCCCCTCCATGTATTTCTTTTAAAATACTGGGGCGTATCACACAAAGACCCATCTTGTCCAGTATAGATGATTTTTCATGGATTGCTTTCACAAATCTGGGATTGACAAAAGTGATATCCAGTTGTGGGGAGCTAGAATCTGGATTTTGTATTTTAAGCCATTCTATATTGTTCCTATACAATGGAAAATCCAGAATTTGGCTGAAGAAAGAAACCAGTTCACATTTGGTTTTACCCACTGGTCCTTTGGCTAACAACTTCCAGCCAAATATAATAAGCGTTTGAGAGTCCCAGGTTTGATATATTGAGTTTTCACACCCTGTTGTTACTTCTAATGCTTGTTTTATATTGGATGAGGAAAAGACAGTTTCAATAAAAATGTTAGGTGGCTGGTTGACTAAAGATGGTACCTCACAGGGAGGAAGGATATGTATATCCGTCATTTTCAAATCTATCTCTCTTAGCCAGAGTGTTTCAGACAATTTTAAACTATTACAATAAATCAAAATGCAATGGTGGGAATCTGGGCTTGGAGCTCTAGAAACTGTAAGACCCGCTACTGGATAAGACAAATGAAACAATCTGGCTATCCATTCTAATAACTTGTAAGGAGTTTCTTGGGGAAGTTCCCTAAAATCATATGCTTCAATTAAATGTTCAGTAGTGTTATTAAGATGGACTCCCACATTACTCCCAAAGTCAGGTTCCACTGAGCCCATAGGGACCTCAGACTCCCCGCCATTGACCAAATTTTCATAATATGTTATAAAATAGACAGGATGGCTATACAACATGTCTTTTTTTTAATTTAAACTTTATTAATACATTTCCCCTTTCTGAAGGACAGTTACAATGAACAAGTTGTGACATAACACATGTATAGAAAGAACTGCCCAGCCCACCCCTCCCGCCTGCCCCCTTTACAGCAGCAACAAAACCATGTAACCCTAAGTTACTGTGATGGTTCCCAGTAGACATATGAGAAGGACTGAGGTGTGTCACAATCATGAGTGAGACAGTGAGAGTAAGAAGTGGAAGGGATCCCATATTTTATTATGTGCTGCAAGTCTATTATGAAGGCTAGCAATTGCCTTTTCTGTTCAGAGATTAGCAATAATTTCATGCAACCACTCTTGGAAAGATGGGGTAGACTTATTTTTCCAGTGATGTAAAATGAGTTTCTTAACAAATAAAGCAATCATGGAGATGTGAAATTTCCTAGTTCTGACCTTGACAAGGGACATATCCACTAAGAGACAGATCTCAAGAGTGAAATACTCCTGGAGGCCCAGCAGGGGGTCCAAGGACATCTTAATTGAATTCCATAGAGGGGAAACTTTGGGACAGAACCAAAACATATGAAGGAGCATTCATTCTTCCTGCATGCACTTAGTACATGTACTAGAGTTTGAGAAACCCCATTTCTTTAGTTTAACAGGGGTACAATACATATTGTGTAGTATGTGGTATTGCATGAGATGCACTCTATCCTGGGAAACATATTTATGACAGAATCCCCATAGGGATTGCCAGTTCAACTGATATTGAGGGAGGAGTGAGTCCCAAAATCTAGTAGGCCCAAAGGAGTCCCCATATTTTTTATAGTACAAAACTCTGTACACTTTAGACACAGTGCCTGAAGATTCAGAGAGTAGAGAGATTTCGGGTATCAAGGCTGACACCTTCTGGGAAGGGGGAGTATTCCCCAGGACTATTGTGAGTAGGTGTCTAAACTGCATAATCTTAAAGTGAGATGAAATTGGAATGAGAAATTTTTCAATGATTCCACCAAGGGACAACCAGTGCCCTTCCCCATCCATTAGAGAAAGCAGTTTTCCATCGCCTAATTGGGGCAACCACTTACTGGGAATCTGATTCCTGTTAATAGTAAAAGATGGGGAGTTCCAAATGGACTGAGCTAGGTCAGTCTGTGGGAAGTAATGAAGAAATGCACATAACTGTGAATAAATTCTTAAAGAAATACCTACTGTACGACAGTCAGCTGTCCTTACGTGTGACAGTTTGAGATAAAATAAGGTTAAAGGGTCCAGACATATAGCTTTAATTGCATCTAATTCAATCTTAAGCCATACTGGTTGTTCCATTTCGAGGCCCGGGGATATCCATCTCACACATTTTATTAGGTGACTTGCCCAATAGTATAATGCCATATGTGGAATCCGCAGCTCTCCCTCGAGTTTTGGAGCAGCTAGTTTATAATAAGCCAGACGAGGGTATTTTTCTGCCAAAATAAATTTTGTAAATATACCATGCAATTTTTTAAACCAGCGAATAGGGATAAAGGAATTGAGAAGGGAAAGAGGGTAGAAAATTCTAGGAAAGACTTTCATCTTAAGTATGTTAATTCTGCCCCATAATGATATGGGGAGTTTAGACCATCTGTCAAGGTCATGAATAATAACCTGTGAGAGAGAGAGTCCAAGTTTTCCTTAAACCAAGATGAACAGTTACGGGATAACTTAATGCCCAAATACCTGAATACTCTAGGGGTCCAGCATAAACCTAGGGGACTAATATCATTCTTAAATACCTTGTGGTTCAATGGAAAAAATATAGATTTACTGGCATTCAGTTTGTAATTAGTTCGCTGAATCTGGCTATTTCATTCAGTAAGGCGGTAATGATGAAACCGGATGGGAGAGTGTACCAACAAATCATCAGAACACTAGTGACTTTAATTTCATGTCACCCAACCCAAATACCTTGTATTGAGGTATTTTAAGAATATTTTAATGAGGGTTCCAAGTATAAATTAAATAACAGAGGCGATAGAGGACAACCCTGCCTAGTACCTGAATAGAGTGGGAAGGAGTTAGAGAAAGCCCCATTAGCAGAAATTCTTGCAGTGGGGGATTTATATAGTGCAGCAATCCAGGATATGAATACTGGAGGGAATTTAAAGGCACTCAGTACTTGGAACAAAAAACTCCAATTTTCCCGGTCAAACGCCTTCTTGGTACCCAGAGAGACCAAACCCGCAGGGAACACAGCATCTCTGGTAGCCGAGAAGACATGAAACAATGTACACAAGTGGTCCACAGAGGAGTATCCCTTCATAAATCCTACCTGATTCATGCCTATTAACTTGGGGAGTACCACGGATAGTCTGTTAGCTAAAATCTTTGAGAGAATTTTAATGTCTTGATTTAGGAGAGATATACAGTAGGCCTGTAGCTTTGGACAAGCTCTGGGTCTTTGTCTGGCTTGGGAAGAAGCACTATCAAGGCTTCAAAGAGGTGACAATTCACCTCCATCCCTGATAGAATATGTTGAAGTAGTCTATTAAGTATTGGAAGTAAGAGATCCCGAAACGTCTTGTAAAAAATGGAAGAAAATCCATCAGGACCAGGAGTTTTATCTGAAGGTAAACCATTGATAACCTCAGCAATTTCTTCCTGTGATATAGAGGAGACAAGCGAGTCTTTGTAACTTGCTGGGAGGGAGGGCAGGTGGGAGTCTATCAAATACTTCTCCACACATGCCAGGGTAGGGGAGTGCTCCATGTCCCCATACAGCATTTTGTAATTTGCTGCAAAATCTTGGACTATCTCAGTAGGAGATATTTTCAGGGACCCATCAGCTGACACCCTGATAGAAGAGATGAATCTCACTGATTCTTGTTGCTTGATATGGAGTGCCAGTAAATGCCCGGCCTTCTCTCCCTGATCAGTGTAGCTAGCGTTAGTACTTATGATAGCTAATTCTGCCTTTTTCCTGAGTAATTCTAAATACCTATCTCGTAATAATAGGTGCTTCTTCCTATCCTCTTCTGGAGTATTGGCCGAAACATTAGTTTCAAGCACCCGAATTTGGGATAATAAAAATAGTAATTATCTTTCCCTAGCTTTTTTCCTAGCCACTGCCATACTAATAAGAATGCCTCTCATGTAAGCCTTAAAAGCCCCCCCCAGATAATATCTGGCTTTGCACTATTTAATGGGTTGGACAAAAAAAAAAGGCCTCAATATGTTGCCTTATGCTTTTACGATATTTAGAGTCTTTAAGCAATTGGTCATTAAGTTTCCATCTTGTTTCTCTCTTTAAAACTTCCTGAAATGCCAATTTACATAGCACCAAGGAATGATTGGAGACAGTACCAGGTTGGATCGATGAGGTCCTGACCCCAGGCAACAGAGTCTGAGAAATGAAAATGTAATCAGTGAGAGACTGCGAGCCGTGCGCCAATGACCTGTAGGTGAACTGTTGGAGTCTGGATAAAGAACACGCCAGACATCACAGAGCCTGCATTGATCCAGTAGGTCTCTAAAAGCCCTCTGACCTGGAGATACCAGCCCTGATCTGCTACTTGACCTGTCGAGGTTTGAGTCTACGACTTGGTTGAAGTCACCCCCCAGAATAATCCTTATGGGAAGGAAAGGCAGTATTAAATTTAAAAGTCTCATGAAGTACCCAGGGTCATCTGCATTAGGGCCATATATGCTGCCCAATAACAGTGACACTGACCAGAGAGTACCTATAACCAAGACAAACCTCCCCTCAGGATCCTTGATGACTTGTATAGAAACAAAGGGAATACCCCTGTTAATAATAAGCATGACCCCACAACTATTAGAGGAGCCTTGAGCCTCATACACCATCCTCACCTGTTGTCTCCTCACTTGTGAGGCTTCCTTTTCTAATAAATGTGATTCTTGTAGGAAAGTTAACTGAGAGTGTAATAAACTTAAATGTTTAAGAACCTGATATTGTTTGGATTTTTTCCTGATCCCCTTAACGTTCCACATGGCAAAAGTCACCTCCTTGGCCATCTGCTAAAGATTACTAGGTTTAATAGGTTTGGCCCTGCACTCAGGGCATATAACATAAGTACTCTAACCCTACCCTGCTGTAAGGCCCCCACCACTCTAACCCCCTGTCAAAAGCCCAGCTTTAAGCCCCCAGTACCCCCACCCCAACAAAACACATAACCCCACCCTCCCAGCCCCCAAATCTGACACAAGTAACGCTTTGCACAGCACTGGGTCATATCCTCCCCCTCCCACTCCCCGAAAATGTCCTCTGCTAATGCTCACCCACATATATCTAAATATAAAGTAGATTATGAATTGCATTGACAAGCCCTTAATGTCTAAGGAGCAGTCTCAGGCTTCCAGAGCCTGTGGGCATATGATAGTGAATCCGCAAGATTCAGAGGAGAATAATGAAACTAGGTATCAGAGACATGGATACATCTGGTATCCATGAGACTCCAAAAAGAGAATTGAAAATTGCCTGTCCCCGGAGGGAAACTGCATTGAGAGCCAGAGCTTGGTGAAAAGCTAATATGAAGGGGTGACCCCGATCTCAAACTGAGAGCATGAAAAAATGGGAAACCGGATGCAAACCAGAACAAGATCCTGACATGAGAAAACAACGAGGAATAATCGTCCAGGAGTTACCAACCCCTAGTTCCAAGATGCCCCTTGTGAGGCTAAAATAACATAGGGTCTGAAAGAGACCCCTCTCGAGTCAAGATCACCCAGACCTATATTGATTGGGTGAATCGTGCCCTCTTGTGGTCTTATCCTGATCCCACCGGCCTGGCAAAAACACAGAGAAAGCCTGAAACCACTCAGGGACCTGAAAAACTAACATTTAAGATCTAATCCGGAGTCATTAGCCAAAAACCAAAAACATGCCCCCCCCATGTTGCCCCCAGAAATCAAATGTGCAATATTCTCCGGAGCACAGTCCCAAACAAGCCATCTCCAGAACTCCCAAAGGGATTCACTGTGAAACAATATTAGCCCCTGAGAAGCCAGAGCATGAAAATGGTAAGAGTCAGGCCATATACTATTAGCCCAGTCCCAAATGAGAAAATAAACACAGCAGAAACAGGGTCATTGGAAAAAGCTTTCTCCACAATGGAAACGAATAACAGTTCACTCAGCAGCTTTTAGTGAATCCCGATACTCCAGAGGCTCTCTCAGGTTGTCCAGAACAAATCTGGCAGCATTGATTTAAGGCTTAGTAGTGCAGCTTCTGGATCTTCAAAATTAAGCCAGGAACCATTTACTAAGACTTGTAACTTCGCTGGGTACCCCATCCTGAATTTTAACCCTGCCGCTATAATCTTAGATACAATCGGATGGAAGGCTTTCCGCTGCAAACGAACCAAGCCAGTGATGTCTTGAGCAATTCTCAGCTTCACCTCTCCCATCTGACTTCGTATAAGGCCTTAACTTTCTGCAAGAAGTGCTGCTTTTCCAGATAATTCAAAAAGTGGCAGATAATGGGACGAGGGAGAGCATCTGGTGGGGGTTTTGGTCGCAGGGACCGATGAGCATGCTCTATCATGTAAGCAGGGCCAAAGGGAGAGGGACCAGCAACCCAGTCTACCAACTTCTGCACAAAGAATACTGCATTCTGGCCTTCTTCTCCTTCTGGAAGCCCGAGTATTGCAAAATTACTTCTTCAGCTACGGCCTTCCAAGTCTTCGAGTTTAGCTTCTAAGCAAGATATCTTTTGTCTTGTTAGTAGAAATTCAGGGTCTAGGCTTTCCAGTTTTTTTCTCGATCGAGACTATGCGGGCCGTGTTATCCGAGACCGTGATTGAGATTTCATCCAATTTTCTGCAGAGGTATTTCAAGTCAGTCGCCATATCTTTCATCTCTTCTTGAAATGGCTTAAATTCTTCCAAGAACCTGCTAAGGGTTAAAGGTTCTTGCTCCTCAGCTTGACACGAAGGATCTGGCTTGTCTGGGCTACTCGAGGTTCGGGATTTCTTTGAGGCCTTCTCAGGAGTGGTTGGAGGGGTATGTTTCTGTGGGGCTTTCTTCATATAAGCCTCCATTTACGGCTGTGACACCCAAAACTGGAGCACTAGAAGTTTACTCACAGGAAAAGATTGTAAGCAGAGGAAATAGATAAGTTTTAACAATGTAAAAAGACAAATTTATATTCGGGAGGCAGGAGCTTAGCAGAGGAGCTTCTACACAGCATTCTGCATCACTTGATCCTGACAACATTTCTTACTTTATTATTCTTTCCCTTTCTGGTAAAACAGACACTTCTTCAAACAAATCTTGCTCGCTACTTAAATTTGTTCCCTTTCCTTTTCCAACTGTTTCATTTATAATAAGGTCACAAATAGTCTCTCTATTCTGTGATTTTTCTTTTGGTTTCTTTGACTTTGTTCTTGAATATCCTTGCCAGAAGATTTCTTCATTTTTTGGTTTCGCTTTTTAGATACTTGCTTAGATTCTGGTTTATTCAAGGTCTGATTATCTAATTCTTTCTGCTGGCATAAAGAGTCTGCATTTTTTGTAAATGGAAAGGGGGATTTACCTGCAGAGCTTTATTTTCTCTCTGGACTTCCTCTTTCTGAGGATCATTTGAATTTTAATTTACTTCAGAATTATTTTTAAGAAATTCATTTTGCATTTGCCCCAACAGTGTTTTATTGTAAAAAAACTTCAGTTCTAAGATTTGCAAATTCCTCTTTTAAAATCCATACATTTTCCAAGAGTATAATATTAGCATTATATGGGTCTTTAGTAGTCTCTAAAATTTGACTAGAGAGTGAAAAGGAGGGAGCAAATGAGTTTACTATCTCATGGGGTTCTATAAACTGAGTTGTTCTTGCTTTTATCTTTCTTTGTCCATCACACATATTTGTAAAGGGGGTAGTAGTAGTACTTAAAATTTCATGGGAAAAAAAACAAAGATTGTGTTCCAGAAATAGGTGTAGATTGAAACAAGAAGTTTTCTGGACATGCCTTATTATCATTCTTCTTCTTAGCTACAAAATATTTAAGGCCTTTTATTGTCTGATTTAGATCTTTTATAACCAGACCTAAATTATCTCTGCTAGGGGTAGACTGGGATAAAAACTCTTTATTCAAAAAGTCATCTTCTGTTTCTACTGGTGACAACATTGAAATAGTAGCTATATCAGAATATTTTGTGTTGTCTGAAGGCCCCACAGATATTTCTGAGGTAAACAAGGCACTCCCTACATCCCTCTTCCCAATATCCTCTGAATCAAAATGAGCTTGATTTTGTTTTTGAAATACTTAATTAGCCTTAAATAGGACACATCTTCTCTACTAGTTATTGAATTTCTACATATGGAGAGAGGAGGGAATTTGGTATAGTGGTTGAACTCAATTGTGGTAGTTTCAAAAAATCTGTTATTTTCATTTTGCCTAGCTTCCCTCCCTTTAAACTACTAGTCACATTCAGGTCACTTTCCCCTGAACAAATCAAAGATGCTGTTCTCTGCATTACATTAGCCATTTGGTTTTTTGATAATGTTAGGTTTCCATCTCCTTGTATTTCATTGTTCTAGTTCCTTTTGACTTTATTAATCTTCAGATTTAAATCTGACATTGACACAGTCTTACCGCTGTGTGTATGTATCATTTTATGGTTTTCACTTTTAAAACAAATATAATCACAATAAACCAATAAACCAAAGGTCACTTATTTACCATACAATTATGTAACCTGCCTTGATAGTAACAGTTTGTGGCAAGTCCAAAAGCAAGTGCAGAGGCACTACAAAACAGCAGTAGCAATGTTCAATATTTGTCTTGAGAAAGTGTAAAAGTACAAGGTAAACCAAAGCTTCAATCAAACAATTCTCCTTAGTTGGTGATCATAAAATCATGTAACTAGCTTTTGTAATGCAAGACGTTACCAAAAAAAAAGTCCTCTTCAAGCCCTTTCTTAAGGAGTATTCGTAATAAAACAAGTCATACTCAGTCCACAACTTTCCGATGAATCCCCCTGATGATACTCAAGCACTTTGCTTAAAATCTTAGTGCAGGACTTCACTGAAAGTTAAATAAAACATAAATTACTGTTCCCTAAATATTTTACTAATCAGCAAGACTACTTTAAAATTAAAACTAATTAAAACCTTTATCTTATAGCCAACCTTTAGTCAGGAAAGGCTGCTTCTATTATAATAAATCATAAACAAGACAATAATTCACTTGCATACTCTTGAAAAGAAAACAAACACAAAAGGCTGACAGCAGAGCTTTGGGGTTAATAGTCGCTAAATCGTGCACAGAAGATGGCATCCAAATACGCCATGGCACAATTTTCAAACAGTCAAGCAACAATTGAGCTAACACCGATCCATTCGCCGAGCCAAAAATATCCAAGTGGCTTTCTGTTAAGAATATACAAACTTAATAAGTTCAAATATCAATAGGTCAAGATACAAGCTCTGTTTTAGATTTAGCTTTTACCAGACTGCAAACAGCAATATTCATTGTAATCGCACTTCAGCACTATAGCAAATGAGCTTGCTCATGCTTATTAATAAACTTATATACTGTATCCATCAGGGCAAAATATTCGATCCCTTAATGAGGTTTCTGGCTTTAATCCATTTACCTTAATAATTATAGGTTGCTCAATTGCTCGATTGTCAGCCTTAATTGCTTAGTTTGGGTTTCCAAGCTCAGTTAATTATTAACTTTAATGATTGTAAGCTGTATGTAATTAACTTTACAGATTGACCAATCTTATCAATTGGCTGGCAGCCAAGACATGTGAAATGACCAATTGTCTCCTCAATCAACTGGAGGGATTTTCCATTTATAACAATTATAGGGGTAGTGTGAAAAAAGTATGATTATTTTATAACTTGTTGGTTTGAAGCCATTAAATCATTGAATCTATTAGGATATTAGCTATAATAATTATTTTTATATGCACCCTTTTATATCACCTATCATAACTGCTTAAAAAAGTTTTTAACAATTTTAGACCAGATAATACTTCAAATAGTAATCATGAAATTCAATTGACCCTGCTCAGACAGCTATATTATACTATATTATAATAAGGCTAAACAGGTAAATCAGCCAAATTTTATAACAAACAGTAGAACATTTTAAAACTGTTCATAGAATGGCATGTCGTTTAAGGATGTAATATATCTTGATTATTCATATGTAAGCCAGACAAATGAACAAGTTTAGCTTTTTATAATCCCCCGTGATCTACAGTTTACAAATATAATACCTCACTGGTGGCAATAAACAGTAACAGAAAATAGCTAGATAACTAGTTAATGGCTAAATAGTCAAGGGCTAAAAAGTTTAAAATCCACTGTCTCATAACTTGGAGAACCGTTATGATATTTTTTGGGCAAATGGCTCTCGTTGCCTACAAGTGGCTCAATGTTATTTCAAAAAAAACTTTAGAAGTAGCTTTTTTCCAGTTTTCAGCAGCAATAGCTATAGTCTCCTCTAAGTCAATATTTCAATATTTTCTCCACTTCCTCTGGCTGTCAACTCAGTCAAGGCTTAAGCCTTTCCAAAGGGCTCCCTCAGTTCCTTCATCCAGTGACCACCTTCAGCCTTCCTCCCGAAAAGAAACATAGAACGCCTTAACCAAGGAGACAACTGTGCCTTCACACAAGTTAAACTGGTAAGCCCTCTTTTCACAACATAGGTGGCATACCTTACATAGGTAGAATCAGACTTTGAAAGAGATCCCACTCTCGATGCTCCTCCACAGTGTTGCAGCATTCAGCTCAGCACACAGACAGCTGGGTCCTCCCAATTACCCCGAGCAACTAGTAATTAATCTATATAAAACTAAAATAATGTGCATTCTCATTACTAAGGGAACTCGAATTTTTGGTGATTCACACAGCCCTGCTAGACTCTCTAAACATGGACCCACCACTGATCACCAGCAGATCTACAGCAGATTCTATTTAAACAGCAACAGAGTCCTTCATTTGCATCGGCATTTGAATCTGGGCCACAACAGCATCTCAGTTCACAGTGACATGAAGGAAGGTAGAGGTGAACTATGTGGCCAATGTGTGTGCTAGCAAAGGAATGGAGTCAGTAAAGCTGCAAGCATCAATGCATGTGAAATTACTCTGTGCAGAAATGTAGAATGTTTCTGAAATGTTTACACAGTGCAAACACATTTGTGCAGGATTAGCATGAAGCTAAGCCATTTGCCCATTGCTATCACATTTGCCAGAGGCAAAACTTTGCTATATTCAAAAGTGACATGCAAATTAGCCTACTTAGGTAGTCTGTGGGCAAACATCCAGATTCGCATCTCATTATGACCTGATTTGCACGCTGTTTGCCCAGAGCTATTACACTGTTGTACAGCTTCACCTGTAGGTCAGTCTGAAAGTACAGGGGCTGGCTGGGTCTGCCCAAAGCTTCACCTGTAAGTCTGTCTGGCAGTGCGTGGTGGTAGCTGCAGGATACAGTTGGACAGTACAGCATTGAATATTGTTCCCCAGGGGACTACAAAGCACAGGCACAGGTGGTGGAGCTAGATGCAATTGTCAAACTGTAGTTCATGCTACAGTATACAGCAGAAACTACAATAGAAAGGTGGTCAGTAGTGTAAGGAACACAGCAATGCCTATGGTGTGTAGGCCAGCAATGACCATTGCACTGTACATAGTGACAGGCCCATCTTGCAGGTGTTTACTGATAGTGGACATTACTGTTATGCTATTGTATGACCCACAGATGCTGCACCATTGGCATGGGATGCTCACAGTGACATATACGCAGCTGGTTGTGTGTGCTGTGGTGTCTATACAGATGTGCGGTATGTGGCTGGGGTGGGCATATACCATCAGACAGGCACACTGGTGTTGGGGTACTCCCAACACCTGCCCATTTGAACTGCATGGCTTGTCACAGCCTTATGGCCACACGCAGTCTGTGGTCCAGCCTGGCCACCTGTACACCCTTCCCTCAACACCCTCCATGCCACTGTGCTGCATGCATGTGCTGGCATCTGTTGGTGTCCACCGAATGGTGATCTGCAGGTGTGTGCTGTATGGCTGGACTGCCATGGTGTCCCTTAGGAGCCAGGTCACCCCTTTATGCCTGGCATGGCTGGCACTGGTGGCAGATGGTGGCATCATCGGGATGCTATCCATGAGTAGCATGTTTCCTCTCTGTCTGGCTTATTTCTATGTATGATACTTACTGATTAGAGTCATGGAAAGCCAAGCAAAGTGTTTTGCTAAACCATGCAAAAATGCTTTACACGGTGCTATTCACTGAAAATAGCACTGCACCTGTATTCCAGGTCCTTCCAAGCCCATCGGGGCCTCAGATCGCTCCTTCTCACACCCCAGCGCTGCCGTGGACCCTCCTCTGTGACCTCCGGGACCAGCCTTTGTAACCGCTTGCCCAGCGGTTATCGTTAAAGACTGTGCCTTGCTCCTCCAGGGAAGCCTATTGCTAGGGGCCACCCGCCACGCTCACGCCCAGAAGTAGAACCAGCAGCTCGGCCGCTTCTTGGCACCTTGAGCTGCCAAAGCCATAATCGCCAAAAGGTACGTTGTTCCTGTACTTTCAGCTGCTGGCTCTCTCCCGAAAGTGCTTGGCGCTGCCTGGATTGTATCCGCTCACCGAAAGCGGCTGTTTTCACCACAAAGCTCAATATTTTGACTGCCTTTGAGCTTCAGGACTTGGAGCGCCTTGCACCGCCGTGAGCCACCCACTCTCCCTGCTCGCGGAACGCCTTTCCCCGGGCATTAGCAGCAAGTGGTACAGCTCCTCCTGTGGTTATTTGTCCCACCGGCACTTCGCGCTGGCTCCCACCCTCCCCCATCTCACCCACCCTGGTCCACCCTCTAGCTATATAGGACACTGTAAGTCATATGACTAAATGTCCACTTTCTCATTGGCTCCTTATACTCTGTCACCACTGGGGGTGATATAACTACTCACAACTGTTAAACAGTAGAACATAAGCTGCTCTCAGCTGCCTTAGCTGCACTGCCTCATATTCACCGAAGCAATCTTGGCCCTGACTACTTGAAAGAGCTTCTGATTCCTTACCACCCGGTGTGACAGCTCCATTCAGCCGACGAGGGGTTGCTAGAGGTTCCAAGGGTTATATTGAAGTCCTCTGGGGCTAGGGCCTTTGGGTTCACAGCCCCAACCCTCCGGAACTCTCTGCCTCACCGGCTCAGAGAATGCACGACCGTGGAAGCCTTTAAGCGGGATTTTAAGACTTTTTTGTGGAACAAGGCTTTTGTGGATTGATGCTGCTATGAATTGTTGATTTTACATGCATATTTTGATTTCATGATTCATCTGTATAGCACCTTGGTGCTTGAAAGGCGCTAAATAAATACAGTTTTATTATTATTATTTTATTAATCTCTCGGCCAGATTGCTCAGAGTCCCGCCAAACCTCCTATCCCTCCCTCCCTCTCTCTCTCTCTCCCCCCCTCTCTTGTGCTAGGTCTCAATCAATTCTTGATCCTGGTTACCCTGACTAACTCTCCAGCCACAGACCTCAATTGCACTTTTTGCTTCCCAATCAATCTCAGTCCTGACTTACAGCCCTCACTACGTATAGGCTCTGTTGCCTCATATCATGAGACTCATCCCTGCTGGCTCGCTGCCCCCAAGTGGCAGAATAAGGGCACTACATCTCCTTATTAGCCTAATTATACTACTTTGCCTGAATAAATTCTCTCTATCACTACCATGTGGTCTATACCAAAACACTCCCTCAACCAGGGATTTCAGGTTCTCCAACCTGCTGGCATCCAAATGCTGCCCAAAACCCACCTGGCAATATTTTCTCCACAAAAAGGATGCACATACCACACATTTTGTGCCCTTAATAAACTGGGCAGGAAGCATCATCCACTTAAATCTTACTGCAGGCTAAGGCTAGCATTTCTAGCATTTCTGGTGCTTCTACTAGCTGGTGACGTTGAACCAAATCCAGGCCCCCCCAGCTACAGCACTTCCACCAACATAACTGGAAAGCCAAATAAAGGACTTTTAGTAGCCCATATGAACATTAGGAGTTGGATGAGCCACATGGCCAAACTGGAAGCCTGGGTCAAAGTCTATAAACCTGACATACTGCACCTCACAGAAACCTGGCTGAAGCCATGAATACCAGACACCCTGTGCGATATACCTGGCTACTGTCTTATCCAGAATGACAGACCTGGTACAAAATGGGGTGGTGGCATTGCCCTATATCACAAGACCCACCTCAGCATCAAAACAGCCCTGGCAGAAGACCCACAATTGGTCTGTGAGTCCATTCATATGACTGTGTCCCTCGGTGCTAAGAAACTTCACATAGTCTGCCTCTATAACCCAGCCCAGCAGCAGAGACTGAAACCGGGGATTGCCAGAGCCTGGAAGAGGTAAAGTGTCCTGCACTACAGCCTGACTGTTGTGAGGCACGTCCCATCCGCCCGCCCACCCAGGGTCGGCGCTCCATATATTGCTGCTGGCAGGTCATGTGATGTGACACGTGACCCACCCTCCTTTTTACTAAGTGTCCACGTGACCCACCCTCCTTTTTACTAAGTGTCTTCCCATTTGCAGGTTATAGGCACCAACCACTAGGGGTCACTGCACTTTCCACTCTAGCTCCTCTCTGCTCTCTATATCCCTCCTAGCTACTGCTGCACAGCTGTCTCACTAGAGCAATAGTTCTCAGACTGTGACACAGTGAGCCTCCCCAAATCCATGGAAAAGATTTTGAGCCTTCCCCAAAAACTTAAATAATCTTAGGCCTCCCCAAACAAAACTAACATACTGTACTTTGCGCAGTACACCATGAATAAATTGAAACCCCTTTGAGTACTTGGCTCACATTCAGTTCTTTGTCTTATACTGACATGGAACCTTTGAAAGACTCATGAGCTCAAAGGTATTATCTGAATAACAAACAAATAAATACAATAAATATTATTATTCAGCTTATTGTAACCCCTCAATAGGCCAGCCTACTTGCTCTGCTATTTCATTCTTGAACCATTGTTACCCCTTGTTGCAGTGCCTTCATGGGTCAGACTACTTTCTCCATTTTCTCTCTGTATGAAATAACCTTCCTACATACTTTGCTCTCCCCTCCTTCCCTGCTCCTAAGCAACTTCTCAGAGATTACTTTGCTCCTTCCTGCTGTTGCTCTTAGCATTTCTATGCTCAACCCTTATTTGGGCTGTTCTGCCATCAGTCTACAAACTGATCAATTACCACCACTCGTTATTAGTTTATTGTTCATATTTGTTTGCACTATTGTTCATTGGGTATTTCTTTATTGTTTTATGGTTACCTTTTGAAATGTATTCACTCCCTACCCTTCCCCGGGTACACCTGAAATGAGCCTTGGCTCATTCACCTTCCCTTGTCACCTATTAGTAAATAAATACATAAAATTCACCTACTACTATCCTCTTTCAGTTTGCTTCATCTCTTCACACAAAATATATAAAACTCAAAATTTAAATGCAGTACTTTTTCAGACTTGCTCGAGCCTCCGCTGGAACAGGTTGAGGCCTCCCCAGGGAGGCTGACCTCACCATTTGAGAACCCCTGCACTAGAGGTCACTGTAGTTCCCTTGGATTCCTTTGACTACCTACTTTCTGCACTCATCCTATCTCTAAGCAACTGCTAGTATCAAACCTGGTACCCTTCTCTCTACATTCTACTGACTATCATCCCAGCCAATGAACCAGGCCAACAACTTCCTGTATTTCTATGCTCTTAACCATACCTCACTCCCTCCTGCCCAGATTTAAAAAATTGGCCCTCTCTACCCGAGCTGTGTTCAAACCTAGTACCCTTGTGGTCAGAGTCTGCTGCTCTGCCTCTGCACCACAGTGCCTACCTACTTTATTACTACTTTCTAAGCCTCTTAATCACTTAGCTACCCAATCTGCCAAAATAAGTTTACTTTTCTTCCTGCTGCCTTGGAACCCTGCACCCTTATTTCCAAAGTCCACAGCTCCACTCTACCTAGAACACCTGCATATTTTTACTGCAGGATTTCATTACTATAAAGAACACACTAACCCTGTGACACAACTAAAGTGTTGTCTAGGTGCTTCTACAAACCTGAGCCCAGCTCCCTGTTGCTGCAGCCACTGGTCTGGCTCTCTCCTATTGCTCTGGTCAGGGCTTGAACCCAGTACTCCGTGCACTTCAGGCACATGTGCTGCCACCACACCATAGCAGCAACTAAACTCTGAGATGATCTCTCACTACTATCTCCCCTCTTTCATCCTAGTCCCCCCATTCTTTCCTCACTTCAGCTCCACCAACCTTCCCAACTATGCACATGCATCCCCTGCTCACCAGTCTATCTCTTCTCCTCCTCCTCCTTTGCCTTCCACATACCCTACTGTCCCTATGAACCCTCAGCCTCACTACTCCAGTGTTCCTACCTACCCTCCTGTCCTCCCTCCTCCTTTACCACTGCTCCTACCCCTCCTCCTCCTCCACACATCCCATTTGCTCCTCCACCTCACCCCTTCCAGACATCACCTGTCTCCCCCACAGCCCCTTGCACTCTGATCACTCAGGCCTTCTCTGCCTGTGCTACCCTACCCACCCCTTGTGCAACCAAACCTCATTCCTTATTATATAGCTCCCGCATAAACTCTCCATCAGCCTCCCTCTGACCAGAGCACTTCTCCTCCTTCTACTCCTAACGGGAACATACACCCCAACCCAGGCCCTGTCCCTCCCATCCACCCACTCAGCCCACTGGTCTTCGAGTAGCCTCCATGAACATATGCAGCCTGCTGAAGAAATTTGATGCCCTACAGTGCTGGGCCTTGGCTCACCAACCAGACATCATAGCCCTGGTTGAAACCTGGCTGTCCAAATCAACTCCAGACTCATTTGTCTCCTCCCAGGCTATACCTTATACCAGGAGGACCGAGTAGAAACGAGGGGTGGCTGTGCAATCTACACCAGGGACACAATACCTGGACACGCACTCCCACCCTGCCCTCACAAATGGGGCCCAGGCCCTCACCTCAGACTCACCCCAGACCCTCTAGGAGCCCTCTGTATCTCACCACAGCCTATGTTCCCCAAAGAACCAGCACCCAGCCCTAATATCTTTAACGGACTACCTGGCCACCCTCCACCATAAGGCAGAACAAACCTAGTGGGGACCTTAACGTAAATTGGCTCAGCACCTCCTCATCCACCACCAGAGACTCATTTGCCGCCCAAGATCTCACACAACTTGTCACCCAGCCCACGAGACTTAACCCTAAGAGTGGTACCAGCACCCTGCTGGATGTTATTATAACTAACTGACCCATAAATCCAAAACATCCAGGTCCTCCCAGACTCCCTGAGTGACCACTCCCTATCCTATTCCACTGGAACCCCAATCCCAAACCCAAAGCCCAGACCACCCTCCTGAGGCGCCCACCCTGGTGGGCTGAAGAAACTTAAGGCATCTCACCCAGATAGACTGGTCCCCATTCAGCAGGCAACCAACATTGATACTGCCCTCGCCTTTTCACTCACAACTTCAACATGGCCTGTGATCTCTTTGCACCTTAACCCAAAACCGGTCCAAAACAGAACGCACCCTGGGTTGCCCGCCTCCTACAATTACTTAGAAACCGGGATAACCTCCTGGCACCTTGCCACTGAAACAGGTCGTCTGTCTGATAGGCAAGCATACAATGCAGCCCAAATAAATGCTCATGGGCCATCAGGAAAGCCAAGGCAGACCATTACCAGTCCTCCCTTACCTCCTCCTGGGGCTCAGCCCGGACCTTCTGGGATAATATTAAGCAACTCAATGGTAAAGCTTGCTCCCCGCCCCATCCCAGCTCACTAGAAATGGCACAACCTCCACCGAGCCTGCCACCATAGCTAACTGGTTCAACACCACTTTCACTGACCTTAGCTCAGTCCTCCCTAGTAATTTCTTTGACCCTCCCCCCAGCCAAACTCCCCTGTCCTCCAGCACCCCAGCTTCCTCTCTGAAAGATTTCCACCGGGAAGCCAGACCCATCTAACCAAAGCTCTCAATGGCAACAATCCCGAAGTGACTCACTGGACCCCAGCATCCTCAGGCTGGTGCTAGATGAAGTCCTTGCACCTCTCACAAGCCCTAATTAACCAGTCACTCTGCCTGGGACAATTCCCCACAGCTTGGAAAACAGCCATTATCACACCTATTCATAAAGGAGGTGACAGGTCATCGGCCAACAACTACCGGCCAATCTCCATCCTCCCTCCCCTCTCTAAAGCGCTGGAGAAAGTGGTGGCCATTCAAATCACTGATTATCTGGCTAAGCATAACATCTATGCCCAGAGCAACATGGCTTCCATGCGGTCACAGTACCAGCACTGCCCTTATTGAATTCTCCAACTTCCTACACTCCTCCTTGGATACCAGCTCCTAGCTGGTGCAGTGTTCATTGACCTCTCAAAGGCTTTCGACACTGTCTCCCATCCACTGCTGCTGAACACTCTGCCTCACTGGTCTCTCGGCTGGCCCCCTGGCATGGTGTGCTAGCTATCTTGACACTCGATCCCACGTGTGTCAAGATTAATACTACTCTCCATACCCATCCCATTCTCTCTGGGGTCCCCTAATGCTCCATCCTGGGCCCCCTTCTCTTCTCACTGTATCTGAACACCCTGCCCAGTGCATGCTCTGGCAAAATTCTGCATGTGATCAGACGCTGTCCTGTTTGCCACCCACCATAATCCCATCTCCCACAGGACTCCCTACAGCAGTCTTTCAACAGTGCCGAGGCTTGGTTTAAGGAGCACGAGACTCATCATCAATCTTAAGAAAACCAAAACTATGCTCTTTTCACACCCCAAAACAAAGCTAGCAACCACCCACTCTATATCCTTCCAAGCACCAACCAACCACTGGAACAAGTCTGCTCCTACAAATACCTTGGGTTGCCTTCGATTCAGCCTCACATTTCACACCACATCGACACCCTAACATCCGCCACTAACACACGGCTTGGCATCCTATTCCGCCATAAAAGCTGCCTTCCCCCAAATGCTCTCCGGCTAGCGGTTGCATCGTCCGTTCTGTCCCTTGTAGACTATGGTCTACCAGTATACAGTGCTGCCGACACCACTGCACTAAACAAAATTCACCTAACCCTGAATAAAGCGTGCAGATTAATTACTGGTGCCCCCAGACTCACACACACCTGTCAGCTATATGTCAATGCTAACCTGCTTACCCTGGATGAACGGCTCCGATACCAGACCTGTCTCCTCACCAGAAAAACCCTACTCGGGCTCTCCCCCCCGGGGTAACAGCATCCATCCACCAGAGCCCTCCCACCATTACAACACGGTCTTCCTACAAGACCACTCTAAAGGTCCCCAGAACAAGAACCAGCTTGGGCCAGAGGTCCTTCAGCTATAGAGCCCCAACCTGGTTTACCTCTCTCCCTGCCACCATCACCAATGCCATCACCATCTCCACATTCAAAACCGCACTTTGGAACCACATCTTCAGCACTCGTAACTGCTCCTGTCTCTGAACATAGCCTCCACCTCTTTATTTCTCCTGACAATGCCCCCAGGCAGCTCTCCCACCAACCATCCCCTACACCACTTCCATGTCCACGTGCCTTGGGTTTAACCTGGCCAGTGCCAGCTGTTTCAATGTTTATCTACCAGAATTGCTCACTTGATACCAACTTGTTTAATACCTGCTATCGATTACATGTACCCTGTACCCAATTGTATCTGTCTGACCACAATGTGACGTGGCACCTCTGGTGAATGCCTACTGATTTTTGGCAAATCTTTGCTATGTAACTGAAACGCAATGTATGTCTTTATGTGACGAAGTACCTTTGTAAACGAGCCTCTGGTTCAAAGGTTGTAAACTGATTCTTAAATAAATAAATAAAAAAATACTGGTGGAGTAGATGGACTTCAGGACCTACTAAAACAGACATCACAATCTGGTAACCTAAATGAGGCCCTAATCCTCGGGGGATGTAAACCTCAACTGGCTAGGTCCTTCTCATAGTGCCCTCATGTCATTAGTTCACAGTTTTAACCTTTACAAGCTCATAACCGAGAACACTAGGATGGTAACACCAACTCAAACTGGTACACTTATTGACTGGATTCTCACTAATCAACCTGAACATGTGACTAAGGCCGGTGTCCTGGCAGATGCCATAACTGACCACTCTCCCATTTTCTGCTGATGGTCCTCTTGTCCCCCTCCCTTTCCTCCACCCCCACCTTGTCACCTTTACCAACTTTGCAAGCATGGACATAGATGCCTTCCTCCATGATGTCTCCACCATAGACTGGGCTGAAATCCACCATGCTAAAAAAGTTGATGATGTCCTACAAGTTTTCCTGATAAATGTCAGTGAAGTCCAGAATAGGCACGCACCAAAAGTGAAAAGAAGAGTCAGAGGAAATCAAACCAGATGGCTCCAAAAAGACCTGCTCCTACAGCTACGGCATAGGGACAAACTCTGGAAGCACTATAAAAACACTGGCCTACCTAGAGATCACACATTATACAAACAACACAGAAATTCCTGCAAAAAGCAGATAAGACAAGCAAAAAGTAGGTACTGCCAGAACCTACTATCTAGCTCAGCCCACAACCCTCGGAAATTTTGGGCCTGCATAAAGACCTTCCTAGGCACCCCACAATCAATAACCCCCTCTGAGATGATCCTCAACAGCACCCACTGCAATGACTCCTACACCATAGCAAATGCCTTCAACAGAATGTTCTCTGATCTCTCAACCTACACCACCACCTTTCCACAGGTACCAACCACATCTCAGCCCTCTGGCTATAGTAAGCAAGCTGGCCCCTCAGCCTCACCAACTGAGACTCCGATAGTTCGGTCTTTCTACTTTAAAGCCATAACCAGCTCTCAAGTTCTAAAATTACTAAAAACTATCTCTGACAACACCAGCCCTGGATCTGATTGTCTCGAACCCCGCCTTTTGAAGATTGCTGCACATCTCATTGCCGAACCATTGGCCAAAATCTTCACACTATCCCTTTCCAGTGGTGCCATCCCGATCTCTTCCAGAATAACTCCCATATTCAAAAAAGGGGGCAGAAATGAGATCTCAAATTACCGGCCGATAGCTATTCTCTCAGTCCTAAGCAAAATAATGGAAAAGCTTGTCGCCACCCAAACCCTCGACTACTTAGAAACCACAAACCTGCTCTGTGATGCACAGCATGGTTTTAGGAAAAACCATAGCACTTCTACAGCCCTTGCTAAACTGACATCAGATACTCTCTCCAATATGGATGAAGGTCAGCTAACAGGTGCTGTTTTCATTGATCTTACCAAGGCCTTTGATCTTGTGGATCACTCCTTACTCTTGTCCACCTTACAATCTGTAGGTTTCTCCGCTCCTGTTGTAAACTGGTACAGGAGCTATCTAACCAACAGGACCCAAGCTGTGAAATTCAATTTTGCAACATCAGACAGCATCACAATCAATATTGGAGTGCCCCAAGGTTCAATTCTAGGCCCTCTTCTTTTTTCCCTCTTCATAAACAACATGCCAAATAATGTCTCATCCTGCTCCTCTCTTCTGTATGGTAATGACTTGGTCATCTATGCCAGCTCACATAACATAGACTACCTAAACTCGTCTCTGACCATGGCCTACAACAGTATTCAAAACTGGCTAAGCAACAATCGACTTGTCCTTAACTAACACAAAAACCAAAGCCATGCTCCTGGGCACCGCCCAAAAACTTAGATCCTGCAACTCACCCTTGAAAGTACTCGACCTGGATGGAAACTCACTACAGGCTGTCACCTCATTTCAGTATCTTGGAATTCTGCTTGACCAATCTTTGGACCTAAACCTCCACATTCAATCAACCTGCAAAACAGTAAATTGTAAGCTGGGAGCATGGATACCTACAGAACTAGCTATATGTTAACGCCATCAGCTAAGCTAGCCATTGCCAGGGGGATCCTTCTCCCAACCCTAACTTACTGTGCTCCTATCCTGTCTACTGCCCATAAATCAGCTCTATAGAAATGGGACATCACCTATAATAATGTCTGTCATTATGCATCTAAGGCCTCTCGGCTTAAGCATCGTTGTCAGCTGTACAGTGACCTAGGCTGGCTCTCCCCCTCTGCAACCAGACTATACCATCTCGGCTCTCTATGTGACTCCATTATTAGGCTGGAAACCCCAGCATCACTGGCTGATTTACTACATCCCATCACCTCAAACCTTGGTCTAAGGTCAATAGACAAATCACTAATAAGAGTACCCCAGTGTCACACCACCAAAGGCACCGGGGCCTTCGGGTATGCTGCCCCCCAGATGTGGAACATGCTGCCACTGGACCTCAGGCAATCTTCATCTCACTACCACTTTAAACATGGGCTACAACATTACCTAGCTACTACTGAACAGTGTACCTGTTTTGACCCTACCTGACCGTGCCCATGAAACCCTACCCCACACCTATCTCCTCTCTACAAACCAATTTCTCCTGCTACCACACCCCTTCCTCCCCTTCCCTTCCTCTAGCATCTCCCTAAACTCACCTAG
Organism: Neoceratodus forsteri; assembly: GCA_016271365.2. Taxonomy (NCBI): domain Eukaryota; kingdom Metazoa; phylum Chordata; order Ceratodontiformes; family Ceratodontidae; genus Neoceratodus; species Neoceratodus forsteri. The sequence goes on from CM057458.1 coordinate 853,230,777, forward strand.
CTGCTTATTGCCTTCTCTCTCCTGCTTGTTTGTACTTTATGTCTACCTGTAGAACATGGAATAACCCTGCTTCTGAAACTGTAACTACTCTGCTTGTTATATACTGTACAGAACAATGCTGTTTTTCTGTACTGACCAGTGCTTTCTTACTTCTATCCGTGCCTTCACTGCTATTTAGCCACATTGCCTCATGTCATGTACCTTGCTTTACTGTTTAAACACTTTTTTGCCTTACAAACTGTATTGTCTGTGTAAACACCCACAGTATGTATTGTCTTGTACTCTCCTGGGTCATGCCTGAAAATAGTCACCCACTGGTTAGTGCACTTACCCGGTTAACAAAAACTAAATAAATAAATACATTATAATTTTACCTGAAGCTAATGCAGATTGTATGAGCTATTTGACCTTTTGAATACTGTGGACCCACGCTAACCTGGCACTAACCCAGTGCAAATGGTTTGCACCCAGTGCAAAATTTTGATTATCTGGCCTTTTGTGTTTTCACATCCAGTCTAGCCTGTCAGTTGTTACCATATGCAGTCTTGTCCATTTCTGAGAAAAAAAGTTTATAATGTCATATAAAAACTACAAACAGGTATCTACCCCATCTCCAAAATTAAACAAAGGGGCAGAGGACACTGCAGAGCAGGACACTGCAGCATAGGAGCTAGCACAACAAAACCCACCCAAAACAGGGACCAAAACAAAAAAAAGCAAGATAGAAATCCAAAACACTTCTGATCATAGGAGGCCCCATGATTCGGGCAGTTGATACCTACCTTGAGCCGGGGGGGTAATGGTTAGATGTCTCCCAGGTACATCAACATGGAGAGACACTGACCACATAGCTAAAATTGTTCAGGAAGCAGGAAAAAACATTGATGTTCTGGTACACATAGGGACTAACGATCTTGCCAGCTGATCAGTTGTGGAGACCAAGGAACACCTGACCAAGCTGGCAGACAAACTGTCATACATTTCATCTGGCATCTCATTCTTTGAGGTCCCGCCAGTCTGGGAGAGGGGAGCAGATGGACGGAAGGTCAGAGAAGGGGAGATAGGGGATCTAAACATGTGGCTCAAGGGCAGGTGCCATGAAAAAGGACACAAATTTGTAGGTAACTGGCAACACTTTTGGGAGTGAAAGTTCTTTAAATTTGATGGACTGCATCTGACTAAGGAGAGAATCAGTGCACTGGGGCAGAAGTTTGATGTCTTTGCAGAATATTTAAACTAGTAAATGGGGAGTGGGTGCAGCACTCGATATGTTGAATGGGAAGAACACACCTCTCCTCTCAGCTAGTGATCAAACAGGAGTTCAGCATGTTTGTAGTTCATTTACAGCACCAGGTAAGGAAAAAGGTCCTGCACCTCAAATGATGCACAGGGGAAATGTAAGACCTCACCCAATGACTAACACACCAAAATCTGGCCAATGGAAAATCATGTACACAAATGTTCAAAGCCTGGGAAACAAGATCCCAGACTTGAAGACAACAATGACAGAGGCTAAGCTGGACATAATAGCCATTAGCGAGAAATGGTTCACCAGTAACCACACTTGGGAGACTTCAGTACCAGGCTATGTACTGTTCAGAAGAGACTGAGGTGCAAAAGGGGGGGGGTGGAGTGGCACTTTATGTCATTGAAGGTATCAAAGCTACAGAAATTCAGAATACACTTAAGAAGAACTGTGTGTCACCCTTGAAACAGGAAACGGGACAGCCATACGAACTGGGGTTGTCCACAGGCCTCCAGACCAGTGGGAAGACATAGACACATTACTGTTAGAAGATATACAAAACATGACAGCTAAAGGGGAGGATCTGATAAAGGGAGACTTCAACATGCCAGATACAGATTAGCCATTACCAGCAGGAATATCCACCAGAACTTAACACATGGTGGAGTCCCTGCAGGAAGAGGGCCTCAAACAACTGGTAAAACAACCCACAAGAGACAGGGCTATCCTAGATCTAGTACTGACTTATGGGGAAAGGATCACAGATCTAAAGGTAGAAGGTCACCTGAGGGCAGTGACCATCACCTGGTATGGTTCAATCTTGCAACCTGAACTAAATCATCCCATTCCAAGGCAAAAATATGGGACTTTAGAGGAGTTGACTTTGATAAGATGGCCAATAGAGTTAAGCTAGCCATGGCAAGAAGAAATACAGGTGAGGGGTACAGGCAAATTGGGCAAGCATTAAGAATGCAATACTTGAAGCAACATCCCATTGTCTTAAAGAGAAAAGCAATAGCAAAAGAAGGAGGAAACCACTTTGGTTCTCAAAACTAGTAGCAGAAAAGGTCAGATCCAAAAGACTGGCCTTCAAGAAATATAAGGGAATGCAGCGGGATGAAGATAGGGAGGCATACCAAACTTCTCTCAGGGAAGCAGGGAAGGCAGTAAGGCAGACAAAAGTCCAAACTGAGGAAACACTAGCTCAAACAGTAAAAGAAGGGGACACAACTTTATATAGATACATTAGTGAAAGGAGAAAGTCCAGAGAGTGTAATGCTAAGATCAAAGGGGATAAGGGAGAGTGTGTGGAGGAGGACCAAGGAAAAGCATCTATCCTAAATAGATACTTCTGGTTAGTATTTACTGAGGAGAATGTAGGGCAGGGCCCACAGCCCAGCACCATGGACACAGGGGGGAAGGAGGTGTGCACTAGTCCCTTCATAAAAGAAAAGGTCCTACAAGAGCTCAATAAGCTCAGGGTGGACAAGGCAATAGGACATGATGGCATACATCCCAATGTACTAAAGGAGATAACAGTGGAACTAGCAGAACCATTAGCAGAACTGTTTAGTGTGTATCTGAACACAGGAGAGGTTCCAGAAGACTGGAGAAGGGCTCAAGTGATCCTGCTGTACAAGAGTGGTAGCAGGGAGGAGACTGGGGACTACAGACCAGTCAGTCTTTCCTCAGTAGTGGGCATGATTATGGAGACACTCCTTAAGGAAAGGATAGTGCAACACCTGGAATCTATAGGATCACAGGATTCAAGACAGCATATGTTTACAGCAAGAAGGTCCTGTCAAACTAATCTCATAGATTTCTTTGTCTCGGTAATCAGAGTGGTGGACCAAGGTGGTGCAGTTGATGTCACCCACCATGACTTCAGCAAAGCTTTCAATACTTTCCACATAGAAGATTGATTAATAAGCTGGATAGGCTTGGGGTGGGTCAGAATCTGGTCATCTGGGTGGAAAACTGGTTGGCAGGCAGAAAACAGAGAATGGTGGTAAACGATATACAGTCAGAAGACATGCAAGTCTCAAGTGGAGTTCCTCAGGGATCAGTCCTGGGGCCAGTCCTCTTCAATATTTTCATCAGTGACATTGCAGATAGACTGGAGAGTAAGGTTTGTCTGTTTGCAGAGTAGATGATCCAGATGGGTTGGGCAGAATGAGAAGAGATCTTGATAAACTGGCAAAATGGTAGGAAGAGTGGCAACTGGGATTTAAAGCAAAGAAGAGCAAGTTCATGCACATAGGGAAGAGAAACCCTGAAGCCACCTGTAGGTTGGGAGGGTAGGGCTGGCAGTCACAAATTAAGAAAGAGACTCCGGCATTATCCTCATCACAGATGACCTGACATCATCGAAGCAGAACACTAAAGCAGTAGGCAAGGCTAGAGGGATGTTGGGGTATATTAGCTGGGGTATCACAAGTCATAAAGGGTGCTAGCTGCACATTCGAGCAGACTTGATAGACCTCTAGGCCTTTATCTGCTGGCAAATTTCATATGTTTGTATAAGAGGAAGGTAATAATCCCTCTTTAGAAGACACTGGTTAGGCCCTCTCTGGAGTACTGCGTGCAGTACTGGAGGCTGCACCTGCACAAGGACATTACCAAAATGGAGGCAGTCCAGAGAAGGGCAACTAAAATGATGCAGTGACTGCATCAGAAAACATATGAGGACAGATAAACAGAGCTCAATATGTATACCCTAGAGCAAATGAGGGAGAGAGGTGATATGATCAAAACATTTAAACATCTTAAGGGCATTAACAAGGTGAAAGAGTATAACATGTTTCAATATAAGAAACACAGGAGGACAAGAGGTCACAGCATGAGTTTAGAGGGAGTCCGATTAAGGGGTAATATGAAGAAGTTCTTTTTCACAGAAAGGGTGGTGGATGCATGAAATGGCCCACCTCAGGAAGTGGTGGCTATGAATACAGTGCAGGGCTTCACACAGGCATGGGATAGGCATAAGTGAGCAATACAGATGAGTATGAATAGATAAGCCATTGACAGAATAAAGGCCTATGGCACATTCATAAGGTAGAAAAAATGACAGAATGGATGGGCCTTACGGTCCTTTTCTGCTGTCAACTTCAATGTTTCTTTGTTGTGTTTCTATGGCCTGTCAGTCAGATCTTGATTACTCACAGGCTGGGCCTCTGCCATCTGAATCACACCTGGAAGTGCTCAAGAGATCCAGGGTCAGACTGGACCACCTGGATACCTGGAAATTTCCAGGTGGGCTCTCCTCATTTGGGAACCTGGTCACCTTCTGAACTCTGAAAATGTTTGTATTTATCATCATTTTTCTAATTAAATGGGGTATCTGGGACACTGTAGATAAATGTAAGATGTAATTACAGAGCTAATGTATCAAATTGAAGTGGAATATTGATATAAGTGTGTCACCCTAGGCCCTCCTGTATTGATTTTCCAGGTGGGCCCTTATATCTTCTTTCCAGGTGGGCCCTCTGTACCCCAGTCCAACCCTGAAGAGATCTGACTGACAGACTTGTATAAACTTTAAACTTTTTTGCAGACATGCAGAGGACAATAACATATATGGTAACATATGAAAGGGCTCAACAGCATGAGAACATTTGTTTTAACATTATGATTGTGTATGATTGTGTACTGTGAATCAATAGTTTCCCAATCCACTGAAAGAAATAAAGCAACAAAGCAGTTAATCAGTGTTACTAATGATATCACATATCATTCAGTTGTCTTGTCCATTTTATTTTACTTAGGTATTCTTACATAAAAAGTACATATTTATATAAAATAAATAAGCACACCGGACTTGGCCTGGTGTCTGTCTATGCTTATGGTTGTTTTCAACCAATGTGGCCTTCCTCCAGAACTGGCAGTGCCAAAAAAAGGGGTTGCACTACAATGAAGCCTGTTATTAAGTGGAGGGGAAAATCATTGAGTTTTCTTCCTCTGCCTCTAACTAGAATATGTTTTAGTATATTTCAGATCCACAAGGAAGGACACAAATTGGAGACCCAACACCATCTGTGGTCAGTACAGGATTAATTAATTAACTGGTCAACTCCCTGTGTTTTTTAGCTAGAAATAGCTGACTTCTCACCCTCCACTCCAGTCACACCACCCCTCCCTCCCCACCCCACCCCCAGCCACAGACAGCGCAAAGCATCATCAAGGGAGTTGGGTAAATGTTTCTAACTGCATGTTTACCTGTGATGGGTGTCCCATCCAGTCTGCCAGTAGAAGATGTACTGTGCAGAAGACATTGCTCCAACCAGAAATAATATATTGATTGTAAAACTTTAATACTGCTATAACATTAGGGCTATCTGTATTTGCTGCTGAAAAAAAAAGAGTCCTGAACAGGGTGTTACTGCTTATTGTAGAAGCCATAGTGAATGCCATAAGGGAATGTGTCGAACATACTCAAAATCAGGAGTGTAGCCAGAAATTTCCATTTTGTACACAATCTCCAACAGTTACACCCTCCCCCCCAATTAAAAATTGTACACATCCCTTCCAAATGGCACCCCCTTCCAAACAAGTCAGATTGTTGTCAGATGATCCCTCTACTCTCTAAAGAGGTTATACATGTATGGGACCCTCCTCAGTGGCCTACACTAATCCAAGTACTACAGATTAGAATGATAATATTAACAGAGTGGCTTATGGTTTGTGACAGGCACTCAACAAAACTGTACACAAATGTGTACAATGAGTATGCCTGTCTACACCCTTGCTCAAAATAAAAGAAGGTGGAGGTGATAGCATGTCCTGTTGCTCACAAATGAGAACTGTCTCTTAAATGGGATCTTTACAACTAGTGTCCTCCAAGGAACCAGCTTACAGCAGACAATAGACTTGACTCAATCCCTTCCCTTCCCCCTGTGTTTTTTACATAATTGTTAATCACCATAGCTCAGTTGCCTTTCAAAGTGTATTTAGGAGATGTTAACAGCTACTTTTTGAGCAGGGCGCACTTTGAAACAATGTATGGTTTACTTGGGATATTCAACTTTCTGTGTAACAATGTTTCAGACTTTCAAGCCTCAAAGTGCAACATTTGCAACACTGTGTTACCTTGCTGTGTCTTAAACTTAAGGTAAAAGAAAATCACTAGAATGCAACTCACTTTAAATGACTGTAATTTGCAATAGTGCTGTATGTGATTATTAATGCAGCTGACCAAGAGTTGTAATGTATTTCAATAGTGGCATAAAGCAGATTGATGAAGGGTGTTTCTGTAAATTAATAAACACATCAAATGGACTTTTGGACAGTATGGCTTCTGGAATAAGCACTATGTACACACTGTGCTGCAGTTGGCAGCTTCCAGATCATCAAGACAACTCTTTGAAGAATCAAGTTGTGAGAGCCAGGGAGAGCAAAGTTCATTAATCTCTACTGGGTGTTTCTAAAACCTGGATTAAGGGTGAAGAAGAAAAAGTAAAGATTTCCCCCTCCACTTAATGACACACTTCATTGTAGTACTGGGCTCAGCATATATGATAGTGCAAGTTCTGGCTAAAGGCTGCATTTGTTGACAACAAACATTAGAAAATATAAAGGAATCACAAATGTGAGAAATACAAAATAAACATCCTTAGCTTTTCAGTACAGCTGTAACACTTATTATTATACTGTGAGGGACACAAAATACAAGATAAATGTCCTTTGCTTTATAGAACGGCTGTAACACACTTTAATAATGTGCAAACATGCTGAGCTTAAGTATAGCAAATGAGCACCTGCATAACATTAATATTGGAATTCAGCAGCATAGGACAGTGAAGAGCAAACATGGTGGCGAATGTTGTCTTTCCCAGAAAAGCCATTATCCCTTTCAAAGTCTGACACCAATACAGTAGTCCTGAAGGTCTCACAATGAACCACACAATGTCTGTGATTGTTGTGCCATTTCTGATCAACAGAACCATATATTTCTCAAGGAACCTGAAGCTAAATAGTACTGCAGTCAATAAAAAAGATAGAAAAAAACACCACATTAAAAAAAATGTATTGTACAATATATTAACTACAATTAGTAGTCTGTCTCCTTTTGGCTATTGAGCAGTGGAGCACATTGTAAATATACACTGAAAAAGCCCTGCTCATCCAACGATGATATCAAGTATCTTGTGTGAATCTGATAATGTTGCTTATTTTTTAAATGCAAGTTTGCCAAATGGTGATTATTATATGAGATTTTTTATAACACATTGGAAGAAAGGTAAATATGGAGAACTGCTAGATAATGCCAGTAATTATTAGAAGTTAACCAAAATAGATAACCCAGAATTACTGTATGTCAAAACCACACAGGACAAAAGAGCAACATCTGGGACTTCAACCAGTGATTGCTTTTCATTTTCAACAGAAAGTTCTCATATTTAATACAGAATTCATTTGAGCAGGAATTTTTATAACAGATTCTGTATTAAACATTACAAAAGTCATCACCGGTGGAACTCTACATGCACCATGAAGTACTGCTGTTCAGTTCTTAGGGTACTGTTGACTTATATGACATCTCAAGTGTCTTGGAAAAATAAAGTTTTGGTCAATCAATATTTTTACTAATAGACCTGGATATTCAAAAGTGCACCCAGAATGTGCACAATGAAATGCACAGTGCAATGCAATTGCACCATAGGAAACTGATGCCATATTCAAAAGATGTGTTATAGACATATGTAGGTGCAAATCACATTGAATATAGCAAAGATGCACCAGTGTACAACCAGACATGCACTGGAGCAACCATGATTGCAAAGGAGCATGACAGTATGCAGCAACCAGCAGGCTGAGCAATCACAACAGGCAAAGGGAAATACAGGCATGGCAGCACAACAGCAGAGTGCCAAGCCAGCCATGGCAGACCCAAACCATAAGGAGACAGTGCCCAGGAGGCACAGCAGAGGCACATGGCCGGGGATCCACAGAGAATGCCAGTCGCACAACATAAACACATGTCTCCAAAGACACCAAGCCACCCACCCACCTGCCCAGATGTAAAGGATGCTGGCAAGCCCATGGCGCCACACCACCACAACCCTGATAGGCAACACCATATGGGACAATGCCGCAGCAATGGTGTGAGGGGACCAAGCACATATAGTGGTCTGGCATAAAAGAGAGACACATGCACTGGGGAACAAGAGGTACAAGCCTCAATGACTTGGAGGGACACAAGGCCCTGCACCGCACACCACACCAGCACTAGCGAGGGCAACACAGCAGGTGGAGAGCAGGCCAGCACAGAAAAACAGGGACACAAGGCAGTGGACCACACAGGATAGATGTATAGCCAAAGCCCAAGGGCCCGTGACACAGGGGGACATGGCACACAGGATCCTGTACACACAACAGTACAAAACAAAGGGCACAGCACTGGGAATGAAGAGGACATGCCCAAGAGCACCACAGAACAATGTCAGCAAAGTGCATCAGCCTACATGCAAAGGAGACACAGACACAGATGTGCAAAAATAGAAATAATTTAATACAAAATTGGTAAACCACAACAGAAGGGTGCCATCAGGGCACATAATAATATACAGAGAAGGGGAAATGCAGGGAAGGGAAATGTGGGCAAAATGGATAATTGGTCCTGGAGTAAACACAAAGGAGAAATAAAGCTATATACAGCTAATGCTGATGAGGGTAAGGGAAGTCCAAGGCACAGTTGGGAGAGCGGAAAGGGTTACTGGTGCTGATGCTGCAGCACCACAACCCACAGCTGGTACACCTCCCACACACGGTCCCTAGTGGCCACCAGATGATGCTGGCCAATCTGTATCTGCACATTTGTCTTAGTAATGTGGTGCTGGAGGAGGAGGTGCAGGTGTAGCAATCCCCTGCCGATCAACCCCAACCACCTTCTTTAGGCCCGTGGCCCAGTCTGACCTAAGAAAGGGGACACAGAACAGGCAATAAGTGATGGTACACAAGGAGCCCAAGCCCCCCCATGTGTGTGCACAGGACAGCTGACTCACCCATCAATAAATGGAATCAGCAATGGCAGGTGCACAGTGGACAGCAATAGCTGACCCAGCCATGCCCCATAGCCAGATTGCATGGACACCAGTGAACATCATGCACCCACACCTGTGCAGTGTACCCCACAGTGCTGGTGCAAGGGCCCCACAGGCAGGACGGTAGTCCTCCAGCTACAGCCAGACACCATGGGACAAACACACAGACACCCACCCTGCCAGAGACATCAATGGAATGCCACCACACAGAGGCCACATGCTCGGACCCACACTCAGTGCAACATGGCACAGGCCGTGGAGCCATGAACCTCTCCAGGCAGTGGCCACAGATGGCAGCAGTGCCCTTGGCTGTACCACACCACCCATCCCATTCCTAGTTATGCCCCATAAACCATGCTGAACACACTCACCTGCTTCTCCAGGTCCTGGTGCAGCAGCAGCAACACCCCATCACCATGGTGCCTGTCTTATACTGAGGCCTCCTGGGCACTTCTGTGGTCTGCCAGTCCTGTGGATGGAACAGAGAGAGAAATGAATATGAGTGACATGCCATGCACAGACCCCTCTCAGCCCCGACTCAGTGCACAATGCTGACACAGCACTGGCAGGGACTCTGGCCCATGTGTGGGGTATGGTGTCTGGGCCAATGTCACCGAGCACCGCACACCACACAGGTATGTGGTGCATTAATGCAAGACACTCACCACTTACCAGTGCTGGCCCTCCCATGCAGCCACACAGGCAGCACACATTACAGCACAGGAATTGGACAATGGGAGCCTGCATAGTGCAAAGGGACACCTACCTGATTGCAGCACTGACCCCCGATGCATTCTGTCCTGCAGATTGTAGAGCCATGCTGGATCCTGCCTCAAGAGGTCCCCATACTGATGGTGGCACTGCTCCCTGGTCTGTAGCACCACTGGCCTTTGCTCCAGACAAACTACCACCCTGTCCCAGACCTGGGACCATGGCTCCTGAACATCTGCCACACCAAAATGCTGGTCTGCCAGAGGCTTCACCAGGGCCAACAGGTTTGTCATTTCTTCATCACTCGAGTGGTGAGCCCAGTGCATATGACCCTCAGAAGCTGCCATATCTGCTGTCTGCCTTACTGTGCCCAACTGCATGTACTGTGGCATGCAACGATGCATGTTGAACTGTGTAGTGCCTGATGTGCAACTGGGAACTATGAACTATGGCTGCACAGCACAGAGATGTGCAATAGACATGTGCAACAGAGGCCTATTGTGCAGTAGAGCACATGCACAATGCAGCACATTAAGGCAGTAGTACGGGGTCATGGCCATGACAAAGGTATGTGCACTGTGTGACCTGCTTCATGATATGCATGTGCCAGTCATGCATCGGCTGGCAATGTGTGGTTGGTGGCATAGCACATCTGGCACGCTTGTGCAATGAGGACAGAGAGTGCATCAGGGCCACATGCATGGCATGCACACAAATCTGCATGCACAATAGGGGAACATCATGCAGCATGCACAGGTGACACAATGTCATGTGTGGCCTATTGCATGCATGGCAGATTCAGACTGCGCACCATACATGTGCAGGGAATGTGCCAGCAAATTGCTCCGGTGCATATGTATTATGCAAAGTGCATGTCTGCAATATTCAGCCAGCATATGCAAATAGCATCATGAGCCAATGCCAGGTGCAGTCGCGCACATTAGCATATCATTACAATTGCACTGTTGCTCATTTGAATGAGTTGAGCCTTAAAAGTGCTACAACACAGCACAGGTCACTGACAGGTATTGCAGCCATTGAGGTAAGTAACAGCACATGGAGTTGTGTATTGATATTGCTGTTTATGGTGTCAGTGCTGCACTGGTCCATGTTGTGCTGCCATGCTGCTCATCAGACCACCATCTGTCAACAGGTAGCAACATGTCAGAGATGGAGGCAGCTGAGGAGCAGGGGCCTGCATGGAAGAGCAGTAGCAACATTACAAAAGATGAACAGAAGGCACTGTTTGAGGCCTTCATTGGCAGGGAGGAGCTGCAGAGAGGGGCCACTGGTACCCCACTGGACATTGCCACAGGGTGGGAGGAGGTGGCCACATATGTCAATGCCCATGGCAGACATAACTGTAGTGCACAACAGTGCAAGAAGAAGATGGGAACAGATCAAAGCTGCATAAAGGAGAAGTTGGCCACCATCAGGGCATCTCACAGTAGGACAGACAGGGACCAGACACTGCACCTGTACTGACATTGGCTGAGGAGCTGGTGGTGGCAATCATCAGCCATGCAGCCATCGAGGGTGTCCTAGGTAGTGGATTCCAGATGGGTGGCAGCCTGTCACAGCACTGTGAGTATGTAGGCAATGGTTGTGGGAGCAGGGGGTATGCATGCCAGCATGACTGCAGCACTGATGTGTACCCATGGTCAGTGCTGCATGCCATCACTCATGGCATGCATTGGCCCACCATGCATTGCATTGTCCACCTGTGTTCAGTGGGTTTGCAGCATATGCACTGTACTGTGGCCATGAGTCAGTGCCCAGGGTATGCAGTGCATCATGACTGCTTGCTGCACTGCCTGCACAGCATGTGCTGGTGGCACAGCCTGTGCCACAGTGGTCTCAGGTGGTTGTGCAACACATCACAGTTACTGTGGCCCATGGGGTGGGGAGGGGGGTGGCATGCATGTCAGCTGTGTGGTAGTGCAACACTATGTGCTGCAGCCACTTACCATGGCTGGCCTGCCATGTGCAATGCCTGTGGCATGACCGACCTGATATGCAGTGCTGCACAGGTGACCCCTGGTGGGGGACGGCATGGTGGTGGCATGCATGGTCTGATCACACTGGACACTGCACTGCCTGCACAGTGCTACAGTCAACACTGATAATGCTCCTTCTGTCCTCCAGTGCCATCATGCCTCAGGGGTGCATTGCAGGATGCAACCAATGCCGTGGGACCCGAGGAGGCTGTGCCAACATCAACAGGCATCTGGGACACTGACCATCAGCATCATGGCAGTGTGAGGCTGCTTGAGTTCCTTGGTCTTGGTGGCGATGACCCACTGGCAGACCTTCTGCTGCCGGAAATCATACCGGTGCTTGTACCTAGGACACAGGAGGGGGCATCATCGGACAATGATGATGACCTTAGACTGATCCTGGGTGACCCAGGCCTGGACATGCCACCCAGGGGATGGAGCTGTGCACAGGCAGGAGATGCCATCATTAGCAGCATGGCACCCCCGTAGGCACTAGCAGACCATGACCACACAGTGGCATGTGGTGCTGCCGCTGTTGCTGATCATGAATGGAGTGCTGGCATGGTTGACGGCACTGTGGGGCAGGCCCAGCAGGGTGACAGTGTACAGCAGTGGGCTGCAGTGGCCACCATGCAACACACCACAGGGGCCACCGTCGGGGCACCTGTACACTCCCCACCACCTGTGTGGTCACCTGTGCAGCATTCCCTGGTGAGGGATGTTGCACTGCATGCTGTCACACCCCCAGCAGGTCAGCACCAGCCCTATGACATGCCTGGCACTGACAGGCTGGAGGAGAACACCAGGCTGCTGCTAGCTTCTGTGGACAACCAGGCAATGATTGGGGCAGAGATAAATGTACTGCGGGTGAAGGTGCATCAACTGATTGAGCATGGTGACATTGAACATGCCCAGATGATAGTTGAGCACCAGCAGCTGCAGGAGGCCATGACCACATTGCTGGCCAGCATTGCTGGTACCATTGCCACTGAATTTGCATCGCTGGTGTCCACTGGGCATGGCAGGGTACAATGGAATCCCTGTAGTGAAGCATCAACACCTCAGCCATGGCATCTAGCAACCTCTGCATGGCTGACACCGTGCTCCAATGTGCCCATCCTTTACACACCCAGCAGTACTCTCTTTGCCAGTCTGTACACACCTGTGAGGACCCGGTCACATTCTTAGGCTCTACCCCCATGAGTGTGTTGGTTACATCTTCTGTAGCTGTTGAGCAGCAAGTGGCTGCCAATCAGCCTGGGCATGTCAACTCATGTGGCTGTAGTGGCTGTGGAACCACACAGTAGGCCTGATGGATATGCTGCCCCATCCTGCTTCCCACTGCTGTTAGCTGGTGCGCACTTGGCTGGGCACGCCCATGTGTGTGTGTCCTGGCATGTATGTGTGGTGTGTGGCACAGCCTCCATGTGTGAATGCAGTGCTGCTGGGCCTTGTGGCATGGGTGTAATGAGAGCAGCACTGTGCTGGCCTTGCCTGTGTGCCTGTGCAATAACTCTGACCCAAGCCATGTCCTGCTGTACTTGTGTGTGTGTTGCCACATTGTCCACTGCTCCTGACTTTGCCAGCCTCATGCCCCACTGTGCCCAGCTGTGCTGTGCATGATGGTGATGGCGGTGCATGTGCAAGGCAGGGTATGGCCACCTCTGTGTGCAGCTCATTGCCCTTGTTTGTGTACATGTGCCCATACCTGTCCAATGTGTTGTGGGAATGTGGCTGTGTGTTTGTGTGTTCCCTGTGCATGCTGTGTGTGTGCCTGTTTTGCTGCATGCATCCCTGTCTGGCCGTGCACCTCTCTCTGGGTGAGTGGTGTTCTGTGCATGCATGGCTCTCATGTCTGGTACTCACCTGTAGTTACCAAAATGTTCCTTTATGATTGTGTCATGGTGTCTCCTTGCATGGGCAGCCATCCTGGGGTCCCTCCTCTGCATTGGTGGCCATGCACCCCCAGCTGGCTCATCCTCCCCATCCTGATCGCTGCTGTTGCCCTCATCCACCTGGACAGCAATCCCACAGTCAATGGCCATGTTGTGCAGCATGCAGCAGACCAGGAACAGGCCACAGGTTTTCACAGGGCTATACCGTAGGGCACCACTGGACCTGTCTAGGCAATGGAATCACATCTTAAGCATGCCAAAAAGTAGCTCAACGATGTTGCATGTTGCACTGTGTGCCTTGTTGTATCACTTCTCTGCTACATTGGATGGGCGCTGGATGGGGTTGAGCAGCCAGGGGAATATGGGGTAGGCACTGTCACCTGTGGGGGGTAAAACATACTGGTTAGTGCATGGTATTGCTTGTTCCCATGCCCTCCCCCATGCTGCCTATGGCTGCATGCACATCCTCCCATGTGTGCCTTGGGCCTGTCTACACCTGCATGGCTGCTCTGTCGCCCCATCACATGCCATGCTCACCTTTCAGGTGACCCATGGTGATCTCCCCACTCTCAAATCTGGCACAGGATGGAGTTGTGCCAGATGAATGCATTCTGTGTACTTCCAGAGTGTGTGATGCACACACTGATGATACACCCAGTGGCATTGCACACCACCTGGCAGTTGACAGTAAGGTAGCCCTTTCTGTTCATTTAGGTAGCCCCCTCTGGGCCCAGTGGTGTACATATGGCCACATGGGTGCAGTCAATGGCCCCAATCATGCCGGGCATTTGTGCCACCCTGTGGAATTCCTGCATGTTTGCTGCATGCTCTGCCTGTGTGCTTGGGAATCTTATGTACTCTGAAGCATGAGCCAGCAGGGTGTTGAGGAATTGTGTGTGAAGGTGGGACATGGTCAACTGGGATATATCAGTGGTTGCCCCTACTGGTGTCTGAAAGGTGCCCATGGTGAGCAGGCACATTGTTGCTGCCACCTTTGTCTCCACCGTCATGGCATGACTCCTTCTGGTGAGTGCCTGCAACTTGTCATGTCACAGCTTACAGAGCTTCCTCAGAATTGCCCTGTTCAAACGGTACCGGCCCACAATGTCTGTATCATCATAGTCCTCAAACGTAAGGCAGGTACTGTCTGTGTTGTGCATACTGCAGGTCGGCCCTTATTCGGCCATGTTGGTGTTCCTCCCTCCTCCTCACACCCCTCATTATCTGCTCCATCAAGAATGGGTCTGCATCCATGACTATGTCCCGAAATGGCTTGTACATCTGCTGTGTGTGTGTTTGAGCCTTCTTTTATATGCTCAGTGCTGTATGGTGCATTTTCTGACTTGCTCCTCATTTGCACCATCTTTTTCGGCTGAATATGCCATTGTGCAGCTTATTCATGGGCACACCCCCACGTACTTGCACTGCATGCATTATTGTTGTGCATCTGTGCAATGGGTATTGTGCTGCACATTCACACCGGTTGAATATGGCTCCAGGGCACATTTCTGCGGTTGTGCATGTGCAACTCCTCTGAATATCTGCCCCAAAATGTATATCAGGCAAATATATAAAGGATACATGATGGGCAGGAGTGTGATATGGAAAATATTTTCACTCCTGCAGAGTGAGCTCTGTATTCTCATGAGTGAAAATGCACAGCTCACTCTACAGGAGCAAGAATATTTTCCCATAGCACACTATGTGTACTATTTATACAATGGGGTAGAAGCTTAAGTAGTGTTGTTATACTGTGTCTTTTTTTGTAACTGAGTAAGGTTTTAGCAGTGATCTGGGAACACTGTGCAATTAAGTGACTTGTTCAGAGACACACAGCATACAAGAGGAAGCTGTGAGAATCAAACCCAGGTCTGATCTGCTGAATGTAACAAGTTTGTTTAGAGCTTATTACTCTAACCTCTCTGCTGCACAGACAGCATGGTTTGTGTGTGATCTGAGGGTGTGGGAGTGTTTCTAAAAGGACTGAGATTGTTAGAAACACAAAGGACAACAAGTGATTGTGTTTTGCAGTGCTAATTGAGTTAGTTGCAGCTTACACTGCGAAAGAGAAATTGCTGTGTAAAGTAGTTTCCTTTAGAATTCAGGTTGTTTTGAAGCTGAGATTAACACAGTAATGGGCTAGGAGTGTTAGAAACTATGGGACACAGGTACGTGTATTTTGCAATGTTAATTGAGTAAATTGCAGGCTTCAGTGAGAAACAGAAAATGATTTCTGAAGCTCTTTGATTTAGAATGCTAGCTTTAGTGAGTGAGTGAGTGAAAGAGTGAATGAGTGAGTGAGTGCGTGAGTGGTGACATCAGCAAAGTATGGATAAATGGAATATATCTCACTCCACTGATGTCATCAGCATTTATCTCACTGCAGTGAGCATTTATCTCAGTGCAGTGAGAATATCTTCATTTATTCCACTGGAAAAGCTCTCACCCCCATTGTATAAATCAGTATACTGCACAGTATACAATATATAAGCCGGAATTTAAAACCTTAGCATTAGAAATGTTGAATACAGTACATAAATGTTCTGGTACACAAACAATGATCTTTAAACTCAGGTGGAACTGAAACAGAAGAGCACAGCAGATTTAAATTTCAGCATGCTGCACACACATTTTGCAACCTGATTATTTAATGTGTCTGCTAAATAATTGCTTCCATTTGGATCTACTGTTTTCATTAGATATTTGATTTTATTCACTGGGGAAGGTGAAGTGGGGGTAATTCCACTCATTTACCTGAATTTTGTTTTCATTCTGCTAGCATGGTGATACCACAACATGTAGAGTATAATGATGCCATTGTTATCCAATTTTGAATTAACAATCTGTTAGTTATAGAGTATGTGTAAAAGAGTATCTGTTGTGTTCTTCCTGAATAATGTTGCTTGCCAGGCTTCATTTCCTATGAATTGTTTCTGTTTTTCTTTTTGTGGGGGAGCCTGTGAATAGTAAATTTTGTTGTGACAGCTGTAGTTTACTTTCTTTTTTGAAATCTTCCTGTCACATGCAGTGCAATAAAGCTGACATGACTATACAGTGTGCTTCTGAAAGAAAAGACTTAGCTTGAGTTGTTCAAAAAATCATTTTATGAATGCTATTTTTGACAGGCATTCCTAGTGTTTTTTCATTTATTGCTGTAGTTGTTCCCCTCCCCCAAATGCCGTCAATCTCGCACACAGAGTGTTAGTGCTTTGCCAATGAAACTTAAATGCATCATACTCAGAGCATCTTATTTTTCAATATCGTGGTGCTGCATGAATATGATGCACGATTTTAAACACTCATAAATGCTCATAAGCATGACAGTGCATGATACTGTATGTGTAAAAATAGCAAAGGACACAAACCCATCCATAAGAGAAATCTCTCTTACAGTAGGCTGAGATGACATCCGATAAGAAGAGTATAATAATTCAAACAAATCGCGGCTTTTAGGAGATATGCAGTGAAAGGGACAACACATTACAGTGCCAGTGCTTACCCTCTGCATTTGCTCCATTTCATCATTTTAATGACACATTCAGAAATGTAAATTCAACAAGATGTAGTAATGTGCATAAGCCCAAAGTGATCTTTCCCATGTAATGTGTGTATGTATCTAGTGGAATCATGTTTTTTTTTTTTTTTTTACTGAATCTGGATTTTTTTTACTTGTAATTGTTTAATTTTGTTACATTTTAAGTTCTGAAAGTCTACATTAGCCCCCCACACACATACAGACATCTTTGAGTGAGTGTGAGAGAGCAAGATGGGCACATGGATGAGAGACAGACACAGAGACCAGTGTCAGTAAGATTAGGATTTCAGCATTGTCTGTCAGGGAACTTACAGTTGAGAGCTGCAGAAGCCTGTAACTGTTGCTGACTGCACTGCAACTTGTGATTCTATCCCGGGGGGGGTGGGGTAATGATGCAGTTTGACTTGTTTTTCCTGGCAACATGAACAATAGAGAAAGAGACAGAGGGAGATGCACAGCACAATTCTGCTTCTTTATGTCTGGGATTGGCAGATGCATGTAGTGCAAGACAGCTCTGTAGGCAGGGAAGTGCTGATCAGCCGGAGCTATTCATGTGCCCTGCTAGAAGTTGTCATTGATGAGTCCTGCATTGTCCCCTCAAACTACTCAAATAGTTATATGGAGAGGTAGAGATAGAGACAGAGTGACAGCATCCATGAAATTCAGTGCAGAAGTGAAAGAAACATTCCAAGACATGTCTCACCAGTGGCAAGCCATCAATGTCAAATGTGCTGATTTCATCTCTCTACCCATCCCACATACACGCACACACACACACACACACACACACACACACGCACACATATACACACACACACACAGGCATTCACAAGGGAGAGCACTTGTCCCAGAACTGGGTCCCAAGCCCAAACAAATAAAATAAAATATATAAGAAAATGCTGACTGCCCTTAATTCTACACCTGTGGTGATTCCTGTGTCTCCCCCTTGTCACTCACATGACCACACATAATTAACTGCACCCAGAATGCAGGTAATTACAGTATACGTGGCCATGAGAGTGACAAGAGGGAGTAATGGGAATTTATATTTCATAACGATCTCCTCTTGTCCGCTGCACATAACCTGTCATTCTCTTCATCTAACCTCTGAGATTCCGCTTATGATTGTGAGCTGCTGCTCACTTAACATAACTTTGTGCAGTGGGTAGTATAGCAGCTGAAGCTGGAAGGTAGAGTCAAGAGGGTCAAGGTTAAGGCAAACAGTTGAGAGAGAGATAGAGGGAGTGGGAGAATATAAAATATAAAGTAATGGGAATTGTGATGCTCAATTTGAAGTTCACTGTCCAGCCACAAATTAACATTGTGTATCAACATTCCTATACACTGTTTTAAAAGATTTATTTCAGAATTTGCATTTGTCTGAAAACAAAGGATTGGAACACAGACTGCTTCCAAACTCACTGAAACTGATTTGTGTCCTACTCCTTTGTTCTCAACAAATGTCAAATCTAAATTAAATCTATTAAAATGGTGTAAAGAATGTTGATATTGTTATTGCCTGTATACTATATATAAAGAATATATACTGGACTTCAGTGGGATAGCTGTATTTATAAAAGGGGGGATGGCAAATCATATTTTTAAGTTGAGAAAACGTAGTCACATGGCTGTGAGAAAGTGAAATGTTATCCACACTCCAGCACATATTATGCCTTACTTAGTGTTACAGTATATGTGTAGGATAATACCCCACATGTCACCCATTGGTGAAGCTGATAATAGTGCCATAAGGTAATATGGAGATCTTATCCCCACTAGTAAAGACGTATATTTATGTACTTTAACACATTTTCCAGGAGTTGTATGTCACATAACAATAAATTAATTACTGTCCGTGCCCATCCCTCTCAATGAGGGAATCCTGGACTTTTATGACCAGAATAACACCAACAATCTGGACCAGAAACAGTAGCCAAGAGGTGGGAATGGGAATAAGCACAACATCAGCACATCTGGCAGATACTGTACAAAACTGTAAGCAGTACTAGGTACTATAATTCTTTTGCAATCAGGAGATGTGTACTGCGGGACTAGGAAGCTGCATCATCTGCTTTGATCAGCAAAAGGCAGGAACTGTCAGTTTTGGATGCTTTTGCAGCAAAATGAAAAAAAGTGATTTGTTTTCTCCCTCCATGTATTCTCTCTGACGGAATGTGTTCAATCATCAAGCTTGGTTCTACCATCACCACTCTTTGAGCAGTAGTAGGACTGGCAGCAATAGCAAACTTTCTCTCCACAGTTATTTCAAGCATAGGAGATATATTGATTTGGATAGTTCAGTTTTAGTAACCCCCTAGAAATTACTTGTCTATTTATATTGGATGTAGCAAGAGACTACACATAGGTTTACCACCTTACAATGCATATTCGTCTAGATCAATCAATCAATCAAGTTTTATTTATACAGTACAAATCACATTAAACTGTTCCTCCGAGAAGTTGTTTTAGCATTTCTGACTGAACTGCATAAGTGTTGCTGAATTCAGCACAAAGCCTTGCACAAACTGTTTCTTAAAGAGTAGAAATGCAGCTTGCATTGCATTGTCACTGGACTGCAGATGCATTCCAACTGAGTTGTAAAAGCATTTTACAAACTTTGCTCTTCAGCTGGTTAAGCATTGAAAAATAATGCATTATGAGTTGCCAATGCATTGCCAACTCAACGAATCAATGCTAAACCAACTCACTGACAGAACAGTTTAATGTGACTTGTACTGTATACTGGAAGGTATGTGAACAAAAATGCCCATTTTCACATACGTCCAGTGTAGACTATAACAATACAAAAAAAAAAAGAGTACAACCAAAATAAAAGGAATGAATACATGAGGGTATCAATATAATACAATACAAAATGATAAAAGGGTTAGGATGTACACAGAATAAAGAAAAACAGTAATTATAAGGGAGGTAGGAGAAGATAAATGGAGAGAGAGATAAGTGCAGTAGTGTGGGGATCATGCAAGTCTACCAGAGATGGTAGCATTCCAGGTGTCTTCAGTGAGCACAGGTGCCCAGTTGACTTCATTGATGGGACTGGGTAGGGCAGCTGCAGTTAGATGCATTAAGGAGGTAGGCCTTGAGGCAGGAGATGAAGGAGTGGATGTTGTTACAGGCCTGAATTTTGTGGGCTAACTTGTTGTACAGTTTAGTATCAGCATAGGAGATTGAGTACTGAGCCTGTCTGGTTAGGTAAAATGGTGTGGTGAAGACCATGGTAGTGGAACCTCTTATCAGCCATCCAGGGGCTGAGAGTGGTAAGAGGAAGTTTAGGCTGGGTGGGAGCAGTTTTAGGTAGATTTTGTGAAGGAAGGAGAGCATTTTGAGGTGAAATCTCCCTTCAAGGGTGGGCCAGCTGAGGGAGGAATAGAGGGTGCAGTGGTGAGTTTTCCAAGGGAAGACCAGTGATGAAGGGCGCTATACTGTTGTAAGTAGCTCTTAGTTTGGATTACAGGAGTGAGAATTTTGGAGGGAAGAAGACGATGGAACTGTAATCAATAAGGGGCAGGAGTGGAAAGGTGACCAGGCATAGTAGCAGGGACTTTCTGATCCTGTAAAGAAGCCCAAGTCTGGTATGAATCTTCTTTATAAGGATGTTTATATGCGGATTGTAGGAGAGGTGGGGGTCCAGGTAGAGACCAAGTTATTTAAACTTGGTCACCTGTTCAATGAGATTTCTTGAGTTGTCAAGAAGGGGTAAGGCCAATTACAGGGGCTTTATGAGTGCCAGAGAAGATCATGAGTTTAGTTTTCTTGGAGTTAAGGACTATGACATTCCTGGAGAACCAGGAGTGGAGCTTTATGAAATTGGACTGTAAATTTTATTATGTAGTGGTTGGGTTTTCATGGCTGCAGAAAAGGGCCACATCATTGGTGTATAGAACTAGTTGAGCTGATTGACAGATAGAGGGGTGGCTGTTAATGAAAAGTGAGAAGGGAAGGGGGCCCCGTATAGAGCCCTGGGGGACTCCATATTTGATCAGACAAGCAGAGGAGAAGTGACCTTCAATGGAGGTTTTACGGGATATCCCAGAAAGGTAGCTACTGACCGATCTGACTCCATTATCAGAGAGGTGAAGACAATGAAGGGTGTTGAGGTGGAGATCATGGTCTACAAGGTCAAACACCTAGGTCAGGTCAATAACGACAAATCCGGTGTAAAGGCCTTTGTTGTTTGCTTTAAGGATGCCATTAGTGAACCTGACTAGGGCTGTTTTGGTGCTGTGACCATATCTAAAACCATGCTGAGTGTTATAAAGTAAATTGTAGGATTCGAGGTGGGTGTTGAGTTAAGAATGGACTACTTTCTCAATAATTTTTGAGAGAAGGGCAAGGAGGGAAATATGGCAATAGTTTCTGATGTCATTTATGGATCAGGGACTTGAATAATGGTTTAATGGTGGTGGTTTTCTAGGTGTTAGGGAAGAAACCTGAACAGAGGGAGTAATTAAGAAGCCTGGCAATTGGAACAGCTAAGGAAGTGATGGACAGTTTAAAGATTTTATAATCAATCCCATTGTCCCCTTTGCTGGGTTTTGGATTGTTCCTTTGAATAAACCAGCAGGCTTAAGGGCCTTAAAGTTGAAATTGGGAAAGGGGAGATCCAAAACATTGGGGCAGAAGGGGTAGGTGGGGAGAAAGAGGGAAGGGATGAAGGGGAGAGGTTTGTATTTCTCAAGGTCTCCAAAATGAGAGTTGAAAATATTCGCCATATCAGTAGGGTTGTTGAAATCTCTCCCGCCATGATATAGAGTGATGGGATCAGTGTTTTTAGTTTTGTCCTGAAGCAAGTTGAGGGTACCCCAAAGCTGATGGGGGCTCAAGGCTTTCCTGATTTGTTTGTTCTGAAGGTAGTCAATTTTTGCCTTTCTTACTGCAGATTGGCACTTATTACAGACAAACCTATAGAGAGAGCTGTGTAGGGTCTTGTGCTTTGAATAATTGGCACAGGCTTTGCCCCTAGGTCTCATCAGCATTATGATATCATGGGTGACCTATTCATTAATTTTACCTCATGTTCTAATTCTTTTGAGTGGAGCATATTTATCACGGATACTGACAAGGATGCTGGAGAATTTCTGTAAGATAGCGTCACAGTCACCAGGCCCCTTGGTTAGGGACCAGTCGACAAGGCTGTTATCATGGGTTATCAAATCAACATTCCAATCTGTCAATCTCTTGGTAAAGATGAATGTAAGGGGGTGTTTGGTTAGTTGGGCAGATCAGAGGCAATAAATTGCACAATGATCACTGACAGAGTCATATAACATGCCGGAGTTGGTAATGCAAGTGGGATGTGAGACAATAATCCAGTCAATAAGTGATTAGGACCTGTTTTGTAGTTAGATCTAGTGGAAGAGGTGTTGAGCTAGATTTGTGATACAAGATTTGATGGGGTCAAATTTGCTGAAGACCCAGTTATTGTTAAAGTCCTCAAAGTAGGGTACGTTTGAGGGTGAGAAGTGACTCGAAGTAAGAAAGCAGGGTCCCTGGGAGAAGGTAAGCAGTGGTGAGGGTGAGGGATTCATTTTGGCTGAGGAGAAGGTGGATGAAAAGCTTTTCCAAGAGGGAGAACCCGGTCCTGGGATTGTGTTCAGTAAAGGAAAATTTGTTAGAAATATAGAGCATAAACCCCCCTCCTTTTTTTCTCAGTCTATCTTTTCTGACCAGGGTGTACCCACTAAACTCAATCTCACCATCAAGAATTCTGGGGGAAAGCCAGGATTTGGAGAGCATAATCACATCAAAGTAATTTATGGCTACCCAGGCATGGAAAGTATTGATTTTAGTTGTGAGACTCTGAATGTTAAGGTGGGTAAAATGTATTTTTTCTCTTTACTGTGGAGGGGCTCCTGGGTTGGGATGGATGGTGCCTGAAAGGAGGAGGGCAGGATGAGTGCTCTGGAGAAGGTAGAGATGAGGGATACTGACTTGCTTTTTCTAGGTTTGGAGCATTTGAATGAGGTGACGGTAGTGTGTTTAGTGTGAAACAAGGGGTAGTATAGCGAGATTGGTAGCATGAGGTAGAACATGGGGTCATCATGGACTGGCTGGAGAGGGGGAAGGGGATGATCAGGATGTTTGGCAGGTAGTGTGCTGGTAGAATGGCAAAGAGAGGGGGGATCAGAGGGACGGTGGGTCCTGGGGGTATGAGTGAGAGAGAGAGCAGTGTGGAAAGTGCAGGAAGGAGGAAGCAGGAAAAACAGCAGCAATGGGGAAGAGACATGGTGGATAAGCAAACAGGTGTGGTAAAGAGTGAGCAGTGGCTGCTGAGGAAGGGTGGTGGGAGAATTCAGTGGTGTTTGAAAGATGGGATAAAGGGTTGCTAAAAGCCTTAAGTAGTTGAGACTACCAGATAGCATAGGGGTGAGAGTCTCCACCATTGGTGCAAAAAGTACAGGGTTCAAATCATTGAAGGTGCCAAAAGAGGAGAATCTTACTGAGGGTAGGGTTCTAGAGGTAAGCAGAAGGGGGAAGGAGTGAGTTTTGGATAAGGAATATTCTCAAGGATGAGAATGATGGGGTGAAATAGGTAGAAAGGGGGTAGCAGTAGTGACTCCTCGTGGTCAGAGAGTATAAGAATCAAATTAGAAATAGAGGTCTTAGAAAATACAGACTGCTGTCATGTGACATATCATGAGACTAGTGACAGCACATTTTTTTTATTTGAAACTTTGTAGACCAGGCAAAAAAAGGACTGGACCACATGGCCCTTTTTCAGGCTTGACCTGGAGAAGGTAATACAAACATTCAGTATCACAACAAGAAACAGACAAGCACAAGTAAAAATCAACAGTTTAACAACAATACAGTAAACACCAAACATATTATATTGTATCCATGATGCATAATGTGTTTATGGTTGATAATGCCATGAAATTGCTTTATGTTCAATTACAAATAGCAGTTGAGTATAAATGACTTTTTAACAGTGTTTTAAAAGAACTGAACATTTCAACATTTTGAAGTTCATCAGGCAATTTATTTTAGCTTTCTATTGCACTATACTTGAACAATTTTTGATTTTTTGTGGTCTTACAAAGTGGAATTTCCAGAGAGACAGAAATCTGGGATCTGAGCTGTCTAGTGTTAGTTCTTTGTTTAAAGAAAATTTTCATTGGGTTATATAAGGTACTATAAAGTGATTTGTGCACAAAACACAACATCTGCATCATGTCTCTTTGATCCATAGGTAACCACCCCGGC
Organism: Neoceratodus forsteri; assembly: GCA_016271365.2. NCBI lineage: Eukaryota > Metazoa > Chordata > Ceratodontiformes > Ceratodontidae > Neoceratodus > Neoceratodus forsteri. Next base: position 853,255,427 of record CM057458.1, read on the forward strand.
CTATTGTATAGGCTACAGTGGTGTTCCCTATGTCTAGCTCTTAAGGCAGATCAACAGATGGAATTATAGAGGCTATGTATTTGCTGTTTAACCTTTACTGATGACTCACCCCAAATCAAATCAACCATAGTCCAGTATGAGCAACAAACTTGCTACTTCTATTGTTTTCCTAGTGCCATCCATTAAAAGTCCCTCACAATATAAAGGGCAGCAATTATGTTATGTATCTGCTTAGTTACATTATTTAAATAGGATTTAAAAAGTAGGTGACTATCTAAAGTCACACCCAAATATCTAAATTCTGTAACAATGTCAAGGCTAGATCTATCATTAGCTGTTATTGTGAAAACCTCCCTCAAGTTCCTTAATTTTGCAGGCAAACCAAAAAGCATTTTTTTTTAATTTAAAACTAATCTATTATCAATTAACCATTCTGTCAATCTATTGCAGTCCCTTTCTAATTTTTCATCACTTTAATATTCTTATCAGATATGTACAATACTGCATCATCTGCATACAAAATCATGGAAGACATATTACAGATTGAGGGCAATTCGTTAATATAAAGGAAACACAAAAAGGCTCCAAAATTGATCCCTGCGGGACTCCATACTTGACTTTCCTAACATCTGACAAGGTAGTATTACTCAGAACCTGTTGTTCTCTCTCTGTTATAAATAGTCATATAATCATTCAAGTCACAGGGTTCCCAAATCCTAGTGCTGCTAGTCTATATATCAGTAACTGATGGTCCATGAGATCAAAGACCTTAGTCAGGTCCATGACCACTGCACCCATATACTTCCTGTAATAAAGGAAACAATGACCAAATTAGGGCATTGGTTGGGGTGGAGTGTGGAGGGGAGGTGGCAGTCACCATATAGTGGTAATGGGCAAGCACATTCCTCACCTACGCTCCAACAGATGCTGGCTCCAAGAGGAGGGGGCCAGAACAAAGCACCCCATAGCTGTGGAGGCTCAAGTGGCCCATTCAGTAGAGGAGCCTGTTTGTTAAAGGAGACAGACAGTTAAGGGAGAGCTGTGCAGGGGGAACAATGGAATGCGGGGATGACAGACTGTGCATGAACAGCCAAAAAACACAGAATGACACCAAGAGAACAAAGACCCAGGAGGTATGAAACTCAGGTAAGACTGCTAAACAGTGGTTGGATTCATCTAAGGCACTTACAGTGAGGAAAACAACATTTGCACAAACCCCTGCCCTGAATCCTAAATGAGTAACACAGGTAGCACTAGGCTTCCAACTACACACAGTGTGGGTGCACAAGTAATACCAGTCTCATTAAAGTAACTAGCTCACCTGTGTAAACCCTAGCCTGAATGCAGCAGTAAGCATCAATAAAAACTGTCACTGCTGTTAGCAGATAAAAAATTAAAAAAAATGACCAGTGATATGAGTTCACATTGGAGTGGTAAGCACTCTGTGTAGGATCATATTTGAATTCTTGTGCAGTTCTCACCTGTGCTCTGATGGATGCTGGCTCTGGGAGGGGAGGGGGGCTACAGCAAAGCACTCCATAGCTGTGGATGCTCAAGTGGGCCAATAATGTAAAGGATCCTGTGCTCCAATGGATGCTGGCTGCAGGAGGGGAGGGGGGACTGCAGCAAAGTACCATGTAGCTGTGGAGGCTCATGTGGGCTGGATCAAATTATTAGAGTGGATGGCAAACTAAGTTACTGTACACAAAAAAGTAAGAAGTTGATTATCGAAAATATAAACAGTGAAATGTGTGTTTCTGAAAGCCCACCTGCAAGAAGCACACAAGGGTAATGGTAACCACTTTAACACTTTAAAATGGTCTAGGAAAAAAAACTGTACAGTCACTTCAACAGATTTGGACACTAAGGATCACAATGAATTTCAAATATGGAGAAACAAATAGCCACTGAAAAAAAATAGGGGGTCCCATTTTAAAAACCACCACTACAACTACGCCGCTACAACTACAGTAATTATGTCAGAATCATTATAACATTATATCAAATCCACACCACCTGCTAGTGTACCTGCAAATGCATTGGGGGAAAAATGTGGACACTTCAGGGCTTGGATGTGTTGCAGTCACCACAAGGTGGATTATGGGAGAAGTGCATTTTGAATCTAACTATATCATGCTGCACAGAGCAACACAGTGTTGCACTGAATGGTACACCGAGTGGTACAGTGCTGCACAGACCAGTACACCACAGTACCGTTCAACTTTCTATAGCAAACACTGTGTTTGTGTGTGTGTGTCTATATGTATACATATACACACACACACATATATATATATAGATATATATATATATATATATATATATATATTAGTGGCACGGTAGTGCCACTGTAGTTAGAGTTGAGTACCCATTTAAGGTTAGACTCTGAAATTTGGCAACTTAATAACTTTGCCACTGTATTATGGATTTGCCTGAAAGTAGGCATGCTCAGAGCAGTCCCATAGATCTCTGGATCTGACAAGTTTCGTAATAGTTGGACATATGGTCGTAGAGCTACATAGTGCTGAAGAATGTGGTAATTACACTTTTTTGTGCATTCTTTACTAGTGCCTACAGGTCACACAGTCTGCACGACCAGTCCAATACCTTCAAGGAAGATGTAGCCAGGGTCCCCGATGTGCCTTTTGAAGATTTCATTAAAAAATATAATATGGTTCAAAAGTTATTAAACAAACAAATTTCCCATTGTAGTCAATGGGAAAAGTTAACAAAAAGTTTGAGAGAGTCACAAATGCAGTTTTTAGTGTCATAAATGACCCCTGCAGTGTTGCAAATCTGCCATCTTGTTTTCAGTTGGTGGTCACAGAAATGTTTGGCATTTAAATTAGGGGCCCTCTAGGGACATAATACTTGTTCCATTCACATAGCCAAGTCCTGAGGATGCTAGTCATGTCTTTTATGGGGGGTTAAACACCCCAGAAATATGATTTTCAAACTTTTGTAAACAGTAGTGTTGCACATTTAACACTTTTGTGATTTTTTTTTGTGAAAGTGTCGCACAATCACGACACTACTTATGACACTATGCCCAAAAGAATAGGAAATATTTGCCACCCTGTTGCAAAAGAATTGTTTGGTCTTTGAGGCTGAAATGTGAAGGGAAGAAAGCCAAGATCCCACAGATGCGCCTGTTGCTAGTTTGCTGACAAAACATTAGAGGGCTGCAAAGTTATGGCACTCTGAAGTTAATGATTTTTCCCATAGGCTAACATTACGGCATCCGCTGCACCTTTTGGGGCCCGAATCTCAAAAATGCTTTGAGATATGGACTTTTCATCAGAAAAATGCTTACCCTCCCCCACTAGGGGGCTAAGTGCAATACTAGCCTGGAAATTCATAAATAATATGAGATTTCATTTTTTTTCTACATCGTATGGTTCCTGAGACATAAGCAATTTAGTATGCCATGTGTTCATTTTCTGCTCTGAGACCCATTATTATGCATACATTCTTTGTATTCACTGTGTTTCTGAATTCAACTTTTGTGGGAAAAAAGGGTGTGAGTTTCCATTACTGTATCAGTTAGCATTTCCACTGTGTTTCTGTAGCCATTTGCATTAGTGTTCCTGTTTATACCACCGTGTGCATTACCCTTTGTGTTTGTGCCTGTGTTTGAGTTACTGTTAACATTTGCATTTCCATTACTGTTTTTGTTTGTGTTTCCTTTTTACTTTACTGTGTGCATTACCATTTGTGTTTGCATATGCGCTTCCGTTTGCATTTCCATTTGTGTTTCTGTTTCCTTTGGTGTCATCATTGGTGTTACCATCAGTGTTTGCATTTCCAATTGCATTACCATGACAGTGCATATTATGATTTGCATTTGCTTACATGCTTATATTTGCATTTCTGTTACTGTTCCCTTTGGTGTCATCGCTGGTGTTACCATAAGCATTTGCGTTTCCAATTGCATTACCGTTACTGTTTGCGTCTTCATCACCGTTTGCATTTCTGGTGGCCTTAGCATTTGCATTGTCAGTAGCATGTCCATTGTCGATTTCATTGCTGTTTCCTTCTGCGTTACTGTTGCCATTATGGTTTGCATTTCTGTTTGCGTACCCAATTTTCATTCACTCAGTCATACAGTTTTTGTGCAGCGTAGTGATACAAAATCACATGGTGGGCCCCATGCTCCCATCACCACATTCCATTCACTATTTGTAGTGCACATTCTCAAATGGAGGGGCAATTCATGGCAAAAAACTCAGTTTAATTCATCAGTTAGTGTTGTTCCACAGCAACAAAAGTGAAGACATTTGGTGTTAGGGTTAACAACCCTAACTGCGCATTACCCCCCAACCTCACCACCACCACACACACACATACATGCAAGTAGGGGAAGGACCAAGGCAACACAACCAATCACACACAACCACCACCAGGTAACAGGAATAAAATACAACTATGTAAATCACAAAACCACACACCCATGCTCCCATCGGGCTGTCGCATGGGGTCGTCACTGCTAACTCTCATCCCAGACATTCCACGTACTGCTAAACACATATCACTACAGACAACTGGATATCTTGTGCCACACACTGCCACCAACACATAACACAGACTACAAATGTGGTATTTTGGGGTTCACAAGATACAAAACAGGATTTTGCACAATTGCTAAAATACTTGTGAAAATCACTTTCACAAATACAAAAGTGTCGTGCTATCACACTTTCTTGTTTGCAAAAGTATTTTGTGAAAGTATGCTCCTAATGACTGCACATTTTTGTCATCATTCTGCAAGCAAACTGTTGGGTCCTTCGGCCTCAAATTTGCAAGATGGCAAGACCTGGTCTCACAGATGTCCTTTTTCCTGTTATTGTGCTAAAAAACTTAAGGATTACAAAGTTACACTGCTCCAAAATTGAGCAATTTGCCATAGACTAACATTGCTGCACCCATGGCACCTTTCACCACCCATATGTTGAAAATGAAGTGAGGTACACCATGTTCACTATTGCCAGTTGGTTCACCTTTATGTGAACTAACCTCAAAGAACAACTTTGTAAATAAGGTGTGATATCTGAAGTTGGATTTCTCCACTTCCTACACTAACATAGGTATATACCTCCTGCTGGATCTGTGTGATTGGTTGTGTTGCCTTAGTCCTTCTCCTACTTACATGTATATGTGTGTGTGTGTGTGTGTGTTGTGGTGACGGGGTGGGGGCGGAATGTGCAGTTAGGGTTTTCAACCCTAAGACCGAATTTCCTTGCTTTTGTCACTGTGGAACAACCCTAAGTGATGAATTAAGCAGAGTTTTTTTTCCATGAATATATATATATATATATGTAAATATACACACACACACACACACACACACACACACACACACACACACACAGTGGTGATTGTACAAAGGTTTATCAGTAATGAGATATACCTCAGTGGTACTGAGGCAGGCTCACATTACAGTCGATACAAGTTGAGCTTGAGTGCCTCACTGGTACCTTTATGTACCTTGAGGTATATCTCAGTACTGATAAATTTTGTAAGATCATCACTGTATATAGGTGAGGCAACCTGCATAAACAAGTTTGGAAATAGTAGATGACACCTGCAGTGGAATTTTTTTCCTATTTGCTATGGTTACAGAGATATTGGTAAAAAACATATTCCAAGGGTTCGAAGGGTGCCTTCTCAGTGTGTTTCAGTCCCTGTATCTCAGAAATGATGCAAGATATGGATTTGCTTGATTGATGTCATGTGAAATACATAATCTCATGATTACAACCACACTTGAATTTTTTGTCTAGCTGCTATGGTTCCCAAGATATTGGCAAATTAGTGCTACAAGGGATCCTTGCCTTATAGGGCTGCTTGTGGCTCCATACTTATGTGTAAGTGGGATCACATGGCCCGGAGGGCCCACACTCCCACACAAACATACCATTATGCAAATAAATGGACAATGTTAAGGGAGCACAGGGCCTGGAAGGCCCATGCTCCCACTAACACATATGGCTTACATTACACTTTTTCAAAAAGAAGGGAAATTAATTGAAAAAAAAACTCTATTAATGCATCAGTTAGAGTTCTTTTCACAGTGACAAAAGTGTGGAAATTCAACATTAGGGTTACCAGCCCACTACCCTTGCCCCACGCCCCTATCCTCAGAACCCTAACTCTACAATTCCCTCACCCCCACCCACCCCCACACACACACACATGCAAGACACATCCAGGATTGTAATACACTGTACAAGTCCAGTCACATCTGTAAGCACAACAATCACTACACTGTACTCATTTCATATGACACTATGTAATGAAAAAACAAATACAGTATGATCAACTCTATTCTGACAGCATAGTATGATAGCGCCTTATAGCTGGCTCATTTTTTTCATACAATGAAACAGTCTGTACACATTTTATAAATATTATTTTTTATGTGTCATACTTCAACAACATTTCACACTTGCTCTCTATACACCAACGCCCACTGGCTGAAACTTGATAGTAGAATAGAGTTCCACACATGACTCATGGCCAGAAAGATCATCCTGGGTCATGCTCCTGCTGGCCTCTCCCCTATTATCCAGCCGGCCCTTGCTTATAGAACCACCTGTAGCTCAAGTAAACTTCTTTTCTCGGTCCCCAGGTGTCGAATCTCCCAACTCCAAAGATCTTTCAGCTACAGGGCCCCCTTCCTGATGAACTGCCTCCCCAGTACACTTGCCAACTTATCCAGAATTGGCCCCTTCAAAACCTTACTCAGAGACCATCTCTAGGTATCCACCCTGTGCATCTGTCACTAATCTCCATGCCCCTTCCTGACAACAGCCCTGGCCTGGATCCCTCCTCCTCCTTCTTCCACTCTCTTACCTCCATCTACCAAGCTCTCTCTGAGCCTTTCATTCTAAACTGAATTAATCTAGTCTAACTATTTCTCCTCAGAGTATGGCTATTAGCCAATTACATTACTCACTGTAACAAGTCTGTCTGAATTATGTTATACTGTTGTATTGTCCAACTAAATGTGATGTGAAACCCGTGTAAATGAGTCTTTGACTCAAAGGCACTTTCTGAATAAGAAATAAATAAATAAATAAAACAAACAATTAGCTCTCTACAGATATCACTGTTTCCACATAAGACATATGGTAGCAGGAAAGACAGAGCTGACACATACATAGTACTTTTCAGATACTGCTCAGCCATGAACCTAGCACCATTGCATGTTGTTGTACTGCTGCGTTACCTGGAAATATTCTTTAGCAGCATGTTATGGTTAGCTTTGAATGTTACAGCTGCTGCTGTCACATGTTGCTTGTAAACTATACTACAAAATATAACTTTTATTATTATAGTCATTTGTTATTAGTAGTAAACATTTTACTTATACAGTATAACATTGTTAAGACAATTAACACCCTATTTACAAGGTGTACCTGCGCATTAGGGCTGACTTATCCTATCAGAGAAAAATATGCATACATCCAATGACTGTTGTTAGACTTACCCAAACTCTAATTTCCAGTATAGCTACCTATAAATAACATACTGTGTGTTTCATCATTTCTTAACAATTGAAATATAGGCATCTGCTTAAATCTTGTTATTGATATTTGTAACAGAAAAATGCTTACTGTTGGCAATCTCCCATGGTTGCCCAGCATGTGTGTGAATCCCCAAGGCACTTTGATGGTAGCATAACTCATTTAGTTGCTGGAACATGATGATGAATGTGTCTTGTACTATGTTTAGAGAGTTCTATGTTACTTCTGTTATCTGATGCTGGTTGACTGTGATTGGTTGTGCTGCCTTAGCCTTTCCCCTGCTTGCATGTCTGTGTGTGTGGGGGGGGTTGGGGGAATGTGGAGTTAGAGTTTTGAGGATGGGGTGTAGGGGTGGGGTGGGGTTGGTAACCCTAACATTGAATTTCTACACTTTTGTCAATGTGGAAAGAACATTAACTGATGCATTAATGCAGTTTGTTTTGCAATGAATAAACTATTTATTTATTTATTAGTACAGTGGTTTGGGAAGACTTTTGAGCCAGAGGCTCATTTACAAAGGTACCTTGTCACATAAAGGTAGGTCACATTACAACAGCAAGTAAGCAATAACGTGTACAGAAACAATGGGTGGTACATCAAGTGAAACAATAGCAAGCAATAAACAGAAAGTAACATCCAGCAGTCAACATACAGTAGTCATAAGCAGCTTTCAGGTGGCCTTGTCATATTGTTTATCCCTGCTAAAAACTAGTGGCAAGTGCAGCTATGAATACTGATTAGGTGATTTCAGAGGGAGGTTTGGAAGCAGGATATAGAAGGGGCATCGGAGATGGATGGGGGCAGGGTGTTGAACCAGAAGGGGGCTCTATAGCCGTAGGCTCACTGACTGTGCGCGGTCCTAGCCCTAGGGATCAATAGGGTGGTTTTGTCAGTGGAATGGGTGTGCACTTGTGAGTTAGTACATTGTGCGGTGGCCATCAGACCTGGTGGGGCTAGCCCAAGAAGGGTTTTTATAGTTATGATACATGTCTGATATTTGAGCCATTCATCAAGGTCAAGCAATACAGCTTTCTCATATAACTGACAGGTGTGAGTTAGCCTGGGGGCACCTGTGATTAGCCTGCAAGCTTTATTCAGTAAGGTGTGAATTTTATTGAGAGCTGTCTGATCAGCAGAGCCATACACAGGGAACCCATAATCCACTAGTGACAGTATGGATGAGGTGACTGCGAGTCGAAGGGCCTCGGGGGGGGGAGACACTTTTGTGCCGTGTAGTATGCCTAGTCTGATATTCGCTGTTGTGGCAAGGGCTGAGATGTGGCCATGGAAGGAGAGGGAAGAGTTGAAGTGGATTCCAAGGTATTTATAGGAGCAGACTTGCTCAAGCATAAGCTTGGAGCTTGAGTGTATCTGAAGCTGAAAGTTGCAAAACTTGTTTTGTGGGTGAGCAAAGACCATAGTTTTAGTTTTTTTGAGATTTATAACCAGCCTACACTCCTTGAACCAACCCTCAGCATTATTAAAGGATCTTTGCAGGGACTCCTGGAGTGCGATAGGGTTACGATCATTGGAAAATATGACGGCGTCATCCGCATACAATACTATGTTACCACTACAGGAGCCCAGGAGGGAGTTAAGGTAAAGGGAGAAGAGTAGGGGACCAAGAATGGAGCCCTGGGGGACACCAGAGAGGATGGGATGTATGCCAGAGAGAGCCCCCCAATTTTTACGCGCTGTGAGCAGGCTGACAGATAGCTAGCGCACCAGGAGATAGGCCCAGTGGCAAAGCCAGAGTAACTGAGGGCATCTAGAAGAAGGGGATGGGAGATGGCATTGAAAGCTTTCGAAAGGTCTACAAACACAGCCACAGCCAAGGAGCCCTGGTCCAGGGAGGAGAGGAGAAAGTTAGAGAATTCTACGAGAGCAGTAGTGGTACTGTGGCCAGACCGGAAACTGTGTTGTTCAGGGCAGAGAATGTTATAGTTGGAGAGGTAGTCAGTAAATTGGGAGACCACTACTTTTTCCAGGGCTTTGGAAAGGGGAGAGAGAATCGAGATAGGCCGGTAATTTCCGGCCTGGGTCCTGTCTCCACCTTTATGAATGGGAGTGACTGTGGCAATTTTCCAGATTGCTGGAAATTGCCCTAGACAGAGAGATCTGTTGAATAGATTGGTAATAGGTGAAAGGACCAGATCTAGAACTTGCCGAAGGATACAGGAGTCCAGGGGTGTCACTACACGTACTGTTGCTTCTAAGGGCGTTGACTAGGTGAGGTCTGAGTTCTTGAGCAGTGACCTGGTGGAGGTGAAAGTACGGGCATGTAAAGACCGGTGCTGATGGGGGGGGTTGAAAAAGTCCTTACGGAGGATAGAGCTCAGATCTGTAAAGGAGGTATTGAGGCAGTTAGCAATAAGGGCAGGATCGGAGGAGATAGAACCATTGATGCTGATCTGTGAGGGGGGGTGCGTACTTCCATTTAACTGTTTGATACTATCCCAGAAGGTTCTGGGATTCCCCCCAAGAGGAGGTAAGTGAGGCCTGATAATGATCAGCCTTGGCCTTCCTGATGGCCCAGGTACACTTGTTTCTGGCAGCCACATACTCCTGTCTATCACTAGGCCAGCCTGTCTCAGTGGCAAGGTGCCATAGATTATCCCTATGTTTAAGTTGTTGGATCAGGGTCGGGGTCACCCAGGGAGCATTTTGCATCTTGGATCGGCAGACTCACAGAGGAGCAAAGATATCACAGGCTTTATTGAATGTTTGGATAAAGAAGGAAAGTGCAGTGTCAATGTCAGGTTCAAACAGAATAGGTGACCAATCAATTTGTGGCAAGAGATCCTTGAGCTTTTTCAGGCCTCCGGGCTTCAGGCACCACCAGGGAAAAGACTGTGCTGATGATTTGGCTACTGTGGAAGTCCAGTGAAAAAGTATGGGGGAGTGATCGCTAAGTGAGTCGGGAAGGACTTGGATGTCAACAATCCGATTGGGGCAATTGGAAAGGACCACATCAATAAGAGTACTAGAGCCTCTCTTTGGGTTGGTCCTAGTGGGGTGGGTGATGAGTTGGGTCATATCTACTGCAGCGAAGGAGTCATGTGCTGAGGAGGAAGTGGGGCTAAGCCAATTGATGTTAAGGTTACCCACTAGTATTTGATCTGAGGGATGAGGTAGCGAGGAGAGGTAATCCATAAGGGATGCTAGTGCCGGGGTTTGATTTCTAGGAGGTATGTAAGCAGTTGTTAGATAGAGCGGGCCCTATAACGGGTCAGGGGTTAGCTTCAGTGTCAGTGCCTGAGCCCCAGAGTCAAGGGTAGGAGCTGGTAGGACAAGTACAGGGAGAGCTTCTTTTGTGTAGATGGCACAGCCACCACCCTGTTTACCAACCCAGTCTGCCCGGAAGAGGGAGTATCCAGGGAGAGAGACAAAGGAGTCTGGGGTGGATTTTTTCAGCCAAGTCTCAGTCAAGAAGATGATGCTAGGGTTATGAGATTTGACCCAGCACTGGAGTGAGTCAAATTTTTTCATGAGGCTACAAATGTTCATGGAAGCCACGCTGAGTCTGTGGTAGGATTGTTATGAACAGGACCAGGATTGGGGTGAATGTTAACTAACAGGAGAAGTAGCATAATTAACACCCTGGTCAGGTGGTGGAGAAAGGTATTTCTATGACTGACACGGGAGGGATGGGAGGGTTGTTTCTGTGTACAGGGGGTGGGCAAGGTAGCCAAGGATGGGAAGGCAAGAATGATAAGGCTGACATGTGAGTCAGGGGTGGGAGCTTGACAGAGGTTGCTGGGCAGACATGGTGATCTGTACCACCTGGTGGTTGACAGATGCCTGAGAGCCAGCGCGGATGCATAGGAGGGGTCCAGTACCTGCCCCAAAAGGGGCAACACCACATGGCTAGCTTTCAATGGTGATGGCTAGTTGGGTCCGACAGCAGTAGTAGCCATGGGCTGAGCAGGAGACACGTCCAGAGGTGAGTGGCAAACATAGTGTTAATGAGCTAAGACAGGTACAGAGGAAAGAAGTGGAGACAGATTACCTGAGACTGTTAGTGCCACTTTGGTTCAGTGGTAGTGACACTGCCTCGGGTACACAGAGTACCAGGTTCAAGACTCGCCCCAGGTACTAGGAGAAAAGACCAGGGGAGAGGTCAAGAAAAATGATGTCCGGGCATCGGGTAGTATGGGTTGCTGGTAGAGGTCTCCTGGACCAGTCATATTACTCCTGTACTGCACAAACTGCACTGGCTGCCTGTTCAATGGAGGATCACCTTTACGTTCAGCTTACTGACCTTTAAGGCCCTTCATGCTCAGGGTCCTGGCTTCCTGAAAGAGCTCTTGGTTCCTTTCTGCTCCCTCCAATCCCTATGCTCAGCCAATGAGGGATTGCTAGAGGTTCCCAAGGTTCAAATGAGGTCATCTGGTGTGAGAGCTTTTAGTTATGCAGCCCTGACCCTGTGGAATTCTCTACCTTGTTGGATCAGAGAGTCCCTGACCCTAGAGAGCTTTAAGAGGGCATTAAAAATGTATTTATTTGACCTTGCTTTTGGTGATTAGTATATTCTGACTTATTGTTGTATTTTATTGTCTTATTTATGTATTTAATTCTGTACAGCACTTTGATACATGCTGAATTGTGCTTTACAAATAAATGTTATTATTATTATTATTATATTCATTAAAAAAAACTGATTCCGTACCAACAAAAGTCTGGAAATTTGATGTTAGGGTTATTAACCCTACCCCCAACCATTCCCATCTTCCACAGACCAACAGACACTGGGGTGTGCTTTTGGGTCACCAGCACTAACTCTCACTCTATTCCATATGTAAACAAGCTGAGATGGTACAGTATAGGAGAATGGGATGAGAGTTAGGCTTGATGGCCCTAGGCACAATCCAGCACCTGTTGGTCTGTGGAGGGTGGGGTATGGTGTGGGGGTAGGGGTTGGTAACCCTAACATCAAATTTCCAGACTTTTTTTTGTTTGGATTCAACCCTAACTGATGCATTAACAATGTTTTTTGCCAATATAATGTTCTTCTTTTTGGGAAAGTGAAATGTTACTCATATGGTATCTCTGGGTGGGAGTGCAAGGCCACCCACCTAAAAATGTAGAGGCATAGCACAGTAGGTCACTGTGCCCCCAGTTTTGAATAATGGGATGCATAATTTAGAGCACAGGCCCTGTGGGACCTGCTCTCCCACCCATCCACCCATAAGTGTAGACACATAGTGCAGGAAAGCCCTGTGCTCCTAGTATTGCAAGATGGTATCCGGTGGGGAAGCATGGGCCCTCCTGGCCCTGCACTTCCACCTACCTATAAGTATAGAAACATAGTGTTGGAGAGCCCTGTGCTTTTAGTTTTGAATAATCATATCCATAAATGGGAGTGAGGGCCTTCTGTGCCCTGTGCTCCCACCCATCCATGAGTGTAGAGACATAGCATAGGAGGGCACAGTGCTCCCACTTATCATAAATAGTATGCATAGGTGAGAGCACAGGTTATCTTGGCCCTCCACTTCCACCTACCCATACATACAGACACATAGCACAGGCCTAGAGGCATTCCAAGTAACCCTTGTAACACTTATTTGGCAATAGCTCAGTAACCATAGCAACTGAAAAAAAAGTTCATTCACAGTTGTATCCATCACCTACAGTAGTAGCCATAGACATAGTTATGTATTTCCAAATATTTAAAGAAATTTCTAAAGAGTTTCTCTCTGCTGCCCCACTGTGCAAATGCAGAAAGCAGGAAATTTATCTAACAATATCACAGAAATCTTGGAAACTATCTGACCATGTCTTTGGCTATTACTTTAGCCAACTCCATGAATGCTTAGTACACTTAAAAGTGTAATGAGCTTCACTTAGTGAAAAATCTGTGTCTCAATCTGTTTTTGAGATATAGGTGCTGAAAGGCACCGTGGCCACCACAACATTATCCCCTGGGAAAATTCACAACTTCAGACTGCTGTAACTTTGGAACTGGTGTAAAGTTTTGCACCAAACCAGCAAAAGGCACATCTGTATGGCAAGAGTTTGCCACCCAGAAAATTTCATCCCAAACGACCTAACCATTGTCTTGCTATGAAGTGACAAAGAAACTGGGCTTTTGGGGCTGTTTACCTGTGTTAGTTTTGCAAAATTAAATGGACTTTTGTGAAAGTACCATTGATTTACATTGGAGTGCTGTGCAGTACTTGCATGAAAGTCCCACCATTATATAAGTGGGACTTTTGCAGAAGTACCCATGGGAGTTTAATGAATGTCCACAGAGGCTGTGCAACATTTCCATGGCTAAAATGGTGTAAGATTTAAAAAAAAAACATATCTCTGGGCATCCTGTCAAAAAACTAATGACAGGGCCGTGTTCCTAGAGCCCCGATTACATAAACCCAAGTATATTTTTTGAACTACAATGTTTTTTCCACCTTGCTAACTGAAAACAAGATGACTGCAGCACAATAGAACCAAATCCAATTGCAAAAGTAAGAAGTGCTTTCGTAAAAGTAAAAAGTGCTTTTGAGGAGAACATATATTTTTCTCCTTAGGCTATAATGGGAAATTTTAAACTTCAGTAACTTTTGAATGGATTAATATTTGTTCACTAAATTTTCAAAAGGCACTTCTCTGATCCAGTCCCCATATACCCTGAACATTTCTGACCAGATGGACTACCTGTTTGGACTATAGAGACAAGCAAAACATTTGCTAAAATTGCCAAAAAAGTGTTGTTTTGCACTTTTTTTAGCACTCCCCAGCTCCACAAACACACATCCAACTGGAACACAACCTGATAGTTCCAGAGATATATGGTAGAAGACAGAGCGTGCAAACCTTCAGGCAAATTGAATAAACCATTGCAAAGTTATTAAAGTGCAGAATTTGAGGTTTAACATAGAAGTGGCCGTGCAACACTAATTATATAATGGCAAAAAAAAAAATCCTGGACTCTAATTGGTCAGTGTGTACTTGTTACAGTGATATTATTTGAGTACAGCCTCAATTCCAGACATACACATGACTATATAGCAAAGTGAATTATCCTAACAATGAATAACCAGCCACAACCTCCCTTACCAAAATAATTCAGTGTCTTGCAATTGAAGTAACACAAGCTTATTTTCATATAAATAACCTTATTTACTTATGGTATATTGTGGGGACAAAGACATTTGTAATGGCTTAAACATTTCATAGTTAGGCAAAGAACAAATGTCAGAAAATCTCCTTTATAGTGTGGGAACATCTATTTTATAATATCAGTTTAACAGTTTTATTTTTTATGATTAAACACACCACATATGACTGCACTGTATCATGGATATACAAATACCTAATTGCTAGGTATAGCACAACACACTACAGTGATACCAGACAATTGATTATTTGCATACCCATGATGCAGTGCTTTCACATTGGGAGTGTTTCATCAAAACAAAAATTAAATAAAAAATAAAACTGTACAACTGATACTATAAAATACATGTCCCTACACATAAAAGTGATTTTCCAACAGTTGCTTTCTACCTAACAGTCATCTACATGAGCTCATTTTTGTCTGCACAATATTAATAAATAAGAGACATTGTATAATAGAAATAATGCATGCCTGAGTGTGGATTGTTCTGGGATAATCCCCCTTTTGGGGTGTTAGATGCATGTGATCTTCTACCCAACCACCCCAGGCATGAGGTTATCCCATCACTTTTTTGCTTAATTATAAGTATGATAATAAAATGGTGATTTGCACATTTTGGGAAACTGTATCTCCATGCCCTCAAATGCAATTGAACAGACTTACAACTGCCAATAACTGATAGAGTATATTGGCTACATGGTCTCTAAAGTCCATAGGAGACCTAGACCAGCTACAGTAAAACTGCTAACCTCGGAAGGAAAAGATCTAGTCATAAATGCCTCATACAGTCAAACAATTTTTTTATGTAAAAACCAACCAATTTTCTTTAAAATTATTTTTCTAAATTACTTTGGCAGCAAAGAAAGAAATTTGGGGGCTTACAACAAAAATTATGGCAAGGAGGGATTAAGGCCTAGGTGATATTTCCAGCAAAACTAAAAGTGCTATTGAATAATCAAGTGATATTTTACAATTCAAACAAGAAGCCATGGCAGAGTTGAAATTATGTCTCCCAACTATGTTTATAGATAAAGGTTAGGACCCAGGGCCCAATTCCAAGATGGCCGGCATAACTCACATGCAATTGTGAGTTATGCTGGTCACCTCTATGCCAGGGACCCTATACCATATTCCAGAAGCATCAGGGTCCCAGCAATTGCAACTTATGAGATAAGCCATGTGTGTGGTGGTAGCCCACATATGGCATATCAATGCCACAAGTCGCATCTTGCAGTGAGTGACAGGTGGCCCCCTGGAGCTCCCCCAGCCCCAGACCACCACAGAACACATCGGGGGTCATGGGGGCAAGAACAGATGGCACAGGTGTCTAGGAGGAGTGCTACTGACAGTGAACCCTGGGGTCCCTCACAGTCAAGGGTTTGGGGCTGGGTTGTGCTAATGGAGGCCAGAAGCCTTGGTTCTATTGCCATGGTGCTGTGAGGCCGCATCTGATGGTGCCAGCCATCAGATGCCAGTTATGATAGCTCCAAGCTGCTGGAAGTGAGCTATGCCACTGCATGTCCTAGAATCACAATTGTGGGTTGTGACAATGGGCCTTCTGGAATTGGGCTTAGTTGCTGTCACAACCTGCAGTTGTACCAGGTGTTGTGGGCTGTGGCATATGTGTGGTCATATCTTGCTGTTATCTCAGCCCGCAGATGCAATGGTGTAGGTGCCCTCCTGGAATAGTAATGGGTGTATCGCATGGCGTAAGTCTTGGGATACACCATGAGGGTTGGCATACCCCACGTTATGCTGGCATAGCCCATATTGGAATTGAGCCCCCAGTTATTTGGGGAAAATGCAAAATATTAAAGTACCTGGGGGGAGGGAGGCCATGGCATCCATTCAATAATCAAGAATTAGATTATATTAATGGTGTATGGGGGGACTAGCAGATTGATTCAGTTCCTGTTATCAAGTAAGTTATGCCAAATTTATGTCTTAGGCATATGTGTGTGGGTGCAGGGAGTAGATGTAAAAAAAGAGGTATTATGACAGTTCAAGGTTTCAGGTGGTTGAGAAATTAAAAACGATAAAGGGTCATGTAAAGATAGGATGCAGTTACAGGATATGGTGGGAATGATTAAAGGCTGTACTTTGAATGTGAACAGTATTAACTCCCCAGTCAAAAGATCTAGAATACTATTGAGAATAATGAAACTGAAATTGAAGATAACTATGTTACAGGAAACATTTCTGAATGAGAAAGAATGGGAGAAACTAAGACAAAAATGCTTGGGAAACTAGTATTTTTCCATTGCACCATCAAATAATAGGGCTAGTATGGGTATACTTTTTGATAAGAGCTTTAAAGGGGAAATACTAGATTCTGTTAAAGATAGCCAAGGCAGAATTATTTTGGTTCTTACAAGAATAAGAGGTAGAGAGATTATTTTTGGATCTCTTTATGCACCCTTTAAAGATTATAACACATTTTTGGCAGAGTTAAATAAACTAATGTGCACTTGGGCTTGTGAGTACTTTATTTTAGGGGGAGATTTTAAATGTATTTTGAATGAAAAGCTAGACAAAACTTCAAAAATTTTGAGCCGGGAAAAATACAAGTCCAATTTATTGAATAGTTTTCTGGATCGAAATGACTTGGTGCATATGTGGCGAGAAACTAATGGGAAAACAAAAGACTTTACATATTTTTCCTTGAGATTCAAAATGCATTCTAGGTTAGACTATGTATTTATTTCCAGGGGTTTGATACTGGAATGCATAAGTGTTTCTTCAAACATAGAAACCAAATTGATATCAGATCATAGCCCAGTTAGTTTTGACTTTATACTGGGGGAAGAAAAGAGACATGGGAGGACTGTGGCATCTGAATTGTACCTTATTGCAAGAATAGCCAGTGTTAGCTAGGATTTGACAAAGTTAAGGTTAGGATGCTCTCAAGGCCTCTTTGAGAAATAAACAACACCTGGCCAAACAAAAAGAGGTTGATTCTAGGTTAAAATTATTGGAACAGGCCATGGGAGGGACAACACAAAAATATATGAGTTAAGAGAATTACAGAAATTGATTGAATCTACAGATTTTGTCAACACTAAAAAGGCTTGGGCATGGAGAAATAAAAACTGGAAAAATAACAGTGAACTAATTGGCAAGGCATTGGCTAACAGGCTACTGACCATGGAGAAACAAAAATTTGAAATTACATCTATTATTACATCTGAGTGCCAGACAGAAAGTGAGCAAACATTGATCTTGGATGAGTTTGTTAAGTTCTATACAAAGCTGTATTTCTCTGAATGCTCCTCTTTAATGGAAGACCTACTGTATTACGGAAGTTTGGTAGGGGAAAGATTAACAGATGGAGAATAGGAGGCTCTCAATCAGGAAATAAAAAAAGTACCGGGGTTCATGGTTTTCCTCTTGAATTTTACATTGCAATAGAAAGTGTAATTATTCCTTATTTAAGAATATTATTCAATCAAATTATTCTATCACAAAAAAATCCTCCCCTTTTCCCCAGGTTTATATTTCAGTAATATTAAAACAAGGTAAAGTAAGCATAGAATTGAAAATTACGAACCGGTCACAATTTTAAATGTAGATTACAACATTTTTGCTAAGATTATTAATAATAGAATACTTTCCTATTTGGACAAGTAGATTCATATTAACCAAAGAGGTTTCATACCTACCAGAACTACACAGTCAGGATAGCTGAAGATCCAGTTTTTAATTGCATTTCTGCAATATACAAAAATCCTGGCCACTTTAATGGCTTTGGATGCTACAAAGCATTCAATATGCTGGAATGGCCTTATCTCTTTAATACTCATAAAGCCTTCAGCTTTTCATCTAATTTGTTAGCCACAGTATGGATGATTTACTCTGCTCCATCTGCTCAAATTAGGGTAAATGGCTATTTTTCTGAGGTTTTCATTTAAATAGTGGGGTGTGACAATTCTGTCCCCTTTCTATCTCCCTTTTTGTTTTAGGTTTGGAACCATTATTAAATGAAATTAGATTAAATAAAACTATTTTGGGGATAAGGGTAGGGGAAGAGGAGTGTAAATTAAATGCATTTGCGGATGATGTATTATTAACTTTAAGGAAACCAGATAAGAGTGTTCAAGAATTATTACTGGTTATAAATCACTTTTCTAAGGTGGAAGGTTATAAAATCAATGAGGGTAAAACTGAACTGATATTTTTTAATATGGCAAATCCCAGCTCAATACAACAATATGTACAAGCACTCTGAAAGGAAGAAGAAATGAGATATTTAGGGAGTTTTATTCATAATAATATTTATTTCCTCTTTAAATACAATTGTAATGATCTATTAGTTTGTTTAAAGATCAAGATTCAATGTTGGAGTAAAATTCTATTATCTGTAGTGGTAAGATCCAGAATATAAAAAGAATGGCAGTCCCTAATTTATCATATCAGCTCCAATCAATAATGATACCAATCCCCAATTTTTGGTTTAAACAGATTCACAAACAATTTAGGAATTTTATCTGGAATAACAAACCACCCAGGATGTCTTGGAACAAATTGTGCCTTCCAGTAGATCAGGGAGGTTTGGCATGCCCAGACATAGAAAAATGTCACTTGGCTTAACTAATGAAATTAGCTTTGAGATGGGCTCATGATGTTATAATAGACAGGACCAATCTGACATTTATAAATATGATAGTTTCAGTTATGTGTAAGGAGCAGGCAGGTGTATCTCAAATAGTGTTTACAGCAGGCCATTTTTTTTAATCCAGGAGCCTCCTACTAAGACATTTAGCAGAGGGTATTCTAAAATATACAAAGAAGACAAAATTGGCAGTGCGTTTCTCTCCATAAAATAATATATGGATTAATCCATATTATAAATTAAAGGATAAGACTATACATAATAAAATTCTGGAGGAGAAGGGAATAAATAAATGGAATTGGTTTTTTGAAACAATTACATGCATTAACTTGAAATTAATTTAGGATTAAATACCAGCATGGTAATAACCAATGCCTGTATTTTAATCAAATGGTAAGTTTGTATAAAAAGTACTATAATAGGGGTGGGAGAGAGCCCCATGCAACAAAAATCTAGAAGAAACATTAGGGAAAATAAGGAAAAATAATTTTAATTATTTGCTTGGCAAATTGGTAATCTGCAGAACTCATATTTCCAGATGTATGGCCTAACTTTCCAAAAATGGGAGAAATAATTAAAACAAGCATATATAGAGATTCAGTGTAAGCTGGCGGGTAGTGCTATCACACATTATAAGCTAACATGATACCATGCTATCCAGTACAAAATACTGAACAGAGCCCATTTTTCACCCTACAGGCTATGTAAGATGAAGATGGTAAGGAAAGGTTTCTGTTTGCACTGTAAGGCAAAAGAGGCTGAAATGTTGCATGTATTTTGGGAATGTCCCTTAATAAGATCTTGGTGGGCTGAATCTTTCACAATAATTAGCTAGATAGGGGCTGATTTCCCATATTGGTATGATCCTAAAATAGTCCTCTTAGAAATGTATAATATTAGAGGTTAGGCTGGGTGGGATAATTATATCTTCCAAGCTAACATAATGGCTATTAAAAGATTGATATTAAAGAATTGGAAACTGCAGGAGTAAAAGCTTACCATTAACTAAATATGAATGGAGACAATTATTTTTATCAGCTTTGTTGAAAAATAGTTTCCTATTAAGTTTCCATAGAGTGTGGACCTTATTTAACAAGGAAATAGAGGAATGGACACTTGAAGATGTTCCTGTTTAAATCTAGAAGCTCTGCTATGAGGGAGCTAGACCGTGATTGTAACTGAGGGAAGTAATATTGTAAAAATAACTGTACTGTTATTATGCTACATTAACTTATTCCACATGATCTTCTTAAAGGTGATGGGGAAAAATTGCTTAATTGCAGCTTAAATGTGATATTAGTGTATAGAATCCTGATAAAATATGGTTCAATAACGAAATCATTGTGTAAGATGCCTATGTCTGTGTGTTATTCTGAATGGAATTCTTTTCATTTTCTCGTGGCAGGCTGGCAGTTTCTGTGTAAGTTTAGCATGAGCCTCCACTATGTTCATGACGTGTATGACTCCCAGAATACAGTTACGTATAGTAATAGCTGAAGGATTTTCAGAGTCAATATACAGACAGCAATATTGACAATGATACAGATGGTGGAAATCGTTACAACTTTCAGCCATCTCAGCGCATTGCAATGCTGTATATGTTCAAGACGATGGTCAGAAGTAGAAACACACTTGTATACAATAACGGTTTTGAGAGCTCCTTTTCTGACTAGGATTCAAATGATGAGCTGCACACAGACCCAGTTGCCAATTTTTTTGTTTTGTCATGGTAAATCATATTCCTAAACTATAATATATTTCCAGTTGTTTAACCAGGTGAGACACACTAAGCTGAAAACATGTTTACAGGTGCAACCTGGGAGCATAAGGAAGTTAAGTGACTTGCTCAGGGTCACACAGTATGCAAGCAGGAGATGTGGGATTCAAACCCTGGTCTCTAGATTTGCAGCTTATAGCCTTAAACTACTGCACTATACTGCTTTCCTAAATTAATTATTAATTGAACACAATCTGATGTTTCATACGCCTGTAATTATTTTATGGTGAAAATTGTCTTCTGTCTCCAGCAGCTCATGCTGGAGCATTTATTGCCATCTATCCTGTAAAAATGGAGGACGGCGGTACACTGAAACTTTCACAAGTGTGCTGTCTCTCTATCTCTCTCCCCTGAAATTGTTCCTGAACTGCCTCCTGAACTCACGCTGCAGCTTGTACTGCACTGTTCCCTGATAAAAAGCAGAAGAGATAGAGATCTGCTAAAAATGACAAAAGTGCAATCTCTATCTCTTCCCCAGAAGTGTTTCTGAGCTGGATCAATTGTAAACAAGGTCACACTGTAGCTTTTACTACTGTATTCCCTATAAAAATCAGAGGAGAGAAAGCTGCTGAAACTTACAAAAGTGCAGTCTCTCTCTCTCTCTTCCCCACCAAAATTTTTCCTGAGCTCAGTCTGCAGTTTGCACTGCTGTTTTTCCCTATAAAAATCAGAGGCGAGAGAGCTGCTGAAACTGACAAAAGTGTGGTCTCTTTCTCTTTTCCCCAACCGAAAGTGTTCCTGAGCTCAGGATTCAGCTTGTACTGCTGTTTTACCATGTATAAAGCAGAGAAGAGAGAGCCACTGAAACTGACAAACGTGTGGTATCTCTCTCTCTCTCTCTCTCTCTTCCCCACCAAAATTGTTTCCAAGCTCAGTCTGCAGCTTGTGCTGCTGTTTTTCCCTATAAAATTGAGAGGAGAGGGAACTGCTGAAACTGAAAAAGTGCTGTCTCTCTCTTTCTCTTCCTCAAAAGTGTTCCTGAGCTGGATCAATTCATAAAAGAGCTCATGCTGCAGCTTGCTCTGCCATTTTCCCTGTAAAAATCAGAGGAGAGAGAGACGCTGAAACTGACAAAAGTGTGGTCTCTCTCCCTCTCTCTTTTCTCCACCAAAATTTTCTTGAGTTGTCTCCTCAGCACATGCTGCAGCTTGTACTGCTGTTTACCCTGTGCTATTCAGTAAATAAACAAGTAACGATCCCATAATGAAAAATGGGTTGTGGATTGGTGATGAGAAAGCCGCCTTGTACAAATTAGCAAACTCTTGTTCTCATTGAATGTGTGGACCAACTATGAAAATTAAATAGACCTCCTAGTTTGCATTTTGTGGTTTTGTTTTGTAATTATGTTGTCTTGCAATGTTTTTTTTCTCTAATCCATCATTGATGGCATAGTTACTCACTTCACTGCAGAACTGCGATTGTGCCAAACTGAGTATAAAAACAATACAGAATTTGTATTAAAATGACACCCACTCACATCCGCTCTCATTCTCCAGTTTTTTTTCAATTATGTATGATACTGTATTGTCCTCTACCATTGAAGGATAAGCCCTCACCCCTTCCTCTTGCACAGTTCCCCGTTACCCTATTCTGATTCTGAATATAAATGATAAGATGAAGTGAGACCCCTACCCCAGCGAGCAATAACAACACCCGCTCTTCCTCACTCCAATTATAGTCAGATCCGAGACAGGCACTACCTTCCTCAATACTCCACAGCATATCTCTGACTGTACTGATACTTATCAGACTGTAAATCTTATGTGCTAATTTAAAATCATTGAGTGCATACTCTTTACAAACAAGTCAATGTCAGTGAAGTTGGGGACATAATGTGGTTGTGTGAGGATAGCAGTGCCTGTCCTGGATATGTCTAGGTTTGGATTGCTGGTTGGCTAGCATTTGCAACATAATTTGGGAGTGTTAAAATTAATCTGAAGTTCACACTGATGATCTGGCATATGTGTGTGTGTGTGTGTGTGTGTGTGTGTTTTCTGGTAATATATGTCTTTATTTGTTTATTTTTGGGGGAGAAAAGCTCATTTACATGGAGGTCCTGGTTTGTTTACACACAAATTCATGTGTTCGGATCTATAAGTGTAACAAATATTTTCATATATTAGTAACATAATCAAAAAAAGATTAAATAGCTATACATCATTAGCAATTTGTTTGGTTATAGAACATCCAGAGAATCCGACATTGCATTGCATTTAAAAATAAATGTGGCAAGAATAAATAAATTCAATAAATTAATGATTATCAGGACCATTAAGTATGGGCAGTATTTTTTAGCTAATGTGTAATCTGAAACACATAGTTAAAATTCATTTTTTTTGTTAGTTACTTTATTCTTTCTATGTTTTTATATACACATTTGTGATAACATATCTGGTTGGTGAGAGTGTTCACATTTTCTGGGATTGTGTGGTTAAGTTATCCCTGGTTGCATGAATCATGAATTATTACATTTTGTGTAATTCTGATATATATATGCAGTAATAAGAATACATAACAAGGCCAATGCCACCTTCCCCAATGGTTCCAGTTGGCATAACAAATACCATGCCCATTCCCTATCCTCAATGGTGCCAGTGATATAAATACATAATGTCACATGCCCCTCCCCATCTTCTATGCTGCCCATGCAGTTCACATATGTAATAACCCCCACCCATGTGGTACAGTGTCCCCCATCACTGATGTTGTTTTATTCAAATCTAAGCATTCCAGACCACAGCCCAGGCAATAAAATATCCTTCCAACACCAGTCTCCAATGTTGCCTGATGGTATAAAATTTTTTGTAGCCTCTGATATGGGTTTGAAAGCATCCCCTAACCCCAATGTTACTCAGTGAACAAATAGGAATTATCCCCAGTCCCGTATTGTAGAGTTGTCTTTTCCCCGATCCCTGATATTGCCCAGTTTTAACATAGTAAGACTATTCCCCAATCTACATTGCAGAGAGTCACCATCCCTCCATATGTAGTAGTAGTAGTAAATTGTTTCAGTCAATCAAGTGTAAACATGAACAATCCCCATTAAGCAAAGTTGCTCATTTTCAATGGGGACCAGAAACTTATAGAAACCTGGTTATATAAATGGGGAAGCAAGTGTTAAACATGTACAAAAGTCCCTTCAAACAGAAAAACTTCACCTATAGAACTAAGGGGAGAACTAGTAACACCACTTACCACCTTTTTCCAAAAATCATGGGATGATGGTATGGTACCTGAGGACTGGGGGAGGGCAGATGTGATTCCCGTTCACAGAAGTTGGAGCAAGACAGAGGCAGGAAACTATAGACCTGTCAGTTTGGCCTCAGTAGTAGAGAAAATTATTGAATCACTTCTGAAGGAAAGAGTAGCTGAGTGCCTAGAGGCCAGTGGGGTACAGGACCCAAGGCAGCATTTAGTCACAGCAAGAAGGTCATGTCAGATGAATCCAATAGATTTCTTTGACTGGGTGACCAAAGTAGTAGACCAAGGAGGGGCTGTGTACATGGCCTTCTTAGACATTAACAAGGCATTTGACACAGTCCCACACAAAAGATTAATAAACAAATTAGCAAGTCTGGGAGTGAGCCTCAGGGTGGTAGCCTTGGTAAAACATTGGCTGGACAACAGGACACAGAAGGTAATAGTAAATGGAGTCCTCAGTGAAGAAAAGGTGGTTACTAGTAGGGTATCGCAGGGTTCAGCACTGGGTCCGGTCCTTTATAATGTCTTTATAAGTGACATTGCAGACAGACTGTAAGGAAAAGTATGTCTCTTCACAGACAACACAATGATCTGCAAAAGGGTTGATACATGAGGTTGGATGAAAAGGATGAGAAGGGATTTGGCAAGGTTGGAGGAATGGTAAAATATACGGTAGCTTAGATTCAACTCATAGAAGTGCAAAGCAATGCACCTGGGAAACAAAAACCCAGGGGAAGAGTACACAATGGGGTGGGGTAAGATACTGACAACAACAAAAATGGAAATGGACCTGGGGATTGTTTTATCAGATGGCCTAAAGGTGGGTAAGCAATGTAAGAAGGCAGTAAGGAGGGCTGGGTGGATATTGGGATGCATAGGGAGAGGCACCACCAGTAGGAAACAGAAAGTTGTTATCACTCAGTACAGACATTTGATGAGACCACATCTGGAGTACTGTTAATCTAACTGGTCATGCATAACTGCTTGATGCAAGTTAATCATGCAGACGTATATGAAATGAAGGTACAGTCAACTTAAATTTGATTCAGGATGGAATCATTGTTCCTCTCTCTCTTTTTTCAAGTTATACAGGACATATCGCTATTTAGCTTATAGAACATTTGTAATCTGGGTTTTTAAATGTCTTGGTTGGAAAATCAGAAGAGTAATACCATCATGTGTTGTGACAGCCATAAGTTCAAAATTCCTTTCAGAACAATACTGTGGGTTTAAATATCCATACTGAGACACTGCCCTACATTTTAATGATGGAAATCATATTCTTGCAAGTATTGTGCCTACTCAGTGATTAAATCCTTTTTATTATATACAATGCACCATAAGCAGATGCCTATTAATTTTTTTATTTGTTTTATCTTTATATGTTACATTGTTAAAATATGTTGAACTTGTATATTGTAAGTCTTTATAAACACTTTAATTTTAAACAACTAATTGGTAATGACAACAGGTAAGATAGTGTCACTTAATGTATATGCTGTATTATTTACATCAGTTGTTATGATGTCTAAGTACAAGTATATTTGTGGTTTCCTAGAGGATGGAACCTCCCCACTCAACATTTTGTATGAGCCTCACTAGCTAGATCTCTATCCATCTGGCCATCTCCCCCCCAACCCCATATCCTCCAGCTTCTCCAGTAGCCTGGGACGTGGCACCAATACACCTTTATGTACAGGCGCAATATGTGTCATCCTTCAGTTATGAGTTGTCCATCCCGACTGCAGGGAGGAGTTACATAGGTCCTGGCATATTCATGTCTACCAGCACCAAAATTCGTCCATTTCTCTTACCACACACTACTAATAAATTAATAAATAAAATAAAATAAACAGTGATCCCTCCGGCTAGCCACCAGGCATTCCTGCTGCTTCTTCCCCTATTGGGTGGTCTGTTTACTACCCCCATCTTCACCCTTTTCCACCCTGGAGCCTGCAGGGTGATCCATAAGGGTGACCCATAAGGCTTTCAACTGATCCCCTGCTTCTCCAATTCTGCTTATCCCTATGCCATCCCTAATGATAAATGCTACCCCCTCCCATTCCCTTCACACTATCCCTACTGCACATATTTACACTGTACATAATTTGAATACAGGGCAAGACATTTATGCAGTTTTGTTAAATCTGCATTTGAATTTGCCCAGTAGTTCAAGCTTCTCAATTTTTTTAACTGATGCTGATAAGCTCCGAGGTTGACTTTCTTGTGTAGGCTCTAAAAATGCTGTCGCTTCTTCATACGATGGGCATAGCAGACAGTGATTGCAAATCTTACACATTAAGTTCTTCAACATGTTCTATATGGGAGTAAAATAAAAGATAATTCAATTCAGTTTTGCCATTGGCTATACCTCTATGTTACTGCATTACACTATTGTTATTATTTAAGAAGTGAATATTTTTTTTTTAATTTATGAACAGTGCCTATAATGCATGCCATTAGTTCATCCAACTGTAATCAACTTAAATTTTGTTTCGGCCCTTGTGGAATACATTTTCGTGATAGGACAATGCTGGCAGAAAAGAATAGAGTATCAGGTACATGCTCAGCAGAGCAGATGTAATAATTTGTCAAAATATCACATTGTGTTTCATAGCAATACACCTTTGTGGAGTAAATTTGTGATATTTCATTAACTCTTGAGTGTCACATGTCATGCTTCACAATGCCAACAAAAAGAAAAGGGGAGGAGTGCTATACACACTGTATGTACATGGAATCATTACTTCCTTGATTACTCCTTCTCCGAGTTTATATTTCGGATATGAGACCCTGCATTGTGCTGTTCCAGCCATACATTTTCCTTGTTTTCTCATTAAAATGTTTTGCTCATAACAGTAGTCTTCAAACACAATATAATTCATGCTGAAATTACTAAACAATATCCATCACCTTAGCAGGACAATTAATTATTGCACAATGTTATGAGTGAATTAGTTTGTCAAACCAATATCTTACTATAGATTATATAAGAAATGTAACAATTTGACTCTTGCTGATTGCACATGTATTATAATATTAGAAATGGTAATATATTCAACTTCACTTGTAAAAGAAGTGACTGATGGTCATCAGAGCAGATACCGGGGTTGGCCAAAATAGAGGGAATAGAAGGACGATTATATCCTAGGTGGAGGGTTGTGCCTCTGAATGTGCGGAGACTTGGAAACAAGAAGTACAACCTGTAGGCACTATAAGCAGTCATGAAGGTGGACATAGCTGCATTTCATGAGATGGTCAACATCACATCATGACTGGGACCTTGCAATCCACGGATGTAAACTATACTTGAGGAACTGAGTTGTTGGGAAAGATGGGAGGGGCAGTTTGTGTCAGGAAGGGAATAACTAGTATGAGGGAGTAGTCAAAGAAAGGTGAGGTTGATACATGGGCTAGGAGTCAGGTGATCCTGGAAGAATTGCAGAATACATTACCGACTCAGGGTATCACTGAACCAACATTTATCAGCTATAGATGGTTCTGAATTCCTATCATGTAGAATGCAAACTTGAATTGATTTAAATTATTATGTTATAAATTCTTATAGATTTCAACCACTGATAATATAACATTTGATAACATTTCACATACATTGCCTTCATGTAGGAATAAAAGTAATGTAAGGATTTAGGAGCAAAATGTATGATGACCTTGTGGAATGCCTCCACACAAGATGTTTGGTTAGATGGTGACAACTGACCGATATCACTCATAAGTTTCTTGTTATATGGTATTATCTTCAGTTCTTTATAAGACTTGGAATCTAAATACAAATGATGAATCTAAAAACACTAGGTACAACACCATACAATATATACAGTAATTTCATTTTTTTTTCCAAATGACTGTTGGGATAACAGTTCCTCTGCAACCACCTCCATCTGCTGTATTCACTGCGGTCATTTTGTCACACAACCAACCATTTTTTTGCTCCCGTCACTGCAATTTTAAATGTTAATTCAATTCTCACATGCAGCACTGAGTTGAAAGCCTTGATGGAATATGGGCACAGGAAATCCACAACATGGACCTTGTCCATTTTCCTAGTTTCTCACTGATAGTAATCTACTAGGTCAATTTTGCTGGATCTGTATGTCACAGATATATGCTGTCTACTGTCCTACATCTCATTGAACTCCAAAGGGGACAACAGATTCCCCCTCACAATCATTTCCATTATCTTCCCCATAGTGGATATGAGTCTCACTGGTCTATAGTTCACCATTTAATCTTAGTGGACTCTCAACTATGGTCCAACAACATTTTTAAAAGGGTGGAATTCTATCTAGAACAATGCTCTACTATATGCCATAAGCCATTGTACAATGGGAATTGGGATAGACACTCAATGATGCTTAAGCAAATTTCCCAAAATCGCTCTGAAAATCACTATATTCAATATACATGTGATATTCACTTGTCAACATACCCTCCACAATCCAATTCCTTTCTTTTAAGTCTCCATGCAGACACTTAGGATAAAGTTGACCATGGCCATCGTGTTTATCCATCACATGGTTATTAATGCTAGCCCACTTTACTCTAACTAAATCTGCATTCCCATTACTAGATGTAGTGCACCAATATACGTTGTTTGAAATTGAAGATGCCCAAAGGACCAACATCAAGACATGATGTCATATAAGCTTTATTTTCAATTTTTTTCTTTATACCTATGCACAAAGCAAACAAATAAAAAATTAATAAACTGTTTCTAACGCTACAACAGACTTTCCTATATAACTATATTTAAGGATTACCTTTTGCAGCATGCCATGCATCATACTAATGTTTAATACTAGGATATTGTTCTCAAATAAATATCCTGACTTGAGGATGTCAGTCTGTTGTTATACTAGACAGCTTAATTTCCTTTCCATTTAAGTATTCAAGTCCACGCTGTAATCCTTCCTACTTCATGTCATTAGAATTCCTGACCTGATTGCTCTGTAATAAACAAATCACATGAGAAACTTAACATCTTATATCAGAAATTGTTGTATTTAAATAACTAGTTATTATCACAAATGTTTGTTACTTGTACCTGGATTGGTTCTACATGAAGGACCTTGTTAATGGTTAAATCCAGAAAAGTATAGCTTCCATATTTTGCTGATTGTCCTTGTGAGAAGCATTTTGCATCTTCTTCAGTGTCAATACTGTGAGTCAACTTGGAGTTAAAGAGATTGTCTTGAAGTCTTCCTCAGTACTTACGAATACTTGGCACAATGTATAATTGTTGGATTGTTGTGTATGTCCAATATGAGATGACAGGCATCTTCATGGAACTGAGTAAATTTATAACCTTGCGGGGTGCAACATCAAACAAAAATATTGATGACACCAGTTCTAGGTTGCCAGCTGGCAGCATTCCATATTTAGATTGTTTTGACCAAGATATGTTATGTCCATTTTTATGAACATATGAATGTGCCAGCAGAAGCAGACCACCCGGTTTATCTAAGTCTGCTTGACTGTGCAGCTAGAATCCCTAGTTTGCAGCTGCCCCCCCTCCCATTTGTCAGCCCACTGCAACACCCCACCTCCCTCACCCTCACTCTTCCCTGTTCCCTGGCCCATGCCCTTTTGAAGCTGTTCACAGATTTACATGATACCACCCATTCTAGTAAGGAGTTCAATTTTGCTACCACCCTCTCTGTGAAATAGTGTCTCCTCATTTCCTTCCTAAATCTTCCCACATGTATTCTTAGTGCATCCCCCCTGGTTACCCTTCCCCTTCTTAACTTAAAGACCCCATCTTCCCAATCCTTATTGATTCCCCTCAGATACTTGAATGTCTCTTCTCTGTCATTACCCCTGTCCCTTCTATCCTCCAGGGTGTACATATTCAGGTCTCTCAGCCTGCTGTCATAGTCTGCCCCTTCCATTTCACATATCATTTTTGCTGCCCTCCTCTGCAACCCCTCTGGTAGCCTGATATCACGCTTTAGGTATGGCCTCCAAAACTGCACACAATACTCTAAGAGCAGCCTTACCAGTGACCTGTTAAGGGACAAGATCATCTCTCTTTGCCTGGCCAAAAAAAACTCACTATGCACCCCAGCATTTTATTCATTTTTGCAGCCTCTCTCCTACACTGGGCAATGATGTCCACAGTCCCTGTTATCATTACCCCTAGGTCCTTCTCCTCCTCAGTGATCCCCAGCTTAATCCCTCCCAGCCAGTATTCTTTCCTTGGGTTCTTCACCCCAAAGTGCATAACCTTACACTTCTTTGCATTGAACCCC
Organism: Neoceratodus forsteri; assembly: GCA_016271365.2. Classification (NCBI taxonomy): domain Eukaryota; kingdom Metazoa; phylum Chordata; order Ceratodontiformes; family Ceratodontidae; genus Neoceratodus; species Neoceratodus forsteri. Next base: position 853,285,926 of record CM057458.1, read on the forward strand.
AGTTGCCACCTCTCTGACCACTCATCTAGCTTACTTAGATCCCCCTGCAGCTGCTTTCATCCCTCCTCTCTATTCACCACTGCTCCGATTTTGGTGTCATCAGCTAACAGACTTATCTTGCACACCACCCCATGTGTGATGTCTGATATGAAGAGCCCGTACAATACTGGCCCCAACACATAGCCCTGTGGCACCCCACTCATCACTGGCCTTGGAGTTGAGAGCTCCCCTTTCACCACCACCAGTTGCAGCCTCCCACTCAGTCAGCTTGTAATCCAATTCATAATTTTTGCCCCATCCCCTATATCAGTTAGCTTCCCTCAAGCAGTCCATTAGGCACAGAATCGAAGGCCTTGCTGAAGTCCAAGTAAAGAAAGTCCACTGCATGACCCTTATCCAGCTACCTGTCACCCAGTCATAATATTGTATCATGTTGATTTGACAAGACTTCCCTGAAATAAACCCATGCTGCCTCACATCCTGGAGGCCATTGTTCTCCAGGTATGACACCAGTCTTTCCTTTAGTATTGTCTCCATGAGTTTGCACACTATGGAGGTGAGACTTACCAGGTGATAACTACCCAGTTCATCTCTTGGTCTGCTCTTGTGTAATGGTACTACATGTGCCATCCTCCAGTCCAGTGGCACACATCCTGACTCCAGTGAGGTGCTGTACAGATCAGCCAGTGGCTCTGCCAACACCTCCGCCATCTCCCTCAGCACCCTGGGGTGGATACCATCTCGCCCTGGTGCCTTGTCTACTTTCAGTGCCCTCAGTCCTTCTAGGACACTATTTGCCTCAATTCTTCCATCTGTTACCTCTTCTCCCCTGCCCCCACCCTCCCAGCCCATGGTGGTAATGATCCACCTTTTTTCTGTGAACACTAAACAAAAGTATTCATGCAGTGCTTCTGCCTGCTTCTCACCCTTATCCATCCACTTCCCACCCCTTTTTAACCTCACTATTGTCTTCTTGCACTTCCTTTTCTCCCTGATGTATCTGAAAAAGTCTTTCTCCCCCTAGTTGATTCCCTGCACTAATCTCAGCTCCCTCTGGGCCTTGGCTTCTCTCACTTTTCTGGTCACCTCCCTGGACTGTCTTGAATACTCCTCCCTGTCCACTTCCTTCCCTGTCCTTCTGTACCTCTAGTGTACCTCTCATTTTGCTCTCACCACCTCCACTACCTCGCCATTCAACCTGCATGGTTTTCTAGCTCTGGTCCTCTTACTCTGTGTCTTAATGCAGGCTTCTGTTGCCTCTGTAATACCCCTTTTAATAATATCCCATTTTTGCTCTGCATCCATCTCCTGCCTTATGCCCTCTAGTTTCCCTTTCAGTACTTCCTGCGTCCTCCCAAAGTCTGCTGCTCTGAAGTTTACTACTTGAGTAACTGATTTCTCTGGCTTCCAGTACATCGTGATATTAAACCACACCATTTGGTGATTGCTGTTGGCTACTGGGTCCTCCACCTTTATTTCCCTTAGTGCCTCCCCATTCAACAACACCAGCTCTAAAGTGTTCTTTAGTCTAGTAGGTACACTAACCAACTGTGTCACGAGACCCTCCTTGATTGCATCCAGAAGCGCTTGCTCCCTAGCACTGAAGGTGACTGGAACACTTCAGTCAACCCCCAGCAATTTGAAATCCCCCAAGATGAACACCTTCCTTTTTCTACATACCTTTCTGATTTGTCCTGCTAATTCCCTGTCAAGCTCCTCAGACTGGGGCAATAGCCTATATACCACCCCAAACCTCAGTTTCCCACTCATTGAGTCTAGGAACTGCAGCCAGATTGCCTTTGTTCTCCTGTCTTCCCCCTCGTCTCTTGTGCATTTGATCCTGTCCGTCACATAGCCTGCCACCCCACCACCCCTCCCTTGCTTATGGTCCTTCCTGTATACTTTGTATCCTGGGATTGCTAGACCCCAGTTCCAGTGCTCAGTTGCCCATGTTTCTGTGACAACTGCAATATCTACCCTCCACACTACTAAGAGTGCCTGTAGTTCAGCAGATTGGTTGCCTAAGCTTCTTGCATTTAGCAAGACCACCCTCCATCCTGTTCCCTTCCCTTCATTGGCCTCCATTTCCTTCCATCTACTCCCTCCTTTTTCAGCAACCCCAAGTCCTTCCCTGCTAACTTGGGGGTAGGCTATGACTCTACTCTATCAGAGCCCCACCTACCTGCTGTTCACTTGTCACCCCCATCTAGTTTAAATCCACCTTTGTTGCAATATACCTCCCCAGTCTTTGCTTTAATACCTCCTTCCCCTCCCCACTCAGGTGCAGTGTATCCCTTGCAAACAGATTTCTATTATCCCAGGTACTGTCTCAGCTACCCATAACCCCATATCCCTTAGTTTAACACTATTCTACCAACTATGTGTTCAACTCCCTAATCCTCTCCTTTCTCACTGTGCTTTCACAGGGTACTGGGAGCACTTCAGAGAATGCCACAGACTCCCCAGTCTCCTCACATAACCTTCCCACTTCCTCTGTCCTCTCCTTAGTTACCTCCACCATTTCCCCTACAAGGTCATTTGTCCCCACATGTACCACAGTGTGCAGTTTCCTCCTACCCCTCCTTACACACCTTAGAATTGCCTGTCCTGCCTTGTCTGCCTTTAATCCTGGTATGGACTCCACCCATATCAGACTGTGCCTCTCCCCCTTGCTGCCCCATCTGATCCCCTTGAGAATGGTGTCTCTCAACACTAGTACACCTCCCTCCTCTTTCCTTGTGCCCATAGCCATCCCTCCCACACGTTCTCATTCCTGGGGTTGCTCAAGACAATGCTTTTACAGTGTGTCCCAGTGTCCTCCCCCCTGCCCTTCTCAATTGAGACTCCTCCCCCTCCTCCTGTTTGAGTGCCAACCTTCCACTCCCTCCTCACCTCTCTGAGTTTTATCGCTCCCCTGCCATGTCATACTTAGTCTCTCCAATAGTAATGCCCTTCTCTCCCTTCTCTTTGTGGGTACTATCCCTTGTGCAATCTCCTCCTGCATCCTGTTTTCCATTTGTTGCTAGTACAGCAAACATGTTCCCTCCTCCCTTTACCTTATTGTGTGTTTCCTCCTCCCTCTTGCCTACTGCTTCTCCTCTTTTTCTAGATCCTACTAGAGTCCACCCTTCATCAGCTGGCTTTCTGTCTACTGTGCCTCCTCCCCGACCTCTCCCTTGCCCCACCATTCCTTCTTTGTGGTGCACTCACAATACTCTCAGATGTCAGCCCTTCTATCAACGTAATCCTCCCCTTCTCTCTCAATGTCCCCAGTTCCCTGCCAAGCCACTGAACCTCTTCCTCAGGCCTCCTTAGCCTGTGGCATATTGGACACCCTCCCAGCCTCCACAGTATGTTCATCTGCATTGCTGTCCCACAACCATTGCACCCTACATTCCTACTTAAAGTCCATACTACCTATATGGCCTCTCCACACCACTGTCCCTACAGCAAGTAAAATTAACTAATCATAACCCATTCTCTAACAGAAATTGTTATCCTAAATGCCACTGCATGCAGCATAAGACAGTCAACTACAGAACTAACTGGAAACCACAATCCGACTCATAAGGACTATAGATCTACTCACATGTTTTGAATATGTATATGTTCTTAAGTCTTAGCTCATATTGCTGTTCCTTGTTTCCTCCTTCCTGACCTGTTCTGAGGGCTCAGATGAGTTTGTGGCTCCCCAAGCTCCTCCCGCACAGCCTTCTAACTCAACCTGCAGTGGTATTTCAGTATTACAGTCACTTTAGCCACAGAAGCCTTTAAGCTAAATTCTTCTTTAAGCTAAATAAAAAAAAAATATAAAAACTTACAAAAATCCTCTATACAGTAACTCCCTCAACAGCAAGTAGAATTAACTAATACTTCTCTCCTGTAGTTTTAAAAACAGTAGCAAAACTTACAAAAGTCTTCTCCACAGCCAGCAAGCAGATGTAACCAATCCTTCTCCCCTGCAGTTTGATGGCTTAGACAGAATTTAAAGGCTTTGGGGGTGGGCAAGTCTGGGCATGTCCTGTGCAGTCACTCCAGCCACAAGCAGACTCACAATTCCTCTCCATGGTTATGAAGGTTCCTGGTAGAAACTTCACAATCAGTTGACATAGGGCAAAACACTGTGGACAGACTGACGAAAGAGCTACAAGGCATGTCTCGTATACAATAACATTTCTCTCCTCCTGGGATGTTGATGCAGTATGTATCTCATCAGTATCAGTATACCTAGGATCAAATATTTTGGTTATCTCTTCAATGTCTGACTCATTCGGGAATCATTCTGGATCTTTACTCTCATCATCTTCTGATTCAGAATAAGAAGAATCTGTTGAACTATACATTTCATAGCAATTGCACAAGTTGCATTGTGTGCCTTAATCTACAAATGTCTTAGCTTCTTTAGCATCAGTTATGAGTACAGGATCAGTTTGACAAAAACTAGAAACTAAAAAGCTTGATCTATTGACTTGTGTAATTTTTGTTCGGGTAGAAATTCTCTTCTTAATCTTCATTCATCTGACCTATAAACCGAGACAGCACATGTTGTTCTTGTGGTAACCACATAACAATATATGTTAACAGTAAGGCAAATAGGCTACAAACTTTGAAAAACTTCTATTATAGTTCGCTTATATAAACTGGTCTAATACCTGCGAGTTGTCTGGTTAATCTGTTCCAACACTTATTGTTGCAGTTCTGCATTTCTTTGTCAGTTTAAGTGGTCGAGTTTCTTCATTCTCTAACATCCTCAGAAATTAAGTCCTAATTTACTTAAATAAAACATGACCAAGGTTGCATATTCATGATAAGAATATTTTCATATAATAGTAAGCATTTCTTTTTGAAGATTTTTGTATAATATCAATAAGGCAGTCCCATGAGTTAGATTAACAGTCAGTTAATCACCCCTAGGGGCAATATGGCTCTCAGATGTACTTCATGCCACATTAGGCCCCAGGTGGGTGATTAACATATTGTTAATCTAAACCTTGGTGGTGCCTTATTGCTTACTATAAAATTTGGTAAAGAAAATGAGCGAAATCCTGAATCCTGATTTGTTGTGTGGCACCTTAGCAGCGTGATTAATCCTCCGGTGTACCTACATGAAAAAGTGTCAGCCACCACTCAGCCACATTGACAACCAACCCTTAAATCCCTTCTACCCAAAAATCCAGGTTGCTGACTCATGCTGCTCAGTAGTGGCTACCTCTCATCTTCGTACAATGAAAAAAATTCACTCACATGAGTTTCCTCACTTCTCATGCCCTCTCTGTCTATCTGAGCTGCTCCCACTTCCTGTCTCCCCTCTAGCTGTCTCTCTATTTATATATATATGTGGTCTGCTCCTGCTTACTCCATCTCTCCATGGTATCTCAACTGTATTTTTGCAGCTGACACACTCTCTCTGCGCCGTCAGGGATAATAAAAAAAAAAAGAAAACTAAATAACTAAAACTTGCATAAAAGAAATTCCTTTCTGCAGCACTAGCAAGCGTCCTAACTGAAAACTGATACCCAGAATAAACAAATGCATGCCAGGTATAGTCACTTCAGCAATCAGCATGCTTTATTTTTCAAGTCCATTTTCTAAACAATATATGAAATGGGCAAGGGCATCTCTATGTCCTTGTTTGATGTACATTAGTTCAAGTCAAAATAGTAAGGGAAGTACATATTTACAAATTGCTGAGATGTAACTAGTGTACATCATGCTTATACTATCATCACTCCCACCAGAATAAAAGTATTGACATACATAGATACTTACCGAATCATTTAAGTTGCAATACCAGGTGTCATAATGTACAGTATTGCATGCAGATGTTGTCATATTCATCAATGTAGATTGCATGTCTTGAACCTGACTCATGTCTAGCAATGCTTGCACGACTAGCTGCCTATCTTGATCCATATCATGTGCAGATGCATTGGAAACCTACATATGAATATAATGGATCCACTATTATTTTATTACTGGTAATAAATATTTTATAATTTCATGCAATATAATCATCTCTTAATTTGACAAATATGGTCAATATTTAATAACCATCGCATCATATGAAGGATTTTGTTCAGTACGGTTTTCAGAAAATGACTGATAATCCATCAAACATGTACTTCTCCTTGATATGATCGCATCTTTCTTTAGATATAACCTTTTCTAACTGCATAGGCATACAATACGAGGATGTACAGTGTAATCACGGTCAGAAAAGTGATCTTCACATAATACTGTTCTCTTGCATGGTTTTCATGAGCTTTTCCGAATGATAAACAGCATCCATTTCTCTCTCACTTCATCTTGTATTGGTATTCTAAAAAATGCCTTTCCACAGTCCTCAGTATTCCAGCACTGATGCACAATGCACTTCAACATCATATCTTGTTCAGTCTTGTTATATCAATGTAGCCGCTGCTGAGATAACCACTCTTGTAAATATCAGTTTTTTTTCAAATACTGTTATCTGCTGCTGTGGCAACAATAACCTACATATAAACCTTTCAGCGGAAAAATAAATAAATTACATTACACCATGTAACTTCCACCACAACATAAACTTCTAAATGGCATAACAAAAATATTGCATAATGAAATGTATTTAAACAGTGTAATCTACTGTGGGTTTCCAGATCTGAAAGAGATAATTGCCACTGACATACATGACACTGAGAGTGACATCGGGAGAAGCATGGGGGACAGTCATCAGATGATGGAATATGAATGATAATGAAAGTGAGGGGGTGGAGGTGATGGGGGCTTGGATGCCAAGATAAATATATGGCTCCTTAAAACTGTCAATGCCTGCTTGAAGACCCAAAGCAAATGTGGAAGGGCCATAAATCTGAGTGTTTGGATCAGGGATATCCAGTATGTGGTGCAGGGGAACAGAGCTACTTATAGGAAACATAAGCACTCTAGAAGGTGGCATTCCATGATATTTCAGTTCTCTCCCTCTGCTTGTTCATTCTTTTGAGATACAGTATTTGAAGACCTCTATCATATCCCCCCGTTCCTTCTTTCCTCCAGTGAGTACAGGCTGAGCTCCTCCAGACCCTCATAATAGGGCCCACCCCCTGTAAAATCCTGGTTGCCCTCATCTGCACCCTCTACAGTAAATCAATGTCACTCTTTAAGTGGGGGTGGCAAAACTGCATGCAATATTTAAGGTGTGGTCTAACCAGACAATTGTACAGCAGAAGGAAAACCTTCCTACTCCTTGATGTTATCCCCCTGGCTATGCACCCCAGCATTTTATTTTCAACCATTCTACACTGATCTGAGACATTCATTTTGGCATTCACCACCACCTCTAGGTCCTTCTCCCACCTAGAAACCTGCAGTGCTTCCCCACACCCTCCCATAAGGTGAATAGAAATCTACCATGGTTTTTCTGACATGATCTGTACATCTCAAAGCCATGCTAGCAATCATCTAGGTGACCCCTTGTTTTTGTAACCCAATCCAACCTATCATTCAAAATGACTTCAATCACTTTGCCCACTACCAATGTCAGGCTAACCTGCCTATAGCTACTAGGCTCCTCTCGTGAGACACTCTTGTGTATAGGCACTACATGGACCATCCTCCAGTCATGACGCACCCATCACAACTCTAGGGAGGAGTTAAAAAGGCCTGCAAGGTGTGCGGTCAGGGTATCAGCCAGCTCCTTAGGCACCCCACTCCCTAGTTCAAGAGAGAACCAAGCCATAGTGTGATGAACTCCCGTCAGTGGGTCCTCAACAACTAGGCCCTTGATGAACTCACTGTCTGACAGGAACACATACAGGATGTGCACCTCTGTCATTGGCTAAATCACCATCTAGGCAAAGAATGGATCATGGTAGATGTACAGTAGGCACGGCTCCCTGCCCAATGAGGATACCATAATTACACAATCTGCTCCTGGCATATTCAGGACTCCCAATACTGAGGTTTTGCACTCTTCCTTCCACAGTGCTCCCGAAAGTTAGCCACATGTCTTCCTCCTGTTCCTCCCCTACCAGGGTGGTGTATATACTGCCCCCATCTTCACCCATTTGTCAAAATGTCGCACGGCAGAATGCAGCTGCAACTTGCAGGGTGACCCAAAGAGCCTCTGCCTGATCCTCCATTTCTTCAACCTTGCCTAACCTAAGCCATCCCTAATGATGAATGCTACCTCTGCACCCTCCATTTACATCCACCCTATCCTTTCTGCATGTGGTGTACCCTAGTAGATTTAGTTCCCACTCATGTTTTGAAGTGGCCCAAGTCTATGTGACAGCTGTCATATACACCCCCCTCTGCCAACAGTGCCTGAAACTCTGGCATTTTGTTTCCCATGATCCTGGCATTTATCAGGACCACTCTCCAACTTATCCCTTGACTCCCCCTTCCCTGTCCTGAGGTCTCCATAATCCCTGTCTTCAAGGACCCCCTCTTACAATTTTGGGTGTTCCTGACCTGTGCCCCATCTGTTTGTGAGGATAGCATGGGCTGGAAGGGCAACAGGTGGCACACTAAGATACTATTACTCTTATCAGGCAACAAGATAAAAACTCATGAGGAAGCACTTCTGTGAGGGTGACATCAAGGATACTGCATGGTGGATTTCAATATGCCTGTCATGGATTGGGTCACCCAGATGGTTGTTTCAGCCAGAATCACAGCCATCCTAGAATACCAGTAGGGGGTTGAATTCAGGTAGCTGGTGAATGAGCCAACCATCAGTCAAATCTGGATCCGGTATGGACCAATGGGTACAGAGTCAAAGAAATACAGGTGGAAGGGCAGCTGGTTCAGCATGGAGACATGGATTCGATCAAGCCATACAGTGACAATAGTATTGGATTTCAGGATGGTAGATTTCACTGAAATGGGTAGATATATACAATCAGTCCTGGGGAAGGGAGAGGTATTAGAGGGGCATAAAAAAATATTGCATAAAAATTAAAATATTTTGCATAAAAGTATATATTTAAACAGTGTAATCTACTCTGGGTATCCAGGTCTGAAATAGATAATTGTCACTGATGTACACCATAATGAGAGTGACATCAGAAGAAGCATGAGGGGCCAAAGTCATCAGTTGATGGAATACAAATGATAATGAAAGTTAGGGGCATGGGTGATTTATTTATTTATTTATTTATTCATTTACTAGATTTACCAGGAAGGCATACTGAGCAACATGCTCGATTCCAGATGCGACCTGGGGGCCTAGACCCAGTACATGGCAAATACAGTGCATGACAAGACATAACATGAGAATTTGTACAATAATAATACAGGAATTTGGTAAGAAGTACAATAGTGAGTGGGTATGTCAAAAGACACTATGCAAAGCATTACAGGTGAGTACTTCCAGGTATATGTTAACACATAACAGGATTATTACTGTCAGTAATTAGCTTATGAGAGCTAGGGCTTGGAGCATAGCAGGAGCAGATGGAGGAGAAATGTGCCTGGAGTAGTCTGGTATGGAGTCCTGGATTTTGTGTGTGTCTGATGGGGGTGGAGAGGGCATTCCAGATCTGAGGGATGTGGAATTTGAAGGCAGCCTGGCCTTTAGTAGTGCGCATAAGTGGGACATGTAGAAGTCTGGGGTCTGAGCCTTGTAGGGAGTAAGCAGGAGGGGCTGTTGGGATAGAGCAGACTCAAGATAAGGAAGGAGGGTGAGGGTCCAGAATTTGGCAGCAAACCTAGCGAAGTTTATTAACCTGCGGTCATGTAGAGATGGGAGGGCTAGAGAGCTGTATAGTGTACAGTGGTGAGTGGATGGAGGGGAGTCGAGGATGAAACGACAGAAAGAGTGGAAAAGGGTGTCAAGGCTTGCCAGGGTAGACGCAGGGGCGATTGAGTAAACTATGTCACCATAATCCAGTATGGGGAGTATCATTTTTTGTACAATGGCGTGCCTTGTTTGCTTAGGGAGACAGGATTTGTTGCGATAGAGTGCCCCCAGTTTTGGGAGTAGCCTCTTGTGCAGGGAGTCTATGTGAGAGGAGAAGTCAAGGTGTTGGTCAAGCCAGATGCCAAGATATCTAAAGCTAGTGCATTGCTCAAGGGGAGTCCCATCCAAGGTTGAGAAAGGGGGATGGGGGATTGGCGGGAGAGTCTCTGCTGGGAGCCGAACATAAGCGATACCGTTTTTTGGGGATTAAGAGATAGCTGGTTTATTGCGAACCAGTGCTGGATGGCTGTGAAATCTGCCTGGAGGAGAGAAGCTACACTGCTTGATGAGGGGCCTGATGCATACAAAACTGTGTCATCTGCACACATTTGGATGGAAGAATGGGGGCATGCAGAGGGGAGGCCATTAAGAAAAATGGAGAAAAGTATTGGGCCTAGGACTGAGCCTTGGGGGACTCCTAATAAGACAGAAAGGGGGTTAGAGGAGTGGGAGGCCATTCTGACCGCTTGCATCCTGCCAGCTAGGCAGTCTTGGAACCAGGCTATAGCAGGGTGTGCTAGACCGGCATCCGTAAGTTTAGCGATAAGTAGTGGATGTGAGACGGTATCGAAGGCTTTAGCTAGATCAATAAAAATGGCCATGGTGATATGTCCTTTGTCAATTCCTGAGAGGATGTCCCCAGTAACACGTAGTAGGGAGGTGATGGTAGAGTGGGATTTGCGGAAGCCAGATTGAAAAGGAGTAAAAAAGGAGGAGGCATCCAGGAATTGGGAGAGTTGGGACAGGACCAGCCGCTCCTGAAGTTTGGCCAGGATCGGGAGTAGGGAGATAGGTCTGTAGTTGCCTGGTGAGGAGGGGTCACCGCCTTTTGGGAGGGGTATGACAGTGGCCATTTTCCAGGTCATTGGTACTTTACCCAGGGAGAAAGAGAGGTTGAAAAGTGTGTCCAGGGGGGCAGCGATGGCAGGGGCTGACAGGAAAAGCATCTTGGCATCCAGGGATGAGGGGCATTTGCCTTTGTTAGGATTCAGTGCCCGTAGAAAATGAAGGACTTCTACGGGAGATACCGATTGGAAAACAAAAGGTGGGATTTGGGAGGGGGAGGTAGGAGCGGGTGTGCTGTATGGGAGGACAGGGGGGTGCGTAATCCGGTGAGAGGATGGAGGGTTGATGGTGCAGCTGGAGAAATGAGAGTTGAAGGCTTTGGCAACACCAATGGCGTCGGAGATAAGGGTGCCATTTACTGAGATTGTTGGAGGGGTGGTTGGGTAGGAGGTGCGAGCAGGGATTTCAGGGATTTCCAGAAGTCCGTGGGGTGATTAGAATTTTTACTAAAGGTAGACAGGAAGAAGACCTTTTTTGCTTGACAAATCTGATTTGTGCAAGCATTAAGTAGGGCTCTGTAGGAAGAAAGGGAGACCAGGGTACCCAATTTCTTATAAGCTTTCCAAGCATGGTCCCTGGCGCGGTAGGTTTTGATAATGTCAGCCGAGATCCAAGGGAGATGTGCTCCTCTGACCCTCTTTATGCGTAGTGGGGCGTGCTTGTCCCAAACTTTCAGAAAACAGAGTTTGAAAGCATTAAAGGCATCATCGATGGAGGATGCCTCAGTGATGCAGGACCAGTCTACCCTACCCAGGTCCTCCAGGAGAGCTACTAGGTCTAGGGAGTTGCAAGACCTAGTGATCAGTGTTTTTTGGGGAGGGAGGAGCTATGAACCATCCTGACCAGGTACACCATGTGATGGTCACTAATGGAGTCGGGAAGTAGGCCTGCTTTAATGATTCTGTACGGATGCGTGGTGAGGGCCCAATCCAGTAGAGAGTGCTTTTTTGACTTGTGGTTTAGTCGGGTCGGCTCGCTTATCAGTTGCGTGAGGTTTTGTGCCTTTATTTTTGTCCTCAGTGGGGCATTACCTGACCCTAACCAATTGACATTATAATCCCCTACAGCATGGAGCTCGCCTCCTTTAGCTAGGGATTGCAACGTGGTTAGATGGGTGAGGATAGCATCAGTGTGCATGCATGGGGGTAGTATGAGCTGGCCACATATATAGGAGAGGTATGAGGAAGTGATAACTTAATTAACGTAGAATCTATGTTAGCAGGGAGAGAGGGGAACACCACAGGAGTGAATTTATGAGTGTTAGAGATGTATGTAGCCGTGCCACCGCCTTTCTTTTTATGATGTTGGATTTACCCACATCTGGTGTTGGTCGGTCATGAGACCTCTTGCTGAGTGACCAAACTATGCCTGGCATTGGTAAACCCTTACATCACCCACATCATGGGGTGGATTATTGTGATTATACTATGTGCCCCTTTACTTACTGTAACTTGAAATAAAATAGTTTTTAAATTATTTTTCTACTGTTTTTATTGATTTTATTGTTGCACCGTAAAAAAAAAATTGTTCTGCTTTGCTGTCTATGGGGGATGGAAACGTGAATAGCAGTGACAGAGAGAGAGAGAGAGAGACTGCAACCACCAGATTGACAGTTTATCAGTCATTCACAGGGAGAAGAAATGGAGGTTGCAGGTGATTTTGCAGACGGTCAGTGACTATTCAAGAAGACTGGAGTACGACGAGGGGTGGTTAGGGGTGGTGATGGCATGTGGCTAAAATGTCACATGGCAGAAAGCCGTGTGACTTAATCACGTTGCGCGATTCTTGTTTTCTTTTGTTCTGTGGGGGTCTCTGCCCCCACACCCCCGTTATGGGGGGCTGTGGCCCCCAGACCCTCCACTAAGGATTCTAACTCTGAGGGGTTCCATCTTGGAGAGTGCACATGTCTGGAGTGCACCATAATGCCATAGGCTATTAAGCATATGACCTTATGACCCAGTACGGGTGGTGAGATACACGGAATGAAATGCATTGATAGCCGCAGTCTGACTTTTTTCCACATTATACATCACATTGTTTTTGTGTATTTATGTTTTATTTTATTAACTCTATATGCTTTTAATGGAGGTGCCATTGCTCTGTTAGGTCAGGTCTTTATTTAAAGTTTTGTACAAGTTTTAATTCAGCGCTCTATGGAGGTGGTTTGGCAGTGAGAGAGCAGTTTACCAGTGGTTAAAGATGATGGATTTCAACGATGATGGTCTGGGGTCATACTGATTGCAGAGATAAGGCTGACCGGCTCCTTTTGCCATGGATAATGCCAGGATTTGCAACAGCTGAAAGGGGTCAGTCAGCCAATCAGGTTTACCAGATTCAAGGTGCCATTGTATATGTTTTTTGTCCTGTTTACTAATTTTGTTTTTTATATATTTATTCTTTAAACATGTGCAATTAATAAAAATATGCATCATTATGACTGTGTAACAAAGGACAAAAAAATCAATAACATTCTAAAGTTTCTTTATACTGTTAGCATAGGCACATGAAGAATGCCTGTATAATGAGATTAGCCACTTCAAGTACCAACACAGACTATTGTAATCATAGCTGTGTAACCAGGTGAGCCAACAGAAACACACACACACACATATACACACACACACACACACACACAAACACACAAACACACACACAGTGTTCCTTGCGAGCTGTGAAGTTAGAGGGTGAGGGCTTCATTCAAACTGATGGGAATGAAGCAACTCTTTAGTGTTATCTGTATCAGATAAGTAAATGTGACTTGGTTAGTTATGCTTCAGCTTTTAGTTTTGAGGGTCCATGGTTCAATACCTAGACTTGGAAAGATTTTTTTATATTCTTTTTTTTTTTAAACAGGAGAGCAAATTACATAGATGAAAACCATCAGTGATGTGTGGTAGGACATAAAAAAGAATGATGCAGCTAACTAAATGTGCAATTCCATTTTTTAATCAATTTTTAATAAGGGTTCAGTAGCTGGCAGTGGCATTTTTTATTTTTATTTTTACTTTCTGTCTTTTATATTTATACAAAACCATATATGCAGATCATACAAATATGCATCAGAGGAACTGTACAGAAAAAAAATATAAAAACCAATACAGTTGACATTATTCTATATGTCCCTAAAGATCTGAAGATGCAGCAGGTGTAAAATAATATTTTCATGCTGCTGCTATATGCAAATTGCTCATACTTGTATAACCAGGTGAGCCAACAGAAAACACACACACACACACACACACACACACACACACACACACACGTGATGCTCTGTGCAAACTGTAAAGTTAGGGGGTGAAGGCTTCATTCAAACTGATGGGAATGAAGCAATTCTCTAGTGTTATCTGGAGTCTATCAGATAAGTAAATCAAAAGTAAATCTTGGAGCAGCTTGGTTAGTTAAGCTTCAGCTTTTGGTTTTGAGGGTCAATGGTACAATATCCAGACTTGGAAGGTTCTTTTTTTTAATACTCTCATTTTTTTTTAAACACTAGTGCAAATTACATAGATTATAATCATTAGTAATATGTGTAGTAAAAAATAAGATGATGCAGCTAGCTAACTGTGCAATCCCCTTCTTTAATAAACTTCCAGTAAGGTCATTCAAAATTGCTGAAGCAGCCTGGAAATCAACAACAAATTGCACACAATGCCATCATGGCTAGTAGACATCAAAGGCAAATTCAAAACAAAAAAGGAAGGTTATCTCCTCTCCTGCAGTTACAAGACCTACCCATAAATTAAACAGGTGGCAACAAGCAGAATACATTCAGCCAAAAAGATTTACAATGAAGTGTTCAAACTGTACTGTAATCACCATCACACACAACAAAGATACACTGCAGAGAACTATGAATGCCCAAACAACCAATTGTGATTATGCACATGTGTCCAATGCATACTTTTTTCTACAATAAAAAAACGAGCTGAAGAAGATAGGAAAACATAAAAACAAATATATATTCAAAAAAGTAAATGGTCATTGCTGGCTATAATAGAATCTCATCAATTTGCATTGTACATAGAAAACATCACTGATGTTTCACAACTAAATGACAGTTACAATGGAAATGTTAGTATGACAGTACGTTACTAACAAATCCAGTACAGACAACAATTTCAATACATAATTCTAACCTATTTATTGAGCATATATTAACTGCAGATCAAAGAAAATGGAAGAGACAGTCTGACAGTGTAAGCAGGAGTCTGCCACATCATGTTAGAACTGTCAGTGTGAGGTGACATTCAAGTGTAAAAAAATCAGCTATGGCTTCAAGGTAAATAGCAGACTGCAGGCTTCACTTGTAACTATGCAAAACACTGCCAAATTGTTCAATCTATTTAAAAAGAATGACTCACAAGCCAACCAAGGTTTAGTATCTTTATTAAAAACTAAATTAGATCCATATAGTCATTTCCTATCACTTTTAAATTAACAAAAAATAATTTATTATTGTAAAATGGAAACAAATGCATTACATTTTTTGTACCACCTGCTATAATGGATTTAATGAGATGATGTTATGATAGCTCAATAAAAAATTTGAGAAAAAAAGGTTTAACATAAAAGTTACCTTTTACCCGAACGATACTGGCACTACCATGTCATTATAATATATAACAAAAAATAGTGATTTACACATTTTGGGACACTATATCTACATGACCTCACATGAATCTGAAACAAATCTTACAACTTCATGAGATGTCTGCTTCATGATGAGGCATGGCAAATTTCATGCATATCACCTGAACTTTTTCGAAGTTATTGAAGCACAAACTATTAAGCTTAACATAAACATGAAGAAAGAATTTGACAACAAATGGTGATCTACATGTTTTGGGACTGCATTTTTCCAGAGGTGCACACTGAATCAAAATGAAACTTGCAGGTCAAGAGACCATTAATCCTTGAGGGTACACACCAGATGTCATGCAAATTACAAGAAAATCTGCTGACATTATTATTTATTTATTTATTTGGTTTTTGTTTACCGGGTTAGTACACTAGACAACAATGTTGCCTATATTTAGGCACGACCCAGGAGACTACAGACAGGGGAGACCAGAGTCAACATTAAAGAGTATTTCATGATGCAGCATGAGGTGAGAACAAACATTTGAACAGTATACAGCCAGGTATAGTCATTATCAGTAACGACAAAGAGAAACAGATAACATTACATTAATTATTTTCATCTGAAGATACATCAATGACTAAATTGAAATGACAAACAGCAAACAAAACTTAAATGAAGTAGCATTATAACAATAGGATTTCTGCTGGATGTGGGAAACTTTCAGATTTTGGAGACCAGTAGGAAATCAGTAAGTGCCATAGGGAAGAGAAAATGCTAGGAGAGAAGCTCAAGTTACAACACAAGAGCAGCAGTTGGATTCTAATAGGTGTGCCCAAAGTCTCAGTTTAAAGGCCTTGTGGGATTTGGAGAGTTTTATGTGGGAGAGAATGGAGTTCCAGAAGCAGGGGGCAGATATGGCAAAGGATCGTTCTCCTTTTTGTGTGAGATATCTGGGAATTTCAAGTTGGGTTTGAGCAGATGCCCTGAGGTGGTATGCTTGGGAGGGCTGAGTTAATAGTTTGGCAAGGTATTTAGGGGACCCCGTTCTGATCATATTATCAATTGTACAGCCTGCAGAATAGTGTCTGAGTGAGTCTGGGGAAAGCCAATTTAGTTTTGAGTAGAGCAGGCAATGATGGGTAAGTCTGTGAGTGGAGAGATCAAATCTGCATATACTGTTATAGCAGGTGCTCCATTTCTTGAGTGCTCCTTTGCTAGCTTTAAGGTAAACCTGAGAGCAATATGTTAGAGCAGGGAGGAGAAATCCTTGCGCAATAGCAAGCCGGGCAGCATCATTGAGGGAGGACCTAATTTTAAAAGCAAGACCAAGTTTTGAGTAAACTGTCTTACATGTAGCCGCAATGTGGAGGTTAAAGTCAAGAGATGGGTCGAGAATGACTCCTAGATACCTGAAGGAGGTAATGAATTCAAGAGGGTAGTCATCTAGAGAATGTATCAATAAGTCTGGAGTAAGAGATCTGATTCTTGACGGGGGGCCAAAAAGCATAGTTACAGTTTTCTTAGCATTCATTAGGAGCCTGTTCTGTAGTAACCACTCCTGCAAGCAGTTGAAGTCTGCTTGAAGATGTGCTCTTACTGATAAGGGATCTTTACCACTGGAGAGAAGCACCATGTCATCAGCATAAAGGATTAATGAGGAGGAGCAGGGAAGGGAGGGCAAGTTGTTAATGTAAAGGGAGAAAAGTAGTGGGCCAAGAATATATCCTTGGGGGACTCCAACAGAGGTAGGGGAAAGATTTGAGATGGCGGATTCAATGTGGACAAATTGCAACCTCCCTGAGAGGTAGCTATCGAACCAGGAGATGGATGACAGGTCAAAGCCAAGGCGGGACAGTTTGGAAAGTAGCAGAGAGTGATTTACAAGGTCAAATGCCTTTGTAAGATTGATAAATATAGCCCCAGTGAGCAGGCTCTTATCCATCGCTGTAAGGACTGCATTTGTCAGCTGAAGTAGAGCAGTTGTGGTGCTGTGTCCTGTTTGGAATCCATGCTGGGTAGGGGATATAAGGTTGTTAAGGTGCAAGTAATTTGTGACCCGAGTAGTGATGGCCTTCTCGAGAAGTTTATTTAGGGTAGAGAGAATGGCAATTGGTCTATAGTTTGACATATTTTTGGTATCCCCTTTTTTGTGAACAGGGTTTCCACAATGTTGGTACCGTTTGGGTTATTATGGAAAGATTAAAGATTCTTGCAATAGGAACAGCAAGGGCAGGGGCTGCCTGCTTCAAGAAGCTTGGCAGTAGCCCATCTGGGCCAGCAGATCCATAGGTGGATACTAAGTTGAGGAGATGCAGCACTTCGGTGGAGGAGACTAATGTGAGACGAAAAGGGGTTTCATGCGAAAGTTGCTCCACAGGAGGAGGTGAAAGAGGTTGGATGAATTTCTCAGTGTATTCGGAGAGATCTGAGAATTGTGCATTAAGAGCATTAGCAATAGTAGGTAACTTGTTACAGTTTGCGTCATTCAGTGTCATGTCGGTAATGGCCGTCTTGGGCCTTTGCCCAATGAAATTTTTGATGTGGTTCCAAAAACTCCTGGTATCACCCACTGAAGATTGGAGAAGCTTAAGGCAGTAGCTCCTTTTAGCCTTCCGAATATCTTTTTTGCAGGCATTTCTCAGTTGTTTATAGTTAACCCAGCCTTCTGATTGTTGGGACTTCTTTGCCAAGGTCCAGGCCTTGTCTCTTTTTATCATGGTTCGAAGGAGGTCTTTTTTAAGCCATTTATTAGGGGAGCCCCTAAGATGCCTTTTTTTCAGAGGGATGTGCAGATCCTGAAGGGCCAGAAGCTGAGACATCAGGTATTCAAGTGCTGTTTTTACATCATCAGTGTGATAGATGGGAGACCAGTCTATATTATTAATATCCTCAAGAAGTGCAGTTCGGTTTAGTTTGGCAAAATCCAGAAATTGAATGATTCTTGGGGGGTGGTTTAAGGCAGTGGCCATTCCAGATACAGAACATAGGCAAGTGATCACTAATAGAATCCAAAAAGGTCCCTGCAGCAATTATTTTATTTGCTCTATTTGTAGCCATCCAGTCCAGGAGAGATTGGTGCTCCAAGTTGGAAGAGATGCGTGTAGGGCTAGAGATAAGTTGAGCGAGGTTAAGTCGGGCGAGAGCTTCAGTATATGTACCAGCATGACTCCCTGATAGGTCTAGGTTGAAGTCTCACATTAGTATGACTTCAGATCTACTGTTTAGAGTGGCCAGATAATCCAAGAGCCCATTTAAGCCAGGGAGAGCCCCCTTTGGAGGATTGTAGGCACAGATCAGATTTAGCCTTTTATCACCACCTAGTTGTAGAACTGTATGCAGAGCTTCACAGTGATTTGTTATCCAAGACTGGAGTACAGAGACATTGAGATGCTCTTTAAAATAAAGGGCAACTCCTCCACCCTTTTGTTTGGTGGGGCGATCGAATCTGGACAAGCTGTAGCCAGGTATTTTGTACATGGAATCAGGCATCTCTGGCCTGAGCCATGTTTCAGTTAGTCCAAGTATGTCCATGTGAAACAAAGAAAGAATTTGACAAAAAAGGTAATGTGCACATTTTAGGACTGCATATCTGAAGACATGCACTCCCAATCAAAATACAAGTTACTAAGTCGAGAGACCATTAGTCTATGAGGCTACATACCAAATTTTATGTAAAGTGCAAGAACAGCTGTGAAGCTATGTATACACAAAGTGAAACAATCAAAGAAAGAATCTGACATAAAATGGGGATGTACACATTTATCTCCAGACATGCAATCCCAATCAAAATGAATCTTTGTATATAAAGATACCATTATACTTTGAGGCTATTGAATCTGTGCACCTGGCCAAAGCACTGGATTCCCTAGGTCCTTTAAGATAGAGGTTAAATCAAACTAAGAGTAACATATTTAAAAGTTTGGAACAAGTTTTATTTTCTAATTCTGAAACAAGCATAGACTTCTTACTCAAGCATAGAATTAAAAGCAGTCCTAATATACCTAACACAGGTGATCACTCACCATATGCAGACTATGACACATAGGTTATGGCTTTTACACTTCTTCCTTCTTCTCCTCTCTCTCCTCTCTCCTCCTCTCTCCTCTCTTCTCCTCCTCTCTCCTTCTCTCTCTAACAACCCAGCACAAATGTGCAGCTTTTATATTTTAGCTGACCTTACTCTTTGAGTGACCACTAGATCCTTGGACCAATCATAATCTTAGTATAAAGTTTTTACCAAATTTGGTATGTATCTTAAACTTTAAGAATTGCTGACCAATTCTGATTGGTTACAGCTAATTACTGCATAGTTACGTCATAGCTAAGGAGTTACAGCCTCCATAATTGGTGAGTGATTTCACTGGCCATTAGATAGCAGGAGCACTCCATCTACAACAATAGCTAGTGTCTTGTTTTGACAAGGTATGGTTTGGCTTGCATCAAAACATATAATCCTTATATACAATCCTTATCCTACTCACACTAAACATACATTTTTCACTTGAGTAATTCATATATATATATATATATATAAACATACATGCATACACCTAAAGCATATAGGCATAATCAGAGTTTATACAAAACATTTACACATTGGGTAAACAACATTTTCAGACATAAGGTTTTAACTTTTTGGTGGAATTGAGAACAGACAATTTAGAATAAACATATACAGTGTTTAAAGTACCAGAACTGTGACTTCTTTTCAGAGCATTTGCATTTCTTTGTACAGAGTACCAAGAATTAGCTGTAGTTAAATGGTGGAGTAACAGAAATTAATATAGCTATACACTTATACAGGGCTTAATTTGAGTTTATCAAAATACATTGCATTTACAAGAAGAGCATATTTATACTGAGACAATCAAGGGTAGTGAAAATCAACACTATATACTATGTCTCAGAAACACCACAAATACATAAATTAGTTGGTCTAAACATTTGGTTATTAACACATAATCCCAGAAATGACTTTTACATGACCCAGAAGAAACCAGTGGACCCTATATTGTTTTACTCAGCAAACACTGAGAATTGGAATGATGGGCAATGGTTTCATTTGAGATGTTTCTTACATACATATTATTGTAAGTAATGCTAAACCTCCCTGGTAATTATAGGGTCAGTGTTTGTTTGGCATGGACAAAGAGACAGCAGCCATAAAATATATATTCAAATCATCATTGTTACCATATGAATATCATCACCTGTTTGTTAATTATACAGGACCCCCTCCAGTCTTTGATTTTGATCAAATACATTTGTTTATAGTTGAGTCCTGTAATTTGGAAAAACATGCAGTTGATGATAAATCTGATTAACTGGTCCATTCAAAACATTCCCTGACCCCAGGTGTTTTCTCTCCACAGTGAGGAGATTTTGAAAGGTCAGGTATAGTTTATCATCTACCCTGAATATAAGTAAATAAAAATCTTTAGTTTTTTTATCAGAAAAATATTATGTCAGCAAACAGCTTTTATTGGTTTAAACTGAACTGCTGCTTAATCCAACAGTCCCTACTTTGATGCCAGCAAAGCAACGCATCATGATTACATCAGCTTGGTTAAGTGTGCTGTTTGCAAAAATCAAAATTTGTGTGTGTGTGTGTACTTTAAACATCATATTATGTATATATGGATGAAATGTCAATTAACTGAAGAAGGCATTATGCATGGTTCATCTAAAGATTTTTAACCGTATGTATATCATTGCTAATTTTAATGAGGTGTATATTTTTAAAATCCAGCAAAGATTGAAAATTTCAGTACAAGGGATCAGTATGCACATTGAAAACATGTATCTACCTGTTAGCATTTTCCTGGTGGCTAGGGTTTCTTGATTGACAGACTTGTCATTTATGGAGAGAAGGGTGATCACAGTTTGGCCAATAATGGTACTGTCATGAGGGATGGTACACTCATGAGGGACAAAAATAATTGGGGTGATGACATCACAAGAGATGGACCCATAAATATATTTTTTATAATTAGTAACAATACAGTACTATCCCTCCATGATATGAATGACTGTAACAGTCAGCAGACACCATTTAGTAAGCTGGACTGAACAAGAGCTGGTGAGGTTTAACTGCATTTGGCCAGTTGCTTTAGCATTTGTCTGCTTTTCAGGTACATAACCACAGACAGAAATAGCAACATTGAACACCTCACATCTACACACATAACTGTACCCTCTCACAGCTCTCACAGAGAAACATACAGTATGTGGGGTTTTCCACATCTGTGTCTCAGGGTGAAACACCAGGAGCTGTGGTAGATTCAGTCATTCCTTGTACACATCCCCTTCTAAGTGTCCTATGGAGTGAATAGTGGACAGTTTAACAAATACTGATATGGCAGGGTCAAGAACAAACAAGGACACAATGAAGCATGTCCCTGATCGAGCATGATCCTTTAAAATAATATAGGCCTCTTTTGGGATGTGACATTACTGACCCCAGGTTTTAGGCAGTGCTAAACAAAGACCTCTTGCAATTTGTTTTAGCACAAGTCCAATCTATTTTACCACACATGTAGCCACACTGGGAGCAATACCCATTCATTCTGAGAAGATCTGGGATGTGGCCATTTTCCACATCCTGCCATAACAAAGTTACTATAGTTAGAACATAACCACCATAGGCTGTGCAAATGATCTCTTGACCTTTTTTTTCTTTTCTATTATTGATTTAAACCAATTTGGTTATCTTTGCCTGATCCTCTTAAAATAAATTAGCAATGCTGTTATGATGCACCAACAGCTGCAAATTTAGAACAAGTAAAGTAATATGCACATTTAAGGTTAGAGCATAATGTATAACTAGTTTGATGACCAGGTTCACTAGGAAGATATTTCTTCTTGTGAAGTGGCTCTATTAGGATAACCAATTGACCAATGACAGCCATTTAGGTAACAACATTTTGGTCAAGTAGTTATTTTAGATGAGGCCAGGGAAGTGCCCTTGTGTCCACATCTCATGAGCAAATTGTAAATTATGAGAACATAGTTCCCATAGGATATGCATATTGCTTGTTTACCCATGTGTTTGTATTGGCCCTTTAAAGATTGCTTGTAAACCAAGACCTTGATCCTGGTTTGAGCACTGTAAATAAGCATACAATATTGCACACAATGGAACCATTAACAAACATTTAGGCCTCAATAAACCCTTTTTTATGGATAAACCATTATGGCCCTGCATTTTAGGCTTATCAGTTTTCAAAATGCCCAATATTAAATGGATGCATAAAACAATAACATATAATTTTGCCATATGAAGAATGACAGGAGCATGCCTAAACCAAACATTTCAAAAGAAACATATTAAAAAACATACTTAAACTAAACATTTCAAAAGAGACATATTTTAAGAAAAAAAACATTTAACATAGGAAATGAAATGAACATTTAAAATTTAAGATTTGAACATTTTATGTCGTAACAGGAATAACAAGTACCTAACTAATCAAAGTCTCTGTGTAGAAGCAAAGTGAAACCAGTGGATGGAAACAGGTGCAACTGTGCATAACTATCTAAAGTCTCTGGAGTAGGAGCAAAGTGAAGCCACTGAACAGATGCAGTTGCATTTTAATGTATTCTACAGTCTTGTGTACAAAGGAGACATCTCAGCACTGTCCCTAGAGTTTATGATGTTTATAGTGTTTATGATGGTTTATCATAGTTAGTACAGTCCTTTGCAGTTCTCTTTTTTTGTCAGTACCAGCCACTGCTTTATGTGAGATGTCACTGTAAATGTTTCACACACAGCAAGAAGAGGGACCCCATTTTTATATGCATAGACTCTGTCCTTCCCCCTGGTAATTGTTTGAACTCTAGGGCCTCTCCACACAATAACTTCTATGATCCCTCCAGTTACTGCTACTGGAGGAAGTATGGTGTCAACTTGGATTAGCATTGTGGACCACTTGGACTTCGTACACCTACATTTTTTTCCTGTATCCTGAAATGACAGAACAACAACCTGGAGTGGAGGAGGGTTGGTTCCCCTCTTGTCTCCAAAGATGAGTTTTTTTCCTTAGCTGTAACAGTCAGGAACCATCTATTTGTTGGCCTTTTTTTCTCTAATGACTGCAGATGAAAGGTAATGTGATTGTTCTTCTTTATCCTAAATAGGTACATTGTCTGCTGCATTTCAGCTCCCATAAAATATGGCCCACTATTGCTTTTCATCTTTAAGTGCATCTATGGGTTTTTCGTGGAGGTGAGTTGTTTACCACTCCAACCTCTGGTACCTCCCCTTTTGGGCCAGCCCCACAGATTTATTTTAGGTTCCACACTGTAAATATATGGGCTTTATGGCAGTGTACCTAAGTAGTTTGGTATGTGTTAATCACTTATCATTTGAGGAGCAGAAGTCCATCTGTATTTGCACTGGAAAAAACTTAGGACATTACAAATGTAAACTGATTCAGAAAACAGAAAAAAAAACCTTGTGGCACATTGATGTATTACTACATAACCCATATGTTTGTCCTTAGTAATTTTGATTTAATAAATTAAGAGACTATACTTATTTAGAGTGTAGAATGATCCTTCCCTCATTTATGCTGCCGAAGGTGTTCTGCAGTGCCATAACATTTGAGCATAACCTTTTCTCCCTTCTTGCCATTTTATTAGAAAACACACCTTTGTAAAACTACTAAGCAGTTTGAGAGCTTTATTTTTCACAAAACTGTATTTTCCCAAACTATGGGCAGCAAACAAATGCAATTCCCTTCCATATCCATAGTTGTCTCCTTGTATAAAACACATTTAAAAACTTTTAACATATTTAAACTTAAACGACATCCACATTAACATTCCCCACTTGCAAAACACTTGAGCAAGCAAATATTTTGCAAGGAAGTTTGCAGTGGCAGTTTTATCTGAGATAATAAAAAGGTTAGTGATAATTAAAATAAATGTGCTGCCCATAGAGATTGGTACCAAAAAAATAAAATTGCAGTTGAGTTTAAGCAGTAGAGGGTTACCATACTTAACCTTTTCTTAGCATGGAAAACAAAAACATGCATTAGTAATGTTTTAGCTTAACAAGTACATGATAACCATTTGTTTTAATTTGTTTAGAAAGCTGAAAGGCACTGCCAGAAGTGAAATTATTTATGCAATAAATTTAAAAAGCATATTTTTTTTAAGCTTAGAGACTGCACAACATGCATCTCTGAAACCTTCAGCAGTGAGTTAATTGTGCCCAAATGATAATAATAAAAAAAAATGCAATTGTTGACTCTTTTAATGCACATGGTTATGACACTTTGTTATGGATATTAAGAGGAAAAGGCTTAAACATATTTTAAAGATAAATCTTTTTCACAAACCTAGTACCTGAAGATGATAATCATTATAATTAGTGCTTTTAGTAAACAATTTAAAAGAAAACTAATGTTCACAGACCCAGAAAGCAAACTGGTTAGGCTAGTTTAGGGGACAGCAGAAAGCAGAGTAATTGAATTTAGATTTAGCAACTGGTCAAACAGAGAAAATGTTAAAGATGTCAAACAAATATTTATGGCTGTAACTGAAGCATATTGTTTGGACTTACAGTGACAATACTGCACATTATTTCCACATGGCACATATGACTGTAAACTTTGGCACACAGTTTGTTTAAAATTCAATATTTTTTTTAAAGACAATAATAAGAAAAAGACAAGTAATGCCAGTTTGACATTGGCAATAATAATTGCTGCTATCCTGTATGTATCCCAAAATACAGGCATGACACTGAGCTGTTGCAACTAACACATGCATTCCTTTAGCTAATTAACCATGATTACATGCTTCAGGTAATACATATGGAGCAGTTTGTGATGAAGTTACCCTGTGACATCCCCAAGGCTAGTCTGAGAAGTAAATTACAAATGTTTTATGATTTCTGTAGATTAAAACAAACCTTAAATGGTGACGCATTTTAAGGCATATACCTCTGGGGCCGGATATTCAAAAGGGTTGCGCCCTGCACAATAAGGTAACACATGCGCAAATCTGAAAGTGCGCCATTCTGCGATATTCAGCAGGAGGCAGTTGCGCCACCGACAACAGGCTGAGCAACAGCTCAATGCAAATGACGGCATGCACAACCGAAGGGGGTGGAACCCTGAATAAAGAGTGCAATGCGATATTCAAAGGGTTGCGCAATGCACAACAGCGGAACAGCCGGAAGTTGCGCCACAGCGGAAATGAGCCAAAATAAAAAGGCTCAAGGAAGAGGCGCAAGAATGCTACAGAGATGCCAAGCGAGACAGACAGTGACAGTCCAGAACAGGGCAGGCAAGGGAAGTTGTGTGGGCCATAGGCTGCAGAGGCCAGCGGGGGTACCCGGTGCAGTGGAGGTAGCAGTCAGGACAGTGGGGGCAACAGGCAACATCAGCCAGGGGTGGCCACGCCAGAGATGGATAAGCCAGCTTCACATGGAAGCTGTAATGAGGGGGGTGAGAATGCATGCTGCAGGGGGACGTGGCCATGGAAGGGCTTGTCGGCAGTACGCCCCCAACAGGCAGTACCATGCCCGCATCAGCATTGAGCTGTACATAGATGTAGAGATTGTGGGCAGGTACCACCTGAACAGGGCAATACTGAGACAGCTCTGTGAGCTGTGCAGTGATGTGATGCAGGCACCCTCACGACGGAGTCATGCTCTGTCAGTGGAGACCAAGGTGACAGCCTGCATGTGCCTGCTCACCACGGGCACCTTCCAGAGGCTGACAGGGACACCACAGGCATCACACAGTCAGCCACATCACGCATCCTCACCCAATTCCTCAGTGCACTGCTGCCACATGCTGTGGAGCACATCCAGTTCCCCAGCACCATGGCAGAGCGTACAGCAAACATGCAGGAGTTCCACAGGGTAGCACGTATGCCTGGCATGCTAGGGGCCATAGACTGCACCAATGTGGCCATTCGCATGCCATCTGGCCCTGATGGGGCTGCATATAGGAACAGGAAGGGCTATTCCAGTGTCAACTGCCAGGTGGTGTGTGATACTACTGGGCGCATAATCAATGTCTGTGCCACACACCCTGGCGGAGCACATGATGCCTTTATATGGTATTAGTCTGCACTGTGCCATCGATTCGAGAGTGGGGACATCCCCACAGGCCATCTAGTGGGTGAGTATGCATGTAGGAATTGCAAACGTGGGGCAAGGGTGGGAATGCCACAGGTGCCATGGTAGTGGCACACACAGGGATATTGGCAATATGGACCTGAACATGATACTCATCTCCACCATCTCCACACAGGTGACAGCAGATACCCACTCCGTCCCTGACTGCTCACACCATACTAACGCTCCATGACCCCATCGCAGCAACGCTATAATGAGGCGCATGCCGCCACACGCAACATCATTGAGTGGGTGTTTGGGATGCTCAAGGCATGCTTCTGATGCCTAGACACCTCCGGCGGTGCCCTACAGTACAGCCCCTCAAAGGCCTGTGGGATATTCCTGGCCTGTTGTATCCTGCACAACATGGCCAAAGACTGTGGGATAGCCATTCAGGTCGAGGAGGGGGACAGTGATGGGGACGCCAGCGGCACCAGTGATGATGGTGATGAGCAGCCTCCCCCTTGGATGGCGGGACCCCTGACTAATCCGGCAGGCCCAGCTGCACCGGGACACCATCACGGAGGAGCATTATGCATGACACAGGTAAGTCAAGGGGCCATGTGCAACCAACACTGTCCTGGCACAACCCACAGGCACACAGAGTAACACACCAGGGGAGCATGACGGCAAGGGGAGTGGAAGGGACCAGGCACACAAACACACCATCAGGGAGGGGTGAACAGTCATATGGACACACACACACACACACTTCGCACAAAACATACATGGGCAGGTGCACAGCAGAGCAGGAACAGACATGGCAAACACACAGATCCACAGACCACACTCACCACCTGTACTGTCCAAGTACGTGTGTCAGAAGCTGGGCACCCTTGCACATTGGTGTACAGTACAATGCAGGCATCATCATGCACACGCACCTGTGGACAGCAGTCAGGATGGTGTGCAGGTGGTCCGTATGTCAGCGTGATGTGGAGGGCACCCACCAGTGCACTGCCCACCATGACGCACAGTGCACACAGGGCAGCACCAGACAGGGCCCGCACTGGGAGACAGGTCAGTCATGTTGCACTGTTCCACAGCCACCGCGGATGCATGGGCGGCCCTGCTGTGACACCCAACAGCACTGGCAGGCTGAGCAGGGGCCACATGGGGTGGCACCGATGGACCACCAGGGGTCCCACTGCACGATCGCGACCTTGTCCACACTGGGGTCTGTAGTATGCCAAACATACCTGCACCAGGGGTGCTCGGGATGCCCACAGCAGAACCCGGCATCGATAGGCTGGGTGTCACATGACGCCGGGAACGGGGAGTGGAGAGCGTTCTGTGTGGGGTGCGCAGTACAGGGGCACCTGCTTGTGTGCTCAATGCAGCCACGACAGCGACCAATGCCTGGGTCTGCCTGTCAATGGCGGCGGTCACATCCATCCGCATATGGACCATCTCTGCAAGGATCAGAGCACAGTCCCTGCTGTGCCACTCCACAGCCATGCAGAGTGCCTCCATGGATGTTGCAACCCGCCTTTGCTGCTGTACTGATTCCCGCAGCAGGCAGGTGTGCTCTTCAAATGGGTACTCTGCCACAAAGGCATCCTGTCCCCCAAGGTATTGAAGGTCCTGATGCTCAACACCCCTTGAGGGTGGGCGCTGTTCTACAGGACCAGGAATGGGCATATCAAAGGGGCAGTGGGCATGTGCCACCGCTGGACACTATAACCCAGACCTGGTGGTGACTGCTGCTGCTGCCCTCCAACCGCCTGTCCCAGGGACCACTCGTTCCACTGCTGTAACGCGCAGTACCAGACACCTGCACAGCCACCGATGCTGCCCACCGGTGCTGACAGGCACAGCCTGGGACTGTGCCGACATGCTGGCACACATGTTGGAACCAGCTAGGCCCAGGGGCATGTGCTGGCCTGCTGTGTGTCCGTCATGGGACACACACGTCACTGCCCATTGCAGTCCTTGCATCATCAATGGTGCAGGTACGTGCTACAGCCACAGTCACAGCGTACTGGCATGCTTGCATGCCAGACTGCTGAGACACAGGCTGTGCACCCCCCACACCTGACTCACTGACACCAGAGTTGGCAGCCCACCGTGCATGCTGGTGCAGTGCATGCTGGCTGGTGACAGAGGTGGATGGACCCTCCTCCATGTCCAGCAGGTCTTCCTCACTGCCTGGACCCACCACCACCATCCCCTGAAGATGAACAGGATCTGTAACAGAAAGTGAGGACATGTGAGTGCATGTGAACAACCCCCCCAACACCAAAACCATGTCATACCGTGCAGTGATGGGCTTCCACCTGTCTGGAATCCACCTCCTGGTACGCCCTCAATAGCACTGCACTGCATTGATGCAGCCAGTCAATTCTCAGCCGGGGTCAGCTCCACCACCGCTGGCTGGCCCCCGCCTGTGCCAGCACATGCTGCCCTGAGGGCTGCCACCTTCTCCTTCACCCTCCTGTGGTCTGTCCCCATCTTCTTTTTGCATTCCTACACAGGGCGCTGGTGGCTTCCGTGCAGGTTCACTGCCCGAGCTACCCCCTCCGATGCAGCCACACGGGCCTGAGGGTGCCCGCCGTCCACTCAGTAGTGGCTCCTCCTCCTCCAAAGTGAGCCTGGAAGAGGCCTCTGTCTCCGCTGTGGTGAAGTTGGGCCTCCTCCTCCACCCACCATCCTCACCCTCACCTTGGCTCTGCTCTGTCATGTCGATCTGTATGGGTGGAAGTGGACACCTGTCACTGTGCAGTCTACAGCGTTATCCCATGACCATTGTCCAGAACATCACACAGCATGCAACCCACCTCTCACCTGCAGTAACCGAATCTGGCCAGCGCAGCCCAATGTCGCACATTTATAGCGCAATGCATGCAAATTAGGAGTGGAGCAACTGTAATGAGATGCAAATCATGCCACTGCGCCTTTGAATGGATGATTTGCATGTGTCGGCTGAATATTGCGCCGTTGCGCTTTGTGCAATGCGGTTGAGCCGGCTGAGCCAATGGCGCATATCTGTGACTGTGTGGTACACTGCATTGCACATGCTCAGGTAGCTTACGCAGGCATCTGCCATGCTGATGATGTGCTGTGCGTGATCGGCAATTCAGGCCATGGCCACCATTGTGCCAATGGCGCTACAGCACTGGTCACCACATGGCGCAGTGGTAGTACTGCGCAATAGTCCACTGTGGCACTGGCACGCAGGTGTCCGATCGCACAGGACATGTGAACGTCTGATGGCACTGTGCGTGGCCTTGCGCCACTGACCCATGACCTTGTGCATGACCTTTGGCCCCTGGCGCTGTATGTCTGCCATGTGTACGGCTCTATCGCGCTGTTCAGTGACAGCGATATTGAACCAACAGCTGTCCGAACAGCGATAGGCAGTGATGGAGTTGTATTGCCAACATTTCTGCAGGGGTTGTGTGCTGCTGTGGTGCCATATTGCCACTGTACGGTTTTACAATGGCACGCGGAGAGCACCATGACTTGGGGCTTTGAGTTAGCCAACCTGGTGGCTGTGGTGGAGCCACTATGGCTCACTGTTTGAGGGTGTGCCCTGCAGGTGCCACACACCCATGTGTGGCAGCAGGTCGCCGCTGCCCTGGAGCAGGCCACTGGATGGAGGAGGACCCCTGAACAGTGCAGGCACCACTATGGCAACCTGAAGAGGAGGGAGCGTGCTCTGCTTGCATGCCTCAGGTCACGTGCCAGGAGGGGCATTGTGCCCAGGCCAGGTGGGTGTGCTGTGTATGCACCGGTATTGTCTGTATGGGTGACTGTGTAATGTAATCTGTGCATGGGGGTGGGTTGCGCTGTGGTTTGCTGTGAGGGTGTTTGCAGGTGTGTGCTGTTTGGGTCTGGATGTGTGGGCAGGCACACTCAATGGGGCAAGGGGCTGTCTGCTTTGGGATCTCCCTGATGTTTTTCTCTTCCTTTGTCTCCCACAGGCGTGGAGGAGCAGAGGCAGGCACGGGCTGAGGCATGGGATGGCAGTGCCAGGGTGGCTGGCGTAGGAGGGGTGCAACAGCCACAGCAGCAGCAACAGCAGCAGTCACAGCCACAGCACCTGATGCAGCGGCTTGATGAGGGTGAGTGTCATTACAACATGGATGCTATTGCATACTGTGGGGGGGCACGGCCACCATCCATGGACAACACTGCCATGCACGTGATGTGTGAAAATCAGCACTGTCCAGTGGGACTGCATGTCTGTGAGTGCGTCACTGGTGGTCCATGCATGCACTGGGCACATGGCTGTGGCACTACCTTCCCATGACATAGCCAAGTCACTGGACAGCCTTGGTTGTGCTGTGCTGGGCATGGGTGGGGTGTGTGTGCAGTGGCACACATGACTGTTGCTGCCTGGTTGGGCTTGTCTTGTGCATGGTCACTGTGAGTGGGTGCAGTTCATCACAGGGGTGGGGCACTTGGCTGTATGCCATGCATGTTGGGTGGGCTTCAGGGTTGTGGACAGTCACAGCCATTGATTCTGTTCCTTTGCCCTAGGTGTCTAGGTCCTGCACAGGATTGAGCGGGCTGTCCACTGCCTGCTGGAGGTGTCCGACGTCCCTATCCATTCTGCAGGAGATGCACCGGAGGGTGTCAGTCGATGGAGGAGGCCATGAGACCAGGGGAACTGCTGCTGCTGCAGCCTGAGGACAGTAGCTGTCCACACCTACCCCCTTACCCTTCCCTCACACCCTGCCTTCCCTCACCAAGTTCTTCACCCCTGCCCCTTACCCACCCCTACCTTGTACCCATACCCCCACCCCTTTCTTGTATATATCTCTCTGTACATAGTTTATTGTTGTGTGTTCGTGTTGATATTCTTTTATAAATCTATTTTGTATGAATACTGTAGTGGTCTCTGATTTGCAGCTGGCTATGGGTGCTCAGTTGCAGTGGTGTGCATGGTGTGGTGTGGTATTGTTCTGGGATTGTGTGTGTGTGTGCATGGAGGGGTGTCCCTGGTGTGGTGGTGGCTTTCAGCCGGACTGGCCGTGTGCTGCCACACACCGCTGGGTGCTCCTGCTGGGTCTGGCTTGTATGGTTCGGTGGTACACATGGTTGCATTGTGCCAGGGGGGGCCTGGGGAGTCCTGCTGTGATGGTCACAGTCACTGCTCATGGGTGGTGTCTTGGGGTCACAGTGCAGGGTGTGCTGTGCACACGGGGGGGCTGCTGGACACTGGGGTGGTCCGTCCCCTTTGTGTAGCAGTCTCAGCTGCAGTAACACGGCCGGGATGTGCTTTCTTTGCTTGTCCCCATGGGCTGGTTGATATTCCATCCCTCCCCCAGTTATGCTGTTCTTGGGGTGTGGGGGTGCATTGTTAGTTCTGCAGTGTGTCCCTGTGCCCATCTGTGGCATGGGTGGTGGGCCTCTGCCTACCTCCCTGGTTGTGCAGTTCCATTGCTATGCTGCTGGGGGTGTCATTGCTTGCCCTATGGGTCTCTGGACTGCTCAGCTGGGCTGGCCTTGTTGCGCTATGGCACATAGTATCTGCTCAGGTTCCCCTTCCTGGTTGTGGTATGGTGCATCATATCTGCTCAGCTTCCCCTCCCTGGTTGCGCTATGGTGCAGTTTGTTCGATATTCAGACATTGGCTGCTTGCGAAATTGGCCTTGCTCCATGTTTGAATATCGCGATGATTGTGCGTGTGCGGAATTGACTTGCTCTTGCTCTTGCTGTTGCGTACTTTTTGGGCGCAGTTTGAATATCTGGCCCCTAATTTATAAGGTTTAATTACAGCATGTTTCTTATTGAAACCCAGAGTGCTTTTTACCCAACAGACAAATGGAAATCATTGTTTTTTCCTTATGATACAAGGAACTTTGCCCAACTTTTAAACTAGTGCAAAAAGTTTCTGTGCTCAGGGAAATCACCAGTCTTGTACAAACGATTCAGTAAAGTATCTGGTGGAGCTCGCCAAATTTCTGGTACATTCAAATCCAACAACAAAATTCTGGCCTGCTCGAACAATGAATGCTACTAAACACAAAGTCTTTTTAAAGTTTGTTATTTTTTATTTATAAAGCCCCAACATTTTGCCTAGTATTAGGCTTCTTCTTGGGAACTATAAAAAGATTTATAAACAAATATTTACTATATTTGCCATTTGAAAATAATATTCCATTTTTTAATTTTCAATTTTTAATATCTTGCCATATTAGACCATACTAGTCAAAACTGACTGGGTATGCCATCTTTCTATTGTAATTATTAAAGCAATATTAGAACCAAAATTATATTTTAACCACCTGGTTATCCTTTACATTCATTAACAGTCATACTATTCTTATACATTTTCCCAACTAGATGACATCAATATAAATGCATGAACAATTCATTGCCTTACTTTTTAACAATGTCAGCAAAATCCAAACTTCTGCCAAGCTTCCTTAAGAATTGCTTCCTGTATGTGTTCACTTTAAAAATAAATAAAACATTTAAGTGAAATACTACATACTCCAAATTGCACCAACAAATTCTACTTTATCATTTATGGTTTAAGTTCTCAGTAGTCACCTTTTTATTTATTCTGCTTTTGGTTTCAGATATTTTTCTTCAACCATTTAACTGATAATTAAATAAATAAATAAAAGGGGACAGAAAGAGGAAAATAAGTTATAATAAAGAACACCAGTTGTTAATTTAAGTGCTTCTTTAAAGTTATTTGCACACATTATGCAGTATTTCTAATATGTTCATACACTCATTTCTAACTATTCACCTTTTTATGTATTGTACTTTGCTTTTAACATGTTTTCTTTGTGCCTCATGTCTATTAGGCAATGTGCACCAGGAAAAGCTGGGGGGGGGGGGACAAAAAAGCAATTACTTTTTTATTTACCTACATAAATGTTAAATTATGTGTTCATAAACCAACCCATTTTTTTATATTTCAATCCACCTCTACTCAAGTTCCTTAAAAGCTTAGTAATTTATGTAATAATGTTCTTTTATTTCCTTTGAAGTTCAGATTTAACTTATTTAAACCATGTGTGCACAAAACAAACCTAAATCAGTTCTCTAGTGCCATGTGCTTCTGGCATGTGATGCAGTTACATGCAAAGCTTCATTTGTTTCCCCTAGTTTTCCTTTTTAACTTATCAGATAAACATTCTCCTCAAAATGTTACTAAATAATACAATTCACTTCATAGTCTAAAACTTTTCATTCGCTGATTTAATAATCCTTTTGCTGTTAATTAAGTAAATCATATGACCAAGTGCATTTCTAAGTATAAGTATTACAGAAAAAAATCTCTGACTTACTCAATGGAGTTCTGAAGGCAGAATGGCAGCACTGGCTGCTTGGTTGACTAGGCCTCTTTATGTCAGGGAGAGAAGTCACATGACACCAAAACTTGTGTCATCATTCCTTGACAAAGCAAGGTGGTCGTCATGGCAACCAGTGACTCTTCTCCCTGCCATATTTCAGCATTGCAAGAATAATTAACTCTGCTGGAAAGTCTTTTAAAGGGATATGCACAGTTTTTAAATGTATACTGACTCTTTATTTAAGTGACTGAATTAATCAGTCCATCCACTGTTCACAGAAAAATATATAGAAGCAGCATAAAATGTTATAAAAGGAGTATAGTAAATAACACTATTCCAAGTGCATTTTGTAGCACTTTATAATATTATTTTACTAAATATCCCCAATCTAACATTCCCAACTAGCTGTAAAACCACTGCTAATAGTAAAAGGTAACATAATTATATCAGCTTGAGATGCTAAAAGGTGTGTAGTTAAGATACATGATTTTGATTGTGCTGTAACACTTAAATAGTATTATGCTAACTACCCCCATTTAACACTCCCAGCAAGTTGCAGAATCACTGAAAATGATAGATGGGACCATAGCTACATCATCCATTTTCTTTTCATTATAATTAAGTTAACGGCGTTTGCATCTTTTACTTAAGGATAAATGAAGGAGAGTTTGCTACATCATTTGGAGATAGATGGCAATAGTTTTTTTTTTCTTTTTTTTCTTCATATCATATCTAGACCTTACCAATGCAGTTCTAATATTAATATTCATAGACATTTTCTATTTCTTCTTTGTCCTCCCAACACACCTGCCAATTAATATCCTTATTTAAACCCCATTTCTCATGTATAAGGCCCATTTCATACATACAAAACATCTCTCTTTTCTCTAACAAATCATTATAGCAGCCACCTCTTGCAGGTTCAGGAACTTGTTTGAGTCCCCAGAATCTAATTTGTACAGGGGAATGACCTCTTTCATTATAATGTCTAGAAGTGGGGAATGCTCATCTCTCTTGCAGATATGACTTTTATGCTCTGAGATACGGGTCCTTAGTTCTCTCAATGTTTTGCCAACATATATTTGGTCACATGGACATTGAATGAGATAAATCACCCCCATCGTCGCACACATTATATGTGACCTTTATAATGTTCTCTTCCTGTATGGGGGTGTTTAAAAGATGTTACCACATGCTGCACATTTACTGCAGGGGTACATTCCATTTTTTAACTGATCCAATAGTAATTGGGACCCTTTTGGGGGTCTCTTTCCAATGCTGTGTGTGTACTAGTTTATCCTTAATTGTTGGAGCTTTTTTAGAAATCACATATGGTTTTCCTGGAAAATCCCAGAGGTCATAGAATTTTTTTTTGCAAAATATTCCAATTGTTCAAAATAAATTTTTTGAGCCGTGACATAATATTATTGTGAACAGTGCTAAAA
Organism: Neoceratodus forsteri; assembly: GCA_016271365.2. Classification (NCBI taxonomy): domain Eukaryota; kingdom Metazoa; phylum Chordata; order Ceratodontiformes; family Ceratodontidae; genus Neoceratodus; species Neoceratodus forsteri. Next base: position 853,321,123 of record CM057458.1, read on the forward strand.
ACAAGTGGGTTATTTTTGTCAGTCTCTGTTTTAGTAGTCCATGGAAATGTAAGAAGTTCCTGCCTGGATTTACTTGCTGCCTTAGCCTGACCTTGTTTTATGTTACTTTTCTGATATTGTCTTTCTCTAAACCTTACTTGAATATTTTTCTGTTCTTGTACATATTTCTTTCAGTACTTCAGTTACGCGTTGCTCTTAAAAACTGCGAATAGGGTATGCTTTCAATTAGTTTATTGGGATGAAAGCTTTTCCTATGTAATGTTGTGTTTCTGTCTGTTCTTTCCTGAATAACTTGGTTTCTAGTTTGTATCCATTTTTATAGATTGTTATGTCCAAAAAATCTATCTGATGTTTATCATAAGAAAATGTAAACAATAAATTAAAATCTCAACTATTCATGTATTGTTGAAACTCAGTTAGTTCCTGTATATTTCCTCTCCAAATTAGTAATATATCATCAATTAATCTTTTTCAAAATATGATTCTATCCTTAAAAGCATACCCTGTTGCTGTTTCACCTAGAACATATGTATTTTCAAATCATGCATAAAGGCATTGGCATAACCTGGGGCCATAGTGCTGCCCATTGCTTTACCTCTAACTTGTTGATAGAACTGATTTTCGAATTTGAAATAGTTTTTATTTAAAACTATCTCAGCCAGATCTTGAAGGACTCGAGTCTTCGGTTTTTGGTCATGTGGTCTAGTGTCTAACAATTTTCCCATGCTTTCTATTCCTCTATCATGTGGTATAGATGTGTACAAGTCCTTTACATCAATTGTAACAAGTAAGATATCAACTGGTACCCCCTACAATGTTTAAAAGTTGTATTAGATGTAATACATGAGTGGTGTCTTTGATATAAGTTGGAATTTGTTCCACCAACGATTGTAAAAAATAGTTAATAAATTTAGATAAAGGCTCTAATACAGAGACAATGCCAGACACGATTGGTCTGCCTGGAGGCTTTTCCAACTGTTTATGAATCTTAGGAAGGGCATAAAATAGAGGTACCCTTGGGTATCTGTTCTCCATAGCTTCAACTTTCCATCTTCTAAGTAATCCCATTGTCTCCATTTCAAATCATGTTATTCTAATCTGCTCTGATTTGGCAATAAGTGGCTCACATTCCAGTATTTTATAATTGACTGGTGCATCTAATAGATCTAGACACATCTGTCTGTAATCTTCTCAATTCTGAGTTACTACGGACCCACCTTTGTCTGCTGGTTTGATTATTGTCAAGGTATCATTTTCTAGCGATAATAAAGCTTCCCTTTCTCTTTTAGACAAATTAGACCCTTCATGTCAATTATTGGATTTCAAAATCTGACACATTTCCTTGTCTACAGTCTCTATATAATTCTCAACTGCATAATTTTGTCCTATTGCTGGCATATATTTAGATTTAATGCACATAGCCCTTTTTAATTCTTTTTGTTCTGGATTCTTCTCCATCATTCCAGCAAACTGAGCATGCAGTCTCAACTTCCTATAAAATTTCTGCATATCAACTTGTATGTGAAACTTATCTATTTCTTTTGTGATGGAGAATTATAGACCCAATGACAATACCCTAATTTTTTCTGTTGTCAAATGATGCTGGCTTAGGTTAAAAACTACTGTTTCCCTCCTTTTTGATTTTTTCAAGGACCCTTGCATCTTCCTCCTCCACTTTGATCTTCTATTTCTCTGACTTCTATACCATGTTCCTGTCATCTGAGATCATATCTGTTCAAAGTCCCTTGTCCTGAATATTGACTGTGTCTGTCTATCTGCATAGTTGTTCTAACTGATTGGGGTTCTGGGATATCTTTCTCTAAAAAAGGTCCTTTTACTTGCTGTACTTCCAGTCTACTGCTGTTTTTAGTATAAATCCCAGAGCTATCACAACTAGAGTCTTTAGTTGGAGGAAACTTTTTGATTTTTTTTTTGTATGTATATACCCTATTGTTCTTGTAATCTGCTGTATCTCTGTAAAATGTCCTAATTTTAGTTTCTCTTAAAGTTTTTTTTCATATTCTTTAAGTTTATTGTTTATGTCCTCTAACCATTCATTTAATTCCTCCACTGTAATCTGAGTTTTTAAATTGTTCTGATATTCCTGGATGTCTTCAGCCAGTTCACTTCAAGTCCTTAAAACTGCTTCAATTAGCGCATACATAAAATCTACACTACATCGTGTTCTAATCCCATCCCATTTATTAGTTAAAATTTCATCAGTTATCCCTAAATTTGGTTCTATGGCAACTCTCAGTCCTCTTGGAATATGTTTAAACTCCAGATACTTTGCTAGTGTAAGACCAAGCAAATCTAGTCTTAGTTCTTTATTCTTAAGATTTTCAGTCCTGTTCTTAAGGGTTCTAGTACTGTCTAAATTAACCTGTGCCAAGTCTCTATTACCCTTCATTAGGTTAAGGAGTGATTCTCATTCACTTTCAGTAAATGTGCAGAAAGTGTAACCACTTTCTGCACTACCTCCTGCCACATTTAGTCCTTCCAATACAAAGCTATATAATCCTGCTTAGTGGGCAAATACTCGTTATGAAATTTCAACAAATGAAAAAAAAAATACTACATAATGTGTGCAAATAACTTTAAAGAAGCACTTAAATTAAAAACTGATGTTCTTTATTATAACTTCTTTTCCTGTTTCTGTCTCCTTTTTTATTTATTTATTTATTTATTTATTTATTTATTTATTTATTTATTTATCAGTTAATTGGTTGAAGAAAAGTATCTGAAACCAAAAGTAAAATAAATAAAAAGGTGACTATTGAGAACTTAAACTATAAATGATAAAGTAGCATTGTTTGGTACAATTTGGAGTATGTAGAATTTGACCAAAGCGTTTTATTTATTTTTAAAGTGAACACATACTGGAGGCAATTCTTAAGGAGGCTTGGCAGATGTTTGGCTTTTGCTGACATTATTAAAAAGTAAGGCAATGAATTGTTCATGCATTTAAATTGGTGACCTCTAGTTGGGCACAATGTATAAGAATTTTATGACTGTTAATGAATGTAAAGGATAACAGGTGTTAAAATATAATTTTGGTTTTAATATTGCTTTAATAATTACAATAGAAATATGGTACACCCAGTCATTTTTGACTAGCATGGTCTAATATGGAAAGATATTAAAAATTCAAAATTAAAAAACTGAATATTATTTTCAAATGTGAAATATAGTAAATATTTGTTAATAAATATTTTTACAGTTCCCCAGAAGAAGCCTAAACTAGGTGAAACATTGGGACTTTATAAATAAAAATAACAAACTTTAAAAAGACTTTGGCCCAGATATTCAAACTGCGCCATTCTGAGGTGCAAGCCCCTGCGCTGCTCAAAATAGTTGTGCAGGGGTGTGGCCGGGGCGATATTCAAAGGAGTTGCGCTATTGAGCAACTCCTTTGGACATTATCACCCCAGCACACTGCACATGGCGCAGTGGGGAACTTGCACCACCACAAGTTTCAGAGTTGAGCATTAAACCTGGCGTTGGCACAAGTACCATTGCGCATGCGCAAATTTCTGATATTCAAAAGGTGACATGCAAATGGGGTCATAATTTATGCAAGGCGCAGGGGGGTCATTTGCATCTATTTATGGCCCCATTTGCATGCAATTAGCATGTAGGTGTGCAGAGCCCCGAGGACTTGCGCCTAGCCACCCTGCCAGGCAGCAGCCATCAGGGACCAATGCACCCTGCAGCCCGATCGCGGGCAGTATCAGTGTATACATTCCCCCCACACACACACCTCCCGAAGCCCGATCGCAGGCATACAGTAACATGACCCCCACCCACACATCTCCCGAAGCCCCATGTGGGCATACAGCCCTATGACCCCGCCCACATCTCCGAAGCCCGATCGCGGGCATACAGTGCTGTGACCCCGCCCACACATCTCGAAGCCCAATCGGGCGCCTGATAACATGCCCCCACACACACATCTCCAGCCCGACCGGGCAGAATGTGTATCAACCCCCAGGCGCGATCGCAGGCAGAATGTAAAAAGCCCCCGAATATCTCCTGGTGGTCAGTGGACTGTAATGCCGATCAGCGGGCAGAATCTCAAGATTACAACCCCCAAACATCTCCCTGGGTGTCTGGTATCCCCCACCCACAAAGCCCCTCCACCTCTCCCCCAGGCAGCGGCAGGTGGCAGCATCCCACCCCTGCCGCCCTGCCGCCACCGACTGACTGTCGGTAGACTGCACTCCCATTGGTGCAGAGCTACGCAGCCAATGGGTGTGAGCCCATACAGACATGACAGTCCAGATTTGTAAATGATGTTCATTCACAAATCTGACTGTCATGTACTATGGGCTGCACGCCCATTGGCTGTAGCTCTGCACCAATGGCGGCAGCCCTACACAGACAGTCAGTCGCAGCAGGCAGGGCAACAGGCAGGTGGGATGCTGCTGGCTGCTGGGGAGCGGGTGGAGGGGCTTCGTGGGTGGGTGGGGGACACTAGACACCAGGGAGATGTTTGGGGGTTGTAATTGACATTCTGCCCGCGATCGGGCATTACGGTCCACTGGACCACCAGGGAGATATTCGGGTTGGGGGTTTTTAAATTCTGCCCGCGATCGGGCACTGGGGGTTGATACACGCTCTGCCCGCGATCGGGCTTTGGGAGATGTGGGGGGATGTTACTGTATGCCCGATCGGGCTTCGAGATGTATGGGCGGGGTTCATTTTACTGTATGCCCGCAATCGGGCCTAGCAGATGTGTGGGCGGGGGGCTGGCAGTTACTGTATGCCCGCGATCGTGGGCTTCGAGATGTGGGCAGGGGTCATGTTACTGTATGCCCGCGATCGGGCTTTGGGAGATGTGGGGGCATGTTACTGTATGCCTGATCAGGCTTCGGGAGATGTGTGGGCGGGGGTCATGTTACTGTATGCCTGCGTTCAGGCTTTGGAAGATGTGTGGGCAGGGGGTCATGTTACTGTATGCCTGCGATCGGGCTTCGGGAGATGTGTGGGTGGGGGGTTGTTTTTACTTTCTGCCCGTGATCGGGCTGGTGTGGGGGCACAGGGACCGAGTTGGGGGCCAGCCAGGGGTGGCAGCTGCTGTGTTGCACCCTGCAATACAGCAGCTCACCTGTGGGTGGCCCTCAACTTGATCCTTTTTTTTTTGGCTCAAGGTTGTGCAGGCACAGGTTGAGGGTTCCTCATGCACAACTCTGCACAACCCGACTGAATATCGGGTTGCGCAGTTTATGCATGGTTCCTCCCCCTCCTGTTGAGCATGCATTCATTTGCATTGCGCTGTTGCGCAACCTGTTGTCAGTGGCGTAACTGCCTCCTGCTGAATATCGCAGAATGGCGCATTTTTGGACTTCCGCATGCGCAACCCTGTTGCACATGGCGCAACCATTTTGAATATCTGGGCCTTTGTGTGTAGTAGCATTCATTGCTCAAGCAGGCCAGAACTTTGTTGTTCAACTTTTAAACTAAGCAAATGTGTGCAATTTGCAGTGTAAGAAACATTGCATTTAGTACAGAGAAAATAAAATAAAGGCCAGCATTGCAAAACAAAATTAATTGTCAATGCAGTTTGCAAAATATGTGATTTACACATTTTATATAACCAAAACAGCATCAAACGTTTTGATACCCTAGTTACTCTTTATTTAAAGCTAATGTGATTTATTTTATTTTCTTTGGAGGGTGTGGCTGATTGCACTTTAGCCCTGTATTTTTTTCTTTAAGGTAAGAAACCTTGTTGCAAAATTTTCTTTTGCAACAGGTGCCATTTGTTACAAATGAAACAAACATGCTGTAGCACCGAGTTAATACACTTTTGTTTTATTACCTTACTGCTTTAAGTAATGCATGCAACTTATTGCATAGCTGTGGATGTGGTTGGGGGGGGTAGAAAGAAAAAGAGTTATGAAAAGAAGGCTAGCATATGGAAAGTCCACACTAGAGTTAGGTTTAGCATGATTTTGTTTTTATTTTTAAGCTGAAGATTTTAAGTTTATGCATGCCAATGTTTACTTTTTGTTTGCCTAACCATGAACATTCGGTGCTTCTCCTGGCAATCTGTCATTCTTTGGGGTCCATGGTGACTCATATTTCACCTTTTGGTGGAGGGTTGGAGTCTTTACATTATAGACTGATGGGGCTATGGCTACAGACATTATTTCTGGTGCTGTTACAGCCACTATTTCTCTCTCAGTCCTTATTTTTTCTTTGGCTGCCTGCTGTTTGTACCCCTGAGTTTGTTTTAGTCCTATACCTTGCCGGAGATTTACAATTATGTTACTCTGTTTCATACAAGCTGCTTTTAAATTGTCATTTTCTCTCTTTAAAATCTCTTTTTCTTGTCTAGGTTTTTCTAACTCATTTTGTAAAGTGTTGTTAGAACACTGGACATCATTAAGCTGAGCTATAGCTTGCATTTTGTGGTATTGGAGCTCTACTATTTTTTCTTGCAATTCACAATTCAGATTGGTTGCAGCAGCCACTCCCCTGCCATAGCCAGTATAAAGGGGCCATGAGGGGCCTATCCTGTCCTCCTCTTCACCTTCTTTATATGTTTCCCTTTCTTTGTGTTGCTGACTGGGGTTGGAACATAACTGTTGATGCTGGACCTCATTGTAGGGATGTACAGCAGTTGGGACCACTGATTGGCTTGGTACCATCATCCCTGGTGCCACTGCAGAAACTACACCCCTATGGACTTGCATTTCACTTTGAAAGTTGTTTTATTTGCTGGTGACAATGCAAATGGTCTATTTCTGAACCCTTTTTTCATTTCTTTTACCATTTCTATTTCTTTCCTTAAAGCGGCTTTTAAGTCAGCATTTTCCCTGTATAATTTATCTCTTTCAGCTTGTATTTGTTCTAGCAGCTGATGCATGGTATTGCTATCAGACTGTGCATCGGTTAGCTGCCTAATAGGACTGCATTGCATTAGTGTAGATTGCAATTATTTCTGTTTTGCTTCTTCCACTTGTTTTTGTAAATCCAGATTGCTAGATTGTAAATATGAAGCTTGCTTTTTTTATGCATTTTAATTTTTCTTTTAAGCTGACTACTGTGACATACAACCCTAGAATGCAGTAACCTTTTTTTTGTTTGTCTTTGATTTCCTTTGCCAGTTCTGCCTGGAACTGTTCTGTCACATAACCCCAACAGTCACTCCTATGCCTAAAATCTTTTGCAAAATTATTGGCATTTGTGTGAAATTACAAAATCTGCAATGTATTGTTCCATGCTACAAAAACTTGTGTATTTTTATTTTTTATTTTTTTTTTACTTTTATAGTGTACTATTTCATGTTACAATAACCTGTATATGTATCTATTTAAGACTGGGTCTCATTAGACAAGACCTTGGATCAATCGCTGTTGTCAGCGGATTGACTCCAACTGTCACTGTGGATAGATTATGGTCCTTTTCCAACAGCCAAACTTGATCCAAATATGGGTTTCCCTTTAGGAACATTCCCCAAAAATACAAATACTGACTCATTAGCATCCTCTATCCTGCCAACTACACCAATTGTTGAACCTGAGCACCTGGCCAAAGCACTTGATTCCCTACGTCCTTTAAGATAGATGTTAAATCAAACTAAGAGTAAAATATTTAAAAATTATGGAACAGGTTTTATTTTCTAATCCTATAACAAGCATAGACTTCCTACTCAAGCAGAGAATTAAAAAGCAGTCCTAATTTACCCGACATGTGTTGATCATTCACCATATGCAGGCTATGACACACCAGTTATGGCTTTTACACTTCTTCCTTCTTCTTTTCCTCTCTCTCCTCTCTCCTCCCTCTCTTCTCCCTCTTCTCTCCTCCTCTCTCCTCTTTCCTCCTCTCTCTAACAACCCAGAACAAATGTGCGGCTTTTATATTTTAGCTGACCTTACTCTTTGAGTGACCACTAGTTTCTTGGACCAATCATAATGTTAGTATAAGGTTTTTACCACATTTAGCATGTGTATTAAACGTTAAGAATTGCCGGCCAATTCTGATTGGTTACAGCTAATTACTGCATAGTTACATCATAGCTAAAGGGTTACAGCCTCCATATTTAGTGAGTGTTCACACTGGCAATTAGATGGCAGCAACAATCCATCTACAATAATAGCTAGTGTTTTGTTTTGACACAATACGGTTTGGCTTGCATTGAAACATACAATCCTTATATACAATCCTTACCCTACTCACACCAAAAATACATTTTCTCTGAGTATATATATATATATATATATATATATATATATATATATATATATATATATATATATATATATATATATATATATATATATATATATATATATATATATATATATATACACACACACACACACACACACACACATATACATACATACACATAAAGCATACAGGCATAATCACAGTTTGTACAAAACATTTACACATTGGGTAAACAACATTGACAGATTTAAGGTTTTAACTTTTCAGTGGAATTGAGAACAGACAATTTAGAATAGACATCTACAGTGTTTAAAGTACCAGAACTGTGACTTCTTTTCAGAGCATTTGCATTTCTTTGTACAGAGTATCAAGAATTAGCTGTAGCTAAATGGTTTAGTAACAGAAATGGATATAGCCCTACATTTACACAGGGCTTAATTTGAGTTTATCAAAAAACATTTCATTTACAAGAAGAGCATATTTATACAGAGGCAATCAAGGGTAGTGAAAATCAGTACTATATACTGTATCTCAGAAATACCACAAATACATAAATTAGTTGGTCTAAACATTTGGATATTAACACATAATCCCAGAAATGACTTTTACATGACTCAGAAGAAATCAGTGGATCCTGTATTGTTTTACTCAGCAAACACTGAGAATTGGAATGTTGGGCAAAAGTTTCAGTTTTGATGTTTCTTAGATATACATTATTGTAAGTAATGCTAAACCTTCCTGGTAATTATAGGGTCAGTGTTTGCTTGGCATGGATGAAGAGATAGAAGCCATTAAATATATATTCAAAAGATCACCTTTGCAATATGAGTAGCATTACCTGCTTGTTAATTATACAGAACCCACTCCAATCTTTGGTTTTGATCAAAGACATTTGTTTACAGATGGGTCCAGTAATTTGGGAAAATATGCAGTTAATGATAAATCTGATTAACTGGTCCATTCAAAACATTCCCTGACCACAGGTGTTTTCTCTCCACAGTGAGGAGATTTTGAAAGGTCAGGTATAGTTTATCATCTACCCTGAACATAAGTAAATATAAACTTTTAGTTTTTTACCAGGAAAACAATATGTCAGCAAACACCTTTTCTTGGTTTAAACTGAACTGCTGCTAAATCCAACAAGGCTACATGTGACATTTGAGGTAAATTGCATGAACAGCTGTTAAGTTAATATTACACAAAGTGAAACAATTGAAGAAAGAATTTCACAAAAAATGAGGATGTACACTTTTTGGGACTGTATATCTTCAGAGGCACACACCCAATAAAACTGATGCTTGGCATATCAAGAGACAATTTATCTTTGAGGGCACATTCCAAATTTGATATAAATTACAAGAACAGCTGCAAAGTTATTAATGCACAAAGTGCCACCATAGTGATATCCAACAGGAAAGTTCTACATTTTTTAACGCTATAACTACAAAACTGATGTACATTTTTTCACCAAATCAGCATAATTCATATCTGTGGGGCAACCCCTTTGTATCCTTCAAATTTGAGGTCAAAAATCCTAACCATTTCTTGCAGTGAAGTGGGAAAGAAACATAAAACTTTAAAAATCCCTTTTAGTGAGCTGTCCAAATCCCTTTTTGTGAGCTGTAAAACTTGACCTTCTTTTTGATTTTGCCTTAGGGTCATTTGGCCTAATACTCACCCTATTCTCCAATACTGTACCATGACAGGTTCCTTACAGATGGAAAGGGTTGAGCTTTAGGGCCCATGACTCTAAGGCACACCCGACACTTGTTGGTGTGTGGAGGGTGGTGGTGGTGGTGTTGTGATGGTAGGGTTGGGGCCCATGACCCTAAGGCACACTCCAACGCTTGTTGCTGTGTGGGGAGTGGAGGTGGTGTTGTGATGGTAGAGTTAGGTGGGGTGTGGGGTGCAATCCATGACTCTAAGTCACACTCCAATGCTTGTCAGTGTGTGGAGGGTGGCTGGTCCGGTTTCAATGTTATGGTTTGGTGGGGGAGGAGTATAACAGTGTAAACCTTAACATCCAATTTCCTGACTTCTATCACTTTGGTTGAAGACATATGTCTAGAACCCTAACTTTTATTTTAAACAAATTTTTTGTTAGTTCATTTCCTTACTTTTTGAGATAGTATAATAGTATCCCAGTTTTGTGAGATTTGTTTTTGTATTTTTGCTACAAATTTTCAACATGGCCTTTCTGGGAGCCTACCTCATGAACACTGACACTTTCATTTTGTTTCTCAGTCCCAATGGTCATTTCAAGTAGTAATTGTGCCATTACACACCACTACAATGTAAACACATTTTGGGCAGGATGTGAGTAATGACAGGTTTATTGTTCAGGAGATGGTCTGAAAAACTGGCAATGTTGAATATTTGGAGTGAAAATATAAAAAATTGTAAATGTTACACACGTGCGTCGAAAAATTTCAATGATCGTGCATAACTCAGGTGTTTTTGTGTATTTTTACACAAAATTTTCAAAATGGCCTTTCTGGGACTCCACCTAATGAACAGTTGCACTTTGATTTCACTAGTGCATTGCAAAAGGTGATTTCACACAGTGAATGCACCATTCTGTGCCTGAGCTGAGAAAATACATTTCAGGACGGATGTGAAAAATCTCAATGTTGAAAATCTGGAGTGAAAATATAAAAAATTGGCGCAGTTACAAATATGTGTAGAAATTTCCCAATGCACATGCATAACACAGTCATTTTGGGGAATTTTTGCACCAAATTTTCAACATGGGCTTTTTGGGACCTCCCTTCATGAACACTGGCACTGTCATTTCATCAATTGGTCCAGAAAGGTGATTCTTCATAGTGACCACAAAATCACCTTGCAGAAACGAATAACAAAATGACAGTGTTCATGAGGTGGGGTCCCAGAACCCCGTATGGAGAATTTGGGGTAAAAATTCCTAGAAATGGTTGAGAACCAAGTTAAAAACCCCATTGAGAGTCATAATACGAGCCTACCTTGATTCCTCAGTTTGTGGTTCGGCTTTGAAAAATGAAGACATGTCCCTATCCAGGGAAGATCACTGCTCCTGACATCCAGAGGTAAGTATGGGTAAGGGGGGGTGCAGTGAGGTGGGTGCTCTGTGGGAGGGTGGGATGGGGAGATGAGACAGGGGATATGACACAGGACCATTTGCTTTATTACACATTTTAAAAAAGTCATTGGGGATGGTTTTCTTTATTAACAGGAAAATCAGGACAATTAAAAGTAAATGTGGGCACACTGGAGTGAGCTCCCAGTTTGCCACATGAGTTGGGGGATACATAATGCCAACAGTGGGATTGGGCACCTCCATCGGCAATGGAAGTTGGTTCAGGGGACACATCCAACACTGGGAGTAGGCATCCCAATGTTGGACAAATATTAATTTAATTTTTTGGGAACACTGGAGGTGGGCTCCCCAGTGTGCCACAGTATTGGAAGGGAGGATAAATGCTCCCTGGGCATTGGGCACCACCATATTGGCAAACACGAGCAATTCAATGCATGATTCTGCATCAGCAATGGCAGGATGCAGGATTCTGCATCAAATAGTGATGTCAGTGGGCTGTTTCTTTTTTTAGGTAAAAAAACTGATTTTTGGGACACTGGGAGTGGGCTCCCCATTATCCCATAGTCATTTTGGAGATGGGGTGCCGGCCTGCACCTGTACCCTTCAGCAGGACATTTTGGCATACAATCCTATGCTGAACAGCTCCTCCAACATAGAATTGTATGCCCATTACTAAACTTCAATATAAAATCCTATGTCGGACCACTGTTTTGATATAGAATCCTATGCCTCCAGGGACATATATCTTTTCCCATAGGAAATAATGGATATAACAATATTAAATAACTTTTGAACAGATCAATATTTTTTCACCAAACCTTCAAAAGACACATCTGTGAGGCCAAAGTGTTTTATCCTGAAAATATCATGCCTGTAGCTAAAGCTGATTGTGAGATACAGGTTGAAAAAAGAAACAGCTAAAACCATAAAAAAAATCTCTTTTTTAACACTCTAACTCATGAACCACATAACGGATTCAAATCAAATTTGGCACATCAATAGATCCACTCCTTCTAGTGATGCAAGCAAAACTTCAAGCATATTTGTTGAACCTGGCCAAACCTGATACCCCGCAAAAATTTACCTTTAACATTACATGCTCGCACTAACCCTAACTGTAGCTGCACTACTGTGCAGCTATAATAAATGCAGTCAGTCATTTAGTTCTCGCAAAGCAGACTGTCATGGAGAAACACAAGTAAACCACGCTGACACTTGCCCAAAAAATTCAAATCATCGAATTCCTCAGTGTTTTCTGACATAGCAGAATAATTTAAAGAGATACTGTCAATCTGTTTTTCATTATAATAGTTCTAGTTAAAAGCTTACATTTTGTGATTGTTTACTTCCTCTAAAATTCATTGATGTTGCTGTTTGTTTTGTCAGTCTCCTTGTTTAGTAGAACAGAAATGCACATTAATGTATATTTATAAACAACCTTGTTTTGTTTACAATCTTGGATATTTTCTTAATGTATGCTTCCAGAGCATTAGAAGCACCCCCAAACAGTGCAGTCACTCATAAGGCAGTAGCCTCCTAAACTGCCACTACAACATGAGTGACTAGACAGTGTTGTGGGTGTTCCCAAGTCCAGGAAAGATGCAGATAGAGCTTATCAAGGAATTTAAACAAACTTATGTTTCTGTGGTAACACCAGTATGGTGGGCAGTCTGTTTTTCACTTTTTAAAGAAAAAAATTCAGAATCAAACTACCAGCTTCATCAGCAATCTTTACAGAATGTTGGCAATCATAAAATGTGTTTTTTAAACTAGAGACACATTGAGACCCATAGGGGTTGACAGTGTCCCTTTAACATTGGTGTGTGCATGATTTAAAAAATTCTAGCAAATGAACAGAAGTTTTACTCTGATTAGCAACATGGGTTTAACACTGAAATTAAAAGAAAATGTATGGGCAAAAATGAAATGGTCAAACTTGCCTTGCTTCTGTGGTTCAGTGCCTGCCGGAATTCTGATGCCCTAATAAGTGGTCCACTGCTTTTAACAAAAGCAAAGCAACTCACCAGCTGACTAGGCATCCAGTTTACACCAACAAACGGCTGGCTTTGTCATTGGAAACAGCAACATAACATTAATTTTAAACACTGCCACAGAGAAAAGCAAGATGCTGATTCTGCTGATGCTAGCAACTGGTCCAAATGTGTCCTACCTCTACTGCTGTCTGAATATGCACCTGAAGTGATTTACAACTGCAACAAAACAGGAATTTATTTCTGAGCCATTTCCTATGGGACACTTGTCTTCCATAGCAATCCAGTATCCGGGGGTAAGAAAGCTAAGGAAAGGTTATCTGCCCTTGTGTGTGCCAACATGACAAGGACTGACAAAATTCCCCCTTCTGATCATAGACAAGTCCAAGAAGCCATGGTACTTCTGAGGCATCAGTGTGGAAGCCCTGCCTGTTGAGTATCATTCCAACAGCAATTCATGGATGACTGGCCAAATCTTCACGGAATGGGCCACAAGGTGGAATGTCAAACTGCACAGGAAACATTAGAAGATTTGCCTCATTCGTGACAATTGTAGTGCACACCAAGATATAACACTAAGCTATATAAAACTTCAGTTTCTCCAACCAAATATGACCTCCTTAATCCAACCTGTGGATGAGAAACCTAAAGCAGCTGTACTGGAAAAAAAAATGTTAAAAATCTGTGTATCTCTATTGATGCTGGAAATGCAGCAAAAGCTAATAAGCTCACAAAAGAAATCAACATTTTGGACTCCATCATGATGTTAGATGCAGCATGGAGACAAGTGATTGCAGACACAATCAGCCACTGCTTTAAAAAGGCTGGATTCAGTGTGAATGTCAGCCTCAGACATGTTGAAATGGATGGCGCTGCCAGTCTCAACAACCCAACCCTCCCTGAGTCAGTACTCCTAATGCTATGAGAGTGAAAGAATTTGAAAGGTATGTTGCTATAAATGAAGGCTTAGAGCATGCTAGTATATTCACAGAGGATGAGATATGCCATAACATAAGACAGGCCAATGAGAGCAGTGATGAAGAGGAACAGCAGGCTCTCAAACCTCCTTCTGCCTGTGAGCTAAAGATGTATATGGACAAAATAAGAATGTACATCCTCAGTAAAAATAGTGAACTGGCAGCCTTTCATTAATTCGATTTATTTTAAGATGAACTGTCATTTTCCAGTCACAAGCAGCAAAAGATTATTGATTACTTTGCCAAAATGTAGGGGTAATACAGTAGTCTGCTGGACTGTCCAGACATATCGAAATGTGACCTTTTAAAATGTTTTTTTTTTATCCTTTCTGTGTTAAACAGTACTGTATTTATTAAATTAATTGCAATTGCACACAGTAGTTTTTTTACACTTTAACTTTGTCTTCTTCATCTTATTTCATCTTACCACATACAGTGGGGGATGGGCACCACCTAGCAGTCAGCAGCAACAATAAATTTAATATAAGCCTGCTAATAGTAACAGCACACTTATAAGAACATTTTCTCTTGGAAAATATAATGCTCTTATAAGTGGGCTCTACTGTTATGGGAAACTGTAAAGGTTAATAACTTTTGAAAAGATTAATATTTTTTCACCAAACCTTCAAAAGGCACATCAGTAAGGCAAAGGCTTTGAACCCTAAAATTTTCAGACCACAACCTAAAGTCATTTCTGAGATCCAGGTGGACAAAGAAATGTCAAAAAACACAAATTATTTTCTGTTTTTTCATCACTCTACATCTCAGAAACCACACAATCGATTCCCACAAAATTTGGCAGTTTAATTAACATTCAAAAATTTGGGTTTAAAATAGAAGTTTCCTTTCACCCTAACCATTCTGGCACCACCATGGCAGCATAATGTATAATAAACAAAATAGTAATTGACATATTTTGGGACACTATATCTCCATGCCATCACATGCAACTGAAATGAAACTTGCAATTTAATGCGATATCTGCTTCATAATGGGGTATGGCAAATTCCAACCATATCACCTGAACCTTTTCAAAGTTATTGAAGCACAAACTATTAAGCTTAACATAAAAGTGAAGAAAGAATTTGACAATAAATGGTTATCTACACATTTTGGGACTGCATTTCTCCAGAAGTGCATTCCCAATCAACGTGAAACTTGGAATGCCAAGAGACCATTAGTCCTTGATTGTGCTTGCAAATATCATGCAAATTATAAAACAATCTGTGAAGTTATTAAAGTGCAAAATGTGAAACAAGGAAATAATTTGACAAACAAATGGTGATGTACACATTTTGGGACTGCATATCTCAAGACATGCACTCTCAATCAAAATGAAAGTTGGCAAGTCAAGAGACCATTAGTCTATGATGGTACATACCACATTTCATTTAAAGTGCAAGAACAGCTGCAAAGTTATTAATGCACAAATTGAAACAATCAAAGAAAGAATTTGACAAAAAAATGGTGATGTACACATTTAGGGACTGAATATCTCCAGATGTGCACATCCAATGAAAATGAAACTTGGTATATCAAGAGATGATTATTCTTTGAGGGGCACATGCCACATTTGATATAAATTGCAAGAACAACTGTGAAGTAAAAAATGTACAAAGTGAAACAATCGAAGAAAGAATTTGACAAAAAATTGGGTTCTACAAATTTTGGAAATGTATATCTCCAGAGGTGCATTCCAACTAAAACTGAAATGGTATGAATACGTGGGAGGCCTGGCCCTCTAGGCCCTGCAATTCCACCTACCAATAAGTACAGATACATAGCGCAGGCCTAGAGACATTCCAAATAACCCTTGTACTGCAAATGTGGCAATATCTCAGTAACCATAGCAACTTTGGAAAAATTCCTTCGCAGTTGTATTTATGACCTGGCCACCTGTACTCGTGTTTAGTATACATAAGCTGCCCTTTGTGAAAAAGCCGTATCTAGAACCGTTTTCAAGAAATAGCTGCTGAAAGACACCACAAACACCACAGTGTTATCCTACAGGAAAATTCATAACTTTGGAGTGCTGTAACTATGGAACCAGAGCCCATTTCATCACCAAATCAGCAAAGGGCACATCTGTGGTGCAAGGTCTTGCAACCCTGCAAATTTCAGCCCAAAAGATCTAACCATTTTCTTGTTGTGAAGTGGCAAAGAAACTGTTTTTTGGGGGCTGTTTAACTGGTGTCACTTTCAGATCATACTTTTTTCCCATAGGCTATACAGTGCAGCCCACTTATAAGACCATTGGATATAAGAACTTCTATCATATAATCACATTATTTTCAAAGGGAGCAAAGTCTGTTGATAAGAACAGCCGAATCGGTTATAAGAACTTTTTTTTTGTGAAGCAGTGCACTCTGTGAGGTCCTGGGAATATTATTTCACACTACTAAGTTTTTCGTTCAGTTGCTACTTGCCGTTGACAGCTTGTTAATTCCATTACAGCAGTGCCATGTATCTGCTTTGATCTGATGTGCTTACTTGGTAGCAAACAATGATTGTGTCTTTTTCTAATGCCAACTAAATCACACACATTAACTGCTAAGTTGCTATCAGTCCTCTATGACTCGTAGCAAACCACTCATTTATTAAATCACATTGATAACTAATTCAGCAGCAATTGTTAAACATTCCTCTGTGCCTGACAGCTTTTCTAATATAAATGCGGTCAGTCATTTAGTTCTCACAAAGCAGACTACAATGGAGAAACACAAGCAAACTGCATTGACACTTGTCCAAAAATTCAAATCAGTGAGTCCTTCAGGGTTTCTGGCACTAAACATGCTGACACAGCAAAAGAATTTAACATTAATGTGTGCACAATTTCAAAAATCCTGGCAAAAAAAGAGATACTTTATTCTGATTATCAGTGTGGGTTTAACACTGAAATTAAAATAAAAGATATGGGCAAAGACAAAGTGGTCAAACTTGCTTTGTTTCAGTGATTCAGGGCCTGCCAGAATGATGATGCCTCAATAAGTGGTCCACTGCTTTTAACAAAAGCACAGAAAATTGCAGACAGACTTTGCATTCAGTTTACACTGACAAACAGCTGGCTTTGTCACTGGAAAGAGTGGCATAACATTAATTTTAAATGCTGCCACAGAGAAAAGCAAGACGTTGATTCTGTTGGAGCTGGCAACTGGTCCAAAAGCATCCTACCTCTACTGCTGTCTGAATATGCACCTGAACTGATTTAAAACTGATTTAAAACTGTGACAAACAGGAATTTATTTCTGGGCCATTACCAATGGGACACTTGCCTTCCATAGTGATCCAGTATCTAGGGGTAAGAAAGCTATGGAAAGGTTATTCACCTTTGTGTGTGCCAGCATGACAAAATGCCCCTCCTGATCATAGGCAAGTCCAAGAAGCCACGTTACTTCTGAGGCATCAGTGTGGAAGCCCTGCCTGTTAAGTATCACTCCAACAGCAATTCTTGGATGACTGGCCAAATCATCATGGACTGGGCCACAATGTGGAATGTCAAACTGTGCAGGGAACATAAGAAGATTTGCCTTATACTTAACAATTGTAATGCACACCCAGCTCTAATATTAAATTCCCAATAAAACTTAAAATTAGTATATCAGGAGACCATTTATCTTCGAGGACACATGCCAAATTTGATGTAACTTGTAAGAACAGCTGCAAAGTTATTAATACACAAATTGCTGCCATAATGATATCCAACAGGAAATTTCTAAATTTTGGACTGTTTTAACTACAGAGCTGATGTAAATTTTTTCAGCAGACCAACATAAATCACATTTGTGGGGCATCCCCTTCTTACCCTGTAAAGCTGAGGCCAAATGACCTAACGGTTTCTTTGCAGTGAAGCGGGAAAGAAACAAAAAACTTTAAAAATCTCTTTTCGTGAACTGTCAGAATTCCTTTTCATGAGCCAAATCCCTTTATGTGACCTGTCAAAATTTCTCTTCTGTTTGATAAAGTGCAATGTTACTCATATCCATACTATATGTGGGAGTGCGGGTCCTCCGACGAAAAGTCCATATCTCAAAGCGTTTCCAACATACAGGCCCCAAAAGGCGAGGCAGATGCCGTAATGTTAGTCTGTGGAAAAAAGCATCAACTTCAGAGTACTGTAACTTTGCAACCCTGTAATATTTTGTCACCAAACCACCAAAAGGCACATTTGTGGAATGCTGTCTTTCTTCTCTCCAAATTACAGCCCAAAAGACCAAACCATTCTTTTGCAGCAGGGTGGCAAATAAATTCTGTTATTTTGGGCATAGTGTCGCAAACTAGTGTCACAAATCACGACACTTTCACAAAACAAAATCATGAAAGTGTCACAAGTGCAACACTACTTTGTGACACTACAGTTTGCAAAAATTTAAAAAACATATTTCTGGGGTGATTAACCCCCCAAAATGACATGGCTAGCATCCTCAGGGCTTGTCTAGGTGAACACAAAAAGAATTGTGTCACCAAAGGGTCCCAAATTTAAATTCCAAGCATTTCTGTGACCAATAACTGAAAAAAAATGGCTGACGCACAACACTACAGGGGTCATTTGTGACACTAAAAACTGCATTTGCGACACTGTTGAATATTTTGTTAACTTTTCCCATTGACTATAATGGGAAACTTGTTTCTTGAATAACTTTTGAGCTGTTTAATATTTGTTCATGAAATTTTCAAAAGGCACATTGTGAACCCTGGCTGCATGTTCCCTGAAGGTTTTGGACTGGTCATGCAAACCATGTGACCTGTAGACACAAGCAAAGAATGTACAAAAAAGCATAAATGTGACACAGAACAACGCTTTATAACTCTGCAACCATCTGTCCGACTAGTATGAAACTTGGTAGATCCACAGATCTATGGCACTGCTCCATGTCTACCAAATCCATCATATGGTGGCAAAGTTATTAAGCTGCAAAATTCACACTTTAACTTTAAATGGGGTACTAAACCCTAACTATGGTGGCACTACCATGCCACTATAATATAAATATATATATATATATATATATATATATATATATATATATATATATATATTATGGTAGAGAAGCATTTCTATGTTAAACTCCTAAAACTTTGCACCTTAATAACTTTGCAACTGTTTGATGGATTTGCCTGAAATTTGAATTTATGATCAAGAGCCATAGGCCTTGGGATCTGCCAAGTTTCATACTGGTCGGATATACGGTTGTGGAGTTATTAAGTGTGATCTGTGCACGGTTTACGCTTTTCTGGAATTCTGTGGTCGCCTTACAGGTCGTCGTGTTTGTCACGGACCGCCCAAAATTCAGAGAATGTGCAGCCAGGGTCCCCGATGTGTCTTTCAAAGATTTTAGAAAAATATTAAACGTTCAAAAGTTATTCAAAAACAGTTTCCCATTATAAGTCAAAGGAAAAGTTAACAAAAAGTTCAACACTTTCGCAAATGCATTTTTATTTCGCAAATGGGCCTGTTACTTTCGCAAATCGGCCATTTTGTTTTCAGTTGGTGATCAGAAAATGGTTGGCATTTAAATTTGGGACCCTCTAGCAACCTAATTTTTTGTATTCACCTAGTCGGGCCCTGAGGATGCTTGCCATGTCTTTATTTTGTGGTAAAACACCCCAGAAATATGTTTTCAAAGTTCTGGAAAAATGCTATGAAATTACTTTTGTGCTCATGAAAGTGTCGCCAAATTTTATGACTTTATAAATTAGAACAGTAATTTTCTAGTCTGTCGGAAATGACAGCAATTTTTGGCACTGCACTGCAAAATAACCGTTGGGAGTTTTGGGCTGAAATTTGAGAGAACGCAGCTGACATCTCACAGATGTGCCTTTCAGTGTTGTATTGAAAAATATTACACGCGGCAAAGTTATGGCACCAAGTTGACAGTTTTTCCCATAGATAACACTCACGGCGCTCAAGCATTACAGGAACTTTGGCACCCTGCTGCAAAATAACGGTTTGGTCTTTTTTCCTGAAATTTGAAGGAAGACAGCCAACAGTACACAGATGTGCCTTTCAGTAGTTTGGTGAAAAAATATCACATGGCGGCAAAGTTAGGCACTCCAAAATTGACAGTTTTTCCATAGGATAACATTACGGCACCGACACTTAACAGAAATCATTTGGAGCCCTTCGTTGTGGTGAAAAAACATTACAGGGAGGCAAAGTTATGGTGCTCGAACTTTTCTTTTTTCCCATAGGATAACATTACGGCGTTCGCCACGCCTTTCAGGGCCCGTATCTCGGAAACGGTGCGAGAAATTGGGGCTAAGATTCAAATTAGCCAGGACAGTTGTAAATAATATGACTTTTAAATTTTTTTTCTACGTCATACGGTTCCTGAGATATAATGTATTTAGTATTCCAAGATCTCATTTTCTGCGCCGATACTCATTATTTTGCATACATTATTTGTACTCACTGTCTTTCTCAATGCAGGTTTTGGGGAAAACCAGCCTGTGCGCTTACATTACTGTTACTGTTGCCCTTTCCGCTATGGATCCGTACCGTTTCACTTACCATTGACGCCTGCGCCACCATGCGCTTATCCTTGCGTTTATTTGCGCTATGCTTGTTATTTTTGCCATTTGTGTCTATAGTACTGTTTATCTTACTGTTTCACTTTACATCACCATGCCCATTGACATTTCTGTTTGCAGGCACCATGTTACTATGTGACAACACATCACGTGGCAGACCATTCCGCTCACGCCACCATGTGCAGCACTCTTTCTGTTCTCATTCATGCTTGTTTACCATGTGTGCCACTGTTAGCATTTCTGTTTGCATTGTTGTCCCTGTTAGTATGCCACAACACATCATGTGCGGGAGCGAGGCCCTGTTAACGCATTATGCAGCTGACGCTGCCGCGCCATTACATTCACTATTTCTCGTTATCATTCTCAAAAGAAGGAAATTAGAGGCAAAACTCCATTTAATGCATTAGTTAGGGTTGTTCCACAGCGACAGTGAGAATTCGCTGTTGGGTTGAAAACCCCTGCTACCACCCCTGTCGGCATTGGGGTGCGCATTGGATCGTGGGTCCTAACTCTCACCCCATTCTCCTATACTTCTGCTGCTTTACACATGTCATGGGGTGAGAGTTAGGCTGACGTATCCCAATGCGCACTCCAATGCCGTTGGGGGTGGGTGGGGTCTAAGGGGGTTTTCAACCCTAACAGCGAATTTCTCACTTTTGTCACTGTGGAACAACCCTAACTAATGCATTAAACGGAGTTTTTTCTAATATATATATATATATATATATATATATATATATATATATATATATATATATATATATATATATATATATATATATATATATATATATATATATATATATATATATATATATATATATATATATATATATATATATATATATATATATATATATATATACACACTGTATATTTGTGCCACTGTAGTTAGGGTTGAGTAGGCATTTTAATGTTAAATCACAAAACTTGAACGTTAATGACTTTGCAACCGTTCAACCAATTTGCACGTAATTTGGAATGTGTGGTCTGGTATGGTAGGTCTTTTGATTTTCCAAGTTGTGCTTTGGTCAGACGTAGGGTTTCTGCGCAGCAGAGCACAAAAATAATGCTTTTTTTGCCACTTTTGTCACATGTTTTGCCCTTCGCATTGTGACCACACCATTTGGTGTTTTGATCAGAAATTTCTAACATACAAAGAGTTTGGGTTAAAAAATAATCCAGTATTGGTTTGATTAACAAATATTATTGCATTCCAAAGTTATTACATTTTTAATTTTTTAGTTCTGAGCATGCTCAGTTCACTCCAATATTTATATGTATGTTTTGCTAAAGGGGATTGGGCTCATGGTCAAGAATTTTATCAGCTCACAAAAAGGGATTTAAAAAATTCTAGTCTGTGAGGAAAAATTCCTTGTCTGCGAGCTGCCATCTTGTGTTCATTTTTGCCCCAAAACAAAATGTCATAGCTTTCTCCATGGGTGATTTCTTGTTACAAAAAAGCATGGGTTTTGTTCAGGGTGACACGCTCTATAAACCTATACCTTTGGTTTGCTTCATTTTGGCCAAAAAACTTCCATTTCAAATTTTGAAATTCTTCTTCGTTACTTGCTTCTGATCCTCTTTCATGAGCTGACAAAATCCCAGTCTGTGAGTCGATCCCTTTTCATGAGGCAGCATCCTTGACCATCACTTAGGAACCAGATGGCACTTCTCGTGGATGAGAACTGAATCACAGTCAAGGATTTTGCTGCCTCATAAAAGAGGATCGGCTCACGGACTGGGATTTTGTTAGCTCACAAAGGTTTTTAAATCCCCTTTCATGAACTGACAAAGTCCTAGTCCACGAGCTGTCAAAATCCCAGTCCGCGAGTAATCCCCTTTCGTGAAATAGCAAAATTCTTGACCATCACTTAGGGACCAGATGGCCAAAATCTGATGGTCAAGGATTTCTTGCAGACAGCAATTTTGATAGTTCACAAAAGAGGATTGAGCTCACGGTCGGGGATTTTGTTACCTCATGAACTAGGATTTTTAAAACTTTGCTACTGTACTGTAAATAAACGCTTTTATCTTTTGGCTTGAAATTTGCAGGGTATTAAGGGAATGCCCCAGAGATGTCAATTATGCTGTTTAGGTGTGGAAAAGTTAATCAATTCCATAGATATGGTATCACAAAGTTTTTTTTTCTCCTAGGATAACATTGTGGTGACCATTTCGGTGCCTGTATCTCTAAAACAAAGTGAGATACAGATTTTTAGCTACCTGTAGATCAGTTCACCTTTACATGAACTGATATGCAGAAAGAAGTTTGGAAAGCATAGATTACACCAGCAGTGGAATTTATTTCCTACTTACTACAGTTAGAGAGATATTGGCAAAATGTGTTACAAGGATTCCAAGGGTGCCTTTTCAGTGAATTTCGGTGATCATATCTTGTAAACAATGCAAGATATGTATTTCATCTACTATCTTGCATACAGATTACACTGTAATGATTACAACGGCACTTGAATTTTTTTCATAACTGCTACGGTTGTTGAGATATTGTCAAATTAGTATTACAACTGTTTCTTGCCCTACAGGCCTGTTGTATGGGTCTGTAGATATGTGTAAGTGGGAGTGCAGGGTCAGGAGATCCCATGCTCCCACAGATGCATATCCTTATGCACAAATGAGCAGCTTTTGGGCCCTGCGCTCCCACCAACACATGCTATTTACTAGTTATATTACACATTTTCAAAAAGTAAGGACATTCATTGCAAAAAACTTTATTAATGCATCAGTTAGGGTTAAAGTGACAAAAGTCGGGAAATGACATGTTAAGGTTAAGCCCCCAACCCCCCACCACATCCCCATCCTCCACATACCAGGGTGTGCCATGGGGTCATGAGGCCTATCTTTCATCCTCATTTTCCTTTACTGTAGCATGCCAACCTGTTTACATATGGAATGGGGTGAGAGTTAGGCCTCACAACCCCATGGTACACCCCAGCATCTGTCAGTCAGATGGCACTATAATAATAAAAGCATTTCCTTGGTTGTTTATTGATTCCCCTTCCCCAATTCCCGATGTTACCCCACTAGTTAAAAAAGAACACTTTCTCTGGTTGTCCATGGGTCCCCCCATGTCACCCGACTAGTTAAAATAAAAAAAAAATTCTGTTTGTCTATCAGCCCCCATCCCGATCCTCAATGTCACCCCACTAGTTAAATAATTAAAAAAAATACACTTTCTCTGGTTGCCTGTCTGTACCCAATTCCTGATGTCTCCCCACTGGGTTAAATAATACAAAAAAAACACTTTCTCTGGTAATGTAGTGGACCCCCTTCCCCAATACCTGATGCTGCCCCAAGTGTACCAACAATGATCCCTGCCCTAATATTGTTGACTGCTACATTGCCAGGCCAACTGAGAAGATGACCTTCACTTATTTTATGGTTGGAGCTTCTGCCATCTGTATTGTCCTGTGTGTCTGTGAAATATCCTATCTCATTTCCAAGTGGATTTTCTGGTGACTCTAAAAGCAGTAGCATGGCAGCTGCAACTGGATAACATACAGCAAGGGTCCACCTGCCAGTGCCACATAAACCATGACCAGCTACAGGTAGATGTAAAACACATGCACAACACATTTAAAAGTCTGCATGATTCTGCTACAATTTTAACTTTGATCTCCTACTTTTTTTGTTTCATACCTTGCCATTCATGTAACCTGAATCCTGTAAAAGAGTATGCAGACTGAATACTCATATAGTATTTCAAGACTCACATCATAAAATAAAGTACTGTTTACTGGTAAGCCAGTGGTGAAATTGTGCCTTTTTCATACTGTAACTGACTCATTCTTGTTGTCAAACAGGAAAATACCTGATTCTTATTGTTGTTATACAGGGCTTCCACATCAGTAAGGGTGTCTGTAGTTTGCAGCAAAATTTTGCAATATGATAGAAAAATGTTGCACAGACTTCCAGTTTTTAACACGGCATAATGAATTTTCTTGATAAAAAATTGAGTTTGCAAGAAAATATGTGAAAAACTATGGCTTTTAAGAATAAGATGTGGAATCAGCCATAGAGCTTTATGTGGTGACATGGTCCTAAAATGTGCACCATTAAAGTTCCAGCCTCACAGATATCTTTTGTTTATATTTTCAGTTATGAAAATCCTTTGGAAGCAAATATATACATTTATTCACATTCTGTAAATGCAGGCATTACAAGATTGAAATTACCAAGAAAAATTATTAATTCAACAGATTCCTCATTACAGACAGCAGCTCCATGTCTCTGTGAATGAAACAGAGAATGTTCAGCTCTTTGGCATTTTACTGTTATCTGTCCTCCTATTAATGGCCCACAATGATAATAATAATAATAAATTATATTTGCAAGACTCTGCTTTTGTAATGGACAAATCAAGTAATGTTTACACTATGTAGTCTATGCACTTATGCTGTATTGTAGTACTGTACAGTGTTAACATTCAACTAAGAGTAATTATTGTAATACTGTCACTCTTTCATTTAGAATACTGGAATTGCCTGCTTACAGTATGCCCTCCTCCAGTGCTTGATAAGTAAAAATAAATGTTTTGAAAAATATGAATAATGAATTTAATGAATTTGATGGAGATGAAGATTTTTTTTTACAGCAGCACACTTTTAGTGGATATTTTTTTAACTACTTTGTATACCATTTCTACTAGCCTGCAGTCCACTATGCAATCTGTTCATTTTGCCGTTTCATGTGCAGCAAGAATATCTGGCAGTTTATGACAGTACTTAGCAGTGGGATTTCATTTTATTTATTTTTTGGCAGTGGCACCGAGGTCATGTAAATGATGGTACTTAGAAGCAGCGTGTGATCTTGCTGTGGATTTCAAGATTGTCAGTTTGAGTAAATATCTATGGGTCTTTCTTTACACATCATGATGTTCATTTCTTACTTTTTTATCTAGTCTAGCCCATGTGCACTACTTACTTGCTACTGAGAATGAGACATTTATATATTAACAATGTCTGTGGGAAAGGGATGAGGATCAAAAAACACATGCAATGAGCAATATAATGATTTGCTTTGTTTTCAGACATTGTTGGGAATTGTTCAGTGTCACAGAGCATACAGGTGTGGCCCTCTCTCATAAACCTTCACCTTATCCCAACTCACATTATTCTGTTTTATCAGATATATACTGGAAAAGGGGCATTGCTACTTATTTTGTTAAATTCATTTATACTATAGGGTCCTACATGAAGAAAATATCAATTTTACCCAATATTACACTTTATAGTATAAATGAGTTTGACAAGATAAGTATCAATGTCTCTTATTCAGTACATATCTGAAAGAAAGATTAAACAAACCTTTAGTAATGTGTCTGATAAGATGATGGAAATTGAGACATCTTGGAAGGGACTTATTACTTTAAGTCAGCCCCTTCTGGACTTGCACATTGAACTTGTTAGAAATGGGTTTATGTAGAAAAATGACAGCATCTCCTGGGCTTAGCTCTGCACCCACCAGGCTTGTTAAATTTGTGTATGCACTTCCTGGTCTCTGTCCCAATTGGAGTGGGCACCTAGAAAAATCAATAGAAAAATCAGCCCCTCCCCTACTGTACATAATGCCTCTCAAAGAGGATGGAAATGAAAAACAAAAAAGGAAAACCTCCAGTGCTCAAGAAGGAGCTTATTAATTTGAATTAGCTCTTTTTGCATTAGCAACTTGGATCAGCTAAGAGCACTTATGGAAAAATATAATCCAGCCCAACTTGAGCTCAGCTGTACTCCAAGTGGGCTCCCTAAATGTTTGCAGGCACTTCATGAGCTCTGTGCTGCTGAGAGCAGGCAGATACGGTACTTTACAAACCAAAAGCCACTGCTCTGCTCAGTCCCACTCCAAGAGATTGAAAAAAAAAAACCTTTGTTAAACCTCCTCCAGTGCTAAAAGGGGATTAGTTTTATGTGATAATGGCACTCGACAAAGGGCAATTATCCTTAGGGTGAGTGAATATCGACAAAAATAAAGAACTGCAATGTACTGGTGGGGTATTGGGAGGTGGGGTGCTTGCACTGTGGGGTGAGGGCCACTAGACTACCAGGGGGTTATGGGGATGGTGGGGGATTATGCCTCAGGTCATGGGGGCTCACAGTGTGTGTGGGGAGGTCTGGGCATTGGGAGTGTGCCACTCACCCAGTCTGCCACTGTGTGTGTCATGTCTGGGACCCAGAGCCCATGGGGGTCTATAACCCACAGGGTTTGTGGGGCTGGGGCACAGTGGCAACCTCCAGTGAACAGCAAAGACCAGTTAGACCACCTTTTTGTTGGTGTAACTGGTCTTTGACAGATGTTCACTGGTGGTTGACTTTGAATCTCATCAGTGGACGTAGTGGCCACCCTACCTGAATAGGGTGCAAATGCTGCCAGAAACCCCCTTCCACCACATTGTAAGGGGGTTTCAGGCACATAGGTGCTCTTGGGTGCAGACAGCCTGCCGCATGTCGCAGGCTGCATATGTGAATCCTACGGGGATGCAACGCAGGATGCAAGTGTGACTTGCATCATATTTTCTGATGCAAGTTGCCTTGTGTCCTGTGTTGGCTTCTTTGAATCTGGCCCTAAAAGTGTAACTATCTAATGTAGTCCTGCTACAAGAAATGCATTTGTTAATGTATGTAATGCAACCATAGTAATGTTTAACATTTACTTTTGAATTCATTTTCACCAGAGGTGTCAAAGTCTACCTGCTGATTGAATCTATTTGTTTTACTGCTCTTTTTTTCTTAATTAGCTCTGTGAACCTTGGCTGAAAAGTCAGACATAACTTATTTTCCTAATTATTTGGTATAATTTATTTAAAAGCTGTTTTTTCATTAAAAAGTCATGTACATAACAGTAACACCACAACAAGTCATGTACGTAACAGTGAGAGGAATGAATACACTAAGAAAAACACTTATCAGGATGAGAAGCAGAAAGGAAGTTCCTCTGGCAGGTGTGGGGCTTTTAAGACCTTCAAACGCACAGCAACTGAACAGACAAGTGCTTTTAGTTCTGCAAATGGACTGCTGGTGTTATGGAGGATTTTTGAAGACATAGTTTTGTACATAACAGGGGGACACCAAGGGAAGGAGATCCAAATATTTAAATAAAACATCATGAATACCACAAAGTAAAGTAAAAAATATAAGAAATGATGTTGAGGAGAGTCAGAGGTACTGCAATGGGGGGTTATTTGAAAGAAAGCTGTTTGAAAGTCAGGGCTGTACAAGTCCTGAAAGTACTGTAGGGAGACAGCACTGGTTAGTTTGTTACCAGGGGTTAAAAAGGCATATAAAACTACATGGATGATAAATTTATAAATAAGAAAGTTTTAAGAAGCACAAGAGCTAACTATGAGATACTAGCATACAGAATTTTTTCTTTAAAATGTAAATGCTGAGGCAGCAATGAGGAACTCTATGAGAGACATGGAACAATGTCACAAAATGGCATCTTTCTTAACGGGGAAATACGGCACTCCAGATGGGTCCACAGCAAAATAGCAACACAACAGAGGCTGATGTTATTGACAGTATGTCCTTATTGAGTACACTACTAGGAAGCATTAAAATGGAAACATTTTAAGGGTTATTTAAGAAGTTACAGGCCATTATTTTACAGGTGATGTAAGCCTCTCCAGAACTGTGCACAAACACATATAGATATAGATATAGATATAGATATAGATATAGATATAGATATATATTATTGGGGTGCAGTCACGCCCCTATAGTTAGGGTTGAGCAGGCACTTTTTGTATGTTAATAACTTTGCAACCATTCTACAGATTTGCATGAAATTTGGAATGCACAATCTTGTATGGCAGACCTCTTGATTTTCCAAGTTGTGTTTTGGTCAGACTTATAGTTTTTGTGCAGCAAAGCACTGAAAAATGCATTTTTTGCCACTTTAGACATGTTTTTTGCCCATGATGCTGCAACCACATGGTTTGATGTTTAGGTCTGAAATTTGGAACATAGAAAGGGTTTTGGTCAAAGAACAATCCAGCATTGGTTCAAAATTATTAATCACTTCCAGTGTTATTTAATTTTTTATTTTTGGGGATCTGAGCATGCTCAGTTCATGTCAAGATTTATATGTATGTTTTGTGAAAGAGGATTGGGCTCATGGTCAAGGATTTTGTCAGCTCATGAATAAGGATTTACAAAAAATCCTTCTCCATCAGAAAAATTCCTTGCCAATGAGCCACCATCTTGTTTTCAGTTTTTCCCCCCAAACAAAATGTCGTAGCTTCCTCCACCGGTGACTTCTTGTTGTAATCAGGCATGGGTTTTGTTCAGGGTGACACCCTCTATAAACCCATACCTTTGGTTTGCTTTGTTTTGTCCAAAAAACAGCAGTTTCAAATTTAAAAATTCTTTGTCCATGACTCACTTCCGATCCCCTTTCTCAAGCTGACACATTCCCAGTCCACGATCCAATCCTCTTTTGCGAGTTAGCAAAATCCTTGACTGTCCCTTAGTTGCCAGATGACCCTTCTTGCGGGCAAGGATAGACTGACAGTCAAGGATTTTACAGCCTCATGAAAGAGGATCAGCTGGTGGACTGGGATTTTGTCAGCTCATGAAAGGGGATTGGTTTTTTGTATCCTCTTTAATGAGTTGACAAAGTCGCAGTCTGCGAGCTGTCAAAATCCTAGTCTGCCACCTGATCCTCTTTTGTGAGGTAGCAAAATCCTTGATTGTCACTTAGGGATCAGATGAACAAAATCTGACGGTCAAGGATTTCTTGCAGATGGTGATTCTGACAGCTTATGAATGGGGCTTGCTCTGATGGATGGGGATTTTGCTACTTCACAAACTAGGAATCTTTAAACTTTAAAAACATTCCCACTGCACTGTAAATTATGGATTTGGTGTTTTTACTTGAAATTTTCAGGACATTATGGGGATGCCCTAGAGATGCGAATTATGCTATTTAGGTATTTGAACATTAAGTAGTTCCATAGATATGCCATCATGAAGTTGAGATTTTTCCCATAGGATAACACTGTGGTGCCTATAGTGTTTATCGACATCCATATCATGTAAACAATGTGAGATACAGATTTTAGTCTATAGGATGCCATATGCATGTCGTGCTGTCATGATTACAATGACACTTGAATTTTTTCCCTAGCTGCTACAGTCCCCAAGATATTGACCAATTAGTGTTACAAGGGTTCCTTGCCCTATAGGGCTGCTGTATGGCTCTGCTGCTATGTGTAAGTGGAAGCACAGAACACAGAGGGCCCATGCTCCCACAGAAACATATTGTTATGCAGAAATTAGCAGCTTGGTGGGATGCCCCACGGTCCCACCAACACATGCTATTTACTAGTTATACTACACTTTTTCAAAAATTAAGGAAATTCATTGCAATAAACTCTGTTTAATGTATCACTTAGGGTTAAAGTGACAAAAGTGGGGTAATGAGGAGTTAGGGCTGAGACCCAAACCCTCCCATCACCCCACCACCCCATCCTCCACAGACTGACAGATGCCAGGGTATGCCATGGGGTCATGAGGCCTAACTCTCACCCTGTTCTCCTTTACTGTAGCATGTCAACCTGTTTACACATGGAATGGGGTGATAGTTGAGCTTTACATCCCCATGGCAAACCTCGGTGTCTGTTGGTGTCTCTGGAGGATGGGGTGGAAGATGGGAGTTAGGGCTCAACTCTATCGGAACATTCTTCACTTTTTGGTTACTTTTACTCAACTGATGCATTAAAAAAGTTTTTTAATGTATATATATATATATATATATATATATATATATAATAGAGGCAAAAACTCTGTTTAATGCATTAGTTAGGGTTGTTCCACAGCGACAAAAGTGAGGAAATTCGCTGTTAGGGTTGAAAACCCTAACTATGAATTCCCCCCCCAGCACCACACACACACACATGCAAGTATGGGGGAGGACCAAGTCAACACAACCAATGACAGACATCCAGCAGCAGGTGACAGAAATAACAAATAATTGTCTAAATGTAATATGAGACATCCCCACCCACCTGACCAGGTACTGCATGCTCAGTGGAGATCAACAGCAAAACTTAGGCCATGTACACCAAATGTACACATCCCTGATTGCAGCTGCACACAATGTACCACACTTAGTAGTTGCATGGCCTTACCTACCAATGCCCCACACCAGACGACACCACATGTGATGGGCCACCTGAGCAATAGAGTTGAGCAAAACCAAGAAATTGTACAGGTATAATATCTTTGATTATAACAAGGGTTTGAGAAATGCAGATTTCTAATTGACTGTAAACATTGTAACAGCCTTATGTTTAGTTTTTATTAACATACATGTAGAGCCTAACCATATGATGAACATGCTTTAATGTTGTTTAAAAAAACAGTTTTATTATGATAGCAATAAGCCACTCCCAGGCATTATGTTAATGGTCAGTTTATCACTGTCTAGTGACATGTGGCACTCGGCTATGCCTCATTCAACATTAAACCCCTACATGGTGATTAACAGACCATTTAACATAACCGATGGTCATGCCTTATTGCTTATTTGTCTTTATGACTAGATACTCTCCCTCTGCTAGCACAGCAAGAGTTTTGCAACACAGTGTCACACCCAGTTACACCATACTCTGTCTACTTACTGGAGAATGGCTGTGAATATGAACTCATGAAGATGAACAGTGTAACTTGATCATTACAGTCATCGAAACCTTAGTGTGATTATAACTGACAGAGTCAGTGATAGAGAATAACCCTTTCCATCCTAGTACACTTATCCCATTGTGAGTTAAATCAATACTAAAAGACATTCTGTTTATATCTACACTATACCTACTTGATTGGTGTTGTACCACAATTGACATAGGTATCACTTTGATAGCATCAATGACAGAAGTGTGGCAAACCCAAACACTATGTATACAGCTTGAGTATGAAACAACTGTTAAAAAAATGGTGCTGTGTCCATAAGTAGCATAGATCACTCATTGCAACAATAGTAAATGTATCACTATTTGAATAAGTTAGTTATCACAGATGCAATGAGATTGTTTTTATCAGGTACAACATACTGAGTAAGTGCCTACAGGAAAATCTATCCTATAGACATCTCCGATACAGGTACATCATTGTTGGCTCAGTACTCCTATGATATTTAGAAGTTGCTTGGCCTGATCCATGCAATTACACTGTTTCTTACAAAGAATACGTACTGCATCTTTAGTATTGAAACACACTGAAGGTCTATGTATGTACATTAGCAGTACAGCTTCATCAGTAAGAATGCATCTGATACTGGCAGTATGAATTTCACAGCATTGAACAGGCAATGCTTTTCCATACATTTACATCAGCCTCTCTATCTTCAGTAAACAGTTGCAGTAAATGTACTACTATGAAAATCACATACTGAATGTAACACTACTTTTATCTTGAGCATGCTAGTGTCTTGTAGTTAATTTATGTACTTCTCTAAATTAATGTATACTCACTAGTGTTAAAACCTTTCTACAACTGTGATCATGCACCTTTAGCATTTATATTGACTAACGGCACAGTACCAGTTGTGGTGTGGTGTGGGGCATCATTAGATAAGGCCATGCAACTACTAAGTGTGGTACATTGTGTGCAGCTGCAATCAGGGATGTGTACATTTGGTGTACATTGCCACAGTTTTGCTGTTGATCTCCACTGAGCATGCAGTACCTGGTCAGGTGGGTGGGGATGTCTCGTAGTACATTTAGACAATTGTTTGTTATTTCTGTCACCTGCTGCTGGATGTCTGTCATTGGTTGTGTTGACTTGGTCCTCCCCCATGCTTGCATGTGTGAGTCTGTGTGTGTGTGTGGTGCTGGGGGGGTGAATTCGGAGTTAGGGTTTTCAACCCTAACAGCGAATTTCCTCACTTTTGTCGCTGTGGAACAACCCTAACTAATGCATTAAATGGAGTTTTTTGGCTCTAATTTCCCTTCTTTTTGAGAAGGATAACAAGAAATAGTGAATGTAATGCAGCGGCAGGAGTTCGGGGCCCATAATGCAGCGGTGGGAGCGCTGGGCCCTTTGGGCCACACGCTCCCGCCACATGATGTCTTGTGGCATAGTAACAGGAACAGCAACGCAAACAGAAGCACTAACAGTGGCGCACATGGTAACACAAGCGTGAATGAAAACAGAAAGGGTAACGCGCACGGTGGCGTAGATGGGAACGGTCTGCCACGTTATGTGTTGTCACATAGTAACATGGTGTCTGCAAACGGAAATGTCAATGGGCATGGTGACGCAAAGTGAAACAGAAAGAGAAACAGTACTGTAGACACAAATGGCAAAAAATAACAGAAAAGCAAGCGCAAATGAAAACGCAAAGGATAACGCACATGGTGGCGTAGACGTCAACGGAAAGTGAAACGGGTACGGAACCACAAGCGGAAAGGGCAACAGTAACAGTAATGTAAGTGCACAGGCTGGTTTTCCCCAAAACCTGCATAGAGAAAGACAGTGAGTACAAATAATGTATGCATAATAATGAGTATCGGAGCAGAAAATGTGAACTTGGAATACTTAATAGGTCATATCTCAGGAAATGTAAGACGTAGAAAAAAAATTTAAAAGTCGTATGATTTACAACTGTCCTGGCTAATTTTGTACTTAGCCCCCACAAAAATTTGCGACACTTTCGTGAGTACAAAATTAGTTTGCGAAAGTATTTTTTTCAGAAATTTGAAAAACATATTTCTGGGGTGTTTTACCCCAAAATAAAGACATGGCTAGCATCCTCAGGCTCTGACTAGGTGAATACAAAAAGAATTAGGTTGCTAGAGGGTCCCAAATTTAAATGGCAAGCATTTTTCTGATCACTAACTGAAAACAAGATGGTGGATTTGCGAAAGTAAGAGGGCCATTTGCGAAAGTAAAAAAGCATTTGCGACACTGTCGAACTTTTTGTTAACTTTTCCCATTGACTTATTATGGGAAATTGTTTTTTGAATAACTTTTGAACTGTTTAAAATTTTTTCATGAAATCTTCGAAAGGCATACTGGGGACCCAGGCCGCACATTACCTGAAGATTTCAGGCTGGTCACTCAAACCATGCGACCTGTAGGCGCGACCGTAGAATTCCAGAAAAAGCACAAACGCATGCACAGATCATGCTTAATAACTCCACAGCCATGTATCTGACTGGTACGAAACTTGGCAGATCCCAAGGCATGTGGTTCTTGATTGTGTATTCCAAATTTCAGGAAAATCCATTAAACAGTTGCAAAGTTATTAATGTGCAACATTTTGGGTTTAACATGTAAATGGCTCCTCAACCTTAACTATGGTATACCATAATATATATATATAATGTTATCCTTTGGGGAAAAAAACAGAAGTTCGGACTGCCATAACTTTTGAACAGTTTAATATTTTTTCATGAAATCTTTGAAAGGCACATTGGGGGCTGCAGCTGCATGTTCCCTGAAGATTTCAGGCAGGTCGTGCAAACCATGCGACCTGTAGGTGTGACTATAGAATTCCAGAAAAAGCTTAAACATGTGCACAGATCATGCTTAATAACTCCACAGCTGTGTATCCAACCAGTACGACAATTGGCAGATCCCAAGGCCTATGGTTCTTGATCCTGTATTCCAAATTTCAGCCAAATCCGTCAAACGGTTGCAAAGTTATTAAGGTGCAAAATATTGGGTTTAACATGTAAATGGCTCCTCAACCCTAACTATGGTAGCACTATCAGTAACCATAATATATATATATATATATATATATATATATATATATATATATATATATATATATATATATATATATATATATATATATATATATTCGATGTTAGGGTTGAAATCCCTTTGCACCCTCAGCCCACCCCCACTGGAATCGAGGCGCATTGGGGTCATCGGACCTAAGTGCCACCCCATCACATGTGGAAAGAAGCTGAGGAATAGGAGAATGGGGTGACAGTTAGGACCGATGACCCCAATGCACACCCTGATTCCAGTTGGGGGTGGGCTGGAGGGGTGCAAAGGGGGTTTCAACCCTAACATCGAATTTCCTCACTTTTGTCACTGTGGAACAACCCTAACTGATGCATTAAATGGAGTTTTTTGCCTCTAATTTGTCTTCTTTTTGAGAATGATAATGAGAAATAGTGAATGTAATGCAGCAGCGGGAGCACGGGGGTGATGTTGTGTTGCATTGTAACATTGTGCCCGCAAACGCAAATCGTAATGCGCATGATGACGCAAAGCAAAAGAGAAAGAGGAACAGTACTGTAGACAGAAATGTTAAAAACAACGGAAATGCAACCGCAAATGAAAACTCAAAGGGTAACGCACATGGTGGCGTAAACGTGAATGGTAAGTGAAACATGTACGGAACCACAAGCAGAAACGGTAAGAGTAATGTAAGCACACAGACTGGTTTTCCCCAAAAGCTGTATAGAGAAAGACAGTGAGTAGAAAGAATGTATGCAAAATAATGACTCTCGAACACAAAAATCAGTAATTGTAATAGTAAATTGCTTATATCTCAGTAACACGTATGACATATAAAAAAAATTAAAAGTCATATGTATTATCACTTTCCTGGCTAGTTATATGCTGCTTCATGAGAGGCTAACTTTTTCAACAAAAACTCCATTATCTCGCTCCGTTTTTAGATCTCGGGCCCTCAAAGGAGGGCGAATGCCGTATTGTTATCCTATGGGAAAAAAAACAGAAGTTCGGACTGCCATAACTTTTGAACAGTTTAATATTTTTTCATGAAATCTTCAAAAGGCACATCGCGGGCCACAGCTGCACGTTCCCTGAAGATTTTGGGCCGGTCGAACAAACCGTGCGACCTGTAGGCGCGACCGTAGAATTCCAGAAAAAGAGTAAATGCATGTGCAGATCATGCTTAATAACTCCACAGCTGTGCATCCGACTGATACGAAACTTGGCAGATCCCAAGGCCTATGGCTCTTGATCATGTATTCCAAATTTCAGGCAAATCCGTCAAACGGTTGCAAAGTTATTAAGGTGCAAAATTTTGGGGTTTAACATAGAAATGGCCTCAACCCTAATCTATGGTAGTATCACTGTATAACATAATATATATATATATATATATGTATGTATGTATGTATGTGTATATATATATATATATATATATATATATATATACACATACATATATATATATATATATATATATATATATATATATATATTTGGAATTTGTGGTGGGCAGGAGTGGAATACAGCAGATACTTGAATAGGTGAAGAGTGACCTCAGGTTACATCACAAGTGGTGGAGTGTAGCAGAGCCACGAGTTATAGTTCCTGAGGTCACTCTTCATGAGGTCAGATATCTGCTGTATTCCACTCCTGCCCATTATGTATTCAATTTATACAATAGGGCAGATTAGTGATGTGGTTTTCTTATGTATTTTTTGTTTGAGTTGTTTGATATTTTTTATTAATTTGTGGGATTTAATTGTATGCTTCTCCTTGCATTAGGGCTGGTTATTAGGATCGGTGGCATCACTGCTATGGAGCCGATGTATGTTTGTTTGGAGCATAGATTGTTATTGGTTTATTTTTTCTGTGGGAAAGCCAGAGAGTTTTCAGATTATGGCGGTTATGTTTCTCATTTCGGAACACTGACTGATTGTGCCTGACATCTGTTAGGAGAAGTTCCAGGTTTTTGTTTTGAATCTCACTTTTTGTGTTCCTGTGTAGCTGCACTGTTGAGCGAGGTCACGGATGGGTCAGTGGGTGGCATTATGAAGCTGTTGAAGAGCGCATTGAGGTTTTCAGGGAGGCTAAAAGAGTTTACAGTGCAGGATGCCAGTAGGACATGTAAAGGTTAGTGGTTTCTGAATAGAGAAGCCAAACTAAAGTACTCATTTTGGGCTATGTGTTTGGATTCAGGAGTCTTTAGGCAAGGAGTCTGGGCTCATAAAATGAAATGGGCTATCCTGTGGATCTGCTATATTTTTTGAGTATTGTTGCAGCCTGGAGGAATGTTTGCAAGAAGTACCAGCAGTGTGGGGAAGACATGACATATTTACTGTGTGAACAAATGGTGGTGACATATCCTCTATGTGTATAAATGTAATTTATTCTCATAGTAGATATATCATCTGCCACTTGTTCCACTGTGGTAAGAATACACAGATTTATGTCACAGTATATCTGATCAGCCCTATTGTATAAATATATATTCATTGCAAAAAAAAATTAATGCATCAGTTAGGGTTAACAGCACAGCAACAAAACTTGGAAAATTTGATGTCAGGGTTCAAAACCCTAACTCTGTATTCCCCCACCCCACACACATACACACATACCCAAGCAAAGGAAGGGCCAAGGAACACAACCAACCAGAGACAATCAGCATCAGGTAACAGAAGTAACATACAACTCTGTAAATGTACCACAAGACACATCCATCATCATGGTCCACCAACTGTATGATTTCTGCTGCCATCATAATACCTTAGAGGTGCACACACATGCTGTGCAATCATGGGTGATGGTCCACAGTAAGCATTTTTGCATTACAAACATCAGTAACAAGATTTAAGAAGTTGCCCATATTTCAATAGTTAAGCAATGAAACACACAGTATATTATCCACACATGGTTTATTGGAAATGAGAGTTTGTATACCTTACCAACAGTCATTTGATGTTTGCATTTTTTTCTGATAGTGAGTCAGTCCTAATAACAAACTGTAGTAATAATAAAAGTAAGATGTAAAAGCAACAGTTGTAACATCCAAAGCTAACAATAACATACTGTTATATAGTATTTCCAGGTAATGCAGCAGTATAACAATATATGATAGTGGTAGTTTTCTACCTGAGCAGTATCTGAAAAGTACTGTGTATGTGTCAGCTCTGTCTTTCCTTCTACCACATGCCTACATGGTAGCAGCAAAACTTGCAGTTAGCCAAAGGTTGAATTATATATGACACATATAAATCAATATTTTGAAAATGTGTACAGACTAAGTCTCATTGTGTGAAGAAGATATGCCAGCAATAATTTGTCATTATACTGTGCTGGCAGTATTGAGTTGATCATACTGTATTTATTTTTTCATTACATAGTGTTATATGAAATGAGTACAGTGTAGTGATTATTGTGTTTACAGATGTGATGGAGTGGTACGGTGTCTTATAGTCTTGCATGTATCTTGCATGTGTGTGTGGGTGGTGGGGGAATGCATATTTATAGGTTGGAACACTAACATCACATTTCCCAACATTTGTCACTGTGCTATCAACCCTAACTGGTGCATTAACAGAGTTTTTTGTAATGAATTTCACTTGTTTTTGAGTAAGTGTAATGTATCTGGTAAATGGTATGTGTTAGTGGGAGCACAGGTCCTCTGGGCCATGTGCTTCCTTTACATTGTCCAATTTTTGCATAATGGTATGCATATGTGGGAGTGCGTGCTCTCTTGTCCCTATGCTCCCACTCACATGTAACTATGGAGCCATACAGCAGCCCTACAGGGAAAGTAACTCTTGTAACAGTAATGTGCCAATATCTCAGCAACCATGGCAGATAGGAAAAAATGCAAGTGTCATTGTAATCATGACAGTGAGATGTCTACAAGACATACAATGACCAAATCAGTATTTTACTTTGTTTTTGAGATATGGGCTGCTGAAAGGCAAAGTGGACACTGTGATGTTATCCTATGGGAAATTTCTCAACTTCAGAAAGCTGTAAGTTTTGGCCCCTTGAATGTTTTGCCACCAAACCACCAACAGACACATCTGTGGGAAATAGGCCACCCTGCAAATTTCAGCTCAAAAGACCCAACTATTTTATTTCAGGAGGATGGCAAAGATTTGCAGTTTTTTTAATTCTTTCACAAATCACTAAAGTTTCACAAAATGTAGCACAGAACTTTCGCATTTGCAAAAGTATTTTGGCAGTTTCTTTTGTGATTTGAGAAAGTGTTTTTCCTCAATGTTTAAAATGACATTTCTGGGGGTTGTACCCCCAAAAAGGAAAGGCTAACATCCTCAGGACCCGACTAGGTAAACCCAACAGTCAGTGTTTACTTAGAGGGTCCCAAATTTAAACACCAGGCATTTTTCTCTCTCACTAACTGAAAACAAGATGGTCACAGCACAAAAGTAAAAGGGCCATTTGCAAAAGTAAAATTGCATTTGCAAAACTTTTGTGAGACACATATATTTTTTCCCCATTGACCACAGTGGAAAATTAGTTTTTTGACTAACTTTTGAATGGTTTAATAGTTTTACACCAAATCTTCAAAAGGCACATTGGTGGCCCAGACTGCATCTTCCCTGAGGATTTTGGACCAAATGGTCAAATCATGTGGGCTGTGGGTTTGAGCAAAGAAATGTGCAAAAAGTTATTTATTTGCATTTTTTGTCATTCTATAACTCTGCAGCCATACATCCAACTGTAATGCAACTTGCCAGATCTAAAAATATGTGGTACCAGACCATGCTTGCAAAATTTCAGTCAAATACATCATACGGTGGCAAAGTTATTAAGGTACAAAATTTGAGGTTTAACATTAGCATGCTTACTCAACCCTAACTATATATATTGTGGCATTACTGCATCAGTTAGGGTGGTTCCACAGCAACAAAAGTGAGGAAATTTGGTCTTAGGGTTGCCACCCCTTGCACCCCACACCCACCCGCTACCAACATCCATCAGGGTCTGCGTTCAGGTTGTCAGCTCTAACTCTCACCTCATTCCACATGTAAATAAGCTGAGGTGGTGCAGTATAGAAGAATGGGGTAAGAGATAGGCCCATTGACCCAAATGCACCCCTGATGCCTGTTGGTGGGGGGTGGGGTGCAAGGGGTGGCAACCCTTACACT
Organism: Neoceratodus forsteri; assembly: GCA_016271365.2. Taxonomy (NCBI): domain Eukaryota; kingdom Metazoa; phylum Chordata; order Ceratodontiformes; family Ceratodontidae; genus Neoceratodus; species Neoceratodus forsteri. The sequence goes on from CM057458.1 coordinate 853,360,735, forward strand.
GAATTTCCTCACTTTTGTTTCTGTGGAACAACCCTAACTGATGCATTAAATGAATTTTTTTGCCATGAATTTCCCTTCTTTTTGAGACTGTGCACTCTAAATAGTGAATAGTATGTGGTGGTGGCAGCGCAGGGCCCTTTGGGCCCCAAGCTCCTACCACACTGCCCAGGTCTGCATAATAACCATAACAGTAACACTAACAGTAACGGTAACAGGGACTGAAACACCAACATCAATGGTAACTGTAATACCAACATAAATGTGAATGCAAATGCAAGTGGTAACTGTTACATTAACGCAAACAGAAATGCAAACACAAGTGGTAATGCAAATGGTATCACAAATGCAAATGGTTATGGTTATAGTGACACAAATGAAAGCATGAAATGCAATGGTAATGGTAACAGCAATGTATCCAGAAATGCTAACAGTAACAGTGATGCAAACATAAATAGAAACACAAATGGTAATGGAAATGCAAGCACAAACCATAACAAACAGTGAGGGAAATGCAGACATAAGCACAAATGGTAATGCAAATAATAAATGGTAACAGCAAGCTGATGTAAGGCAACAGTAGCAAAAAGTCTATCTCTCGCTTAGTTTCCAAGATAACGGTAAAAAGGTGATGTGATCCAACAGTAGCAAAAACTCTATCTCGCTTTGTTTTCGAGATAATGGCTCAAAGGTGATCTGAGCCAAAGGTAGCAAAAAGCCTGTATCTTGCTTCATTTTTGAGATAACTGCACAAAGGCAATGTGAGTCAACAGTAGTGAAAAGTCTGTATCTTGCTTTGTTTCCAAGATAATGGCTTAAAGGTGATCTGAGGCAACAGTAGCAAAAAGTCTGTATCTCGCTTAGTTTCTGAGATGATTGCAAAAAGGCGATGTTATCCAACAGTAGCAAAAAGTCTGTATCTCGCTTCGTTTCTGAGATAGCGACACAGAGGCGATGTGAGGCAACAGTAGCGAGAAGTCTGTATCTTGCTTTGCTTCCAAGATAACGGCACAAAGGATAATGTGAACCAAACCACTGAAAGGCACCTCCGTACCACTAGGGCTACCTACACTACACATTTCAATCCACTAGCACCATGCATAATGCTATGCGCATAATGATAAGTGTGCCAAGTAGTATCTCCACAGCAGATTATTTCCCCAACATGTAAATAACATAATCCACATCTCCAGGGTATCCACTAAACATCCTCAAAATTTTATGTGAAAAGACAAAACCGTTCCAGAGATATTAAATTGTTATGTTTCTGCACCTTTAAAAAGTCTTCCACTACAAAATGGCAAAAATCGCTGCCAAAAATGCAATACAATGGCAGAACTCATTGCCAAAAAAATCACTGACTGCAAATGGCGGCAACTTTAAACACTTATAACTCTAGAATGGAATAACATTTTTTTTCACCAATCAAAAACTGGAATGTTCCTTGAAGAAAAAGCTTTCCACTTGCCAAGTATCAGACCAATCAACCACAAAGTGGCTGCACTATTCATCGCGCAAGACAGTGCAGAAAAATAGCTGAAACCGAAGGTTTTGCACAGCAATATGCAAAAACCATATGAATCACTGAACTATAAATTGGTAAATAAATAGATGCCCCATTCGACTCCATGTATACAAAATATTATCCAAATCTCTTTAACAGTTGCAGAGCAGCACAAGCATAAGATTTTGCTCTATTGGCAAAAAAAAAAAAACCTTTTGGGGCATTCATTCTGCAAAAAACATATGCAGATGTCAAATGAAAACCGGTAAATGCGTAGAAGTACCATAGTAGACCAAGTATTACAAATGTTACAGATATGCAAGGAAAGGCAAGTGTTAATGCAAATGAAAATGGTAATGCTACTGCTAATGTAAACACAAGCACAAATGTTAACACAAACACAAATGGTAATGAAAACAGTAACGAAAATGCAAACACAAATGGTAATGTAAACACAAATGTAATGGCAACAGAGAGGTAAAAGAAAATAGTAACGCTAACGGTAATGCAAACACAAGCACAAATAGTAACGCACACGGTGATGCAAATGGAAACCATAACGCAAACCGTAACACAAGCACAAATCTAAATGCAAACATAAATGGTAAAGCAAATGGTAACGCAAATGCTAATGGCAATGGAAATACAAACGGTAATGAAAACAGTAATGAAGACGCAAATGGTAACACGAACGCAAACAGAAGTGCAAATGGTAATGACAATGGCGATGCAGAAGGAAACAGTAATGCAATCAACAACGCAAACACAAAGGAAAACACAAATGCTAATAGCAATGGAAGTGCAAATTCAAATGGTAACGAACATGCAAATGGTAACAGTAACACAATTGGAAATGCAAATGGTAATGGTAACACCAACAATGATGCCAAAGGGAACAGAAACGCAAAAGGAAACATGAACGAAAGTGCAAGTGTTCCAGAGATATTACATTTTTGAGTTTCTGCATTTTTAAGAAGTCTTCCTCCATGAAATGGTGGAAATCACGGGCGAAAATGCAGAAAAATGGTGGAACTCACAGTCAAAAATCTCTGACTTCTAAGGGGGGGCAATATCAAACACTTATAACTCTGGAAAGAAAGACATTTCTTCTACCAAACAAAAACTGGCATATTCCCTGAAGAAAGGGCTTTCTACATGCCAAGTGTCAGACCAATCAACCACACAGTGGCTGTGCTATGCATTGCGCAGACAGTGCAGAAAAATAGCAGAAATAGAATGTTTTGCACAGCAATATGCAAAAACCATATGAACTACTGAAATATAAATTGGTAAATAAATAGATGCCCCATTCGACTCCATGTATACCAAATATTATCCAAATCTCTTTAACAGCTGCAGAGCAGCACAAGCATAAGATTTCACTCTATTGGCAAAAAAAAACCTTTTGGGGCGTTCATTCTGCAAAAAACATATGCAGATGTCAAATGAAAACCGGTAAATGCACAGAAGTACCATAGTAGACTAAGAATTACAAATGTCACAGACATGCATGGAAAGGCAAGTGTTAATGCAAATGAAAACGGTAATGCTACTGCTAATGTAAACACAAGCACAAATGTTAACACAAACACAAATGGTAATGCAAACAGTAACGAAAATGCAAACACAAATGGTAACATAAACACAAATGTAATGGCAACAGAGAGGTAAAAGAAAATAGTAACGCTAACAGTAATGCAAACACAAGCACAAATAGTAACGTACACGGTGATGCAAATGGAAATCATAATGCAAACCGTAACACAAGCACAAATGTAAATGCAAACAGAAATGGTAACGCAAACGGTAACGCAAATGCTAATGGCAATGGAAATGCAAACGGTAACAAAAACAGTAATGAAGATGCAAATGGTAACACGAACGCAAACAGAAATGCAAATGATAATGGCAATGGCGACACAGAAGGAAACAGTAAGGCAATCAACAACACAAACACAACCGAAAACACAAATGCTAATGGCAAAGGAAATGCAAATACAAATGGTAACGGACATGCAAATGGTAACAGTAACGCAATTGGAAATGCAAATGGTAATGGTAACATCAACGATGACACCGAAGGAAACAGAAATGCAAAAGGAAACATGAACGCAAGCGCAAGTGTTCCAGAGATATTACATTTTTGAGTTTCTCCATTTTTAAGAAGTCTTCCACCATAAAATGGTGGAAATCATGGCTGAAAATGCAGAAAAACAGTGGAACTCACAGTCAAAAATCTCTGACTGCTAAGTGGGGGGCATTATCAAACACTTATAACTCTGGAAAGAAACAATTTTTTTCTACCAAACAAAAACTGGCATATTCCCTGAAGAAAGGGCTTTCTACATGCCAAGTGGCAGACCAATCAACCACACAGTGGCTGTGCTATGCATCGCGCAAGACAGTGCAGAAAAATAACAAAACTAGAATGGTTTGCACTGCACTACACAAAAACCATTTGTACCAGTGAAATATAAATTCGCAAATAAATAGATACACCATTCCACTCCATGTATACCAAATCTTATCCAAATCTATTCAACAGTTGCAGAGCAGCACGAGCATAAGACGTCACATGAGTGGTGAAAAAAAATGTTTGGGTGCTTCATTCTGCAAAAAACATATGCAGATATCTAATGAAACTAGGTAAATGCACAGAAGTACCATAGTAGACCAAGTATTACAAATGTCACAGACATGCACAAAAACGCAAGTGTTAATGCAAGCGAAAATGGTTACGCAACCGTAATGTAAACAGAAGCGCAAGCATTAATGCAAACACAAATGGTTAAGCAAACAGTAATGAAAATGCAAAAACAGAAATGGTAACATAAACACAAATGGTAATGGCAACAGTGAGGTAAAAGAAAATAATAGCATTAATGCAAACACTAGTGGAAACAGTAACACACATGGTGAGGCAAATTGAAATGCTAACACAAAGTGTAAGACAAATGCAAGTGCAAATGTAACTGCAAACACAAATGGTAATGCAAACAGTAACACAAATGCTAACTGCAATGGAAAAGCAAACAGTAACAAAAACAGTAATGAAAACGCAAACGGTAACACAAATGCAAACAAAATGTAAACGATAATGGCAACGGTGACACAGAAGGAAACAGTAATGCAATCGACAACAGAAATGCTACCAAAAATGAAAATGCTACTGCAGACAGAAACAAAATTGTAACAAACACGCAAACAGTAACGCCATTGGAAAGAAACACAAACAGTAATGGTAACTACAATGATGATGGCAAAGGAAACAGTAATGCAAACAGAAATGCAAGTGCAAACGCAAATGCAAATGGTAACACACACAGTGACGCAAAAGTAAACGCTAATGAAAATGGTAACTGCAATGCAAATGGTAACAGTAACGCAAACGCAAGTGCAAACGGTAATGCACATGGTGACCTAAACATAAACGCAAATGCAAATGGTAACTTAAATGTAAGCAGAAATGCTAAAGGTCACAGACTACAAACTCACACACTTTTTTCCCCAAAAGGTGCATTCAGAAGCACAGTAACTACAAAGAATGTGTGCATAATAATGGCCCTTGGAGCAGAAAATGAGCACTTGGAATACTGAACTGCTTATATCTCAGGAACCATACGACGTAGAAAATAAATTAAAATCTCATGATATTTGTGACTTTCCAGGCTAGTTTTGTACTTAGCCCCTATTGGAGGACCAAGAATTTTTGTGACAAAAAGTCCATATCTTGAAGCGTTTTCGAAATACAGGACCCGAAAGGCACATCAGATGCCGTAATGTTATCCTATGGGACTAATTGTCCAATTCAGAGTGCCGTAACTTTGCAGCCTTGTAATATTTTGCCACCAAACTACCAAAAGGCACATCTGTGTGATGTTGGCTTTTATCCCTGCAAGTTTCAGACCAAAAGACCAAACTGTTGTTTTGATGCAGGGTGGAAAACATTTCCTGTTGTTTTGGCCATAGTATCTCAAAGTACATTCGCAAATCATGACACTTTGGCAAATAAAATCACAAAAGTGTGGCATATTCAAAAGTACATTGAGACACTACTGTTTACAAAAATTAAAAAACATATTTCTGTGTTGTTTAACCCCCCCAAAAAACATGGCTAGCATCCTCTGGGCTTGACTAGGTGAACACAACAAGAATTGTGCCCCTAGAGGGTCCCAAATTTAAATGCCAAGCAATTCTCTGGCCACCAACTGAAAACAAGATGGCTGATTTGTAAAAGTAAAAGGGTCATTTGCGACAGTAAAAATGGCATTTGCGACACTTTCAAATAATTTAACTTTTCCCATAGACTATAATGGGAACAGTTTTTTTTAATAACTTTTGAACCGTTTCCTTTTTTTTTTTTTCACAAAATCTTTGAAAGACACATCGGGGGCTACATGTTCCCTGAAGGTTTCGGACCGATCGTGCAAACTGTGTGACCTGTAGGCATGAGCAAAGAAACACACAAAAAATTTAATTTATGCATTTTTTGGCACTCTGTAGCTCCATAACAGTACATTTGACCAAAGGAAACCTGGCAGGTCCAGAGATATATGGTGCCAGACTGCACATTCCAAATTTCAGCCAAATCCATTATAGGGTTGCAAAGTTAATAAGCTGCCAAATTTCAGATTTAACCATAAATGGTGTGCTCAATCCTAACTATAGTAGCACTACCATGCCACTATGATAGATAGATAGATAGATAGATAGATAGATAGATAGATATTATACTGTCATGGTAGTGCCACTGTAGTTAGGGTTGAGTACCCCATTTAAGGTTAAACTCTGAAATTTGGCTGCTTAATAACTTTGCCACTGTATGACAGATTTGCCTGAAATTTGGTATGCATGGATCAGTAACATAGATCTCTGGATTTGCCAGGTTTCGTAAATTTGGATGTACAGTTTTGGAGCTACATAGCACCATATAATGTGGTAATTACACATTTTTGTGCATTCTTTACTCGTGCCTACAGGTCGCACGGCCTGTGCAACCAGTCCAAAACCTTCAGGAAAAATGCAGCTGGGGTCCACAATGTGCCTTTTGAAGATTTTGTGAAAAAATATTAAATGGTTCCAAAGTTATTCGAAAAAAAATGTTCCCATTATAATCAATGGGAAAAGTTAACAAAAAGTTTGACAGTGTCACAAATGCAGTTTTTAGTGTCACAAATGACCCCTGTAGTGTCACAAATCCATCATCTTGTTTTCAGTTGGCGGTCACAGAAATGCTTGGCATTTAAATTTGGGACCCTCTTGGGCGCAATTCTTTTTGTATTCACCTAGTTGAGCCCTGAGGATGCTAGCCATGTCTTTTTTGGGGGGGTTAAACACCCCAGAAATATGTTTTTAAATTTTTGGAAACAGTAGTGTCACAAAGTAGTGTCACACTTATAACACTTTGATTTTTTTTGGAGTGTCACAAATCGAGGACACTACTTTTGCAACACTATGCCACTACACCAAAACAACAGGAAATCTTGCCCTGCAAAAGTGCAGCTTGGTCTTTAAATAAATTTGGAGGGAAGAAAGCCAATATGTCACAGATGTGCCTTTGGGTAGTTTGCTGAGAAAATATTAGAAGGCTGCAAAGTTACGGCACTCTGAAATTGATGATTTTTCACATAGGCTAACCTTACGGTGTCCGCTGCACCTTTAAGGGCCCATATCTCAAAAACATTTTCTAGATACGGACTTTTCGTCAGAAAAGTGCATAGTGCAAAACTAGTCAGGAAAGTGATAAATAATATGAGATTTGAATTTTTTTTCAATGTCATACGGTTCCTGAGATATAAGCAATTTAGTATTCCAAGTGTTCATTTTCTGCTCCTAGGGCCATTATTATGCATACATTCTTTGTATTCACTGTGCATGTGAATGCACCTATTTGGGACAGAAAGTGTGTGCATTTGAGTTTCTGTTTCAGTTAGCATTTCTGCTTGCACTTCCATAACCATTTGCATTAGCGTTTCTGTTTACATCACCGTGTGTGTTACGCTTTGCATTTGCATTTGCGCTTGCGTTACTGTTACCATTTGCATTTCCATTACTGTTTTTGTTTGCGTTTCCTTTTGCGTCACCATGTGCATTACCATTTGCATTTGCTTATGCACTTCCATCCATTTGCTTTTACATTTGGATTTGTGTTTCCTTTGGCATCAGCGTTGGTGTTACCATAAGCGTTAGCGTTTCCAATTGCATTAACATGTGCATTACCATTTGCGTTTGTGTACACGTTTGCATTTGCATTTCCGTTTGCATTTGTGTTTCCTTTGGCATAATCTGTGGTCTTACCATAACCGTTTGTGTTTCCAATTGCATTACCATGACTGTGCGTGTTACCATTTGCATTTGCGTACCTGCTTGTGCTTGCATTTCCATTTGTATTAGCATTTTAGTTGGCATCATCTCTGCTGTTACCGTAATCATTTGCATTTATAATTGCGTTACCATTACCGTTTCCGTGTTTGTCACAGTTTGCATTTGCATTTCTGTTGTCCTTAGCGTTTGTGTTTTCAGTAGCATTTTCGCTGTCGATTGCGCTACTGTTTCCTTCCTCATCGCTGTTGCCATTACCGTTTGAATTTCTTTTTGCGTTTCTGCTACAATTTGCATTTTCGTCACTATTTGCATTTGCGTTTCCATTGGCGTTATCATTTGCATCACTGTTTTCATTAACATTTGCATTTCTGTTGCAGTTAGCATTTGTGTTACCGTTTGCGTTACTATTTCTGTTTTCATTAATGTTTGCGCTTGCGTTTCTCTTACTGTTTGCATTATCATTTACATTTACATCACCATGTGCACTACCATTTGTGCTTGTGCTTGCGTTACCATTACTATGTGAAAAAAATCACAAGGTGGCATCGCGGTGCCCTATTTATAGTGCACATTCTCAAAAAGAAGGGGAATTCATGGCAAAAAAACTCTGTTTAATGCATCAGTTAGGGTTGTTCCACAGCAACAAAAGCAGCTAAATTCAGTGTTAGGGTTGAAAACCCTAACTCCGCAATCACCTCACCCCCCACCTCCACCACACACACACATATATGCAAGTAGGGGAAGGACCAAGGCAACAGAACCAATCACACACAACCAGCACCAGGTGACAGAACTAACATACAACTATCCAAACCATGAAACCACATACCCATGCTCCCATCTGGCTATGGCATGGGGTTGTCACTGCTAACTGTGATCCTGGACATTCAACACACTGCAAAACACATATCACTATGCACAACTGGGCATCTTGGGCCACATGGTGCCACCAACACATAGCACAGACTGTACATAAGGTATTTTGGGGTTCACAAGATCAAAAACAGTATTTTGCACATTCCCTGAAATACTTTTGAAAATCATTTTGGCAAATGTGACAGTGTTCTGATATACATTTGTGACACTTTCATGTTAGTGACAGTATTTTATAACACTGTTTTGCATGCTTTTGCAAATGTGACACTCTTGTGTCTTCCGTTTGTGACACTATTTTGCAACACTATTTTATATGCTTTTGCAAATGTGAGACTTTCATCTCTTCCATTTCCTACACTTTCATGTTTGCGAAACTACTTCACAAAAGTATGGTCCTGATGACTGTACATCTTTGCCATCATCCTGCAAGGAAACGGTTGGGTCCTTTAGGCTGAAATTTGCAGGGTGTCAAGTCCTGGTCCCACAGATGTGCCTTTTCCTGCTTTGGTGCTAAAATACTTAAGCATGACAAAGTTACACTGTTCCAAAATTGAGCAGTTTGCCATAGACTAACATTGTGATCCCCATGATGCCTTTTCACCACCCATATGTTGGAAATGAAACGTGCTACACCATTTTTGCTACTGCCACCTGAAGTTAGATTTCTTATCTACTTGCTGTGGTACTGCAGATATACACTTCCTGCCAATTGTGTGTGATTGGTTGTGTTGCCTTGGTCCTTCCTCTACTTGCATTTATGTGTGTGTGATGGTGGTGGTGGGGGTGGGGGAATCTGGAGTTAGAGTGTTCAACCCTAGCACTAAATTTCCTCACTTTTGTCACTGTGGAACAACACTAATTGATGCATTAAACAGAGTTTTTTTTTGCCATGAAAATATATATATATATATATTAGGGTTAGTGCGAGCATTTAATGTTAAAGTCCAATTTCTGCATGGTAATAGTGTTGGGCAGTTCAACAGATCTGCTTGAAATTTTGCATGCATCTTTGGAAGAGACATGTCTATTGATGTATCAGATTTGGTTTGAATCCCTTGTGTGGTTTCTGAGATACAGAGTGTTGACAAAGTAAAAGATTTTCATGTGTTTTGCTGCGTTTTTGTCAGCCTACATCTCAGAAAGGTCTGCAGCAACATGGCTGAAAGTTTCAGGGTGGAAATCTTTGGTCTCACAGATGTGCCTTCTGAAGGTTTGGTAAAAAAATATGACTCAATTCAAAAGTTATTATTCTTTCTTTTTCACATTATTTCATAAGGCAAAAAAATAGATGTCCCTGGCGGCATAGGATTCTAAGTTGGAGCAGAGCTAATAGGATTTTAAGCTGAAGTTTAGTAATGGGCATACAATTCTATGTCAGAGCAGCTGTCCAGTGTAAGATTGTATACCAAAGGGTACAGGTGCAGGTTAGCACCACCAACCCCAAAAACGACTATGGCACACTGGGAAGCCCACTTCCACTGTCCCCAAATCTGTTTTGTGACCCTAAATAAAAACAGTCCCACAACATAATTTTGTAACTTTGATGCAGAATCCAGCATCCTGCCATTTTCAATGCAGAATCCTGCATCAAAGTGCAAGCTTTCAGCAACATTGGGTGCCCAATCCCCGAGTCGGCATTTATACTGCCTCCCCCACTACTGTGGCACACTGTTGAGCTCACCACCAGAGTGTCAAAATAATTAAATTACTGTTTTTCAGACACTGGGATGCTGATTCACAGTGTTGAATGTCTCCCCGAGCCCACTTCCATTGTCCCCAAATCTGTTTTGTGACCCTAAAATAAAACAGTTCCACAATATAATTTTTTAACTTCGATGCAGAATCCTGCATCCTGCCATTTTCAATGCAGAATCCTGCATCAAAGTGCTAGCTTTCAGCAACATTGGGTGCCCAATCCCCGAGTCGGCATTTATACTGCCCCACCACTACTGTGGCACACTGTTGAGCCCACCACCAGAGTGCCAAAATAATTAAATTACTATTTTTCTGACACTGGGATGCTGACTCACAGTGTTGAATGTCTCCCTGAGCCCACTTCCATTGCTGTGAGGGTGCCCAATCCCCTGTCAGCATAATGTATCTCCTCCCCCAACTCATGTGTCACACTGGGTGCCCACTCCACTGTGCCCACATTTACTTTAGCTTTTCCTGTGAATAAAGAAAACTGTGCTGATGTCTTTTTTAACATATATAATAAAGAAAATGGTTCCTCATTGTCTTCCCTGCCCCCATCCCCACCCTTCCACTGAGCAACCACTTCCCCTTACCCCCCCTTACCCATATTTACCTTTGGAAGTCAGGAGTAGTGATCTTCCCTGGACCAGGACATATCTGAACTCTTCAAACCCTAATCACAAACTGGGCAGTCAAGGAATTTTTGCTCTCAAAGGGGGTTTCAACTTAGGTTGGTACCAGCCATTTTTAGGAATCTTTACCCAAAATTTTCAACATGGGGTTCTTCAGACCTCACCGCATGAACACTGTCATTAGGGCATTAAGGTCCACAACCCTAAGGCACACCCCAGTGCTTGTTGCTATGTGAATGGTGGAGGTGCTGCTGTGATGGTAGGGTTGGGAGCGGGTTGGGGTGGAGCCTATGACCCTAAGGCACAATCCTTCTCTTGTTGGTGTCTGGATGGTGGGGGTGGTGTTGTGATGGTAGGGTTGGGTGTGGGGTGGGATGGGGTGGTACCCATGACCCTAAGTCACACCCTGATGCTTGTTGGTGTGTGGATGGTGGAGGGGGTGCAATTTCAATGGTAGGGTTTGGTGGGGTTGGGTATAACAGTTGTAAAGCCAAACATCCATTTTCCTGACCTATATCACTTTGGTTGAAGACCTATGTGTAGAATCCTAACTTTCTTTTAAATTAAGTTTTTGCTAATTAATATATATTGTAACTACATGGCAGTGCATCTATAGTTAGAGTTGGTAGGCTACTTCTATGTTAAGCCCCCAAATTTGCACTGTAATAACTTTGCAACTATTTGTGCAATTTGCCTGACATTTTGCATGCATGGTGTCCAACCATAGATCTCTGTATCTGGACAGTTTTTTTTCCATTTGGATGTATAGTTTCAGAGCTGCAGAGTGTCACAAATGTGAAAAATCCTCAACTTTTGTGAAATTCTTTGTCAGGCTACAGAGAGTGAACAATGTGTGTGTCTAGTTTCAATTGTGCATTTGTATATGTGGTCTGGGTCCGGGTGGTGCCTTTTGAAGATTGGGTGAACAAATATTAATCCATTTAAAAGTTATGGACATTTTTCATGTCCCATTTTAGCCTCTGGGAAAATTTATATGGGTGACACGAAAACTTTTGCAAAAACATTTTTGTTTTCATACTCTGGATTTTTGTTTTTCATGCTGCCACCATCTCATTTTCATTTAGTGAGAGACAAAAAAAATTGTACATTGAAAAATAGTGCCTCTTGCTAAATACCAACACGTGTGTTTACCTATTTGGGCCTTCAGGAACTTGCCCCTTGCATCAGTTTTTGTGCAAGTAGTCTGGAAATATGTTTTTCAACAGTTTTCCAGCATTGTGCCATTATGTTTTCATGAAAATTTTTTTTTCTGTGGGCAGCAATGTCCACACACAAAATAAAAGGTGGCTCGACAACATATTTTTGTGCATGAAAAGATCCTATTACAAGGAATAGGGGTGCCACAAAAACATTAAAATTATTGTGAAAACGATGCTCGAAAACATTGTACCATGTGTTATTTTCTTTGTCATTTCATTGTGCCAAGGTGTATTGTGATTTTGGGCTGAAATTTTTAGGGTGGTAAGCCCTTGTCTCACAGATGTGCCTTTTGGTGGTTTGGTCCCAAAACATTCAACGGGCTCATAGTTACAGTGTTCCAAAGTTGAGAAATTTCCCATAGGATAACATTGCAGTGCCCAAGGTGCCTTTCAGCACCTGTATCTCAAAAACAATTTTAAATAAGGATAGTTGCTATGGTTGCTGAGATATTGCCAAATAAGTGTGATGAGGGTTCCTTTTCATTACTATGGGGCTGCTGTATGGCTCCGTACTTATGTGTAAGTGGGAAATCCCACAGATGCATACCATTATGCAACAAATGGGCAATGTGAAAGGAGCGCAAGGCCCAGAGGGCCCGCACTCCCACAAACACATGCCAATTACCAGTTACATTACACTTTCTCAAAAAAGAAGGGAAATTCATTGCCAAAAACTTTGTTAAGACATCAGTTTGGGATGGCAGCACAGTGACAAAGGATGAAAATGTGATGTTAGGGTTGCTTCCCAACCATCCCCACCCCCAACCTCCACACATCAACATTTGTTGGGGTGTGCCATGGGGTTGTCAGACCTAACTCTCACCCCAATCTCCTATACTGTAGCATGGCAGCTTGCTTACACATGGAATGTGGTGAGAGTTGGGCCTGATGACACCATGCCACACCCTGATGTCTGTTGGTGTGTGGAGGGGGGGTGGTAGGGTGGGTAACCCTAACATCACATTTCCATACTTTTATTGCAGTGCTATCAACCCTAACTTATACATTAACAAAGTTTTTGGCAATGAATATATATATATATATATATATATGTATGTATATATATATATATATATATATATGAATATCTCATTCCCTACATATATATCATAGTGGTGCAGCTGCACCATTACAGTTGTGGTTGAGTAGCCTGCTCAATGTTAAACCTCAAATTTTGAACATTAATATCGTTGGTACTGTTTGACAAAGATAGCTGAATTTTTGCATGCATAGTGTGGCAGGTGAGTCATAATCTTTAAAAGGTTTTCTGATGGCAGCTTATGTGGTTTCTGAGATCCGCATATGTTAATTTCTAACCCATTCTAATTTTTTTCCTATACTTAACATGTTTTTTTTTTCCTCTCATCTACAGCCTACATGGAGTGGAACGTTTTCCCCAAACTTGCAGGGCACATGTGGGATGTCCTATGGTAGTGTCTTTGAATGGTCCTGTTATAACATATAAATGGTTACAGAATTATAAGGCCTTAAAGGTTTGGGTTTTCCACTCTGCACAAGTGCAGTAGGGTTTTTGAGATAACATATTGCTGTGAAATGACAAATCTGATGTCACAGAACCCTGTTTTGGTTTCACACCACTTGCCTTGCATGGCACCAGACATTTTTTTGTGCCATGACAACCACCATCTTGTTGACTTTTTTCCAGGAACTAACAAGAGTGGAAAATACATGCAAAATGCTGGCATTTAAAAAACAAACGCCAGAACCTAGTTAACTAGGCCCTGTTTAGCTAGATTCTGATGTTTGTGTTATAAAAAAGGGGCCAGAAATAGCTTTTCTGGGCACCTAAAATCCAGGATAGCCAGCTTAGTGACAGGAACCATCCCCCCACATTCTCTGTATGAAAACAATGGGACTACTTTGACTTCTGCAGCTGCAGCTAGAGCTCATGCTGTAGGTGCAGTAAGAGCAGTAAGGCACAGTTTATGTGGTGTCTTGTGATACAGACCCCCATTTCTGTCCCCTTTCATATAACTTTCCATTGAAGACCTTACACACAGCATTGAGGACATGAATTCTGGACATTCAACATAGATTGGTTTACTTAAAGCACAGAGCTAAGAACCTGTGGAGACAGGCTTGATTCCACTGACCACTGCTTGCATACTGTTTGACCCACGAGCAACAGCCTCATCCTTCCTGTGCATAAACTGTCTCTTTAAATCTCCTTGTACAAAAGTGGCCATAGCATATAAATTATTTTCCTTTCATTTAGGTCTCTCACCCTTCTTAATAGAAATGATGCTTTGACCAGGGAGGGGTTGTGTAGCCAACTTCTGCAACTGCACAGACTAAGAAAACAGACTTTATACCACAATCAACATGAATAAGGAATGCAGTTCCTGACAAGAAAAAAAACAACTTGAGGTCTAACTCATGCTGTCACTTGAGAAGGCAGCACAACACAAACCAGGACATCACTGTATTCCCAGGTTATTCCATGTCACACTTACATCAGTGACATCATTTCAGAATAATCTTATCCATTGCAGTATCTCATTTGACAAGTATCACAGGGGTAGCAAAGGCCCATCACCTGCCAAATGTTATATGCTCACATCTTAGGGAAATTTGATTTTAGGAGAGCATATGAGAAGCAAGTGACATCACTGTGGTTGCAAGAGACATTGTAGGAGTATCAGCTGCAACTCCTGGCTATGCCTAAATGATGCCCTTGACTTACATCTACCTTGCACTACCTCACAGGAAACTAAAGATCACCAGACATACATATCACCATAGTTCAATTCAACACTAAAAAATAATACTACCCTGCTCCTGACATGGATAGTTATGGAAATTAACAAAATCTGACAAGTAGCCAAACACTGTAGTATGCCAGCAAACTGCAGCAACTGCATAGAGTGAGGAACAGATGTTATGCCACATCAGCATGCATCAGACCTCAAGTTGTTTGTTTTTCCCATCAACAAATGCATTCTTTACTTGTTTTGATGTGGTATAACATCTGTTTTTTCAATCCATGCAATTGCAGTAGTTTGCCAGTGTACTACAGTGTTTGATTACATCAGATTTTCTCATTCTCCATAACTATCCATTATCAGAACTGTCTAGTGAGTCTCTGAGCACAGGAGAGGTCCCAGAAGACTGGAGAAGGGCTCATGTGATCCCACTCCACAAGAGTAGTAGCAGGGAGAAGGCATGGAACTACAGACTAGTCAGTCTTACCTCAGTAGTGGGCAAGATTATGGAGGCACTCCTTAAGGAAAGGATAGTGCAACACCGGGAATCCATAGGAGCACAGGATCCAAGACAGCATGGGTTTACAACAGGAAGGTCCTGTCAAACTAATCTCATAGATTTCTTTGACTGGGTAACCAGAGTGGTAGACCAAGTAGGAGCAGTTGATGTCACCTACCTTGACTTCAGCAAAGCTTTCAATACTGTTCCACATAGAAGATTTATTAATAAGCTGGGTAGGCTCAACATGGGTCAGAAGTTGGTCAACTGGGTTGCAAACTGGTTGATGGGCAGAAAACAGAGAGTGGTGGTAAACGGTATGCAGTCAGAAGAGATGCAAGTCACAAGTGGTGTACTTCAGGGATCAGTCATGGGGCCAGTCCTCTTCAATACCTTCATTAGTAACATTGCAGATAGACTGGAGGGTAAGGTTTGTCTGTTTGCAGATGACACCACGATCTGCAACAGAGTAGATGATCCAGATGTGGTGGGCAGGATGAGTTGAGATCTGAATAAACTGGAAAAATGGTCAGAAGAGTGGCAACTGGGATTAACGCAAAGAAGTGCAAGATCATGCACATATGGAAGACAAACCCTGAAGGCGCCTATATGATGGGAGGGGAATTGCTGGCAGTCCCAAGAGAAGGAAGAGACTTGGGCATCATCATCACAGATGACCTGAAATCATTCAAGCACTAAAGAAGTAGGTAAGGCTAGGGCGTTGTTGGGGTGTGTTAGTAGGGTTATCAGAAATCATAAGATGGAGGTAACAATCCCTCTTTACAAGCCACTGGTTAGGCTCCATCTGGAATACCGATTGCAGTACTGGAGGCCACAACTTCACAAGGACATTAACCAACTTGAGGCAGTCCAACGAAAATGGTGCAGGGACTGCATCAGAAAATATATGAGGACAGATTAATGTAGCTCAAGAGGGAGAGAGGTAATATGATCAAAACATTCAAACACCTTAAGGACATTAACAAGCTGAAAGAGTCTAACATGTTTCAATATAAGAAAAATAGCAGGACAAGAGAACACGGCATGAGATTAGAGGGAGGCAGATTAAGGGGTAATGTGAGGAAGTTCTTTTTCACAGAAAGAGTGGTGGCTGCATGAAATGGTCTACCTCAGGAAGTGGTGGATTGTGAATACGGTGCAGGGCTTCAAACAGGCATGGGATAGGCATAAGGGAGCAATACAGATGAGTATGAATAGATAGGCCATTGACAGAGCAAATGCAGATGGCACATTCATAAGGTAGAAAAAGAAATGGGCAGACTGGATGGGTTTGCAGTCCTTACCTGCAGTTAACTTCTATGTTTCTATGTTTCTATCCATGTTAGGAACAGCACCATGTTTTAGTGATGAAATGAACTATAATGGAACATCTGCCTGGCGATCCTGAGTTTCCTGTGAGTGCAGGGCTGAAGTATGTGTGACGGAATACAGATATGTTTTGATTTCTGTTGTTCTGCCTTCTCAAGCTACAGCTTCTGTTTTATTTCTCATTTGCTCAGTCTATACAGGTGCATGTAGACATTCAATACATATGTATTAAAATAAACCTTTATTAATTCTGATAATCATTCCTTGCGCAAGTTTGGTGGTTTCCTCCAAATACTGTAACATGCGTTTTTGCAACATAACCAAGCTCTGATCAAAAAAGTGAAATGGCTTTGACCATCTTCGACATTCCCCCCCACACACAAACACATAGTCTCTCTAACTTCTTTGTTACAAACAACATTGATTTTGTTCACATGCAATTTTTATTTTGAGGTGTAATGTGGAGTACAAATACCAAATAAATGGTCAAGCACACAGCTCTTATGGAGGGATAGTGTGGCCCCCATTGGCATTTGCGCATCCACTACATCTGAACCTGGGCATGCAATTTAAGAGATATTTTGTCATCTTGGCACATGCAAACATTCATGTGAATCGCTTGAACAGTTGCAAAGTTATAAAAGTGAAAATTTTCAAGTTTAACATAGAAGTGAAGACTGATCCCTAACATATATATATATATATAAATATATGTGTGTGTGTGTGTGTGTGTATATATATATATCATACTGGTGCAGTTGCGCCAGTATAATTAGGGATGAATAGACACTTTAATGTTAAACCCTAAATTTTGCATGTTAATAACGTTAAAACCATTCAATGTATTTGCACAAAATTTGGAATGCACAGTCTGGTATGGCAGATCTCTTGATTTGTCAAATCGGGCTTTTGTCAGACTTACAGTTTTTGCACAGCAAAACACTGAAAAAAAGCAGTTTTCACCACTTTTGACACATTTTTTGCCAATCACACTGTGACCATACCATGCGGTGTTTTGGTCTGAAATTTTGAATGTAAAAAGAGTTTGGGTCAAAGAACAATCCAGTGTTGATTTGGTGAAAAAATATAAATCCATTCAAAAGTAATTTAATTTTCAATTTTGGGGTTGTGAGCATGCTCAGTTTACTCTGGGATTTATATGTATGTTTTGTGAAAGGGGATTGGGCTCACAGTCAAGGATTTTGTCAGCTCAGGAAAGGGGATTAAAAAAATCCTTGACCATAAGAAAAAATTTCTCATCTGTGAGCCTCCACCGTGTTTTAATTCCCCCCCCAAACAAAATGTCCTAGCTTCCTCCATGGGTGACTTCTTACACAAATAAGGCATGGGCATTTTTCAGGGTGGCACCCTCTACAAACCTATACCTTTCATTTGCTTCATTTTGGCCAAAAAATGGATGTTTCAAATTTTGAAATTCTTTGTCCGTGACTTGCTTCAAATTTTCGTGAGCTGACAAAATCCATGTCTGTGAGTTGATACCCTGTTGTGAGGTATCAAAATCCTTGACCATTAATTTGTGACCAGGTGGCCCTTCTCACAGACGAGGATTGATTCACAGTCAAGGATTTTGCTGCCTCACAAAAAGGGATCAGCTTGCAGACTGGGATTTTGTCAGATTGTGAAAGGGGATTAGGTTTTTGAATCCTTCCAGTAACTGACAAAATCCCAGTCCCAAGCAACTTCTACCGGGCAGAAAAATTACGACTGTCACTTAGACTAGATGGCCTTCTCGTAGACAAGGATTGATTTACGGTTAAGGATTTTGCTGCCTCACAAAGGGGATTGGCTCACAGCCTGAGATTTTGTTAGCTTGTGAAAGGAGATTGGGTTTTTGAATCCCCTTTTGAGAGCTGACAAAATCCCAGTCCACGAGCTGACAAAATCCTTTCTGCATGCAATTTCCTTGCTTCAGGCAGCAAAATCCGTGACAGTCACTTTTTGACCAGATGGCCCTTCTCTCGGATAAGGATTAATGCACAGTCAAGGATTTTGCTGCCTCATGAAAGGGTATTCGTTACGGGACCGATTTTGTAAGCTCGCAAAGGGCTTCGCTTTGAACTTTCGTGAGCTGACAAAATCCCAGTCTGCAAGCTGACAAAATCTCCATCTGCAAGCAATCCTGTTTCGTGAGGTAGCAAAATCCTTGACTGTCACTTAGGGACCAGATGGCCAAAATCTAATGGTCAAGGATTTATTGTGGACAGTGATTTTGACACCTCACAAACATGGATTGACATAACGGTCGGGGATTTTGCTACCTCACGAACTAGGAATTTTTAAACTTTTAACATCTTTCCCATTACATTGTAAATTAACGGTTTTGTGTTTTGAATTGAAATTTGCTTGCTATAAAGCGGATGCCACACAGATGTATATTACACTATTTATGTATTGACAGTTTTACCGGTTCCATAGATATACCATTACAAAGTTGACATTTTTCCCATAGGATAACACTGTGGAGCCTATGGTGAATTTCAGTGACCATATCTTGAAAATGAAGTGAGATATGGATTTTTCACTACTCACAGCCAAATCTAAGCCACAAAAACAAATTTGGAAATCATAGATTACACCTGCCATGGAATTTGTTACGGTTACTGAGATATTGACAAATTAGTGTTACAAGGGTTCCTTTTGAGGTCTATTGGGATACTGTATGGCTCCATAGTTATGTGTAAGTGGGAGTACAGGGCTCAGAGGGCCTGCGTTCCCACAGACACACATCATTATGCACAAATGCCCAGTTTGGTGGGAGCATGGGGTCCAGTGCTCTCTGGCTCCCTCCAACACACACCAATCACAAGGTACATTACACTGTAAATAAACAGTTTAGTCTTTTGGCTTGAAATTTGTAGGGAATAAAGGGGGTGTCCCAGAGATGTGTTAAATATTTTATCGGTTCCATAGATATGCCTTTATGAAGTTGAGATTTTTCCCATAGGAGAACATTGCAGTATCCACAGTGTTTTTCAGTGCCTGTATCTTGGAAATTATGTGAGATACCACTTTTGTCTACCTATCCTGATTGGAGGTCTCACTGTCATAATTACAACGACACTTGAATTTTTGTCATAGCTGCTTCAGTTGCTGAAATATCGGCAAATTAGTGTTACAATGGTTTCTTGCCCAATAGGGCTACTGTATGCCTTCATGGTTATGTGTAAGTGGGAGCGCAGAACTTGGAGGGCCCATGCTCCCACAGATGCATATAATTATGCAGAAATGGGTAGCTTGGTTAGAGCCCCGCGCTCCCTCCAACACATGCTATTTATTAGTTATATTAAATTTTTTCATAAAGTAGGGAAATTCATTGCAAAATAATTAGTTAATGCATCAGTAAGGGTTCAAGTGACAAAAGTGGGGAAATGAGATGTTAGGGTTGAGCCCCTAGCCCCACCCCAACCTTCCATCCTCCACAGACTGACAGACACTGGGGTGTGCCATGGGGTCATGAGATCAAACTCTCACCCCATTCTCCTTTACTGTAGCATTTCAACCTGTTTACACATGGAGTGGGGTAAGATTTGAGCCTGATGACCCCATGGCACTCCCCAGCATCTGTTGGTCTGTAGAGGATGTGGGTGGTGAGGGGCTCAACCCTAACATCTCATTTCCCTACTTTTGTCACTTTAACCCTAACTGATGCATTAACAAAGTTTTTTTTGCAATGAATATATATATATATATATACACATATATATATATATAAAAGACAAAGAACCTCTGTGCATAAACACCGAGGCAAGGGTTACCACAAAGGGCATTTGGCTGGGAAGCCAAGTTTCAAGAAAATACAAAATCACACATGCCCCCACAATGCAAAGCATCATGGACTGCATATGCACATCACCACAGAATGTTATTCTGGTCCAACTTTAAGCAGAATTGCATGGTGCCGAAAGGCCTCTCACGCAGTTTGCAAAGGGTGCCAACAGAAGACATAGACACGTGTTTCGTCCCACCAGGACTCATCAGTATGCCTCATCTGTTTGACACCCCAGTGGAATGGACCAGCTACCCCTAAGGCAGTGTGCCTGGGATATATTGTGGTGAACCCATCAAAATAAAAAAACATTTAAAAGACAAAGAACCTCTGTGCGTAAACACCGAGGCAAAGGGTTACCCTTTCGGCACCATGCAATTCTGCTTAAAGTTGGACCAGAATAACATTCTGTGGTGATTTGCATATGCAGTCCATGATGCTTTGCATTGTGGGGGCATGTGTGATTTTATATATATATATATATATATATATATATACATGTACGCACACATACATATATATATATGCACAAACACAGACACAGATATACACACACATATATATATATATATATATATATACATATATATATATATATATTCATTTCAAAAACTCTGTTAATGCATCAGTTAGGGTTAATAGTACAGCAACAAAAAGTTTGGAAATGTGCTGTTAGGGTTAAAAACCCTAAATCTGCACCCCCCACACAAATATGTAAGCTGAGGAAAGGGGCAAGGCAACACAACCGATCAGAGACAGCCAGCATCAAGTACCAGAAGTAATGTACAGCTCTCTAAATGTGCCACAAGACACATCCATCATCATGGTCTACCAGCTTTAAGAGTTCTGCCACCATCATAGTGCCTTGGTAGTAGACATGCATGCTGGGCAACCATGAGTGATGCCCCACAGTAAGCTTTTTTTGTGTTGCAAACTGCAATGACAAGATTTAAGCAGATGCCTATATTTCAATAGTGAAGAAGTGATGAAACACACAGTATGTTATCCACAGATAGTTACTTGCACATGAGAGTCAGTATAAGCCTACCAACAGTCATTGGATGTTTGCATTTAGTTTTCTGATAGTGTGAGTCAGTCCTAATAACAAATGGTAGTAAAAATAAAAGTATTTATTTGCAGTATAGTTTACAAGTAACATGTGAAAGCAACAATTGTAACATCCAAAGCTAACAATAATATGCTGCTAATGAGAATTTCCAGGTACTGCAGCAGTATAACAACATGTGATCATATTAGTTTCATACCTAAGCAGAATCTTAAAAGTGCTATGTGTCATATCTATCTTTCCTGCTACCACATGGCCACATGGTAGCAGTGATACCTGCAGCAACCCCATTGTTGAACAGTGACACATAAGAATCAATATTTTGAAAATGTGTACAGACTAAGTTTTATTGTATAAAGAAGATAGACCAGCAATAATGTGTCATCATACTGTGCTGGCAGTATAGAGTTGATGATACTACATTTTATTTGTCATTACATAGTGGTATGTGAAATGAGCACAGTGTTGTGATTATTGTGGTTACAGATGTGAGTGGCAGATTGTCTTGCAATCTTGCATGTGTCTTGCATATTTGTGTGTGGGGTGGAGGGATGTGGAGTTAGTGTTTTGAACCCTAACAGCAGATTTCCAAACTTTTGTCACTGTACTATTAACCCTAACTGATGCATTAATGGAGTTTTTTGAAATGAATTTTCCTTCTTTTTGACAAAGTGTAATGTAACTGGTAAATGGTATGTGTTAGTGGGAGCACGGGCCCTCTGGGCCCTGTGTTCCTTTCACATTGTCCTTGTTTTGCATAATAGTATGCGTATGTGGTAGCACGGGCTCTCTGGGTCCCATGCTACTACTCAAATCTAACTACAGAGCCATAGAGCTGCCCTATAGGACAAGGAACCCTAATTTTTTTCTTATGTATTTATTAGAAAAGTCAGATTTACAACCTTTGAGTCATGGACTTATTTACAAAGGCACCTCATCGCAGGGGGTAGACAGAGTTTCATAGTGTGGTTACAACAGTGAGAACAGTACAGGTGCAGAACATTAAACATAGAGTACACATAGGTTACATAATAATGTTACTTATAATAGGTTGCAGTCAAATACAAGGTAGCCAAAGGTTACATTGGGGGTACAGCCCTGGACATACCTAGATAATACCTGGAGAGGGTGAGGTAGGACTGAGGAGTGGGGTGGGAGAGAGGGGGAGAGGATAGGCTGTCCAGAGAATGTAGTCAAGTCAGGGAGGCCTGACAAGAGGATCCCACAGTGGGATTAATTAGCTGAATGTATAGCAAAGAGCATAGAAGAGATGGTTCTGGAGGGGTATTTTGAAGAGACCAATTTTGTCAATGTCTATAATGCAGGATGGGAGTGAGTTAAACCAAGCAGGGGCTCAATAATGGAAGGACTTCTGGGTTGTGAGGTCTTGGTTCTGGGAATCAGAAAGGTGGCCTTGGCAAGGGTACAGGAGGCAACAGATGAGGACGCATACTGTAGAGAAGCAGATACCCCAGGGTGGAGAGCCCTAGAAGAGATTTTTTGGTGAGTAGGCAGGTCTGGTAGTGCAGATGTTACTCAAAGATGAGCAGGTAGGCAATGGAGTAGAGCAGGCAAGTGTGAGTGCAGCTAAGGGCTTCAGTCAGGACCCTGCAAGCCTTATTGATTGAGAGCTTTGATTTTAGTCAAGGCGGTATTGTCTGCCGCAGCATAAATGGGAAAGCCATAGTCCACTAGTGACAGGATGGAAGAGGTGATGGCCAGCCAGAAGGCAACTTGGGGGAGGCAATCTCTATGACATTATAGTAGGCCTATCTGAGAATTTATGGCAGAGGATAGGACATTGATGTGGGTGTGGAAGGTGAGAGCCAAATCAAAAGTGATGCCTAGATATTTGTAAGAGGTCACTTGCTCCAGCAGGTGCAGAGTGCTGGGAAGAATGAAGAAGGGGTATTATTGGTCTTGTTTTGGTGATGGGAGAAGAGCATTGACTTAGTCTTTTTTAGGTTAATGACTAGTCGGTGGTCAAGGAACCACTTTTCAGCTTGGTTGTAGGTGTGCTGGAGGGATACCTGGAGAGAAGAGGGATCTGGATGGGATGCAAAGAGAACAGCATCATCAACATAGAGGAACATTTTTCCTGTGCAGGAGCTGGGGAAAGTGTTGAGGTAGAGGCTGAAAAGTACAGCACCCATAATGGAGCCCTGGAGTACACCTGAACAAACTGGCCAGGTATTGGACTGGGAGCCATTTGTCTTCACACACCTGGATCTAACAGAGAGGTAGCTGGAGAACCAGGAAAGGGGACCAGCAGAAAAGCTGAGCTGGTGGAGGAAGTCGAGAAGGAGGGGGTGTCAAACAGTGTCAAAAGCCTTGTAGAGGTTCATGATCAGTGTGCAGGCAAGGTTGCTGGAGTCAAGATCAGAGGGCAGTTATTGAGAAAACTCCAGGAGATCAGTAATGGTACTGTGTCCTGGGTGGAAACCATGTTGTTCTGGGCATATTATGTCATATTTGGCCAGGTACTCAGAGAGTTGAATACACCCTATTTTTTCTAGGGCTTTAGAGAGCTGGGGGGAGGATAGAGATTAGCCAGTAGTTGTTAGGTGCAGACCAATCTCCACTCTTACGTATAGGGGTGATTTTGGCTGATTTCCAAGCACTGGGAAACTGACTGAGGCATAGAGACTGGTTTAGTAGGTCTGTAAGGGGGACTAAGATGACATCCAAGACCAGGCAGAGGATCCTGGATTCTAGGGAGTCACAGCTGGGGTTGATGCTACTAAAGGCGTTTAGCAGGTGTGGCTTGGCTACATGGGGGTATAGTGTGCACATAGAAAGGAGGGTGATCCAAGGCAGGGTGACAGAGGTGGGTATTGGGTTGAAAAAGTTATTTGGGTGGACAGAGCTTAGGTTAGAGAAGGTAATATTGAGGCAATCAGCTATGCAAGTTGGGCCTGTAGTGATGGTGCCATCAATGGAGAGCTGGGGCAGTGGGGGAGAAAGGGTCTTCCCATTAAGCTCTTTCATGCTGTCCCAGAAAGTCTGGGTGGAACCCATGGTGGATGTGAGGGTGGTCTGATAGTGCTCTGACTTGGCCCATCTAATGGCCCAGGTGCATTGATTATTCACCACGTTGTAGGCTTTTCTATCAGCCAACTTCCCTTATTCGATAGCGATGTGCCACACATTATCCCTATACTTATGTTTTTGGATAAGGGATGGGGAGATCCATGCAGCATTTTGTTTCTTAGTACAGATTCTGGTGTAGAGGCGAAAAGATCACAGGCCTTGGTGAAGAGGTCTAAGGCAGAGTCAATATCAGTGGTGTGACAGATGGGGGACCAGTCCAGCTGTCCAAGATGCAATTTTAGCTTTCTGTGACCCCCGGGGCATAGACACTGGTGCAAGGTGGCCTGGGACACAGGTTTTGGTATGGAGGATGACCAGAGACAGAGGACAGGTGAGTGATCACTAAATGAGTCGAGGAGGACATTGATATCCTGGATTTTATGAGGGCAGTTCAATAGTATTACATCTAGGAGGGTGCTGGATCCACTTGTCCAGTTGAATCTAGTGGGCTGGGTGACTAACTGGGACATGTCCAGGGCAGTGAAGGAGTCCCTAGTATGGCAGGAAGTGGTACCAAGCCAACTGATGTTAAGGTCACCTTGGATGAGTTGCTCGGCTTTATGAGGTAGGGAGGTGAGGTAGACAATGAGAGTCTGGGCCACTGGGTTCTGGTTCCTCAGGTGTATGTAGGAGACTGTGAGGAATAGTGGGCCCCAACTGGGTCAGGGTTAATGTTAGAAGTAAGGGCTTGTGTGCCATAGTCAAGCTTGGGGGCAGGGAGTGCATGGCTTATAAGGGTGTCTCGCATGTGGATTGCACACCCACTACCACGTTTACCAACTCGGTTTTCCATGAACAGGGTGAATCCAGGGAGGGAAATAACACAGTCTGTGATTGTTTTGGAGAGCCAGGTCTCTACTAAAGCAATAATATTGGGCTGGTGTTGTACAACCCAGCACGGGAGTGCAGCAGATTTCTTTAGAAGGCTGCATATGTTCGGTGATGCAAAGCAGAGACCGGCTCCAGAGTGGGGTATGGGAGGGCTAGTTGGCATAGGTCCAGGGTTTGGGTGTATATTCCTGGAGAGCAGTAAGAGCAGAGTGATTAATCTAATTAGGGAATGGTGGCAACAAGGACCCTTAGTGTGGTGCCAATGTGAGGTCCTGATAATAGGGGTGCAGGGAATGGGTAAGGCATGGAGGGTACATATGGGAAGGAAGAGTTGATTCCAGGATGGGTCTGGGAAGACAGAAGGAGTGGAGGTGTTGGTAGGTGGTGGATGCAGAGGAGTTGGGGGTTGTCCAAGGTGGGAGGGGGATGAGCTGTTTGGGGGTGGCTTAGGGGAGAAAGGCTTGGGGTGGAGGGGGGGCACAGAATGGAGGCGGTCTGAGCCAGAAGGGTAACCATGAGCAGACCTAGTAGAAGAGCAATGTTGCCCATTTTTATGTAGTAGGTAGCTGGAGGTTAAACTGAGCCAGCAATGGTGTGACAGCTGTGAAATTAGCTGAAGCACAGGGCAATTTTGGTAAAATGCCTGGAAAGAGTCACTGTAATATTGCTTTACTTCGAGGGGCTGGCTATAACACTAGTTCTAATCTAGTGATATTGTTGAAAATTCAGGTAGGGCAAAGGTGCCAGCTACTGGGATGGTTTCACCGTGACTGAGTATGTCACCATAGGCAGAGGAAGTGTAAGAATTGAAAGGGTATATATTCAAATTAGGGTGAGGTCCCTAACCATAGGATAGGCTACAGCAGTAATTGAGAGGAGTTAACTGGAGTGGCTAATGTGCCAATATCTCAGCAACAGTGGCAGCTAGAAAAAAATTCAAGTGTCATTTGTAATCATGACAGTGAGATGTCTACATGACATAAATCAACTGAATCCGTATCTCACATCGTTTACAAGATATGGGCACCGAACAGTGCTGAAAAGGCACCCTTGGAACATGTTTTTGCCAATATCTCCATAACTATTGCAAATAGGAAAAACTCCACTGCTATTGTAATCTATGATTTCCAAACTTGTTTCAGCAGGTTAGTTCACTTAAAGGTGAGCTAAGCTGCCAGTAGTTAAAACTCAGTATCTCACTTAGTTTTCGAGAAATGAGCACCGAAAGGTGTAACGGACACCGCAATATTATCCTGTGGGAAATTTCTCTAATTCAGAACACTGTAACTTTGGGACCCTTGAATGTTTTGGCACCAGACAGCACATCTGTATGACCAGGGTTTGTCACCCTGCAAATTTTAGCTCAAAAGACCAACTGTTTTCTTTCAGTAGGATGGCAAAGATTTGCAGTTTTTTTGGCAAAATCCTTTCACAAATGTGAAAGTTTTGCAAAAAAAAAGCATGAAACTTTCACATTTGCAACACTTTTGCAAACACTTTTGTGAAAGTATTTTTTCTCCCATGTTTAAAATGGCATTTCTTGGGGTTTTACCCCTAAAAAAAGACAGGTCTGGCATCCTCTGGACCAGACTAGGTAAACCCAACAGTCAATGCTTACCTAGTGGGTCCCAAATTTAAACACCAGAAATTTTTCTCTCTCACTAACTGAATACAAGATGGTGGCAGCATGAAAGTAAAAGGGGCATTTGCAAAAGTAAAATTGCATTTGTGAAACTTTTGTGAGACACATATATTTCTTCCCCATTGAGTATAATAGAAAATTTGTTTTTTGAATACATTTTGAATAGTTTAATATTTTTACCCCAAATCTTCGAGAGGCACATCGATGATCCAGATTGCATCTTCTCTAAAGATTTGGAACCAAATGGACAAATCATGCAGGCTGTGGGTGCGAGCAAAGAAATGTGCAAAAAGTCTGTTTTTTTGCATTTTGTGGCATTCAGTAGCTCCACAACTGTACATCTGACCATAATGCAACTTGTCAGATCCAGAGATCTATGGTACCAGACCATGCATGAAAGTTTCAGGCAAATCTGTCATACGGTGGCAAACTTATTAAGGTGCAAAATTTAAGGTTTAACATTAAAGTGCTTACTGTACTGGTGCTACCACACCTGTATTGTATGTATATAGTCACTGCAAAAAAAACTTCATTTAATGCATCAGTTAGGGTTAAAGAGAGATAAAAGTGGGAAAATGAACCACTAGGGCTGAGCCCATAAGCACCCCACCCCCCCATCCTCTACAGACCGACAGATGCCAGGGTGTTTCATGGGGTCATGAGGCCCAATCCTCACCCCATTCCATGTGTAAACAGGTTGATATGCTACAGTAAAGGAGAATGGGGTGATAGTAAGGCCTCACAACCCCATGGCACACCCTGGCATCTGTCGGCCTGTGGAGGATGGAGGATGGGGTGGTGAGGGGTGTTAGGGGCTCAACTCTAATGGATTATTTCCCAATGTTTATCACTTTAACCCTAACTGATGCATTAAATGAAGTTTTTTGTAATGAATGTCCTTACTTTTTGAAAAAGTGTAATATAACTAGTAAATAGCATGTGTTGTGGGAGCACAGGGCGCAGAAGTGCCCATTTCTACATAATGATATGTGTCTGTGGTAGTGCAGGCCCTCTGGGCCCTGTGCTCCCACTTACATATAGCTACAGAGCCATACAGCATCCCTATAGGGCAAGGAACCCTTGTAATGCCAATCTGCCAATATCTCGGGAGCTGTAGCAGCTAGGAAAAAAATTCAAGTGTCATTATAATCATGACAGCGAGATGTCCACACAACATAAACTGACTGAATTTTTATCTCACATCATTTATGAGATAAAGGCACTGCAAAGTGCTGTGGTTGCTAACTATGAGAGCATAATACTGGCCCACGACCAGAAAATGAGCAACTGGAATAATAGTTTCCAAATATCTCAGTAACCATACAAGGGAGAAAAAAAGTTCAAAATGTATGGTATTCATGGCTTTCCAACCTACATCTATATTAAAGGGGACTAAGAATTTTTGCAATGAAAAATACATATCTCGAACCATTTTTGACAGATGGGCGTTTGAAGATGCCATGGATGCCACAATGTTATCCTATTGGACATTCCTCATTTTTTAAAATGTTATAACTATGAAACCACTAAATATTTTTTCACCAAACAAGCAAAAGGCACAACTATGAGTCAACAGCTTCTTAACCTGTAAAATGTAGTCAAAAACACAATTTACCTTGTTGCAAGGAAATGCCAAACTTTTTACTGCACCCCTGTTCATTTTAATAGGATGTTGTAGCACATCAAAAAATGTTTGCGTGATTGTTTTCTGCTTCCCAAGAATATTGTCGCTCATGAGAGTAATGTTTGCTTGACCTAAATTGCTGAAGCTCAATCAAAAATCAAAGACACATATTTTCAGACCATATTGACAAAAACTGATGTTAGGGACATGTTCCACATGGCCTGATTAGGTAAACACAAGTGGTGGTATTTAAAAAGGGTCAGTATTTTTTGAGTTCTACCATTTTTTGCCTCTCACTAACTGAAAACAAAATGGTGGCAGCATGAACAAATTTTCCCAGACCACGATCACAAAAAAAATGTTGTCGCAAAAGTATTCAAGCCACCCATATAAATTTTCCCATAGACTAAAATGGGACATGAAAAATGGCATAACTTTTGAACAGATTAATATTTCTTCACCAAATCTTCAAAAGGCACCCCTTTGAGCCAGTCTGCATCTAAGCAGCACAATTTCACACCAAACAGACACCACATGGAAAAAATGGACTATGTAAAAATGCAAAAAGGTGAGGATTTTTCAAACTTTTTGACACTCTGCAGCTCAGAAATCATACACCCGATCTGAATGAAACTTTCCAGATCCAGAGACCAATAGTACCATACTGATGATGCAAAATGTCAGGCAGATAATGTTCAGCATTTTGGGTTTAACATAGAAATGGCCATGCAATCCTAACTATACTGGCTCTACCAGGCCAGTATAGCATATATATAATATCTGTTTTCTTTGCAAAAAAACTCTGTTAATGTGCCACTTAGGCTTAAAACTACAAGAACAAAAAGCGGGGAAATGTGAGTTTAGGGTTTCCAACCCAAAACCCTCTCCATATCGGAAGCAAACCAGGATTGGAGTCTTCCTTGGGGTTGTGAACTCTAAAGCTCACACATTGATATACACTCCTGAAGCATACAGGCCTGTCTCCATCACATATGTGCTTTCTTGCTCCTGCAATGGGATGAGCATTGGGGGTTGACAACCTGAAGGGAGACTCCACCCCTGATTTGATTTAGGTGTTGGGGGTGGGGTTGGAAACCCTAAAATCACATTTTCCTACCTTTGTAACTTTAGTCTGAAACCTAAATGGTGTATTAACAGAGTTTTTTGCAAAGACTTTCCTTACTTTTTGAAATAGTATAATCATATCCTTATTTGCTTGTGAGAGCGCAGAACACTCTGGGTCCTGCACTTCCAACTCCATAGATGCAGATATGTTGATGTGGAAGAGCAGGGCCCTTCGAATCCTGAGCTTGCAAAACAGCAGGCAAATAGTCAGCATAGCCGTCTTATTACCCCACTCGATGAACTCGATAGTCAAAATGTTCAAATCCCTGCTGAAACATTACTCTGCACCACTAGAAAGTTATTACATGCCACAGGTGAAAAAACTCAGTTTTAGTAGAATTTGAAAAATGACAGCTGTCACGTTCATAAAGTGATATAAAAAATGGCTACAGTATGTTGGAAGTTTGGGTTAAAAATGCTTACATTTTCCAAAGCTATTAGCAAGCATAGCACAATTTCAACAAATGCACGTAAGTTTGCCATTGTTATGTATTTTGACCCCACATTTTCAACATAGCCTTTTTCTTACTCCACTTCATGAAAAAAGTCAGTGAAAATTGTCAAATCCCACTGGAAAGATAATTTCTCCTAGTGACCATGGAAATCACCTTTTGGCCAGATTTACAGAATTCCACCAACATTCTTCATGAGGT
This sequence comes from Neoceratodus forsteri, assembly GCA_016271365.2. Taxonomy (NCBI): domain Eukaryota; kingdom Metazoa; phylum Chordata; order Ceratodontiformes; family Ceratodontidae; genus Neoceratodus; species Neoceratodus forsteri. Next base: position 853,391,352 of record CM057458.1, read on the forward strand.
GGGGTCCCCAAAAAGCTATTTTGAAAATTGGGTGTCAAAATATGCAAAAATAGCAAAGTTATGCAGCAAAGTTGAAAAGCCCACTGAAATGTATTGAATTGCACTTACCTTACTTTCTTATATTGCAACTGGTGATTCCAGCAGCAAGACATGTATTGGACTGGAGAGTGGATTTTGACACAGGGATATGTTCAGGTGAGTGAGGGTGTGTTGGGGGTGTGGGGGCTAGAGATGCAGCAAATTTTTATTTCACTGGTGAAGTGCCCATGAAGTGGGCACTTTGCAGTGTCATTCTGCTATGTGGAGTGGCCAATTTGAAAGGCTCACTTCAGCTTGTAATTATTACTTTGCCTTGTCATTCCACCTTAACATGAAGTAAGGGGAAGTGACATCAATATTGGCAGCCCCCCACACTCACAGTCACCAGAAATAATGTGCATCCCAAAAATGTTACTGTCTTGTGTCCAGAAAATTCCCCAGTGCTGATGAAGTGAAATGAGAGTACAACAAGAAATGCAAAGTGTCCCAGAATTAATGGCATACTCAGTCATGCGTGCAGTGGTCACACACTGTCACCATATTTAATGTGCATCACCAAAATGCTACCGTCTTGTGTCCACAAAATTCTCCAGTGCTGACAAAGTGAATTGAGAGCGTAACAAGAAAGGCAAAGTCTCCCAGAATTAATGGTGTACTCAGTCATGCATGCAGTAGTCACACACAGTCAACAGAATTAATGTGCATCCCCAAAATGCTACTGTCTTTTGTCCAGAAAATTTCTGAATCCAGATGAAGAGAAATGAGAGCATAAAATGGAAAGAAAAGTCTCCATTTATTTCATGCCACACACAGTCGTGCATGCACACACTCCAATAAGAACTACAGTATGTCCCCTACTGCTGCTTTTGGAATTTGACCTGACTGGGCTGATGCACAGAGTCTTGCTAAATGATGTGCTAGAAGGATGATTTGACCATTGAGTTAACTGTCCATGATGATGTGATAATGCTGTTGGTTGCCCAATGTCTGATGCACTGACCCCCAACAGGAAGGATGTCCTCTGTGTGTACACTAATACTACCCTTGGTAAGTTAATGTACTGGCACCATCATGGTTTTCCACACAACCTGAGTTGACCTTAAATGGTCATATCCATTATATATATATATATATATATATATATATATATATATATACTGTATATATACATGTAGTCATTGCTTTTCTTTGTATCACAGATTATATAGTCGAACTTGGGGTGTGCATTTCTTGGCTTGATGAGGAATGTTGGCATTGGAAAACTGTCAAGCCAGTGAAGGTAAGTATTTTTTGTTGGGGTGCATTATTTAAAAAAAGTTAAAAAAGATTCTTCAATGTTTTGGTCATCATTACAGGTCTTCAGTGTATCATCAGCATAAAAAAAAAATAACTGCTGTGATTCATGAAAAACGTGATTTGTCTCATGATGAGCATCTGGTGTGACATGACCAATGATAATAAACTGTACGGGAATGTGAATACCTACAGCTGTACTTCCCTGATCTGTACCACACACAACTACCTAATTTGAAAACTCATATGAATGAGTATAATGGTGATTGAAGCAGAGACCCGAGATACTATGAAACAGGCTTACATGGAACTAACTACGAAAAAAGTACAGTTTTGTGATTCATGAATTGTTCCTATGAAGATGAAGAATGCTATTTGTGTTGTAAGTGACTTGTGATTATCACCTTGACTTAAAAATGCACATCAATGAGTGCAATGTTCATGCAGAGATATGCACCACACCAGTAGTCTGAAGGGAAGACAAACAAACAACTGTGACTTAAATTACAGATGGAGATTGGGCCCTAAGAAGATGCAGACACATAGACAGATTAAGATTGTGTTGCACACTCAAGAGATGCAGACACAAAGGCACAACACCTAACCAGTGCTTACAAGACATGAATCCAAATCAGGAAAAGAATACCTTTTGCCGGTTGGGTGGGGGTAGTGCACAGCAGTAACAGTTCACTACCAGTAAAGATACCACAAAGCAATACAAAAAAATTCATGCAGCTGTGGTGGATAGCAGGAAGCAGGTTCACACTTCTGCAATTATTCTGTGGCACAATAAAATGTGTCTGATTTGATGGCATGCGTCATACACACACTCACACACACACTACACTACAAGTAATGCATAGCAAATTTAGAACTTCAGTAATATAACCAAATCTTTTAAACAAACTGAAATTATGCACTGCTGCACCACAACAATCAGCAAAAAAATTTCAAGAATTACTGAAAATGTTACTGTGTACACATTAACACAGTTATACAAGAAAAATATAACCAAAACAGAAAGACTGCCTTTTTCTCCCAGTTTTAACCTAACTCCACCACAGATACACCCCTCCCCCAAAGCGCACTTCAAGTGTCTGTCAGTACACAGACTGAATGCTCTAAATTAACATTCAAAATCCACACACAAACAATAAACACTCAATGATACGGGCACAGGAGGGTTTCAAACAATTGATGTAGTAAATTGTGAGCAAAAATATAGCTCAAAAATGTTTTTTTTAACAGCGTTTAGAGGATTTGAATTACACAGCTCTGAGAGGAAACTGTCTCCGACTTCCAGTACAGACACACTACACAGAACTGAGGCTGTGCAGAACAAGCTAGAGCCCATGTGACCTGCAATCCCATGAATCACTACAAAATTCACTTGGAGCTCAATAACAAGATTAAGTGATGTGAAGTTCATTGATTTCAATGTACTTCACCTTAAAATTGGTGCAGAAGTGATTTGGGGAAGGTGGAATAACATGAAGACATTGGCTTCAATGGACTTTGCGTTCCTCATTATGATGCGAAGTACTCTGCTTCATGTTGTGGATTACTTTGCGGATTCCACATTACTCCATGAATCACTTTGTGGAGCAAATTTTGGGCACTTCACCAACCACTAGTGGGGGCGTGCAGTGTAGTGGGTTCTTAGTAGAAGGTCAGGTTGGGTGGGTCAGATCAGTGAATACAGACAATACAGAGACATGGAGCAACTGTTTTCTTTATTACAGCATTGTCCAATATGGGGATGGAGATTGGAGGGGGGGTGCCTCTAGACACCATGGAAACATTAAAACCTATGGGAAGGCAATTGGAGGGTGGGGGATGCCACTAGATACCAAGGAAACATGAAAACATATGGGGACAGTGATCTGAGGGTGGAGGTTGCCACTAGACACAAGGGAAACAGAAATTATAGGGACTATGATCAGAGGGGTGGAGGGTGCTACTAAACAGCAGGGAAACATTAAAACATAGGGAGACAGCAATTGGAGGGTGAGGGTGCCACTAGACACAGGGAAACATCAAACAATATGGGAGCAGCAATCAAAGCATGAGGGGTTCCACTAGACCCCAAGGGAATGTAAATGAATATGGGGATGGTAATAGGAGGGGTTGGGGTACAACTAGGCACCAAGGAATCACTAGAAAATACAGGGACAGAAATCAGAGAGTAGGGGTGTGCCACTAGACACCAGGGAAAAGGGGACACCAGGGGAAAAGTGTAATTCAGACCTCACTTTTGTTACTAAATAACAACAATTAGAACAAAGTCAAGGTAAACAGACATACAATTTCAGAACATTTATTCCAGTACTTAGAAATAGGTACCAATGCAGTGGCTCTAGCAAACCATAACACTTCACCAAGTAGGCTTTATGAAATGATACAAACATTTGATAAAGCCTACTTGGTGAAATGTTACAATTTGCTGGAGCCACTGTATTGGTACCTATGTCTAAGGACCAGAATAAATCTTCTGAAATCATATGCCTGTTTACCTTGACTTTGTTCATATTGTTGCTATTTAGTAACAAAAGTGGGGTTTGAGTGCCATGACTTTGTGAGAAACCTAGATGATTTTTGTCATGGCACCTAAGCTTCCAAGTGGTTCTTTGCTTACTCTCAGAAAAGTGGAATTCTTTTTTCATTTGTCTATAAAAAATAGAATTGAGTCATGAAAAATTATTTAAAAGATTAAAAATATATATTTCAGGCTCATTTCTCCAACAGTTAGGTGCAGAATCCACCTCAGGAGTCCCAATTAGCAAGATACATGTTTGTCTCTCTCTACAGGATGTAATTTTTGTGGGTTCTGATCTTTTTTTTTTTTACAAAAAAAGGGAAAACAAGATTGAGGAAAATGAAAAGGATTTTTTTTTCATGAAAAAGGATTGACCCCAAATGAAAAGTGATTCTTTTTTCATTTCATACAGCTATTTTGAAGGGCCTACTGTGCATGCTCAGAACCCAAAATGTAATAAATTTGGAATGGATTATTATTTTTCCACCAACCAGTAAAAGGCATGTTCAGTATGTGACCTAGCCCCTTTCTATCCTGAAAATGTCATACCAAAATTCCCAACTGTCTAGGCACTACAGATGTCACCAATAAATAACAAAGAAAAACCCTGAAAAATCACTTTTTGCACTATATGGATTTGGATGTCCCATATCCGACAGGAACGAAACTTGACACATCCAGAGATCTACCCCACAAGACTGCATGTTTTGTGCAAATCCATTGAATAGTTGCGAAGTTATTAAATTGCAAAAACTGGGATTTAACATTAAAGTGCCTACCCAGCCTTAAATATAATGATGCTATCGCACAACTATAATATTAATCTATCTATCTATAGGTATAGGTATAGATATAGATATAGATATAGATACAGTATGAATATCAATAGATATCTATAAACACACAGTAGTGATGTAAAATGTGCTATCATCTCCACTAAGGTATGTATTGTTATTTCTGATTGCTGGAAAACTTACTGGTAACAAACCTACCAAATAAAGCACTGTATGCCTGCCAGCATTAGTCTCATTGTACTGTGATGTCATTTTTAAAAGGTTTCTTAAAGATCACAAAATATAAATTTTATACTTCAATGTTAATTCTGGCCATCTTTCATCTATGTGCAGTATGTCTATATATAAGGTCATTGTACTATCAGGTGCTCCTGGGCCTCAGATTCTGCAATACCTGTCTGTCATGAACAAAACCTGTCTCTCATTCCCAGTCTGCCATAGCAGCTTAACCACACACATTCCAAATTCTTTAAGATCTTGGAGCTGCTTACATGCTGTAATAAAACTAGCAGCAGGACATTCTAAAAATGTTGCTTCCAATACTCCAGCTAGCACCCACTTCCACCCCAAGTATGCCACCCCTTCCCTTGACACCAGCACAACCTACTAAATCTAAAAAACTACAAAAATACAGAAACAAACATTATTGGCATTGGTCAATGATTACAAATTATTTGTGGTGAGTCTAAGAAATTTCAGATATAGTTTATTTGGATATTTTTTAGTTCAGTCATCTTTTTGAGCCAAATTATTTCACACTGGTGTCTAAACAGATGTCCCCACACTTACTGACTTTTGTTTAGGGGTGCAGTGGTGTAGAACATTCCTGGTATAGCTAAAATGATATGGTGGTAATCATGAATATGACAGTACTTCAGTAGTCTTTGCCTGTGATTCTATATGGAATCTAACATAAAATTTTCAATTTGTAGGATCTTTCATAGCTCAATAATATTGAATCTAAACATTTGTCTGAGCTGATTCCCTCACAGTTACTAGCTTTGTTTGAGTAATGCAACAATATGAAATGCTTTTGTTATCTGAAATGTGCAACAGTACCATAGTTTATTGTGAATTTATAAAATGGGTATACAAATCAAAGAAACTTAATTGGGTAAAAACAGAGGGTTGACAATAGCCTTCTTATACATAAACAAGCCAGTCACTTCCCCAAGCCATGCCACCTCTGGACCTCTGATCTCCCTTAGTAAGCACTAGTCATATGGGAACAGGGAGACCTGTTACAGTGGATAAGCTGGTGGAGCTAGTTGATCAGAAGAAAGAAAGCTGCTGGAGCAAGTAATTTACTCAGTCATGTGCTGGTTGTAGGAGTCAGATGAAGAGACATGTCTGGAGGGTGGGCCAGCTCTGTCCCCTTGGGGATGCATTACTGCCAGGGTGTGATGTGATACCCCAATAAAATGGATATTACTGCTGTCTTTCTGTGTAAAGGACTTTGTGTGCTGATTGCACAATGTGGTTTTCTTTGTGCACATGTAACTACATGCTGCTTGAATATGACACCCAACTGTGTGCATCCCATTATTTTAGCATGAGGCATGGGTGTATATGTAGGGGCATGGATGTGTTCATGGGAGGTGTACACAGCTTTGTTTGTTGGTGGGTGGAACACAGGGATGACCAGGGGAAAAGGCATAGGTGCATCTGGGATGGATGTTGTGTCCATGGGGAGGGACACTTTGTGTTCAGGGATGGGGGTGTAGTTATGTTCAGAGATGGGCACATGTGTTGTTGCATTTGGGCAGGTGCCCCCAGTGGTGGTCCTGCTCTGCGCCTGCTATGTGGCACCCTGTACAACATATTTGGTGTGGATGCCTTCCCTAAAGCAGGCCATCTACCCGCACAGGTGCAAAGTCAACACTCTGCGATGTGGCCCTTCTGGATCTGAGAACTGTTATATGCACTTGGTGCACATGTGTATGGTTGTCCCTTTCTTGTGACTGTGCTCCAGGGCTTTGCTGTGTGGATGCTTCCCTGAATCTCCTGCACACACTGTGTATGGACTGCTGTGGATCAGTGTGTGATGAGCTGTCACGTGTTTTGTATGTAATGTCATGTGCACATCCACTATGCAGTCATGTAGGGTGTCTGGACATTATGTAGATCAAGAACTAAGAACCTAAAACTATATATTTAATTACAAATGAATAGAAACATACACCAAATGGATGAAAGTACACATAAAATATGTGCACTTTGCAAAAACTGTGCAATGTGAGTTGTGTTAACTGTATTTCACAAATATTACAGTACTAATTTCAGCACTAGATGTTTCATGTAGTAGCAATAACTAGCTGCCCGATGCTATAGTAAACTGTGAATAATCTGAACCCCCTTTTTATTTACTGTATGTATAAAGCAAGACCTTGGATCTGAAAATATATCGTGAAAATCCATGCCGTGATGACCACACAAGAAGAAACAGTACAAGTGCCACTATACAACCTAACACACTTCCTTTAATATCTAATGGAAATATATACATTGGACATATACAGTGGCAACATATATTTTGGTAAGAAGGTATAGGAAGTGTGCTAGGTTGTATACTTACTGTATCCCAGTGTGGATTCTAACCACACTTTTTTGTATTGAGTGGATGGTACAGTTTTTGGGTATGCCAACCCAGTGGCGATACCAACACAGTGACACACCTTGCTGTTGGCAAAATCGACACTTTGCTGACAGGTCACTGTGTTAGTGCACCTGAGACAGGGGCACACTATCTCCCTTTCCTACACCCCCTCCCTGAATCAACTCCAACTGGAGTTCATGATCCATAGTACAGGGTGTAGGGGCAGAGCCCCCTGCATGGGTGTTTTGGGGAGTGAAGACCCCTGCTAGAAAAACAGGACAAGGGGACATACAGGATTTATGTCTACCGCAACTTGCGGTCAACATAAATCCTGTCACTGTGATGCCAGTCGATAAAAGTGTTGTTGAACCTGCATTGTCTATCCTAGTTTTTGACCATGCTTTTTTGAACAGCATGGTTTTGACATGGAACCAGAGTATCTTCAAGGTATTGTTTCCAGATTTTCACAGCATCAGACCAAATATGAATAACACATTGAAATGTTTTGTCCAGAGCTCATTTCAGTGGAGCAAATTCTAAAGGTACTAAATGTATTACTATTTCATTGGAATTGCTCAGTTTTTGCATTATATATAAATTGCATCTTACTTTCCCCACAGTTATTATGGTGCTTTACCAAAGATGTATGACTTAGTAAAATAAGAATATTATAATACTCCTGTACCTGGCTTGGAGAAAAAAAAAATCTGTTCTACGTCCATAATTACATACTTTCCAGAACTACTGATTATACTCACTTCATTACTATACAGTAAATTAAACATGCAGAAAATAAAATAAAATAAAATTCATGCTGTACAGTATATTGTAACACTGTGGGGCTGTAATCCAAAAGCTTTTTAGTATAAATTATTTGCACAAGCATTATTTTCTTAGAAAAGAAACATGTTTTAATTTGTTTAAATGGATGAAACAAAGCAACAGTAAATGTAAAGTCACAGCAACTAATACTAATTAACTGAATAATGAAACATTTATTCAGTAAAATGAACATAATCACTTTCTAGTCTAATAAATGCTTTGTGAGATTGCAACACCATTTGCTTTGTTAATAATAAACTTCCAGCTTACTCTAAAGCTATTAGGATATTGTGTCTGTTTTATGTTTGAATAGTACTGGATTAAGCTAATTAGGATTATTATCTAAGCTAATGAGAATACAATTTCTTCATTTCCATTTGTACATGATTGTAATTAAACTGAGCTAAGTTATTTGACTAAAATCAAATGAGGATTAGCATAATTTCCCATACACCTTTTCTATAATCACTGTAAATAAGGTAGCCTGTGTTCCAAATTGGTTCATGAATACCATGGTTACTAAAATTGTAATGGTTCATGTTTATACAGAATAAAGATCAAACGGCATTGGACTCTTTAACAGACATCTTCATGCTCACAATCTGGTAGTTCTTAACTTTTTTTCTATGTGTTTTTTGGAGGTTCACTTTGCCTCTGAGATGAACTCTTTTATTGAGCACACCTGTTTCTACTAGTTGGTTGTTGCCACATACTCCTGGAGCACCAATGCACTATTGCAGTTATTAAACTCTTTTGTTATCTTTGTGACTGGTTGGACTCCTACATCCTTTACCATGAGCTCAGTTTGTGCACCTAGAACTACTGCCTCTCCCTTTGCCATCAAATAATGGGTGCCACACCTCAAACCTGTATAGCAACATAGTAATTAATGTTGATCTATTGATTTATTTTAAAGTTTGTCCCCCAGAGAAAAATTGCTGTCAGAATGTGAGTTAAGGAGGGATAGAAAGGTGTTGGGCACAGCAATGACATGAACAGTATAATTGATGAAAGGGTGATTGAAAACTTAAAAGGGTTCAAGTACACAAATCAGTGGGACCAGACAAACTGCACCCTAGAAAGCTCAAGGAGGCTGCAAAAGTATGGTGTGATATTTTTACTTATTAAAAATGCCCTTTCAAGGCTTAGAGCACCAGTGCAATATAAATACTAAAATGTCATATTCAAAATAAATGCAACTTATAAAACTATGCACATCCTTTAATAAATTTAGAACAATACATAGGGTAGTATGTATAATGAGAATTTTACACACAACCTAGGGGTTTGATGCTACATAAATCCCAAGAGTGAAGCTTGAGGGTTTATGTAAGCATCCAACACCGAGGGTGTGTGTCAAATTCAAGTTTTTACACACCATCCCATGCTTTATTTGATATCATTGCTGGATAGGGTTTTCTTGCCAGGTTCATTTTAATAAGAACAACCACACAAAAAAAAAGAAGAACAGTGTGGCCAGTAATGCACACGTTTTAGTATTTGCTCTTTGTGTTTACTGCACCTCCCATCTCTCTCTCTCTCTCTTTTTCTCTCTCTCTCATTCTCACCCTCTCTCTCTCTTGCTGTCTTTTTCAGGTGAGAACCCTCAATTGGAGCCATGAAGAAGACTGGTGTGGGTTATGTGTTGTTGGGAGTTGACAACTGCTAAAATATCTTCAGTTGGTCCCTGAGTTCAGTGGCACAGGCAATGGTGAGTGATTCCATATGGCAGCAGTGCGCGAATGCGCACAACAAGAGAAATCTCACACATGTTCACCATTATAAGCAGTTATTATATAAGAGCAAAATCAGCCTTATACAGTTAAAACACAGCAAAAAACAGAACTACTCAATGGCCAGGAGGAAGAGGGTTTTTTTTCTATTTATTTTTAAAGACTGAAAAATGTCTGGCAGTTTGGATCTCCTCTGGGAGAAAGTTAAATAGAACAGGGGCAGACACATCAAAGGCCCAATTACCTGTGACTTCAGCCTTGCTTGTGGCACCTGGTGAAAACCCTGTATACTGGATCTCATTTCCCAGGTTGGAGCATAAGGAGTCATGAGCTCACTGAGATATTGGGGAGCTAGCTCATTCAGTGCATCCTATGTTATTAAGAAACCCATAAGTCAATTTGCCACCTGACTGACCGCCAGATGTGCCAGGTTAGAACAGCACTTCTTGAATCTACTATCTGAACTGTGCTGTAAGAATCACATGTGTCTGAATATCGACAGAGGTAGACAAGTGTATAGCAACTACCGCTACCCCTGTTGCTATTCAGTAACTATAGATGGTGCACAAGAACAGGTAAAATTCATTAGCTGGCTGAGTTGCTACCATGGCAGAGAAGGTTAAGGAAGCAGCTCATGCAGCACTATGTGAGAGACCAGGGTTCTGTTCCTGGTCTCCCAGTGCATGTGGGTACATTTTGTTTTCCTAGCCTAAAAGTCTATTTTTTTCTGTCTGCTATGACAGAATAAGCCCCCACCAAGTTTATCCTTTACCCTAAGATCTGTGACCCCCTTGGAGTTGGTTATATAAAGTCTGGAGGGGCAGAGACTCCAACTTTGAGGAGTGTGGGTGGCAGAACTCCCCTTTAAAAACAAAGTGAATACTGTATTTGTTTTACCCCTGGTAGAAGTCATCAGTGTGGTTTAGGACAGATACCAGTGGCACTGTTTTGTGTTTTGGTGTTTATACCTTCCACTGTTCATGAGAGTGCTGTTTCTACTGTGTTGTTATTGTTGGTGCTTCTCTTGTCCACAATCTTTGGACCTAGTACCACAGCCAGACCAGAACCCCTAGAGAAGCTGTAATATTTTCTCACCTCTCAATGGAAGTCAGAAGCTTTGCTGCCACATTCAGAATTAGCTGCAGGTGTCACAATTAACCACCAGCTAAGCCATTATAGCGAGTTGGTAATAGAGGCAGAAAAGAACTCTAGGAGCTGTACATCAGGTTGCAACAAATAAAAAGATCGGTGATGGATAAATAATGTGAATTCACAGTTAATTCATGCTATGCAAAGCAAAAGTGCTGCACTCAACCTCAGCACATCAGGTAAAGAATGTGGCCCTCCATCAGTAGTGGGACCCTTGATAATGCATCTAGTAAAATTTGTCAGGTTGCCAGTTTGGCAGTTCTTTGCAGTTCTTACTACCATCTGAAGAAGTTTAAATACCTTTTCTAGCATTTACATGCACTGTATTTACACTGTTGTTTTCCTAAAGTGGCTGTTTGCAATTCCTGCTGCCAATGTTTTCTATCTTATACAGACTGGCTTAAAGGCAAAATAAACATATATGTTAACAAAACGCATAACATGAAAGTGTGCTCATATATAACCAAATAGAAAGCATTTAAATACGTCTTGTTATAGCACATGGGTAAATGAATTAAAACAGGCACAAACTTATGTCACAATAATAATTTACAATTCGTGGTTATCTTAATAACCAGGCATAAACTTACTGAATATTGCACTTGATACAGAAACAGGGTTTAACTCCAACAGGTTACATCAGTATTTAGATCATGAGGTTTACAACATATTGGCACAGCATTTCCAGGGCTCAAGCAAAAGGACTGTAAAGTCTCGGTCCCATACAGCAGTGTCTCAGAATGCTTAAATATAATAGAACAAATAATTTTAATATTTTGGATTTTTGTACCCTCTGTCTATATTTGTCTCCCTTGGTTGCACCTGGAAATGAGCCATGGCTCAGTGTGCCTTTCTCATTTACCACAATTTTGAATAAATAAATAAAAAAGCATCTTTAGTATATGTTGCCACTATATATTAACAAAGACAGATTTGTTAGTCATGTGACTGTGCAAGCTTAGAATAATTTACTATGGCACATATGGAAAATGTCCATATATTGTAAGTGGTTCCTCTTAACAATTCATAAATTCAGTACATTACCATTCATAACCAGGAATATATGTTTATTTATGTATATTTTGTTAACCAGGTAAGTATGCTGGTGACACAAGGATACCTTAATCAGAAATGACCTGGGCACCAAAAAGGTACAGAATGCCAGTACAATAGTCCACAATAGGATTCCATACATTCAGTAGTTCACAGTAGAATACTATACAAAACCAAGGGGTTGCCATACAGTTGGTTTGTGTAGACATATACAAGTAAAAACAGGCAGTAACATAAGGCAACATGAATTAGCCGAAACAAGCACAAACATGATTGCACAACAAATAATTATCATAGCTAGAAGAGAATGTGTTGAGTGTAGACGACTGCATGCCAATATATCTAACTATTCCCTGACACTACCGAATCACTGGAAATTGTTCTTTACACAACATATTTTCTTGTGATCACTTAAACAAATGCAGCGAATAGTACAATTTCTGAAAGTGCAAATGACCTGACCTCTTCCAATACTTTGTATCACATAAAGAGGATGGCAGCTGGATGCCAACAGAAGGCTGTTCCCATCTGTTGCTTTTTGGTGCAAGGTGATGCATACATTACCATTCTCAGACCTATATATCAATAGGACTAGAAACTCAATTTCATCCTTATTCACAGTTAATTTAAACTTAAGGGTGGGATTTGTGCCCTCCTGCCACAGTACAAATTGATAAAATTGTGTCTCAGTACTGACTCACACTATAAGTATCTCATCTACATGGTGATGCCACAAATCCAGACGTGAGAATGATGGATTTCTGGCATTGCTATACAGATGCCCCATCATCCATGTGTCCAGGTTCACATTGGCATTACTGGGCACCACAGTGGCACCCACCACCCTACCCCTTATCTATCTGTAGTACTTTTACTGAAAAAGAAATGTATTACATTCCTGGAATCTAGATTTAGTAAGGTAAATAAAGTAAATCAGTAAACAGGTAAATCAAGTTTAGTAAGCTTAAAAGGTATCAAATAATTTGTTTCTGGATCTTACATTCCTGGACTAATTTCGTAAGGGTTACAAAACATTCTCTTGGCACATGCAGAGTTGTTCTCAGCTGTAGAAAATATGCAATGGCATCTAAGTCAACCTCCTGAGGAAGTTGTTATCTGCTGTAGAAAACATACAATGGCATCTAAGCCAATCTGGTGTGGAAAGTTTATAAATAAACTATCCACATCAATGGTGGTGAAGATTCACCCATCCTCCATATCCACATTTTCCATAATGTTACAATGTTTATAACTTCCATTGAATCCCTTAAATAAGATGGAAATGCTCTGACCAGAGGTTCCAGAAAGGCATTAACATAAGAAGATAAGGGGTTGTCATCCACCCAATGTGAATATAATGGGCCAACTGGGTGGAGACTCCAATTTTTTTAAAATCTTTTGGAGTGTGTATATGGTAGGAACTACAAGTTGGTTCTGGAATAAAACACTTCACCTGACATTTCTATGAGTATGCCTGATCCGAAAAAGATTCCATGAGTGCAGAGTTTTCTTTTTGTTTTCTGTTGACATCCAGCTGCTATCTCCTCATGTGATACAAAATATCCTGTGCAGTCAGACCATTCTGACTTTCAAAAATGGTACTAGTCCAGGAGACTTTGTGGATAAAAGAGCTAACCAGGTTTCCCATTTCAGGGATAGGAGTTACAGCCTGGCTGTAATCATGAAAGCAGAGAAGGAGGTTCATAGAATATCAAGGGCTGACATGGTAATCTCCAGGCAGAGGGCAACAAAGGCTAAAAACTATAAATCATGTGTATTTGTCATTAGTTACAGCAGTAGAATAAAACAGGTGAGGGGTATTGCACACAATAATTGAGGGACACTTAGTACAGATAGTAACCTGAAATAAACAGTGGAGAAAAAAACTAAAGCAATGTACAGGCATCCCACCACAATTAATTGTCAATTCAATCTTTATTTTGCCAGGAGAATATGCACTGTTTAAAACACTCATTTACAAGGTGGTCCTGGGTTCATAGGTACAAGGACAATATAAAAATGCATGACAGAAAAAGAAAAAATGAGGTACAAGGACACAGTATAACAATACAGTTCAAGGTATCAGTTCTAAACATCAGCTGGGTACTGGTGTATTGCAAAACAAATTGAAGATGTCCATCGATCCTAGATGGTTGTACATATTTACAAAAGACAATAGGAGAATACATGGTAGTTGTAATGCAAGGACAAGACATATTGTTCCAAATCAAAAACAACAAGGCTAAGCAACAGGTAGGTATGGCTGAAATATATGGCAGACAATGACTTCCACAGAGCAAGTGACTGTTCAAGGCAAATTTACAATGTGATTATGCAGGGGATGCATAAAGTCCAATCGCACATTCACAAGGAGGTACCAAAGAACCCTGAAACAAGTTAGGAATGGCTAGATGATTCATGGTTCATCAAGTGCTTGAAGTCAGCTAGTGGAGGATTAGGTTACTGAGAACAGGAAGGGTGAAAGGGAGAATATAAGTAGAGAAGGAGGAGGGGAGGACCAAGGTGACTACATAGTAGGGATAAGGAAAGTGATAAGGATGTCTATGACCAGGTGTCTACAGGAGATGGCACATTAGGAGAAACATCTGCAGCATTCTTTGAAGGAGTGGCTCAGCAGAGATTTGAAGGTGGATACCCCTATTATAGTCAGAAGTTTTAGGTACCCTGGATTTTGTTCCAGATGGCCGGGAGAGCTTGACTGATGGAGGAAGTGCAGTAATGAGTTCTGGCTCTAGGTATGTTGACTTGAAGGTAAGAATACCATCTGAGAGAAGAGGTAAAGAGGTCAGAGATGTATTTAGGGAGCTTATTAGTGGGAGCTCTAAACATCTATAAGGTGGCATTTTTTTGTCTTCTAACTTTGAGAGACTGCTAAACAATCTGTGTATATAGGTTGCAGTGATGCATATTGAAGGGAGCACCAGTGACAAACTGGATGGCCCTGTGATAAAGTCTGCCTAATTTTTCAAGGAATGCCAGAGGGTTGTGTCCATATAGGAAGTCTACGTAGTCTAGTAGAGGTTAAAAAGCAGTCTGGACCAGTCTTATTTGGGTGTCTTGGATGAGGAGGTGTTTAATCCTTAAAAAGATTCCTAGTCATTGCTTGAATTGTTTTGTTAATTCAGAGAGGTGAATCGAGGAGAATAACTTGCAGTCCAACCAGTACCCCAGATTTATGAATTTCACCACTGTTTTGAGTGGCTCCCCCAACAGGGTCCATACCTGAAAACTGTGGGTTACAGAGGGGGTATTTGTTGAGTGGAAGTGGGGAGATAGGAACATTGTCTTAGTTTTTATCAAATGGAGAAGTAACTTCAGGTGCAAGAGGTTCCTTTGGAGAAGGTTGAAATCATGTTGAAGGTCCTCACATGCAAGATCTAGTAAGGGTCTGGTGACATAGAGTACCAAATCATCTGCAACTAGGTGGACACTAGCCAGATTCAGTTTAAAGTTAAGTTCATTTATGTATAAGGTGAATAACAGTGGCCCCAGTAGTGAGAATTGTGGGACACCTCTCAACAGGGATTTTCAGGGGAGATGGAGCCTTGAGCTTTTACGCGCTGTTATCTGCCAATAAGGTTACTGCTGAACCATTTTAGTGATATATCATTAAGTCCAGTGTTGTGTAATGTGTGTAGTAGAATATCATGGTTGACCATGTTGAATGCCTTACTCAGGTGAAGAAATAGGGCACCAAGGTGTTGTTTGCTATCCAGAGTGACTTGCCTGACATTCATTACTTTGGCCAGAACAGAAACAGTCCTATGACTGGGCCTAAAGCCAGACTGGAGTGGATTTAGGATGTTGTGGGATTTGAGGAAATGCCTTAGTTGGGAGTTTACTGCTTTCTCAAGGAGTTTTGAGAGGATTGTGAACAGGGAGATGGGCCAGTAGTTATTAAGGTCACTTGGATTGCCATATTTAAAAAGAGGAATAATGTGTGGTCTTCCATTGATGTGGAAGGATTCCTTGGGAGAGGGACAGATTGAAAAGATGTGTAATTGGTGTGGGTAGGTGATGGTAACCCAGTATAAGAAAGTATGGTTCTATTTGGTCTGCACCCACAGTTTTTTTTTGATGTCCAGTGCCAGCAATAAATCCTCAACCTGCTTAAAAGAGACTGAAGTAAAAGCAAACTTATTGGCAGGCACTTGACATTAGGGGTCGGTGTGGGTGAGGTATATTGGGCGAGAAGTTGGCTGGTAGAAGAAGTATTGAACGCTAACCCTGCGGTTGCGAAATGATTATATAGTTGGGTTAGGATGTCATGTTCATTGGTGAAGGTGGTGTTGTTATACATAGTTTTGGAAGGGAGGGGAGAAGCATGGCTGGAGCCTTCAATATCCTTCAAGGTTTGCCAGAATTTGGCAGGGTTGTGCTTGGAAGAATCTAAAGCCATTTGGAAATAGCTGGCTTTTGCAGCAATTATAAGCTTAGTGCAGTGATTTCTAGATGCCCTGAAGGATGCCCAATCAGCTGACAGCTTGAATTTACTGGCCTTTTCCCATAGTTTGTCTCTGGACCAGACTGCCAATATGAGTGACAGGGAGAATCAAGAGAAGGCTCTTCTACTTGACCTACTGTAAGTTTAACTCTAGGAGCTTGCTTATTGTTCATCATAGAGATGAGGTTCTGGAATATTGTATAGGCTTTGGACACCGGAGAAGTAAGATAAAATTCCTGCCATTGTAGCATGGCCAAGTCTGCTAAGAGGCTGCCGGGTTGAAGTTCTGAAAACTACTTTTAAATAGAAATTTTGATGGATGGGTGGTTTTTGGAGTAGTCCTTACACAAGTTATCATGCCATGATCACTAATGTCATTGTGAAAGACTCCTGAGTATGCGAACTTGTGGGGCCTGTTAAGTAAGATAATGTCAAGGAGGGAATTGTTAGCTGTTTTTGTATGCATTTGGCCTGGTGGGCTCATGGACTAACTGAGTGAGTCTGTATGTGTCACAAATGTCCTTGAGGGGTTGGGAGCATGGAGACAGACAATCCTAATTAAGGTCACCTATAATGACCACCTGAGAGCTGGCAGTGTCCAGCAGATTGCATATGTGGGATAGGATTTGGGGGCCCCTTGAGGGTGGCCTATAACAACTAGTGATGAGGATAGATTCATCAGAAGACATGGTGAGTTGAAGTGGCAGATTTTTAAAACCCTTAGGGACTGTGTAGTAGGGCGCAGGTGAACAAGTGGACAATACTTGTAGTCTGATACATGAGCAGTCTTTAAGTTTTCAAATTTATTTTTCTTCTTCAAAAGTTAACTCAAATCAAAGATAACTCATAGTTTAATCCAACATCTTGGAACAATTCGCAGAGCTCCCTGGAGTCTGCCTCCAGACCTAAAAAATACCTGAATTCACAACCCAAAGAACAGTGCTTTTATACAGAATAAACCAATCATGTGATGAGCTAACTCCGCCCATTAACATCTAACTTATTAAATTAATTTAGAATTGTTTTAAACTTACTAGGATCAATGTACTCATTATCTAACACATAATAATAACTATACAGTCTTACATTGCTTACTTGCTTTATTTTAAACTACTTTTAATCATTTTTTATTTTAAGCATCCCCTGAAGCACCACCCATCAATCACTGTAGCAGTATATAAGTGGTTAAGTTATGGCTGGACAGCATTATAGGGCACTGAGGCATGGGAGAGACATGAAGCAGCAGCACTTTCCAAACCTACTTAAACACAAAAACAGGTAATTTCAAACATGCTTCTCTGTGTTTTATTATTACTTGAGCAGTTTTAATCTACTGTATGTATTAACTGACTTCAAGCAAGACGTAATTCAAATTAATCTGCCTTTTAAAATCATTTTTACAGCCAGCTTCACAAAGCCTATAACCATTACCCCAAACAAGTGAGTGTACTTAAGGAAATGAAACTGCAAGGGCACAGCAAAAGTAGAGAAACTGATACAGAGCAGCCACATTAAAGTGGTGCTTCTCTTTAGTTTTTCATGTGGCTACATTTAGCTTCTGTTTTCTGCTCCTCTCATTAATTCTTGACTCCAACATAACCTGGAGGCTTTTATCAGAATACACACTAATTGCTTCTAAACAAATGATTTAACTCTCTCTCTCATAGAACATTTAAACACAGCAGCTAAAAGGAGTAACCTTAATGTTCAGCTGCTAACTTCTTTTTCTATATCTCCTTGAGAAACCAGCTTTTCTGCTACTCACATCCCAAGGGGGGGGGGATTAACCATTTTATAAATCTCCTATTCACTACATCTCCCTTTCAGTTTAAAAGCACTTCATAATGGCAGGACTGCACTAATATGGGCATTTTTATAAATGCCTTTCTTATTTCCTTTTCAACTCCTTTACTATCACTTCCTAATACCAGGACTGTGACTTTTAAAATAAAGAAATAAACCTTGAGACAAAGCATGGTTTTAAAGCACATTCACAAATGCACATTTAAAAGCACAAAAATGGCTGAACTATGCAGCACCTTTCCTGTGTGACAATGCGCACACTCACAGCTTCGTAGGACAGCCAGCAATAAACCTATAACTACCTGCAGGGAATGAAGATAGGAAAACCCACTACAGCTTCAGCCCCCCACTTCCCTTCAGGCTTTGCCACTTGCTGTACTGCATTATTTAAATCAGGATCACAACACTGTTTTCTGTTAATTTTTACATCTTGGGGTTTTCCTACCACAGAAAGCTTTACATGCAGTGACAATTACAAGAAGTTTTAGGGCACTTAACACTTCACAGAGTGACTCTGTGACAGACTGCAGTAGCTTTAACACTCGGGACAGTTTGTCCAGCACATAGATTGTGACCCCCCCCACCTCTAGAGCCTCTATCTGCTCTGAAGGTATTATACGAGGGTAAAGAAATGACGCAGTCAGGAGTAGAACATTTTAGCCATGTTTCTGTGATCACTAGAATTTCAGGTTTGGTGTGCAGACCAACACCTGAATAAGGTCAAGCTTTTTAAAAATGCTGCAGACATTAAAGTGGAGGAAACTGAGCCCTTTCAAATGTGGAAGATCAGAGGGTGCAGTGATAGGCGAGGGTAGACCAGGAATGAATCCAATGTTGCCAGAACAGAATAGCATTAGCAAAAGGAGTTTCTCGAGT
This sequence comes from Neoceratodus forsteri, assembly GCA_016271365.2. Lineage (NCBI taxonomy): Eukaryota > Metazoa > Chordata > Ceratodontiformes > Ceratodontidae > Neoceratodus > Neoceratodus forsteri. The sequence goes on from CM057458.1 coordinate 853,410,511, forward strand.
GTGATAAGAATAATTTTGTGGGCACTTCATCATCCCCTTTTGTTTAATACTGGATCTGGGATCCTGGTCTGGAGTGGAGGCAGTGTATGGCAGAGGTCGCACACAAGGCTAACCTGGCTGGGAAAACTAGGATGGGAGCAAGGTATTGTATTGGTATAGGCATCTGGCTGGTGGTTGTACTCTGTGTGGCTATCATGCCCAAGGAATAATGGGGTGTCAGTGAGAGTAAGGCATTTTTAGGAAAGGGTATATTGGCATCTTCTGTGTAGTGGGTAACCAAGAGAGAAAAGGTACAAACCATGGTGATCCAGCAGGACAGAAGGTATGGATGCCACTGGCCATTTTGTCGCAAACTATTTTTTGTTGGGAGAAACACAGGGAATAGCTGTGATGAAGAGAAAGCTAATACTACAAGGATCAGGTTGCATCTAGGGTAACAAGTGACAGGTAATGATGGTGAAGTAGTGGAGAGTGTAAACAAGTCTCAGAGGGTGAGGAATGATAAGCTGTTAGGTGCTAGAACCGCTCTGGAAGATAGGCCAATAAGCAGAGAGGTAAGGTGATAGGGCGGTGGTATCAGGTTACTTGCTAGTTCAAAAACTGGCAAGGGTTCCCTGGCTACCTCCATTGCCATAAAAATCACATAATTGTGGAAGGTGCACTACCTGCAAACCAATGACAAGTAGCCAAGTTCAAAGGCCTCATGTCTGAGTCAGCCCCTATTCAACTTTGGATACCCCAAGGCTCAATTATCAAGCCAATTCTATTTTCACTGTTTATAAACAGCCTTCCTACCATTATAACTATGTGTATTGCCACATTGTATGCTGATGACCATGTGCTCCTTTATTTATTTAAAACTTTTAGCAGGAAGACATTCTGAGCAAGTTGCTCATTTCTAAATGCATCCTGAAGGAAGGAAAATGGACTTAGTACAGAAGAGAATTCAGAGTACAATAGACAAGAATACAATTTTGTAGGATACAAGATAACAATGGTAATTGCATACGTTATACATTATACATTGCGCAGAATGCAGTGAACATACCAGCGCAGATAAATAAGCAGAGATACATTGAATGAGATGCCATGGAATACATAAAACATTTACAGAAGTCACAGGGAAAAATAACTACACAAGGGATGCAGCTAACCATATTGACATGCAAGCAGTGTTACAGTGAATGCAATGGCTTCAGAATACATACATTTTTAACAGCAGATTGTATATATAAGTGCTGAGCAAGATGTGCATAAGGTTCTCAGGTCATGATATACATTGTCAATAGCGGATTGAACAGGTTAAGCGCTAGAGCAGGACACACAAGGCACTCTAGGCAAGGAAGGAATTGGGGTCTAACAGCATAGGGCTAAATGGGGGACAGGAGCATGGTTGAGTAGAAATTGAAATGGTGGGATAGTGGGAGAGGGGGAAGATGATTAGTTACAGTTGCAGGTGGGGGAGATGAAAGTGTGTAAAAGTGAGGATAGGGTGCAAAGCGATTGTGTATTGTGAATGGCAGCAGGGAGTAAGTTCCTGAGCTTGGGAAGGCAGTGTGAGAAGGAGGCCTGGCCAGCTGATGATGTCCTGACCGGCTTGACAAGGGTTTGTGCATCACTACTCCTCAGGGCATGTGAGGAAGAAGGGGGAGAGAGAGAGGGATGACATGAGATACAATGGGAGTGATCTGCACCAGAAATTACCAAGGAAATTGGCACCATGAGCCAGGCATCTCTCACTAAGGGAGGAAAGTGACAGAGATTAGTATAGAGAGCAATGGTGAGTGTGGTGGGGAAGCAGTTGAGATCAAAGCAACAGAATGAATGGAAGAGGGTGTCAAATCTGGCAAAGTTGGTTTTGGAGGCGACACTATAGATTACATCTCTGAAGTCAAATGTTGGAAGGATCATTTTTAATAGAATGTCTCTACAGATTGGCAAGAGATGCATTTGTGATTCTGGTATAATACACCAAATGTGGGGAGCAGTTTCTTGTGAATAGTATCCATTTGGGCAGTGTAGTCAAGGTGTTTATCAAACCAGACCCCAAGATACCTGAATTAGGCAGTATCTTCCAACATGGTCCTATCAACAGCCTGGAAGGAGGGGGGGAAGGGAAGATAGTGCTGAACTTCATGAAGACAGTCTTCTTGACATTAAGAAATAGTAGGTTGGAATGTAATGAGCGCTGGACATTATCAATGTCCTGCTGAAACGTGGACACTACCATAGGGGAGGAAGGCCCAGATGCAAACAGGACAGTGTCATCTGCATCCATGTGGATGGATGCAGATGAGCAGACCATGGTGAAATCATTGAGGAAGAGAGAGAGAAGAGAACTGGACCAATGACTGAGCCTTGTGGGACCCCTGTGAGAATGGGAAGTGGCAGAGAGAGAGAGAGAGAGAGTGAGTCCCGGATTCTGACAGACTGGATTTTGCCTGCTAGGTAGGAGTGGAACCAGCTTATGGTAACCCTGCAGCTGAGAGTTTGTCTTGGTTAGATCAACAAAGATGGCGGATGTGATAATGCTCTGGTCCATTCCAGAATGGATGGAATCAGTGAGTCGGATGAGGCAGGTAGATGTGGAATAGTTCAGGGTAAGGAGCACCTTGAGGGTGGCAGAAGGGGTTATAAGAGAGAAGAAGAAGGTGGGAGTAGAATGTTCAGGGTGCTCAGGGAGTGAACAGAAAGGAGGAAGATGGGAGGGAGGAGAGAAGGGATGAAGCACCGGAGGTAAAGAAAGTATTAAACTCATAAGCTACAGAGAAGAGGTCATTCAGTGAGAAGACAGCCACCCTGAGGACAGGGATGGGGGATATTTGGGGGGGGAGAAAGGGCTTAGATCACCTTCCAGAATTTAGAAGGGTGATTTATGTTTGCTTGGACGGTGCTAGAGAAGTAATTGACTTTGGCTTGCTTAGAAGCCTTGTGCAGATGTGAAGGTGGCAATATCTTTGATAGGCTGAGGTGGAGAGTAAGCATTTGTGATCTTGACAAGCTTGGTCCTTAAAACTTTGGCAAGCCTGGAGATCAGATGTGATCCATGGGAGGTGAGACCCACGTACCCTAGTGCATCTGAGTGGGGCATGGTGATTCCAGATGCTGAAGAATGCAGACTTGAAATAAGCAAGGCAGAGTTGATTGAGGTGGCAGTGTTGATAGGAGACCAGTCTGTATTAGACAGGTCACCAAGTAGTGGTGTAAGGTCTAGTGATTTAAAAGAACAGATGTGTAAGAATTTGAAGGGAATTCTAGGGTGCCGAATTTGTCATATATAGTAGGTGATGTGGTGGTAGACTGAGTGCATCTGGCAGGACTCATGAGTTTGTGGTGCAGTGAGAGTGCGAAGCCAAGACCCAATCAATAAGGAATGGTTATTGGTTTTATGGTGGAGGCGTGTGGATTCCGTGATGAGTTGAGATAGGTTTAGGGCAGTAATTTCAGAACAGGTGGAGGAATGTGAGGTGGCAAGCCAATTCAGCTTGAAATCACAGAGGTTTAGGGCTCTGAGCTGCAAATCTGGTGACAAATAGCAGATGAGACCTGGGTTTGAATCCCACAGCTTCCACTTGCATACTGTATGCCCCTGAGCAAGTTACTTAATTTCCCTGTGCTCCCAGGTCACACCTGTAAAAAAGCTTTCAGCTTAGTGTGCTACTCCTGGTTAAACAGCTATAAAAAAAAAATCACTCAGGATAAGCAGTTCACCTGAGGAGACATGGGTCAAAAGGGATGTCAGTAGATCAGTGATGGATGATCGGGGGAGGGGGAAGACTGCAGTAGAATCCTGCTATGAAGATAGGGATGGTTGGGGGGGAATTTTATTAGTAATAGTTCATGTGAGGAAGGGATGGAGGAAGTCAGGATAGTAATGAATTTAATGGTGGAAGCAAGATACATAGCTTCCCCACCACCCCTCTTCACATGGTCCTGACAAATGAGGGTCAAGCCAAGGAAAGAGATGCTCTCATTAAAAACCTTTTGGGCTGAGCCAGGATTCAGTCAAGATATGAATGTCTGATAGGAGAGATAGAAAAAGGGGTTGGGTTGGTCAATTTTGGGCAATAGACTCCTCATCTTTAGGTTGGCATTTCACAGTCTGTGGGGTAGTTGGGGAGCAAGTAGGGGGGTGGGGCCAGGGTTTTTTTTAAATGTCACTTAATAGCAACAGTAATAAGGTGATAAGGTAGTGAATAAATGTATGGAAATGCATCTTAGGCAGCCAGTGGGGTTGTAGGCAAGAAGTTCCAGTTGGGGAAGGGGTCCTTCACAGTTTAAAGAACTTAAATCCTATCAGCTCTCATCTAACAGTAGACTTTCACAAAGTGCAAGCTTGGTTTATCCAAATCAAGTTAGTAATGAACTCTAAAAAGACTCAAACCATGCTTCTTGGGTCACCTGCCAAACATAGAAACAGCTCCATGCTCCTGTCTATCAGATGCATAGATGGAAACCCCCTGAAGGTGGCACCATCCTTTAAATACATTGAGGTTACACTCCACACCTTGATTTATCCATCCAAACTCACGACTGTCAATGCCAAGTTTGGTCTGGCATATCATGTTAAGAATTTCTCACACCTAATGCCCACTTATCCCTTGCCAGGGGAGTTCTACTCCCTCCCCTTAATTATGGGCTTATATCCTTCACTAATGCCTCCAAATTGTTGCTTTCCTTATGGGAGACCACTTGCAGCAACATTTTCAGATTTGCCCTGTTACTAAACAGAGCAACCCATCACTGTGACCTCTACAGCTGTGTAGACTGGTTATCATCCATAAATAGTCATCACTTTGTTCTAGGCTGCTTTACGGACAAAATAATTAGGACTGGCACCCCTACTTCCACTATTGCTCTGCTCAAGCCGTCCTACCTGTCCTACCCCTGAGATCTAATGAAAAATCTCTTCTCACTATCCCCAAAACATCCACCATTTTGGGTGACCAAGCCTTTGGTGCTGCTGCACCCAAATTTTGGAAGTCTTTGCCATTTCCAGTCTGTAGCTCCCCTCCCACCTTCAGTCTGAAATGTCTCTGTGGGTACAGGTCAAGGCCAGCTTTAACTCAACCTGCATGTGACTTTTGTCAGACATTACTCACCCCCACACTGTCTAACCTTGTCGTCAGCACGGTCTATATAGAACCAGTGTAAGTGCTTCTTTCATTTCCATGCAAACTATGTTAAATGACTGTACAATTTCACTTGCTTTCTTAGTTTTGTTTCCTATACACCCATGCTGGCTTGTACCTTATTAGCTCAACTGGCCAGTTCATGTATTTTCATGAATTTTGCATCTTATATTGTCTTTTTATATTTCTGTTCCACTACATGTGCTGCTGTAGTTGTTAATCTGCTGCATCAGTCCTTATTGAATAGTACCTTGCTTGTTGTTATTGTATTGATTTCTGTTGTAAACTTTTGTGTCATACCTGAAAATAGGTGCAACTGTGTCTAGTGTACTTACATTGTCAATAAAGGTCAATAAAAGCTAATAATAATATTGCACTAATGTAAAAAATAAAAAAATAATTTTCTAGCCCTTAGGGTCATGAGAAATATCACATTAAGGAATTCATTTTGTGTAAAACTGAGGGAGTACTTTATCTACTGGAGAGTAGCTGTGGAGCTTTTTATGTTTGCTGCACCACACAGCAATTTGAAATTAGTGTGGGCAGGAACAACAGAGCTATAGATGAGAGGAACAATACGTATGCTATTGTACAACACATACAAAGTACAAATGGTGGTACACACAATGTAATTTTAACTACAATTGAGAAAGTGACTTTGGGACCTGGGGGGGGGACCTGTAGAAGTGTACTGGCCAAAGAAAGAGCTTTTGGATGTTCAAACTGGGTGCCAGCAGGGCTATTGTTTAGATGAGAAGATAGAGTTAGCTGCATTTTTCAAGTGGCCACTAGCAAATATTGGTAACACTTTATTTTAAGTGTCCTTAACTACACTGTAACTACTGTATACGTATGTGTTATCTGCACTGTAACTACTGTGTAGTTACATGTAACTACATTGCCATTGTTAACTAGTTTCACATTTGTATGTTGTGTAGTTACATACAGTTTGCATGAAGTAAATACACTGTAACTGCACCCGTAACTACTGTGCAGTTACTTGTAACTACTATATGGTTGTTAACTAGGTTCACATTTGCATATTGTGTACTTACACATCTTGCATACATGTGCAACTGCTACTGTCTCCCTTTTGGCACAAATTTAATTTCATTTTCATTTCATTTATTCTTTAACATGGTAAGGACACTGGACCAAAGGCCCTCTTTCAGGCCTGACCCGTACAAGAAAAACAAGAAATTACAAACATACATAAAAGTACAAACAATAACATAATTACATAAAGCATTTACATACATAATTATGAAGCAAATACTGTTTCAATTTAATCTTAAAATTTGCAACAGAAGTAGAATGGTGAACAGGCAATGATAATGCATTCCAATATGTGGGAGCGGCTGCAGAGAATGCGCAAGAACCTATTTTAAGTTTAGATTAAACTTAATTGAGTAAAATGCCATTTGCTGACCATATGCTAGATACCTATCAACCAACACAAATCAGTTCATTCTGACAAGTGTAACTACACATGTCATAGCTGTTGCAAAGAATAACAAAAATTCTATTGTGTAACTTCCACGCTATCTCTACTGGCATTATGTTATTTGTTCTTATAAAGGCAACTACACAAGTAATAGTGATTGCAAATTGCAACAGCAAATCTATTGTGTAACTACTATGTTACTACTTTTGGCATTATTAAATCAGTTCTTACAAGTATTACTACATATAAATGCAAGTCATGTGCACTGTTTCAACTATATATGTCCAGCTGACATGTATTTAAAGGTAATCACACAGAAAAATGTTAAAGTGTAATAAGAATGGTAACTAAAATATGAATACAATGCAATTTCAGTCTGCTACAATTAAATGCACTGACTGGCAACTGTTTAGATGATTTTCCATGTCTGTATTCCAGTTTTTCATGAACTTAAAGGTTAGTATACATGCAGTCTAATATTGTAAATTGATATGTAACTCTACACAAAAATATTTCATTTGCATAATTACTAATTGGCACTATAACAATATTGTGGCTAAGAAATAATGGTACTATTTTCACAGTTCATGTCTAAATAACATGTATTCTCAGTTGCACACACTTACATTTACCAAATGTCAGTACTGTAGCTGTGATGTAAGTTCTCATTCAGAAATCAGTCCCTCGTGAACTTACTGCTTAATAAATATGCAATCTAATACTGGACCCTATTCACATAGACATCAGGGAATCTGTTAAATGTGCATTCCCAGGCCTGGTAATCAATGGCAGCCACCCAATCAGATGAACTGACAAGGAGCAGATGAGATCCTGCGCTGTGTGGGGAGTGAGAAATTGTTTTCCAGTAAAGGGACCTACTGGTCTGCCTATGTTTAGCACCTTTCCCCTAGCCCTAATGGTATAGTCAGGGGGCTGGGGTAGCTTGATGTAAAAAAAAGAATAGTGCTATGGCAGCCTCACCATTCAGCCAGTGGGAAGGGCATGTAATGGGTAAGGAACTGTCCCTGCCTGTGTATCTGGTGCCACCCACCACCACTCCACACAGCTGATCGGTGATAAAGCATGGTATGTAGCCATACCTCACCCCCAGCCACCCACCTGGGCAGTAGCAGGACAGGGGTGTGGGTGTAGAAGAAGTGTAGGTCAATATTACAGAAGCAGCACATTTCTTGGCAATCACAGCACTGTTACAAGCCAATAAGTAATTATGTAAATGATTGTATTGCATAAATAAACAATGTAGTTTTTTAGAACTTAACAATATTAGCTTGCATGTATGTTATGCAGTAAGTGCATTAGGGAATGATTTCTAAAGGAAAACATACATCAGAACTACATCATTGACATTCAGTGTAAGTGTATAGTAGTTACACTCTTTTTCTTATGCTTTATTGTAAGTGTCAGTTTCTGTGTACTTACTTTGCAAATGCATGTTAGGAATTAACTGTGGAAACAATGTCACAGAAACAGCATGTTCACTAGTAACTACAACACTGTTAAAAGCCAGTAAGTAATTAAGTAAATTAATGTATTTTTTTATTATATAGCAATTTACATAAGTTATGTCAGTGTCAGTGGCTCAGTAGGTAGCAGACTCGCCTCTGAGGCCAGGAGATCAGAGGGCTGTGGGTTCAGTTCCCACATCTGGCACTTGGGTTAATATCCCAGTACTGACACTGTAGTGCAACATGAGGGGGGTGCTGCACTTCTGAGGTGCTGTCTTTCGGATGAGACGTTAAACCGAGGTCCCATCTGCCTGGATTGGTGGTAGTTCAGGTGGATGTTAAAGATCCCATGGCACTTATCGAAAAGAGTAGGGGAATTTCCCCGGTGTCCTGGCCAAATTTCCCTCATTCACTAAAGATACCACCAACAGCTTAATCTGGTTCAAGGTCAGTTGGCATTCATCTGTATCCCCCTCCCCGGTCATGCCTGAAAATAGGCAGGATTTGTCTAGTGCACTTACCCGGTCAATAAAAGCTAAATAAATAAAATAAATAAACAATATTAAATTGCATGTTTATTATTAGTTCTTTTTTTTTTTCATTGTACAGTATACAAGTGGTGGGTCTGTGATTCAAACCCAGTTCTCCAGGTTTGCAGGTTAGTGCTTTTAACCACTACACTATACGGCAGTAAGTTCATGAAGGAATGATTTCTGAAGGATAATTTTAAGTGTCACTAACTACACTGTAAATACTGTATAACTACACTGTAATTGCACTACTATGTCATTGTTAACTAGTTTCACAATGTATGTTATGCACTTACAGATGTGTCAAGCCAGGATGAAGCACAGAAATGCTGCAGAATATCACAGAAATCTGCAATTTACTGCAGGGGCCATTGTAAGTAAAGGCAATTAAGCCCTTTTGTCATGCAAGATTTTGTGACATGTCATTACTACAAGTTACTGTGCTTGATTGTGGCTGACACGTCTACACATAACTTTAAATGTGCTGCTTCTATGGGACTGACCCACACCTCTTCTTTAACCACACCCCTGTCCTGCTGCTGTCTAGGTGGGTGACTAGAGGTGGGGAATGGTTACTCTCAGATGAGAGTCTTAATTCTTCTGTACCTAATACTAAACTGTCCCATTCTACAATGCTGAAAAGTCATAAGACTGACTGATTGTATATCGTGCATATTGTACCTGCACTTTAGTTGCTACTCTATTGTGTTTCAACTGTACGCACTTAATTGTACCTAGCTGTACGTAATATGTTCAATGTATTCTATTTTCTGTACCTTTCTTTGTTAATGTAAGTGTATTGTCTGTAGTACCTACGTGTCATCTTTATGGCCAGGGTCATGCCTGAAAATGGTCCATTGGATTAATACACCTACCCAGTAAACAAACAAAAAACAAATGAATAAATAAATAAATATCACTGATCTGCTGTGTGGTGGGTGGTGCCATATTCACATGCAATGACTCTTCCTTAGCCATGACATACCCTTCCCACTAACTGAACAAAGTGGCAGTCAAGCCACCATCCTTTACACCAAACTACCACAGTCCTATGAATATACCATGAGAGCTTGGGGCATGGTGGTGAACACGTGCATGTAAAGGTTAAGGAAGAGACCCTGCATGTGTATCTGGCACCACCCACCATAACTCCACACAGCAGAGATGGTGGTGGACACTTGGAATGTGCTTCCGGAAGAGGTCATCTCATTGAAGACAGTGGGCAGCTTTAAGAGGGGCTGGATTAGGCATAGGGGAAGGTAAGAATCATGGGTAGGGAGGATGGGAGGAGTGGGGAGGGAGGGCAGGGACATAGCTCAAGCTGTGGCCCCTGCAATATGAGTAGACTTGATAGGCCAAATGGCCTTATTTTGCTGGCTTCTTCATATGTTTGTATGTTGGTAAATATATATATTCATTGCAAAAAACTTTGTTAATGCATCAGTTAGGGTTAAAGTGACATAAATGGGGAAATTAGATGTTAGGGTTGTGCTCCTAACTCCCCCTCACCACCCCACCACCCTATCTTCCACAGACCGACAGATGCTTGGGTATGCCATGGGGTCATCAGGCCCAACTGTCACCCCATTCCATGTGTATACAGGTCAAAATGCAGTAAAGGAGAAAGGGGTGAGACCCAGTAGCATGCCAGGACACCTGTCAGTCTGTGGAAGATGGGGGGGGTGGGGTGGTGGGAGGTTAGAGGCTCAACCCTAACATTTCATTTCCCCACTTTTGTCACTTTAACCCTAACTGATGCATTAGCAAAGTTTTTTTGCAATTAATTTCCTTACTTTTTGGAAAAGTGTAATATAACTAGTAAATGGTATGTGTTCGGGCCCTGCACTCCCACCAAGCTGCCCGTTTGTGCATAATGATATGCATCTGTGGGAGCATGGGCCTTCTGGGCCCTGCACTCCCATTTACACATAACTACAAAGCCATACAGCAGCCCTATAGGGCAAGGAACACTTGTAGCAACTAATTTGCCAATATCTCAGCAACAGTAGCAACTATGAAAAAAATTCAAGTGTCATTGTATTCATGACAGCAAGACCTCCATGAAAGATGTGCAGACTAAATCCATGACTAAATCCATATCTCGCATTGTTTACAAGATATGGGCACCAAAATGTGCTTAAAAGGCACCCTTGGAGCCCTTGTAACACATTTTTGCAAATATCTCTGTAACTGTAGCAGAATCAGGCTGTTGTTTTCAATTCAGCCATGTCTGATCTTTCAACTATACAAGCTGGCATTCCACAAGGCTCCATACTTGGCCCCTTGCTCTTCTCAATCTTTATTAATGGCCTCCCAGCGCTTGCATCATTCTGCTCATCTCTTCTCTATGTGGATCACCTTATCATTTACCACAGTGCCAGAGAGATCTCTGATATATCCTCTTGCCTCTGACTTCCTAAGTATACAATCCTGGCTAATGGACAACAACCTTATTCTCAATGCAAGCGAAACACACTCCATGCTCTTTGACTCATCAGCCAGACTTAAAGCAAATCGTAACTCACTCAAAATATCATGTGCTGATGGTTACCATCTGGTGAGCACTAGTTCCTTTAAATACCTGGGTGTTCTGCTTGATGAATCACTGGATTTTGATCTGCATCTCACCACCACCTGCAAGTCTGTCAGTGCTAAAATTGGAGTGGGCTAACCCTACTAGCTATGCCCTTACTCCATCAACTAGGCTAGGAGTTGCTCAAGGCCTCTTGCTCCCAGCCTTGGACTCTGGGTCAGTCACCTACCTAGGAGCCACAAAATCCTCCCTCCACAAATGGGACACCACCTATAATAAAATCTGCCGCTATGCCTCAACGTCACCACGGTATAAACACCACTGTCAGCTCTATGCTGAGCTAAATTGGCCTAGCCCCTCTGCCCATTGACTCCAGTCCTATGGCTCTCTGATCAACAAGATAGCTTGATCACATCTTCTCCAGTCCCTTGCTTTCCTGCTTCAATCCCAGCCCCCCCTCCTATGGGCTTCGATCTACTGAACAAACCCCTCTCTACATACCCAAATGTAAAACTATGATGGGAGCAAGTGCCTTCTCTCACATTGCCACAAATTATTGGAACTCTGTGCCCCAAGCTATTCACCAACCTCCTACCCTGCTGGTTTCAAGAAACTTCACCATGATTACCTACATGCCTCATTTCTCCGCATTTGCTTTAATCCACCTTAATCATCCTTTCTCCTCTTTCCCTTGTAACTTCTCCCCTCTTAGCTCTTCCTTACCTCTCTCTATTTGCCCTCCCTTGTGTGTTCTTTCTCTCATCACTCACCTCTCATCACTCATCTCTTTCCTTCTCCTCAGCAACACCCTCCTCCCCTCATCCCTGACCTTACTCTTTAAAGCCGAATAGCTAATTAATGGCACTTATTGTTTTGCTGCATATAACATTCTAGTCATTTTATTACTGCACTGTTACTCACTTTTTACACCTCTCTCTCTCTCTCTCTTACTATATATATATATATATATATATATATATATATGTGTGTATATATATATATATATATATATATAGATATCTCCATCGTTTTGAATTTGTTTAAACAGTGTTACTTGTATCTTAATTTGTTTAAATACCATATTTCTCTCAATATGAAAGTTGATGGTATGCTACCCCTTCCTACTGTGATTACTCATTTTCCATGTGCTGTTTTACATGATGTGTTTTGTACTCAACTGTATCCTCCTGGGTTGTGACTGAAAATGTGTATCTCTATGTCTAGTGCACCCACCCGATTACCAAAAGCAAATAAATAAATAAACAAATAAGTAGGAAACAAATTCCACTGCTGGTGTAATCTATGATTTCCAAACTTGTTTCTACAACTTAGATCACTTAAAGATCTAAGCTACAAGTAGCAAAAAATCCATATCTAGCTTCGTTTTCGAGATATGGGTTCCGAACAGCGTCATGGGTGCCACAATGTTATCCTATGGGAAATGTTTCAACTTTGGAATGCCATAACTATGTAACCAATGGAATATGTTACACCAAACCAGCATACATCACAACTGTTGGATACCCCCTTTGCACCCTGCAAATTTCAAGCCAAAAGTCCTTACCATTTCTTTGAAGTTTACTGGCAGAGTTTTACAAATCCTTGTTCGTGAGCTGTCAAAATCTCCATTACCATTAGTGAGCCAAATCCCTGCTCGAGAGGTGACAAAATCCCCGTTCATGAGGCTATCCATGTTTGTGAGATAGGGCCACCTGGTCTTCATCTCACAAATGAGGATTTTGTTAGCTCACGAATGGTGATCGGCTCATGAACGGGGATTTTGACAGCTCATGAATGGGGATTTGACACATGAGCAGGGATTTTGACAGCTCAATGAAAAGGATTTATTTTGTATAATCCCTGTTCATGAGGTGTCAAAATCTCCATTCATGAGCCAATCCCTGTTCGTGAGATATGGCCATCTGATCCTTACCTCAAGAATGGGGATTTTGACAGCTCACAAACCAGGATAGGCTCTCAAACAGGGATTTGGGCACCTCATGAATGGGGATCAGAAGCAAGTCATGAACAGGAATTTTGAAATAAAAAAATGGCCATTTTTTAATTATCTGATGGAAACCAAACACATGGTTTTGTAGAGGGAATCGCCCTGAACAAAACCCATACATTTGTTTTAACAAAATGCATCCATGGGGCAAGTAACAACATTTTGTTTTGGGCTAAAAGTGAAAACAAGATGGCAGCTCACGAACGGGGATTTTTTTCTAACGAATGGGGATTTAATGAATCCCCATTCATAAGCTGTACAAATCTCCATTCATTAGCCGAAATCCTTGTTTGCAGCTGTGCATCAATCCAAAAGACTGAATTGAGCATGCGCAGAACCTGAAATTTCAAAATTGAATAACTTTGGACTAGAATAATATTTTTTCACCAAACTAATGCTGGTGTATTCCCTAGGGTAAGCTCTTTCTATTCTGAAAAGTTCAGGCTAAAATCCAAAACAGTGTGGGTGCAGGGTGATGAGGAAAATTAAGGAAGAAATGGCAAAAAAATTGAAAAACACACTTTCTCCCTATGTGCTGCACAAAATCTGCACATCTGATCAAAACAAAACTTGGCAAGTCAAGAGATCTACCCCACAGGACAGAGCATACCAAACTTTATGCAAATTCATTGAATGGTTGCAAAGTTATTAAGCTGCAACATTTGGGGTTTAACATTAAACTGCCTACATTTCTTTGGTTGTTTACTGGGTAGGTGCACAGATCCAATGGGCCATTTTCAGACATGACCCAGGGCATAAAGATGGCAGATAGGTAATACAGTCAATACACTTACATTAACAAAGAAAGGTACAGAAAATATAATACATTGAATATATTGAGTACAGTTAGGTTCAAGTAAGTGCAAGAATGCAGTTGAAACACAATAGAGTAGCAACTAAAGTGCAGGTGCAGTGTACATGATGTACAATCAGTCAGTCTTATGACTGTTCAGCATTGTACAATGGGACAGTTTAGTCTTGGGTACAGAAGAATTATAACTCTCATCAGAAAGTAGCCATGCCCCAACCCCAGCCACCCACCTAGACAGCAGCAGGACAGGGATGTGGGCACAGAAGAAGTGGGGGTCAATCCCACAGAAGCAGCACATTTAAAGTTAGGTAAGTACACAACAAGCATTGTGAAACTAGTTAACAACTAGAGAGGGAGATGAATGGAAACAAGCAGGGAGTAAGAGGGGTGGAATCTTAGTGCTGGGGGACTCAATACTAAGAGGAGCCGGGGGGGTAGCAAGCTGGAGAGGCATAGCTGCATTTGGGTGGAGGCCATGCCAGGAAAATGATAGTGGAAAGGGTGGGACAATCTGTTCTGAAATATGCTAAAAGGGGTAGGGACAAGCTCATTTAATTATACATCTTGGGATGAATGACCTGGCTGACAAGACAATAGATATAATCCAGAGGAGGTTTGAGGAACTAGGACAATTGTGTGAGGGGGCAAGAAGATCAGTAACTTTTTCAGAGATACTTCTAGTGCCCAAGGCAATCACAACACGAAAGTTGAGAATAGATGAATTTAACAGATGGCTAAGAACCTGGTGATGTGGCAAAGGATATGGGCTGTTGGGGGTGGGGAGGACCTGGGAGGATAGTAGTCTCTATGCCAAGGACAGACTACAATTGAATGAGGAGGGAAAGAAAATGTTGAAACAGAGTACATAGAGGAAGTTGGGAATTTAAACTAGGAGTGGGGGGTGGCAATTGGGCAAGAGACATGCAGAGACCACAGGCTGGGAAACCATATGAGCTTACCCCCCATAACAGTGACAAAGAAAAATGGCAAGTATTATTGGTGATGCTAGTAAAGGAGGGCAGGATGGGAGGGAGGAAGGGTGGAAGGTGGTTACCCTTAATGCTAGGAGCCTTCAGAGGAAAACTGAAGAGTTACTGGTGCTTACGGCAGAGGGAGAGGTGGACATTGCAGTCATCACAGAAACATGGGCCACCCTATACAATGACCGGGACCTGTCTGTACCAGGGTACAGGTTATTTTGTAGGGGCAGGGTGATTGGTAAAGGATGGGGGTGTGGCACTATATGGGAAGGAAGGACTGAAGTGTGTAAGGGAGGAAGAGGAGAAGGGTAGTACGGAGTCACTTTGGATGCAAGTCCAGCATTCCAAGAATAGGATTCTTTGAATGGGAGTGTTGTATAGGCTGCCATCTCAGATGGAGGAGTTAGACAAGGAACTAGTAGGATAGATCAGGAGGACCTGTGAGAAGGGTAGTGTGGTGATTGTGGGGGACTTCAACATGCCAGGAATGGACTGGAGTACCCCAACAACCAGGAACAGGAGGGATCAGGTACTACTGGATGCCTAGCAGGACAGCTTTCTGCTGCAAATGGTCAGTGAACCAACCAGGTTAGGGAATACCCTTGACCTTGTGCTGGCAAATGGGGACTTTGTGAGAGAACTTACAGTGGAGGAACCACTGTCAGGGAGTGACCGCTACTCAGTATAGCTCACATCGGATATGGGCAAGGAAGGAGTGGAATTGGAATCTGGCACAAGAGTGCTGGACTTCAGGATGGCTGACTTTGGGAGGATGGGGGAAGTGGTAAAAGGGTACCTGGCCAGAATTCAATCAAGTATGGACACTAACCAAAGGTGGGAGCTCATAAAGCTGGGGATAGTGGAGGCAAACAAAACTTGCTGCAAGGCCCAGAGCAAGAGGCTAGGGCTAAGAAACTGAGCTGTTTGAGCAAGGAGGTCATGGATAAGGTAAGGAGGAAAAGAGCTGCCTTTAGGAGATACAAGAAAACAGGGAGAGGGGAGGACAAGGAGGAGTACTTGATGCAATCGAAGGAGGTGACAAAGGCAGTAAGGAGAGCCAAGGCATCTATGGAACTCAGGCTGGCACAAGGCATTAAGAAGGGGGAGAAGAGGCTGGCCCATTGGCACAGCGGTGGGTTTTCCGCTTGTGACGCTGGAGACCCGGGTTTGGGAATGGACCTGGGTCGTCGGAGGGCTGGCCGGGGGGGAGAAGGATGGAGCATCCTATGGACTGCTCTCCTTCTCTGGGGGGAGGGCGAGGGAAGCACTTGGAGTGCTGAGGACTCCTGGCGGAGGCTGGGAGATCTCACGCTGCCGGTGCTCAATCTCTGGAAGGCGGGGCGGACACTGGCGTCATTGCACGTCCCCACCTCCGTGAAGGAAAAAGTAAAGAAAAACAAGCAGGCAAGGGCCACGGTCTTAATGAAGCCCTCCCAGGAAGTCCTTGAGTGGCCACCATCGCTCCGGGTCCTCCGACTAGATACTAGTTCTGTGGCTACGGAAAGAACGTGGCCACGGCCCCACCCCCTTGGGGCAAGCCGGGGGTGACAAGGGAACGCCGGCAGCCAAAGATGGTGGCTGAGGCTTCCAGGGGCCGTGACCAGGGCCGAGAAAGTGACAGGAGGTCCTGCCCAAAAAAAAAAAACAAAGAAGGGGGAGAAGGACTTCTTTAGGTACATCAAGGAGTAAAGGAGCTGTAAGGACTACATAGTAAGGACTAGGAAGGAGGGGGCGTTGGGTGGAAGCAGAATTGGATAAGGCAGAAGCACTAAATGATTACTTCTGCTCAGTATTTACTAAGGAGAGGAGGGGGGTGACACCCATCTGGGAAGATGGCAGAAACGGGGGTGACAGATGGGGAAATCATGAAGGGCAGAGTTTGGGAAGGTTTGAAGGTACTGAAGGTGGACAAGGCACCAGGCCCAGATGGCATCCACCCCAGGGTACTGAAGGAGCTGGCAGAGGTCCTTGCAGTACTTTTGGTAGACATATTTAATGCCTCACTACATTTGGGTGTGTACCTCAGGAATGGAGGATGGCTCATGTGGTGCCCCTCCACAAGAGTGGCCCCAAGAATGAACTGGGAAACTACAGATTAGTGAGCCTCACATCCATCATGGGTAAGCTAATGGAGACTATCCTGAAGGAGAGGCTGGTGGCCCTCCTAGAGGCCAAAGGACTACAGGACAGCAAACAGCATGGCTTCATACAAGGCAGATCCTGACAAACCAACCTGGTGGAGTTCTATGACTGGGTAACTAGGCAACTGGACAGGGGCCATGCAGTGGACGTCCTGTATCTGGACTTCAGTAAGACATTTGACTTGGTGCCACATGGAAGGCTGGGAACTAAGTTAGAAGGCACAGTGGTGGGTGCAAAGCTGGTGAGATGGGTCAGGAACTGGCTTCAGGGAAGGCAATAGAGGGTGGTGGTGGGTGGGGAGCTCTCACACCCAAGGGTAGTGACGAGCGGTGTTCCACGGGGCTCAGTGTTGGGCCAGTGTTTGGGATATTCATTGCAGACATATCATTGAACATCAAGGGCAAGAACAGCCTATTTGCTGATGATACCAAGGTAGGAGCGGTGGTGGATGACCTAGGGGAATGGCAGGGTTTGCAGGATGATCTGGCAAAGCTTGAAAACTGGTCAGATACCTGACAACTGGGGTTTAATGCCAACAAGTGCAAGGTACTGCATCTTGGGATGAAGAATCCAAGGAGGAGTTACTAGCTGGGGTGAGTGCAGCTAGCCCAGAAAGAAGAGGAGAAGGATCTGGGGGTTCTCATTACAGGGTCAATGAACAACTCAGCACAATGTAGGAAGGCAGCTGCAAAGGCCAACAAAATGCTGGGTTATATTGCAAGGTGTATATCCTCGAGGAGGGAGGAGGTGATTCTGCCACTGTATAGGTCATTAGTTAGACCGCACCTGGAGTACTGCGTGCAGTACTGGCACCATATCTGAAGAGGGACATTGCATTACTGGAGGGGGTGTAGCACAGGGCAATAAAGATGATCAAGGGGCTGGGGGACTTATCATACAAGAGGAGGCTGAGGGAGTTGAACATGTACTCGCTGGAGAAGAAGAGGGACGGGGGACATGATTGAAACCTTTAAGTACAAGAAAGGAATAAACAAGACAAGTACAGAGGGGCTGTTAAACATAAGGGATGGGAGGGACACCAGGGGCCATGATATGAGACTTTAGGGAGGAAGGTTCAGGAGGAAGATGAGGAGACACTTTTTTACAGAGAGGGTGGCGGCTAGGTGGAATGCACTACCTGCAGAAGTGGTATCCAGTAGAACAGTGGATTGCTTCAAAAGGGGATGGTACAGGACAAGGGGGAGGGTCAATGAAGGGGAAAGGTGGAAGGGGGCTGCTGCAGAATAACGGGTGCTAGCTGCACATTCAAGCACACTTGAAAGACCTCTAGGCCTTTATCTGCTGGCAAATTTTGTATGTTCGTAACTACATAGCAGTGCAGTTACAGTGTAGTTATACAATAGTTACAGTGTACTAGTGACACTTAAAATTATCCTTCAGAAATCATTCCCTCTTTAACTTACTGCAGCATAGTATAGTGGCTAAAAGCACTAACCTGCAAACCTAGGGAACTGGTTTGGAATCCCAGAGCCACCACTTGCATACTGTGCAACCAAAAAAAGAACTAAAAATAAACATACAGCCTAATATTATTAATTGTGATACAATAAAAAATCATCAATTTAGATAATTACTTAAAGGCTTTTAATAGTACTATAGTTACTAATTAATGTGCTGCTTCTGTGTCACTATTTCCACAGTTAATGCCTAACGTACTTACTGTACAAAGTAAGTACACAGAAACTGACACTTAAAGTGTAAGAAGAAGGATGGAACAGTGTTGTAGTTTCTAAGGAATGTGCTGCTTCTGTAGCATTGTTTTGGCAGTTAATGACTAATAAATATGTTTTTTTTGTCTGTATTTTTTTCTCCTGAGCCCTGGCAGGAGGCTATGGCCCTTTGATTGGAGGGTCTCTCTCTCTCTCTCCGGTCCTGCTGCTTCCATGGTAGGAGGCCCACAGTAGTTTCCCCATGGATTACCCCTGTGGCTGGGCCAGGAGGAGTTTGCAGGCTTCTTCCCCCTCCCGGAGACCTATTCCAGAACCCAAGGGACTGCTCCCAGGAGCAGTAGAACATCATCGAGCCTGCCAGGCTTGCTTTTTCTTGTTTTTGCCCGGCCCCCTCTCTGCTGATGCAAGGACATTGGCTTTGAGTTTCCTGACCCCTACTACCCTCCAGACATCACCAGAGAGCAGGACAACTAGTCCCCCTTCCCCCAAGAGACGAGAGGAGAGCAGTCCTCCAGATGCTCAATCATCTCTCACTCTGCAACCCCTGGTGGCCCAGGCTTGTTCCCATGCCTGGGTTGCTAGCATGGCGCGACGTATGGCATCCAGCGCCTCAGCCCTCAGTGCCACCTTGCTGGTACTAACATATATTTTCAAAGTAAGTATGCAGAAACTGACACTTCAAATAAATTGTAAGAAGAAGGCTGTGACAGTACTGTAGTTACTAAGGAATGTGCCCCTTTCTGTTGCGTTATTTCCACAGTTGATTCCTAACTAACATATTTTTGTAAAATAAATATGCAGAAACTGAAACTTAAAGCATAATTAGAAGGGTGTAACAACTATACATTTACATTCAATGTTGATGCTGTATTACTGATACATGTTTTCCTTCAGAAATCATTCCATCATGTACTTACTGCCCATTAAACATGCAATCTAATATTGTTAATTGCTAAACAACTACATTGTTTACTTATACAATAACAATCATTTACATAATTACTTATTGGCTTGTAACAGTGCTGTAGTTACTACAAAATGTGTTGCTTCTGTGGCACTGACCCACACCTCTTCAACACCCACACCCCTGTCTGCTACTGCCTATGTGTATGGCTGGGGGTGGGCATGGCTACATACCATGCTTTATCACTGATCTGCTGTGTGGAGTGGTGGTGGGTGGTGCTAGATACACAGGCAGGGCCCCTTCCTTAGCCATTACAGTACATACCCTTCCTACTGCCTGAAAGGTGTGGCTGCCATAACATCATCTTTCACATCAAGCTACCCCAGTCCACTGGCTGTACCATGAGGGCTGTGGGCAAGGTGGTAAATGTAGGCAGACCAGTAGTTCCTCTTACTGGAAAGCAGCAGTAATGGGAAGACCACACAAAACCCACAATTCCCCACTCCACACACAGTGCAGGATTCAGTCTGCTCCTGGTCAGTCCATCTGATAAGATGGCTGCTATTGATCACCAGGCCTGGGAATGCACATTTGACAATTTCCCTGCCATCTATGGGAATGGGGTCCAATATTAGATTGCATGTTTAGTAAGCAGTAAGTTCATGAGGGACTGATTTCTGAATGAGAACTTACATCACAGCTACTGTACTGACATATGGTAAATGTAAGTGTGTGCAACTGCGAATACATGTTATCTAGGCATTAACTGTGAAAACAGAACTATTGTTTCTTAGCCACAATATTGTTATAGTGCCGATTAGTAATTATGCAAATGAAATATTTTTGTGTACAGTTACATATCAATTCATGTAGGGCCTTATTCATTAACTGGCAGTAAATATGCACCGGAGGCATGTATCCTGCTAGTACAGCACTGCACCTGTGGACAGGTGTGCCCAGCTGGCAGTCACCATCAGCCACTACCTGCCCATGTCTCCACCCACCTGGTGCACAGTACTCTGCAGGGCAGCCGGGGGTGGAGTCATGGACACAGTCAGGCATCCAGTGGAATGCCCGGCATGGGTCCCACTGTGGATACCTAACATACGCAGGTACGGGTCTAGGTCAGTGAACTGCACCAGAAGAAACCCAGACACATGTAACTCTGGCTGGTGGTGAACACTATGGCTGAGCCCCTGGTGCACGGGGTCCATCCGCTGCACCTCTGCACCTCTCCCCAAACACACAGCAGCCTGGTACCCATGCAGCAAGGCCCCCCCACATGCCACCCCATTCCTGTGGCAGCAGAAGCACCACACATGGCCACCCCTATCCACCCACAGCTGTCCTGTCCCTGGTGTTTCACAAGCCTACCCTCCAGAACTCAGGTGCTCCAGTCCCACACGTCAGATCCTGTACCTCCTGAACCTCTTCAGTAGTCAGTGGCCCCCACCACCCAGTGGCACCGACACCCCCCCATACCTGCACAGTCAGTGCTGCAGAGAGACAGCTAGAGGCACAGCCCTCTGCACACCTCCTTGACTGCTGGCCATCTGGGTGATGCTGGGAATGTTCCCGTATTAATAGACCTTGAATTCCCAGCATCACTTTGATAGCCAGTGGCTGAGGAGGTGTACAAAGGCTTGTGTCACTGGCCATCTGGAGACAGCACTGACTGTGCAGGTATAGGGGGTGTTAGTGCCGTGGGGGTGGGGGAAGCCACTGACTACCGATGAGGTTCACAGGGATGGCATCTGGGGTTGGGGTACTACTGGGCCGGCTGATCATGTTCCCATCACATGTTTGCCTGGGTGTCGGTGCCATGGGTGGGTGGGGGGACCACTGGCCTCAGGCCACCAATGCTTCTGTAGGGGTACTGGGTATGGGGGTCTGGGAGGTTGTGGCAGGGCACCTGTGTGTGCACATGGAGGTGTCTATGGCATCACCAGGTCAAGGCTGTCATGTGTGCAGGGAGGATGCATGGCAGTCACTAGAAGAGGTGGCCATCTGTTGTGAGAGGGGTAGATGGCACTGGGTGGGACACCTGGTGATGTATGGGTGATCTCCCATTCTGCTTCCTCAGCCCTCCCCATCAGCCTAGTGGGCTGGATTGGCACAGATTGTCAGGTCCCGCTGCCACTGTAACTGGGGTGGTAGTCTGTGGGGGTGTGCAATGGGTTGTGGCAGGGTTCCACCTGGTGTAGCAGGCACCCCCTATGCCCCCCGATGTGCAGCACCTCACAACATAGTGCATGACGCATACTGTGGACATGCCCCCTGCCTGCCCCTGGTGCATTTCAGTCCACATGGCCAGGTGATTGTGTGCATAGGGGCTGCACAACCCATGTTGTGCATCCTGTGTGGGGGACACAATGGGTGCAGAGTGGCTATGTGCCACGGATGTGCAGCACATAACCACTCTGTACATTTGTGGACAGGGCCCAATATTAGACTGCATGTTTATTAACCTTCATGTTCATGAGAAACTGGAATACAGACATGGAACATCATCTAAAGAGATTCTAGTGAGTGCATTTAACTGTAGCAGACTAAAATTGCATTGTATTTATATTTTAGTTACCCTTGTTACACTTTAGCATTTTTCTATGTGATTACCCTTTAAATAAATGCCAGATAGACATAGACAGTTGAACCAGTGCACAAGACCTGCATTTATATGTAGTTACACTTCTAAGAACAGATTTAATAATGCCAAAAGCGGTAACATAGTAGTTATACAATAGATTTGCTGTTATAATTTGCAATAGCTATTACATGTGTAGTTGCCCTTATAAGAACAGATAACATAATGCAAAAAGAGACAGAGTCGTAGTTGCACAATAGATTTTCTGTTACACTTTGCAACAGCTATGACATGTGTAGTTACACTTGTCAGAATGAATTGAGTTGTGCTGAAAGGGAGACAGTAGTAGTTGCACATGTATTTATTTATTTATTTATTTATTTATAATATTGTTTCACCAGGATGGCACACTGAGCAAAAAGATGCTTGTCTCCCGGTGAGGCCTGGGGGTGAGGGTACAGTGGGAGATAACTTGCAGGTTATCAAGAGTTACATATTGGAGGAAAACAGTAGAATATAGCTGAGCACAATTACAGCAATACAGTAGACTGAGATTCAGTTGAACAGTTTACAGAGAAAGTTTCATTTATACAGTTGCAGTATACAAATGTGTGATGGAATAGGGACAAGACAATCAGTACAGTTCAACAACAACACTTGGCAGGCATAGATTATATTACAGACTTAACCTGTGAAATGTGCTGGATAATTTATAACTCGTGGGATAGAATTGGATAGCTGAGGTGTGACACTGGGAGTGGAGAATATGTGAGGATCAGGCAGTATCAAGTAGGATTTAGGACAGGGCAAAGCCCATGTACCAAGAAATGCTGAAGTTGGTATAGATAAGCCAGCTTCCATAGCGTAAGCTAGGTGCCGCTGGTCAGGCAGTCAGGGGAGCGGGTATAAGGGCACACCTTTAGGGCTTAGGTGCAGGAGCAATTTACCGAGAGGTAGTTTGCTAGTGCTGAAGACAGGGAGTGGGTAGAGGAGGAGTGTCAGATTTGGGGAGGGAGTTCATTCCAGAGTTTGGGGAAGCGGTAGAATAAGGCATATTGCCAAATAGTGGTTTTCTGCCTAGGGATTTGTAGCTTCTGGTCATTGAGAGATCTGAGGGCATGAGAAGGGGAGGGAGCTGAGGTAAGTAAGGTAGAGCGGTATGAAGGCAGGGCGTCATGCCAGAATTTGGCTACAAATTTAGCACAGTGCTGCAGGCGATGGTTTTTTCGAGGGAAGGGAATGCAAGGGCATGGTAGAGGTTGCAGTTATGGGTGTGGGGTGTGGCATCGAGGGCAAAGAGACAGAAGGCATGGAAAAGTGTGTCCAGTCTGGATAAGGTAGATTTAGGAGTGGCACTGTACACTATGTCACAGTAGTCAAATGAGGGGAGGATAATCTTATGCACTAGCTCACGCCTGGCCATGAGAGGGAGGCAGTTGCAGTTCCTATAAAGGGCTCTGAGCTTGGGGTGCAGTTTTTTTATGATGGCATCAATGTGGTCAGAGGAGGACAGGTGACGGTCAAGCCAAACCCCGAGGTAACGGAAGGAAGTGACGTCCTCCAGTATCGTCCCATCAAGGGTGTGGAAGGAAGGGAGGGAAGGAAGCTTGGTTAGACGTTGCCGAGTGCCCAAGGTCATGGTGGTAGTTTTGTTCACATTGAGAGAGAGCTGGTGAGAGCTAAACCATAACTGCACCTTGTTGAAGTCAGCCTGGAGGTTGGCTGTTACCTTTTCTGGGGAGGAGCCAGAGGCAAAAAGGACAGTATTGTCTATGTACATTTGAATGGATGTGGATGAACATACTAGAGGGAGGTTATTTAGAATGATGGAGAACAGGATAGGGCCAAGTACTGATCTCTGGGGAACTCCAGTGGCTATAGGGAGGGGTAAAGAGGTGACGTTGACAATTCTAACTGATTGAGTTCTGTTAGAGAGGTAGGCGCTGAACCAATTGGTAGCTGAACCAGCTAGGCCTGCTTCCAAGAGACATTGAAGTAGCAGAAGGTTGGAGACCATATCTAAAGCTTTGGTAAGGTCTATGAAAATGGCCAAGGTGATCAACCCTTTGTCCATGCCTGAGAGGATGGAATCCGTAACCTAACCAGGAAGGAGGCTGTGGAATGGCCTTTCCTGAAACTGGACTGGAACGGTGTGAAGAAGTTGGTGTCAGAGAGGAAGAAGGTGAGTTGGTTAAGCACTAAGTTTTCTTGCAGCTTTGCTAGTGCAGGGAGGTGGGAAACATAGAAACATAGAAACATAGACTTTAATGGCGGATAAGGACCACTTGGCCTGCCTAGTCTGCCCATTTCCCTATCTACAGGATAAGCGGCAGATCCTATTAACCAACAGCCTATTTCTTCCTACCCCCCCACAAGAATTGTCTTATGTCTGTCCCATGTATTCTTGAATTCTTTCACAATTTTAGACCCCACAACCTCCTCAGGAAGGCTGTTTCAAGCATCCACTACCCTCTCTGTGAAAAAATACTTCCTCACATTGCCTCTGAACCGCCCCCCCATCTTTAAATTGTGTCCCCTTGTTCTTGCATGTCTCTTTTTCTGAAAGATGCTACCCTCTTGGACTTTGTTGATCCCACTGAGGTACTTAAACATTTCTATCATGTCCCCCCTCTCCCTTCTTTCCTCTAGGGTATACATATTAAACTCTTTTATTCTCTCCTCATATGGCTTCTCTTGCAGACCCTGCACTATTCTAGTTGCCCTCCTCTGGACTGCCTCTATTCTGCCTATGTTCTTGCAGAGATGGGGTCTCCAAAACTGGATGCAGTACTCCAGATGAGGTCTCACCAACTGTCTGTACAGAGAGATAACAACTTCCGCTTTTCTGCTGGTGATGCCTATCCCTATGCATCCCAGTATACCCCCAGCTCTCCCTACTGCCTTCTCACATTGCTTGCTAACCTTAAGGTCATCTGATATGATTACCCGCAGGTCCCTTTCCTTTTTTGGTTTTGTTACTACCTCTCCCCCCCTTGTGTAATCTTCCCCTAGGTTTTTGTTTCTCAGGTGCATTATTTTTCACTTCTTTGCATTGAATCCTAGCTGACATACTTCCGACCATTCCTCCAACCTTGTCAAGTCCCTTCTCATCCTTTTCACGCCTCCTTGTGTATCAATCCTGTTGCAGATCTTTGTGTCATCTGCAAAGAGACATACGTTTCCTTCCAGTCCCTCTGCAATGTCACTTATAAAGACATAGGGTGATAATTGGAGGAGAAGGTGGTGACACCCCCTTTAGGGAGGGGGATGACGATGGCCTGCTTCCAGACCTGGGGGACAGTGGCAGAGGAAAAGGAGAGGTTTAAGAGGGTGGCGAGGGGGGTTGCAATGGCTGGCGTGGAGAGGTGGAGGAGATTGCAGTCGAGGCCATCGGGGGATTTTTCTTTTGTTGTGTCAAGGGTCTGAAGGGCTTAAAGGATTTCAACTGGAAGCATTGCTTTGAAGGTGAAGGTGGGAGCCCACTGGAATTAGAACATATGGGAGGAGGACTGAGTGGCACTGAGGTGGGCAGCGAAGAGAGGAGGACCGAGGCACAGGAGGAGAAATATGTGTTGAATGCAGTAGCAACATCCTGTGGCTCAGTGAGGAGGGAGTTGTTCACAAGGAGGAGAAGGGGAGGGTGGGAAGTTGGGGGAAAGAAGACTGAGTGAATAACCTTCCAGAATTTGGATAGACGGTTTAACTTGGAATGAAGGGAGGAGCTGAAGTATTCTGCTTTAGCTAGGCAGGTTGCTCTGGTGCATTTGTTGTGTAGAGACTGATAGATGACAAGGTCACTTGGTGATGCATGAGGTTTTGTAAGTGCTCCATGCTTTTTCCCAAGTGATTTGGCAGGCTGTCAGTTCCGGAGTGATCCAGGGCAGGTAATAGCCATGAACCCTGGAGCGACGTAGTGGGGCATGAGCGTCCCAGACTTGGAGGAAAGTGTTTTGGAAATGAAGGAAGGCATCATCAATATAGCAAGATTTGGCAGGGGATTCCCAGCAAGCAAGAGCTAAGTCTTCAAGCACAGAGGCGAGGTTTAGAGATTTGTAGGAACGTTGGAGTATGAACTTTGGAAGGGGTCAAGGTCGGTGGATTTTTCTGGACTAGATAAATAATGTGGTGATCACTTAGGGAATAGGGTAGGAGCCCAGAAGCGATAACTCGGTTGGGCTGGCTGGTGAGGCCCCAAAGTAGTAGTGAGTGTTTTCCCATTTTGGAGGTGTGTGGGCTCAGAGATGGCTTGTGGAAGGTTAAGAGAGGCAATGTCCATTCGGGTTTTGTTGAAGGAGGGAGCTAGCCAGCTGTGATTGAAGTTGCCCATGACATAGAGTTCACCAGTAGGGGCTTGGGAGGCAGTTTGTTCTAGGAGATCGGTGACAGACGAAGCTGGGAAGCCAGGCCAGCAATAGACTCCAGCTATGTAGATAGGGAGGGAGAAGGGGAGAGTCAGTTGAAGCAAGAGAATTTCACAGGCATTGGGTTCAGCTTTGGCTAGGACAGTTGAGAAACCCAGATCAGAGTTTACATATATAGACACACCACCACCTCTAGTTGACCTGTCCTGACGGGCAAATGTGTAGCCTGGAACAGCAATCGAGGAGTCAGGGACTTGTTTGTTTAGCCAAGTCTCAGAGAGGACAATGACATCAGGAGCATAGTGTGCTGCGAGTTACTGGAGGGAGTCAAGTTTAAGGGACAAGCTACATATATTTAGGTGCTGGAGGTGCAGACCCAGTGGGAGGTGGTCTCCAGTGAAGTTAGGAGTTGTGTTAGGGTAGGGGTCTGCTGTTGAATGCACCATGGGTAGGTTTGAGGGGCCAGGGTTAGGATGTATGTCCCCTGCCGCAAGTAGTAAGAGACCAATAGTAAGGTAGCTAGTGAACACTTGTGTGCAACTGTGGGCTTTTGTCTGCCATTTGGGCAGAGTAGGAGGGCATTTATGAGTGGTGGATCAGAAGGTAATTAGGTGAGGAATAGCCCAAGAGTGCGATGGAGCGAGGAGGAAGGGTCGGGGTTGTAAGATGCAGTGGGACCAATTTGTGTTGGGGGGTGAGCTGGTCATTGAATTTGGAGGGTAGAAAGAGCCACCGAGATGCAGCATGAAGGGGGCAGGCAGGCTAGGGAAAGTAGGGGGAAAAGTGGACAGGAGAGGTGGAAGGCAGGAGAGAAGGGTAGTCAGGAGTAGCATCTGTCCAGTCCAGGGAGACATGTTCTCTGGGTACAGGGAGTAAAAACATGTAGCAATTCAGAGAGCACTGTATAGTTGGGGTGAGGAAATTTGACAGCCAGTAGAGGGTAGGCTGGAGCCAGAGGTTGGGATGGTCTATGAACAGCAGGGGTAGTGGACCAATCAGAGAGGCTTCAGTGGATTGGGGGTGGGAAGTAGGTGTATTTAATCAATGGAGGGGGTGGGGAGGGCAGGAGGGATGAAAACCCCTGTGTAACAGTGGTCCAGGTGCTGGCAGAGGTGCACAGATTGTGGGTTTAGCCCCTGGCCAATGCACTTCAGGGGAACAGCGAGAGCCAGCCAATAGGAGGCTGCAGTGCTTCCAATTGCTCCAATCAGTTTATGGAGTGGGTCCCAGGTGAAGGACTGGCTGCTCACCTGGGAATCAGCATTTTGCAGTGGTAGGAGCTCCCAGCAGGGGTCGGTGGCTCGTTTCTGGAGCTAGGCAGTCCGTTCGGCTCGGCGAGGTCTGCTCATGTAGGGCTCCCTGTGGGGAGGGAAGGGAGGAGAGATTAAATTACTTTGGGCTACAAAAGAGTAGGATTAGGCAAATTTGTGGGAGAAGGTACAACACAATACAGGTGAGAGGCATGGGTGCTTAGAGTACAGAGCCTGAGGGGGGTGCAATAGGCTCACGATTGATTACACAAAGGATCGGGAGAAAGCACGCCAAACTGGCTGAATGCTCTGTAATTTCAAATTTAACAGTCTGATTTAGGAAGTGGGTCTTAAGCCAGAGTGAGAGCTCTGCCAGCTGCTACCCATGCCGGTAAAGGCAAGGATAAAGTAAATTGAAACAGGGATGAGAGGACACAGTACAAACAGTCCATGCACTTCAGCTATACTAGCACAGTTGTTACATAAAACTACACTGTCTACATTAAGCAGGCAATATCAGAAATGTATCTCCAGCTTGCAGTCAAATCAAAAACACAGTTCAAGTAGCTGCACAGTTAAGGGATGAAAGCCCTGTGTAACATGCATGCATGTGTGCAAATTGTATAACTACACAACATGCACAAGTGATACTATTTAACAATCACATAGTTACATGTAACTACACAGTAGTTACAGTGCAGTTACACTGTAGTTACTTTATGCAACTTGAGTGTAACTACACAACACACACATGTGAAACTAGTGAACAACTGCATAGTAGTTACATGTAACTACACAGTAGTTACAGTGCAATTAATGCATACTTATACAGTAGTTACAGTGTACTTAAGGGCACTTAAAATAAAGTGTTACCTAAATATGTCATGTAACAAAGCAGTTCAATTACTTATGGAGTGTCTAGGCATACTAAAATATACTGGCAATATTATTTCTGGTTATGAGTGGGAATGCAGTGGATATACAAATTGCTAAGAGGGTTCACTTAAGATACATGGCCATTTTCCAAATGTGCCATAGTAAGCTATTCTAAGCTTGTATACAGTCATTTGCCAAAGAAATCTGTCTCAGTCTGTTAATATATATTGGCAAAATATACTAATGAGGCTCTGTTCTATTACATTTCTGAATTCTGAGAGACTGCTCTGTGGGACTGGAACATTATAGTCCTTTACACTGAGCTCTGGAAATGCTGTGTGTATATGTCCTGAATCTCAGTTTCTAACTACTGATGTAATCTGTTGAGGGTTAAAGGGACACTGTCACCCACTTAAGCCACAAATTGTCCATAGTTTTAAAAACACATTTTATTAGAAATCTGTGTCATGGGCGATTATTCGGCAGTTAGGTCATTATGACACAGGGCCTATATGGCTGTTATTTCAGTGGTGGCTAAGCTTCCTCTATTAAGGCACTGGATCAGTGACTCCTTTTTAGCATTAAACGCTGAGAGAGCCACAGTGAGCCAATATCATAATTTTGTTCAGTTTAATACTTAGTGGGGGCCATTGTATAACATTTTGCTAGGAGGTGAAAGGACACGGCAAGACTAAGAATCTCTCCTACCCTCCTTTTCTGATGGCACTAACAAATACCTAAAGGTTGGTCTATGCCGCTCTTAGATTAATGGTTATTTTTTCCTTTTCTTTTTTTTTTCTTTATATGGCTAAATGAAGATACACGTAATGGGGAGTGGGAGGGTTTGGATTTAGGGTTTAGATGCTTGGTGAAAGGGGTAATGTGAAGGGGGTGGCATGTTAGAGATCTTATGGACCATTTGTGCATATTTTGCCCAAGCGGATGTCATGCATTTTGATTTTTGGGATGGGGATGTGTTATTTTCTATTTTTTTTTTTGTGATTTACTATGACCTGTTCATTGTGTGTCTACTGGTATTTTATTTCTGTATTTTTAAATAATAACGTTTGTTTAATTGTAAAAAGAAAAAAAAATCTTATGATTCCTCACATTCTGTTAAGATTGTTGATGTAGCTGATTGTGTGATTCTTATTCCTTTTTTCTTCCTAAAAGTGAAAACAGACTGCCCAACATAGTAATTTTTCCACACAAGAATGTTTGTTTACACTCCTTAATCAACTTTCACTATGTCTTTCCTGGACTTGGAGCACCGCCACACTATATAGCTACCCATGATGCAGTTGCAGGAGAGGCGACATTTGTATCATGCATGTCAGCACTGTTAGCAGGTCTTCATAAAGTTCAGGAATTATACAATAATAATTGATGAATGATTTTAAACAAAAACAAAGCTGGGTATAATTGCACCATATCCATGCATTTTCATTCTACTAAGAAGAGAAGCAGAAAAAACAACCAGCAACATCAATGAATTTTAGTGGTGGTAAGAAATTATGAAATGTGTGTTTTCAAAGAGAAATAATTCGATGCAAAAAGGATTGACAGTGTCCCTTTAAAGCATGCTTCTGTATCAAGTGCAATATGTAATACATTTGTACTTGGTTATTAAGATAACCATGAAATGTAAATCATGGTTTAAACATACACTTCTGTATGGTTTAAATTATTTATCCATGTAATATAATACAATGTATTTAAATGTTTTCGATTTTGTTATATGTGAACACACTTTCACATTTTGCACCTTGTTAACTTATACGTGTACTTTGTCTTTAAGCAGGATCTGCATAAGACAGCATGGGTATATGTTTGCTTCTTCTCTGATGAAACCCAGCAGCTATTGGGTGAAACATTGGATGTGATGTGCTAGGTCTGCAGCCAGCATGAAAACTAAACTGTGTGTAAACATTTTTTTATCTCTCCTTGGCACTTATAGAAATAATAAATTGATGTGGCTTTGATACATGCCTTCAATGGTTAGTCTCCCTGCTTGGTGTGTGAGTTTCATTGGTTTGATATTTTGGTTTCTGTTACTTCACCATAACTTTCTTTGTGTTCCCTCTGATCTGATTTACCGGAGTGGTCTTTCTGTAAATTTCAGCGTCATATTTTGACTTGTTCATTACCACAAGGAGTCTCCTTTTTCAGATTCCTTAATCTCAAGATCTTTATGTCCTGTAGTGTATTCTCTTCCACTGGTGTTAAGTTCTTAAACTGGAAAGGTTACTGGGAGTGTAATAGTGTCTCCACTTAATTTGTGACACATGCTTGATATGTCAGAAGCAAAGGAGACATTGAGCCAGATTGATAGAAGCTCAGTGGTGCCTGAAACTCTGTTTTTCTTTTAGTTGACAAACTAGAAGGCATACTTTGTTCTGTACAGTTAGTTGGAATACTATCCAGAACAGTTTTCTGTGAATATTCTTGGTCATCTGAATGCACGCTCATTCATGAGGCTTAAAAGGGTCCGAAACTCCACATCCATGTCCACTTCTTCATCTGTATGTAACAAATCTGGTTGCAATTGTGCCAAAGATATTTGAGCCCCATCAAGATCCAGGTTTGCTTCTGACATATCTGAAGACAATGAATCTTCTCCACTCCTAATTCCTATTCATTTGACGGGCAATCCTCCTTCTCCTATCATCTTCCAGCACTCTGAAACCTGCTCCACTCTTCCCTCCATCTTGTTGCCTACCCAGGTTCTCTCAGGAACCATCTGAAACTCCTCCCACCTCCCACCTACATTTACTTCCCATAGATGGCCCCTGCAGATGACATTGGAAGTTCAGGGATCTGGCTCTCCCTGACCTAACAGAACCCTAGTACATTGTTATGCTTGCCTTTGAACCTATTCTGTGCTATTATTCAATATTATTTTGTACTTATACCGTCATGACATACTGCCCAAAGACCTGCAGTGCCATTTGTTCCAATTTTGAGCCTGTGACCTAAAATATTTTGCATTCTCTCTGCACTTTTTGTGTACTTTGAAATATTACTGTACTTTGTACCATGATATGTTCTGCATTATGTATGCTGCACCCCATGTAACCCTTTCCCCCTGAGTCACACCTGGAAATAAGCCTCAGCTCAGTGTGCCTTTCCTGGGCACCAATTTTGAAATAAATTAATAAATAAAAATATCTGATGATTGTTGTAATTGAGGGGTCTTATTCCCAAGAATGGAGGACTAGGAACATAGAAACATTAAATTTTATAGCAGATAAGTACTGCTTGGCCCACTAAGTCTGATCATTATTCCCTACCTATACCACCACCGCAGAAGCTACTTGAGCTATAGCTCTTTTTTCCTCCCCCTCTTCCTTTCCACTATGATTCCCTTCTGAATATCCTATGCATTCTTGAACTCCACCACTGTTTTTGCTCCCACCACCTCCACTAGAAGTCTGTTTTAGGAATCTATCACTCCTTGTATCACTCGTTCTGTGAAGAACTACTTCTTCACATATCTCCTGAATCTAACCCCCTCCAGTTTCATAGCATGCCCCTTTGTTCTTGAGCACCTTTTTTTTCTGAAAGATACTTAGCCCTCTACCTTACTTACCCATGTGAGGTATTTAAAAGTCTCTACACTATCCCCCCCTTCCTCCTTTCTGCCAGAGTGTACATACTGAGATCCTTTAGTCTCTCTTATTAGGGGTTTTGATGCAGACCCTGCATCATTTTAGTTGTCCTCTTCCACACAGTTTCCACTCTATTTCCTTCCAGAGATATGGTCTACAGAGCTGCACATAATACTTAAGTTGGGGTCTTACCAGTTATCTTAACATAGGTAACACAACCTCCCTTTTTCTGCTGGTGATACCATCCCTATGTACCCCAGCATCCTACTAACCCTCATGACTGCCATGTCACACTGCCTGGGCACCTTCAGGTCATGAGATATTATTACCCTTGGGTCTCTTTCCTGCTTTGTAGTTGTAAATACAACTCAACCCATTTTGTACTCAGGTGCTGGGTTTCTGTGCCCTAAGTGCATTATTTTAAAATGTTTCACAATAAAACCCAGCTGCCATACCCTTGACAACTCCTTGAGTTTTCAGGTCTATGCTCATCTTCTCCACCCCCTGTCCCCCAACCCCAGACTGTCCATTATATTGCAGATTTTCAGTCATCCGCAAAGCGGCAGACATTCCCTTCCAGCTTCTCTGCAATTTATCTTATAAAAACATTAAAGATCACTGGTATTAGCACTGATCCCTGAGGCATCCCTCTGGTCATCCTCCCTTACTCAGGGTGAACATTGTTTACTAGTGCCCTCTGTTGCCTATCACCAAACCAATTTCTTATATAGTTCACCATCTTTGTACCCACTCCTAAGGTACCCAGCTAGCTTACTAGCCTCCTATGTAGAATGGTGTCAAAACTCTTACTAAAACCTAGGTAGACCATTTAAACCATGCTACCCTAATCTAATTCCTTGGTCATCCAGTCAAAGGAATCTATCAGTTTTGTTTGACATGACCCCCCCACCACATTAACCTATGCTACCTCATGTCTTGTAACTCACTGGATGCAAGATATTGCACAATCCTTTCTTTCAGCAGTGATTCCATTACCTTTCCCACCACTGATGCCAGGCTGACTAGCCTACAATTGCCAATGTCCTCCCTGCTACCACTCTTGTGAAGTGGGGCTACATTTCCCCACCTCCAGTTCTCTGGAACCACTCTTGTTTCCAGTGATCTTTAAATAGGGCCATAAGAAGTGCAGTAGGTACCACCCTGAGTTCCCTCAATACTTCTAGATGTACCTCATGAGACCCAATTGCTTAGTTCACCTTCAGATTAGTGAGTCTCTTCATGGCACTCTCCTATGAAAAAGGACCAGCATTTACCTCCCTCTCTCCAACGATTCTGTAACTTTTTGTGGCCGCTTCCCTACTCCATTGGGAAGGCTAAATCTGAGGTTCAATGTGGGGGAGGGGGATAGCTCCTCCCACATCCCCTACTAAAATGGGAGGCAGTATAGCGCAGTGGTCTAAGGCTCTGAGCTGCAAATTTGGTGACATCCAGCAGACCAGACCTGGGTTTGAATCCCACAGCTTCCACTTGCATACTGTGTGACCCTGAGCAAGTCACTTAACCTCCTTGTGCTCCCAGGTCGCTCCTGTAAAAAAGCTTTCAGCTTAGTGTGCTATACCTGGTTAAACAACTAAATAAAAAAAAAAAAAAATCACAGCACTTCCACTACTCAGCTTCCAGCATTTCATAAACGGTTGCGTGGCTGCTCTGCTGGGTGCTCCTCCCCCCCTTCTTCTCTTTGTTTTTATTTTTCCTCCCAGGGTCCCACCACCTTTTGTTGTTTGCTTTGTGTCTTACTTTGTTTCCTTATTTTGTCTCTCCTCTCTTCATTGTCTATCTCTCCCGCCTTTCCTTTTCTCCCTGTTGGGCTCTTTCTCCATCTGTTTTTTCTCCCCATGCCTGTCTTTCTGGCCTCCATACCTCATTTCCCCTTTGTCCTCCATCTTCCCCATCCCTCTTTTGGGCACTTTCTCATTTCTCCTGCCAGCCACCGTGCCATTCTGTGCCAGTGCCTCTGGGTGTACTATCACCCGCTCTGCTGGACTACCTTCCCTACAGCAGTTTTGGCTCTCCTGCTCATTACAGCTTACCAGCTGGTTACAGCACCTGGATCATCATGCCACCTTCCCTACTTGTGGCTCTGCACAGTGGGCCTCCAATTCCAGTGCCACCACTTGCCCACTTCTTGCCTGTACTTTTCGTCCCATACTCTCCTTTGTCTTCCAGACCCAACACAGCTGTGGTGCCCTCTGTGGCTCACCCCTCTGGACCGCTGCGGAGAACTTCCTTTTCCTACAGCACTTTGTAGCCTCTCATTCTGCCCTCTGGCAGCATCAGTCTTCTGCTACCATTCCCCAAGCTAGGACTTGTCAGGATCTTTCTGATCTACGTCTCCTACTCTACTAGGATGCTGCTTCTGCATGGGGTCTCTAGACAATAATCCTCTGCTACATGAGGGTTCTGTATGACCTATTTGAAACTGGTGCACTGAGCTGTATTAGCTTGTTACTTGGTGTATCCTGGGGTGTGGGTTTTGCAGATCTCTTCAAACACAGACAATGAAAACCATTTGTGCTTGTCTGTGTCTTCACTAGCCCCTGTCTCTGGATGGACATTTCCTGAATTTATTTTGACATCAGTTGCACCTTTCCACTATTTTTGTTGCCCGCTTTCTGGAGAACACTTCTACAATACCATACTCCATTATGCCCTATTTTGCAATCCCTATACCCCTACAGAGGTATATTTCACTGAGAGCACCCTGGGGCCTTGCTTATTAAAAAGAGTGATTCTTCCATCTGAGATTCTGGCCCCTCTTCAGTCACATACTTAGGGACTCCAAGCACAGTGCAATACTCACTTGTATGAAGCTTGTCCTCTATGGGGTCTCACCTCACTGACAGGACTGCCGACAAGCAGTTACTTGAAATAAATCAAACCTACCTTTCATCCTTAGTTCCTGTCACAATGTTTTGCTGGGTCAGGCAACCCAATTGAGCCAGCTCATTTACAAGGAAGCCATGGGACACTTAAGGTCCATACATAATATGGCAAACTGCAGTTATACACCAAAAGAGAGTACCAAGACAATCTATGGAAGGTCCGTTCTGTCGATAAAACCAAGCACTTTCCTACCATGTATATTTAACATCTCTATAAAACATCCTGGTAAACATCCTGAGTATGGGCATAACTTAAGGCTATGCAATGTACTTACAATCTATACATTTGTATAATGTCTACATCTTGTTCAAAGTCCAAAGTATATGCACAGAACTTATGTACCATGTAAATCACTATTTCCTATTGCAGACCTCTGTGAGGGTCTTATCACTTCCAGCTAGCCTATGTGGGGGCCTAGCTCATGACTCATCAATTCTACTCATTCCTCTTGTGGTCCAATGTGGGGGTCCTGCTGGTCCAGCTAGCTCACATGGGAGCCTAGCTCAACTCAATCAATTCTACTTATTCCTTGGGCAGACCTATGTTGGAGTCCCACCAGTCCAGCTATTCCACATGGGGGCCTAGCTTGACTCAATCAATTCTACTCCATCCTAGGGCAGACCTACATGGGGTCCCAGCAGTCCAGCTAGCCTATATGGGTGCCTAGCTTGACTCACTCACTTCTAATCCTTCCTCAGGCAGATCTACAAGAGAGTTTTGCCATGCCAGCTGGCCCATGTGGGGGCCTAGCTCACTACTTGATCACTTTATATGCTTTCCTGTAGTGGACCTCTGTGGGGGGCC
Source organism: Neoceratodus forsteri (assembly GCA_016271365.2). Lineage (NCBI taxonomy): Eukaryota > Metazoa > Chordata > Ceratodontiformes > Ceratodontidae > Neoceratodus > Neoceratodus forsteri. Next base: position 853,446,539 of record CM057458.1, read on the forward strand.
AGCTGATCCAGATTGGCCCACATGGGGGCCTCTTTTCATGGCAGGCACATTCCAGCTTTGTTCCCATTTCACTCCAAGTTCAAGTTTATCATGCAGGATATCTCTGTCGAGCAAACTCAGTTATATGATGGTCCTAGGACATTTTAGGTACCCTCATATAGGGCCAAACAATAGTACCCAACTCCTACATAAGAATCAAGATAGGTGAGGCAGGTCTCTTAAGTCGATAAGACTAAGAACATTCATACATTGTATAGCTACCTGCTATCTACTGACCTGTCCTGCCTTGTCATACTGTATCACATCTGCTCCCAGGAACTCTGATGATTGATCTCATTCCATTTATTCCAGGACCTGCAATACTGAACATCAATGTTGATTCTCTTCACAGTTGCTTCATCATTCTCTGAAACACACTCTGTTTTGCTTATGAATACTTGAAGCCTAGTTTACCACTGGACTACCTACATGGGGGTCTGTCCTCGCCACTTCCTCCATGCTGTATCTGGATCCTCAGCTTCTGGACTTGCCCTGGACCTCCACGGACATCTCACACCTTTTGTCATGTCCTCCAGGAAGGACCTTCAACAATGACCTGTGATGGAGTCTCCTGAATCAAGCTTCCTCACTCTACCTCCATGGAGTTCCCATTTAGCTGCTTAGTGCCAATGTGTCTCTGGATTTTCATAATTGCTGCTTATCTCATCAGACTGCCTTTAGAGATCTCCTGTTTAATCTTATTCTATCATGTCATGGCACCTTAAACATCTCATACCTCTTCCCTGAACTTCAGTGGTTCTTTGGATGCTCCTGCACCTCTATCTGCTGTTCCTGCCTTCTACAATGACACATCTGGCATCCTGGCATATGTCCATGCCTTGACCTACATAGAGATCTCAGTTGATGCCATCTCAGGGCCTCTGTGAAGGACCCTCCTCACTGATTTATATGGAGGTCATTTCACCCTCTCACACAGACCAGGCCTTACTATCTAGTGCTTGACCATCCCTCAACTTAGCTTCATAGATTTATACTTGTGTTCAGTTTCCAGTTCTCAAGTTACTATACAGAAACCCTGGACATGGCTTAACCATCTTCCTTCATCCAGCCATCTGTCCAATCTGATTCCCCTTCATCTTCTAGAATCTTCATCCTTCAGTATTGACTTTCTGCTCACTGTCAAGATTCAGAGGACTAGACTATTGATTATCAAGCCTAGGAATAAGACTCTCATACATAGCCAGAACCAACACCTCAGCCCACTTTTAGTATTATCTCCTCATAGTTTGCCCAGAGGATGGGCAGATCAGTAGCCGTGGATCCTCAGAAGTTGCCCCTACAGGGTTTTTTCCCTCTCATGCATGCTACTTGTCACACTCTCCAGAGCAGGAGGAGGTAATTGAACCATTAGCAATCTTTTGGTCCTTTATTCCTACATCTACCTAGCATTTCTACTGAGGGTGGGATGCAGAGAAAAGCCAAAGTCTAAGTTCAGAAATCTTATAAACCCAAAGATTTCATAAACCAAAAGAGAAGCTGGTGACCTTTTTGGAGGACAATGGTCTCCAAGATGGTCAACAGCACAGGTTTGTCTCAGGCAGATCCTGCCAAACAAACCTAATTGAATACTATGACTAGGTGACCAGGAAATTGAACAAAGGCCATGTGGTGGACATCCTGTATTTGGACTTCAGCAAGACCTTTGATTCTGTGTCACATGGAAGGCTGGGGGAAGCTGTAATATCTAGGGGTGGGAACAAAGATGGTCAAATGAATAATCAACTAGCTGAATGAAAGGCAGTAAAGGGTGGTAGTGGGGGAAAACTTTCATCACCAAGGGAGGTGAAGAGCAGGGTGCCACTGGGATCAGTACTGGGACCACTGCTATTTGGGATATTCATAGATGACATCTCACATGGGATTTGGAGTAGGATCAGTCTGTTCACAGATGTTATGAAGATGTGAGCAGTGGTAGATGACATCAAAGGGAGGAAAGGGCTGCAGGAGGACCTGACCAAACTACCGGAGTGGTCAGAAATGTGGCAGTTGGGGTTCAATACCAAGAAGTGCAAGGTACTGCACTTCAGAGCTAGGAACCAGGGGAGGAGCTATCAGCTGGAAGGTGTGCAGCTGGAAAGCACTGAGGAAGAAAAAGATCTGGGGGTGCTTATAACAGACAGCATGAATAACTCTGCTCAGCACAGGAAGGTGGCAGCAAAAACCAACAGGATGCTGGCATGTATAGCAAGCACCATCTCCTCCAGAAATAGGGAGGTGACCTTTTCCCTGTACAGGTCTCTGGTCAGGCTGCATCTGGAGTACTGCATGCAGTACTAGCACCCATTCCTGAAGAAGGACATCAAATTATTGGAGGGGGTACAATGAAGGGTGACAGAGATGATCCAGGGATTGGAGGTAAAGTCCTAGGAGGGTAGGCTGGGTGAACTGAACATGTACTCCCTGGAGGAGAGGAGGGATAAGGGGGATTATGATTGAAACCTTTAAATAACTAAAGGGGTTAAACAAGATTAATACAGAAGGGATTTTCCAGATTAGAGAGGGAGAGATATGAGAGGGCATCAGCTGAGACTGGAGGGGGGAAGATTCAGGAGGGAAATTAGGAGACATTTTTTCACAGAACAGGGGGTGGACAGGTGGAATACTCTGAAAAGGTGGTATCCTGTAGAATGGTTGGCAGTTTTAAGAGGGGTTTAGAGAGAGTGTGGGTAATGATGAAGCAGGGAGGGAGGGTGGGGCAGCTGCAAAATAAAGCAGACTTGATAGACTGTGAGGCCTCTTTCTGCTAGAATTTTCTTATATTGGTATGTTCATATGTTCAAGCATGTTATTTTCAGGTTCATTTGTATAGACAAGCACTATGCTATGTACAACACATTGAATGGGAAGGCTAAAGCCTGAGGTACAATGGGGGGAATAGCTCCTCCCACATCCCCTACTTAAATCACTGCACTTCCGCTGCTCAGCTTCAAGCATTTCGTAAATGCCCACCATCCTCTCCAGCCTCCTCCTCCTCCTCTGGCATTCTTTTCTCATCCTCAACACTGGGCCTTTATTCCGACACCTACCCAGCATTTCTACCGAGTGTGTGAAACAGAGGAAAGCCAAAATCTAAGTTCATAAACCTCAAGCATATAACTTTCAAGCTCATAAGTATACACAAGCATGACTATGTATCACACATTGAACTGCTGTAAACAGTGAACAAAAGTATCTGTTCAGCATATCTGCCTTTTTCCTGAACTGCCTCTGCACAGTTATCCCCCCCTTCCCATTTAAACCTAACAATCCCACCCCTGATCTTCTTCTTTTCACTTACAGACTTAAAAAAATGTCTCATCCCATTGTGTTATAACCTGTGCTCCGCTTTCTTCAGATTATACCTTTGTGCTCCTTACTTCTTTCTCTGCTTCCCTCTGTTTCCCCGATACACCTCTCTATCCTCCTTCTTAGAACATGTGCTTTAGAACCTCTGAACTTTGATTGGCTGGCACACATTCTAAGGGGCTCATTAATGTACAGATACAGCCCTGTCAAAAACAAGTGCTAATTTGGGGTGGCCCATTTCTTAGGATATCCATGGGCACCCTGAATTTTCAATGTTCAAGGCCACCATTGATTTATGCTCATTTAGTGAGAGAGCCAACTAGAGCCTCCCTCATTGTATAGATCACATCAGTCAGAGATTAAACAAAAATAATAACAGCAGCATAAAAATACAAACTCTGGCCATAGCCGATAGGGCTGCAGTTAAGGAATTTGGAGTAAAAAAATTTAAAATGCCCAATTTTCAACATAGCCTTGTTACAGTATGACCATGCCTCATGAAAAATGGCACAGAAAATGTTCAAGTCCTGTTCTAAAGGTGATTTCATGCAGGGACTGCAAAATCAATTTCCAGGATGTAAAAACACATTTTGGGCAGGAGCTGAAATATGACTGCTGTCACATTCATGAGGTGCTGTAAAAAATGGCTATGTTGAAAATTTGAGGTAAAAACTATTGAATATTACCAAAGTTATGAGCCTGCATTTGCAAAATTCAAAACTGAACAACAAAGTAAAAATTGTTGCTGTAATTGCATGAATAATATTATTAATGTGGGACACTTAAAATTGTTTTTCTCTCTTTTTTCCCATAGATAGCGCTGATCGCATTTTACATCCAGTCATTGAATAACATAAACTAGAATATAGAAGGAAAATAGATTCCAGTTACAAAGTAAAGTTAACTGCCTAGTTTTTAAAAAAAATATATTTTTTCTTAAAAAAAGTAAGGCTGATGGACAAATTGACCAGGTAATTGTATTCATTTCTATTGCCCTTTTGAAAAAAATATAGTGGTTCTTTATCGATTACCTAAAGACTGGTGGGTGTGAAAATAAGAAATGCACATAAAAATTTTCTTAATCCTGCTAACCAAGTGATGCTGGGTTTAAATGAAAAGATGAATTGCAATATCCTATAGATTTTTAGATTTTTTTGAAGTTCTTCATTGTTTGTAATTCGGCAGCCAGCCCATGTAGAATTGTTTAAGTGTTTTTTTATGACTAGTTATATCTGATGATCATGCGCTGTTATATGCTGCTATCAGTTTGGTATATGACACAATTGGTGGTTTGGGCTTCTGTCTTTTTAAATATTGTGCTATTTAACAGGAGTGGATATGAGGTTCATCATTCTCCTGATGATGCACAACAAGTGTGAAACCAGTTGAGGTTTACGCTCCTGTACTGAAGGGTGGCTGTAATTTTATATTGCTGGGTTAAAATTTTGTTTATTACCTACAGTGCCTTTGTTGTTCATTTTTGAAGACTATTTACCACTATTTGGCTCGAGTGTGTGTGTGGAGCAGAGGATTTTTGAGACATTTGCAAAATTCAACATAGCCTCATAACTTTTTTTTATATTTTTACACCAAATTTAAAACACAGCCTTCTTATGACTCTGCCTTATGAACAATGTCAGAGAAAATTTTCAACTCCTTTCCACAAAATAATTTCATGCAGGGATCACAAAATCACCTTTTGGGGTGTAGAAAAACATTTTGGCCAGGATTTGAAAATTGACAGCTGTTACATTCATGGGGTGCTGTAAAGACATGTTATGTTGTGAATTTGTGATAAAGTCCAGAAATTCTAGGTAGGTCATCATCAGGGACACTGGTTTACCGGGATTGAGAAAGGGCAAATTCCATTTTGCACATTGTAAAAAACGGTACTGTCACCCGTGTCTGCTAAGCCAAAATCCGGTTTTATCGGTGTTTAGTTTTGTGTACTTTATTTAACAATTTTTAACTCTGCTAACACGCATTTTAGCAGTTTTGACCTCCACTATTGCACACCCTTGTACCAATTTAAAGTTATTTTAGGTACAAAATATGATGGCAGCAACAGCACTACAGCTCCCATCCCTGAGGTGTGATGGAAGCAGCAGTAAGGTCCCCATCCCTCTGGTGCGATGGCAGCACCAACAACACTGCAGACCCATCCCTCTGGTGTGATGGCATCAGCAACAACACTGTGTCCCCCCCCCTCAGGCGTGATGGAAGCAGCAGCACTGCGGTCCCTATCCATTAGGTGTGATGGCAGCACTACCACATTCTGCATTCCTCAGGTGTGATGGCAGTATCAGCACTATAGCCCCCATCCCTCAGGTGGGACAGCAGCAGTACAACATTCCCCATCCACCAGTGGTTATGCCAGAAGCACTGCACCCCCCCACCTCTCAGGTGTGATGGCAGTAGCAACAATGCAGTCCACATCCCTCAGGGGTGATGGCAGTAGTGATGACAGCACTATGATCCCCTTTCTTCAACACCCACACCCCACATGCACAAGGTACAAATTACTTAGTCTCTTTGCTTGTTAGAACTCAGATGTGAATTAATCTGAACCACCACCACTACTAAGGTGGACCACATTTGTTTTTTCCTATCATTTAACTGCCTGAATTGGATTTCTGCCAGTGACACCACTGACCAGGGTTTGGGAATAGGTTTGGGTTTTGGAAGACCGGCCGGGGGTGAAGGCTTGAGTGTCCAACAACCACTCACCTTCTCCTTGGAGGGAGGGTATATTCACAGCTCAGCATTTGCTAGCCCAAGGTGGAGGCTGGAGGCATGGCAACACATTGGCCCTCATTGCGGAAGAGAGCGTGATGGATGTCAACTTGTGTCTTGACATCATGTGGCCTGTCATGCTCCCACAAAAATGGAAAAACACCTGCTGGCTACCTAGATGATGGCTTCTGGTCCCTCCATAAGCATGACGTCCCAGACACACGTGTATGTTCTGACCTCTGCCATGCCTGGGATATATAGGAAGCTCTTTAGGGTGATTGTCTTCCCTTGTTAGCCTCCCACAGGGATAGGGGCCCACCGATGAAGGGTTAATTCGGGTTACCTGGTAGCATGGCCATAAGGGGCAGTGGATGGTGGGGGGGGACTCAGCAGCAGTGGTAGGGGGACTTGGCAAGCCTGAAGGAGTGGATGGCCAGGGGTAGGAGGAACAAAAAAAACTGCCTGAATTTGCTTGTTTGAAATAGTGTCTTCACCTAAAAAAAAATTCACAAGTGATTAGTGGAGGACCTTCTAATGAATCTCACAAACACGTGGATTCCTTTTTTTCCCTTGGTCTCCATGAAAAGGGTGTCTCCTAATTTTCATGTCTGAGCTCAGATGTGAATTGAGCACCACTCTACCTACCAGCATCGTACAGCCCCTGGGGTCTTACCTTCTGTATGTCATTGACTGTGCTTTCAAATCCACTGGCCAAGCATAAGTACACTTAAACATGTAACATTTGCTTTTTATTAAAGCAGTCTGTCAGAAAACTTTTTGTTGTCACAGAGCCTGACACAACAGGTGGGAGAGAAGGTGCAAATGATGAAATGGGCAGACTAGGTGGTCCGTCAAAGTCTATGTTTCTTTGTTTCTATCCCATTCACCTAAATAAGTAGTAAGGCAGCTTGTGCCTTGTGAACATATTTTCATTCAGACTCACTTTCAATCAAACAACTGAGGATTTTGGATGGCCCTGCTGATTATAAACTTGAATAAACTAGTTGGTAATAGTGATCCTGCACTTAGCAATATATATCCTAGATGTTCATATGCAAAAAATACAATAAAAACCTGACTAAAATCTAAAAACAAGCTTATAAAACACAAAATGTATCTGAACATTTATATTTACCTATACAACATCATTGCAGCCCGAGTACAACTCAGATAAATTACATGGTACCCTGACTACTGTATGATGTAGTAAACATACATTGGTGTTTTTTTATATTTTTTTGTAAACTGGGTAAATCCACCATGCAAAACTGCCTGTTCTCAGAGGTGACCCAGGAGCACTGTGGAGGTTAAGTGCCTTGCTCAGAGTCACACAGTATGCAAGTGGAGGTTGTGGGAATCAAACCCAAGTCTTCTAAATGTACTCAGTTTGATCACTGTTTGTTACTCTAACCACTAGGCTATAATGTCAGCCATAACACCCATATCTAATGTTTTAATATATGTTTTCAATAATAGTGCACAGTACCTACAGTGCAAATTATGAACATTGAACACTTTACAACATTGTACTAGAACTGAATTTTTTCCCTCTCCATCTGCTTATGTTTTCTTACACCAAAGTGGGTGTATAGTTGACAGAGCACTGTAAATAGTCTGAGGTAGCACTACTGCTTGCAATGCCAGGGACTCGGGATCAGAAGTGAATTCGGGTTGCTAGAGGCCTGGCCAGGGGAGTAGGATTGAGCAGCTGGGGGCTACTCTCCTCCTCTGGGAACAGTGGCCTGCAGGTCCTGCTGCTTTACTGCCACCTGGGTGACCACAGGCGATGGTGCAATGAGGCTGCAGAGCATTTGGGAAGAGAGGAAGCTAGCCAGGATATGGAGTAGCGGCATGTCTCTATGTGCCCTACTTTCTTGGATCCCCTCGAGTGTTGGTGCCCTCAGGGACAGAGACCAGAAAACCAGTAACAATCACCCACATCAGCTGCTGGTAGAAGGACCCACTGCCCCAGACTTCATAACCAGTTTCCATGAGGGACCCACTGGGCTGCCCGACACACATTAAAGGACTGTGGAGGGGTGACCTGGGGTCCTCTCCCTTCCCACCTGGGGGGTACAACCTAGGCAGGATGGGGGCAGGCTCACAGGAGCTCCTGAGCATTACCTGGGGTGAAGCTAGGGGATACCCAGCCTAGGGATCTCTGAAAAGTGGAGACTGATGCTGTGGGAAGGGGGCAGAGAAAGAGAAAATAAATACATTTAAAAATATGCTGAAATATTAGGGATTCTGTGCAGTGAAATGCAATTTCCGTGAGGCACCGGTACAAGAATTCAAAATCCGCAAACCAAGCAGGATTCCGTGATTTTTACCGGTGTTACCTGTAAAAACGGAAAACCATTGTCCCTGGTCATCATCCTCCTGCAGTGCTCTTGATGTACCTTCTTACTTGGAGTCAGAATTGCTGCTGTTGCCCTTGCTGCTTCTAGCCAGGTTACCTACAATCCCCTGCCACAGGTCCTGACAACTACTGAGCAGATTGCTCTTCTTCTTCTAGGTGCAGTCCAGCCAGGCTCCATGGCACCAGCAACAATGTCATGTTGGCTCCCACCCTTGAAGTTCTCTGGCTGACCGAATCCCTACTGACCAGCAGTGACTCTGAACTTAGGTGGACTCTCTCAACTTGTGTATCATGCTGGCCTAACTCTGCAGTGCTGAGTCTGACATTAATAACTGAACTTGGCCAGACTACACCATTGGGGTTGCTTTTTGTCTTATCTCTTCATGCTCTGTCCTGGTGAGGACAGACAGTCTTGGTGGGACATTGAATTGGCACTCAGCTGAGCTGTTTAGTGTTGGTGGTGGTGTTGTCACAGGCAAGAAGTGTCATTTCTGATCTGGCAGTAGATCTTGCAACAGAGGAGATGTTAAATTGCTACCATAAATATAGACCCCTGGTTCAAATAATTCTAAGTCCCATGCCTCCAGCATGATTTGGCAAAAAGGTGCCAAAAGGATGCAGCCCCTCAGGACTGGACAGTTTAGCAGAAATCACATGTCTGCTGCATGTGTGTAGGTTGGGCTGGCAGTAATCAGGAGTCATAAAAGAACTTGGGACACATGATGGGGGCAGGGAGAAATGGGGAAGAGCCTAAAGGCCTTAGCTGCCCATTTATTCTTTGATCTTGGCCACTACTTTGATCTGAGCTGCTGCACAACAGGGAGTCTGGAATCAAGGTAAGTGGGTAGCAGCTTGAAAGACTTTCTTTTAGCAATACAAAATGCCCTCAAGGAAGGGGATGAGAAGGCAGAATGAAGTTCAGTCCTTATTGTCTTTATGATGGGCACTGTGATTCCACTCTCTTGCTCTCTAACAACAGAAGAAGGTGATCACCAAGGAAAGGGATGGATGCCAGAAGAATGGGAAAGTGTGTGTGTGTGGGGGCTCAAGTTCAAAAGGGCACTTAGTACATTAAAAATCAGATTTGTCCTCCAGTCACTTTTTGATATCTGGCCCAGTAGGTGGGGAGGGCTGAGGCAACGGGTGCATGCATTACCTGCTGGTGACCCAGGTTTGGAAACAGACCTAGATCACTGGGGATTAGCTGGGTGAAAAGGACTGTGCATCCCCATGGAATAATGTCCTCTTCTGGGGTGGGAGGCATGCCATATTAGTCTTTGACTCCTATCAGGGGTATATCATGCATATAGCAACTGAATATGGATGCCACGTCAAATTGGTAACTCATATTGGGTGCTATACTCATGGGCTACCCTGCAAGGGTAGCGACTGTACATGACCGCTATGGTAGTGGATGGTGAAAGGAAGGGTGCATAGTGAGGTGAAGGGGAGGGCCAGGGAACAGGTTTTGAGAGATGGGTGTATCTGTTGCTGCCAAGCTAGCCATGTGGTGTCAGTGGCTAGCTGTGGTGCAGCAGGTACAGGGTTCAGGACCAGGAATGGGTGTGTAAAACTTTTGCCACTGCCTAGGACTCTGGCACTTGATGTTTTGTGTGTTGCAGGATGTTTACCCCTCCCAGACATGCACCCCCTGGAGTTGATATTCCATAATCGGGGGGTGTGGGAGGCAAAAGAAAATATGAGGGGGGTGAAGAAGGGGGTGCAGCCTCCCTGCAAAAACACATTTTTCCATTTTGGATGTCGGGTCACTTGAAAGTGTATATCACCAAATTGCTTTTCGGCGATATACACTCACCATAATAGCGGTCGCTATTCTGTGATCGCTATTATGACATGAAACCCTATCAGGTGGATGCCATCATGGTAATGTGGGTCTGAGAGACACTGAAGGGAGTGGCAGCGGTTCTGTACCATGTGTGTGTCTGCACACATGTACCTACTTGCCACTGTAGCTGAGGACAGAAGGGTAGAAAACAGAAAAGGAGGATATGTGGGCCTAATGTAGCTCTTTCTACTTTCCCTGGATCCATATCACCACCCAGCCTCCAGAGAGATATCTGGTGAGTACCAGGCAGGTGGGAATCAGTCAAGGAGAAGTGGAGATAGGGCCGATCGTCCACCCACATGGCTCCCAAGAAGTATAAAGCTTTATGGGGAAAAAAATCACTGCTTGATATACATAAATACAGTAATTGTTAATTTTCTTAAAAAGTCACAAAATGATATGTTTTTACTATTTGTTGATAACAACAGAGGATACATGGCTGGTAACACAAACCATTTTAGGAGTAGAATTTTTGTACAAATATGTTTGGAGTTTTTGGTCCCATTAATTTTAGGACAGAAATGAGCAGTTAAGCCCCACCCCCAACAAGTAAAATCTTCTGTTGGGGAAATAATGGCGAACATGACATAACATTGCACCCCGCCTTCAGAAAATTGAAGATTTTTTTAAAGAAGGAATGCTGATTCAGGACACCTTAGCCCCTATTTTCTCAGTCTATACTCCCACACCATATCTCCTGATTAGAACTCTCGTTATCCGCAGACTGCACAGAGGCATATTAAATTAGAAATGTTTTCTTGCATTTTTTTTCCTTTTTTTTTTTTTTTTCCTTCTAATTACTCTGACTAGGTTACAAACCCAGCAACTTATTTGGAATGGATTTCATTAACTGCAGGTACTGTGGAACAATTTTCAGAAGGACAGTCTTACAGGATTTAGGACACTGTCCTACATGCTGGGCCTTTGGAGATCTTAGGGCTCAGCTCCGGGCAGCATGGGCAGAGATTGCATGCCTCAAATTTCATATTGAAGAGGAAATACATTATAAGAACCTGCCATTTCCCAGCATCCAACAGAAAAACCTCGACCACAGAGGGTAGTTGGTCCAGGAGGTTGGCAGGTGGTTAGGAAGAGCAAATCAGGTGCCCCATCACTCTCTGCTCTCCAACACATTACCTCCAAAACCATATAAACACTACAAACAGGTATCTGCCTCTATCTCTGAAATCAAATAAAGAGGCAGAAGACACTGCAGAGCAGGACACTGCGGCACAGGAGCTAACACAACAAAACTCACCCAAATCAGGAACCAAAACTAAACAAGCACAAAGGAAATCCAAAAAACTTCTGATCATAGGAGACTCCATGATTCGGGGAGTTGATACCCATCTCCAGCCAGGGGTGATGGTCAGATGTCTCCCAGGTACATCAGCATGGAGAGACACTGACCGCATTGCTAAAATTGTTCAAAGGCAGGAGAAAACATTGATGTCCTAGTACACATAGGGACTACTGATCTCGCCAGCCGGTCAGTTGTGGAGACCAAGGAACACCTGACTAGGCTGGGTGACAAACTATCATCTATTTGTCCGCATCTCCTTCTCTGAGATCCTACCAGTCTGGGAGAGGGAGCAGATGGACAGAAGGTCAGAGAAGGGGAGATAGGGGAGCTAAACACGTGGCTCAAGGACTGGTGCCAGGAAAAGGACACAGATTTGTAGGGAACTGGCAACAGTTCTGGGGCGAAAGTTCTTTAAATTTGATGGACTGCATCTGACTAGAGAGGGAGTCAGTGCATTGGGGCAGAAGTTTGACGTCTTTGCAGAATATTTAAACTAGCAAATGGGGAGAGGGGTGCAGCACCCCATACGTCGAATGGGAAGAACACCCCCCCTCAGCTAGTGGTCAAACAGGAATTCAGCATGTTTGCCGTTCATTTGCATCACCAGGTAAGAAAAAAGGTTTGTCTCCCCATACGATGCACAGGGTAATGCCAAACTTCACCCAACAACTAACACACCAAAATCTGGCCAATGGAAAATCATGTACACAAATGCTCACAGCCTGGAAATAAGATCCCAGACCTGCAGGCAATAATGTCAGAGGCTAAACTGGACATAGTAGCAATTAGTGAGATGTGGTTTACCAGTAACCACACTTGGGAGACTTCAGTACCTGGCTATGTATTGTTCAGAAGAGACCGAGTGTGAGGGGAGGAGTGGCCCTGTATGTTAATGAAAATATCAAAGCTACAGAAATTCATAATACACATAAGGAGCCAGAAGAACTGTGGGTCACCCTGGAAACAGGAAATGGGACAGCCATAAGAACTGGGGTTGTCTACAGGCCCCCAGACCAGAGGGAGGACATAGACACATTACTGTTAGAAGATATACAAAACATGACAGCTAAAGGGGAGGTTCTGATAATGGGAGACTTCAACATGCCAGATACAGATTGGTCAATACCAGCAGGAACATCTGCCAGAACTAGACTCATAGTGGATTCCCTGCAGGGGGAGGGCCTCAAACAACTGGTACAGCAACCCACAAGAGACAGGGCTATCCTAGATCTAGTACTGACTAACAAAGAAGGGATCACAGATCTCCAGGTAGAAGGTCACCTGGGGCCAGTGACCATCACATGGTATGGTTCAGTTTGGCTACTACATCTAAATCATCCTATTCCAAGGCAAAATATGGGACTTCAGAGGAGCTGACTTTGTTAAGATGGCCTACAGAGTTAAGCTAGCCCTGGCAAAAAGAAACACAGGTGAGGGGTACAGGCAAAGTGGGCAAGCATTAAGGATGCAATACTTGAAGCAACATCCCATTGTGTTAGACAGAAAGGAAGTGCAAAGAAGAAGGAAACCACTCTGGTTCTCAAATACAGTAGCAGAAAGGTCAGAGCCAAAGGCTGGCCTTCAGGAAATATAAGGAACACAGCGGGATGAAGATAGGGAGGCATACCAAACTGCCCTAAGGGAGCAGGTAAGGCAGTAAGGCAGGCAAAGTCCCAAACTGAGGAAACACTAGCACGAACAGTAAAGAAGGTGACAAGACTTTCTATAGATACATTAGTGAAAGGAGAAAGTCCAGAAGAGATATGCTAAGCTAATGGAGAAAAGGGAGCATGTGAGGAGGAGGACCCTGTAAGGCATCTATCCTAAATAGATACTTTTGCTCAGTATTTACTGAAGAGAAGGTAGGACAGGCCCACAGCTCAGCATCATGGACACAGGGGAGGGAGGTGAGCACTACTCCCTTCACAAAAGAAAGGGTCCTACAAGAGCTTGCTAAGCTCAGAGTGGATAAGGCAATGGGACCTGATGGCATACATCCCAGGGTACTTAAGGAGCTAAAGGAGGAACTAGCAGAGCCATTAGCAGAATTGTTTATTGAGTCTCTGAGCACAAGAGAGGTCCCAGAAGACTGGAGAAGGGCTCATGTGATCCCGCTCCACAAGAGTGGTAGCAGGGAGGAGGCAGGGAACTACAGACCAGTCAGTCTTACCTCAGTAGTGGGCAAGATTATGGAGGCACTCCTTAAGGAAAGGATAGTACAACACCTGGAATCCATAGGGGCACAGGATCCAAGACAGCATGGGTTTACAAAAGGAAGGTCCTGTCAAACTAATCTCATAGATTTCTTTGACTGGGTAACCAGAGTGGTGGACCAAGGGGGAGCAGTTGATGTCGCCTACCTTGACTTCAGCAAAGCTTTTGACACTGTTCCACATAGAAGATTGATAAATAAGCTGGGTAGGCTTGGGGTGGGTCAGAAGTTGGTCAACTGGGTGGCAAACTGGTTGACGGGCAGAAAACAGAGAGAGGTGGTAAATGGTATACAGTCAGAAGAGATGCAAGTCACAAGTGGGGTACCTCAGGGATCAGTCCTGGGGCTAGTCCTCTTCAACATCTTCATTAGTGACCTTGCAGATGGACTAGAGGGTAAGGCTTGTCTGTTTGCAGATGACACCAAGATCTGTAACAGAGTAGATGATCCAGATGGGGTGGGCAGAATGAGAAGAGATCTGGATAAACTAGCAGAATGGTCAGAAGAGTGGCAACTGGGATTTAATGCAAAGAAGTGCAAAATCATGCACATAGGGAAGAGAAACCCTGAAGCCACCTATAGGCTGGGAGGGGAGTTGCTAGCAGTCACAAAGGAAGAAAGAGACTTGGGCATCATCATCACTGATGACCTAAAATCATCCAAGCAGACCTCTAAAGCAGTAGGTAAGGCTAGGGGGGTGTTATGGTGTATTAGTAGGGGTATCACAAGTCGTAAGAGGAGGTAATAATCCCTCTGTACAAGACACTGGTTAGGCCCCATCTGGAGTACTGCATGCAGTATTGGAGGCCACACCTTCACAAGTACATTAACCAAATTGAGGCAGTCCAGAGAGGGCAACCAAAATGGTGCAGGGACTGCATCAGAAGACATATGAGGACAGATTAACGGAGCTCAATATGTATACCCTTGAGCAAAGCAGGAGAGAGGTGATATGATCGAGGCATTCAAACATCTTAAGGGCATAAACAAGGTGAAAGGGTCTAACATGTTTAAATGTAAGAAAAATAGCAGAACAAGAGGACACAGCATGAGATTAGAGGGAGGCCGATTAAGGGGGAATGTGAGAAATTATTTTTCACAGAAAGGGTGGTGGATGCATGGAATGAGCTTACCACAAGAAGTGGTGGCTATGAATACAGTGCAGGGCTTCGAACAGGCATGGGATAGGCATAAGGGAGCAATACAAATGACTATGAATAGATAGGTCACTGACAGAGCAAAGGCCGAAGGCACATTTATAAGGTAGAAAAAGAAATGGGCAGACTGGATGGGCCTTGCGGTCCTTATCTGCCGTCAACTTCTATGTTTCTATGTTTCTATGTTTTCAAAGAATAAAAAAGCAACACATGCAAACCTTCTCAATATGTACAGTTGGACCAGTATGCTATGGTGGTGTAAAAATAAATTCATGAAAGTCATTTCCCAAACTGAATTTTTGTAAGCAGCAGGATACATATTTCATAATCTCCCTGCAGAGCAATCCTTTTTAGTTATGTTCTTTAATACAAAAACATGTACTTGAGTTCACCATTCATATTTAAATTTTAAAAATGCAGGCAGATCATCACTTTCCTTTATTTTCATTTCTTGTCCAATGCCCCTTCAGTTAACTGAGCAGCAATACCTAATACAGGTAAGGATCAAAACATTGGTAGAAACTGGAATCAATCACAAGAGAGCACTGATGACTAAAAGATTAAGTATTGTTAATTATCTGCCTATATCTTTCAGTCTGCAGTATAATACAGCATGTGTGTGCCATGTCAATCTCAAAACCCATCTCTGCCTATATTAGTCACTGCTCCACTGACTGAATGTGCACATTGTGGTGAAAAAAAATGCAATGTATATGCAGTATACAGTATGACAAAATATACAACTTGTTTCCAGTCCCACAGTCTCTCAGCTAAAAAAGTCATACTGATCCTGTTTCAGTCATTGGATTTTTAAGATTATGTTCCACTAACTTGAGAACTCCTGGTGGAGCACATAACAATCAATTATTTATAGACAATCTTTGGCCACAAAGCCCACAGAAAAGCATGCATTTACTTCCCCTATTTTGTTGTTTTTATCTCACACACTTGCTTACACTGCATCAGGTACAAAAGCTTGACGAGGCTGGGTACTGGCTATGAGATGATTTTAGAGAGGTTCTTCTCACTCTGATGTAGACTGAAGACAGAAGAGCTGCAAATATCTCCAACCAACACATGGGTTTGACACCTTTAGGAAAGCTTAAGGTCTTTACAGAAAGGGTGGTGGATTCCTGAAACAGCCCTAGCTGAGTTGGTGGTGGGAAACGTAGTGGTGAGGTTCAAAAATGCCTGGGATAGACACAAGGGAATCAGACTGGTAAGGAAGAGGGGGGAAAGACTGTACCATAGATCAAGTGTGTCTACAGCAAAAATGAAAGTAGGGAAATAAAAATAACTAACTAACTAAATAAATAAATAAGGCAGACTGGGTGGGCTAAGCTGCCCTTATATGCCATCAGATTCTATGTTTCTATGTTTGGTTCTAAGTCCACATGCACAGGCACTTTTTATTTACATAGAAACATAGAAACATAGAATTTGACGGCAGATAAGGACCGCTTGGCCCACCCAGTCTGCCCATTTCCCTACCTGATGGATAAGTTGCAGATCCTAGTTAACCAGCAGCCTAATTCTTCCTACCCCACCCCTAGAATTGCCTTATGACTGTCCCATGCATGCTTGAATTCCACCACTGTTTTGACTCCACAACCTCCTCCGAGGCCGTTCCATGCATCTACAACCCTCTCTGTGAAAAAATACTTCCTTAAATTACCTCTGAGCCACCCCTTCTATCTTCAAATTGTGCCCCCTTGTTCTTGCACACCTCTTTTTTTGAAAGATGCTACCCTCTTGGACTTTGTTGATTCCCTTGAGGTACTTGAAAGTTTCTATCATGTCCCCCCTCTCCCTCCTTTCCTCGAGGCTATACATATTAAGCTCCTTAAGTCTCTCTTCATATGTCTTCTGGTGCAGACCCTGTGCTATATTGGATAAAAGTATGGGCAGACCCTTCTTTTGGCCAATCAGCTTCCCGTACTGTCTCTTCCCATTTTGTAATAATACTCCTTTGTGTGTAGTGCCCCCCATCATATTTGTTTTATTACTGACAACTCTGCTGAAGTCATACACTTTCCCTGACCTAAGTCCCACAGTTTCACTCATTGCCCTCTACCGAGGGTGGGTTGAAGAACAAAACAGGTACCATAAGAATGCAGATCAGTGATGTTTGCAGAAGACAGTGGGTGAAACAGCTGTCTTGGGAATAGTATAATTTCAGCATCAGAATAAGAAAGATTTTTCAGGAGCACATAGCAAGATAATGGTAGCTGGTTTTATGTTTCAATTATTTTAGTTAGGCTAGAAATGATTGGATAGCTCAAATGTCAGCGGTATGTGTTTACCATGAGGGAATCCTGTTGGCATTAATTGTAGGTGGCTATTCACCTTAATGCCTATTCTCATCCCTATGCAGGATGGGGGAGGGGGAGGTTACAGATGCAACCCAACTGAAATAAAATCACATTAAGCTTTGTGCTATTCTAGTGAAATTTCTGGAGAAGTGCCACAGGATGTTTAATGTCCACCTCAACAAGCATCATAAAAGGGAAATGGGACCTTGGTTTCTCATCTGAAGGATGGCACACCCCAACAATACACAATCTGGACTGGCTGCAGTTTATGAGGGACAGGCATTCTGGCAGCTGAGATCTCATACATGTAATCTTGTACCACAGTGAGATCTTGGCTGTCAATGAGTATCCTCACACATAATCACACTGTATTGTAGCAAGGGAAAATGGCAACTTCAATTACTGTTAGCATTGTAAATCATCATGGGGCTCTGCCCCCACATTAGCATATACTGATTCACATTTACTGCCCCACCCCCTTTCCTTCATAACTTACTCACCACTGTTGGTATTATGTTATTCTTGCACTTTCCATTTTTAATATCCCTTTCTGTTTGATTTTCCTTGTTATCATTGGTGGGACTCTGCCCCCTGAACCCCACCACCTGTACCATGACATTGTTCTGTACTGAGTTCCTATAACTGCTATTCTAGATATATGGCTGGCAATATAGCCTAGAGGTTAGAATAGTGAGCTATAAATGAGTTTGGTACATCAAGCATACCTTGGTTTGAGTCTCACAACCTCCACTTGCATACTGTGTGACTTTGAACAAGTCACTTAACCACTCCAGTACTCCTGGGTCACCCCTAAAAACAGGCACTTGTTTTTTTTTCATTTTATACTTTTTACCACTCCTCCACAGAGCCGATGTGTAGCTCTGGCCCTCCCTCAGAGGGACTCATTCTCTGGCACCAACATGTCTGGTCACCATTGACCCCATTGGCTCCCAGTATTTTTTCACTTTTCTCCCCTGGCACCTGAACCATGCATTGGGAAAGGCAGCTACCCCTGCCTCAGTGGAAGCAGCCATATGCCTTGGCTGTGTGCCCTCCCCTCTTCTGGGCACATGCGTGTACTGACACCCAGACACCACTGGATGTCAGTCTACAGAACACTGCACTGTTCCCCCTACCCGAGGAAGGAGAGCTATTTATGGATGCTCGATCCTTTCCTCCCCCTGCTGACCCCCAAGTTACCTGATTCTGTACTCAAACCCAGGTCACCAGTGTGGTGCAAGGTGTGGCATCCAACACCTCAATCCTCAGTGTCACTGGGTCAGCAAAAATAGGCACTTGTGCCTACTGGGCCTTAACCAGTTACCAAAGAATAAAATACAAATGCGTACCCTATACTAATGTTCCAAATAACCAGCAATATAAAGTGACATTGAGAAGACACTGTACGGTATCAGTGATGATGATCTATGCAGTAGAATCCCAGCAGACAGAACCCCGTCCCTCATAAACTGCAGCTGGGAGCACAGTCTCCCTCGTACTGCACTCTGCTACAAGTGTTTATGGTATGAGTCCTATCCCCTTGAGGGACTAGAACCCGTGACCATCTGGATCAGAGGTAGATGTGTTAACAGAGCCACATAAACACTTAGAATACACAATATAAAGCATTTCCATAGATCAGTTGACTCACAGCTGTTGCAAACGAATTAAAAATTTGAAACTGGTTACTCGAGTAACTCATTTGCTTAATGAAAAAAAATTAGATGTGGCAGGCCAATAGAATGCATTAAATATTGATTTATTTAAAGCCATTAATTCTAATAATAAAATGTGTAACATTTATTCACCTGGGCTATAGAACTAATGACTTTTACTGCGTCATATTCTTCCAAACTCCAATGTGTTTAGTAATTGACTAAGTGGAAGCTTTTCCTTTTCAGTTTCATGCTCCTACCAATGGAACCAAAGGGAAATGACTGCCAAGGGACTGGTGGAACATTCTTGTGGTTTCCCGCTTTTTTGGTGACTCTCTGTCACAGGGCATCTCTCACTCCAATAGCCACAGCTGCTGCTGCTCTCCCTTCCCACCCTGCCAGGACACTGGGACACGTCCTATTGGTCCACTGGCACAGTGAACACTCTTAATTGGGCGCTGATCTTTTCCCACTGTAAACCTGAGACACAACTTTTTGCACAAAGTAACGGATTTAATGGTTTTCAGGTACCAGGTTGGGGACCCCCTCCTATTTCAAAAACTTTACATTTTTGGATCCATGTAAAGCATTACCTGTTACAAATAAGTGCATTCAAATGTGTTGTCCTATGTTCATTTTGATATGTTAATGTTGTTTATTTCTAGTACTTATCTTTTAATCCTGACAAAGGGTCCTAACATTCTTTAAACAACTTTGAATGAAAACTTAGTCTTCCACTTTTAAATAAGCCTTTTGTGTCCCTACTCTTTTGTGCCCTTCCCCCTGGTAGCACATGGAAATTATCCTCAGCAGCAGTTTAAATAAATACATGTTAATGGTCAAACACCAAATAACAGAATGCATTACAAGTGCCCCATCAGAAGCCCTTTCATATTACAAATCATGGAATGCAGCAGCAACGGGGTCAAGAAATTTCCAGTGAAATAAAAGTGCATGACAATTTTTTTTGTGTTTGTGTGTTATTTTACTACTTAGATTAGAAGGGATGTTCCTTAAATAAAACAAACATTTTGAACTACACATAATTGCTTTTAGTTAATGCTATATTTATAAGTAATTCCATCACATTTTGTGTTTTCAGACACAACCTCAATGCTTATGATGTTAATAAAGGATGTATTATAGCTCTTTTAGAGAAGGTGGGTGGCTCTGAAAACAGCCTTTGGGTTTCAACAGTTGAGATGGAATAACTGCTTGCCCGGTTTGTTACTTTTTGTCGGGGGGGGGGTAGGGCTTTTTGCCATGCTATGTTGCTTCATCATGGAATCAGTTACTTAGATGATTAAGTTCAATGAAGTGAACTAATCAAATCAAAAAAAAATCCTGTTACCCTTTTATTTTTTCCATATATTTGACTTTTAGGAGTCTACTTATGACTGCAAAAGTGCACATGCTAGAATTAATGATTGGGGCAAACAATGCCACTGAGGGTAGGTGAGCAAGTGATGGGCAGAACAATTTTTGGACTTAACAGCATCGTAGTTTCAGGAGGATTTTGAGTGCAATTATGAAAAACCACACGGTGCACTCCTAATATTCAATCAAGACCAAAAGAGTGGTTAAAGAGGTTTTAAATGGCAGAAAAATGTATAAACCATAACAGAATATCCCTAAGAGACAGTTTTAATGGGTTACATGCAATTGCAGCAATGATGAATTATATGCAAAAAAAGGCTGATGAGTTTGAAAAAAGATATAAAAGAGAGGCTATGGCAAACACTCCATCTGCCGTACCAGAGAAGTTGCCAGTGTTAAATGCCTAGATGAATTATTAGGAGTGAGTTGGGTTAGGGAAGGAGATAATTAAATACATAACTTTGTTAAAACTTACTCAGCCCATGCCTACTACTGTATTTAAAAAAAAAATAATAAACGTTGGCACATTCTGGCTAGTGATCAGGGTCTTCAAGAAGTTAGTGAACATCCCCCTACGATGTCATATCACAGAGTCCCAACTTTGAAAGATGCCCTGGTTCGCTGTCATTTTATAGATAAGAAAGAAAACAGTACAAATTAGGCTAATGAAGAAAACTGTTGGCTGTTGCCAATGTAAACAGAGTATGAACTATAAATATGTAAAATAGGGGACTACTTTTAAAAAACCCATACAGGGAAAGATTCTGAGATTTGCTAACTTATAACCTGCAATATGATAAGGGTAATCTATTTAGCTGAATGCAACTGTGTTGTGTTCTACATGGGTAAAACTATGAGAAGTTTTAAAACAAGGATGGGGGAACACTGCTGAGCTATTGAAAGAGATGACAACACCTATGCTACTATGATACATATTCTGCAAATGCCAGATAAAATCCAACATCAATTCTCATTTTTATCAACTGATAGAGTATGCCTGAAACAGGGAAGGGGGTAACTTTATCAACCTTGTTTTAAAACAGAAGAGTTTCTGGATCATCAGTTTGAGACCTACCAAAACAATAGGGATGAATACTTCTTTTAGTCTTAAAGCTGTTACGGCAATGTAAAGTAAGAAATAGAATGATAACTGTCAACGTTTTGTTTCTTTCTTCCAGAAAAGTGCCTTGGTTTGGAATATGATTTTTCCTGCCTCTGCTATTACAGTGGACTATTTAAATTTATTCTGTACAAGATTACAGTTATCCAGCTAATAAAGCTTATTAGCACAATGAATCAGAAATTGTTTTATTGATTACGTACTGTTTTTTGGACTTAGTACCAACAGAAGGTATAGGTACTGCAATCAAAAACCTTTTTAATTACGTAAATGTTTTTGTCATGTATGTTATCTATAAATAATTGTCATTTAGTGTTTTTGTTAGGAGGTTATGGGTTGTGATTTATTTGATGATTAGATATTTACATGCCTTTTTAACACCTATTTTTAAATTATGACATTATGATACATCATCATCAGTAGCCACATAAAAGATGGGGTAATATTTGTATACAACAACCTTTTTGTCTGAAACACATCAAGCATGTATTACCTCTAGGGATGTCTGCTGAGGTTTTATAATGATTGTCTTATACATACATACATTTAAATCTGACAACAGAATCAGGCCTTATGGTCTATCAAGTCTGCCTGAGTGCACAGCTAGTGCCCCTAGATCACAGCTGCCCCATGCCTCACTCTCTCACCCCTCCCTCAATTTCTCCTTACTACTTACACAGACACCCCTCATACCCTATGCCATGCCCTTTTGAAAGTGCCCACCATCCTAAATGATACCACCTCCTTCGGTAGTGTATTCCATTTCGACACCACTCTTTCCATGAAAAAATGCCTCCTCATCTTTCT
The DNA here is from genome assembly GCA_016271365.2 of Neoceratodus forsteri. Lineage (NCBI taxonomy): Eukaryota > Metazoa > Chordata > Ceratodontiformes > Ceratodontidae > Neoceratodus > Neoceratodus forsteri. The sequence continues at coordinate 853,468,765 of CM057458.1, forward strand.
CCTAAATCTGCCCCGCCAATCTTAACTCCTGTCCTCTTGTGTCCCTTCCCTTCCTCAGCCTAAATATCCCATCTGTGTCAGTTTTGTTGAACCTCTTCAGATCCTTGATCATTTCAATAATATCCCCCTGATCCATCCTCCCCTTCAGGGTGTACAAACCCAAATACTTCAGTCTGTCCTCATATGATTTGCCTTCTATCCCCTGTATCATTTTTGTTGCCCTATGCTGCACCCCTTCTAGCAGCCTGATAACTCTCTTTAGATACTATATAATATTAATAGAAAGTCAACAGAACACTTTTGCATATGAATCATGGAGTTTGATTGTAATTTTTAAACTGAGGTGGTGAGCACCTAATTCTTCTATTTTTATCTCAGTTGTCATTCATTTTGAGCACCACCTGCCCAGTTTAGACTTTTTTCTAGTAAATTTCTTCCATAAATAAGACAATATTAACATTGAAATAGGCAATATAGCAGACAGTATAGCAGATGGAAATCTAAAGAAATTGTCATAAGTGTTGAAGAATGCAGAATGGGACTGGGTGGAGGTTTGGAGAATTTTTCAGGTTACTGTGGAATCTTCATCCCTATTTATTAGATGGAGTCTCAGCAGCCAGTGCTCACAGTTACATTGAAACTCTGAGCTGGCAGGTAAGAGACTGCAACATGCCATACACTACATCCAGAGCCATAGAATTTACCAAAGGAATAAGCTGTAAATGCCAGTGTGCTTCACATCTTCAGGTGATGAATGTCTATATTATTAATAGCACTGGCCACTTTATTATAAGAACAAAGTAGGTACTTTAAAAAAAATGATGAGAACACTCAGAGCGCCAAGTGCCAGATACATTTTGGAGGGTTGCCATTATGGTGTATATTATATAGAACAGTGTACGGGTGGGTGTGTGTAACCAGAATTTTAAACACACCCAAGGTGTGGGATGCTACTTAAAACCTGAGGGCAAAGACCAAGGGGTTTATATAAGCATCCCACACCGAGGGTGTGTGTAAAATTCTGGTTTACACACACACACACACCTGTATATTATTTTATTTAATGGCCAAAATTTTTGGATTCCATAATTCTTTTTTTTTTTTCTTTACAGGATGTCAGCTTTATTTTCTTTGTTTTGATGTGGTTTTCTGATGTTTTCTAACATTTTCTGGCTGAGTGCTTTCCCTGTGAGGAAGTCTGTCCAGACAACTGAGAGCGAGTTCCTTAGCTCACACTGAGGATAGCGCAAGCTGGATTGACAGGCGCTGATTACAACCTCCCACTTATAATCGAAAATATCAACCAAGAGGTTGCAATGCAGATCAAAAGTGTTGTTATCTGTGCATTAAAAATACTGGCTGTTAATTAAAATATTAATCATGAGTTTGTGGTAACTCATTTTCAAGTGGGCTGTTATTTTATATCAGGTTAAGCAATGGATGGTTTGGACTTCATATGAAGTTAATAATAATAATAATAAAATGTATTTGTTATAGCACCTTTCATATATCAAAGTGATGTACATTCAAGATAAAAACAAAATAAAATAAATACAATAAACTCAAGAAAATCCAGAGTAGGCTTCCCCCACAAAAAAAGTCTTATTGCAAGTAATATTTTAAAACTGAATTATGAAATAAGAGATTAGCATAACAGAAAATGTTCAAGAACAACAGAAAATGAAATGTTTAAATATGTAAAATAGTAAGTTATTGACAGAGTACTACCTGTAAGTGTTTCTGATAGTAATAATGAGGTTTCTTTGGCAAAAAGTGTGTGCCAGATAGAAGCTAATGGCTTTATCTAGGAAGTGCATCTATGAAAAAGAATTCTATAGAGCACTAGACTGTAGTTTGTAAAGCAATATATTACGCAAGGTTTAAAATGAAATCAATCACTATGGGTATCATAGGGTGTGTAGCTGGTCTCAGTTTGAAAGCAAATGATTTTGTTTTTATTTAGTTATTGCTGACCGGGTAAGTGCACTAGACAAATTCTGCCTATTTTCAGGCATGACCTGGGGGAGGGGGATACAGATAAATGCCAACTGACCTTGAACCAGATTAAGCTGTTGGTGGCATTTTTAGTGAATGTGAGAAAAACTAGCAAGGGCAATGGGGAAACTCCCTGTGTCATCTTGGCTGTCAGCCAAGATTGTGACTCCTGTGGCTGGTGGTGTGGACGAAGATGTGGATGTGGGGGAGCAGGTCTCCTTCCCCACTTCAAATGTGCTTGAGACCACTGCTTTGACTACCTGTAAAAGTATAATGGATGTTATGACTATGGATATACCTGCTACTGGTGAAGTGACTGAACTCCAGACATGACCTAAGGATCCTGCATTGGATACTGAATTGCATTCGGAGGGAGAATCCACAGAAAAAGAAGTTGAATTGCACCCAGGTACTAGTGTGGCTTCCACACCTTCATTCATTACTGTTGCTCTGGAAAACATTTTGCAGCAACTTGAGGTGGAAGAAAGGAAAGTTATGTTAAAAAAAATGACACTAAGAAAGCAGCTTAGACAGCTGTAGCATGACAGTCAATACAAACTTGACAGCCCGGTGCAGCTGATTGCTGATGCAGAAGCATCAAAGGGAAAGCTGCTAGACTGGGCGGATGCTGAACCACAACAAAAATTAAGTTGGCAAAGCAGCACATTGCACAACACTCAAACTAGAAGTGCTGCTCACTTACAAACAGAATCAGGGGTAATGCTTGGAATGGCACAAATGGACCTTGCAAGGCCTGGCCTATGACAACCTGATTCTTCACCTGGGCCAACAACTTCACTCAAAATCATGGGCTGTCGAATCAGTACTGCAGGTCATGGGCTGACAGCAAAATCAGGCTATTGGGGAATGAGTGTCAGGAGCCTCCCAGAAACATATCCCAACTATGGAAGACCCTTGTATTCCACCTAATTGACCTGATACACCTATTAAGAACTGTACCATTGTGCATGATGTTTTGAAAGTGCCTGAAGAATTAGCACATACACAACATCCGACTTTAAAACTACCACAAACACAAACACTAGCCACAGAGGTCTCTACAGACATGGTCATTGACGACCAACAGCCTGACCCATCTAGGCCGGAGGACAGTGCTCCACTGAACATTCCCAGAAAAACAACCACTAGACCATGCTCCTTTTTGTTTAAACATCTAGTTTTACCTGCCAAACACCATAATGCAGATTGTCTCACTTATCTTGGAGGCTTACTTGAACAACCAGATAGACTCTTTGTAGCTCAAACCTTCCTGAAAGATTTCATGAATTTTTTTGCCAACAAAATATACACCTTGATTTATGTTTCAGGCGAGGCTACATTTGGTATAAGTTTCAAGTCAGCCATGGGCCTAGGATGCTTCTAGAAACATAGAAACATAGACTTTGATGGCAGATAAGGACCTCTTGGCCCATCTAGTCTGCCCATTTCCCTACCTACAGGATAGGCCGCAGATCCTACTTAACCAACAGCCTATTTCTTCCTACCCCCCACAAGAATTGCCTTATGTCTGTCCCATGCATTCTTGAATTCTCCCACAGTTTAAGACCCCACAACCTCCTCAGGAAGGCTGTTTCATGCATCCACTACCCTCTCTGTGAAATAATACTTCCTCACATTGCCCTTGAACCTCCCCCCATCTTTAAATTGTGTCCCCTTGTTCTTGCACTTCTCTTTTTCTGAAAGATGCTCAGCTCTTGGACTTTGTTGATTCCACTGAGGTACTTCAAAGTTTCTATCATGTCTCCCCTCTCCCTTCTTTCCTCAAGGTTATACATATTAAGCTCCTTTAGTCTCTCCTCGTACGGCTTCTCTTGCAGACCCTGCACCATTTTAGTTGCCCTCTTCTGGTCTGCCTCTATCCGGTCTATGTCCTTGCGGAGATGGGATCTCCAGAACTGGACACAGTACTCCAGTTGGGGTCTCACCAATTGTCTGTACAGAGGGATAACAACTTCCTGTTTTCTGCTGCTGATGCCTCTCCCTATGCATCCCAGTATACCCCCAGCCCTTCCTACTGCCTTCCCACATTGCTTGCTAACCTTGAGGTCATCTGAGATGATTACCCCCAGGTCCCTTTCCTTTTTTGTTGTTTTTACTACCTCCCCCCATTGTGTATTCTTCCCCTGGGTTCTTGTTTCCCAGGTGCATTATTTTGCACTTCTTTGCATCGAATCCTAGCTGCTATACTTCTGACCATTCCTCCAACCTTGCCAAGTCCGTTCTCATCCTTTCCACACCTCCTTGTGTATCAACCCTGTTGCAGATCTTTGTGTCATCTGCAAAGAGGCATACTTTTCCTTCCAGTCCCTCTGCAATGTCACTTATGAAGACATTAAAAAGGACTGGTCCCAATACTGAACCCTGAAGTACCCCACTAGTAACCACTCTTTCTTCAGAGTGGACTCCATTTACAGTTACCTTCTGTGTCCTGTTGTCCAGCCAATGTTTTACCCAGGCTACCACCCTGGGACCCACTCACAGGCTGGTTAATCTGACTATTAATCTTTTGTGTGGGACTGTGTCAAATGCCTTGCTAAAGTCTAGGTAGGCCATGTCCACAGTCCCTTCCTGGTCTACTACTTTGGTCACCCAGTCAAAGAAATCTATTAGATTCGTCTGACATGACCTTCCCGCTGTGAACCCATGCTGCCTTGGGTCCTGTGCCCCACTGGCCTCTAGGTACTCAACTATTCTTTCCTTCAGAAGTGACTCCATCACTTTCCCTACCACAGAGATCAGACTGACAGGTCTGTAGTTTCCTGCCTCTGTCTTGGTCCCACTTCTGTGAAGGGGAATCACATCCACCTTCCTCCAGTCCTCAGGTACCACACCATCCTCCCATGATTTATTAAAAAGAGTTGCCAGTGGTTTCACTAGTTCCCCCCTTAATTCTTTTAGAATTCTGGGGTGAATTCCATCAGGCCCCATTGCTTTGTCCACCTTCAGTTTTAGGAGTTCTTTCAGAACCCTTTCTTCTGTGAAAGGACTGGGACTGACCCCCCTATCAAGAGTGCTTCTGTTAATTGGATTAGGCACTTCCCCCTCCTCTTTTGTAAATACTGAACAGAAATATTCATTCAGTATTCCTGCTTTTTCACTGTCCCCCTCTGCCCACCCACCATTCATTCTATTCTACTCTCGCTGATGTACCTATAAAAGGTTTTATCCCCCTTCTTAACTGAGTTGGCTTCTTTTCCTCAGGTTTGGCCTTTGCTATTCTGACTTCCCTCCCTGCTTCCTTCTGCCTTAACTGGTACAGCTCTCTGTCCTGCTCCTTCTGTGTTTCCTTATACTTCTGGAATGCTATCTTTTTCTTCCTGACTTTCACAGCCACCTCTTTTGAGAACCATAGTGGCTTTTTCTTTCATTTTGATTTGTTTATTTGCTTCACACAAAGGCTTGTTGCCTCTGTGATGGCAGTTTTGATAATTCCCCATTGTTGCTCCATACCTCCTTCTAGCCTGTTTGCTAGTGCTTTTCTGAGGCACTCTCCCATCTTGCCAAAGTCAGCCCTCCTGAAGTCCAGTACCCTCACTTTTGTATGGTTTGACTCTGTAGCTGAGTTTAACGTGAACCACACTGTTTGATGGTCACTTGTTCCCAGATGGCAACCCACTTCTAGATCTGAGATCCTCTCACTGCCACCGTTTGAGAGTACAAGGTCTAAGATTGCTCCCTCACAAGTGGGTTCCGAAACTAGCTGTCTGAGTCCTGCCACCTGTAGGGCATCAAGAATGGCCCTGGTCTTGGATGTGGCTGCAGCAAATGTGCTCCAGTTAACATCTGGCATATTCAGGTCTCCCATCAACAGTACCTCACCTTTCTCTGCTATTCTAAGAATTCCTTCTATTATATCCTTGTCCATTCCCTCTCCCTGACATGGGGGTCTGTACACAACCCCTGTGTGGATTGTGGTGCCCTTTCCAGTCTCCAAGGTGACCCACAGTGCCTCCTCTCCTCCCTGTTTACTCTTTTGTTCAGTTGCTTTTATCCTTCCTTTACATGAGAGCTACTCCTCCCCTCTTCTCCCTGCCTGTCTCCTATAGGTTATGTACCCTGGTATGTTAACATCCCAGTCATGGTTCTCTGTGTACCATGTTTCTGTGACTGCTACGATATCCAGGCATCCCTCTTCCATCAAGGCCACCAGCTCAGGGAGCTTGTTGCCCAGACTACAGGCAGTGGTACTCATTACCCTCCATTTCCTGATGGCCTTACTCCTTTTTGCCCCATCTCTGTCCTTCTTACCTTTGTCACTTTCTCCACTTACCCCTGCCCTTCTCCCTATCGACACCTCTATGTTGGTGTTTACCGCACTTACTACCGTGATTATGTTTGGGGGGCTAGGATTTCCCTGCTCCTTTCCAGTGCCTCCCCCCTTGGCTAGTTTAAATGCTTGCCAATGAAGCATTTAAACCTATCACCTAGTATCCTGGTTCCCCTCCTGGACAGATGCAATCCATCATGCCAGTATAGGCTTGCATCACTCCAGGTGGACCCCCAGTCCCCAATGAAGCCAAATCCCTGAGCTCCACACCAGTTTTTCAACCACTGATTGAATCCCATGGTGCGGAACACCCTTGCCTCTCCTACGCCATAGATGGGCAGCACCTCTGAGAAGGTTACCATTTGTGCTACTTGTCTAAGGCCCCTTCCCAATTCCACAAACTCTTCCTGCACTTCTCTAATCCCTTTTTTAGCCAGGTCATTTGTTCCTAGGTGGACAATGGCATCCAGCTCCCTCCCCTGCACAGCTGCTCCAGCAATCCTGAGGATTTGCTCCCTGTCCCTCCAAGCCATGGTGCCAGGCAGGCACCTTACCTCCCTCTTCCCTTCCTCCCCCAGTTCTACCTTCCTAACAATGTAGACCCCCACCAGGAGTTGCTTCCTTCCCCTGCAGGGTCCCCTACCACCCTCCTGTGGGTCTCCTTTGTGGAGGTTCCCAGCATCCTCATTGGTTTCCACTGCGGGTGCCTTCATAGAGGAACCACACTTTGTCAGAATGGCAAAGGAATTGTGGAGAGGTACAGCTGTAGGGATGCACCTCTGTTCCACCACCCTCACCCTCCCTGAGTCCACTGTGGTTCAACTGCTCCTCTTTCTTGGCAACCTCTGAGGCTAAATATAATGTGATGAAGAAAAATATATTATGGACACCTTTTTTACTTACACCCTTAACAAAGCCTGCTCATAAGAATGTCACTGTTTTATTTAGAAATGAGGGGGTGAGTGTGCATGACTTGACATACTGGCTTAAGCAAAGGTGTATGGTGTTGGTGGAACCTGAAGCAATTCTTGATTCAGAAAGCATTTGGATGGGAGGGTGGAGAGTGAAAATCTTACTGTGAAGTTCTGACACTGAGGTAACTCATCTTCCTAATTCATTTTTTCTAGGCAGAGATAGAGGGGTCCTATTTTACCTAGGGTAGTCTAAGGCTTGTTATAGATGTGACTCTGTGACCCATCTAAGTAGTGCATGCAATAAGATCAAATGCATTGTATGTGGAGAAATGGGGCATTCTGGCAGCAACTGTTTGAATGAAAGCAAGTGTAACCTGTGTGATGAAATAGGTCACACTTTTCAAAACTGTGCATGGGCAGCCCACAATCAGCCTGAGCACACAGGTGGATTTGAACAGAAGGCATACATCAATCTAGTCCCAAAAAAACAAATTGGAACTTACATCCAGGAACTGTCCTAGTGAGGTTCATGCTGACCCCCTTCCCCACAGGAAGTGTCTAGGACATCATTGATCCACCCCACTCATCCTGGCAAATCCCACTGACCAAGTTCCCCCCAGATGATTAAATGTTCGTACTACATCCCAGCAGCTCTCAAGTTGAACCCAGTGGGGAACAAGGAACAACTATGATGCCCCATCCCCATTCTGAGTACAGAGAGATAAAGAAAATAGAATTACTAAACAGGGTACAAAATTAAACATCCCTCTTCTGAAGATACGAATGAAAGACAGTCTTCTGCTTTCCAACAAGTATGATGTTTTTCAGGATCAATCTGACAATTCAGAGGAAGATTCGGACTCCTCCTCCTCTGTGGTCTCACCCCCTTCCGGAGGCTACTACGGACACAGAGGCTAGGGGTACTGCAACAAAAAGAAAAGCAAAAACTGAACTAAAAAATAAAGAAAAGGGACTTAGGAAAGGTAGGAGGAAAAACAACCTACACACTCTGCCTAAATGATAGCTAATTGCACTTTTTACACTATTAATGTGAATAGTGTAAAACGTCTATCTAAAAGGCAGCTTGTCATCTCTTTCCTTAAATACTTACAGCTTCGCATATTTTTTTTTGCAAGATGTGCAATTTCATTCCCTTACAGGTAATACATTGGGTGAAGGCTGATTGGCATATGGGGCCTTCCTACTGGTCTACTGGGCCTGAAACATGCTCTGGGGTGGGTATTCCATTTTGTATGCCAGAGGTAAAACTCTTAACATTATATGATCTAATCCCTGGTAAAGTTCTTATCCTAGATGTTCAGATACACGGTAACAGAGATAGACTCATCAACGTCTATGTACCTCAAACCAAGATGTCCAGAATTGACTTACTTAAACAAATACAGCCCTACCTATACACCTCATACTATATTATTTGAGGGGGGGTGTTAACTGCAGCCTGTCTACCTCAGATATGAGTAAGCAAGCCAAAATGAAGAAGATTTACTGTGATGCTCAATGTTTAACACAACTAACTAAAACAGTTAAACTTAGAGATGCATACCTAGAGGTAACTAATCAGAACCCCCACCTTTCATAAATGTCAACTCACCACCACCACTCAAATTGACTATATCTTTATGTCACAGAATGTCTCCTTAAAACATGCACAAGTGACTCCAGCAGAATTCTCAGATCATAGCTTACTTCAGGTAACAATAGGACATACTACAGCAATAAGTAAAGGCCCAGGAACCTGGAAGTGTAACGTTTCCCTATTACAAGATAATTTATTTTTAAATTCATTAACTCCATTTGTGAAAGCTAGGAAATCAGTTCTAATCTTCTTTGATAACCCTTTGTTGTGGTGGGAAGACATTAAATTGGAGTTACAGCTTATGATAAAACAATTTAGTATATCTAAGAACCTAAATTCTTATTTGACCTACCTAGCAAAAAGATATTACTTACAAAAATTACTGATAACTACCGAAGATTTGTTTTTTGCAGTTAATCTTTTTATTTGTTTTTCCAAATTTTCAAGTGTACAACATAGGTACAGATAGATACAACATACTGTATATACTGTTTCTCAAATAACAATTAACAAAAAGGTCAAAAAGGATGTTGCATTTTTTTTTGGTGTGTATAATCATGACATAACATTCACAGAAAATACAATCTACTATAACATCAAGTATGTATTACTGTTAAGTTTCAAACAGATAGTGGCAAGAAGGCAGTACAGGCATTACTGAACTAGAGAGTATAGTTACATTTGAAGCTGGGCATAGAATTTGGGGATCCTAGGCTTGGGGGGAAATAAGATCTCTGATATTTAGGTTTCAGGGGGATCTTAAAAGATCTTTGTTCTGTAATGAAGTGGGAGGGCATCCTTTTAAAGATATGTAGGTGCAAAAGGGGGCCCATCTCTCTAAAAACGCTTTAGTGGTACCTGTAAAAAAATGTGATATTTTAGTAAAACTGACCAATTTCTCCATGGACATTAACCAGCCCTGAAAAGAAGGAATTATTGTAGACCGTCAATTTCTCAATAATGCTCTTTTAATCTCTACAGAGGCCTGTATCAACCACAATTTGTATTGATATGGCAGCTTTAGGTTTTTAGGGAGGAGTTCCAGTATCCACAGGGAAGGTGACTGTGGCAGAGCGCAGTTTAAGATTCTGGAACAGCATGTTATAATCTTCTCCATAATGGGGCGGATTGAGGAGCAGTGGCAAAGAATATGGAGGTCTGCACCCTGCGCTCTGCATCTCCAGCACTTGTCCTCTTGGATTAGCCCCATTGTTTTTAATTGAGTTGTGGTGCGGTGCCATAAATGTTGCACTTTATTCTAAATCAGGAGACTACGTGGGTCAGAGCAGGCCTTTTTGGTAGTAGCCCAGCATGCAGCCCAGTCTTCATCTGATAAAGGAGTGTGGAGCATTTCTTGCCACTTACTCTGTGCTCTAATGGAGGGGTCTGGGACTGGGTCCCTAAGATTTTTGTATATTATACCAACTAGGCCTTTCGACTTGTGTTACCAGCTATCCAGAGGGAGAGGAGGGAGCTGCTTTTTCTTCTGTCTGCTGCATGTTTGGCATGAGCAGGCCTTATGTAAGCAAGTAGTGTAAGCATGCCTCAGTTGAAGGTATTTCCAAAAATCTTACTGGGGTAGTAGATATCTTTCTTTTAAAGAAGTAAACAAGTTGAAAGTGAGATTGTCAGAACTAAGGATGTCTTTTAACCTAATAATCTGATTGTCCTTCCATTGAGGCCAATTTATTGGTTTCCCTTCAATTAGCCAGTTGGGATTATTCTAGAAGCATACTAATTATTCTGGGCTCATACATGATTTGGTGATTTGACAGATTTTTTGCCAGGCTGTATGTGCATTTTGAATAACCCTCCATTTCTTCAGGGAATTGGGCAGTGGACCTCCCAAATAGACCAACAAATCAGTCCCTCCCAATATCTCTTGTTCTAGGTCACACCATGCAGGTTTGTTTGAGCCCAGATCTTGGAATATACAGCAAGTTCTAGCTACCAAAAAAGCATAGGCATAGAGATGGAAATTAGGGAGCCCCATCCCTCCTTGTTCCATGGAGCTCTTAATTTTACTCTACTGTGTCTTGGCTTAGCAGTGTCCCACAAAAAATTGCCTATTAGGGAATCTAGTTTTTGTAACCATTTGCTAGGAAATTCTAGAGGCAGGTGAGACATGAGATAAACGATTCTCCTTGCAACCATTATCTTTACTGCAGCTATTTTTCCTGGCATGGTTAGGTTAAGGTGTTTCCATCTTTGTACCTCAGATTGTAACTGAGCAAATAGAAGGGATATATTCTTGTCCATAAGGGTCTGTAGATTAGAGGATATAAGCACTCCCAAGTATTTTATGCCCTTTGTGGCCCATGCCAGGCCAGTATTTGTTACTATTTGTGGAGCGGCAACTTGGTTTCTTGGGAGCACCTCTGTTTTGTTAGTGTTAATGTGAAGACCTGATATCTTTGCAAAGGAGTCAAGTAATGACAGGACTGAGGGTAAACTAACCTGCAAGTCTTTAGTTAGGATGAGACAGTCATCCGAATAAAGCATAGGGTGAGATGTAATCCTGCCTAGCTCCAGCCCTTGTATGTTCGGGTGCTCCCTGATAGCACATGCTAGAGTTTCAATTGCCAGAACAAAAAGCATGGGCAACAAGGGGCATCCTTGTCTAGTGCCCCTATACAGGCTGAATGGTTCAGAAAGGGTACTGTTAGTGAGGACCCTTGCAGTGGGTTAGTGTATGGGTTTTACCAGGTGCTAAAATAGGGCCAAAACTGAGGTGCTGCAGGGTAGCATGTAGAAATTCCCATTCCACTGAATCAAAAGCTTTCTCAAAGTTGACTGTAATGGCTGCAGCTGGGGTGGGATTGCCAATGCTCCCTGCAGTAATGTTACTAATGCTTGAAGGTGGTCTGCGCTTACTCTGCCTTTAACGGATCCCACTTGGGAAGGATGAATTAAGTTGGGAAGCAGTTCTTCTAATCAAGCTGCTAATGCTTTAGCCATAATTTTTGTATCAGCATTTATGAGTGAGATAGGCCTGTAGCTAGAGGGGGGAGAGATGGGTCCTTCCCCTCTTTGGAAAGTGCTGTTATAATAGCTTCTCTCAGAGTGTTAGGAAGTCCCCTTTCCTTCAAGGCCTCTTTTACCATGTTGAGCAGGGGAAGGGAGATAGTATCTTGAACCAGTTTACAAATATCTACAGGGAAACCATCACCTCCCGAAGCTTTATGTGGGGCCATGTTTTGATTGTGTTTCTGATTTCAGGCTCTGTCAATGAAGAGTCCAGAAGTGCCCTTTGAGAATCAGAGAGATGGGACATATTTAGGTTGGTGTCGAAGGCTGCATATTTTTGTGCATCCCATTTAATGTGGGTGCTACAGAGTGTCTTGTAGAACTCCAGCATAGCAAGATTTATCTCTGTTTTGATGATCTGAGGGTGTCCCTTTCTATTCTGTCACTGAGCAATGTGTCTGTCAGCCTGGCATTTTTTCAGCCTGAAGGCTAAGAGTTTTCCTGATTTTTCCCCTTGAGACTAGTTTTTGCATTGCATCCTTTGTATCTGTAATACAGCTTTTCTAGTGGCCAGACTATTTAACTGTAGCCTGATTTTTACACTCTCAGAGGTCAGGGAATGGGACATAAGCCTCCCTGGGTTTGTTTTGTATAAGGACTCTTTGACTGCCAACAGTTGCTCTAAATCTGCTGCTTCCTTCTCTCTTTTCTTTCTGCAGTATGAGGCATAGCTAATTATTTTCCCCCTTTGGGTAGCTTTAAAGGCCTCCCAGATAGCTGCACAGGATGCTGTTCCTGGAGGGTTATTTGTGAAGTAGTTTTGAGTTTCTTTTGACATCCAGCTTTTGAACTCAGCATCCTGCAACAGTAGAGAGTCAAGGCGCCATGTAAGGGATCTTTTTGTGGTAGGGCTGTCCATTGGGCCATTGATAAGGGTGCATGATCATAGAGGTATAAAGGAGTGGTGTACTCAAATACCAGCATTTTTCTCCATAAGACAATTACAGTTTTAAATCTCCAGTGAGGTTAATTCTCTTAAGATGCTCACTGTACCATAGATGCAGTGTACATTACCCCCGGCTTGGACAAAAATTCTCCTTAGCACAGAAATCAGCTCCTAATTCACATTCCCCGGCTCACTAGGTTCTTGCTGATCCTCGATGCAGTTCACCCACTCTTGGCACCGTGAAGTCCAGTCAGGAGAAAGTTCATTAGTGGTTTCAGGATTTAGGGCTGCATGCTCTGTTTCTGTAGTGAGTTCTAAGGTCATGGGTGGCAGCTCCTGCAGGGGAGAAAAGCGGTTGCTTATTTTGATATGGGTGTCCCCTGGCAAGGCACTACTAGCATCAGAGGGCAGTTGAAGTTGCTGCCGTCTTCTGGATCTGTTCCTGCGGGATGGAGGTTTCATGCCTGAAGATTGCTTTGTCAGTTTCTTGGGTCTGCCACGTTGCACTTTCTGCCATGGTTCCTCAGGAAAGATGTTGTTTTGTGCCGGTGGGCTGTGTAGGTCTGGTGTCTTAGACATTACTTCCATGGGTTGCCAAGAGAAGCTCTGAAGTTCTCTATGTGGATGTCCCAAGGCCCTCACATTTCTTTGAATATCTGTGAGGAACATGTACACTTGATTCGGTGAGTTAAAGGTGATATATTCTTCATTATATGTCACACAAAGCATAGCAGAGTAGCAGAGGGCAGCCAAAATGTTAAGCTGATACAGTTGTTTTTTGACAGCGGTATATGCAGTCTGCTTCTTAGATAATTCATAGGAGAAATCTTGGTAGATTTGGATAGAGTGGCCTTGCCATACAATATTTTTAAGCTCCCTGGCAGTCCACAAGAACAGTTCTTTAGCAGGATATCTTCAGAACTTCATCAAAATGGGCCGTGGTCTGTCCCCAGGAGGAGGAGGTCTGGGGGCTAGGCTCCTGTGTGCCCTCTCCAATTCTGGTGGAGCTAAGTTGTTGAGATGCAGCATGTCTGTCAAAGTGGTGCAGAGAAATGCCACCATGTCTCATCCTTCCATCCCTTCAGGAATGCCCACTACTCTAATGTTGCTTCTTCTGGAGCGATTCTCCATATCATCCATTTTATTCAGGAGGTAATTTATTTGCTGCTCTTGTTCTTGCCATATGGCTTGATGTTGGTGCAGTTGCTGGCTTTGCTGTTGAACTACTTCCTCTGTTTTGGATACTCGCTGAGCTACTAGTTGTAAGTCTGTATTAGTTTTAGTGGTAGTCAATTTCAGCTCAGCAGTGTACTGAAGCACTTTTGTTAGCATTTGCATTAGATTTGCAAACTCAGATGCAGAATCCAGCAAGAGTACTGGGCTTGCCATGCTGCGTCAGGTTACCCTCTGCTGGTGGATGATGCATGGAGCTTTTTGTCAGCTGATGAGTGGGCTAGAGAGTCGGCACTATGCCAGGCCTGCACGTTGGAACCACAAGGAGTTTTGGGCCTTTTGCGAGGGAAAAGAAAAAAGTTTATAGTTACTTTTTTCCAGCTTTTGAGGTCCGATTTGCTTGATTCCAATTTCAAATTGTATCCCAGCTCTTCCGGTCACCAGCTCGACTTATAAGACTCCTTTCAGGGTCTGCAATTCTGCTGGATTTTTAAAATTAGATGCCACGGGTCCTCTCATTTAATTTTAGTGTGTTTCCATATTGGATGCTAGGCTCCGCCCTCCCAAAGATTTGTTCCCAATTTTGCCCAGTTAGCTACTCACCTCACTGAAACCATAAATAAACCATATCCAATTAATGTGAATTGGTCCCCAGAGTGTGATGATGCTTTTTGGGCCATCATTGCTGCATTATGTTGACCCCCTGCCTAACCTATGTTTAAGTGTCTACTACTTAAATCAATTGCACTATAGATGGATATTTCCACTTCACCCTTCAGCGCCATGCATGACAAACTGCCAATGAGCCTTTAGGAGACACCTGCTTATGAAAACCTCTTTAATGTAGCCACTTGGATGCACAGCTTTACATTTCCTGATGGCTTAGCTTGTGGATCTATGTTGTTGGCTACTTGTTTGCAAACAGTACTGTCTACATTCAGGCTGTTTTAATCACATTCTGGGAATTATAACACATTGATGGTGGATGTATAACTACTGTGGCTAAATTGTCTAAATGTAGACTAAGTGGAGCTTTTGAGCTAGATTCACTGATTAGTGCCTACCATTGTAATTCTTTGAATGTGATAACTGTAACCTTTTTGATTTAGAAAGAATTGCTCATGCTCAGATTATCTGCTAAATCTGTATTGAACTGTTTTCAATGTTTTCAATTTTT
This sequence comes from Neoceratodus forsteri, assembly GCA_016271365.2. Taxonomy (NCBI): domain Eukaryota; kingdom Metazoa; phylum Chordata; order Ceratodontiformes; family Ceratodontidae; genus Neoceratodus; species Neoceratodus forsteri. The sequence goes on from CM057458.1 coordinate 853,483,822, forward strand.
TTCAATAAAGATATTAGCTACAAAAAAAAAGGCTGCAAAAAAGTCCAAACTTTGAGAAACAATGTCTGTTACAAACAGATGCATCACACTTTGGCCTAGGTATAGTCCTGAGTCAAAATATAGATGGGAAGCAACATCAGATTCTCTATATCAGTAGGAAATTGCATGACAGGGACAATCCTCCATTATTAAAAAATAATTCCTTGCTGTGATATGAGCAATGGATTCCCTTAAGTTGTATTTGCTATGAGTTGACTTTGTTCTCATAACAGATCACAATCCTTTCTGTTGGCATAATCAAATGAATGATAAAAATCCCAGAATCACAAGGTGGTACCTGGCCCTGCAGCCATTTAAATTCAAAGTAATGTACAAATCCAGAAATGAGAATATCAATGCTGATTTTCTGTTAAGTTATGGTTCAGAAATTGAGAATTCAGAAGGTTAAAAAAAATTATGCTCTTAACTGAAATATTTGCTGTAATAGGTGTCATGAAAAAGGGATACTACATATGAAGAGAACTATAAATGTTATAAGGTAATGCTAAAGGAGAAATGAAAGAAGGTTTTGAAAACCTGTTTAAAAAAAGAGAAAAAAAAAGGTTCCCTCTTAAAAAGCAAGGATGAATTATGTCCTTTCTTATTCTGTCTCTTGCCTGTCTCTTGTCTTTCTGATTGCACAATCAAATTTTCCTTGTGAAACCTCAGAACTGACCACTCTGATGGTCCCACAGTTTTCCCCGTTATCTCCATTCCATTACTTGCTATTTCTGTTCTTTCTTTCTCCCCTTGTTTCTCTGCAGTTAAAGCTATATGTGAATCTTTATGAGAAGCTGAAATCCCATGGATTGCAAATGTTTATATGTATATTGTTAAAATGAATTGCAAAAAGCTGTTAGGAGTTTGTTAGAAAAGATAGCAAGATATAACACGGGAGACTGACCTTGAGAAACCTTTTGACCTTACACAAGCTTGTTTGCAGAGCTATCTGCAGGAAAGCCAGCTCTGGCCAGAATGTCTTAATTGGCTGCACCTGTGAAAGACTGGATATACTGGTCACAGAAACGAAATTGACAAAGTTTGGTATATTGTGTGAAAACAGGAGATCTAGCTTAACAAGAGCAGGATCCAAAATGTAATTGGCAACTGAAAACATCTTATAAAAGAGAGCAATATTTGTTGAGAGAGAGATTGAGAGGGGGAGTGAGAGAGAGAGAGAGAGTGAGAGAGATTTAGAGATACTGTACATTCATGACTTTGCTTTATTTGAATTGCATGTATAAGAGGTATCCTGCACAATTTTATTTATTTTTTGTATTTTATTGTTATTGATAATAATAAAATTCTTCTTGTGAATGTTATGACTTCTGCTGGTTTGCCTATGCTTCCTGACCTGTGTCTTGATGACAATCCTGAACAAGAAATTATATATACAATAATGAATTGGGGTGTGTGTATAATGAGAAATTATGTGCACCCAAGGTGTGGGATGCTACATAAACACTGAAGGCAAAGCCCTCAGGGTTTATATGAGCAACTCACACTGAGGGTGCACATAATTTCACATTTATTCACATAACCCCATTCATTGTTGTGTGTAATTGCTGGCACATATTTTTTTTGCTTCAGAGAGAACTGCTATTCTGATGCTAGGTGCTTGACAGAGAATGAGAGAAATTAAGTAATTGATCAACATTTAATGATGGACCAATTAGACATTTGGTATAACAGTGCAGAGAATAAAACATTAAACATTTTGATTTTTTTTTCCTTGTCGAAGCGATTCTGTCTATTTTAAAAGATAACTTTCAACTGTAACTGTAAGCGAAACAGGAAGTCGTTATTTATGAGAATAACTATGAATGTTTGGTAAACAGTACAATGAGTTAGGAACTGCTGAAATTACTGAAATATAGAACAACATTATTTAAATAGTCAATTTTTGTGATATTCTTGTGATGTGGTCGATGTTGTAGAGAGTTGTTTTTAAAGGTGACATGCTGATGAGGTAGGCATGGTCTGGTCAATGATCAGGATCTGGGTCATTTTTATGGAGAAAAGAAGAAGGTTACCATTGCAGTTAGGGAGTGTGTGTTTTGCAGTATAAGAGTTTTTTTTCAGGTGGAGAGAAAAACTTTTTTTAGGTGATTTTTATCTAGATCAGAAAGGTGCTTGTTGTGGTTAGGAGGTGCTTATGTGGAGGAGGTACTTACAGTTAGTCATCAGAGTCAGAGGATGAAAGCTGAATGACTCTATGATACTTTTCGGGTGCCTTGATAGATATTTATGGTCACTCCCTTGTTAAATATACAATGTGACCAAAGCAGAGTCTGTATTTTTGAGGTACTGGCAGTTTCTGAAATGGAGATGGTTGAAGTTGTTTCTTGAGTTGGAACAGGATTTATTCAGGACATGGATGGCTGGTGAAGTTCAGTGGTCTTTGTAAGGAGGTCACTAATCTGCTTTTGTCTGGACTCTGAGAGAACCAAATAGTTGTTAAATGACTGAAGGTTTTTGTGGCCTGATATTTGCTGCACTTCAGTTGGTGGTACATGTGCATCGATTAGTTTTTGAATACTAGTTTTTCGGGTGGAGTGATTAGTTATCCTCTTGGTTTCTGGCATTCCAGTTTGTAGGTTCATGTCCTTCATCATAGCTCTTAGTTTATTCATGCTGATTGTCATATTTCTAAACCATAGGCCATTCTCTTTATGGTTTAAATTAGGAGCTATGTAAAATGGTGCATCTGGAGATAACATACAGTAGTTTGTGGTCTGTGACTTTTGTAAAGTCTGTAAGCAACTATTGTGTCTCTTCCTGGGTTAGTTTTATTCTCATAGATTCTGGGTTTGATTGGTCTGACGTTGGTTGGATTATGACCAACTCGTGTTTTTGTTTGTTGTTCATTGTACTGTAGAAATTTGTTGCCCTCAGAGTCTGTGCATTCTTCTATATCTTCCCAGCACAAATCATAATGTTCTTTTGTTCTAAGAGCAAAGTGCTCTCCTCTGTTAAAAAAATAGTAGATTTAGAAGAGAGGCTGGGTTGTCAATAGGCACAGTTCCTGTACTGTGGAGAAGGTCAATTTCTTGCTCAGTTAGAGCTTCAGATTTTTTGGGTCTGTTGCCTTTTCCCATTTTTTTAATTGTTTGTGTTTAGCAATTAATGTTCTTTTAGTTTCAATGAAATCTGTCTCAGCTTCTTGGAAGATGGAGTGAGGGTATTTTAAGGCAATGAGTTGTCTGTCAGTGCTGGCCACTATACCTCTTATTGTGCCTGGTTCACAGTCCTTACCGTCTTGCCTTTCTGGGCAGTAAATAAAATTTGCTATTGTTTTGTCTAGTTCCATTAATGGCAAGTCAGTGAATTTTAATGTGGCACCTGTTTCTTGAAGGAATGTGTTAAACAGGCGTAGGTAGCTTTGCGTTTATAGATAAATATTTATGCTTTCTTGTTCATTTACAAAAGTTTCTCTTTCTTCCAGGTTTTCCGTTTGGAAGAGGCTTTCCATTTTTGGGTGAGATTTTTTTTTAATATTTATATTTGTCCATGAGAAGAGAAGATTTACTTAAGTTTTCTGTGTTGAAATTTGACAGATGCGGTTGCACTACTTTTATTGAGAGTAGTCAGGTGTGTGAAATTTTCTGTCAGACTGGTTTTGGTGCTGTGCAGTAGTGCGAACAGTGGCAGTGCGAGGTAGGCAGAAGTGAAAATGGCATGTTTACTGTTATAACAGCAAATTATGTGCTAGTTCCCCTATGGAAAAAAAAGACATGCCAGTTATTACTAAGCTGTAATAGCTACTACTGTACTGTTCAAGTCACCCTTTTAGACCAGATTTGTGAAACAAGTATACACAAGTGTTCAAGCCTAAATTAGCTCACAAACAATAAATACAATTATATTAAGTGTGTGTAAATCACAATTCACAGAGTTATTCTCTAGTGCCACAAAAAATTGGACAGGCTGCTACATGCTGACACATGTTAGTTCACAGTGTTTAACTGCCCCAAACACTCTTCTTGTAATGCACTTTGTGTTAATTGAGCACTAATCACATTTCACATTAATTATCTTCTCCTAGAATGTATTTGAAAATAATATATATATATATATATATATATATATATATAATACAAAATCACACATCTCCCCATTCTGCAAAGCATCATGGGATATATATATATATATATGCAAATCACCATGACATTTTAGTCTAGATATGCTTTAAGCAGGAATGCATTGTGCCAATGGGCCTCTCACACAATCTGCAAAGGGTGCAAACAGAAGATACAGACACATGTTTCACTGTACCCAGGACTCATCAGTGTGTATCATCTGTATGACACCCCAGGGGAAATGAAGCAGTCCTAAGTTCATCTTATGGATTTGGGTCATGGTAACCTCCACCCCCCCCAAAAAAAAACAACAAAAAAAACAAGCTAAAAGACAAAGAACCTCAGTGTAAAAGCACTGAGGCAAGGGTTACCCTCTTTTGCAATGAGGTTCTTTGCTTTTTAGCTTTTTTTTTTGAGTAGGAGAACCCAATTCAACCAGTGAAAAGACTCAAGAAGAGTTCATTATCAAGAAAATCCAGTTAGTAAGTACACTGTGAAATGCAACATCATTTTTAGTAGAGAAATGTTTAGAGTAAAAGAATTTTTCCACAGCATGTAGCGAATTGCCAAGTTGACTATGACAAAGGTAGGAATCCAACGTCTGATGTCTGGAGTGGGAAACTTTGGATGAGCTAGCTCTAAAGACACTAAATACCACTACAAATTAATTTTCTATAATTTGTCTGAACAGCAATTTGGGATCTTTTTCTTTAAGAATAATGGAGACATCTCTCAAGATACAATTCTATTTTCCATTATATCATGTGAAGACACAAGAAGGCCAAGAGGTTGACATATTTTTTCCAGAGGTGAAGGGTTATTTGTCCAAGATGTCAAAGTGGATGAAAACAAAAAAAAAAAAACAACAGAAAAAAAGAACCATGTGGAATGATAATAGAAAGAGAACAAAACACATTACTATAAGTTTCACAAGTAATTCTATAGTAAAATACCTAAATGAATAGTCTTAAATATCTGACACAGACCCTTTTTTCATAGTTGGCATGTGGTGGCAAATAACATTCTAAGCCCATTCTTCCATGGTGCAAGCTGGGGGAACTGAAGCAACTTATTTTCATATATGGGTTTATCACACAAGTCCACTGCACATACAAAGTGTTTAATTTTCTTTAGACTATCAGGCCCAAACTATGTAAATGGTGAGAATGTAAGACTGTCTATGCTTGTAGTCATTAGAAGTAACTCACCACTATTATTACAAAAAATTATTTCAAAAATATCTGACCCTCCCTTCTTTTCCACTCACATATCTATAGGATTTGCTTTCCTTGTTGTTTTCCTCACATCTGCTTTTTCTATTCCCCCTTTTTATAGCTTCCCTTCCCAGTTTAAATCAGCTCACTGCTTGGATCCCTCTTCTCATACATCCTCCCTCTTGTCCTGTTACACAAGTTCATCCCTTTTTCCTTATTTTCTTCCTTATTTGTCACCAGGCCTTTTGCTTTGGTAGCATACTGTATTTTATGCTCTATTGTATTGGCCTGTTATTTGCACTATGCATTTATTTTGCACAATGGGCATTTTGGACTGTGAATATTTAATTACCTTTATTTTTGACCATTGTACTGACACCTCTTTTATACCATTGTACTGTATGTTATGTATTTATCTTCCATGTGCCCCATTCTCTGGGTTGGACTGCAAAATGAGCAATGGTTCATAGTGAAAAAGTTGTAGATCAAGTAGGGACTATGGTAAGAAATTAGATAGGGAAAAATGGGCAGACTGGGTGGGCCAAGCAGCACTTATCTGTCATCAGATTCTATGTCACTAGGGTGCCTTTCCTGATCACCAATTTATAATTAAACATATTTGAGATTAATGGAAGTACATTTACTTTTTGCTGTGTTTGCAGCTGATGTGTATATATTACAGAACATTTGTTTAACAAACGTTTAAGTGTTACACTAAATTGTGTCTCTGACACCAAAAACTCAGTCCTGTATTCTAAGAGCCACTGCATTCCATGAGAAACATGATGACATTTTAGTTCCAGTACAGTTACCTCCACTGCTAAAACAGGCAGCTGTACTTAACCCCCTCTGCTAATCCGTTCTACCTCCTCCTCTCAGATGCTCTTAGTGGCTCTCCAATCCTCTATATCAACCCCATCTCTGAACCCTAGTGCTCCTTCTATCTCTCATTCAACTATCTCTGGTTTTCCTATTTTTTCCTAAACCCCTTCCCTCCCCTGCTCTCACCTCTTCCCCCTCATATATCTTGTAATATTTTTATTTATTGTACTATGTTGTTAGTTATAAGATCTTCAGAACAATATTTCCTGCCTCATGACAGTGGTCCCATGCCTTCATCATGATGGTCCCAAGCACATCCATAAGATTTTCAACTTCTGGACCCTGCTGGACCATCATGGAATCATTGACCTGTAGCTGTGGAAACCAACCGTCTCTGCCTTAACACATCTATATAAATATATATATATATATATATATATATATATACACACACATTTATATTGTTCTCCTTCTACTGATTGTACTCTCTCAATTTATGTTTTTACCTTCTGCATTTATCTGTATTTGTACCCTGCAATCAAATGTTTTTATCCTCCGGGTCGCCCCTGAAAAAGGGACGTGTCTGCCTCAGTGGACTCACCCAGTTATCAAAATTCAAACAAATAAATGAATTGAACACCTTGACATATAAAAACAAATTATGTCATTTTAAATGTATCGCTTGTTACTTTTAAAATATTCAACTTTTCATAAAGGGCTTGAGGTGCAAATAATTATGGCTAATAACTAAAACTGCATCATCAAAAACTGTGAGCCTGAAACATTGGGAAAGGAGCAGTAATTAAATATGGATATTGCTACATCCCCCATTCTTAGACTGAGGTCCTTTTTTTTTCTTTAACATAGTTTCTATTGATAATACATGTTTTCAGTAAAAATGAAATATATTTTAAGTGTCCTGTGGCCTTTAATATTGCATGCTATTTATTCAGAATTAAATCCAAGAAGTATTTTGAAACTGTATCCATTATAGTTAGTATTGACAAGGCATTTGCTGCACATTGAAAACTCCAGTTATAAGATGCATATTACTTAGTCATCAGTAGATGTAGGGACCTGCTGTAAAACTTAATGTGAGTGTATGTTTTGGAACAGGATCTTACAACTTATTAACTAAGGAAATGTGGTGAAATACATTTTGTGCTACAACTTGGAAACAATACTGACATAAGGCACTTTGTTTGAGCCTAATAAGTATACCCTCAAGGAAAGGAGGGGGAGGAGGACATGATAGAAACTTTCAAGTACTGTACCTCTAGGGAATCAACAAAGTCCAAGAGCATGGCATCTTTCAGAAAAAGAGCTGTGCAAGAACAAGGGGGCATAGTTTGAAGATAGAGGGGAATGGCTCAGGGGCAGTGTGAAGAAGTATTTTTTCACAGAGAGGGTGGTGGATGCATGGAATGGCCTTCCTGAGGAGGTTGTAGGGTCAAAAACAGTGGGGGAATTCAAGAATGCATAGAACAGACATAAGGCAATTATAGTAGGGGGAAGGAGGAAGTAGGCTGTTGGTTAACTAGGAGCTGCAGTGTATCCAATAGGTAGGGAAATGGGCAGACTGGGTGGCCCAAGTGGTCCTTTTCTGGCACCAAAAATCTATGTTTCTATACTGTATTTGGAAGTGTGGAAAAAGTACTTTTTATTTTTGCTCATCAATAGCTAAAAAAACTCTGGCTAGAGCCAATAGGGCTGTAGCTGATGAATTTGGGGTAGAAATATTGAAAATTAGTTCTTTAAATATTTTTAAACAAAATTTAAAACAACATTGTTAAGACCCTGCCTCGTGAAGAAGGGCAGAGCAAATGTTCAATTTCCGGCCTAATGTGACTTTGTACAGTGACTGTAAAATCACCTTTCAGGAGACAAATCACATTTTGAGCAGGACCTGAAAAATGACAGCAGTCACATTCACGAGGTGCATTAAAAAAATGGCAATGTTGTAAATTTGGGATAAAAATATTGAATATTGCTAAAGTTATGAGCCTGCATTTGCAAAATTCAATGTAGGCTCATATTTTTTTTTTCCAAATGTTTGTACACCAAATTTAAATAAAACAGCCTTCTTATGATCCCACCTCATGAACAAGGCAGAGAAAATGTTCAACTCCTGTCCAAAAGGTGATTTCATGCAGGGACCACAAAATCACCTTTCAGGATTTAAGAAAAAACATTTTGTCAAGGATCTGAAAAATGACAGCTGTCACATTCATGAGGTGCTGTGCAAATATGGCTATGTTATACATTTGATGTAAGCATATTGAAAATTACAAAAGTTATGAGCCTGCATTTGCAAAATTCAACGTAGTCTCATGACGTTATTGTTTTTAAATATTTTTACACCAAATTTTCAACATAGCCTTCTTATGATCCCACCACATGATCAAGGGCAGAAACAATGTACAACTCCTTTTTGGACAGATTTGCCTAATGTCAGTGGAATTATTCATGAGGTGAGGTCTCAAAAAGGCATGTTAAAACTTCTGGCCCAAAATATGCAAAAATTCCTAAGTTGTGCCATTAAGTTTAAACCCCCATTGAAATGCATTGAACTGCATACATGCATAGAAACATAGAAATTGTCAACAGATAAGGACCAGTAGGCCCATCCAGTCTGCCCATCTGTGATTCAGAGTGGATTACATCATTGGACCCACAATGGAGAAATAAGGGCTGGGTTGAGGGTGGTGGGTGCTGAGTGGATGGGTTGGGTGGGGGTCAGAAATGGTTGCAAAAGACATTGATCTACAATTTTCTATTTACAGGTATCAAAAAAAGGACCAAGGATTTCCATCATGACACTGAGGAATTGGGTACCCTCAGTGCCACTGTTATGTTTCTGGTGGGGGAGTGCTGAGAGGGAGGATTGAGTGGGGAGAAAAAATATTTATGTATTAAAAAAGAAAAGGCACAGGGAACACGATCATGACACTGGAGTTGGGCACCCCATTGTCATTGTTATGTTCTGGGGGGGTGCTGAGGGGGAGGGTCAGGTGGAGGGACATCCATATTTTTTTTAAACAAAATCAGCAGTCATGGCAGAACACAGCACACTCTGCCATGACCAAGAAGGCTACCTCTCACTACTGCACATGCACTAGTGGTCATGCATGTGCAAATATGGCTTTGTGGCCATCTTGGACATGGTAGAGTGTCCTGGGTCTGCCATGACCGCTGACAGTTAAAATAGTGCAGTGAGACTGCCTATGAAGACAGCGAGTGGAGTGTGTTTCACAGACAAGGAGGAAACTGTGTTGCAACTCCAACATGTTGTTCAGTCTGAAAGAATGTGGCTGTCCTTTTCTGAGAACAAGAGGTCTGCATGGCTATGCCTACTGCAGCACCAAAAATGTCTGTAACTGGAACCACGAAACCTGAAGTTCATTTAATCCTGCCCAAAGGGTGGCATGCAATGATGAAAAAAAATTAAGAAGTTATAGGCAACAATGAAAATTATGTCTGTAGAAGTGCAGAATAGAAAAAAAAACAGGTTTTAAACAGATAAAGCCAATTCACAGGCCACCTCCTTAAATAATAGTTGAAGGTCTTGTTTCAGCGCAAAACAGTTTTTGCAGATAGAAACCAAGTACTAATACATGCTTTTCACAGATGTTTCATTTCCTGTTTTCATCTGCGAAAACTGTATTCATCAATCACTGTGTTAGGGATAGCCCTCTGATAAAGATGTACTGCAAGTTTAAGCATCAGGACATAAGGCATCCATATTTTTTTTGAATAAAGTGCTGCATAGAGCACACTTGAGCACGTTTAAAGCAACTTGACACCTGAGTGCAGTTCCTTCTTTTTTTCCCCAATAATAAATCTGACACTGGAGTCCAATCTAGTACTGGACATACTGTGGATGAAATATTTGGCAACCAGGAGCTCACTGTGGTGAAAGGCTGGTACTCTCACTTGATTCTGACACAAGGATCCCAACATGGGTGTTTTACCTATTTTAAAGAATTGTGACCACTGGGAGTCCACCCCAGTGGTACACTGGTACCCCCTCCACTCTTTCAACCACAGGGAGTCCACCCAAGTGGCACTTTAATACTCCACCTCCATTCCAACACTGTGAGCCCAACCCCAGTGGAAGATACAGTTTTAAACAAATGCAGCAACTGGATAGCACCCTATTTCCCCCCTCCTTGATTTTATCACTGGGACACCAACCATGGTATCAGAAGTACTTAACATTAAAAAAAATGTGACCACTAGAAGCCCACTCTAGAACATATTGTTGCTCCACCCTGAAATTATTGTCATTTGGAGACCAACCCAATTGTTGCCAAAGCCCCCTTCCTTCAACAGCAGCCATGAAAAAAAACCTTCACTCAGTTTGTCACTATCAGACCAAATCATGATCACAATAATCATGCTTCTCAATTTGTGATCCTGATTACCTATTACAAGTGTCTAGCCAAAAAGCTGAGTGAAGGATTGTTTTATTGCCTCCATCTAGGTGATGGCAGGATGTGAAATTGGGTGCCACTGATGCCATTAATGTTTCCATTGTGCCAAGATGTGGGAACAGTTGCCACTGGATGCCAGGGATACTTGGATTTGGTCAGGTGTGGGAGGGGGTATCACCAGATGTCAGAGATATTTTAATTGGGGAAGGGTATGATAAGGGGTGCCAATGGATACCAGGGATGCATAGATTAGGACAAAGTGTAGTAGTGGGTGCCACTTGAATTGCAATTGGATGCCAAATACTGCTTGGCATGGTTCAAGGTGAAGGAAGGGGTGATAGTGGACACCAGGGAGTTGTTATACTGATCCAGAGTGAGAAAGAGGGTGCAACCAAATGTCAGTGTTTGGCATTAGTGAGTGAGTTAGGGGGTGGCAGTGTGCTGTAGGGACTTCTAAAAAAATGAAAATGCAAGCTGAAGGCCAGCATTTGCAATACAAAATAGTCTGTTTCTGTTATTAAATATCCTTTTAAACAAATGAGGCAATTCATGGCAATAAACTGCATTAATGCTCCAGGTGGTGTGGTGCTGAAGTACAAAGCCACAGACATATAGTTGAGGAAATACAATCTTCGGATAAAAAAGTTCCCTGACTGTTGGTGAATGTGTAGTGTGGTGTTTTATTGTTTTTTTGGGGGAGGGTACTGATCACTTGATGCAGTGCTGGCAATGTCCTAATTCTGGCATCCCACTCTTGAAAGTTCTTAATGCGAAAGTAAATTACATGCCTTGAATGGCAATGCTGAAGTTAGGGCAATGCCAAAGAATGCTGCATCAAGCAATCATTCGAACCTTGAGGACACCATGGCACACAATCACCAACAATGAGGAGATTTGTTCACCCTATCATCAAATTTCCCAACTTCTGTGACTTTTTTCTTCAACCCTAACTGAGGCATCAACATAGTTTTTTGCAATGAATATTAAATGGGGAGGAACACTGACTTGAGAATGAAACCCAGATTGACTGGAATAGTTCCAGTACATATAAGCTTGTTCATCAAAAGCTTGATTTGATGTTGGTTTAGTTCCAGATCTTACACTCTAGGGTAGGTTCATTTTAGAACATGTCAATCTTTTAGTTTGTTTTCTCATCTGTGTCAACGTATCTGGCTAGTTTGCTGCTGCTGTTGCTGCTGCTGCATATCTTAACTACAGATAATTGGAAGGAAATCATATGCATTAATATTTCTAAATGCAGACTTAAAGCAGCTGGCAGTAAAACTTAGTGAATAAAAAAATTTCTTTAACTCTCTTAACCATGATTGATTTCAGACCCCTTTAATTTTTCTTAACTTCAGTGATTGCCTAATTACACCGCAATGTACATATTTTAAAGATCAATACTTTCTCAAGAAAACATATGGCCTTGTTTATTTTTCATATTGCCCTCAGAGTTGATTGACATTCATTTTCAGATAGTTCCCACAGGCTGTGTCCAGTCTACACTGTAATTGTGAAGTCATGTTATTGGCGCAGAAACGTAATTTTGAATCCTTTCTTTGGTTTCTGTGTATACCTAATATAATTCTGAAATTGTTTCTGAAACCAGATTGGAGGGAGGACTAGCTTTAAACCTGATTTGTGGACTGCAATTTATTTTGTAACCCTGATTTATGGACCCTGATTTATTTTTTAACCATGTTGTTTGCAGTGCTGAGAGGAACTTTACCTGTGATGCAAAGTTATTTAAAGCTTTAATTTACTGAGTATGGGGACATGGAAAAAACTAGTAGGTTACACACACACACACACACACACACACACACACACACACACACACACTACTCCATAGAGCAAGTAGTGGGCAAATCTTGGAACAGACTTCCAGAGCAGGTGGCATCAGAGAATATAGGCATCTGTTACTCATGCCAAGGGCCATATTTTTGGCAGCCCTCTGCCAAGAAAAGAAGCACCAGAAGATTGAAGGCTCCCCCCCCTTCCTTCTCCATTGTTCCCAATTGGTCTTTGTCTCCTCTTTGGAGCAGCTGATAACAGCCCTACATGGTTAGGAGGGCGTCACTTGGATAAGTGCTACTGGAGAGAAAGGGAAGATGGGCAGCAGCTAGGCTATCAGTGGGAAGCTGCATTCTCTGGCTGGTAGTAGTTGGAGGGCTGGAAGTGCTTGTAAAGAGGTTCAGGCCCTCCTTCTTTCCAGATACACTCTAGAATAGCTCAACCTCAGCAGAGAGTTTAGAATCTGATGTCATAAACATAATTTGAAACCCCAATGGCCAGAAGGTAGGGGGAAGGATTTAACCTCTCCTTAGCACTGTCAATTACTGTGAGCTGGCCAATGATGATGCCAAAGGGTGTAACCAACATTGAAAGAGGCCATTCTTTTACTGCAGCAGCCTTACAGCAATGGTTCTTATGGCAATAACACCTAGCGATCAGAGTAGTGAGCTGTGAATGAGTGGGGTACATCCAGCAGACCTGGATTGGATTCACACAACCTTGATCTGCATACTGTGTGACTGAGCAAGTCACTTAGCCACCCCAGTGCTCCTGGCTTACCCCTGAAAACAAACATTTGTGCCTAGTGGTCTGTACCTGGTAACCAAAAGAATAAATAAAATAAATAAATAAACCTCTATGCCACCAACTGGGATGTATCCACTCACAGGTGGAAGTGAGGAGAACATTGGGAATTTGGTAGATATTGTGATTATTATTTATCTTTTTTAAATGTTTGCCTTGATTGGTTCTCCGTGGATTTGCATGAATAAATTAAAAATAGTGGAGCATCATTTATACAGTACTTCATCTTTGTATTGCTACAGTCACCTGAAATGGTCCTCTGAAATATTAACTGCTTTCCTGTAGTAGAGGAGATGACTTCCTGCCCCCCCCCCGCATAAAAGGCAATAGTACAGTTTTCTATGGAACTCGAAAACTAGGCTCAAAAGATGTAACCTTTTTAGCCTGGAAAATAGGAGAGCGAGGGGTGATTTGTTGTTAATGTACAAAATCCTGAAACATAAAAAATGAATGCAAGAACAAGAAATTAAGCCTCAGTTATAACTGGTCGGGCTAAGGACTCACCAACAGCATATAAAACTTGACAAATCAACCAAATGTGGAAGATTTAACTTACTTTTTTTTATATAAAGAACAGGCAGGTTGTGGAACCAATTGTCAAAACCTCTGGTTGAATGTAATACATTGGGTGTATTCAAGAAAAACATGGACAAGTATCTTTTGGAAAAGGATAGATTTGTATCTGCTGATGCAGGAGGATGGTTATTATGGGCAGAACTGCCTTCTTCCATCCACAACCCAGTATGATCACCCAGTATGATCTAAGGAATAGTTGCTCCAAATACTCCATATAGTTTCATAGACCTCATATTTGTGGAGTTTCCTTAGAATTCTATGGTTATTGAGCCTGCCAAATGGTGTAGAGGACTGAGGCACTGGTCACTCCACCAGCCTGACTATCAGTGACCTGAGTCTGGGAATGGGACCAGGGTTACCCTTGGGCCATTTGGAGGAAGGAGGATGAGAATCCAGCAATGGTTCTCCTCCCTTGGAGAGGGGGACATCATATACTTCTGTTTGACTGCCACCCAGCAGAGGCTGGGTAATGTGACAGTTGGTTGACAGTTAATTGGCAGGCACAGATGCTGCAATGGAAGGCATGTTTACACTATGCATATGTCTCATAGAATGTGTGCCTGCACTGATCGGGAGTAAAACTGGATGTTGGCTAGCTGTTTGACACATGTGACCCTGCAGTGCATGCACCACCTGCCAAGACCCACTCACCCTCAGAGATAAGAAGCATGTACATAGATACACAGATACAAAGATGTTGTTGGCAGATAAGGGCCTTGTGGCCCATTAAGTCTGCTCTATCCCTCTTTCTAATGCTTAAGGTACCCTAGATGCTACAAGTTCCCACCCCCTTTTGCCCTTGCTTGATAATTCCCATGTGCCTATCCCACAGTTCTAGGTCATAACAGTGATCGTGGAATAGCAATCACCATTTGGATGAGTGTACATTGCTGAAAATGAATTACCCTGGCAGGGTAGCCCAGAACACAGGTGCCGGTATTGAGTCGCCCTTTTTGAAAGTGCTCTATCATGGTCACCTTGTTCACCGGATACCCTGTCCCACACATTCTTGAATCCCTCAACTGTGGCTGCCCCCACCACTTCCTGGTGGAGACTGTTCCATCTCTCCACCACCCTTTCAGAGAATTAGAATTTCCTCAAGTTCCCTCTAAGTTTTCCCCTTTTAGTCTCATGCTGTGCCCCTTGATCTGCTACTTCCCTTCATGTGAAAGATGTTCCCTTCTGATACACTGTTGATCAACTTTAGATACTTGAAGGTCTCTGTCATGTCCCTCTCTCTCCCCTTCCTCCGGGAAGTACCTATCGAGAGCTCTGAGTCTCTCCTTATATGACTTACTCTGTATCCCTGACTCCATTTTTCTCACCCTCTTCTGTACCGTCTCCACCCTGTCTATGTCTTTATGGAGTTGGGGCCTCCAGAACTGAATACAGTACTCCAGATGAGGCATTACTAGGGAGTTGTACAATGGTAATGCCACTTCCCTCCTTCAACTTATTACACCTCTCCCTATGCACCCTAGTATTCTGTTAGCTTTTCCCACTGCCTTGTCACACTGTTTAGTCACTTTGAGGTTGTCTTCTATGACTGCCCCTAGATCCCTTTCCTCTGTGATGTCCTCCAGTGTTACCACATCTAGTTCATACTCGACCCTAAGATTCCCTCTTCCTAGGTGCATAATCTTGAACCTTTTTGCATTTTAGTGTCCTATGGATGGTGCATGATGGGTCTTTAGGTCACAGGCACAAGGGATCTACCAGAGGCATAAAAGGCAAAATTAACTGAAGTGGAAAACATTCTATGGATGTCAATAAGAAAATGTTGTTGTGTGGTAGTTTGTTCTCCAGATCTCTCATATTGATTGATATTTTTTTCCCCCAAATACCATGTTTGGGAGCAGCAAGGAAATACAGAGAGATAGAAAGTGACAGCAGAAGGAGACCAAGGGTCCATCAAGTCTGCTCATGAATTACCTAGACCCTATTGCTGATGCTTGGTCCTAACCCCCTTATTGTTTTTACCCTTGAGTCACAGGTACAAGGGGTCTGCCAGAGGCAGAGAAAGCAAAAATAACCTAAGTGGAAAAAAATTCTATGGATGTCAGTTAGAAAATGTTGTAGCGTGGTTGTTTGTTCTTCAGATCTCTCAAGCTGATTGTTAATTTCTTCCCCAATACCATTTTCAACGTACACTATTTCTTTGCTAAAACAAAGCACTCAGTATTGGGCTGTACTACATGGCTGTGCTCATGTCTGTCTAATTATATTTGTGGTTATTTTTTTAAAGTTTTAGCATAGTGGAATATTCTTTATTACAGTCTGATAGTGTGATTTAAAACATAATTGGACTATGGAATAGAGAAAATGTGGAGGAATAGATTAATTCAACCAATAAACACCAAAATGTAAGCTATTTATTACAAAAATGAACAATCATGATGCGATTTTCATTCAAACTAACAGGGAAAGCTTTAGCACAGTCAGAAAGACTGTGAGCAACAGACCCACAGAAAGGTCCTTCCCCATGTCTTCTGAACATCTACTCACTTGCCTGCAGGAGTCCAAACCGAGGAACCCAGTTTATACTGATTGCCATGTCATTCAATCGATAATTAGCCATTAAAACTAGATTAGCACATCTGATTCTAGTGGATGCCTAGGTGCTCTCAAAGCCATGCAATGCCCAAACAGGAAGGGAAGCACGTCTACAACACAGTGATAGGTTATTATAGCCATGGCCAGTTCCCGCACATGATCACTAGGTCTGCATACTCTTACCTCAAGGCAGTGACACTAAGCTGCATCAGCTTCTTTTCAGGGCAGTCATAAAAACTCCCAGCCATAAGAACACTCTTTCCCTTAATGGTGAAGCTTTATCTGCCTTGGAGCAGGAAAATTCTGTCAGGAGCCAAGAAAGTAAAAGATGAACAATTTGTTCATGCACTGCTGGAGCTGCATTGATATCAAGGTTCCCTACATCACAGGCATGATAATAATAATAATAATAATAGTAATAATAATAATGATAATATTAATAATAATATACATATAAATAATGAAGTTGATGAATATGAATGAACCAAATGAAACACAACAGTGAGTCAGAGTTGTACAGTTGTACAGTAGCATAAAACAGTAAACTGAGTGTTTTAATGCATTGAAAGTGAAATGTAACTAGGAAAACAAGTTTATACTGGAGGGGAGTATAAATGAACTCAATAAGACATTTTATTAGATATCTGGACGGATGATACAGTTTTATCTTCCTACATGGTGTTATCATCCCTGCAGGTATGTCACACCTGTTTCATTTGTTCCTGCACTCACTGATGCTTTTGCCACTAACGTATGAACCATCACTCACTATTGACTACACAGATCAGGTGATGGAACCACCTATATGCTGCTGGTGCTCATCCCTAGGACCACCCACAGTTTCAATCAATGAACAGTGTGCTTTGCTGGTGTAAACACAGGCACTTAAATCCAAATGAAACTTGATATTTTTATGTGTGTTCTTAATTTTTGATAGACTACTGTGTGTTTATTGTGCTTCTCGCACTATCGCGAGGTCTGGAGCCCTAGCTGAGCTAGGTAGAGGAGGGTAGTTTGCGATTATTAGTTCTGGACTACAACTCATCTAAAACAGCTTTGTTTTAGGCAGGAATACTGCCGGGGGAACATTTTTAATTTAAAATAGTGCTTATAGCACAAAATTTTGCTTTTAAACTACTGGAGCTAATTTTCTGATACCCGAGGATTATGAGGCACTTCCAGGTAAAACACCCTGCTTAAACAGCCCTGCAGCATGCACTGAGCCCTTAGAACAGTGTGCTTTGCTGGTGTAAACACAGGCACTTAAATCCAAATGAAACTTGTTATTTTTATGTGTGTTCTTAATTTTTGATAGACTACTGTGTGTTTATTGTGCTTCTCGCACTATCGCAAGGTCTGGAGCCCTAGCTGAGCTAGGTAGAGGAGGGTAGTTCATGATTATTAGTTCTGGACTACAACTCATCCAAAACAGCTTCGTTTAAGGCAGGAATACTGCTAGGGGGGAACATTTTTAATTTAAAATAGTGCTTATAGCACAAAATCTTACTTTTAAACTACTGGAGCTAATTTTCTGATACCCGAGGATTACGAGGTACTTCCGGATAAAACACACTGCTTAAACAGCCCTGCAGCGTGCAGGGTGAGCGCGTGCTTGCGCATAAGAAGATGCATGCAAAGACACGTGCGTAGCATGTCACGCGTGTCAAGAGCGAAAGAGTGTGAAGGCCACATTGAGAAGTTCAGATCTGTAAGTAAAATTACAAGCAATTTAATAAAATCTATCCCAGGTTGACAATAATAAAGAATATGGCTGATCTAATCATTTTAGAGAATGAAATAGACACTAGTGCTAAACAACATACAACAGACAAAACCCCAAGAAGAGATGTTATCATAACCTTGGATGGTGAAACAGGCCTGAAATGTAATACTTGTTCTATGCATGCATTATTTGTTTCTCTGCCCCAAACTCCTTTCTATATATGTGATAAATGTATAAGTAACAGTGTTTTATGGGAAGACATCGACAATTTTTACGAGGTTAGCAGTAATTGAACAATACCAAAAAACCTGAGTAAAATCTCAAGAAATTGTACACTACAGAAACTTTGGAGTCTAATATTGGGGTGTGTGATACTGAACTTCTTAAAGAAATAGGAACATATGAGAAAAGGAAGAGAAGAGAGTCAAACAAAAACAGTATATATAGTGAGTCTGAAGAGTGGACTACTGTAACCATTGGCCACAAATCCAAATCTAGATGCAGTGCTATGTGCAATAATGTTAGTCTATCTAATACATTTGAACCTCTGATTGATCTTGAAATGGGAAATTTATCTGCAGAAAGGGGACATGATGGTTCTTTACACAGGCAGCCCACCACAACTGATTTAAATGATACCATGTTGGACATAGTAAGTACCGAAAATGGTGTACAAACACCAGAATCAATAATAGATACTATCAATACAGATGGTCAGAATTATGGAAGTGAAGCAGTTCAGTTAGAAACTCTTGAGGATAGTGTCACCATGGATACAACAACAATAGAAAATTCAAATAGGCAATTTTTCATATTGGGAGATTCAATAATAAAATATACGGATAAGATAATGTGTAGAATGGATAATCATAATATAGCATGTTCCTCATTCTGGGGATCTGGTATTAAGGATATAAATAAAATGTGTCTAGATATTCTACAAAAATCTGGCCACAATCCATTGGTCATTATACATGCAGGTACAAATGACTTGAAGAAACTGTCAATTGATGATATTAAACAGGAGTATATAAATATTGGAAAAACCCTGGATGAACTTAAATGTGAGACATGGTTCTCAGAGATATTACCTGTTCCTAGAGCAAATTACCATACAACTTGTAAGATTAAAAGCATAAATGAATGGATAAGGAAATGGACATTAAAGGAAGGTTATAAACCCATACCACTCTGGGAAAATTTCATTGATACACCATCCTTGTTCTGCTGGGATGGACTCCATTTGAGTAAGCAAGGAGAATACAAATTAGGCAGGACATTTGAGAGTATCATACAAAAAAATTTAAACTAGGGAAAAAGGGGGATGAGGGTACAAAATTTAAATTTAAATATAACACTAATTCAAAAGTCAACTCAAACCCCAATAACCTAAGATCTAAAAAACTGAAAATTTGGAATATCAATGCAAGTCAAGTCAAGTCATGTTTATTTATAAAGCGCCTTTCGAAATCAATCAATGCACAAAGTTTAAATAACATCAAACTAAGTGAACTTAAAATACGAATAAATAAACATAATACAGATATTATATGTGTAACAAAAACATGGAGGGACGAGAGTAATAACTGGTCCAATAATATTGAAGGGTTTCAACTTTTCTCAAAAAACCATACAGGAAGAAGGGGTGTGGGAGTATGTTTCTATGTCTCAGAGTTGATACAGTGTCAAGAAATTAAAATAAGTGATAATATTGATAATGTACCCGAAACCTTGTGGCTAAGTATAATCTTCCCTCATTTGCCAAAAATAAATTTAGGAATTTGTTATAAACCCCCAAATAGCAACAGTGTTTTCAATAATAACTTAATTGAGGAAAAAATGAAAGTTTCCAGTCTAGGGGATGTGATGATTTTGGGAGATTTTAACACTCCAGGTATTAATTGGGATGAACTGAAAGGCACTACTGCCTTTGATAAAATATTGATTGACGCCATAACATCACAGGGCTAGTATCAATTGGTCGAAGTTCCAACTAGGGAAAAAAGCATATTAGACCTAATTATAACCAATATTATTGATAGAATTGATAAAGTAAATATTTTGCCCCATTTAGGAAATAGTGATCATAATATTGTCGAATGTACTATCAATATTGAAAAACCCAAATTGAATAAACCAACACTATCCTTTGATTATAAAAAAGTAGACTGGAATAAGATTATTGAAGCATTTACAAATCTAGACTGGGGAGAAGCATGTTGTAAGTTAGGAGTAAACTATATGTGGAAAAATTTAAAACTCAAAATTCAAGAAATAATATTTGATCTTATTCCCAAGCGTAAAGTCAATAATAGTAAAGGCCATATTTCATATTGGTTCAATAAAGACATTAAGAGACAGATAGGAAGGAAAAATAAAGCATTTATGAAATACAAAAATAGTCCAACTGAAATTAATCTAAATAAATACAAAAAGTAACAGAGATTGCTTAAAATTACTATTAAAAAAGGAAAAGTTAAATTTGAAAATAAATTAGCATCTAGTAAAAATCATAAAGCATTTTATGCATACATAAATAATAAACAAAAAGGAAAGAAGATTAACTCAGTGCCTGTAAATAGTGAAACAATAGTGAATAACAAAGAAATAACTGATAGTTTTAATAATTATTTTATGACCACATAACAGGAATATAACTCCAAGATAATTGTTCCAGGGGTAACAAATCAAGAACCCTTCAATATCAGTTGTGATATGGTGAAACAGGAATTATTAAAATTATGGACATCTTCTTCTTCAGGCCCTGATAATATTGATACGATTGTATGGAAAAAATCTTTCAGACATAATAGTAGATCCACAGATTAAAATATTTAACAAATCATTTTTAACTGGTGTGATACCCTTGGACTGGAAAAAGGCTATAGTGGTGCCAATTCACAAAAAGGGAAACAAATCAAGTGTGACAAATTACAGACCAATTATCCTAACATCTACATGTTGTAAGATACCCATGTACCCCTCCTTTCTAAATGATTATCAGCTCCTAGTCAGAGTTGATTTGAAGGGGGGACACACATGGTGAAAGGGTGAAATGTTGCCTTCAGGTCCCCGACAGCATCAATTTTGAAACCTGTTGAAATTGTCACTGTGGAGGATTTCACTCTAGGGGTTTCGACCTTCGGTTAGTACACCATGGAAAATATATTAAGTACTGTCTACCTTCAAGGTACACAGTAATATATTAATGTAAGGTCAAAAGAAACCCATGTCAATCATGACTTTCTCTCCTTATTCAAAATTAGGAATGAATTAGTATGCTGTGCAAAATGCATTAATTTTTTTTGGGTGGGGGGATTTAATACCCACTCTACTACCCAGCGTACTTATGATTCTTTTGGTAAGTGAAAATGTGTGTAGACTTGAAGTCCTCTACTGTCTTCATCTCTGCTTTCTAATCTGGTAAACTTTTTAATAGGGCAGTTCCTCATCATAACAGCACTTGCTTGGTGCTCCAGCTACCTATCCGCCCCCTCCCAATGTGTCAAAATTGGTGGGACACTTTCTGATCCACGATCGATCCTCTCAGGGGTTCCACAGGGCTCCATCCTGGGGCCCCTTCTCTTCTCGCTATACCTTAACTCCCTGCCCAGTGCTTGCCCTGGGAAAATTCTGCTGTACGCAGATGATACCGTCCTCTTTGCCACTGACTGTAACCCCTCTTCCCTCCAGGTTTCCCTACAAAGTGCCTATAATGGCGCTGAAACTTGGTTTAAAGAGCATAGATTGGTCATAAATCTTAAAAAATCTAAAACCATGCTCTTCGCCCACCCTCAAAACAAAGCTTCCAACTCCCCTCTCCGTATCCTCTCCAGCTCTAAACAACAACTGGAGCAAGTCCACTCCTATAAGTATCTAGGGATCTCATTTGACTCAGCCCTCTCCTACCATACCCACATCGAAGCACTCGCTTCTGTAACCAATATACGACTTGGTATCCTGTACCGCTACAAAAACTGTCTCCCCGATGCCCTCCGGCTTGCAGTTACATCCTCCATACTATCCCTGGTGGACTATGGGCTACCTGTCTACGGTGCTGCCAACATGATTGCCCTCAACAAAATCCACCTCCTCATAAATAAGGCATGCAGGCTAATCACTGGGGCCCCTAGGCTCACTCATACCTGCCAACTTTATGACCTTGCAACAATGCTTGACCTCGACGAATGCCTGCTATACCAAACGTGCCTCATCTCAAAAAAAACCTTACTAGGACTTTCTCCTCCCGGGCTGACTTCCTCCCTCCCTCCTCCTGGCCCAGCCCCTAGTCAGCACCCGGACCTCCTGCAAAGCCACCTTCCTGGTTCCTCGAGCTAGGACCTCATTTGGACAGAGATCTTTCTGCCATAGAGCCCCTTCTTGGTACAACACTCTTCCTCGGGCCATCACTGAAATCCCCACCATCTCCACTTTCAAAACTGCCCTCAAAAGCGAGTTGTTCAGCAAGCGCTGCTGCACCTGTGCTTAACGGATGCTCAAACCCCCCTCTGTCCTGACAATGCCCTCTGGGCAGCTCCATCTCCTCACCTTTTTATTTCTAACAACTTCACTACTTCCATGATTCCGCTGCCTACTGTATCGCTACTGACAAGAATGAACCATGTTTGCATTCCTTGATGCTGCTTGCTATGATGCCCAACCTATA
Organism: Neoceratodus forsteri; assembly: GCA_016271365.2. Classification (NCBI taxonomy): domain Eukaryota; kingdom Metazoa; phylum Chordata; order Ceratodontiformes; family Ceratodontidae; genus Neoceratodus; species Neoceratodus forsteri. The sequence continues at coordinate 853,506,528 of CM057458.1, forward strand.
TGCTACTCTGTTACCATACGGATCAAACCTCTATCTGTACTATTCCTGTATCATGCCTTACGCTTCTTGTAATCTGATATCATGTGACCTGTTTGGCTGTTTTATCGATTTACCTGTACTGTTCCTATCTCATGCCTTACGTTCCTTGTAATCTGACACAGTTAACCGGTTTGGCTGTTTTCACACTGCAATGACATGCCTTTATGCTACTAAACCCTGTATTTTACCATGTTTTCAATTATACCAGAACTTGCTCTGTATTACACTGCCAATGTCTGCTGTATCCATGTGCCATTTATGCTTGTCTCTTTATGCTCATGCTCTCCTACTGGATGTATTCTGTTTTCTGTATTATCTGTATTATCTTCCATTGTTGATGAGGTACCTTTGGAAATGAGCCTCTGGCTCAAAGGTTGTAAACTGATTGCAATATAAAATAAATAAAAATAAAAGGGCACTAAGCATACACCAGAAAATCGCGTGGTCGAAAACCACAGTAGATTAAACTAACTCCAAAACCACACACGCTGTTATGACAGAGCTGTTTTTGACTACCCTGTTTTGCTTTCGCTAATTTGATGTGACACACCATAGACTCTATGGTGTGTCCCATCAAAATAGCTAACGCAAAATGCCTATAGGGTCACCTTTCTCTAGAAGAAAAAGTACATCCCAACTTTTCCCAAGAATTTATCCCCTCTGGGCTTTAGGGTATGTCACTGCATCCTGATGCAGGACACATATTCAAAAACAAACTAACATTAATCTAGTCAATACCCTTGAGTTATCAGAAGACTGAAATTATGTCCCTTCTTTTCCTCCTTTTCTCCAGGATGAAGATGTTAAGGGCCCACAGCCTTTTCACCTTAAGATTATTGTTCAATGAGAACTGATGTAAATGCAAGTGCATTATTATGTATTATTACAAAGAAATTGTATCAGCAGGATGCAACCACATCTACTGTACTTGATGTGGGAGGGTAAGTTAGAGTGAAGACACAGAAGGTAAGAAAAGCTCTTTTAAAATGTCCCAATACATTTGGCAATTAAATAAACAGTTCAAGCAGTGCAAATCTGGAACTGCTCCATTGCTCATACTGGTTGACTAGTCAGGATGATCTTGGGCTAATATAAACACTTGGCTTAAAAAGCTATCTTTTCCCACTTAGCCAGAAGGCTCACAGGACAAAACCAGTATTTGACTGTGGTCTTACCTGCACCTGCAGCTCAGCAGCCCATACTTTAGGTAGACCAATCATCCTTCCAGCTACTCAACTTAGCTCTGGTCCAAAACATCTCAGCCTTAACTAGCACCACCACTGATCAGTCTTTCAGATACTCCCCCCAGCACAGACTACTTCCCTCTTGCATCAGTCAGTTTTCACTTCTACAGAGTCTTGCTCCCTCCACAGTTCAGATTTCACCTTATCTTTCTCTCATGTCATCTTTCATTTCATCTCTCAGACTGTTCTCAGCCAGCTCTTTTATAGGGCTGGAGATCAAGTCACCTGTCAATCATGCCTTAACTTTTAGTTAAGTGTTTGCAACAATTTTAATTACGACTGTTTCATACAGAAAAGTAAACAAAACATGAAAAACAGCATTTCAACATAGATCTGCCTTTATACGACTACAAAATAAAGCAGATAGAAAATAAAGAAGGGAACTCTCAGGCAGGAAGTCCCACCTTTCTTGTTCCCAGACTCCTTCATGCTGAAGCCCTATAAAGCCTACAGATTTTATCTTGCCTGAGCCCATATGAAAGCACTAAATGGATGCTTGCAAATCAAACACACATGGAGTCAGACATTTCTCAAACAGGTGAATTTTCTCAACATACAGCAATGTATGCTGTTTGGGCTTGAAGAAACATTGCGTTTAGTATCAGAAAAATACAGATAAGACCAACAATGTGAAACAAAAGGGATTACTAATGCATTATTGTTTGTTGCAGTTTATAAAACATGGAATTCATACATTTTATCCAACAAGAAGAGCTTCATGTGTCCTGATTCCTTAATTACCCTCCACATAAAGCTTAAGGTGTTTTTTATACTAGTTCTTCCTAAGTATTTTGTTGTATATTGTATTTATGGGCAAAAAACACAGATTCATAGTATTTATGGAATTTCTACCATTGCTACTAGATTTTACATATGGTAACTCTAAAGAGCAGAACACAGCACCAATGCCCACAAGCATTTCTTTTACCCTAACTGTGCTATGGCAGCCCTTGTATACTTAATGCTAGCTGGGGGGAAGAAGAGAAGAATTAGAAAAAGAAGTAAAGTTTCATCCCTGGGTGATCACACTAGAGAAAACAAGTTAGAATTAGAAAGGCTAGCACAAATGAAAGGCTGCAGCCAAAAGGATAGGGAAAAAAAAACATTAAAGGTAATCTAGCATACTGTAAGCCCAATTCTGCACTGAGTATTTCAGACATCAGCATGCTTTTATTTTATCTGGTACCTTAGGGCAGCCTTGTTGTGGCTGTATGGCTTTCTAGCCCCTTTCCTTATTCTGTATTTTCATTTAACAAAAATTCAGTGGTAGGGTTTCACCCTAACACACTTGACACCAAGCTTTTATTAAAAAAAAAACAGTTTGTAGCCCTTGTGGTTCCAATCTTGTAGGTCCTTTCAAAGAAAATATTTTTAGAAAATGCAGTGATTGACAACGTTAGGGCAAGGGGCATCAAGAAAGATCAACATGGTACAGTTCGATTCGTGCCTGTTCAACATATTGAAATACTCTGAATACACTTTTCCTATAGCTACATATTAACCTTTAGGCTGCTGACAGAATTAGAACATATTTGGATACTGGACAGATATATTACAACATTTGTTATTATATTTACATAAAATAGTACAAGGAAACTATATCATTAGGACATAACTATATTGACCTGATTCCAAGCATTTATTTAGAAAAAAGAAGTTCCTAGCCTTTGTAGTTACAATGAAAGCCCTTTCCAAATTAATTAAAGTACTAATTGTGGAACCACTTAGGTTTTTTTTTATAAATGAAATCATAAAGTCAGGTTGACATGGAGAGCTAATGTTGATGCACTTTATATATAAAAATGTTCCAGAAATGCAATCTTACTTCATCAATTCATTACAGTTCTTGCCACTTTCATTATACTGAGAAGAAATTATTTAAGCATATGATTACAGTTTATATACCTACACTATACTGAAATACTAATACACGGGTTAGGCAAAATGTTTTTTTTAAGACACCCCCCCCCCGAGATCAATCATTTGTTTTCATTTCAATAAGCTTTATTCAAAAGATTTTGCAAGACAAATACAACCATGATCACAAGACATACATTACAAGAACAAGCATCAACATTCAGGTACTACTTGACAGAATGCAGATCAGTGAGAATACAAACAAACCACACTTACCCAACATCCCCTATACCCACTCCTTCGTGAAACCCCTCCCATCCCTTGGCAGAGCACACTAGACCTTTATAGCCTGCAGAAAATCACAGGGTAAATAAAGTATAAAGAGACTCCCATCTGTCCCTGTATCTAGAAACTCTGTTATGGATGAGGCAATCATTTTCTCAATCCTCAAGTTGAATAAAAGCTCTTGGAACCACTCAGAGTAAGTTATCACTGCAGAATCTTTCCAGTGACAAAGCACCAGAGCCTTGAGAGAGAGTGCAATCAATGCCATATGGTACCATCTCTGTAGAACATCAACTCCAGTGTAGTCCTCTATCAGGTAAATTTCCAGGGTAAACAAATCATTAAGGCCCAAAAGGGGATCAGCTTTTTGCCTGATAGTGTCCCACAGGGAAGCTATGGGGGGCATTCCCAGAAGATATGAAATCAATTGCCATCTGCATTATGACATCTTAAACAGGTAGGGTTAGGAAGTTTCCCCATCTTAAATAGCTTGGCAGGTGACAAATAAAGGTTGTTTAATATACAAAATGTAATCAATCTCAATCTGTCTTGAGTGATATAGGAATAGCATGCCTTCATAATTTATGCCAACTAAGCTGTTTCAAAGGGAAAACAGCTTCCCAATAGGGCATTGCCCCATCCACCATGGGGAAGGCCAAGTGGAAAAGAGCTGGGTATCCCTGAGATCAATCATTCATGCACAGGCTCAGATTAGTAAGGAGTCAGAAATAAGATTCAGGTTCCAAGTCCATGGAATAGATAACAAAACTGCACTCAGGATTATGGAGTCGAGAACTGGAGACTTGCCTTATCATGTTCACTTTATGACTCTGTTGTTGGCATGTTCAGATTACCCATGGTGCAATTTCCTCCTTTACTGCATGCACCATAGTGTATTACCTTAACCATGGAAGTTTTGTGTTGGCCAGTCACGTGACTGGCCAAACAAGCACACAGGATTGGCAAAGTCTTGCAGGATATGAGGTTTCTTTCTTATAAGACAGACAACAGAGTCAATCCTATTGTGTTGTGCCAGACTAGTGGTCATGTGATGCAGGCCAAAAGATCATGGTGGGAACTTTTCACAGGCTGCCAGTCTGTCATTTGTATGCATGACTGGCAAAAACCTGAATTGTGGCAGCATTAGGGATAAGGTCGGCATAATCGGTAGAAGAGTTGTCTTTTTAAAGTAAATGGACATTTTGACTTGTTAAAGGAATCTTAATGTCATCAGCAGCATCAAGTTGAATTGACTATCAGAAACAATCATGTCTTTGTCTGGAGTGCAAATCATGTATTTCATGGGATACATGCAGAAGAGCAGTCAGCAGCAGTGATAGGAATGCTGAATTACAAACATTTACTTATCTGGACTACTTAAAAAAAACATTTGGGGGCTTAAATAGGAAATTACTGGGGGAGAATGTGAGCTTTCCAATGCCTGCCTTGTCTCAAAAATAGAGCTTTTAGGTCAAAAAGTGTTCCATTCTCTCAGCCAGCTCCAAGCTGCTACCATACAAGAAATAAATGACAGCTCCAAATCCCCAGTAAGCAACATTGTGCATGGGTTATTTCTGTATTGGTAAACCAGATATTCAATAAAAAAATAGGCTTTAAAGTGTGTGTAAGTGTAAGAGAGTGTAAGAGAGTGAGTGTGTGTGTGTGTGTGTGTGAGTGTGTGAGTGTGAGTGTGAGTGTGAGTGTGAGTGTGGTGTGTGTGTGTGTGTGTGTGTGTGTGTGTGTGTGTAAAAGTGCACATTTTTGTGTGAATGAGAAATTATGAAAAAGAGAACCATTTTTACATCATGTGGATCATGGTCAGTGGCGTGGTTATAAAACTATTGATCCCTTAAAAAGTGTGTGATGTTTCATATCATTTTAAAGGTCTGCAGATAACAAATTATTCAGTATGTAACCTTAGCTATATTTGGAAATGTAAAATAACATATTCCCATAACACAATGCATTGTGGGATATATATGCAAATCACCATGAATAGAGTTTAGACTGGTTCCACTTTAAGCAAGCATATTAGTACCAAATGGACTGTAATACATTCATCAAAAGGCTGAAAACAGAAGACACAGACACATGTTTCATCCTACACAGGACTCATCAGTGTGTCTCATCTGTAACAGCATAGAAACACAGATTTTGCCAGCAGAAAAGGATCTTTAGGCCCATCCAGTCTGCCCCTTGTCCCTGCCTATGCCATCACCACTGGTCATAGTTGGTCATAGGCATCACTCCCTCCCCAGTTCCTCAACCTAAAAGGCCCTGTGCTTATCCCATGCATGCTTGATGCTCTCCACAGTATTGCCACAACTACCCTACTCTGACAGACTGTTTCAGTGATTCACCACCCTTTCCATGAAGATGCATTTACACACATCTCTCCTAAACATTCCCCATCTTAGCTTCATTGCATGCCCCCTTGTTCTAGTGTCTTCCTTTCTCTGAAATTGACCTTCCACTTGCACAGTGTTCACACCTGTGAGGTACTCAAAGGTTTCAGTCATGTGCTTTTTTTCATTCCTCTTATCCAGGAAGTACATGATGAGTTCCTTCAGCCTTTCCACACATGGCTTCTTCTGCAACCCCATTGCTATTTTGGTTGCCCTCCTCTGCACCAACTCCAGCCTTTCAATGTCCTTACAGAGATGCAGCCTCCAGAACTGGACACAGTATTCAAGGTGGGGCCTCACCAGTGAGCAATACAGTGGCAGCACCACTTCTTTTCTCCTGCTTGAAATCCCTCTCCCAGGGAAGTAATGTGATCCCTGCACCCTGATCAGATGCAGTTGGATCAGCTCCAGTGTTTGCGGTTCAATAACATGGCTTTTTGTTCCTAATTTGGCTCAACTTTGTTTTTTAAGTGTGTTGTTGGGTAAATTAATTGTGCACAAGGGTGCTTGCTGGTTTCTGAGATGTCCGAACCAGGATCTGCCTCGATGGATACTGCTGAACCCTCCTCATCAGCGCAACAACTCCCACCATGGCCACCTCCTTTTAAATGATTTTTTTTCATTCCTCTTATCCAGGAAGTACATGATGAGTTCCTTCAGCCTTTCCACACATGGCTTCTGTCTCTGAATCCACTGGCAAGACAGATTTAGGAGACTTGCATTCTCATTTGGACACATTTTTTGCAGAGCTTGCTTTGATTAAACTTACCCTAGTAGAGGTGGCATATGATCTCAAAGTTCTTAAGCCCTTCTCGGAGCAGCTGGTGACTCTTGTGGGAGATGCAGAGTGCAGGGTTTTCTCACTTGAAGTTTCATGTTCTAGAGAAGAAAAATAAATTATGGACCTATGGTGTAAGGTGAAGAAACCTGAAGATTGCTTAGAAGATCAAGAAAATCGAAATTGGTGAAACAATTTAATCTTTGAGGGCATAACTGAAAAAGCCGAAGGCTCAGCTATGTTGATGTTCATTCAGGATTTGCTTACCGACATCGCTGAGCCCCCTTTACTTCATGACCAGTGCTATGTGGATCAGGCCCACAGATCTCTTAAACCAATGCCCCCTCCTAAGGGGAAGCTTCATGCTATAATCATACTGTGTCTTAAATTTCAGCAGAAGATCTACATTCAGAGGAAAGCTTGAGAAAGGCACTCTCAGTTTTGGAATGGCCATAATTTTTACATCTTTGAGGATGTTTCCCACCAGGTTCAAGATCGGCAGATGGCCTACTGAGACATAAAGCATGCCCTACATTCAGCTAAAGTGAGATTTTGAATATTGTACCCAGTCCACCAATAGTATATGCCCCCTCTGGCACCACTGAATATCAGTCTGCTGCAGCGGCCCGACAACGCTTACCACAATTGATAGATGGCTTTCAACTCCCCAGTGTCTGCTAATTCGGTATGTGACAAGCCCTATACTACTACTCTGTTGGTTCTAATTTACTTTTTGTACACTTTTTATGCCTCAGGATCCTTTGAAGGTATGCCAGCTCAATATGTTTTCTGTCTGTTAGACCAGTAACTGTGTGGCATGAACAACATATTGTTTGCTTTTAACAGAGCCCTACAAGAGCTGTCTGATCTCTAGTTAATGATGGTGCAGCATTTTTATCGTCATCTGGCTAAGTTGAAGCAAAGTGGCTGTTTGGTACGCCTGACTTGCCCAGTGTTTCTGTAATGCCTGTTGGTGCCTGGCTTTGACTATTATTTCTTGGGCTGCTTCTGTACACCTAAAGGGTGCAGCTTCTTTGCTAATACATTTGTAACTAATTGGCTTTACTGGCTGCAGCTTTAGTACTCTGTCTAGCCTCAGCTTACTTGTTGATGCATCTCAGTCAGCATGATTGAATGAACATGTGGACAAACTGAAGTTTTTACCCAGCCAACATGTTTAACTTAACAGACTGTTTGAACAAGTGCCACCCTTTTAGTTTCCTAGCAGAGCTTTCTTTCTATGAATGATTTTTGTACTAATCCAGCATTAATTCAGCATTTTGTTAACTCCCCTTGCTCCCTTTTTCTGTTGGGGTATCTATGTCACTTATTAGGAATCACGTCTTCCTGTTATATTTCCTCTTATTTGTTTCTTTAATCTCTTCTGTGTTCCCTACTTGGATCCCTTGTTCTTGATGTCATTTCTTTTAGCTAGCCCTATTATTTGTTTATTTTTTTTTTCATTTTACTTTTTTGTTTAAGGCTTTTTTGCCCTGAGACTAAAGCTTTCTGGATGGTTCTCTTTTCTTCTCCTTAATCCCCTCACCTCTGTGTTTCTTTTCTGCTGTTTTTTTTCTTTTCTTCTTATTAGTTGATTCTGTTGGCTGTGCTGTCTTACATTTGTTATGTGTGTTTTGTTTTCATAATTTAGTGATTCCTAGTTGCACTATGTGGTTTTTTTTTTGTCTTTCTTGCATCTGAGGCATACGTTTAAGTTGTTGGCTAGATCTACTGGATTTCTGGACATATGCTTCACGGATCTGAAGGTTTTGTGGGTGTTTTGATGCCCACCTTGGCATGCACCAGGTCAGCTCTCTGCAATTCCTCTGAGGTCAATCTGTGTATTCTGGTTATTACTTGTTAATGGTTACCCTACTATCTTGTTATGTGGGGTTGGAAGGGTCTTCTCTCCCTTGGATGGGACACCTGTATATAGTTCTCTAGTTTATATTTGTTGGTACTTCCTTTTATTCCCATAGCCATGAGACCTTGTACTTTGTCATTTTACCTAGTGTCTTTTCTGTTTGTGAGCATATTTTTAAAATATGCTAGACCTTTATTCGTTTTGTTAGTTTTCTTTATTTTTTAAGGGGCTTCATGGTTTCTGGAGGGTGGGTTGAGAATAATGTTCATGGTACTGCTGGGGTTTATATCTGCAGTTTCATTGAGCAATCCTTGTTCTTGCTTGCACTACTATTAAATGGTGTATGATGCTGCCTAGTTTATTGACTTCCTCTTACAAGTTTGTAAGCTGGAATGTTAAGGGAGCTAAACTCCAGAAAAAGAGGCATATGATCCTTAGGTATTTGCAGTCCTTGGGAGCCAAAATAATTTTTCTTCAAGAAACTCATACTAGGTCTCAGGATTCCATGTTGTGGAGGAGGGCATGGGTAGGACAGGCTGGTACTGGGTCATTATAGGGCAGACAAAACCTCGCATGGAATACCACACATGGACTAGAGTGAATGGCCATACAGTGAAAGGGGTTGTTTCAGTGTGAAGTAAGAATGCCTACCCCTGTTGCTGTATGCTTCCATGACATAACATGAAGAACACTGCTGGGGCAGTGCTTGGCCAAGCCACTCTCATGGCAGAGTGGCTAGAGCACCTGCCTCTGGTGGCATAGGGGACCTGGGGCTGCAGTTCAGTTCTCCCCAGATCCCACTGTAAGGCAGCTTTTTATTTAAAAATTAAAAAAATGTTCCCCACTGCAGGGATTCCTTTTTCCCCATGTCCATGACCCCCCTGGAGTGGATTATAATAAGTCAAGGGGTTGGTGGGGTGAAGTACCCCATGTCAGAGGGTGCAGTGGCTAGAGCCCCCCCAAAAAGTTATTCCTCTGGTGTAAGCATTTCATTCCTGGTCAGCATGTTGTGCTGACATTATTTTGCTGCACACTGATTTTCATATGGCATTCTTGTCCTGCGTGGTTTTGTCTGTGACATTATGACTCCATGCCAGACAAGCCCATATGGTGGGTTCAAGCAGGTGCTGCGCTGTGGTTGCCATTCTTTTTTCCATTCTTTTTGTCAGATCTGTTGCTTTTCAGCTTACTCAACAATACTCAGACTCAGATGGCAGGTATCTAATTTAGCAGTGCTCCCTTGATGGAACCCCTATTACTTTGGCTTCTATCTAAGTCCCTAATGTCGATGACCCCCCTTTTTTTATCAACCTTTTTACCTACCTTCTCAGCTCTCTGGCTGAACATCTGCATATTTTAAGTGGAGATTGGAATCTGGTCCAGGACTCTAACTTGGATAAATTTCCCCCTAGACATCTGGGCCTTTCACCAGCTCAAAGGACTCTTTCTGAGCTCATAACTACAGTTCCAGATAGAAAATGCACTCCAAACCTTAACAAAACATACAGACCAGACTGAAATATATTCTAACCAGTAGATACTGTTTTATTTCTTGGCCCAAGCATACAGTAAGCGCCTACCCCAGTGCTTTGGTATAAAGTCTTCACCAGGGGCTGTGGCTACAGAGCATTGACAGTTACTTTGTACCCCTTAATTAATGAATCACAGCTGTGCTGCATAAAACAATAAACAGTTTGATTATTTCATTATTTGAAAATTAAATACAGTTTTATGAATAACAAAAAGTTCTTCCTTATACTATTGAGCTGTATTCATGTATTTTACACAGACAAGTAACAAAATAAAATTAGTGCAGCTTCAAAACAATTTTTGACATCAAATACTGTTTACAAATTCATTCTTACTAGTAATGATAGTGTATTGTTGAGGCTTATCACTCATGTATACACAAATTGTTATTTTTAATTTTGTAGATCAGCCTCCCCATTATTTTTATAACCATCAATTAAATCAATAAACTCAGAAGAAGACACAATAGATGTTAGAAGGAAAAGAAAGGATAGAGCTCCTAAACCCTGGTTCTTGATTTCAAATGTCAAATGTAAATTAAACAAAAGAAAAAAAAAATTTTTTACTATTTTAAGTGAATAATAACTGAAAATTCTGTCCAAGTGGAGTTAAAGGGGTATTGCAGCACTCAGTGATCACCCATAATTACTTTTTTTCTCAGGCATCTTAGTTTTAAGGGAATCCACACAGGCAGTGTCCACAGACCTAAGAGAGAGCAAAAGAGGAAAGTGGTTAAAGAGTAGTTAAAGACATCATCATGTAATAAAACATGTTTCAGCTTGTTTTGTCTTTTCTTTAAAAACAGCTTAAGGTCTAATTCGTCATTTAGTCCTATTGGTTTGAGACTCCTCATTTTATATATCCACTGGCTGTCTCTCTGGAGAAGCATGTTAACTCTGCCCCACCCCCAACCCCCAATTTAGGAACTGGGATGTGGTCAATTCCCATAAATGTCAGACATCTCAGGTCATGTTCATGTTTCTCTAAGAAATGTAAACCTAATTGTTTATCAGTTCTTTTGTTGATAATTGAGTGGACATGGTCCTGGATACTTGTTTTTAAGCTCCCAACAGTATAACCAATGTATAGGACACTGCATGAACACCACACTACATAAACTAGTAATGTTAGTGTATTGTTGAGGCTTATCATTCATGTATACACAAATCATTTTTATTTTTAATTTTCTAGAACAGCCCTCTGTGAAACTGTGAGCATCTACAATAGAGAGAGACAGGGAAGGGATCTTTCATCCGTACCAGACAGCTTGTCACTGCAATCACCACCACCGAGCTGCTCCCGATTTTTCCCCATACACAGTTATTCAAATGTGATCAGTTTCACTGCCACAAAGAAAAATGAACAAAAATGAATAACTGTAACTGGTGAAACAGCATGTCAGCAGCTCAGACAGCCCAACAGTATGGCATGAAGAAAATCGACATGATTCATGAAGAACCCCTGCACGCATGCCATATACACACACACACACACACACACATATACACAGAATGTGAAACAGGATATGAATAGAGACAGAAATGGGTTGCCACTTCTGCAGTGTTGTGTGGTGCTGATTGACTTTTCGGCATGAGCGGGTTCAGTGGAAAATGGGACTTTTCTCAAATGCTTGGAGTTGAAGTCGCACTGTGGGGGTATAGTATTTGTGAGCTGGTTCATGTGCTGTATGACAGACTCCCCTCTACAGTAGCAGTAGATCTCTTTTTATATGCTTATTATTGGCATGACGAGCTGGGGGAAAATGATGATGGGGATGGGTAGACACTTCGAGTTGGGAGTGGGATGCAATGGCATTCACAGTTGTCAGGTAAGCACAAGAGGAAACTGTACAGAATGCCGTTGTGACTTTGGCAAGCAGCAAATGGTTACTAACTAAGCTGCTGTTGCCTACTAAGGGAGGGCACAAGCATTTTTGAGAGCATCCTATGGAAGAACAGGAGAGAGAACATAATTCTGTTATGTAGTAAAGTGAGCTCAGGGGAGTTTAGTGTATGGCAGCTTGCAGTATTGGTAGGACAGTATCTCTCACTAGGTGAGAGAAAATATGGCGGCATTTTCAAATTGAATTTGGTGATTTCAGCCAATGGGGTAGCAGGGTGGGCACAAAGATACTTGAATAGGTTAAGGGGCACTTGTGCTGGGAGTTTTTATTTGCTGGGCATCTATTGAAGTTAATGTACCTCCCTGGCAGCGGTACTAGCCAATAAGATCCCAGCAAATAAAAAGCACATTTTCTAATGAGCAACAGGATGATGCAGAGAAACACATGGCACCAGATACAATCAACATAGTGGTTAAGGAATTATGTACAGTTTGCATAGAAAAGTATACAGATATACAGGGATATGAGGAAATACTTCTTCACAGTAATGGTGGTGGATGCCTGGGACAGCCTGACAGAATAGGTTGTGGAGAATAAGATGGCGGGGAGTTTCAAGCATGAATGGGAATGGCACATTGGTATATAAATAGAGGTAATGGAAGAGAGAGTGACATCTGTGACCAAGTAGAGTCCAGGGTGTAGTGACAGGCAAGAAACATACAGCAGACTTGATGGGCCTTCCAGTACTTTTCTGCTTACATACTCTATGTCTGTCTGAGGCTTTAGCAGTCTCTGTGAAAACCTAGTGCGCTGAACCAGGGCAGTGACAACATTTGGCTTAGAAAAACAAGATTGTTATTTAGAGCGACAGGGGAACCTTTTGGGATGACAGCAAGCAGTTCTGCATCTGAGTAGGGGCAGCGCATCAGTGAAAAAGCTAGATGTAAAAGTTATCTTGTATTTAAACTAGGTAGGGAAGGGCAGTGATAGAGCACCAGTACATATACACTAATGGCTAATGGAGTCATGTCGGGCTTCCTGGTACACACAGGGAGTAAAATAAGGAAAAGCAGGCAAGAAGAAAATGTAACAATTGTAGACTTTCAAAAGCCAGCAGGACAGGATGTGAAGAGGAAAGTTGAGGTGCATGTGGTGAGTGATGCATAATGGCTACAGAACATTTAGATATAGTGCCAGTAACTAAAATGCTGGCTAATCAGTACAATAGTTGAAACCTAAACATAAATAGTTATTCTTTTTTAGGAATGGCAAGGAAAATACCAGTGGAGGGAGCATGTCAATATATATTTGAGACCTCATTAGTCTTTGTGGACAAAACTGTATGTGGTTTCTTGAGTCACAACTCGCTATGGGGGGGGGGGATACATAGACCAGGTATAATCTAAAAATTACCAAGCTGGGGCAGACAGAGATGAGAATTTGGGAATAAAAATTAGGTAGCATGTGAGAGTAGAACTATACTCATGGGATACTGCAGCCTCCTAGATATAGGCTTGGATAGAAGTGCTGTCCACCAGGATCAAGTACTCTGTATGAGATTTCAGATTACTGTGTGACAAACTGAAGTAATTAACATTGGATTACACTGAGTTACTGCAGTATGCTGCAAGATATCAAAACAAAAACAATAATACTGCACCTGATCCAGACAGCAAAACTGTACACAAAACAGAGGGGTCAAGAAAATTGTGAGTTGCAAAATAAGGGCCAGTAGTAAAAGCAACCCAAGTGTGCTTAACATTCGTGAGCAAGGTGAAGAGCAGAAGAATCCTCTGCTGTTAATAGGTAGATGAGGGATGTAATCCAGCACAAGAGGGGAGCTTTTAAGATATACAAGGGAGAGCAGAAGGAGGTCAACAGTGTGGTGCATAAGGAAAAGTCAGAGAAAAGAAAGCAACTCACTGGGAGTTTGAAAGTGGACACATAACTAAGGATTAGAGAGCAGCTACTGGAGACTGTACTTGTGATGAGATTTCTTTAAACCTAAGGAACACTGTAGTATTCAAAAGAGTCTTGCTGTTATTCTTTTAAATTAGTTATTACAGTAGAGTGATTTGGGTATCCATATAATTATGTTCTCTGTTAACTACTACAGACAACTTTGATTTTTGCTGACTTGTAACTTGAACACCTGTGTACAGATTTTGCTGATATTTTCAAAGTTTTTACTTTAGATGGTGCTAACATCTACAAACTTTGAATATGTCATCCCAGTCTTACTAAGCTTCTAATGAAGGACTTGTTGGTCTGAAAGCTAAAGCACTTTGTTCTTTTTGTTACATCTACTGTATGTTGGTCCAGTAAAAGGTATCAAATGATTTGCTTCTGGATCTGTTCTTAACAAGGACCAATACGGCAAAGATTAAATCTGTATGTCAATCTTATTAAGGGAACCCAAGATCCAGAGTGCTTGAAAATATAAAATAAAAACATCTGTTCTCATTTTTCAGTCTACCATCAATAGCCCAAACTATAACAATTTAAATAATAACATTTAGAATGGTACTAGTAACTAGCTTCCTATGTGATATTTTTGCATTCACAGTTTAGCATACTTCATATTGTAGTTCTTGTTTCATCTGGGCTTGAAAATAATGGTTTTAGAATGCACAGTAAGAAAAGTCATTAAAGACACTATCTCATATGCAGAAAGAGCCTGCCATTTTGGATTTGTTGTCATTTTAACATTATATAATATAAATTGAGAAAGTGTTCATAAGTAGACAACTCAAACATGTAACTTATTTATAACAAAATATTTTCCACCAATATAACCCCCTGGAATCTACTTTCCAAGTCAGAATAATATTGCCCTCTTCACCAAAACTATTTAGTCCCCTTCAACCTATTTTGCACATTTCTTCCTTACTAATCACGCCATGCAGCTATATTAAAGGAAAACTCCTATAATGGCTGTAAGTGCAGCTGCTACAGAAAAGCCTGATTAGGACTTTTAGCATCAGAGTAATTTTTTGTTGTTTACCTGCTGCCTGGCCATTTTAATTATAAAGATCTGCTCCATCCATAAAGGCTGCAGAGCCCTGGGAGGACATCTCGTGCACCCTGTGTTGTTTCTGCCATGAAGGTTATGCTAATGAGGGCTACCAACTCTGCAATTTGTTTGCAGCCCTCATTAGCATAACCTTCATGACTGCTGCTGCACTTACTACCAATATAGGAGTTTCCCTTTAAGATCCTTCTGCCAACTTAACCCAAACACTTTTATCTCTACAAGTCAGAATGATATTGCCCCTTCTTCCAAACTATTTAGTACCCTCCAACCCACTTTGCTTCCCCCTGTGACTGGCACATACTGTACCCTCTTCACTAATCAGTGCTAGTCACCATCATAGGAAATACTGCTTTAGTTTGAGTAGCAATTATCAGCATGCTTCTATTTTTGAATGTAGCTATTGTATTTATTTAGTCGCATCAAAACCAATTTCAAAGGCCATTTTTATACCAGTTTAGCATAAACTCACCAACCTCACCCCAAAGCAAAGTCAACATAAAATCCCCAATTCACCATGCACATACTGTATCTCTCACCCACCATCACCCCCGCCAAGATTTGAGTATGAGTACATCATTAACAATAACAAACTGACAATGACGTTTGTCATGATTACCTTATGATACTGACTGAGATGGTAAAAATGCTCTTTTGAAACAAGTTCAAAAAAGAGAAATAGCCATGAGAAGCCTCTGATGTACTACACGAAGGCACTGGGACTTAAAATATATTTTAGAATATTTCATATAAAAAACATTTTGGCCCAGATATTCAAAAGGGTTGCGCCATGTGCAATAGGGTTGCTCCAGCGCAAGTCCGAAAATGCACCATTCTGCGATATTCAGCGGGAGGCAGATGTGCCCTCCCAAATCACGCTGAGCAAGAGTGCAATGATAATGAATGTATGTGCAACTGAAGGGGAAGTAACCATGCATAAATGGTGCAGTGCGATATTCAACAACATGCGCCATGCACAATAGGGGAGCAAGCAGAAGTTGCACGATAGCGGAAATGAGCCAAAATAAAAAAGGAACAAGGAAGAGGCGTAAGAACGCTACAGGTAAGGCACATGAGGTTGCACTATAGCAACACAAACAGGGCAGGACGGACACATAGGGCAGGCCAGGAAAAGGGCACCCTGAACAGAGAGGCACAAGGAAGGTGTGGGGAGCCACAGCCAGTGCAGAAAGAGGAAGTGCCACACAGTACAGAGGCCACCACAGGAAGGTGTTCCCGGTGCAGGGGAAGTAGCAGCCAGGATAGCAGGGGGAACACAGAAACAGTTGCCGGGGGGGTGAACACAAGCCAGGGACATGGCCAGTGCCACCATCCAGATGGAGGCAGTGATGAGTGGGGTGAGAAGGTAGGCAGCAGGGGATCGCGGCCGTGGAAGGGCCCGTTGGCAGTATGCCCCCAACAGGCAGTACCGAGCCCACACCAGCTTCGAACTGTACAGCGATACTGAGATCATGGGCCGGTACCACCTGAATCAGGCAATTCTGAAGTGGCTCTGTGAGCTGTGCAGTGATGTGATGTAGGCACCCACATGATGGAGCCATGCTCTGTCAGTGGAGACTAAAGTGACAGCTTGCGATGTCTCACCACGGGTACCTTCCAGAGACCAACAGGGGACACCACAGGCATAACCCAGTTACCGCCATGCCACCTCATTCAATTCCTCAGCGCACTGCTGCCACATGCCGCGGAGTACATCCATTTCCTCAGCACACCGCAGAGTGCACAGCAGTACCACAGGGTTCCAGTAAGCAATATGCCTGGTGTGCTAGGGCAGACTGCACCCACGTGGCCATCCGTGACACCACCTGGCCCTGGCAACATATATTAATCAGAAGGGCTATGCTAGCATCAACTGCCAGGTGGTGTGTGATGCCAGGGGGCACATAATTACTGTCAGTGCCATGCACCCTGGGGAACACATGATGCCTTCATCTGGCACCAGTCAGCACTGTTTTACAGATTCAAGAGTGGGGACACCCCCACTGTCCACTTAGTGGGTGAGTATGCAAACCACACGGACAAACATAGAGCTTGGGAGGGGCATGGTCAGAGGTGACATGGGTAGTGCCCTACATGGCCCGAGGCAGGGCAATGCTGATCACCAAACTAACCTCCACCCTCTACACACAGGTGACAGTGGATACCCACTCTGTCCCTGGCTACTCACTCCATACTGGTGGCCGCGACCCCAGCACAGCAATGCTATAATAAGGTACATGCCACCACACGCAATGTCATTGAGTGGGTGTTCAGGATGCTGAAGGCATGTTTCCGTTGCCTGGACACCTCCGGCGGTGCCCTACAGTACAGCCCCTCAAAGGCCTGCAGGCTATTCCTGGCCTGTTGCATCCTGCACAACATGGCCAATGAATGTGGCATAGCCATACAGGTCGAAGAGGGGGACAGCGATGGGGACGATGAGGATGCCAGTGATGATGGTGATGGGCAGCCCCCCCTTGGGCGATGGGACTCCCGACTGCTCCAGCTGGCACAGCTGCACCGGGACACGATCACAGAGGAGCACTTCAGCCAACCCAGGTAAGTCATGAGGCCATGTGCAACCATCAGTGGCAAAAGCACAACCCACAAACACGTATGGACACACACCAGGGGTGCATGCCATCAAGGGAAGTGGCCGGGCATGGAACCGCACACACTGCCAGGGATGGGTGAGGTCTAACATGGCACACGGTCATACACACACACACACACATACACACACCTCACTAGACATGCACAAAGTGTAGGAGGCATGCTGACCCAGACTGCCACCCCTAGACGCACTCATGTACACAGACCACCATGCCCCCTGCCTGTCATTGTGCATGTGTCAGACACTGGGCACCATTGCACAGTGGCATACAGCGCAATGCAGGCATCATCATGCACATTCAACTGCAGACAGCAGCCGGGAGGGTGTGCAGATGGACTGTGTGTGTGCGTGCAGGGCCGGGTACCCACCTGTGCATTACCCACTGAATGACACAATGCACACAGGGCAGCTTCAGACAGTAGCCATGCTGGGAGACAGGGCAGTCACGCGCCACAGTGCCATGTCAGCCACGGATGCATGGGTGGCTCTGCTGAGACCCACCAGCACTGACAGGCTGACCACTGGCCTCATGGGATGGCACCGACGGTCCCCCAGGGGTTCCACTGCGTGAACATGACCGTACTCGCGCAGGGGTCAGCAGCACACTGAATATGCCTGTGCCAGGCATGCTTGGGATGCCCACAGCTGAACCCGGTGTCAACAAGGATGGTGTCCCATGATGCCAGGAATGGGGGGTGGACATTGCACTGCCTGGTGTCTGTGATGCATGGGCCAAAAACTGTGTGCCCATTGTGGCCATGACAGCAGTGAATGCCTGGGTCTGCCTGTCAATGGCAGCGGTCACATCCTCCCACAACCAGTCCATCCCTGCCAGGAGCAGAGCGGTGTCTCTGCTCTGATGCTCCTCTGCCTGGTGCAGAGCCGCACTCAGTGTATCCACCGCCGTCACAAGCCGCATCTGCTGATTGACTGATGCTTGCAGTATGCGGGTGTGCTCATTAAAGAGGTCATCTGCTGATCAGCATGCTGTCCCTCAGGGTGTTTGCGGCCCTGATGCTCATCACCCCTTGAGGGTGGGTGCTGCACACCAGGGCCAGGCCTGGGCATGTCCACAGGCGGTGCACTGATGCCAACTTCTGACACTGTACCCCAGAGGCCATTGGCCGACTGCTGATGCTGCCCCTCCAGCTGCCGCTCCCCAGGGCTCAATGGTGCCACCACAGAGGCCGCAACAGTCTCACTGTCCTGGACACACACCAGTGCTGCCCCACTGGTGCTGACAGGCACAGGCTGGGACTGTGATGACACACAGACCTCCACGGCGGCACCACCCACAGCCATGGCCGTGATGTCACCAGCTGCGTGGCCATCCTGTGGCGCACACGTGTCACTGCCCATGATGTTAGCTCCATCATCATTGGTGACGGATCCGGCACCAGCCCGAGTCTCAGCATGCTGGCATCCATGGACACTGGCACTCTGGGACATGGGCAGGGCCTTCTTCGGACCTGCTCCACCAACATCAGTCTGGACATCGAGGCAGGCCCACTGTCACCCTGACCCTGTATTACTGTGGAGGTGGATGGGCCCTCCTCCATCTCCATGTGATTGGCCTCAGTGGAGAAGCCCACCACCGCTGACCCATGCAGATGCTCAGGAGCTATAAGGGAAAAAAAGTAGCGTTACTGCATGTGACCTACCCTGCCTCCCCAATAGACAGACCATGACCTACCATGCAGTGACGGGCTACCACCCGTCTGGAATCCACCACCAGGAACACCCTCAATGGTGCAATGCTGCATGCTGCCAACAACCTGCTCTTCCTGTGAGGTCAGGCGTAGCACCTCCGGCTGTCCCCCACCTGTCTCAGACTGTGCTGCCCTGATGGCAGCCACCTTCTCTTTAATCCTCCGCCTGTCTGTGCCCATCTTCTTTTTGCACTCCTGCACGGAGTGCTGGTGGCTGCCATGCAGGTTTACAGCACGGGCCACCTCCTCCCATGCAGCAGCATGGGCCTGTGGTGTTCCCTGGCATCCGCTGAGAAGCGGCTCCTGGTCTAGGTAGGCCTCGAACAGGGCATCTGTCTTGGCCTTAGTGAAATTTGGCCTCCTCTTCCTCCCACAACTCTGTTCCTCTTCCTCCACCACACGCTCGGTCATGATTCATCCTATGAGAATGACAGGTGTTACCTGTGACTGTGCAGTCCCATACATGTCCCAAACACCACAGTCCACACTCCCAAACAGCAAGCAACTCACCGCATTAGACTGCAGTAACCGTCTATGGCCAGTGCAGCCCAATGTCGCACTTTTATAGTGCAACCCATGCAAATGAGGTGAGGCGCATCTTTAAGTGGATGCAAATTCAGTGACTGCACCATTGAATGGCTGATTAGATGATTTGCATATGCTGGCTGAATATCGTGCTGTTGCGCTTTGCGCAACTGTGTTGAACATGCTGAGCCAAGCGCGCAGTTCTGTGACATGTGCAGTACACACCTAACTGCGCATGCCCTGATTGATGATGCAGGCGCCTGCCGCGCTGCTGTCATGCTGTGTGCGGGAGGCAATGCAGGGCACGGCCACCATTGTGCCAGTGGTGCTACAGCGATGTTCACATATATGGCGCTGTGACACTGGGGCATCGTAGGCACACTGGGGCAACAGCGTGGTAGGCCACTACAGGAGGTGGCACACAGACACCCAATTGTGCTACATGCATTGGGTTCCAATCGCGTTGTGGCTGTTTGTGCACCAGAGACCCTTGACTCTGTGCCCGACCTTTGGCCCCTAGGTCAGGCATGGGTGCACCACTATCACATTGTTCAGTGACAGCATGCTAGGGAATGGCAGCGCTGTACAGCGCAGCATCTTCACGTGACAGGACCATGCTGCAGAGCACGATTTTGCTTGAACCGAGCAGCAGAGATGGCTTGGAGGCGTGCTGTTCAGTGGAGCCAGATCAAGCTGGCAAACCTTGTGGCCATAGTTGAGCCCCATGTAGGGGCTTTGTTTGGGGAGGCACCCCTGGACAGAGCCAGGAGTGAGGTATGGCAGGAGGTGGCAAATGCCCTGGAGGAGGCCACCGGTATGGGGCGGATGTTGGAGCAGTGCCACCACCGTTATGGGGACCTGAAGTGCAGGGACCCAGACCTGCTTGCCTGCCTGCAGACACATGCCAGGAGGGGCATGGTGCCACGGCCAGGTAGGTGCAACATCCATGCACTTTTATCGTCCATACGGGTATCATGGTTGCATGTGTCTGGCACATGGGGGGCCGTGCGGTGTTGGCCGTGGTGGTGGTGGTGGTATCGCGGTGTGGAGTGGGTGGGTCTGGCTGTGTGGGATTGCACACACATGGGGTGGGGGGACATTGCTACCGGATTGTACTGATGTTCCTCTCTCCATGTTTGCACCTTAGGGCCAGAAGAACGGAGGCGCAACCGAGAGGGGAGGCACCGCATGTTGGAGGAGAGGGACAGGAGGGAAGAAGGTGGCCCACGGCATGTGGACCAGCCTGCTGATGGTGAGTGCCTTACATCCATGATTACTATTGCATGCTGTATAACTTTGCGGGCAGTTAGGCATGGCCACCATCCAGTAACACCACTGCCATGCACGCAACTTGTTACAGTCAGCACTGTCCAGTGGCACTGCATGTCTGGGAGTGGGTCAATGGTGGTCCATGCGTGCACCAGGCACATGGCTGTGGCACTGCTTTCACACCGCATAGCCAAGTCACTGTACGGCCATGGTGGTGCTGTGCAGGACATGGGAGGTGGGTGTGTGCAGTGGTCCACATGGCTGTAGCTGCCTGGGTGGGCAGGTCTTGTGGACACGGTCACTGTGGTGGTCACACACCATCACAGGGGCGTGTCACATGGCTGTATGCCATGCACAATGGGTGGGCTGCAGGGGGATGGACAGTCAATCAATCAATCAATCAATCAATCAAAACTTTATTTTTAAAAGGCGCTTTTCTCCAACCAAAGCACCTGTACAATTTCATAAAACAATAAATAAACAAGATTTAAAATTATTATAAATCATCAAAAGCTATATTAAAAAGGTGAGTCTTCAAAGCTCCTTTAAAACTTAGGACAGTCGGGCAATTTTGCACCTGACGAGGTAGAGAATTCCACAGGGTTGGGGCCATAAAACTAAATGATCTAGCCCCTGAAGTTTTCAAACAAATCCTGGGAATCTCCAGCAAACCCTCGTCAGTGGATCGGAGGGGGCGGGAGGGACAGTAGGGGCAAAGGAGCTCTTTCAGGTAAGAAGGTCCCTGGTCATGTAGGGCTTTATAGGTCAGCAAACCGACTTTGAAGGTGATTCGCCAAAACACTGGCAGCCAGTGCAGTCTGCGGAGCACAGGAATTATATGGCTGGATCTAGAAGATCCAGTCAATAACCTGGCCGCCGCATTCTGCACAAGCTGCAGACGGCGAAGTTCAACCCCCGATAGCCCTAGGTACAGGGAGTTGCAATAGTCAAGGCAGGAGGTAACGAAG
Source organism: Neoceratodus forsteri (assembly GCA_016271365.2). NCBI lineage: Eukaryota > Metazoa > Chordata > Ceratodontiformes > Ceratodontidae > Neoceratodus > Neoceratodus forsteri. The sequence goes on from CM057458.1 coordinate 853,528,489, forward strand.
GCGTGGATCAACGTTGGAAGATCCTCTGGAGGAACCAGGTGCTTCACCCTGGCGATATTCCTCAGATGGAAAAAGGAAGTTTTGACCACCGCTGACACCTGGGATTTAAGCATCAAGTGGTCGTCAATTATTATGTTAAGATTCCGCACCTGATCTGAGGTTGTCAGCTGAACGCCCCCAAGCCATAAGCCTGAGGGCGATCCATCCGGCAGACCCGCCTGACAGCGACCTTTATCCACGACTAACACCTCAGTTTTCTCCGGGTTTAACCTCAGCCAGCTCCCATTCATCCAGTCCTGGATTTCGGCAAGGCAGTTATTAAATACCGATAAGGCAGCATCCTGGTCAGGCACAAAAGACAATACAGCTGGGTATCATCTGCATAGCAATGAAAACCCAAACCTTATCGTCTAATAATCACTCCCAATGGCAGCATATACACCGCAAACAACATAGGCACTAAAATAGAACCCTGCGGTACCCCGCAGGATAGGGAGATTGATGCCGAAGAAAAGATTCCCGACACCACCCTCTGAGTCCTACCCTCGAGGTAAGATCGAAACCACCTGAGGACCATACCAGATAATCCACAGATGGACCGCAGATGCTCCAACAGCACACCATGGTCAACAGTGTCAAATGCTGCAGAGAGATCGAGAAGTACCAAGATAGAACGGGTCCTACAATCTCTCACTATTAGGAGGTCATTTAGTACCCGAACAAGTGCTGTCTCGGTACTATGCCTTTTCCTAAATCCTGACTGGAGAGAATCGTAAATATTGTTGTTGGTCAGATGATCATCCAACTGTACTGACCACCTTTTCAATAACTTTACCCACAAAGGGTAAGTTAGAGACTGGTCTGTAATTTGCTAGACAGTCTGGGTCTAAGGAGGATTTCTTAAAAGAGGCTTAACTATAGCTCTTTAAGGGATCTGGAAAGATCCTCTCTAAAGACTTCCAGACTATCAAAGCCAGGACTAGGCCGATTTTATCCACACAATCCACAAAAGACGGTGGGGCCAGGGTCCAAATCACAATTGGTTGGTCGCAGCCGGATGACCATCACAATATTATCGATTGTGGGGAGGCTGAAGTCAGACCATACAAACTGAGTGTTCGACATCTCCCGCGACCATCACCGCTCCCATTGGAGAGTGAAGGACGGACGCCTGATCTGATTTTGGCAACCTTATCTGCAAAAAGAGAGCAAACCTCACACGCTCTGGAGAAAAGGCTCTTCTGGGCTGAAGACAGGCTGGATTGCACAGTCTGTCCACAGTCCGAAAGAGCTGAGCTGGTCTATTCTGTGCAGCCGCTATCTCTCTGGAAAGGAATTCTGCCTTCTTACAAGAGATTGCGGATTGATAGGCCATATAATGGTCCATCAAACTAAGTTTGTCATCATCCAGACTGGACTTCCGGCAACGCCTCTCCAGCCTTCATCCAACCCTCCTCAACTTCCTCATGGTCTCATCAAACCATGGAGACCTGGGGCGAAGAGTGAGAGGATGAACGCGAACAGGTGCAATAGAGTCCAGGGCCCCTGTCACCGCCTTATTATAGGCATGTACCAGGTCACCTGGATCCGAGCAATCCATCGGTAGGTCTCGATAGGTCCAGCACCGCCATCAGGTCATCCGGGGATACACCCCTTAAAGGGCGGTACCGTACCATCTCCGAAGGGGCTGACCTAATAGGGGTGGCCTCAAAACTGAACCTAATGGAGTGATGGTCAGACCATCCGAGTGGTTCCACCACCAAATCAGATATCCCCAGCCCCAGAAGGAATACCAGGTCCAATGAGTGTCCACCAATATGAGTCGAGGAGGAAACAACCTGTGTACACCTATTGACTCTGCTCCCTCATCCTAGGTGGCCGGAGACTCCTGCAGATCCAGCAGGACATTCAGGAGCTGCTGCAGGTTGGGAGGGAGACCTTGGAGCTCCTGCGACACATCCACAGCCACGTGGTGAGGAGGAGGAGGCGGAGATCCCATCGGCACCAGGAGGAAGAGGACCTGGGTGGCCTGTGAAGTCCCCATGCCCCAACTACCACCTTCTCCCCTTTGACCCACCCTCACACCCTTTCTTCCCTCTCCCATATGTTCACCCCTGCCCCTTACCCGCCCCCACCTGTCATGTGGCCCTTTCCCACTATTGTAAATAGTTTTGTATATAGCTTTACTGTACATAGTTTCAATATATACATTTTGTTATAACAACTGTGGTGTCTCGATTTGCAGTGGGCTACAGGTGCTCAGCTGCAGTGGTGTGCATGGCATCAGGGGTGGTGAGCTGCAGGTGTGTGTGTGTGTGTGTGTGTGTGTGTGTGTGTGTGTGTGCAGAGGTGAACCACCTATGGTGTGGACAGGGGATCAGTCACTGTCTGTGGTTTGTGTGTTGTACTCTGTGCACTGCATGCCTGTGTGCAGTGGTCCACGGGGCCTGCACTGTGTGCATGGCACCCCTGTCAGACTGTCCATGACCTGTGCAGCTGACACCCTTCCATGTCTGTGATATGTGCGGTCTGCTGGCATGTCAGTGGTGGCTGTCCATGCTGGATAACAACTGTACCCGGCACAATGCCAGGTTGACCGCCATCACCAGTATGGTGTACATCTGCCTCCAGTGGCACTGTGGCCTCCGCAGTTGTTGTCCACCATCCATGCGGTCGCTTGTGTCAGTTGCAGGGGATGTGCTCCAGCGTCTGTCACTTGTGCTCCGCAGCATGCTGGTGGCATACAGCTTCATGGTGCCTGCAGAGGTGGCTGGCACACCTGTGCAATGTAGGGGTGCTGGCCATGTGCACACATCAGCCGTGGCCACACGCCAGTGGCTTGGTTGACCTGCTATTGTGTCCCTGTGTTGCTGTGCCCTTGGGTATGTGTGGGTGTTTGTCCATGCACTGTGTTGCATCCTGTGTGGTGCATGCCTCCATGCTACACTGTGCGTGTCTGTGCTGGATGTTGTGGCCACTACTGGGACAGGATGTGTCCTTGGGAGGGTGTGCAGGGTGCTGTACCACTGGAGGTGGGGTCCGGGGCATGCCCTGTCACATGTGGAGTACCTCGTGTGCTGACGCATGGTCGGTCTCTCAGCTGTACCTCAGGGGGGGACATGCAGGGCGGCACTGTGTATGCATCTGTTGCATCACTGTCTGCTGCCGCCCACTGTAGGGTGCCCATGGTGGGGCTGCCTTGCATGGATCCATGGTGCACAGGGTTGCATTGTCACAGTGGGGGTGGTGGCATACATGTGGTGTCCTACACTGTTGGGTGCTACTCCTGGGCAGGGTGTATGGAGATCATGGTGCAGGGTGTGCTCTGCATTGGTGGAATGGTGTGGTACGGGGTGGTCGGCCATCCTTGTGTGCCAGTCACAGCTTGCCAGGGGATGTGCTGGGGCACCATAGTCCAGCTGTGGGTTGGTTGCTGGTCTCCATGGGCCAGTGGTTATTCCAGCTCTCCCCCGGTTGTGCAGTGCATGGGGTGTGGGGGATGATGTCTGTTCTGCTGTGTGTTCCTCTGCCCATCTGTGGCATGGTTGGTGGGCCCCTGCATCCCTGGTTGTGCTATTGCATTGCTGCCCTGCTGCTGGGGGCATCCCTGGTTGCGCTATGGCGCATCTGGACTGCTCAGCTGAACATCCCTTGTTGTGCTATGGCACAGCTGGTGCGATATTCTGTCGTCGGCCGTAGGCGCATCTTGGCCTGCGCAGTTTTTGAATATCGCGCTTCTTGCACATGGGTGCAGTGGACTTGCGCTTGCTCCTGCTTTCGCACACTTTTTGGGTGCAGTTTGAATATCTGGGCCATTGTATTTATATTCAATAGGAATATGAATGCCTTAATGACAGCCACCAAGAGACACAGTAATGATTTCTATACTAAAACTAGGGGGAAATGAATGGGGAAATTGTTTAACCAGGAGAGGCACATTAAGCTGAGGCTTGTTTCCAGGTGTAACCTGTGAGCACAAGGAAGTTAAGTGACTTGCTCAGGGTCACACAGTATGCAAGTGGGGGTTGTGGGATTCTAACCCAGATCTCCAGGTGTGCAACTCAGAGCCTTAAACCACTGTGTTATATTGCCTCCTGACTATTTTTAATTAAATTAAAATTAGAGGTAGTCAAAAGGTAAAAGAGTGGTTATTTTTTAAATGTATTCTATAAATGAATTATTTTACAGATACAGTAGATCATTATTAATGTAAACTGGCAAATGATTTAATCATACTACCATTGTTTTCAAATGGTTAGGAAACAAGGTATATCACAATAATGACTTAATTATAGAAGATGTTATTGCAGAGCCTCCCTCAGTCATATTGGGCATTACCTTTGCAATCACCATTCATTTGTTACTGCCATAGTCCCTCCACACATGGGGTTGTTATTGTTCCACCTGATGGTTGTTCCTATAGTCCCCATACCATAAGTGTTATAATTAAGAGGCCAAAAAGCTATGAGATTAATTAATGGTGGCTGCTTGCAGGGCTTTTCCTTCTATAGATTAATTATTTTCTAATTGTCAGCTTGTGTAGAAAATATGTAATTGTTTTAAATGTACTATAGCTTGTAAAAGCTATAGTGTATGTTTAGTGATCATTCTTGATAAGCACATTTTTTAACAGTGGAAGAATGGCTAACAACTCGGCAAAATCACGCAAGAAAATTACAGCCTTATCTGTGAGGGCCCCCTCATCTCGATAACCTCCCCCACTTGAAGCAAAAAATAAATAAATCTGACCCACAGATGTGGCATCTCCATCCTGTCCACCTTCCCATACCCAGAGTCATACAAATATAAATCTCAAGCTATCAGCAATCCAGCACTGCTCACTAACAGAGACCATTCATCTTATTACCAGGATGTTCTTTTTTTGTAATTTATAGTTTATTAAGGTGTTTTGAAACATACAACACAAGATACAACCTACAGAGAAAAACATCATAATAACAAATCTCCCAGCCTGGCCTGTGCGAACACCAAGGCTCCTTCAATTACACGCTAAAGTAAAATTCAGAGATTATGCATATACAATATAAAAAATCTCATTGCAAACTATGATGCCAAGTAAGTTCACATGCCACTAGCATGAGCAGCAAAAAGAAGAAAAAAGTATAAACAGGTTGTTTAATGAATCACCCTGACAACACTGCAAAACCCATAACAAAATAGAATATTACAGCAAGAACAAGGAACATAGTGGACAAAATGCAAATAGAACCTGCTGAAGTTCAGCCGCAAAACCATGACTGAAAAGTTGACAGGTGAGAAAATGAGAGGAAAAGAATTCTGGTGCACAGAAAAAACACGTTAAGAAACCTTACAAAATAGAGGAGCTACAGCTAGAGAGGACCATATGGTTCCCTGAAGCACGACAAGAAAAAGAATACCAAGAAAGTAGGGCACCACAGGCTCAACAGCATAAGTGGAAGAGCAATGCCATGCAAATTCTACTTGGCACTGCCTCCCCCTCTAAACTTATCACCAGTGTTGACCTCGTTGTGTAAAAAAATGTGATTGCAAATTAGGTCATTTTAGTGTAGCTTTTCTAGTAGCTAAATGTACATATGTATCCCTAGTTATACAATGGCTATGGGAAATCAAGCAATCTGATTGTCTACCTACAGTCCAAGACCTATGTTCATATTTTGCATTACCACACTGACCACACAACTGTGAACTATAGCATCATTACCGTATTAAATAATAAGTTACTTTATTTTATAAATTTTATGTGATAACACTCGAGGGTGTGTGGTAATTAAGAAATAAATGCACTTGAAGTGGTATAATGATATTTAGCTGTGCCTCATGCCAAACAACCACTCAAGGTGTGCAATTATTCTGCACAATCACATTCAGTGTTGTGTACTGTATTATCACTTCCATAAAGTGTGCTATAGCTATTAATGCAGTAGTGTGAATTATGGATTGCTAAAGCTGCACTTGGCTATTAATAATAGAATGCAAATGTGTCAGTTGCAAAAGGTGCACTCTACCTATTAATCGTGTGTTTTACTGATTGCTAAAGGTGTACTATAGCTGTCATATACCAGATCACTAGTCCGAGCAGTGCTCGTGGATCCAGTGGCACCTCCAGCAGTATCCTTGGCCACCACTGCTAGATCCACTGAAAGTGCTGGCTTCCTGCCGCCCTCCTGGTCCTGATCCTCAGACTCTGCTGCCAGATCACTAGCCCGGAGTGGTGCTCGTGGATCTGGCGGTGCCTCCAGCCATATCCTTGGCTGCCGCCGCTACCACTGCTGAAAGCATTGGCTTCCTGCTGCCCTCCTGGTCCCAATCCTCAGACTCTGCTGACAGATCACTAGCCCGAGCAGCGCTTGTGGATCCAGCGGTGCCTCTGGTCATATCCTTGGCTATTACCACCACTGAAAGCGCTGGCTTCCTGCTGCCCTCCTGGTCCAAATCCTCAGACTCTGCTGCCAGATCACAAGTCCGAGTGGCACTTGTGGATCCAGTGGCACCTTCTCCCATATCCTTGGCTGCCACAGCTACTGCTGCTGAAAGCGCTGGCTTCCTGCTACTCTCCTGGTGCCAATCCTTGGACTCTGCTGCTGGGTACTGCTGCTGTGTATTCGCTAAAGTTGGCCTGCTTACGGCGGTGTTCCGATTGCAGTGCCTTTTTTACCACTGACTCCAGATAGGTTAAACAGTTTATGGCAAGGCTCCTGATTGGTGCACCTGCAAGCTGGCTCTCCAAACTGCCATTTCCCCACTGAAAGGTGCTATTTACAGGGGTTTGGACATGTCAGTGTAGTGGCGGTTGTAATTTAGAACTTTAAGTGGACTCTGTGCAGAACTACAATTGATTATCAGCCCTTTTGTGCATTGTTTTACTGCAGAGTCCAAACTGTTACAGCCTTGAAAGTGTGTATTGGCCTATGCAGCACATAGAGATTCAATCTCTCAACCTAGACTAAACTACTGTGTTTTTAGCCATTTTGTCCTTAATTCTTTCCCTTTAAATTCTCTCTAGTTTAAATGTTTTGTAACCTATTTTTGGCCCATACTTTTCCCCGGTCAAAAAGTCTCCTAAAACTGCTGGCTGAACTCCCTAACTACCTTTTCTCTGCCTCTCCCCTGTTCATTTCTGTTAACCAATGTCCTCTCTCTCAGCCCTCCTCTTGATGCATATTTCTATCCTGCACTTGACCGCTACCCCATCTCCACTCCAAAATTCTAATCTGTTCCTGCTCACGCACCTACCTCTTTGTCCCTCTGAAACCCCTCCTCACCCCTTGCCTAAATTGCTAATTTTTGGCTTTGTCTATCTTAAGTACCCCCACCCCCAGTTGTTGGTCTGCTGCCTGCTTTCCTGCCTCCTGTTTTAGACCTTTGTCTAAGTTTGTCTTTATTTACACTGCTTCTTGTTCCTCCTCTCTAGATCACTAGCCCAAATAGTGCTAGTGGATCCAGTGGGGCCTACGACCGTATCCTTGGTCACCGCCACTACTACCGCTGAAAGTGCTGATTTCCTGCCACCCTCCTAGTCCTGATCCTCGGACTCTACTGCCAGGTACTGCTGCTGTGTATTCGCTAAAGTCGGTCTGCTTATGGCGGCTTTCCATTTGGAGTGCCTTTTTTACTACAGACTCCAGATAGGCTAAGCTGTTTAAGGCAAGGCTCCTGATTGGTGCTCCCACAGGCCGGCTCTCCAGACTGCCATTTCCATGCTGAAAGGTGTTATTTACAGGGGTTTGGATATCTAAGTGTAGTGGTGTTTTTCTCCTGCCCCCCACCCTCTTCCAGGCCTCCTATTAAATACTCTTACAGTCCACACCTTCCTTGGCTTGCTCAATTTCTACTTGCTCTTGCTGTGCTTTTGCCCTCCCTGCTACATAGTATTTGTTTGAGCCTTAAGTAGATGCATTGCACTGTTTCTAGATTTTCACTCTTTTTCTTTGCCTGCTCCTCTAATCTCCTAGTGTGACCTCAGGAACTTGCTTATTTTTGGCTACCTCTTTTTTATCAATTCTTCCAGTCTAACTGCCTCTCTTAATTTACTTGTTCTTTCCTGGCCCTGTAAACTGCTAGATTATCTCACGTTTCTGTCCTACCCATCTTAGTTGACAGTCTGGTCCTTTTCCCTTAGAACTGCCCTGATTTTTCTCATCGCCTCCACTCTTAGGCACTCAAGTTTCTAAATTACCACTATTTTCTAAATACTGACCAGCCTCTGTCTTTCCTTTCTCCTCCTCGTTGTTGCTTACCCCTTCTAGTCCTATTTCCTTACTGAATCTATACTTTCAGGGCTTATTAAAATTGTATAAATAGTTGCTGCTATTGGTTCTTCTATCCACCCTGCCTCATTTACACCTATCAACTCCAGAGTCCCCTGTGCTGAATCTGCACTTCCACCTACTCTAGAACATGATTTTACATTTTCAAATCTACTAGTGGAACCTGCAGCATGGTGTGATCCCCCTTCCTTACTCCTAAACAAAGGCTGGATCTATCTGGTTGCCTATGCCCTCAAATGTTGCTCTCTGCGAACTCACACCCTATCTCCCTACCTGCATCGTAAGCTCTGGTACCTCTTCTTACTGGCCATTCTGCTATCCAGGGATGTTCAGCCTAACCCAGGGCCCTTGACTCATAATACTGCTCCTATTTCAAATGCTAAAGGCCTGCTTATAACCCCACCATAACATTAGGAGCCTGGAGCAAAACTTCATGGAACTTGAATCCTGGACCGCACTCTACAAACCAGACATACTGTGCCTTACAGAAACCTGGCTGAAGCCATCCATCCCTGACTCTCGGTACTCCCTGTCATCCTATAATCTTCTAAGGAATGATATACCTGCCCTGAAAAGGTGGGGAGGTACAGCCATTTACTTCAAATCACACCTCCAGCTCTCAGTAATTAGCTCCACCTCCCTAAACCACTGTGAGGCACTCCATGTCCTCCTCACCCTTGGCTCAAAGAAACTGAATATTGTCTGTGCATATAATCCCCCTACCCATGGCCTGAAAGGACTAGAAAAGCTGCTTGAACAATCTATTCACTCTGGAAATAATGAAGTTCTTATATTAGGAGACATTAATATAAACTGGCTGGGAAATACACTAATGACAACCCTGACTAAACTACAGAGTTTCAACCTACATCACCTCATCTCTGTACCTGCCCAAACTGCACCTCATTTAAATCCCAGCACCTTGTTGGACTGGATCATGACTAACCACCCCGAAAACATTGTTGACGCTGGAGTCATAGCAGATGCCATCTCAGACCACTCCTGCTCTTTCAGTATCTGGGGTAAAGGTCGGTCAGTTCTGATGAAGCCACGCTTCATTACTTTCCGTAATTATGCTAACTTTGACCTGGAGGCCTTCTTGTCTGACATTGCTTGCATTGACTGGTATGCCCTCTATAGCTCATCGGATGTTCTAACTGCTCTAAATATTTTCTTGTCCAAATTCCAAGCATTACAAGAATTCCACTGTCAACTTGTCACCAGGTGGGTTAGAAATAGTCAGACCCGCTGGTTAAAATCCGACCTAGTATCCAAATTACAACAGAGGGACAAAACATGGCTTCATTACAAGAAATCTATTTCTCCCACTGCCTTTAATTCCTACAGATCCTTGAGAAATGCCTGTAAGAAGGAAATCAAGCAAGCTAAAAGCTCATCCTGCAGAGACCTTCTAACTAAATGTTGGTCCCATATTAAATTCTTCCTGGGATCTAGCCCATCCACCACTCTGAGTAACATGTGTCTCAATAGCGTCCATTGCAACAATCCCCTCACAATTGATAATTTCTTTAACAGGCAATTTGCTGACTTTAATCATTACAACTCCACTTTCACTACCCCATCAAACCCTATCTCTCCAACGAATGCCACAGGACCCACTCTCCATTTCAAGTCTATCTTAAAAAGTGAGATACTCCAACTCCTTAGTAACATCTCAGAGCATGCAGCTATTGGGTCTGATATCCTGAAACCCAAGTTCCTAAAATTGGCTGCCCCTTATATAGCTGTTCACCTTGCTAGGATTTTTACCCTCTCTCTGTGTCACTGTGCTGTCCCAGATATCTGGAAAATTGCTAGAATAACCAACTGTGTTTAAAAAAGGAGACCTGCTTGACCCATCTAATTACAGACCCATTGCTATCCTATCTGTTCTCAGTAAAATTCTTGAGAAACTTGTTGCCACCCAAACTACTGCCTTTCTCCTGAAACATGACCTCCTAACTGACACTCAACATGGTTTCCACAAGGAACATAGTACCACAACTGCCCTACTCAAACTATCATCTGTCACCTTAGTGGCTATGGACTCTGGTAGGCTCACTGTGGCCATTTTTATTGAAATGAACAAAGCGTTCAATCTAGTTGACCATTCCATCCTAGCTGCTACCCTGAGCTCTCTAGGTTTCATACTAAATGTTGTAAAATGGTTTGACAGCTATCTGACAGATAGGTCCCAATACATAAAATTTAACTCTACCCTCACTGACAAGGTCTCCATTAACATTGGTGTATTGCAAGGGTCTATCTTAGGTCCTCTGCTTTTCTCCATTTTATCAATAGCATTACAACTAATTTCCTTAATATTTCCTTTTTACTTATGCAGATGACATTGTACTGTATTCCAGCTCTAATAGCAAGGAGGACATAAACTCTAAACTCTCCCTTGTTACCAGCTTATTCAACTGTGGTTAACAAATCACAGACTTGTTCTAAATAAATCAAAGACCCAAGCTATGCTATTTGGATCCAGTCTCAAACTCAAACACTCCCAAACTCAATTTAACATCTCCTCCCTTGATGGCACATCATTTAGGGTGGTAACCTCATTCAAATATCTGGGGGTCACCCTTGATCCATCCCTGAGTTTTGACCTCCATATTCAATCTACCTGTAAGCAGGTTAACTCCAGGCTTGGGATTGCCTACTGAATAAATTATGCTGTCACTCCATCAGCTAGACTTGCTATTGCCCATGATATATTACTTCCCTCTCTCACCTATGGGGTTGCTACATATGCAATAGCCAGCAACTCGAGTCTTCGTAAGTGGGATGTCACTTATAATAACAGCTGTCATTTTGCCTCCAGCTCCCCGTGGCTGAAACATCACTGCCTTCTTTACTCAGATCTTGGATTGCTTCCACCTACAGAACTAAGGTCCTATGCGCTCGGCTCAATCACTGGTAACATTATCAGATCCCATACACCCAAATCTCTGGCCTGTCTCTTCCCTACCAAAAAAACAATTATGCATTACACTCTGCAGAAAATGCCCCTGTCCTTATCCCGAGACATCGTACTAAAAAAGGTAGTCATGCCTTTACCTGTTATGTACCCCAATTCTGGAATTCACTCCCTCTAACACTTCATCGATCTGCTTCCCATATCTTCTTTAAGAGAGAACTTAGATACTATCTCATCTCCTCTCACATATGCTCCTTCTTTAAACCACCCTAGCCCTTACTCTTCTCTAACTCCACCCCCCTCTCAGTTGTTACCATGGGTGCTGGGGTCTACCCCACATGGTGCACTTCCTCTCAGCTTCACTTCCTTATCTCTTACTTTCTCATCCTCTTTTTTCCCTTTCCCTTTCCAGCATAAACATAACTATTTCCTCTTCTTAGAGTCTATATTTCTCATCGCCTATGCCCTTGGCATTGCTGCCTCCCTACTCCTCTCACCTTTCTCTCTTGCTCTCCCTTTATCTACTTCTGCCAAACTTGTATTGATCTCTTAGCACTTATTCCCACTTTTAAATTGGTGTCTGGATGTTTTAATTTGCCTGATTGTATTGCTTTATGTAACCTAAATATTGTATTTTGGTGTATTTTGGTTTTGCTACCTAAAATTCCTTGTCAATATTACCACTGTAATGCTCAAATATCTACATGTAACTTGTGTTATATATTCATTATTGTCCTCTTGAAAGTTTGTCTCCGTAGTGTCCCGGGTCATGCCTGAAAATAGTCTTTCTGGTTAGTGTACTTACCCGGTAAGCAAAAACTAAATAAATATACTATAAGTAGTTAATTTCTACCTTTTATCTTAATCAACAAAAGTATACTACAGCTTTCAATAATTGTAGTGAATCTACTGTTCACTGAAGTTGCACTACAGTTATGAATAACTAATGCATTTTATTGATTGCTAAATGTCCACTACAGCTATTGACAATGGGTATGTATTTACTAGTTAGTAAAGGTACATTATAGTTGTAAATATAGAACATCTCTATCAATCACAAAACATGTACTTCAGCTGTTAAAGGGTTTGCTGTTGAAGTTTTCTGCTGAAATAATGTGCATTGCAGGGCATTTGTTTAAATAGGCAATTTTGCAGAACTTTGGCATGAACAATCACCAAGGTAGCATTTGAAATTATGGACTCATGAAAAGAAGCATTGTAGGCATGTTTATTTCTGTTTCCTTCTACAGGTAGTAGGAGACAGCGGTATCAGTAAAGAACTGCTGTACAAGATAAGGCTTGCCTCTGACATAATAAATGTCCCACTTAGTCATCTCCAGCATATCACTGCACTCCAGGACAAAACCCCACCCAATCAAAATGAAACTCCTAAAGCTACCCCAGTTAATCTGCACTATCAAGGAGATATTAATAAACTTTTAGAGACAGTAACCCCTATGGACTGAAACATGGGCTTTAGCTATAGTAAAACTTGTAACAGTAAGTGTCTGATAACTGTGCCACTAACACTACCAAATGTTGTAGGGCAGATTTTATTTGTAACACAGTATATAGCACACAAGATATGCCAAGCAAAGCATTTCCTTAAAATATATATATTTTGCAATTTGTTGAGACTCTTTTTATCTTGAGGGTAGTGGGGGCTCATAGTTACACCAATATGGAGCCCCTGACTAAAGGGATGTCCATAAATGGCAAGTAGAAACCCTGGGTAGAGGGGGCAGTGTGGGCATTGCATCCTTTCAGGGCAACCAGAGTGTTTGCTACTATAGCTGAGGAGGGTATGTCGCTGTTTCTGGAAGACTTGGATGTGCCATTGTACTCTTCAATAGGTGCTGCATAGTCTTGTTTGAGAACGGAGGTGACCCAAGTGACTTGGATAGCTGAGTGAGTAGGGCTGATAGGACCCCAATGCCTGGATGCTGGATCTAGCAAGGAAGACTGAAGCCTAATGTAGGACATTCTGTGTGGCTGGCTGAATGTTTGTACATGAGTGAGTGTCATGGCACAGTGGTCTTGAAATAAAATAGTGATGGGTCTCATACAAGGAGAGCTTTTCCTTGGTAGTCCAGATTAGCTGGTGGTGCTTTTAGGAGCTTTGTTTTGATGGAATGGGGTTTTGTCTTGGGGTGAGATGGTGTGCTGCAGATGCCTAAGCTGGACATTGGACAAAGGCTGGACTGGTCAGCCCTTTGTGCAACATAGTGAGATCCATACCATACACTCCTTCTTGACATTTCTGATAGCAGAAACATTTTAATAGGGGGTAGTGTAACAATCTGTTCTCTATAGTAGGGGACCATGTTGTTCTTAGCACTGGCCAGCAGAGTACTGAGTGCCATGGCATGACTGCACTTTCTTTCATGGGCAGGGAGGAGCTTAAAGCACAGCATATGGGCCAGCTCAGTGGCACTGTGGGTTGAGGTGCTGGACACCACACCTCATACCACACCAGCGACCCAGGTTTGGGAGCGGACTCAGGTCGACAGGGTTCAGCTGGAAGAGAGAAGGATTGAGCACCCAATGGCTGCTCTCCTTCTCCGGGGTGGGGGACCATACTCTCCTCTGCAATATAGCCATCTGTTGGGGGAACTTCAGGTGGTCAGTGCAGCTGGGGAGATGCTCTACACAAGGTTAGACATCGGCAGAGGACCAGCTCCGACGAGCATCTCTACTCACACCAGCAGCCTTGTCCTCATTGCACATCAATGTTAGGGATCCACCAGAACACCGGAAAACACCCTGCCTGATCTAGGTGATGAGCCTCAGCGTTGGTTCTGAGGCAGCACCCAAGAAGCAGACTCCACTGTGCATGCTTCTAACAATGCTCAGAGGGAGATGTGGGGGATGTCTACCACCATGCTTGGAAGGTAATCCGAGGCACTGAAGGTATAAGGGTAGCATTAGCAATCTAGGGGCAGACTTCTTGGTGCTGCAGATTGGAATCTATGAAGGGAACTCTGAGATAGGGATCAGTGGCAGCAGAAGGAGGCCAAAGAAATAGTAAAAAAAAAACACAGCATATGCAGTATTAGGTTCCTCTGCTGCACCAAAAAGTGAGTTGTAGAAATAAAGAACATGTGCTGAGATGTGCATTCCGCCAGGTGCCTTGAGTCCAAGGTGGTCAGGAATGTCCTACTCCAGATTGCTAAGAGCCCCTTCTGACCATCTGTGTGTTGGTGGCTGTGCACCCATCATTAGGGTGCCAACTTTGCAGTTTGCTGCCCCCCTCTCCAAGGTCCACCAACCCTGAGTTAGTATATATAGAAAGGGGGGGAATGGGAGACACAGACCCCAGCAAAGATAGGTGCAGGCAACATCAAAACATGGCACATTAATGACTGGGTGCACTGCTGCCATATCTTAAATGGGTGGAACCACCATGATCTAGTGCTTAAGGCATGGAAGATGGGTTAGCTCAGTTCTCTCCACTAGGGTAGGAGCCAGGGGTTTCTTTGCAGGCATCACCAACTTAAGTGCTGGGCGTTAGGGGTACTGGTACCCTAGAGATGTGGGCACAATATGTGTCCCACCATTTTGCTGGCTTCAGGACAGAAGCTTAGGTGGCACCATTCCCCATTGTAGGAATTCCACAGGGGGTATGGATGAATGCCATCTTTAATATCAAAGGATGGCACAAAGTCCCAAGTGGAGATTCTATGGGGACTGGTGCTGGACACACATGAGCCCTGGGCATCCCAAGTTTTTCTGTTGCCTCAAATGGTTGGGGGCACCAGGATTTGTAGGCAGTGTGGTCCTGTCCTCATCAGAACAGTTAGTGAGACTCCCTGGGCAGGTGTGGGAATTCTGGGGGCAGCCCCTTAAGGAGTGCTTTTTGACCACTCTCAGACCTGACAAGATTCTCCAAAGATGGGGTACTGATATTTTTGGGGGGGTCTGAGGATATTGAAAAGTTGTATCCCCACCTAGATGATAGGAAAATGATGGATGTAGCATGGTGCTGTGAAGCTGATGGTGAATGTAAAGAGTGTGATTCAGGGAAGTACATGTGTTCCGGGTATATGGGGCTGAATCTGCTGTGGTGCCTTGATAGGTGAGAAATCTTGGGAGTGGACTGCATTGTTCTGTGCCCAGTTCTGGAGTACCTGACTAATGATCCACTATGGGATAAAGTGGGTCCTTCAGAATTTCTAGGACACCAGGAAGCATAGTGACAGATGGCCAGTTGAATAGGTCTGTATGATAGCTATTCTTCACATTAGGGTGCCATTCTGGTCTGCCATTTAGCCTCAAAGAGTTTGTTAAAATATTTTCCATGCTCCCACTTGAGCAGTAATTCCATGTATGTCATGTAAGAAGAGGGTGAGGGAATTCCTAATTAACTAAGCTAGAGCCAAGCATGAATCAGTGGTGGAAGAGGCTGTAATGGTAGAAGGGGTTGGCACCAAAGATGTGGTGATGACTTCAAGGCAGAAGCAAGATGCAGGTTGTCTGTAAGGAGTGATGTGTTCAGCAATGACATATTGGATTCCTGTGATCTGAAAAAAGCAGAAGAAATGACTAACATATTCTGAAAGTGAAGACCAGGATGTGGTCATAGCATAAAAAAATCTGTTCTACTGAAAAGAAATTTTATGTAGCATTTACCAACCACAGAGCCTTGTGTTAAACATTTTCTCAAAACACCTTGTGCTTTCACATGGTGACATCACAGGACAACCTACCCTTTTATATAGTACATGGTGAAAGGAAGTGTGAAATCACAGGTAATCAGTTAATCCATTTAAAGAGCTAGGACATACAGTACTTGTTAAGGAAACTTAAAGTGCTGTGCAAGTAGCAATGTCAAATCACAAATACCCAAGTGTAAATTTATAAGTATATAAATACTGTGAAACTATATAAAAGCCTTAAACTAAACAAAATGAGGAAGGAGGAGTGGGGATACATAAAAATAAGAAATTGTTTGGGGGGAAGAGAAAACCTATTCAAGGCATAATATTATCTTTCATTGTCTGATAGTACCCTACTTCCCCACCCCTGAACACAAACTACAATTATATTATGGAATAAATGGCCACAGCCATGCAATTATGTGGGTAATATTACAGAACTTGGAGTGGAGTGGCGTGCGCAGTTCAGGAGTTTCAGCAAGTGGACTACAAGACCACCATTCCCCTTCACTGAAAGGCTGGGCAGATGGAGGGAATGATGGACCTCAAACCCCAGTGAGTAGGGTGGTCATCTAGCCAGGTATTGAGAAGCCATCCCCATCTAGTGGTGCAGTACCTACAGGCAAGTACGATGAGTTTGGCCATGGCCACCTCCCAAACCAAGGATCAGGTCACATGGCCTCCACCTCATATTGACAGGGGAATGGAGACTTTTGGAAGGATGTGACTCCATTTCCCTTGTACCACCATCTTGCAAGAGTCCCAAGATGTTATAAGAGGACATTGCCCAAGCCCCAAAGCCCCTCACTCTAGTAATTACTCAGTCAAAGTCTGTCACATAGAGTCCAAAATCAAATTCCAGCCAGTATCAGTTAGACAAACTCCATCTCTGGCATATAAACTAGGTGAAGCCATGGTAATATTATCATGTTGAATTGCAGTGCCCTCAATGGAATCAATGAAAGCCTGCATCTCCCTATTAATGTAAATATGCACTCTATCCATGGCCTGGTAATCTCTTGCATTTGATGCCTCTGCATGATGTGGGACCAAAGCAGCATGGTTCCTGGCCAATGTGCTTGAATAGACTACAGGTCCTCCTTCATCAGCAGTAAGAGATCAACCACTTTTTGTTCACCCAGGTTTTTGCCTCTGAGATACACCACAATTGTGTCTGGTACCTTCCCCCATCATGCTGCAACATCCAAGGTCAGAATGAGGCCTTCCCATCACATCCTCCACTGCTCTAGCCCTCTGGAGTTGCACCTAGTTGAAGGGAATTGACAGATCCCCCACAACACTCGATGTCCTGCTCTCTTCACCACCCAATGGATGAGGGAATGACTGCACATCAGACCACCTTGGATCCACTGAGATCATCTGCAATATAAAGGAGAGATAAAGTTATAAGAGATGTGGTCTCACATTGCAAATAAGCCTGTGACTTCCACCTTCCCAGGGCTTGTATCTCCTCCTCCAAGCATCCCTAGATCCTTGTGAATGAAGTCTCTAATCCAGAAGGAATGGGTATTGAACTGAGATGAATCCATGCCCACTCCCTTCACTACTTTACCGGATACGTGCCTGAACTGATGCGCTGTCATTGGAAGTCATTAGCATGGTGCAAGAAAGCCATGCCCTCATGGGGACTCTGTGCAACGTATTCTGCTCCCAGCACACCCACATCCCCTCTGCACCACTCAAATTTCCTTTCTTTTGAATATTTAATTTTATAGTCATATAACTGGATAGTGTGGTCTAATTGTGTTTTATTATTTGCAAACTGTGGATGAGAGGAAAGTGGCCTCAATTGTTCCTAATGTTCAACTATCTGCATTACTTCTACCTGCCATTTACCTCTCACCCATTGTATGCAAATTACAAAACACAATTAGATCACACTAACAAGGTAAATTTCAGTAGAATTACATGCACAAAAGAAAGGAAATTGGAATGAGATTGCTTAGAAAGTGGCAGCCATAGATAATAGTCAGACATTTCCCAAAATTTCTGTGATATCTCTGGAGAACTTTCCTGCCTGTTTGCAATACCACTATGGGCCACCCAAGAAAATCTTTCTAGATACACTGTATAGCAAAATATCTGGAAATATCTGACCATAACATGGCTGTGCCTGTACCTACAAGGCCAAATATTCTAGTGGGGGGAAAAATGCACCTGGCACATTGCACCCAATATTGAAAAAATAAGAAGCTGAACAAAAGTACACCACAAAAAGATACATATTACAGTGGCTCCAAACTGGAAGATTTTTAGAACCAAGTGAGGATGATTTAGAACCTCCATATAATCAACAAACACTGTTCCCAGTTCAAACAACACCTCAATCAACAGCTTGGACAGTGTTGAAACTCCACCTCCCACAGCGCACTTTAAGCCACGGTCCCTGAATAGCCTGATTCAATGAAGAACAAGGAGAGGGACTAGAAGCAAGAGGAGGGGGAAGTCAAAGTTACTAGCCAAACAGAGGGAGACTATGAAAGTGAGGCAATTGCCTAGAGAGGCACATTTCATTGAAGCAGAAAGCAGCAACAGGGCCGGAAACAAAAATATGTCTCACATTCAACAGAATGACAATTAACAAGATATATTCAACACTGGTTTCACTGTGGTAAATATTTCTGAATATGAAATAACATCTACTGATGAAAATGTTCTACAATGTGGTCTATCGTTTGTGCCAGCTAACATGATTAGTGGCTTTGACTGTGAAGTGGACTTGCACAAATTTACAAGGAAATTGAATCTGAAGGTATTTTTTCACAGTGGCTAGTCAGCAATGAATAGAGACACCCATTCCCAAAATGTTGACAGTGCAGATACTGGCCTGATTTTCAAACCATCTTGAGTGGCAGATGGTGATTACTCCAATAAGGACTGGTGCAAGGGGCATCTTGTGCCACACTGTACACCATTCCCGGTATTCAGATGTCCCTGCATCAACTGGGGGGGCACCTGTGCCAGCTGGACTTGCACCCATCCTTGTGACAGATAAACTGGTGTGGCAAGGTGGAGTAGAACTTGTGCCAGAGCAGTGTTGCAGTGTCCCCTTTATTGAAATTCTGCATACCCCTCCAATTGACACACAGGCCACCAGAGTTAGATCAACCAGGAGCTGGTCTAATGGCCCATGCGACATTCCCAGTGCCCTGACATGGTGACAAGTGATCCATTCCCCCTTATTGCAGCTGCCACCAGCAGACTTCTGCTGCCAAATTGCACTAAGCCAACTGTACCTGCATATCTGCAGCCATGGGTGATGCCCTCCATGCTCCCTCTGCTGCCAGTCACACAACCTCTCCCACCCACCACAACCACTCCCTGACACTGAGTCACCCATGCCCTGTTCCCTTATGGGGTTTGTTGCCTCTTCCCACCCACCAACTCACCCCATCCTGACCTCCATGGGCCTTGCTGGCCTTCAGATGAATGGCTAATGGGTCCCCCCCAGGGCTGCCACTGCTGCCTAAAGGTCTTGTAGCTTGCAGCATTCCACTCCCATGCACCACCTGTTCAGCACACAGGATGGCTTGCAGCAAATGCATGGAGTTTGGTGCCAGGACCACAATTATTGCAAAATCTATCATGGGGCCCCTGGTGAATCCAAGTTTGCCACAGTTGGGGATTCGGTGCATGGTATGCTGATCTAAGCAGGGGACTACCATAATCAAGCCCATGATCTCTGATTCTATGATTTCTGATGATGCTAACAATATTGGGGGAGTTTCTTAAAGATGAAGAGACTAACGTAGGAAGAAATCAATTTTCCTTCCATCACAGAATGTAACAGTAACTATATTTGAAAAGGTGTGTGGGAGGGATACTCCTGTGATAATGGACAACATCATAGAACCCAGACATAATAACTGTTCAATGTAACAATGATCTGCAATCAAAAGTCTAGAAGAGAAGAGCAAGATAAGTATTATGTCTGCCAATGAGGGTGGGTACATCGTAATGCTTGTTAAAGTTAAGTATGAAAATGAACTCTTAAACCAACTGTCAACAGATATTCTACACAGCTCACTCATGATTGGAGGCAGTATAGCACAGGAGTTTAAGGCTCTGAGCTGCAAATCTGGTGACATCCAGCAGACCAAACCTGGGTTTGAATCCCACAGCTTCCACTTACATACTGTGTGATCTTGAGCAAGTCACTTAACTTCCCTGTGCTCCCAGGTCGCTCCTGTAAAAAAAACTTTCAGCTTAATGTGTTACTCCTGGTTAGACAACTAAAAAAATGATATTATGTCAGATTGTAAGAAAAAGATTGATCTTACATTGTATGATGCTTTATTTAACATGACTATTACAGAACAAAGTTTTACATTGTTAACTGTAGAACACCCTATCAGACCTGCCATGAAGAGGCTACCAAAGATCCACAAAAGTCAATGGAATGCCCCCTCTTTTCCCATTGTTGCTGGGATATTTTGGGATAGGATCCTTTAAGGAATCACTTGCCCAGTTTGTTGATAGGTACATTCAGCTCTTAGCCACTTTCGGATGTTCATAAATACAGGACTCTACCAAGATACTGGATGTCCTTAAATATATATATATATATATATATATATTTTTTTTTTTTATTTTGCTGACCGGGTAAGTGCACTAGACAAATCCTGCCTATTTTCAGGCATGACCTGGGGGAGGGGGACACAGATGAATGCCAACTGACCTTGAACCAGATTAAGCTGTTGGTGGTATTTTTAGTGCATGAGGGAAATTTGCCCAGGACACCAGGGAAATTCCCCTACTATCCAGTAGGGGGAGACTCTGTCCCCAAGGCTGGTTTCCAAGATGGTTGCAAGACAGAATGTAGAGGAGGAAGTGGAGGAGATGGGGCAAGAACTGGTTACTGGAAAGCCATCTACTGAACCAACAGAGAAAGTACTGGAATGAGAGGGAGAATCTGAAAAAAGTCCTACAGAAGATATGCATGAAATATATAAACCCACTGACTGTAAGTCTGCTAAAACTTCTTGTTTCCTGAATTACCAGAGGATAGCTTTTTGGGCCTAAGTGATGATAATATTACAGTGTTGGATGTTTAGGGAAAGCAGAGTGATTTAAACTCTGCAGAAGCAGAACTCATGCAACAAATAGAAGCCAAAGAGAAGAGCTTTTTATTTAAAAAAAATGCAGCTTCATAAGAAACTCAAAGAACTTCAAACTGACAAAAGAGCTGTATCTGTCAAACTGACACAGCTGGATGTTAATGACAGTAGCATCAAAGGATTCTTCTAGAGACTGGGCAGATGCTGCAGGGCAAGCGGAGCACCTACAGCAACTGCTAAACTCAAACACAGCACTAGCATTACAAATGGCAACTATAGGCAGTAAAGGGCCTGGCATAGGACACGCTGGGACCACAGAAACAGCCCAGACATCATACTGGTCAGTGGAAAAGGCCCTGCAGGGGGCCAGGTGGGAAAGGAATATTAGTACAGGTCAGTGGGCCTCTGGTAAATCACCTATTCAAATGCCAGTACCATCTAATATAACATTGCAGCAAACTCAGGATAAACAAAATATAGACTTGGAGGTACTTTCTGAGTTAGCTGTCACTCAAAATCCTATTTTACAGCTTCCACAACAGCAGACAGTCCCTGAGAAAGAAGCAGCAAAAGTTAATACTTGGGGATGCCCCACTTACTCTAGTGCACCACCACAAAGACCTTTGAATTTTATAAATAAACACCTTGCTCCTTTTCTTCTTTATTCAACTTTCCAATGTTTCCTTCTAAAAGGCATAATGCAGTTCGTTTATCATATACAGGAGGTATGCCTGAGCCACCAGATAGGCTGTTTGCTGCTAGAAATCTTTTAAAGGCATCAATGAAGTTATTTTCTAATGAAATATATACACTCATTCACATTTCTGGTGAGATGACATTTGAAACATAGAAACATAGACTTTGACGGCAGATAAGGACCGCTAGGCCCATCTAGTCTGCCCATTTCCCTACCTACAGGATAGGCCACAGATCCTAGTTAACCAACAGCCTATTTCTTCCTACCCCCCACAAGAATTGCCTTATGTCTGTCCCATGCATTCTCGAATTCTCCCACAGTTTTTGACCCCACAACCTCCTCAGGAAGGCTGTTCCATGCATCCACTACCCTCTCTGTGAAATAATACTTCCTCACATTGCCCGAACCGCCTCCTTCTATCTTTAAATTCTGTCCCTTGTTCTTGCAAGTCTCTTTTTCTGAAAGATGCTACCCTCTTGGACTTTGTTGATTCCACTGAGGTACTTAAAAGTTTCTATCATGTCCCCCCTCTCCCTTCTTTCCTCAAGGGT
Organism: Neoceratodus forsteri; assembly: GCA_016271365.2. NCBI lineage: Eukaryota > Metazoa > Chordata > Ceratodontiformes > Ceratodontidae > Neoceratodus > Neoceratodus forsteri. The sequence goes on from CM057458.1 coordinate 853,550,663, forward strand.
ATACATATTAAGCTCCTTTAGTCTCTCCTCAAACGGCTTCTCTTGCAGACCTTGCACCATTTTAGTTGCCATCCTCTGGACTGCCTCTATCCTGTCTATGTCCTTGCGGAGATGGGGTCTCCAGAACTGGACACAGTACTCCAGATGGGGTCTCACCAACTGTCTGTACAGAGGGATAACAACTTCCTGTTTTCTGCTGATGATGCCTCTCCCTATACATCCCAGTATACTCCCCAGCCCTCCTACTGCCTTCTCCACATTGCTTGCTAACCTTAAGGTCATCTGATATGATTACCCCAGGTCCCTTTCCTTTTTTTTGTTGTTACTACCTCCCCACCCATTGTGTATTCTTCCCTGGGTTCTTGTTTCCCAGGTGCATTATTTTGCACTTCTTTGCATTGAATCCTAGCTGCCATACTTCTGACCATTCCTCCAACCTTGCCAAGTCCCTTTTCATCCTTTCCATGCCTCCTTGTGTATCAACCCTGTTGCAGATCTTTGTGTCATCTGCAAAAAGGCATACTTTTCCTTCCAGTCCCTCTGCAATGTCACTGATGAAGGCATTAAAAAGGACTGGACCCAATACTGAACCCTGCGGTACCCACTAGTAACCCCCTTTCTTCAGAGTGGACTCCATTTACAGTTACCTTCTGTGTCTGTTGTTCAGCCAATGTTTACCCAGGCTACCACCCTGGGACCCACTCCCAGGCTGGTTAATTTGACTATTAATCTTTTGTGTGGGACTTGTCAAATGCCTTGCTAAAGTCTAGGTAGGCCATGTCCATAGCCTCCCTGGTCTACTACTTTGGTCACCCAGTCAAAGAAATCTATTAGATTTGTCTGACATGACCTTCCGGCTGTGAACCCATGCTGCCTTGGGGTCCTGTGCTCCACAGGCCTCTAGGTACTCAACTATTCTTTCCTTCAGAAGTGACTCCATCACTTTCCCTACCACAGAGGTCAGACTGACAGGTCTGTAGTTTCCTGCCTCTGTCTAAGTCCCACTTTTGTGAAGGGGAATCACATCCGCCTTCCTCCAGTCCTCGGTACCACCCATCCTCCCATGATTTATTAAAAAGAGTAGCCAGTGGTTTCACTAGTTCCTCCCTTAATTCTTTTAGAATTCTGGGGTGAATTCCATCAGGACCCATTGCTTTGTCCACCTTCAGTTTTAGGAGTTCTTGCAGAACCCTTTCTTCTGTGAAAGGACTGGGATCGACCCCCCTATCAAGAGTGCTTCTGTTAATTGGATTAGGCACTTCCCCCTCCTCTTTTGTGAATACTGAGCAGAAATATTCGTTCAGTATTCCTGCTTTTTCACTGTCCCCCTCTGCCCACCCACCATTCATTCTATTCAGCCTCACTATCCCTCCCTTAGTCTTTCTACTCTCGCTGATGTACCTATAAAAGGTTTTATCCCCCTTCTTAACTGAGTTGGCTATCTTTTCCTCAGTTTGGGCCTTTGCTATTCTGACTTCCCTCCCTGCTTCCTTCTGCCTTAACTGGTACAGCTCTCTGTCCTGCTCCTTATGTGTTTCCTTATACTTCTGGAATGCTATCTTTTTATTCCTGACTTTCACAGCCACCTCTTTTGAGAACCATAGTGGCTTTTTCTTTCATTTTGATTTGTTTATTTGCTTCACATAAATGCTTGTTGCCTCTGTGATGGCAGTTTTGATAATTCCTCATTGTTGCTCCACACCTCCTTCTAGCCTGTTTGCTAGTGCTTTTCTGAGGCATTCTCCCATCTTGCCAAAGTCAGCCCTTCTAAAGTCCAGTACCCTCACTTTTGTATGGCTTGACTCTAGCTGAGTTTAACGTGAACCACACTGTTTGATGGTCACTTGTCCCCAGATGGCAACCCACTTCTAGATCTGAGATCCTCTCACTGCCCCCGCTTTGAGAGTACGAGGTCTAAGATTGCTCCCTCACGAGTGGGTTCTGAAACTAGCTGTCTAATGCCTGCCACCTGTAGGGCATCAAGAATGACCCTGCTCTTGGATGTGGCTGCAGCAAATGTGCTCCAATAAACATCTGGCATATTCAGGTCTCCCATCAACAGTATCTCCCCTTTCTCTGCCATTCTAAGAATGCCTTCTATCATATCCTTGTCCATTTCTTCCCCCTGACATGGGGGTCTGTACACAACCCCTGTGCAGATTGTGGTGCCATTTTCCAGTCTCCAAGGTGACCCACAGTGCCTCCTCTCCTCCCTGTTTACTCTTTTGTTCAGTTGCTTTTATCCCTTCCTTTACATAGAGAGCTACTCCTCCCCCTCTTCTCCCTGCCTGTCTCTCCTGTAGGTTATGTACCCTGGTATGTTAACATCCCAGTCATGGTTCTCTGTGTACCATGTTTCTGTGACTGCTACGATATCCAGGCATCCCTCTTCCATTAAGGCCATCAGCTCAGGGAGCTTGTTGCCCAGACTATGGGCATTGGTACTCATTACCCTCCATTTCCTGATGGCCTTACTCCCTTTTGCCCCATCCCTGTCCTTCTTGCCTTTGTCACTTTCTCCATTTACCCCTGCCTTTCTCCCTATCGACACCTCTACGTTGGTGTTTGCTGCACTTACTACCATGATTATTTGGGGGGGGCTAGGATTTTCCTGCTCCTTTCCAGTGCCTCCCCCCTTGGCTAGTTTAAAAGCTTGCCAATGAAGCATTTAAACCTACCACCTAGGATCCTGGTTCCCCTCCCGGACAGATGCAGCCCATCATGCCAGTATAGGCTTGCATCACTCCAGGTGGACCCCCAGTCCCCAATGAAGCCAAATCCCTGAGCTTCACACCAGTTTTTCAACCACTGATTGAATCCCATGGTGCAGAACACCCTAGCCTCTCCTATGCCATAGATGGCAGCACCTCCGAGAAGGTTACCGTGAGTGCTACTTGACTAAGGCCCCTCCCCAATTCCACAAACTCTTCCTGAACTTCTCTAAGCCCTTTCTTAGCCAGGTCATTTGTCCCTAGGTGGACAATGACATCCAGCTCCCTCCCCTGTGCAGCTGCTCCGGCAATCCTGAGGGTTCTCTCCCTGTCCCTTCAAGCCATGGTGCCTGGCAGGCACCTTTCCTCCCTTTCCCCTTCCCCTTCCTCCCCCAGTTCTACCTTCCTAACAATGGAGTCCCCCACCAGGAGTTGTTTCCTTCCCCTGCAGGGTCCCCTGCCACCCTCCTGTGGGTCTCCTTTGTGGAGGTTCCCAGCATCCTCCTTGGTCTCCACTGTGGGTGCCTCCATAGAAGAACCACACTTTGCCAGAATGGCATAGGAATTATGGAGAGGTACAACTGGGGGATGCGCCTCTGTTCCACCACCCTCACCCTCCCTGAGCCCACTGTGGTCCAAACGCTCCTCTTTCTTGGCAAACTCTGAGGCAACGGCAGTGGCACTGGTGGTCCCTGGATGGAAGAGGAGGTCCCACAAATCCTGGCCATCTCAGCCTGGAAATGAGCAACCTCCTCCCTCAGCCCAGAGAGGTGCCTGCAGATGGGACAACACCGCATCCTCCAGAACATCTCCCGGAAGACTGTTGCTCCACAGCCACTGCACTGCACCACTCCAATCATGTCTTATTTCTCGGCCCTTAACTGTTTGCAATCCTACTCTTTCCTCTTTTTTTTATTCTCTCTCTCCTTACTTTCTGTCTGTGTGCCCTTTAAGCTCCTGATTGTCCTGTTCTGAGACAAGAATATCCTATATTTCTCAGTAGACCACTTACTTGCTCAGAGGCAGACCTCCAGCAGCTAGAGGGGCCAGAGAGTACTCTTGCCCTTCTAGGATGGTGGGTCCTTGGTGGTTCTGTGATCACTCACTTCCTGCCCCTAAACAGGAAGTTCCTGTTGTCAGTCAAATCCTGTGCCTATAAAAATAGAACTAGCTTTGGGTGGGGGCTGGAGGGAGGGAAGGAGGGCAATATAGTCCCAGCAGAGAAGTTCAGTCACACAGCAGTCCTTTCTCCTGGTGTCTTCTGCCAAGCTATTAGCTGAAACTTTCTAAGGCAGTCTTTAAATGTAGCTTCCTTCTAGCTAAGCCACTCCCCTACTTACCAGATCTTTCTACAAGTAATTTAAACCTCACAGCAGTTAAGTCCTTTCAGTCACCTGAGATTTACACCTAGATAACTCTTCAGATACCCACTCAGTTCAGTTAACCCAAACACACACTTTTTTTTGTATGTTAGTTTTTTTTACCCTAAATTAAAGGTCCAAATACAAAAGTTCTTCTACTTTAGTCCCAGCAGTGAAGTTCAGTCACACAGCAGTCCTTTCTCCTGGTGTCTTCTGCCAAGCTATTGACATTAGCTTCAGGTCTCTGAATGGTTTGGAATGTTTTTGGATAAAGTATGTTACTTTAAAGAAAATGGCCTTGTAAGCCCCATTCATTCAATTCCACTAACAAAACCTGCCCAAAAAGTGATCAAGGTACTTTTTAGAAATGAAGGTGTCAGTGTGAATGATCTCACCTACTGGTTAAAGAAATTATTGAAGAGCCTACTGCTATTTTAGACTCAGAAAATATCTGGACTGGGGGGTGGAAAGTGAAGGTCCTGTTAAAAACCAAAGATACTGGTGTATTGCATTTACCAAATTCTTTCTTTTTAGGTAGAGATCGAGGGATACTCTTCTATGCAGGACAGCCAAAGATGTGCTACAAGTGTGGCTCAGTAGCACATTTGAGTAGTATCTGTGATCAGATCAGATGCAATGTTTGTGGAGAACTGGGGCATTTAAGGATACAGTGCACTAGAGACTGTAAATGTAACCTTTGTGATGAGCCTGGACATACTTTTCAGAATTGTAAATGGGCGTCTCACAATAGCCCTGAACAGGCAGATGGGGAAGAACAACATTTGTTAATTACCCTTAAACAAAAGAATAAGTTGGGCTTTAATAAACAGCAAGCACAGAGTAGGAAGAAAAATATGTGCCCTCCCCATTGAATCCTGTAGTGTCCCACCAGCCTGATGCTCCTGTTACTGACATTATTTTAAGACATCAAGCCCAAGAGAATACATTGGCCCAAATAAAGTTAATACCTGAGATGGACACATGGACTATGGAGAAGGAGAGACCCTCAACCTCTGGTGTGGAGCAGGTAGAAGCCTTAATGCCCCCTGCCCCTCCCCCATCCAGTGATTCATCAAGATGTCACTGTACCTGCAGTTAAACATAATACTCAATCCTCTGTCTTACACACACCTCAGAACACAAGTTCACTGCCTATATCCAACAAGCTTGATTTATTACAACAGGAAAACACAGAAGAGGACTCTGATCTCTCTTCTATTGCATCTTCTGTACCTGAAGTCACAGACACTGAAAAGCCAGAGATGGTAAAATGTCCCAAAAATAGAAAAGCAAAAGTAAAAAGGCAGAACACAAGATGGGGAAAATACAAACAATTTAGAAAGCCATGCATATTCCCTTCTCATGTTATACTATTAATGTAAATAGCATAAAGAGGGACAGCAAAAGAAAGATCATTTTTTCTTTTCTCTTGGGTCTCCAGTTTGGCATTTCTTTTTTGCAAGATGTCAGACTGCACACACTGAAAGAAATAAGGTTAGCTTCAAAAGGTTGGTTCGCTGGTGCCTCCTATTCATCCATTGGGGAGGAACCCTGTTCAAGTTTAGGAATTTTGTTCAAATTACCTTAGATGCAACTCTTAAAAATATTTGATGTTGTCCCAGGCAGAGTATTGATTCTTGATGTGCTTATACAGGGTCTCTGGTTTCAGTTGGTAAATTTATATGCACTCCAGACAAAAGCTGAATGTTGCAATTTGCTGAATCAGATCCAGCCTTTCTTGTATGGAGCACATCACATAGTGTTTTCTGGGGACTTTAACTGCCCCCTACTGGCTAAAACCTCTAAAACATATTGTGATTCTAATCATTTGGCAAAAGTTGTAGAAAAAGCTAAATTAAGAGATTCCTACTTCCATCATATCAAAGCACATACTCCAACATTTCAAAAGGGACCTCTAACCTCCAGAATAGACCATATTTTTACATCTAAAAATATTAATATCCTCTCAGCAACAACATATCCAGTAGAATTCTCTGATCATGCAATTGTGGGTATAAAACTAGGAGCCATGGAGGATTTACAGAGAGGTCTGGGTTTCTGGAAATTAAACATCTCACTTTTATTAGAGGAATATGTTTTACAAATGCTTTGTCATCTTGTAGTGGCAAGGAAATCTGTGTTTCTTTTCTATGATGATCCCTGTCAATGGTGGGTAGATACAAAAATGGATGTACAGAAAACTTTTCAACACATAAGTAAAGAAAGAAATCAAAAAAAATATTTTAATTACTTACATCATAGAAAACAGTTGCAACACCTACTCTCTATAACACAAGAGATGGGACAAAATCTCATGACACAAATAAACACAGTAAAGCAACAAATGAAGGAGTACCATGCCCGAAAAATGTAGACTCTATACTAGCAACAAGTTTGGAGTAAAAGGGAAAATAAATGAAGTACGACCCTTTGATAATTATAATGCTATTATAAAGGTTAAAGAAATTAATTCTTTAACAGGGAAGATGGAATCGAATATAAGACTAAGGAAAAGATTTTAAATATTGTAAATCGATATACTGCTAAAATGTACTATTATTTAGAGGTAGACCAGGAAGTTTGTGTAAAATATCTTGCTGATTTGAATATTCCAATTATACTAGCAGATATTTTGAGGAAACTATCTCAACCCATTCAAATATCAGAAGTACAGGAAGCTATTGCTATGTTGGCAGGGAGTAAAGTCCCAGGACCTGATGGTCTGCCAAATGAAATTCTTAAAACCATTGGAGGAAAATTAATGACTGAATTAATGGCTATGTTTAATTTCATGTTAGAAACTACAGAAATTCCTTTGACTAAGAATATGGGTATATTAACATAGATTTACAAGAATGGGGATAAAACTTCATTAAATAACTGGAGGCTGATTAGTTTATTAAACTCAGATTTTAAATTATTAACAAGAATTCTGGCAAGATGCCTGGTTTTAGTGGCACGTACTGTTCTCTTGGAAACACAAGCCTATGCTATTTCGGGTAGAAAAGTGCAGGATCACTTACTACTTATCAGAGAATTTTTGGAGTTAGGTAATGCTGCAGGTTTGGATGGCTACCTGGTCTCTCTGGACCAGGGAAAAGCATTTGACAGGTTCAGTCATGTATTTTTATGGGAAGTCTTATAAAAATATCAAATTTCGGAAGAAGTAATTGGGTGGTTACAAGGTATTTACAAATCTGCCACAGTAACATCAGTGGTACAGGGTTGGAAGGGCCCCTTGGTGGATTTAAAAAGAGGCGTAAGGCAGGGTTGCCCATTAAGCCACAATTTTATATGTTTTTTTTTTTATCGATCCATTGTTAAGGACTATAGCTAATAATGAATCAGTACTACCAGTACAAATAAGAGATGTAGTTTTTCCCCATAAAATAATAGCATATGCAGGTGATATGACTCTTCTTGTCAATAACACTCAGTCTTTAGTTACAACCATAGAAATATGTAAGACTTTTGGGAAAATGTCAGGAGCCTCTTTGAATTTAGGGAAATGTCTTGGATAATGATTGAATTCCACCTTAGCTTTTAGAGGAATGGTTGCAGGGATTACTATAAAACCTGACCCTATTAAGATCTTAGGGATCTGGTTTGGGCCTGGTGATATGGATGAGTTTAATTGGGAAGAAAAAATTGAATTGGCAAACAAAAAGTCAGCCAGTGGAATAGAGGGACAATGGGGAAAAAAGAAATGGTTATTTCTTATTAAAACTTTGCTGGTCTCTATTTTTTTATTTTTAAGCCACATTTTCCCACCACCAAAACATAGGGAGACAGAGTTATTTAGCATTTTTTTTTCAAGCTTGCTTGGGAAGTAGGTTAAATCCTATAAAAAGAAATATTCTTTGTTTATCATTGAAACAAGGAGGGTTGAATATGTTAAATCCTATTTTATTTTTCAATAGTTGTTTTATACATGCAAATAGTAAACCTTTACTTGGACAACATGTTATGGTATGGGGGGAGCTACTCAGGAAAAAATGTTCCCAGTGGCTAAGTCTGTGGGACCTAAAAGCATTAAAAGTATTTAAAAAATCAATAGAAAGGCCTGAGTACATTAGATGTACGTTTTTGAGACTCAGGCAATGGGAAGTGACTACACAACAGGTTCAGACCTTATCTAGAAAACAACTCTATTTCTGGTTATTGTCAAATATATGTCACTAGGAAGTAATATTTAGAAAATGCCCAGCTGAGCACAGAGAATCTTTATTGTTATTTCTAAATATCTCTAGAGTTCCAGATCATATGTGGGACTTTCACTGGCTAGCATGTCCCGAGAAAATAAATGTCAAAGAGAATCAAAAGCACAAGAAAGTAGAAGAAAGATTATGTAGTAGATTAAGCTATATCCAGCAAGAAGAAATGGCCCATCACTTATTTTTCTCCTGTTGTTTTATTTCAGGGGCTTGGGTGGTTTTAGCAAAGATATGGAAAGAGCCTACATTTAGTACTATATCACATCAGAATTTAATATATGGAATATTTACTGTTGGAAGGAAGCGTTGGAATAAGAGTACACTGCAGTTAATAATGATTATCCTGAAGTGGAATATTTGGCTCATAAGATGTGGATATACACTACAACAAAAAGAGAGCAATCATGAAGAATTATATAATAAAGTGATGTTAGAACTGACCTAATTATATAAGTCACAGAAACAGACTTTATCCAGGAGCTGGATTATGGAACTCTGGAAATGTTTACCTTGGGTAACAGATAATGATGCACCTATAATTTGAAATTTGTTGTCACTTCTGTTCTAAATTTGCTGTAATGAATATCTATGTATTAATTTAATAGGGGGTAGGGAGGGTAGGAAATTCATATTAGCCTATGGTCTTTTCATTTGGATTTTATATAAATTCTTCTTTATAGCTATCTAAAAAAAGTATGATTGTATTACTTATTAGAGTTATCCTAATTTGTCTTTATCTTGTGATTTGAGCATTATTCTGGTTGATTTCACACTGTCTGTATTCATTTGTTTGTTTTTTCAATAAAACGTTCCCCTACTCTTTTCAAGAAGTGCCACGGGATCTTTAACATCCACCTGAACTACCACAATCCAGGCAGATAGGACCTTGGTTTAACATCTCATCCAAAAGACGGCACCTCAGAAGTGTAGCACCCCTCTCATGCTGCACTACAGTGTCAGTATTGGGATATTCACCCAATTACCAGATGTGGGACCTGAACCCTCAGCCCTCTGATCTCCCAGCCTCAGAGGCGAGTGTGCTACCTACTGATCCACTGACATATGACAGTGATGAATGGCACTTGGTAGCCCTTGACATACAATTGCTACATACTAATATTCCACATGGAGAGAGGATATCAGCTGTGGCACATTACCTGTATAGCAGTACTTCCTTTTCAGCTGATACGGTGAAATCTGGGTGAGCTTACTGAATTGGTGCTTATAATGTGTTCAGTTTTCTGGATAACTTTTACTGCCAGTTGAAAGGGATAGCTGTGGGTGTATCTTTTGCACCAAATTATTCCACATTAAATCTGAATGCATGGGAAGAGAGGTTGATCCTTTCCAAGACTGTTAATCCTTTCTCTGACAAGATCGACCTCTAAATATTATGGATGACATAATTTTGGTTTGGAAAGGTCCCTTACATGAACTCCATCAGTTTATTGAATTTCTTGAAAATTCAAATTCTAACCTCAAATTCACATTATCTGCAGATTTACATAAAAACTATTTTTTAGATTTGATTATTGATTAAGATGTTGGGGTGAAACCATCTTTGTTTTGAAAAGAGACAAACCATAATTCACTGCTTCATTTTAAAAGTTGTCATCCTAGACATCTTGTGAATAATATACCAGTCAGTTTATGAGATTGAAAAGAAATTGCTGTACTGAACCTCATTATTGACGGGGATGTGATGATCTAGCCAGTTGTTTTAGGAGTAGCGATTACCATGAGGATTGTATTAGTAGTGCAAAAAGCAGAGTGGTCACTAATAATAGAAATGACTTGCAAAGAAAAAACTAGTACTGCCATTTCTGGTCGGTGACTTCTTTAACTCTTGCAACCACGAGTGGGGTGAGCATGTGGTTTCATGCACGGAGACACGTGCAGAGACACGTGTGTCCTGTGCACATGTCTTCCGTGTCTGCCAGGTACACAGGGAAGCAGGGAGCAACCATCAGTAACCATAGAGACATAACCAAACAACATCAGTAGTAAGTACCCCGAGTGTATAAGTTCTGCGTATAACAGAGGTCATCATGTCAATTCCAGGCAATTGTTGTGGAGCTTGCCTAATATATGCTAGGGGAGACCAAATAACAACTTTTACTTGTGATAGATGCCTGTTAATTTACACCTTAGAGGACAGAATTTCTCATATTCATGCCTTCTGGATTGTAAGCCCAGAGGTTACAGCCATAGAGAACCACATTGATGAAATGGCATCAAAATTAGATCTTACGATAGCAGACTCGGAAGTTAATGTTACTCTCCCTGAAACTTCTGAAAATGGATCAACTATGCAAGGCCACAAGTTAGAAGAGGAAGCATGATCCCACTCCCTAAATTGGAGGAAACAGACAGTAACTCTCTCACTGCTGAGATCACCTATACAGAGACTGAAGCAGCTATTAAAGCTCTGTCTATTGATAAGACACCCGGCCCTGATGGTTTCTCACCAAATTTTTATAAAACTTTCTCTCCCCAGGTGATTCCCTTGTTAGCCAATTTATATCGGCAGATCCTTTGTGGGGCAGACTCAGACAAGTATCTGTTTGAAGCATTAATAGTACTGATCCCTAAGCCCAATAAACCACTCGAGAACCCAGGTAGCTATCGCCCATCTCCTTACTAAATTATGACTTAAAAATTCTAGCTAAAATCTTGGCCGGAAAGGGTCAGCAAGTTATTGCCATATTTAATAGGCCCGGAACAAGTGGGTTTTATGAAAGGCAGAACATCTGCAGATCATTTTAGGACATTGTCCCATGTCTTCTCGGCCTCCGAAGAGACAGACCTCTCTTTGGCACTGGTCTCTTTGGATGCCGAGAAGGCATTTGATAGGGTACATTGGGCCTTCCTATTTCAGACGATGGAGAAGGTTGGTTTCCCGGAGAAATTTGTAGGGTGGATTAAGGCCTTGTACATGAATCCGACGGCAAGAGTTGCTTGTAATGGTGTTATTTCTGCGCCTTTTGTACTGCAGGTAGGGACTAGACAGGGTTGCCTATTATCACCCCTGCTTTTTAATCTTTACCTAGAGCCCTTAATAAGACATATAGTGTTTAACTATAAGATCAGTGGGATTAGCGTGAGGGGCCAGGTAGTAAAGGTCACCGCCTTTGCAGACGATCTACTGATCCATGTGTCAAACCCGGCTTCCGCAGTCCCAGAATTACTGAATGCAATTAAGGAATTTAGCTCATTAGCCAATTACAAGCTGAATCAGGATAAAACAGTGGTTTTTCCCCTGACCAGTAGAGTTTTCAAGAAGGACATTGTTGAGCTAGGGCTGGGCTTGAATTCCAAATCCCTTAGCTACCTGGGACTCACTTTAGTAAATAGTTTGGATCGTCTCCGTCAACTTAATTTAGATGCCCTAATTAGGAATATAGAGTTAGACATGAAAAGATGGGCACAGTTCCCTTTATCGCTTTGGGGTAGGATAAATGTCGTCAAAATGAATGTCTTCCCCAGGATTTTTTACCCAATTTCCATGCTTAACATTTGGATTCCTCTGGTGTGGTTTAATAGACTCCACAAGTTAATAGCTGATTTTATCTGGAACTTTAAGAAGGCAAGAATGTCATATGTCAAGTTAGCCGCGCCTAAACCTCAAGGTGGGTTGAGGCTACCCCATTTCGCTCTCTATTACTGGGCCGCCCAGATAAACAAGTATGGTAGATGGACCAGTGCTCTCACATCTGCTAACAGTAAAGTATATGTTCCTCTTTGGGTTAAATTGGAAGTTGACTTAATTAGAAAAACGGGTTTTAATCCTGAGGCCTTGCTATTTACTCCTTCGAGGCTAACTCCCTTTGCAAAAAATGTCCCTATAGGAGTCTCCTTGAGGATTCACAACCAACTCTGCAGCTTTTTGAAGTACGACTTGTGTAAAGATGGTTACCAACCTATGGTGGGGAACCCCCATTGGTTGATAGATAAAAAGCCTATTTCTAGCAACTGGTTACCTAACTTGAGAGATAATAGATTAAGGGATTTTTAGATGAAGAGGGTAAGCCTTGTACAACCCTACAGATACTCAAAAGACTTAACTTGCCCACCAAAGAAGGTTACAAGGTATTTGAAGTTAAGGCACCTTTAGTTCAAAAATTAAGTATGAATGGCTTTCCCATCTAACATAGATTTTAGGGGCAGCATAATACCTTAATAGGTGCCCTCATGCAGTTTCAAAATTTACTGTGTATTACTTCAGTGGGCCTTTAGGGATAGCTTTGTCCCTTCATCTTACTGGACCAGGGCTTTTCCTAATGTAACTTTGGATTGTTACAGATTTGGAACAATTGTCATAAATTCTTGAAACAAGACTCTCTTAAATTGACACAGTTCAAAATATTGCATAATATTTACTACTCTCCCAGAAATTATCTGAATTAAAGGTGAGGCTGGAACCCAAATGTGACAGGTGTGGCTTAGGCGGTGATCTTCTACACATTTTTGGCATTGCCCAAAAGTTGCCCCATTATGGTCTGACATTAGAGATAAGTCTAGCCTTGTTGGGTGTGTAGAAGAGATGTTTAGTCCAGAGGTATGTCTTCTAGGAATCATGTCAGATTTTCCGTTACTCTGAGAAAGTTTTACATTTCTTTGATTTCCATTACAGTTAAAAGGCTCGTGCTTAAACATTGGAAGGATTCCATTAGGATCTCTTATTCAGAATGGCTATCAGAAATGTTAGCTTTTCTTAGGATTGAAAGAAGGATAGCTATTCTGCGTGACCAATTGCCTGCTTTTGAGAAAATCTGGTCCCGCTTATTATTGCCTACTCAGGTTAACTGTGTGCCTTGGACCCCTTGTTTTGTTGGGTTATAAACAGTACCTTGTGTCCGGGTTTGTTTTGGGGTGTGGGGAGGGGTGGGGAGGCTTGTGTGGGGAGGGGGGAAAGGGGTCATGGAGGCTCTTTTCTAAGAGTGTGATCCTGTATGATATGACCTTTTGACTGTAATTGAATGCACACCGTGTATTGTTGTTCAGGTGTTGTTCATCGCCTCTGTGTAACTTAAAAATTTCAATAAAAAGTGAATGGAAAAAAAAAAAGAAGAGGAAGCGTGGGCACAAGTCCCCATTAAAACAAAAAGAAGGGGAGCCCAAATATTTAACAGTGCCCCCTTGCTACCCCTACAAAACAGATACGATTTATTAAACTCTGATAATAACCAGGTAACTTTAAAAGATAACACATCATCTGGGGACCTACCAAAGGTAATACCAAAAATCAAACAGATAACACCCTTAAACAAACAAATCTAAAATGTACACTGCCCCTTAAAGGTACCTCTCCACACTCTGACATATTTCAGGATCCTTCCTTCCTTCCTTCCTTCCTTCCTTCCTTCCTTCCTTCCTTCCTTCCTTCCTTCCCAGTATTGCACCCCACTAATTCAGATACAAAACCTACACCATTTATTACCCCCAAACAGGTTTATGTGTTGGGCAATTCTATAATAAAATACACAGAGAGAGCAGTATATAATCCCGATAAGTTAAACTGTACCTATTCTAAATGGGGGGGGGAGGGTCTCCGACATTACTAACATGATTAATAAAATGCTTCATCCTGGGGATACTAATCCATTAGTAGTTATTCAAACTGGAACTAATGATATAAATAGGACACCACTCTCTCAACTGAAATAAGATATTGTTGCCCTAAATAGCATCTTGGTAGACAAAGGTTGTGGCATCTGCTTTTCTGAGATCCTGCCTGTCCCAAGAGCAACCCCCAATATTACCAATAAAATCAAATCCTTGATCGAATGGCTCAGGAAATGATGTTTTTTCACAGAAAATCACCTGCCTGACCCACTGGGAGGAATTCTATGATAGACCATCCCTTTTTTGTTGGGATGGCCTCTGTCTTAGCAGAAGGGGAAGTAATATGCTGGGTAAAACAATCTAATCTTTCATTAATATGCATATAAACTAGTTTCCAAGGGGTAGACCAGGGTCCAACCCAGATCTCTAGCAGCTGTTTATAGCAAATTCAAAGCATGTAATGTACTTTCCTTGAAGGCTCGATCCCTTAGCACAATTAAAATAGCAGAGTTGGAAGCTGAAATACACATATTAGATCTTGTAATTTTAGCAGTAACAGAAACCTGGTGGGACTCTGATTCCCAATGGTCACAATCGATCTCTGGCTTCAAACTCTACCATAAAGATAGAGTACATAAAAAAGGCAGAGGAGTTTGTCTTTATGTAAGGGACGATATTCTGCCCCATGAAATCCCTCACACTACTCTGACTGAAAGCATTTGGGTCTCTATTTAACTAAAAGGGTATCCAAAGGTCACTGTTGGAGTTTGCTGTTGACCAACCTCTGCTGACCCAGCCTACACCAACACTTTACTTTCTGATATAAAACATTTAGCAACTAATGGTAATATGCTCCTTCTGGGAGATTTCAATATGCCCACAGTAAACAGGAGTTCCTTGACAGGATCTATACAACACAAAAAAAAATCTGGTTTCTACCATCACTGATTTAGGTCTTGAACAACTAATCAAGGAACCTACAAGAGGGGATAATATTTTAGATCTCCTAATAACCAATTCTGATAATAACATATCTAATCTTTCCATTTTAGACCCACTGGGAAGTAATGATCACAAATCCATATTCTTTAGTTCCAAATACAAAACCTCGACCCCCACCAGTGGATACTTTTAAAACACTATGATAAAGCTGACTTTGATGCTATTAATAGACACCTGAAAGATACCAACTAGGAAGATCGGCTGAGGAGGCATGGAAATGTTTAAAACATTACATTATAGATTTAGAAAACATACTTACCAACTAAATCAAAATACTACAAGAAGGGTAGAGCCCCCACCCCCGGTTTACTAAAACTATAAAGAAGTTAATTAAACATGAAGAAAAACTTTTCAGCTATGAAAAGTTGTTCATCAAATATGAAAGAGGAAATCTTAGTTCAATATAGGATAACAGTTAAAAAACTTAAAAATGCCATTCTGCTCTCAAAACGGAATCTAGAATTCAAAATGGCCTACTCAAAAGATTCACACAAATCATTGATTTCATAAATTAATATCAAAAAAGGGGATACTAAACAAATAGGGCCTATACTTCTAAATGAATCAATAATCACTAATGATAAGGTAACTGCTGATGAATTTAATAACTATTTGTGTTCTGTCTTTTCGCCAAATAATGATATAAGTTCTCCACTTTCTACACAACAAATCAACAACAACTCCAAACAAAATTTAATTTCAGATTGAAACACTAGGATAGCTTTAAAAACACTGAAGCAAACAACCAGTCTGGGACCTGATTATATAAATGGAAGATTCTTGATAGAACCAGCAAATGCAATAACATTTCCCCTAACCATTATATTTAATGGCCCAGATATTCAAACTGCACCCAAAAAGTGTGCAACAGCAGGAGCAAGTGCAAGTCCATTGTGCTGATGTGCAAGAGGCATGATATTCAAAAACTGTGATGGCCAAGATGCGCCTACAGCCGACGACTGAATATTGTACCACCTGTGCCATAGCGCAACTAGGGAGGTGAAGCTGAGCATATCTGATGCGCCATAGTTCAACAAAGGATGTTCAGCTGAGCAGTCTAGATGTGCCATAGCACAACCAGGGATGCCCCCCAGCAGCAGGGCAGCAATGCAACAGTACAACCAGGGATGCAGAGGCCCACCACCCATGCCACAGATGGGCAGAGGAGCACACAGCAGAACAGATATCGTCCCCCCACACCCCATGCAGTGCACAACTGGGGGAGGGCTGGAATAACCACTGGCCCATGGAGACCAGCAACCAACCCACAGCTGGGCCATGGTGCCCCATCACACCCCCGGCAAGCTGTGACCGGCACACAAGGAGGGCCGACCACCCCGTGACACACCATCCCACCAATGCAGAGCACACCCTGCACCGTGCCCCCCAGACACCCTGCCCAGGAGCAGCGTCCACCAGTGCAGGATACCTCATGCATGCCACCACCCCCACTGTGACAATGCAAACCTGTGCACCACAGAACCATGCAAGGTAGCCCCACCATGAGCACCCATCAGCGGGTGGCAGCACACAGCGATGCAACGACTGCATACACAGTGCCACCATGCACAGCCCCTCCGAGGTACAGCTGAGAGACTGACCATACGTCAGCACACGAGGTACCCCACTCGTGACAGGGCATGCCCTGGACCCCATCACCAGTGGTACAGCACCCTGCACACCCTCCCAAGGACACATCCCGACCCAGCACTGGCAACAACAGCCAGTGCAGACACCCACAGTGGTGCATGGAAGCATGCACCACATCAGATGCAACACAATGCCTGGACAAACACCACCCATACCCAAAGACACACCAACACAGGGATGCAGTAGCGCGGCAACCAAGCCCCCAGCGTGTGGCGATGGAAACCCTGTACACAAGGCCAGCACTCCTCCATGGCACAGGAGTGCCAGCCACCCAGCGCAGGCACTGTGGAGCTGTACACCACCAGCATTGGAGGTGGGACAACAACAGCGGAGGCCACAGTGTCACCCGAGGCAGACATGCACCACACCAGTGACAGGAGGAAACCTAGCATTGTGACGGGTACAGTGGCTGTCCTGCATGGACAGCCACCACTGAGATGCCAGTGAACCGTGCAGGTCACAGACATGCAAGGGTGTCAGCTGCACAGGCCATGGATGGGCTGACAGGTGCGCCATGGACACAGAGCATGCACCATGGACCACAGCACACAGTCATCCAGTGCACAGAGAACAACACACACACCACAGGCAGTGACTGATAGCTACTCCCACATCATAGTCACTTCCCCATGGCCACACACACATGCCCATTACTGCACCACCCCTGATGCCATGTACACCACTGCAGCTGAGCACTTACAGCCCACTGCAAATCAGAGACCACCACAGTAGTCATGTCAAAAGAAATGTATTTAAAAACATCAAACAAAACTATGTACAAATATTTACAAAAGTTTGGGGGAAGGCCACAAACAAGGTGGGCTGGGTAAGGGGCAGGGGTGAACAAATGGTAGAGGGAAGGAGGGGTGTGAGGGTGGGTCCGGGGGGTAGGGGAAATCAGGGGCATTGTTAAGCTCAGTGGGAGTCCCGCTCCCTGCTCCAGCTGCTCCTTCTGCCATGACGTCGCCTGACACCCAGCCTGTCGATCCTTTGCAGGATTTCCAGCGACACCCTGGCAACACGAAGTATCTCCTGCAGTGCCTCCCTGATCACCTGCAGCTGCCGTCCACCTAGGACAAGGGAGCAGAGTCAATAGGTGTGAATGCACAGCCCCATACAGCCCACCCACTGTACATGGCATACGGCCATGGGACATGCCTCTGTGATGGTGTGTGACCACCCACAGTGATCGCATCCACAACACCTGCCCACCCAGGTGCACACAGCCATGTGGACCACTGCACACACCCACGACCAAGTCCTGCACAGCACCACCGTGGCTGTTTAGTGACATGGCTATATGGTGCAAAGGCAGAGGCACAGCCATGTACTCGGTGCATGCATGGACCACCATTGACACACTCCCAGACATGCAGTGCCACTGGACAGTGCTGACTGTAACAAGTTTCGTGCATGGCAGTGGTGTCATTGGATGGTGGCCATGCCCCGCTGCCCGCCCTGTTACACAGCATGCAATAGTAATCATGGATGTAAGGCACTCACCATCATCAGGCTAGTCCCTTTGCCTCTGTGGACCTTCGCCCCTCCGGGAGTAATGGTATTCCAGCTGGCGCCTCCTCTCCCTCACCAGCCGTTGCTTGTCTGGGCCTAAGGTGCAAACATGGAGAGAGGAACATCAGTACAATCCTGTAGCAAAGTCCCCCTGCCCCCATGTGTGTGCAATTCCACACAGCCAGACCCACCCACCCCACACCCTGAGAACACCACCACAGCCAACACTGGATGGTCCCTCCCCCATGTTCCAGACACATGCAACAGTGATACCCATATGGAAGATAAAAGTGTATGGACATTGCACCTACCTGGCCGTGGCACTGTGCCCCTCCTGGCACGTGCCCACAGGCAGGCAAGCAGGTCCGGGTCCCTCCACCTCAGGTCCCCATATCTGTGGTGGCACTATTCTGCCATCCACCCCATTCCTGTGGCCTCCTCCAGGGTGTCGGCCACCTCCTGCCATACCTGAGTCCTGGACCTGTCCAGGGGTGCCTCACCAGACAGTGGGCCAACAAGTGGCTCCACAATGGCAACCAAGTTTGCCATTTCTATCTGACTCCACTGGGTTGCTCTCCTCCACGCCATCTCTCTTGCTCGGTAGGGTCAAAATGGCACTCTGCAGCGCAGTTCTGCCAAGTGCAGATGCTGCTTGGTACAGTGCTGCCATTCCCTATCATGTTGTCACCGAACAGTGCGAAAGTGGTGCACCCATGCCTGACGCATGGTGCCTAGGGGGCAAAGGTTGGGCACAGGGTCAAGGGTCTCTGGCGCATGGACAGCTACAGTGCGATTGGAACCCAATGCATGTAGCACGATTGGGTGCCTGTGTGCCACCTCCAGTAGTGGCCTACCGTGCTGTTGCCCCAGTGCACCTATGATGCCCTAGTGCCACAGCGCCATATAGGTGAACATCACTGTAGCACCACTGGCACAATGATGGCCATGCCCTGCATTGCGTCCCATGCACAGCACATCAGCAGTGCAGCAGGCACCTGCGTCATCAACCCAGGCATGCGCAGTTAGGTGTGTACTGCACATGTCACAGACCTGCTCCCTTGGCTCCCTTGGCTCAGCACATTCAACACAATTGCGCAAAGCGCAAAAGCATGATATTCAGCCGTCATATGCAAATCAGCTAATCAGCCATTCAATGGTGCAGCACTGCAATTTGCATCCACTTAAAGTTGCACCTCACCTCATTTGCATGGGTTGCACTATAAAAGTGCGACATTGGGCTGCACTGGCCATAATCAGTTACTGCAGTCTATTGGTGAGTTGCATGCTGTTTGGGAATGTGGACTGTGGATTTTGGGACATACATGGGACTGCACAGTCACAGGTAACACCTGTCATTCTCACAGGCTGAATCATGACCGAGTGAGTTGTGGAGGAAGAGGAACAGAGTTGTGGGAGGAGGAGGAGGCTAAATTTCCCAAAGGCCCTGATGGATGCCCTGTTCTAGGCCTACCTGGACCAGGAGCCACTTCTCAGTGGATGCCAGGGAACACCACAGGCCCGTGCTGCTGCATGGGAGGAAGTGGCCCGTGCTGTGAACCTGCATGGCAGCCACCAGTGCTCTGTGCAGGAGTGCAAGTAGAAGATGGGCACAGACAGCAGGAGGATTAAGGAGAAGGTGGCTGCCATCAGGGCAGCATGACCAGCGACAGGTGGGGGATAGCCTGAGGTGCTATGGCTGACCTCACAGGAGGAGAGGGTTGCTGGCAGCATGCAGCGTTGTGCCATTGAGGGTGTTCCAGGTGGTGGATTCCAGATGGGTGGTAGCCCATCACTGCATGGTAAGTCATGGTCTGTCTATTGGGGGGGCAGGCTAGGTCACATGCAGTAATGCGACTTTGTTTTCCCTTACAGCTCCTGAACATCTGCATGGGTCAGTGGTGGTGGGCCTCTCCACTGAGGCCAGTCAGATGGAGATGGAGGAGGGCCCATCCACCTCCACAGGAATACGTGGCTCAGTGTGACAGTGGGCCCACCTGGATGTCCAGACTAATATTGTTGGAACAGGTGCGGAGGAAGCCCTGCCCATGTCCCAGCATGCCAGTGTCCATGGATACCAGCATGCTGTGACTCGGGCTGTTGTCGGGTCTGTCACCGATGATAATGTCGCTAACATCATGGGCAGTGACATGTGTGTACCACAGGATGGCCACACAGCAGGTAACATCGTGGCCATGGCTGTGGGTGGTGCCGCCGTGGAGGCCTGCATGTCATCACAGTCCCAGTCTGTGCCTGTCAGCACCAGTGGGGCAGCATTGGTGTGTGTACAGGACACTGGTACTGTTGCAGCCACTGCGGCAGCAGCAGTGAGCCCTGGGGAGCGGCAGCCAGAGGGGCAGCATCAGCAGTCAGCCAATGGGCTTGTGGGTACAGTGTCAGGGGACGGCATCAGTGCACCACCTGTGAACATGCCCAGGCCTAGTGCTGGTGTGCAGTGCCTACCCTCAAGAGGTGCTGATCATCAGGGCCACACACACCCTGAGGGACAGAATGCCGATCAGACAAATGACCTCTTGGATGAGCACACCCGCATACTGCAAGCATCAGTCAGTCAGAAGATGCGGCTTGCGACGGTGGTGGATGCACTGAGTGCAGCTCTGGAGTGGGCAGAGGAGTATCGCAGCAGAGAAACTGCTCTGCTCCTGGCAGGGATGGACTGGATGTGGGAGGATGTGACCACTGCCATTAACAGGCTGACACATACAATCACAGCTGCCATGGCCACAGGGGGCAAACACTTATTTGCCCATGTGGCGCAGACACTGTGCAGTGCAATGTCCACCCCCATTCCCGGTGTTGTGCGACACCCTCCTTGTCGACACTGGATTCAGCTGTGGGCATCCCGAGCACGCCTGGCGCAGGCATGTTCGGTGTGCTGCAGACCCCTGCATGAGCACGGTCACATTCACACCATGGAAACCCTGGGGGACCATTGGTGCCACCCCATGAGGCCCGTGGTCATCCTGTCAGTGCTGGCTGGGCTCGGCGGGGCCACCCACGCATCCGTGGTGGCCGGGGCACTGTGGCGCGTGACTGACCTGTCTCCCAACATGGCTACCATCTGATTCTGCCTTGTGTGCATTGTGTCATTCAGCAGGCAATGCATGGGTGGGTACCCGGCCCTGCACGCAGACGCACAGTCCATCTGCATATCCTCCCGGCTGCTGTCGATAGTTGTGTGTGCATGATGATGCCTGCATTGCGCTGTACACCAGTGTGCAATGGTTCCCAGCATCTGACACACGCACAATGACAGGCAGTGGGCGTGGTGGTCTGTGGACATGTGTGTGGGTGGGGTGGCGATCTGGGTCGGTGTGCCTCCTACCCTTTGTGCATGTCTGGAGCATTGTGTGTGTGTGTGTGTGTCTGTCTGCGTGCCATGTTAGACGTCACCCATCCCTGGTGGTGTGTGTGGTTCCATGCCCGGCCACTTCTCTTGATGGCATGCACCCCTGGTGTGTGTCCATGCGTGTTTGTGGGTTGTGCCTTAGCCACTGGTGGTTGCACATGGCCCCATGACTTACCTGGGTTGGCTGAAGTGCTCCTCCATGATGGTGTCTGGGTGCAGCTGTGCCAGCCAGAGCAGTCGGGTGTCCCATCACCCAAGGGGGGGCTGCCCATCACCATTGTCACTGGCATCCTCATTGTCCCCATCCCCTTCCCCCTCTTTGACCTGTACGGCTATCCCACATTCGTTGGCCATGTTGTGCAGGATACAACAGGCCAGGAGTAGTGTGCAGGCCTTTAAGCAGCTGTACTGTAGGGCACCGCTGGAGGTGTCCAGGCAATGGAAATGTGCCTTCAGCATCCTGAACACCTTCTCAATGACGTTATATGTTGTGGCGTGTGCCTCATTGTAGCATTGCTGTGATGGGGTTACCGGCCGCCGGTATGGTGTGAGCAGCCAGGGACGGAGTGGGTATCCATTGTCACCTGTGTGTAGAGGGTGGAGGTTAGTTTGGTGATCAGCATCACCCTGCCTTGGGCCATGTAGGCCACTACCCATGTCACCTCTGACCATGCCCCTCCCAAGCCCTATGTTTGTCCGTGTGGTTTGCATACTCACCCACTAGTTGGCCAGGTGGGGATGTCCCCACTCTCAAATCTGTGGCACAGTGCCGACTGGTGTCAGATGAAGGGATTGTGTGCTCCCCCAGTGTGCATGGCACAGACATTGATTATGTGCCCCTGGCATCGCACACCACCTGGCAGTTGATGCTAGCATAGCCCTTGCGATTAATGTATGCGGCCCCCTCAGGGCTAGGTGGTGTGCAGATGGCCACATGGGTGCAGTCATTGCCCCTAGCATGCCAGGCATACGTGCTACCCTGTGGAACTCCTGTATGTTTGCTGTGCACTCCGCCAGTGTGCTGGGGAAATGGATGTACTCCGCAGCATGTGGCAGCAGTGCGTTGAGGAATTGGGTGAGGTGGCGTGATGCAGCTGACTGGGTTATGCCTGTGGTGTCCCCTGTTGGTCTCTGGAAGGTACCCATGGTGAGCAAGCACATGCAAGCTGTCACTTTAGTCTCCACTGACAGAGCATGGCTCCGTCATGTGGGTGCCTGCATCACATCACTGTACAGCTCACACCGCCACCTTAGAATTGCCTGATTCAGGCGATACCGCCCCACGATCTCCATATCACTATACAGCTTGAAGCTGGTGCAGACTCGGTACTGCCAGTTGGGGGTATACTGCCGATGGGCCTGTCCACGGTCGTGGCCCCCTGCTGCCCGCCTTCTCACCCCCTTCATTACTGCCTCCATCTGGATAGTGGCACTGGCCATTTCCCTGGCATGTGTTCACCCTCCCGGCAGCTGTTTCTGTGTTTCCCCGCTGTCCTGACTGCTACTTCCACTGCACCAGGAACACCTGACTGTGCTGGCCTCACTGCTGTGTGGCACTTCCCCCTTCTGCACTGTGGCTCCCCACACCTTCCCCTGAGCCTGCTGGTTCCAGGTGCCCTTTCACTGTCCTGCCCTGTGTGTGTGTTGCCTGTGTGGCTGGCTATAGTTCAGCAACTTGTGGTTTCCCTGTAGCATTCTTGCACCTCTCCCTTACTCCTTTTTATTTTGGCTAATTTCCTCTATGGCACAACTTCCGCTTGCTCCTCTATTGTGCATGGCACATGTTGTTGAATATCGCACTGCGCCATTTATGCATGGTTCCTCCCCCTTCAGTTGTGCATACATTCATTATCATTTCGCTGTTGCTCAGTGTGATTTGCGGGGCGCAACTACCGCCCACTGAATATCGCAGAATGTTGCATGTTCGGACTTGCGCTGGCACAACCCTACTGTGCATGGCGCAAATCTTTTGAATGTCTGGGCCAATAAATCTATTAACCAATCTCAGGTACCACTTGACTGGCTAACAGCTATTGTTACCCCAATATTTAAAAAAGGTTGTCTATCTTAGGTAGAAAATTATTGCCCTATAAGTCTTATATCTATTCCCTGTAAAATACTAGAAAAAAATCATTAAATCCATCCTCGAAGCAAAACTGCATTCGCTCAACCATTCTGACCACTCTCAACATGGTTTTAGGCAGGGTCACTCAACAACATCCAACCATATCACATTCTTTATTTATTTTAATTTCGTTTTTGTTGACTGGGTAAATGCAGTAGACAAATCGAGTATTCTAAAACAACATCATCCTTGGCATGGACTCTAATACACCTATGGAGGTCATCTTGCTAGACTACAGTAAAGCTTTCGAAAAAGTGTCACACAGAATATTGATTAACAAATTTCCCCAGCTGGGACTTCCTATCAGTTTGGTAAACTGGACAGAGAGCTGTTTGTCAGCCAGGACACAGAGGGTTAGGGTTAGGGGGGTTCTCTCAATTGAGGGCAGAGTTCTAAGTGGGGTTCTGCAGGGATCTGTCCTTGGACCATCATTGTTTAATGTTTTCATATCTGACATACAGATCAATTCAAGCAATACTTTTACAAAATTTGCAAATGATGCTAAATTGGGGGGCAAGGTAGATACTAGCTCCCATCCCCTACAAATGATTAAGGATCTGAAAACTATTGAATCTTGGGCACAACATAATGAAATGCAGTTCAACATCAAGAAATGCACTGTCTTACATTTTTGAAAAAACAATCCCAAACAAACTTACAGTCTAAATAACATCCCCTTAAAAATTACTAACACTGAGAAAGATTTAGGAATCACAATGAACAATAGGTTAACTTTCAATGACCGTTGTAACAAAGTAGCCACCACCTTTATTTCTCTGCTTAGAAGGATAAACAAAATATTTAAGCCCAGATATTCAAAAGGATTGCGCCATGCGCAACAGGGTTGCGCATGCGCAAGTCCTACTTTGCGCCATTCTGCAATATTCAGCAGGAGGCAGTTACGCCACTGACAACAGGTTGAGCAACAGCGCAATGCAAATGAATGCATGCCCAACAGGAGAGGGAGGAACCATGCATAAACTGCGCAACCCGATATTCAGTCGGGTTGTGTAGAGTTGTGCATGCGCAACCCCCAACCTGCACCTGCACAACTTTGAGCCCAAAAAAAAGGATCAAGTTGAGGGCCACCCACAAGTGAGCTGCTGTATTGCAGGGCGCAACACAGCAGCTGCCACCCGTGGCTGGCCCCCAACTCAGTCCCTGTGCCTCCCCACCAGCACGATCGCGGGCAGAATGTAAAAACAACCCCCCCACATCTCCCAATGCCCGATCGCGGGCAGAAAGTAACTGTAAAACACCCCCACACATCTCCCGATGCCCGATTGCAGGCAGAAAGTAACATAGAAACACCCCCACACACATCTCCGATGCCCGATCGCGGGCAGAAAGTAACATGAAACACCCCCACACATCTCCGATGCCCGATCGCGGGCAGAAAGTAACATAAACACCCCCCACACACATCTCCGATGCCCGATCGCGGGCGAAGTAACATAAAACACCCCACACACATCTCCTGATGCCCGATCGCCCAGACAAGTAACATAAACACCCCACACACATCTCCGATGCCCGATCGCGGGCGAAAGTAACATAAACACCCCCACACATCTCCCTGATGCCGATCGCGGGCAGAAAGTAACATGAAACACCCCCACACATCTCCGATGCCCGATCGCGGGCAGAAAGTAACATAAAACCCCACACACATCTCCCGATGCCCGATCGCGGACAGAAAGTAACATAAACACCCCCACACACACATCTCCTGATGCCCGATCGCGGGCAGAAAGTAACATGAAACACCCCACACACATCTCCGATGCCGATCGCGGAGCCGAAAGTAACATAAACACCCCCACACATCTCCGATGCCCGATCGCGGGAAGAAAGTAACATGAAACACCCCCACACATCTCTGATGCCCGATCGTGGGCAGAGCGTGTGAAACAAACCCCCTAGTGCCCGATCCGCGGGCAGATATATAAAAGCCCCCAACCTGAATATCTCCCTGGTGGTCAGTGGACCGTAATGCCGATCGCGGGCAGAATGTCAAGTTACAACCCCCAAACATCTCCTGGTGTCTAGTGTCCCCCACCCACCCACCCATGAGCCCCTCACCTGCTCCCCAGCATGATGTTCATTCACAAATCTGACCGTCGCGACGGTATGGGCTGCACATCCATTGGCTGTAGCTCTGCACCAATGGGCGGCAGCCCCACTGACAGTCAGTCAGCGGGCGGGCGGGCGGCAGGTGGGTGGGATGCTGCCGCCCGCTGGCTGCTGGGGGAGCAGGGTGGAGGGGCTCATGGTGGGTGGGTGGGGGACACTAGACACCAGGAAATGTTTGGGGGTTGTAACTTGACATTCTGCCTGTGATCGGGCATTACAGTCCACTGGACCACCAGGGAGATATTGAGGTTGGGGGTTTATATATCCTGCCCGCGATCGGCACTAGGGGTTTGTTTCATCGCCTGCCTAACGATCGGGCATCAGGAGATGTGTGGGGGTGTTTCATGTTACTTTCGCCCGCGATCGGGCATCGAGATGTGGGGGTGTTTGATGTTACTTTCTGCTCCGCGATCGGCATCGGAGATGGGGGATGTTTTATGTTACTTTCTGCCCGCGATCGGGCATTGGGAGATGTGTGTGTGGGGGGGTGTTTCATGTTACTTTCTGCCCTCAATCAGGCATTGGGAGCTGTGTGGTGGGGAAGAGTGTATTCAGACATACTGCCCGCGATCGGGCTGCAGGGTGCGTCGGTCCCCGACGGCTGCTGCCTGGCAGGGCGGCCAGGCGCAAGTCCTCGGGGATCAGCGCACCTACATGCTAATGGCATGCAAATGGGGCTATAAATAGATGCAAATGGCCCCCCCCTGCGCCTTGCATGAATTATGGCTCCATTTGCATGTCACCTTTTGAATATCAGAAATTTGCGCATGGCGCAATGGTACTTGCGCCACCGCAAGTTTAATGCTCAACTCTGGCAACTTGCGGTGGCACAAGTTCCACTGCACCATGCACAGTGGCTGTGGCTGGGGGGTGATATTCAAAGGAGTTGCTCAATAGCGCAACTCCTTTGAATATCATCCTGGCCACACCCCTGCGCAACTATTTTGAGCAGCGCAGGGGCTTGAGCCTCAGAATGGCGCAGTTTGAATATCTGGGCCCTACTACACAAACTGAGCAATGTGTCATCCGTCTGTATAGAACTTATATCCGTCCCTAATCTGAATATGGGTCTCCCCTTTGGAGCCTATACCTGGTAAAGGACATAGAGTAGAAAAGATCCAGAGAAAGGCCACCAAAATGATTCCCCACCTAGTCTACCTTAGTTACCCTGAAAAGCTTCATTAAACTGGCCTTCACTCCCTCGAACAAAGGAAAATTAGGGGAGACCTCCTCTTTCTCTTTAGAATCCTTTAGTCTCCAATTTTAATAAAGCAATGTCGAGTTCATTTTACAGAAAGAAAAATTGTACCAAGGCTGCACAACAAGTAAATGAATGCTGAAACAGCTAAAACAACCAAAAGATTGAATTTCTTCTCCTTAAGATCTTCAAAACTGTGGAATAAACTTCCCCAGGAAATTAGATTCCAAAACTATTACTTCCTTTAAAAAAGGTTTGGACATTTGGTTTAACTCTAACACAATCTGAATAATAATGTCCCACAACATTGTGGGGGGACAATCTAGACAGACTTCGGACTCCTTTTGTCCAAAAAGACCGAGTAACCAAGTAACCGAGTAACTTTGGGTTCCCAACTTAACTTTAACACAACCTTTAACCCACAGGTACATTTGCTCCATAAAAAAAAATAAAAAAAACTGTCCAATAATGAAAACTAAAAAATTGTTTCAATATACACTGAACAAGAACCAAGACTGCTCTTTAGAGGGGCAAAATATTGTTGACTGTTTGACCAATAGTTTGTCAACCAATCAGTAGATAGCAAATATAAAGAATCTACAGTATTAGCAGCCTTTTTTAAGTGCAGAAACTGTATGTTTTGTGGCTCTGCTATATAGTCTAAGTTGTAGACTAAAATCACATGTGCCACCAGGACTTAACTACTTGTTCCAAATAGATCTGAAGGAGGGGGATGACCTGAGGAACTTGGTGCACCTAGGGACAAATGACTTGGTAGGGCAATCAGTAGAGGCAGCCAAGAAAAACCTAAGCAAACTAGGTGACCGATTGGACACTCTTACAACCTCCCTAGCCTTCTCAGAGGTCCTTCCAACAGCAAGGAGAAGATCAGAAGTAAGGAAATCCAAGACTTTAAAGAATGGCAAAAGATCTGGTTCCAAGAAAGAGATTCTCACTTTGTTGGAACTTGGGGAGACTTTTGGGAGAGGAAACTCTTTAGATATGATGAGCTGCTTCTCTTGAAGGAAGGAATAAGTGCTTTGGGAAAGAAAATAGATGTGGACATCAGACATTTAAACTAGGAGAGGGGGAGAAGGTAGCAAAGGACCCTATAAAAGATAAACACTTAGCCATAATTCCCCCAGAAAAAAGACAGGATAATGGAATGCAAGGAGGGGCCAGATAAAAACACAAATAGGGTTGAATCAGATTCAATCAAATATAGATCACAGTAGTATGCCAACTAAGAAGGGGCTAGATGACAAAAATGGGTGCAAGGTAAGAGGTAGTCAGGGGGAGAGTAACAGAACGAGGAAGATCATGAGCATGAATGTTTGCAGTCTGGCAAAAAAACTCACAGACCTAGAGACCCTGACATCAGAGGAAGACCTGGACATTGTCACTATAACAGAAGCATAGTACACAGGAAACCATGACTGGGACATAACAGTGCCAGGGTATGATCTATTCCACAAAGACGAAGGGGAAAAAGGGGGTAGAGTGTATATCTACATTAGGGAAAATATAAAAGCTACAGATGTTCAGGGCATAATGGAGGAAGGAGAGGCACTGTGGGTAACCCTGGAAACAGGAAATAGTACTGCCATTTGAACAGCTGTGATCTACAGGTCACCTACTCAGGGAGGAGTTAGATAGTGAGCTAGTGGAAAGCAACCATGCAATGGCATTAAAAGTGGAAATACTGCTGATGGGGGACTTCACTTTGCCTGATATCAATTGAAGCACTGATACTGCTAACACAGCAAGGATCAAAAACATCATGGAGGCCCTCCATGAGGCAGGGCTTAAACTGTTAGTGTGAGAACACCCACATGAGGAGGTGCTATTGGACCTGGTCCTCACAAATGGGAATAAAGTAGGGGGCATAAAGATAGGAAGTCACCTGGGATTCAACAATCATCAGACAGTATGGCTTAGTGTGAAGACAGTAGAGGAATCTGGCTATACAAGGGTAATGATATTGGATTTCAAAAGGGGAGATTTTATAACAATGAAGGCATGTCAGAAGGAAGAGCTGGGGAGGTAAAGATGGAAAAGGAGTTATAAAAGTGCAATGGGAGACTATTAAGGGTGCCTTAATGGAGGCCACAAATCTATGTGTTAGGCAAGTGAGTAAGGCAAAGAGGAAAAGAAAACCAACCTGTTTCTCCAGGAAGGTAGCAGGAAAGGTGAGGGAAAAAAATATTAGCTTTCAGAAAATACAAAGGCACTCAAATGGAGGAGGACAGGGAGTATCAGAAAAAGCCAAATGAGGCAGTTTAGGCAGTCAGAAGTAGAGATGCAGAAAATTTAAAATCTGCTGGCAAAGTGAACTTGAAGTGGCCACTTCATGTTGGCACTTCGCTACGTGGAAAGCCCCATAGGAAAGGCTCACTTCACCTTGTTATTATTACTTTGTGTTGTCATTCTGCCTTAAACATGAAGTAAGGTGAAGTGACAACAATATTGGCAGCATCCCACCCACAGTCACCAGGATGAATGTGCATCCCCAAAATGCTACTGTCTTGTGTCCAGAAAACTCCCCAGTGCTGATGAAGTGAAATGAGAGTATAACAAGAAATGCAAAGTCTCCCAGAATTAATGGTGCACTCAGTCATGTATGTAGTGGTTGGGTCACACACAGAGTTACCAGAATGAATGTGCATCCCCAAAATGCTGCTGTCTTGTGTCCATAAAATTCCCCAATGCTGATGAAGTGAAATGAGAACATAACAAGAAATGCGGTCTCCCTGAATTAATGGTGCCATGCAAACGCATAGACAGACTAAGATTGCACTGCACACTCAAGGGATACATATGAAAAGGCACAACAACACCTAACCAGTAGTCACAAGTCACAAACCAAATCTGGAAAGGTACATTTTGCCAGTTGGGGGATTAGTGCACGGCAGTAAAAATCCACTACCAGTAAAGATACCACAAAGCAGTATAAAAAATTCATGCAGGTGCAGTGGATAGTGTGACACTTGGACAGCTGGTTCTGATCACTGTATCATTTTTTTGTAATATAAAAATGTGTTATGGACTGTCTTTCATGAGAAATGCTGAAACAGCATGTGAGTATGACACACACACACACACACACACACACACACCGTTTTAGATACAAGGTGTTACCTGGAAGGCCAGAAGATAATTACAGAGTAGAACAGGCCTTAATCAAGGATCTCCTATTTATATAAGTTAATTATCGCTGTAGTTGCAAAGAGGGAAATCATAAACTTGTATGGCATTTTGGGGAAGAGTGCAGAATTATGTGACACTGGTGTGAAGTCATAAATGCTTTGATGTCTGTGTGAGAGAGGATACTGCTTATAGATGAAAGGAAATTTACAGACTTGATTGGGGAAGTCACATGGGGAAAGGAGTTTCTGCTGATGTAACCTTAATTATCTTACCTTCTAATATGATAAAATATTCTGGGTGTATGATTTTTCATAATCAGAGGAGGAGCTAGGTGACCTCATGCAAAGAGGTGGGCAAAGCCAGCTTTTAAACAAGTATTCTGTTTTCCTTCAGAGACTTTTATCTACACTGTGACAAAGAAACATCGTTGAACACTTTAAGCAGGTATACAGATAGAGAGAGACAAAATCTAAGAACTGTAGTAGAAATTGCACTGTTCAAACCTTGTTTTTTAAAAAAATTTGTATGTTTTGTAATATATGGTTCTGCATTATATGTTTTACATATTTTTTTATCTATTTTAGTAAAACTCTATTTTTAGAGCCTACTTGGTCTGTCTTTGAATTTCTTCCTTTAACAAGTGAAATATATATGGCTAAAGCAGACACTGTGCATAAGCTTGAATGGTGATGCCAAACTAGAAAAAAGGTAAGATTAATCTGATTTGGATTTTCTCCTGTGTTGGGTTTCTGCAGGAGGTAATCACCGAGCGAGGGGGTTCCTTCATGTCGGACCTGATGAAATGTTTGTGGGAGAAGTGTGGGGTGGTGCAGAGATGCACAACACCATATCACCCACAAGTCAATAGGCTTGTGGAAAGATTCAGTGGTACGCTAAAGTCAATGCTCTGGGTGTTTGCTGAACAGCATGGGAGGGACTGGGAGAAATACCTTCCCCAGCTGTTGTTTACATACAGGGAGGTACCCCAAGAGTAGACAGGATTTTCCACCTTCAAACTCTTATATAGATGCCGGGTACGTGGGCCCCTAGACTTGATCCGGGAGGACTGGGAAGGCAAGCACAACACCCAGAGAACTCCCTCCCATTGTGGAATACGTACTTAGGTTTTGGGAAAGTGTGAAAGAGCTTATGGGGACAGCCCAGAGCAACCTGGCAGCTGCCCAACAGAAACAAAAAGTGTGCTATGACTGCAGAGCCAGAGCTCGCTTATACATGGTGGGTCAGGGAGTCATGGTCCTTATTCTGGTCTGGAAAGACAAGCTGCAGGCTGAGTGGGCAGGACTGTACAAAGTGGTTAGGAAGGTAAATGACATGAACTACATTGTGGAGCTGCATTACTGAAGACAGACAAAAAGGATGTACCATGTCAACATGATGAAGCCATATGCAAATAGGGCTGACATTGTGTTCACAGTGTGTAGGCCAGGGGAAGGGACAGATGAAGGAGACCCTCTTCTGGACTTGCTGTAAGAAAACAAGTGGGAGTCTTCTGTGGAGGCAGTAAAATTGTCTCCATAGCTGGCCTCAGACCAGATCCAGAAAGTAAGGGAGGTTTTATCAGACTTTGCCCCATTGTTTAGCATCAAGCCTGGACTAACCCCCTTAGCAATGCATGATGTGGAGACAGAGACACAGACGCCAATATGGCAGACATCATATCTGGTGTCAGAGGCTGTCCAAAAGGACATTAGGAGGGAAGTGGAGAAGATGCTGGATTTAAAGGTAATTCAGAGATCCCACAGCCCCTGGGCATCACCCGTAGTCCTTGTGCCAAGCCAGATGGCTCTACTAATTTCTGTGTACACTATCATGGGCTGAATGCAGTCATGAAGTCAATCACCCATCCGATGCCCCAGACGGATGAACTCCTGAACAAGTTGATGGGGTGACCTACCTTATGACAATTGACCTGACCAAGGGGTATTGGCAGGTAGAGTTGACAGACAAACTATGGAGAGGTCGGCCTTCATCACTCTGACAGGCTTATTTGAGTTTAAAGTAATGCCTTTCGGAATGAAGAACGCTCCAGCCACTTTCCAAAGGTTGGTGAACCAGGTGTTAAATGGTGCTGAGGAGTATGCCGTGGCATACCTGGATGACATTGCCATCTTTAGTACCAGCTGGGAGGAACAACTATCCCACCTTAGGGAAGTGTTGGTGAGGATACAGAGGAACAGGCTCACTGTCAAAGCCAGGAAGTGCCAGGAGGCCATGGGAGAAGTGGCATACCTTGGGCATGTGGTAGGCTGAGGACAGCTCTGTCCTAACCAAATAATGATAGAGGTAATCCAGGCATGCCCCAGACCAGAAATGCAGAAGCAAGTCAGGAGTTTTCTAGGGACAGCAGGGTACTACAGGAAATTTGTACCCAATTACAGTGCCCTGGCTGCTCCCCTATCTGACCTGACAAAGAAACAGATGCCCAAGAAAATTACCTGGGGCCCAGCCTGCGAGGAAGCCTTTTCCAAACAAAAGGAGGCACTGTGCAGTGCTCCTGTTTTGACATGTCCTGACTATAGCAGACTCTTTTTAGTTCAGACTGATGCCTCAGACATGGGTATTGGGGCAGTAGTGAGCCAGACATTCAGCCAAGGGAGGGAGGGATCACCCAATAGCCTACCTGATTAAAAAGTTACTTACCAGGAAGGAGGCCTACTCCATGGTGGAAAAAGAATGTCTTGCCACAGTGTGGGCCCTAAAGAAATTAGAGCCATACTTATATGAGCAGCCTTTTGTGGTACAGACTGACCACAACCCCCTGGCTTGGCTAATGCAGATGGGGAAAAACAATGGTAGATTGCTAAGACTGAGTTTTGCTTTGCAAGGGTATGATCTGACAATCGTACATGCAGCTGGAGCCAAAAATCAGAACTCCGATAGGCTGTCTCGGGTGTACGAGAAGTGAAATGATTTGGGAAGCTCATCCCATGCAGGGGATACAGCCCCCAAATTCAGTCTAGGTGGGGAGGAATTGTGACACTTGGACATCTGGTTCTGATCACTGTATCATTTTTTGTAATATAAAAATGTGTTATGGACTGTCTCTCATGAGAAATGCTGAAATAGCATGTGAGTATGACACACACACTCACACACAAGTTTTCGATACAAGGTGTTATCTGGAAGGCCAGAAGATAATTATAGAATAGAACAGGCCTTAATCAAGGATCTCCTATTTATCTAAATTTATTATCACTGTAGTTGCTAAGAGGGAAATCATAAACTTTTATGGCGTTTGGGGAAGAGTGCAGGATTATGTGACACTGGTGTGAAGTCATAAATGCTTTGACGTCTGTGTGAGAGAGGATACTGCTTATAGATGAAAGGAAATTTACAGACTTGATTGGGGAAGTCACATGGGGAAAGGAGTTTCTGCTGATGTAACCTTAATTATCTTACCTTCTAATATGATAAAATATCCTGGATGTATGATTTTTCATAACCAGCGGAGGAGCTAGGTGACCTCACACAAAGAGATGGGCAAAGCCAGCTTTTAAACAAGTATTCTGTTTTTCTTCAGAGACTTTTATCTACACTCTGACAAAGAAACATCATTGAACACTTTAAGCAAGTATACAGGTAGAGAGAGACAAAATCTAAGAACTGTAGTAGAAATTACACTGTTAAAACCTTGTTCTTTTAAAAGATTTGTATGTTTTGTGATATATGGTTCTGTATTATATGTTTTAATATTTTTTTATCTATTTTAGTAAAACTCTATTTTTAGAGCCTACTTGGTCTGTCTTCGAATGTCTTCCTTTAACAAGTGAAATACATATGGCTAAAACAGACGCTGTGCATAAGCTTGAATGGTGATACCAAACTGGAAAAAGGTAAGATTAATCTGAGGTCTTTATTAGAGTTTTTAAGGGTTCATTTCTGTACACCTGGTAAGGTGCCTGTTAGCAAAGATATCTGGCCCCCCAAAGACAGAATTATCTGAGCCTGTGCATTGGGTATGCTAGCAAGAGGTTCACAGTTTGAATCCCTCCAGAACTGAGACCAAAGGTTGATTCAAACCCACGCAATAGACAGGAAGGTTACCTTGTTTCTGTTAACTGTTCACAAGACTGTGCTCGGAGGTTGGCACTTTGGGAGTAGAGGGCTGACCTGCTGAGTGGGTTTGTGACAGATAGTGGGTTCACACTGCTGCAATTACTTTGTAACACAATAAAAGGTGTCTGATTCAATGGCACGCATTACACACACACTCACATGCACACTCAAGTAATGCGTAGCAAATTGAAAACTTTTAATAATATAACCAAATGTTTTAAACAGACAATTTGTACACTGCTGTACCAAAACAATAAGCAAAAAAGGTCAAGAATTACTGAAAATATTACTGTGTGTACAGTATCACAGTCATACAAGAAAAATATAACCAAAACAGAAAGACTGCCATTTTCTCCCAGTTAATCTACCTACATCACAGATACGGCCCTCTCCCAAAGCACACTTCATGGTACGTAGACTGACTGTTCTAAATTAACATTCAAAATCCACATACAACAATAAACACTCAGTGAGGGGGGTCATGTGATGCAGCATGCCTAAAAAAAGTCTCTTCAGCCAGCTCTGACTACCTGCTTAACTAAAATACTTATTTTTACTGAACAAGGAGAAATATTACTCCAAAAATATCTTGCACCTACTACCAATAACTTGCAGCATCTATCGAGGTACTTTCATGAGGTATGGATTCAGAGATGAAGTTGCCACAGCCGAAACATACACCACCTGTAACTCCGCAAAAGGCTTCAAAGAAATCGCGGACCTCTGATGCTGCTACCTCCCACACCCAACTTACATCCCTGGGGGACCAAGAGCCACTCACCTTGGCAGACTTTTTGGCCATATTCTGACCCTTCCAGGAGGAGCTCAGGATGATGGCTACGGAAATAAAATCCCTCTCCAAGGCAATGGAGGACATTGTCATTAAGACCTCCGACAATGAAGCACGGCTAGTATCACTCGAAAAGCAGGTAGAAAAACAAGACCCCAAAATCTTCACTGTAAAACGAAAGTTATCCAAAGTAGAAAAAAAACTTGAAGATTTAGAGGGTCTCAGCTGCAGGAACAATGCAGTGATCATTGGCTTGCCTGAATCAGAAGAAGGCAAAGATCCAATCCTGTTTGTTCAAAAGTTCCTCTAAAAGGTAATGGATCCCTCACCTTACGAGGCCCAGTACGTTATTGAAAAGGCACACAGGGCACTTAGACCAATGCCACCACCCGGGGCAGCCCCCACCCACTCATTTTTCTCTTCTTGAACTACCTCAAGAGACAGCATCTGATGGCTAAGATAAAGGATCTTCAAGAGCTGCAGTGGGAGGGACACAAGATCCACGTAGCCCAAGATCTGCCAGTCTCTGTAAGACAATGCAGGGCCAGCTCCCATTCACTGGTCACAAAGATTATTGCTGCTGGGATCAAGTTCAGAATGATCTATGCCGTGAAGTTCCAGGTTTTCAATGCTGGTGAGTGGCATTCTTATGACAATGCTGAAACAGCTCATACGGATCTCAAGCGAGCTCTGCCTGACCTTGCCCATGACTCAAAATGATGTTCCTGTCCTCTCTATTGTACGAGAAGTATGGGTAGAAGCCATTGATTAGTAAGCAGCTTCATTGTGACATGTTGCTTCATAAATAGTGCACTCGATCGAACCCGCTTGGGGTCAGTGCATCTGATGATCACTATTACTGCTCGCTAATGTAGTTTACAGAGAAATATTTTGTCATTGTGTCAGCGAGTCCTCAACGAACAATTCCTGATCCCTTGTAGCGAGAAGACTTACCCCACAGTGAGTGATAAATTGGGACTGTTCATTTCTTTCATCACTATTCAGGGACCTTGGCTCTTGTTGTTAGCAGAGACTTCTTCCAGTTTTGATTTGCTGATCACTTAGGTCTCTGTCAGCGATCGATAATTGTTGGAATTGGGAGGGTAATTTCTTCTAATGTTATAGTATTCCTTTATTACTGGCTTTCCTCGATAAGAACAATATAGATAAGTAGGGCTGTTGTTAGCGCTTATTTCATTTTCATTTACCCTCGGATTATTACACATGCTTGTAGTTCAGTTAGTTAGCCACAAGAGGGAAGTGTTGTTCTACTTTTTACTAACTTTGTATCTGGTTGGTGTTGAAGTTAAAATTCATGTTTGGTAAGAAGAAATATAGGATATTCAAGGGTTTTCTCATTATGAATCCTTCTCACATGGGGGTGGGCGGTCGGAGGAGGGAGCGAAATGATAGGCTGTTGTGGGATGGTGCACATAATAGGTAAGAGGAGGGAGGAGTGTTTTCTTATGCAATACTGGTTATCACTATCATATTTTCAATTATTATTGTATAGGGTTTTCTCCTTGTTTACTGGGGTAAATAGGATAGATAGGTGGAGGAGCAAACCATAACTTATGTTCCAGATTGCATGTTACTTTTTTATGCATTTACATTGGTTAAACATTATAACTTATGTTCCAACTCATGTGCTCAAAAATGGTGCATGTTGTGTGTTTTTCCATGTGGAATGTGAAGGGGCTTAAGAACAAAGTCAAACAGTATAAGATTCTAAAACATTTAAGTCTGGTATGCTCACAAATTACTTTCATCCAAGATTTCTCACTTGCTGGATTTAGAGGCATTGCAGATGAGAAGGCAACAGGTTGGGAAAGTGTTTTCAGCCCAAGGCTCTACCAATAGCAGAGGAGTTATGATTTTAGTCAACAGAAGCATTGTTTTTGATTCTAAACAGGTTATCAAGGATCCCAAAGGCAGATACATAATGGTAAAAGGGACTATTTGATTGGTCCCCCTCCTTCTATGTAGTATTTATGGTCCTAACTTAGATGACCCTGACTTCTTTGCGAATTTGATCCTGAGGATTCTTCCTTTCCTACCTACATTGATTATAAGGGGGGGGACTTAAACTTAGTAGTTGATTCCGAGTTGGAAAGATCATCTCCTTCGGCCAGAGGGATATCTGCTGTGTAGAGAGCCTTGTACGACCTGATTGATCAGCTTGGCCTATGCAATGTTTGGAGAGTATTATACCCCAAAGAGAAGGAATACACCTTTGTTTCCCCAGTTCACCATACGTTTTTGCATATAGACTGTCTATTAATTTCTCAAGCACTTATCCCTGGGGTCTCATCCTCTGCTATCCTGCCCGGACCGCCCTCAGACCACTTCCTAGTTTTATCCTGTATAGCCTTATCCTCTATTTCAAAGAGAGACAGAAGATGGAAAATTAATGACCAAATCAATAAGGATCCCAAAACTATTTAAACGGTTAAAGAGCACATCGAGCTTTTCTTTAGCATAAACACATCCCTGGATATTACCACCGATATTCTATGGTGTACCTTTAAAATGTATCTTAGAGGTATCCTAATTAGTCAGGCTACTGCATGGAAGAGGTCCCAGGATGCAAAACTGAAGACTTTATTGTCCAAAATACGGGCAATTGAAATTTCCCTAACCCCAAATACCCCTGAGGAAATCAAACACAATTTAGCAGTTATTAGAGACCAATATTTAAAGATTCTTAGGGAAAAGGCTGAAATTGCCATCATACACACTAAAGCCACTTATGTGGATCAAGGGGAAAAAGCCGGGAAACTCCTGGCCCTCAGGATAAAACAGCAGGAATTGGCAAGGTTTATTCCCCCTATCAGATCTTTGAAAGATGGAACATTAAAAACCTCCCCCAATGGTATCTTATATGAATTCACACAATATTATAAATCATTTTATGACAAAATGAATCAGCTTCCATCGATTTCCACCATGGAAGACTATTTTACAGATTGTTCCCTACTCATTCTATTAGAATCTCATAATAATTTATTGATGGCACCTATTTCTAGTCTGGAAATCCTGGAGGTACTACAAAAGCTCAAAAACACTGTGGAGTTAGCACTAAGAAGTGGTGCTACCATACTGCAACTGAAAGTCATAAAAAACACAAAAGTAGAGCACACACAGCTCATTCAATACAAGGATACAGGTCTATTAAAAAATACATTTTATTAACAAATGCCACCAACCTGATGCGTTTCAGATGTTAAACACATCCTTGCTCAAAGGTAAAACACCAACAATAAAATCTATCTTAAATACTCTAACAAATGAGATTCAAACAGTGTCATTAATTAAAACTCCACAGTGATTGGTTAAAACCACATACATACAACTCACTTTAATTAACACGAATACAAATATACAACTTTAGTACAGCTAAAAAACATCTATACTTAACTAATAGCAGCTAAATGTTTTACATATCTACATTTATTAAACAAAACCTAAAACAAAAAGGAGAGGGAAGGGAGAGGGAAGATTGGACAAAGGGGGGGGGGGACAGAGAAATACTACAAATAGCAATTCTCAAAACTATTATTGAAAAATGAGCACAGTAGCTGACAAAAGAATAAATACTCCATATTTTTAATCAACATATAACAGCTACCACAGAATGCATTAAGTCAATCTACCTAGATACAAAATAACTTTCTAGTTCATACCACAGGTCCATGTATAATTCATTTCTACTAAATGTCCCCATTTGATCACATTTCTACCAAAAAATGCTAAAACTACAACTGAATTTACTTAGCACACTTTTATATATACAAGAATATCTTAACCTATGTAAATAAATGCATAGCCATATTGTATCATCTCCTTGTACACTAAGACATGGGCCTTGCAATGAAGTACATTAAATATAACAAGTTATAACTATATGTCCGTGAAAAAAATCTCTAAAATGTAAAAAAAGACTGGATCTCATCAGACTCTCTTCATGAGA
The DNA here is from genome assembly GCA_016271365.2 of Neoceratodus forsteri. NCBI lineage: Eukaryota > Metazoa > Chordata > Ceratodontiformes > Ceratodontidae > Neoceratodus > Neoceratodus forsteri. The sequence continues at coordinate 853,589,485 of CM057458.1, forward strand.
TACAGTAAACACAGAAGGAATAGTTTGGCACATTTGACACATAAGCTAACCATCTAAATCGCTGTAGTTATTAAATCTTTCCATATCAACGCTCATAATGATGGCAGCTTTACTAAATAATCTACCCTTTGCATATACTCAATGAGAAACCATTGTGTAGAGCACTTTTAATCAATTCAAAAAGGCTGACTAACATCGCTCAAATATTTAAAAAAAAAAAAACATTTTAACGCATTACCCTGAAAAGAGGCAAATAATTATTTAACATTTATTCCAACTATATAAACTGGACTCATAAATTACAAGGTTAAATGCTATCATTATAGCTTGTAAAGGCACAAACCTAAATATACTTTTAGTACTACATTCTTACATGATGTCCTTTATCACCTGATACTCAAATATGAGTTAAAGCAAAAATCATGTATGTCATTAAAGCGATTTATTTCTTTCTTCTTTTCTTCTGCTTTAAAAATGATTTCAATTCAAAACCTGCATTAAGTACTTTATTTTTCGTTGCATTCAGGTTAATAATCCAAAATGCTTCCCGCGTTAGCAGGAGATCATTAAAGTCACCCCCTCTTGGTTTATGCTGCACTTTGTCTATTCCAACAAAGTAAAAGATATGTTGCTCCTTATTCTGTGCTGCAGCAACATGTGCTGCAGTAGCATATGTTAAATCTACTTTATCAATCACATTTAAATGTTCTTTTACACAAATTTTAAAATTGTGTTTCGTTTTTCCAATGTAAAATGCATCACAGCTACAAATGGCCATATAAACTATCCCTTCCATGTTACAAGTAATCAGTTGACTAATTTCAAAGCTTTGTTCTATGTTTATACATATAAATTCTTTACATTGTTTTATCACTGGACACATTTTGCAACTTTTACATGGATAACAACCTGTCATATTATTATTACATTATGTAGCCATGTTTATTTAATAAATGTAGATATGTAAAACATTTAGCTGCTAGTAGTTAAGTATAGATATGTTTTTTTAGCTGTACTAAAGTTGTATAGTTTGTATTCATGTTAATTAAAGTGAGGTGTATGTATGTGGTTTTCACCAATCACTGTGGAGTTTTAATTAATAACTCTGTTTGAATCTCATTTGTTAGAGTATTTAAGAGATATTTTATTGTTGGTGTTTTACCTTTGAGAAAGGATGTGTTTAACATCCGAAACGTGTCAGGTTGGTCGCATTTGTTAATAACATTTATTTTAATATACCTGTGCCCTTGTGTTAAATGAGGTGTGTGTGTTCTACTTTTGTGTGTTTTTTTTGTAATACAAAAGCTCCCTATAGATACAGCTTCAGGCCCAGATGGCTTCTCAGCTTATTTTTTTTTTTAATTTAAAGACTTATTTGTCCCTGTTCTCCTCTCATTATACCAACATATCCTATCTGGGGCCCATACCGACCCCACTCTTTAAGAAGCCATAATGATACTGATTCCAAAACCTGGTAAAGACCCAGAACTTGTCCAAAGTTATAGACCTATTTCCCTATTAAACCAAGATATGAAAATCTTAACATATATTTTAGCTAATAGGCTGACCTTGGTGATGCCAGGCCTTATTGGAATGCATCAAGTGGAGTTCATGTGGGGACATTCCTCAGTGGACCACCTCCGCATGCTTACTCATGTCTTCTCAGCATCCAGGGATGCACAATTCCCTGTGGTCTTGGTGTCCCTGGACACTGAGAAAGCTTTCAACAGAGTTGATTGGGGTTTTTTGTTCCATGCTTTAAAAGCCTTTGGTTTTCCAACCCAATTTCAGGACTGGATTGCAGCCATCTATCGGGCCTCTTTGGCTGGAATTATGGGAAATGGAGTTATATCAGAGTCTTTCCCTCTGTATTCAGGTACCAGAAAGGGGTGCCTTCTTCCCCCCCCCATTTAATATTTACCTTGAGCAGCTTCTCCAAAATTTAATGACTAGCTCAGAAATACAGGGTATCACCATACAGGGGCAGGAAGTCGGGATTTTAGCAAACGCAGATGATCTCCTTCTTCAGCTTTCTCATCCAGACATCTCTATTCCTGCAATGCTTGAGGTCATTGAGAGTTACAGTAGCCTTTCTAATTACAAACTAAATCTTAGAAAATTGGCTGTTTTCCCTTTGAATCATAAGGTTTTTAAGCAATCGGTTACTATCTTGGGTCTTAAATAAACACCGGACTCTCTCGATTACCTCGGCATTGTGCTTACCAGAAATCCTCTTTTAACTATTAAGAAAATTTTCAAGCCCCTCATTTTGACCATCACACAGGATCTGGACAGATGGGGCAAACTTCCTCTTTCCCTCTGGGGTCAGATCAATCTGGTCAAAATGAATATATTTCCCCACCTCTTATATCCTCTCACTCTTCTCGATGTTTGACTCCCTGGGACATGGTTCAGTAAGTTGCACCAATTCCTTATGAAGTTTATTTGGGCTAACAAACAACCGAGATTGGCATACAACAAGTTAGCTGCTCCGAAAGACAAGGGTGGGTTAAGGCTCCCCCAATTACATATGTACTACTGGGCCAGCCATGCTTCTAAATATATTAGATGGCTTGACCCAGTTCCTTCACTTCCTCGTCCACTGTGGTTAGAAATAGAGGCAGCCATGATTCAATCCACGGAGTTTGAATCTTCAATCCTGTTAACTTTAAAACCATCCTAACTTCTCCCTAAGCTAAAGTCTATGATAATTGAGTTATCCATACTGGTCCATGTACAACTTTGTATGTCCCTACAATACAAACCTCATCATGATCTTTCTCAATCCATGTGGAATTCTCTTCTATTTGTTTTGGATGGTAAACCCATCCCTTCTACATGGTTACCTCAGGTGGGGAATGGATCTCTATCTTTATTCCAGAAAGATGAGAATTCATGGCTCTCTATCTCGGATATCATGTCGAAATTTAATATTCCCTTTACCACCCACTTTAAGGTATGTCAACTTAAGCATCTCCTCATTAAGATTCTGGGCTGCTCTCCACCCGTGCCAAACAGTAGGTCATAACATCAGGATCTTCAGGTTTTGAATCATCCCCCTTAGGCCATCTTTAAGATATATGCTTCACTTTTTTAGTACCGCTTCCCCCAATGTTTATGCCCAACGAAATATTGGACCTCTTTATTCCCTCCTTTAAATATAGACTGGGCCTCCTTATGGCTTAACTGGCATCACTTTATTACACAGGATAGGCTCTGCCTTACACAATTTCATACATTGCACAATTTATATTATTCTCCCCAGAAATTGGCCAAATTGGGCCTTATTGAATTCAATTTATGTACACGGTGCTCCTTGGAAGAGGTTCACTCCTACATAATTTCTGGAGTTGTCCAAAAGTTGTACCTCTCTGGAAAACAATTCTAGCAAAGGCTGATCCATTGTTGGGTATTTCTGATTGTTTTACTCCTGAAATATGTATATTAGGAGATTATTCCTTATTAAGAGTTACAAAACGTAAATATTATATATCCATTATTGCAATGTCTGTTAAGAAACTTGTTCTTAGACATTGGAAGGATTCGGAGGTGCTCCCTTACAATGAATGGTTTAACGAACTTCTGGAGAACCTCCGGACGGAAAAAGCATGTGCTAACCTCCATTATAGATTGCCTAAATACAACAAGATTTGGGATCCCCTTCATACCTTGTACCCCATTTAGTTTGTTTAGAACATTGGCTTCTTGGACAGTTATTTCTTGCTGGTGTTGAATATTTTGTGGTTTGCAGGGGTTGGGGGGTTAGGGTGAGGGAGTGGGTGGTTGGGGGGACAGACTAAGTGTATCAAAAAAGTTGTAAAACATGATTACTTGCTTTGTTCTGTCTCCTATATGTATGTAAAACCTTCAATAAACTTTAAATGAAAAAATAAACACTCAATGATATGAGCACAGAAGGGTTTCCTACAATTGCTGGACTAAATTTTGAGCAAACAATATGACTCAAAAAAGCATTTTAAACAGCTTTTAGAGGTTTTGAATTGTAGAGCTCTGAGAGCAAACTGTCTCCAGCTACCACTGTACACACACTGCCCAGGCCAGAACTGAAGCTGTGCCGAACAATCTAGAGCCCATGTGACCTGCTATCCCATAATTAACTGCAGAATTTCATTTGGAGCTCAATTACAGGGTGAAGTGAGGTGAATTACATTGATTTCAATGTACTTCACCTTAAAATTAGTGAAGAAGTGGATTGGGGAAGGCGGAATAACACAAAGTCATTGGTCTCAATGGATTTTGCATTCCTCATTATGAAGCGGAGTACTCCGCTTCACATTGTGGAGATCTCCGCAGATTCCACGTTACTCAGTGAAACACTTCACAGAGCAAATTAGGGCCACTTCGCCCACCACTACTTACAGTACTGTAACTCACAAGCTGTACAGGAAGGAACTCAAATGTCTATGGCCGTACTTCCCCGATAGGCTGTAGCACAAAACTCCCAGACTTAAAAATGCTTATTAATGAGTACAATGGTGGAGTGGTGAAGCCTGGAGAGATACTACAAAACATGCTTACTATACATCCAAGTAACTAGAAAAAAAATGAATGTGATTCTTGACATGATCGTGAATCGTGATTTGTGACCGCATTTATGACCGTGATGATGAAGAATGTGATTTGTATCACGAGTGACTCATGATGATGGTCCTGACATAAAAATGAATATTAATGAGTACGATATTCATGCAGAATTATGCACACCACCTGTCCAGTACTTTGAAGGGAAGCCAAAGAAATAACTGTGACTTAAGCTACAGATGGAGAATAGGCCCTAAAGAGATGCAGATGCACAGACAGATTAAGATTGCACTGCACACTGAAGAGATTTAGATGCAAAGGCACAACACCTAACCAGTGCTCACTATCAGAAATTCAAATCTGGAAAAGAATACATTTGCCGGTTAGGGCAGGCTGCTGGGGGGGACAGTGTACTGCACTGCTGCAGTAACAGTCAGTAGTGCTAGTACCAGTAAAGATACTGTAAAGAAGTACAAAAATCATACAGCTTCAGTGGATAGCATGTTCACATTGCTGAAATTATTGTGTGGCGCAATAAAAGGTGTCTGATTTGATGACACGCATCTCACACATACTCACACACACACACTAAGTAATGCTTGGCAAATTGAAAACTTCAGTAATATAACCACATATTTTAAACAAACTAAAATTATGCACTGCTGCATCACAACAATCAGCAAAAAATGGCAAGAATTATTGAAAATATTACTTTGTGTACATTAACACAGTCATGTAAGAAAAAAATCACCAAAACAGAAAGCACTGTCTTTTTCTCCAAGTTAATCTACCTACACCACAGAAACGCCCCTCCCTCGAAGCACACTTCCACTGTCTCTCAGTACACGCTGAATGTTGCACATTAACATTCAAAATCTACTCACAAACAATAAATGTTCAATGATATGAGCCCAGGAGGATTTCCTATAATCGATAAACTAAAGTTTCAGCCCAAAAAAAAAAAGACTCAAAATGGCTTTTTTAACAGCTTTTAGAAGGTTTCAATTGCAGAGAGCTCTCAGAACAGATTGGCTCCTATAGCTTCCTACACACACTACTCCAAACTGAGGCTGTGCAGAACAATCTAGAGCCCATGTGACCTGAAATCCCATGAATCACTGCACAATTCACCTATGGAGCTTAAAAACAAGGTGAAGTGAGGTGAAGTACATTGTTTTCAATGTACTTCAACTTAAGAATTGGTGGAGTAGTGGTTTGGGAAGGCAGAGTAACATGAAGTCATTGTTTTCAATGGACTAGCATTACCCATTATAATGCTAGATTTACTTCGCTTATGGAGAATCCTGTTCAGATTCATCCGGCGAATCACTGGAGCGAATCGGAGCCACTTTGCCCATCTCTAGTCAGAAGAGCCAAAGCACAAACTGAGGGAAAAATAGCTAAGGCAATAAAGAAGGAGACAAGATTTTTTTTAACTACATCAGAGAAAAGAGAAAAAACAGAGGTGGGATTGTAAGACACAAAAGTGAATGAGGGGTCAGTGGAAGGGTACAAGGAAAAAGCAGAAATCATAAACAGATATTTCTGCTCATAATTCATTTTAGAATAGGAAGGGGTGGGTCCACAGCTAGGAGAAAGGTCTTCCAATGAGGGAGTTATAGACACTAGTCCATTCACAGAAGAGGGAGTTCTAAAGAAGCAAGAAAATTATTTGAAAGTAGACAAAGCAATGGGGCCAGACAGAATTCATCCTAGAATTCTCAAAGAACTTAGAAAGGAACTAATAGAACCACTGACAACCCTGTTTAGTAAATCATTAGAAACAGCGGTGGTGCCAGCAGACTGGACGAGGGCAAATATCATCCCTCTCCATAACAGCAGAAGGAAGGAGACTGGTAACTATAGACCAGTTAGCTTAACCTCAGTAGTAGGAAAACTGATGTAATCATTGATCAAGGAGAAGATTGTGGCATATCTTGAAACCAATGAGCTTCAGAATGTGGGACAGATTGGCTTCATGGAGGGCAGGTCTGGTCAAACAAACCTACTTGAGTTCTTCTATTGGGTGACGAGAGAGTTACATCTCATGGGTTAGTAGATGTGGCTTACCTGGATTTTAGTAAAGCCTTTGATATCATCCCACATAAAAGACGAATAAGCAAGTTTAAACAAACTGGGAGTCAGATCAGGAATGGTAAACTGGGTTAGAAATTGGTTAAGTGGTAGGACACAGAGAGTGGTAGTGAACAGAGTTCAGTCTGTTGAGAGGAAGGTGACCAGCAGGGTGCCTCAAGGTTTTATGTTCAGTCCAATCCTCTTTAATGTCTTCATAAGTGACATTTCAGAGGGGCTTGAGGGGAAAGTGTTCCTCTTTGCAGATGGCACTAAGATCTGCAATAGGGTAGATATTCTGGGATGGGGTAGAAAAAATTAAGAGGGACCTTGAGAAGCTGGAAGAATGGTCTAATGCATGGCAGCTAAGATTCAATGTAAAAAAAGTACACAATCATGCACTTGTGGTGCAGAAACCCAACAGAAGAGTATTCAGTTAGAGGTGAGGTACTGCCTGTCACAAAGCAGGAGAGTGATTTAGGAGTGATTATATCAGAGGATCTAAAAATGGCAGAACAATGTAAGAAGGTGGTTAGTAGGACAAACAGGATGTTGGGGTGCATTAGGAGAGGCATAACAAGCAGAAATAGGGATGTGGTGATGCCACTTAATAGATCATTGGTAAGATCTCATCTGGAGTACGGTATCCAGTTGTGGAGGCCTCATCTCAGAAAGGACATAGGCAAGTGGAGGTGGTACAGAGAAGGGTTAAAAAATGGCACAGGAGATACAACAGAAGACATGTGAAGAAAGTCTGAATGACCTCAATATGTATTCTCTGGAATCAAGGAGAAGGAGGGGATGCATGATAGAGACATTTAAATACATTAAGGGGATAAGTAAAGTAAAGAGGGAGGGATCTTTTGGAAAAGGGGATGACCTGGAACAAGAGGCCGTGACTTGAAGTTCAAGGGGGGGGGGTAGAGTTAGGGGCAATGGGAGAAACTTTTTACAGAGAGAATAGTGGATGAATGGAATAGCCACCCTACAGGGGTGGTGGGAGCAAAAACGGTGACAACATTCAAAAATGCATGGGACATGCACAGAGGAATACTTGTAACAGGGAAGGAGACAAAGCAGATCAGCTAGACCAATCACATAAGTAAAGGTAGGAAAAATGGACAGACTAGGTGGGCCAGGTGGTCCTTATCTGCTGTCAATTTCTATGTATCTATGTAGGTAGATTTTTGGTTTTGAATTTTTGTTAGGATGTATTATTAGTAAATTGTACATCAGTGACAGATGCTATTTGCAATAGTCCTATAGGATGCTGATATGGTTACATATTAACTGCTTTTACCAGTAACTATGATTTTAGAAAGCTTCTTAGATGTATCTGTTGGGTAGGCTTTTCATATAATACAAATTATGCTTATATCTATTTATCCATGCTACAGTATATATATATATATACACACCTATATATAAGGTAGGCTTGCCCCTGCCTATAAGCATCTATATCCTCTCTCCACACCGTTTTAGGCTTACCTTGCCTGTCCATTGTAAACCATGCCTATACATGTAGGCACCTTCACCTCTCCCCCACCCCGTCCCAAGTATTATGTCCTTTTACTAACCCTTGCTTACTTTCTCCAAACTTGGTGCACACCCTGTGCTTATACTGTCTTTTCTGTGCATACTACACATAGGCTATGCTTTACTAGACTAAACTTCTTGGTCAATCTGAAAATAACCCATCATTGCTCTATGTGTATCTGCCTTGTATATAATTGCATATAGTTGTATTCTGCCTGGTTTTGCACTTTGCCTGTGATATATGCTGCTTATTGTGTTCTTACTAATGTCTTCTATGATGTTGCCATGCCATGTTAATTGTAAATACTTGTATACTGTCTGCCAATGGACTTATGTCCATTCCAATTTGTTTAATTGTTACTAGTTGATGTGTATTTACTCCAGGTCCATCTTGTAAATGAGTCATGCTTGATGGTTGTTACGCCTGGTTTAAGAAAGATATTGACTGACTGATTGATTGATAACAGTGGGGTTTACATCTATTTAACCATGCGACAGTGTTTATATGTACTGTTCTATAGATTGAATTGTTTTGTGCTATACAATGAGTGATTATGGTCTCATCTGCTGCCTTGTTTTTAATACAACAGTTTGAATAGATTTTCTCTACTTTCCCCTCCCCAGTTTTCTTCTCCTTTTGTTTTCTTTTTCCTTTTGTATCCCTCTCCTTCTTTCCCATTTTTGCTTAGTTTAAGGCTTTTTACACAGTGGACCAGATGTTCAAAGGGCACAGTATGCAACTATGCTGGACTGCAGAGTTGGAGTGGGTGGGGCACCCTGATGTTCTGTAGCCTAAAGAGGTCTTGGTTCTCTTTCAGTTGCAGTGGTGCGACATCTGTTATAGTTAAACTTGTTCTTTGACCTCCATTTAATATTACTGTACCACTTCTGGAGTGCCCTAATTGTGTGCCTTACAGGACCCATAGCATGGACTGTTGTGCCCAGTTCATCACAGGCCAGTTTTCTGTGGTCCCGCAACTCCTTGTCCTCATCTCTAGATAGCAGTAGGGCAGGTTGCACATCCACCACCTCTATTAAGATGTCAGAGTCTTTCTCTGTAAAATTCTTCATGCAGCTATGTTTGTCTGCCCTGCTTCCATCCTTTCTTAAACCATTTCTTTTTATTCAGCTTCTGTCATTCTTGACCATTGCATCAGATTTATGCCACAGTGACCCACTTGCATCATTTTTGCCCTAATTGTGTGCCTTACAGGGCCCATAGAAAAAGACCAAGGTAGAAAGGTCAGTGGGGGATGCTGCTACAGCAGGTAAAGCCATCAAAAAATGGAGAGCAATGTGTACCAATGCCCATAGTCTTGGAAACAAGCTTCCTGAATTAGTGACCTTGATGGAGGAGGAACATCTGGATATTGTGACAGTCACAGAAACATGGTACACACAGAACCATGACTGGGACATAAACATACCAGGATACACTATCTACGGGAGGGACAGGGAGGGTAAAAGAGGAGAAGGAGTAGCTCTCTACATAAGGGAAGGAATCAAAGCAACAGAACAAAAGGGTAAACTGGGAGGAGAAGAAGCACTGTGGGTCAATTTGGAGACAGGCAATGGCACCACAATCCGCACAGGGGTTGTATACAAATTCCCCTCTCAGGGGGAGGAAATGGACAAGGAAATGATAGAAAGTATACTTAGAATGGCAGAAAAAGGGGAGATATTGCTGCTGGGTGATCTGAATATGCCAGATGTTAACTGGAGTGCAGTTTCAGAAGCCACTTCTAAGAGTGGGGTTATTCTAGATGCCCTACAGGGGGCATGCCTTAGACAACTAGTATTGGAACCCACTCAAGAGGGAGCTATCTTAGACTTGGTTCTCTCAAATGGAGATGGAGAGAGGATCACAGATGCAGAAGTGGGTAGCCATCTGGGAACTAGCGACCATCGAACAGTATGGTTCACAATAAACACAGCAATAGAGTCAAGCCATACAAAGGCAAAAGTATTGGACTTCAGGAGGGCTAACTCTGCCAAAAATGGGTGAGTGCCTAAGGAATGCAGTAGCAAATGAGCAGGAAGGAGGGGTGGAAGACCAATGGGGAATAATAAAAACTACCATCACAGAGGTAACAAACCTTTGTGTGAAGCAAATAAACAAAACAAAACAATGTAAGAAACCACTATGGTTCTCAAAGGAGGTGGCAGTGAAGGTTCAAGAGAAAAAGAAAGCATTCAGAAAGAACAAGGAATCACAGAAGGAGCAGGACAGAGAATTGTATCAGTTAAAGCAAAAGGAAGCTGGGAAGGCAGTCAGAACAGCAAAGGCCTGAACCGAGGAAAAGATAGTCAACTCAGTTAAGAAGGGGGATAGAACCTTTTTTAGGTACATCAGAGAGTGAAGGAAGACCAAGGGAGGGATAGTGAGGCTTAATAAAAGGGAGAGGGGGTGGGCAGAGGGTGACTGTGAAAAGGCAGAGATACTAAACAAATATTTTTGCTCAGTATTTACAAATGAAGAGGGGGAGGTACCTAAAACAAACAATAGAAACACTCTGGATACATAAGTTGATACCACCCAATTTACAGAAGAAAGGGTTCTGAAAGAACTCTTAAAACTGAAAGTGGACAAAGCAATGGGGCCTGATGGGATTCATCCCCGAATTCTAAAAGAACTAAGGGTAGAACTAGCGACACCACTGACTACCCTCTATAACAAATCATGGGAGGATGGGGTGGTACCTGAGGACTGGAGGAGGGCAGATGTGATTCCCCTTCCCAAAAGTGGGAGCAGTTCAGAAGCAGAAAACTACAGACCTGTTAGTTTAACCTCAGCGATAGGGAAAATGATGGAATCACTTCTGAAGGAAAGAATTGTCAAGTACCTAGAGGCCAGAGGTGCAGAGGACCCAAGGCAACATGGATTCACAGCGGGAAGGTCATTCCAGATGAATCTAATAGATTTCTTTGACTGGGTGACCAAAGTAGTAGATCAGGGAGGGGCTGTGGACATGGCCTACCTAGACTTTAGCAAGGCATTTGACACAGTCCCACACAAAAGATTAATATACAAGTTAGCCATTCTGGGAGTGAGTCCCAAGATGATAGCCTGGGTAAAGAATTGGCTGGAGAATAGGACATAGGGGGTAATAGTAAATGGAGTCCACTCTGAAGAAAGGGGGGTTACTAGTGGGGTACCGCAGGGTTCAGTGTTAGAACCAGTTCTCTTCAATGTCTTTATAAGCGACATTGCAGAGGGACTGGAAGGAAAAATATGTCTCTTTGCAGATGATGCAAAGATCTGCAACAGAGTTGATGCACAAGGTGGGGTGGAAAGGATGAGAAGGGACTTGGCAACGTTAGAGGAATGGTCAAATGTATGGCAGCTTAGATTCCATGCTAAGAAGTGCAAGGTAATGCACCTGGGAAACAAAAGCCCAGGGGAAGAATACACAATGGGGGTGAGATACTAACAACAACAAAAATGGAAAGAGACCTGGGGGTAGTCATATCAGATGTCTTAAAGGTGGGCAAGCAATGTGAGAGGGCAGTAAGGAGGGCTAGGGGGATACTGGGATGCATAGGGAGAGGGGCATCACCAGTAGGAAACAGGAAGTTGTTATCCCTCTGTACAGAGAACTGGTGAGACCCCATCTGGAGTACTGTGTGTAGTTCTGGAGACCCAATCTCTGCAAGGACATAGACAGGATGGAAGCTGTCCAGAGGAGGGCAACTAAAATGGTGCAGGGTCTGCACCGGAAGACATATGAAGAGACACTAAAGGAGCTTAGTATGTATAGCCTCGAGGAAAGGAGGAGAGGGGGACATGATAGAAACTTCAAGTACCTCAAGGAATCAACAAAGTCCAAGAGGGTAGCATCTTTCAAAAAAGAGGTGCATGAACAAGGGGCACAATCTGAAGATGGGGCGGCCTCAGAGGTAATGTAAGGAAGATTTTTTTCACAGAGGGGTTGTGGATGCATGGAACGACCTTCCGGAGGAGGTTGGGGTCAAAACAGTGGTTGAATTCAAGCATGCATGGGACAGTCATATGGCAATTCTAGAGGAAGGGGGTACAAAGAAGTGGGCTGCTAGTTAGCTAGGATCTGCAGCTTATCCATTATGTAGGGAAATAGGCGGACTGGGTGGGCCAAGCTGTCCTTATCTGCCATCAAATTCTATGTTTCTATGTTTCTTGGGTCTTAGTCAGGGTGGTGTGTTTTCTTTCAAAATACAGCACAGGAATATCTGATGCACCCAGTACTGATGTAAGCGGCTTTTTGATGCAGCTTGCATTGGTCTAATGGCCCTTTGAAAATCTGGATCAGCATCGCTGTATTTTAGTGGCTCGGTAGCACCACTATACGTAGGCTTGAGCAGGCATTTGTATGTTAAACCCCAAACTTTGCACATTAATAGCTTTGCCTCCATGCAACAGATTTGCACAAACCTTTGCATGCAAGGTATCAGGGGCATGGCCTTTTGACGTGCACATTTTTTTTTGGTTGGATGTGCAGTTTCTTAGATTCAGATAGTACAATATGTGACAAAATCAGCTTTTTTGTTGTTTTTTGTCATCACCTAGCACCTGAAAGGTTTGGAATTTTGGTGTGAAAGTGAAATTTTCACGGTGGAAAGGGCTTGGGTCACAGTGGTGCATTTCACTGGTTTGGTGAAACAATATTAAAGTGTTCCAAAGTTATAAGGATTTGAAATGTTGGTTTTTAGCATGCTCTGTACATTTTTTTAATATGACTTTTTGGAACCAAAAAGAATGTGGTCCATTTAAAAAAAAAAAAAACAATACTTTTTCATATATAGAGATCATTTTCCATGAGAAAAAAATCTTTACTTTTTTGTTTGGCTGCCATCCTGTTTCCATTTTTCTCAAAACCAATAAAAATTATATTCTGCAGATACACCAACACATGTCTCTTGTTAACTAGAACACTGTTAGCTGGATTCTGCAGTTAGTTTTTGGGAAAATGACCCAGAAGTATATTTTTTATACATTTTGAATATGTTTTCATGACTCAAATTTATTTTTTCATATGGCTATACGAAAAAGGAATTGGGTCACATGAAAAAGGATTCCTTCATATGAGAAGAGAATTTGGACTTTTTTTTTTTTACATTCTTTTTTTATATGAATTGGTCCTTTTTCATATGATAGAAAAAACTCACAAAAGAGATTCTTTCATATGAACAAAGAATTTGAACTTCTTTTTGTTTCCACATTTCTACTTTAACAAGCCATAACTCTGTCAGTATTTTCACTTAATGAACAATCTGTATATCAAAATAATGGTTTTAATGAGTACTACCACACTAATGCATAATAGTCTCCAAACCAATTCAGGGGCCATATAGAGAACATAAAAATAATAAAATAAAAAATAAAAATTAAATTCATATAGTGTGACACTGCAACTTAAAAACCTGCAACGCTGTCAATCTTTGCAGTTCAGGGAAATCTATATTTCAATTGAAAGGTCTCCATGAGGACTACAAGACTAACACCCTAACGAATACCTAGTGAAAATATACTATCAAAAACATTACAATTGTAAAACAAAAATTCCCGTACCATAACATTGCAAATTTAACTACCTTAAGTCCGTCTCCACAAACAAACAAATTATAGCAAACCACATACTTTGCTTTTCTACAGAAATGGAAGTGTAGGGCCCAAAGGTCTTTGCAGTTCCACAGCCACATATGTGTGTGCATACATGGATGGACAGAAGCAAAGGGCCCATAGGGCCCTGTACTTCTGTAATCACATTCATGTGTTCACACCAGTCCCTTAGTGACCTACATAAATGATAATACAATTCTAATATTTCAAAAAGTAAGGGAATTCATTGTAAAAAAAACATTGTTAATGCATCAGTTAGGGTTAAAGCAACAAAAAAAGGGAGATGTGGTGTTAGGATTTCCAACCCTAACTCCCCTCCTCCTTCCCCAAGCACCAAAAAAGAACAACATTATGATTTTCACTGTTGTCAGTCTTTCTCAATCAGTGGCGGGTGTTCCTTGGTATTTTCAACCCTAACCCTTATGCCATTCCATGCACTAATAAAGTGATGTGATTAGAGATGGGCGAAGTCAATCAACTTCACTACGTGGAGTATTTCATGTAGAAGTCAAATTTCACCAAATTCTGCACAATGCCAAGTGAATAACTTTTGAGAGAATATTCAAGATGCCATAGGATAATATGGACTTTATACTTTTACATTACTTCGCCTTTTTTTTTTTTGCTCCTGAAGGCAAATTTGGCAATGATTAATGGGCTAGCAAGTCACGTGGGCTCTATATGGACTTGCACATCCTCAGTTCTGTGTAGTAGTTTGCTTTCAGATCTCTGAGATTCAAACCTTCAAAAACATTCAAAAAAGTATTTTTCATTTGAACTTTTGAGTCCAAATTTAGTATATCAAGTGTAGTATACCCTTGTGTGTTTATATCATTGAGCATTTATTGATTTGTTGTGAATATTACATCTTAAATTAGTACATTCTGTGTCTGTACTGACCTACACTGCAGAAGTGTGCTTTGGGGGAGGTTTAGATCTGTGGTGTGGAAGGGAGATTCACAGACCACAGTGTGAAAGGCAGTCTTTCCAACTGTTGTTGCCTATTGTTTTAGTATTAGTGTGTTCAGTTCTGTTTACAAGTACACACAATAATACTTCTAGTAATTTTTTATACATTGTTGCTCTTCACTGTGCATTTATCTAGTGTTTAATAGACTGTGTTGTAAATTACTAAACTGTTAAAGTTTCTGTGCATTACCTTTAGTCTGTGTGCATGCCATCAAGTCACACACATTTTATTGTGCCACCATAACAGTAGTATTTTTAATTTCTCAGCCTGTCTGTGGTATTGTTTTTCCTGCCTCTAACTACTGCTGTAAATCCCCCCTTCAAAAAAAAGTATTGTTGTTTCCACTTTTGGATTTGTGAAGACTGGTTAAGGTTTTGTTGTGCCTCTGTGGCTACATCTCTCTAATGCCCAGTTTCCATCTGGAAGTCGCAGTTGTTGTTTTTTGGCTTCCCATCCACTAAAAACAGAAAAATATAATGTTGCTGTTAATTGTCTCTGTTCAGTCCCTTGAAATTGTTGTCACTGTACCACTATTGTTTGTTTCCCCATAGTACCATGAACACTGTCTCTCAGTGCATATTATAGAGTTTAAACAAAAAATGGACATAATAAAAAGTACCTATTGCAGTATTTTTGTCATTGTACTTTATTGTGAATTCTCTTGAATTTGTTACAGCAACAGACAAGACCAGAAAAATCACTTTTTTGTGGTGCAGTGTTTCTTTTCTTGGTGACTGTCTGTGTAATCTTAGAAAATGCCCACGAAGAGATGGTCGTGCAAAGTTGTTTCTGGCTGTGGCACTGTTGCCAAGACGACTATTGCTTGTGTGCCTCCAAATGCTAGCAGTGGACATTGTTGTGATGATGAGACAGGCTCATCAGGGTCTAGCAGTGTTAAGTGTGGTTGTGGATGTGGTAGTAAGCAGCAGAAGAAAAGGTAGTAGTTTCTGCAAGTAAAGGGATTTCTGTGACTCATTTTTTTCAGCAAAATCAGTTGCCTCAGTGCTGGTTGGGGATGCTGGTGTCACTGGTAGTAAAGTGAGTGATGGCATTGTTAACAACAGCAGGAGTATTGCTACAACATAGGCAAAGTTATCAGGTGGCAAAAACACTGTGGAATCAGAAAACTTGAGTGTCGATAATGCCACCACTCCCCGCAGTAGTTGAATATGATCCTGGTCATCATGATTCACAGTCTCATGTTTCCAGAGATCCTCAGGTTAGGCCATCCAAGCAATCAGACATTGACAAAAAAAAGTGTGGATGATCATACTGAGACTCCGGTTGTAATATCTCCACAGGACAGCATCCAAAGTGAATTTGTGGATTATGATGATGATGCTACATGCTAGTAACCCTATATAGGAAACTGGACAAAAAGAAAGTTAAGGTTGCTGTGGGTAAACAGTCTGTTAGCAATAACCCCTCAAAGTTCGTCTGATGTAGCTGTGTCTGTACATAACCCTGAAGTCATACTCATAGATTGTGATGATTGGTCAAAATCAAAGTTTGCGGGACACCCAAGATCATGCAGAACATACCCCATTTCACCTGCTTGAAAATTGCAATCCCATATACAGCAGCAGCATCATGTGAAATGTAGGGCAGCAAAATCCATAGTTTTGGGTTCTTTCATACAAGATGAAAAAGATGTAACAGTGGCAAACTGCAAGCTTTGCCAAGCACATCTGAGGTGTAGTAAAAAGGGTAGCCATCTTGGCACTGAGGGCCAACGTATTCATTTCAAGAGCAGGCACATGGCACTGTGGACTCAGCACCAGAAAGCAGCTGAAGCAATAGTGGGGCATTCTCCCTCATCCACCTTAGTGAGCATGGTATCCCCATCTCAATTCAGTGTAAGTAGTTATGTAGGTAAAAGTTGTGACTTAACACCAGGGGATTACTACAGGCATGAGGAGGAGGAGGAGGAGGAGGATTCTGAATGTTCAGTAGTGGTCAGAGTAGATGTGGTGCTTAAAACAGGTAAAATAACAACACTTACTGGCTTATCACTTGTGCACCACCATCCTACATCAAAAGCACCCCATCCATGGCAGTTCAGAGAAGAGATGTTTGGCACACCATGTGCAAAGCACAAAACAATGCAACCCACATTGCACAGCCTTTTTGAGTGGCACAGTAAATACTCGCCAAATCATACAGTTGCACCTGAACACAATGTTGCTGTATCAGAAATGCTTGCAATTGACCTGTTGCCATTCTCCTTTGCGGAGAATGTGAGATTCCAAGGCTTTGTGGCATACACATTCCTAAATGGAAGATCCCGTCCAGCACATACTTCACCAACTGTGCTGCCCCTGAGTTATATCGTACTGCAACAGAGTCTGTAACACATGCCTTTCAGCATTTTGCATCACCTTACATTCACTTAAGCATGGATATGTGGACAAGTGGCAAAACAGTGGGTAGTTCTTATCTGTGCATTACTGCACATTGGGTGCAGCTACCTTGGGTTGTCTGTGATGGTGGCATGGGAAAGCACTGTATTAAGTCAGACTGTGGTGGTAGCAACCTTCTTGGCATTAGACAGCATGCCACACTTGCAATGCATGGTATAGTAGGGTCACATACAAGCAAAAACATGCTAGACTTGCCACTGACAGAAATGGATGAATGACTGCACCCCCTGTCCCTAAAAGCTGACTTCATAGCAAGTGATAAAGGGTCCAACATTGTTAAATGTATCAGCAATGGTGGCTATGTGAGGGTTCCCAGCATGGCCCACTCTTTAAGTCTTGTGGTACAGGAGTTTCTGCAGTACCCGGAAATCAAGAAAATGCTAACTGTTGCACGCTGCATCTGTGCCCACTTTGCATGTTCTGGAAAGGCCCATGACCAGCTTAGGCAGCTGCAGGTCCAAAACAGCCTCCCTCAGCACTGCCTCAAACATGAAGTTGTCACAAGATGGAAATCCACATTTTACATGACAGAGCTCTTCTACGAGCAGTACAAAGAAATATCCGAGTACCTTGTCATGCACAGAAGTTTTGAAAATTCTGTGGGAATCAATGTCTATTACAAATGAGCAGTGGTGACTCATGGATTCAGTAATAATAATTTTGAGAGTGTTTCAACATGCCACACAGGCAGTGAGTTGTGACACTGCATCAGTTAGTCTAGCCGTTCCACTGCTACGGGTGCTGAGGCAGACATTGTCAAATCTTCAGCCTAGCATTGATGTGGTCAGAGATAGGTCAAGCTGTGTGTTACTCAAACACATGATTACAATCTTACATAGCAATAGACACATCACCAACATTTGGCAATCTCCTGAATTCGGAATAGCCACAATGCTGGACCCACACTACAAATGTGGCATTCCATCAGTACTGGATGGAGGGCATGATCAGGTTCAAAATCTCACTTGACAGCTGGTCTGATTGGTTTGTGGGGCACAGACATCACATGTAAAGTTCTGCAAACCAGAGCATAACAAGGCTGAAGGTCATTGTGGACACAGTGCATCCAGAAAGGTGGCTGAACAGCAAAGGGTGGTGCCTGATTCACATCCTTCCTGCATCAGGTGACCTGCAGACAGTCACATATGTGATCTGTGGGCTATTTCTCACAAACTTTGCCTTCTCAAAATGTAACCCGAAGTTCATGCAAAGTTTTTGAATGCGAAGTCCATTAGAGGCGAATTTTGACCTTTTAATGGAAACTTCACATAATGATAAGGAGATGCAAAGTTGTACACTTGGCATTACTTTCATAGGCATAGTAAACCTTTGCTGCATCTCTACATGTGATGTGATTTCTTTATGCAAGGTCAGAACACTATATCACAATAGGGTGACTATTAGGGTTGCAAATACCAAGGAACACCGCAACCCTGATTGAGAAAGACTGACAACAGTGAAAACGTTAATTTTGTTCCCTTTTGGTGCTTTGGTGTGGGGGTGGTGAGTTAGGGTTGGAAACCCTAATGCTACATTTCCCTACTTTTGTCACTTTAACCCTAACTAGTGCATTAGCAAAGTTTTTTGTGATTAATTTATATATATATTTATATATTTACATTTGTATATTTGTGATTTGACATTAATACTTGTGCAGCACTTTACTATGTGCGAAATTCTAGAACATGTATGTCCTAGCAATTTAAATAGGTAAATTGATTACGTGTCATTTCACACTTTCTTTCACCATGTACTATATAAGGGGTTGTTTGTGATGTGATTTTGCTCCAACAAAGCACATGGGTGGTGTACAAAAATGTTAGAAACAGGATTCTGCGGTTGGTGAGTGATACATAAATGTTTTTTTTTAGTAAATAAAGATGTTTTATCCTATGACCACATTCTGATCCTTAACTTTCAGAGTACATTAGCCATTGTTTTTTGCTTTTTTCAGTGATTGTTGAATTCAGCTCCATACATGTTTTACTGTACCATTGTATTCTGTATTCTGTTCCTGTGACCTGTATTACAAATAGAAGTGCTCCTGAATGAATGTTTTCCACCAGTAAAGATTAGTGGATGAACTGCAGTTCTGGGCATTGTGAGATTATTTACTGTTATCATCCAGAGTCATGTCTCAGAAGAGCATGTTTGAGAGCATGGCAGCCAGTACCAAATGTTTGCAAGGTGAATCCCCATGACCTGTAAAATCTTTATAGAGTACATCTTGACATGGGAGCTAACCTGGGCAGTATCTCCCCCATCAAGAAAAAGAGACAGAGTCAGCAGGCTGAAATGAGTTACATATCAAATTGCTAATTACATTTTCTTAAAAAAAAAATATTTCATTATACCCTTCCCTCAAAAACACTAAAGTACCACCCTTCATTTTTAAGTATTTAATAAATCATCTTACATTAACATGTTTGGCCATTTGGAAGTAATACACTAACTAAAAATGTTTCACAGCACAAACAGATTGAAATGTCATTCAACACAGATTCTGGAAACCATTGCACCATGTGTAGATATTTGAAACCTTCTTGAAGGATTTCTGTGTGCATGTTTTGTGAAAAGCATCACAAGTGGGTAGAGTTTAAAAGCCATCATGCAGGATGTATATTTAGGAAATCATCAAACAATATATAAAGTTTAAAAACTTTCATGCAGTATGAAGATTTTTAAAAACAATGCTATTGACATTCAAAAGATTCTTGCAGCACATAGATTTAAAAAAAAATCTGTATGGATTCCCATGAGAACATTTTAGTTATTAATTGATGTTCAGTGGGTCACCAAGCTCTGAATATAGGAGTTAATTGGAGGACTGGATTGATTTATTAGTAATATGTAAATTTGTTTGCAACATGATTGGCAGATGGACTTACAATAACTCTGACCTGTCTATAGAGCTAATACCAAGGCCTAATTTCTCGGCAACAATTTCAGTCTAAGTTCTCCTTGTTGCCACAGAACATCTGAGGCTTTAGTTTCCTATTTCAGCAGAAGTTCTACAGTGGCAGTTGGGGGCATTTGCAGCAGACAGGGGTCCCCCTGCACCCAAGTAGGGGGCACAATGGTAGGGCTGGGATGGACAAACCAGGCAGGCTGTCAATTAACTCTTTCCTCATGCAGTATTAGAAAGTAAAAACAAATCCCATCCATCTCAACCCCATCAAGCTCCCCACCCCACTGTGAGAGGGTTTACCCATAGCGCTTTGACAGCACTAGTGCTGACATCCCTTACAGCAACAGCTACAATGATGACTGTTGGCATTGTAGCCATGGGGATGTCAGGCGCACACAGTCAGGGGCTCGCCTCCCCTGAGCCCCCGCATGAGGCTCTGCCTCCACCCCAGTTCTCTGGGATTCTAACTCTGAGTCAGAGTTGGATTGGGGGGGACAATCACCAGTGATGCATTCCCAATTGCCGCAAAGACCAGCACAGTGATGGGTGGGTTTTGCTTGATTTTTGGCGCTGTGCTGGTCTTCACCATTGGAGAGTCGCTGCGGTGATGGTATACACTGTGAGAGCCCCCTAGGATCACCATATTTAAAGTACTAATATTTTTATCAGACATCATGCTGCACAGTGATCCTCATTCTTCTCATTTCACTGCCAAGCTAGAATGCCAGTTTCTTACTCCTGTGGTGCTTTTTACTGCTGTGCACACAGCACTTCTGGGACAAGAAACTGGAAATCAGTCCCAACAGTGAAATATTGCTACTTCATTTATGGTGATTCCAGGAGGCTCTCACAGTGAGTTGGGGAAGGTCATCAAGTTCAGCTGATTGGGGGGTAGGTTTTACATGTTTTGTTTTTAAAGGTTAAGCATTAGAGGTCAACAAATGGCCCAGTGGTAGCACCATGTGATCAGCATCAATGACAAGGGATCAGGAGTGAACACCAGCAGGCAAGTCAGGTGGCCTGGATTGGTGGGGTGGCATTGCCATGTGGCAGTGCTTTTAGCTATGGAAGTAGTTTCTGCTGGTTCCCCCTCTGTAATGATCTCTGTGGTGGGTCAATGGAGATTGTCTGCCTCTGCAAGGTATTGTTATGTGAGTGTGTAGGCTTGCCATCAAGCTACTGCCAGGCATCTTGGGAGGAGGGGAGCATGGAGGCCCCAATCCCCAAAAAAAGAAAGGATGACTACTGGCCACCAGAGGCCTTGCACCACTTACAAGGTAGGCTCTGCAAATCTGTGTTTGAACTTCGGGGCTTGCCCTCCCATACCTGGCCCTTACCTAGGGAGCAATCCATATGGATTATCAGAGCAGTTAAGTACCTGAGAAGGTGGGTGATATGGTTTAGTTGCCAGAAAGGAAATGGCTGAAGGGAAAGTATGACACTAACAATGCAAGGGCAAGGCAAAGCAATTTTATTTTATTTCTGTGGTGCCCAATCCTGGAGGCTCTGGGTGCTGCACACAATAAAAACAGAATACAAAATTCAGAAACAGCATTTGTGCAAGAGCAATAAAGAATTCTTTAAAACAACATGCTTAAAATGTAAATATATAAAATAGCTGTGAAAAAGGTAGTGTGAAGATAGCTTAGTCCCCAAAAGCCTAGCAGAAGTGGTGGACCTTAAGCCTCTGCTTGAAGACACCAATCGAGGGGGCCTTCTGGACTGCAGCTGGAAGTGTGTTCCACAGGGTCAGCCTAGAGACACTAAATGCTTAATCGCTAGACATCTTGAGTCAAACCCTGGGAACATCCAGGAGACCCCTCAAAACTCAGTGGAGGAAGTGGGCAGAGGTCGCAGGTGATAGGAGCTCAGAAAGGTAGCCAGGACCCAGCCAATATAATGCCTTATAGGTGAGCAAGCCCACCTTGAAAAGGACCTTCCACCTGATCAGCAGCCAGCGCAGGACACGCAGGATGGGAGTCACATGGCACAACCAAGATAGTCCCGCCAGTAACCAGGCTGCTACGTTCTGCACCAGCTGCAGCCTGCAGAGGGTCGCTTCCATGACCCTGAAGCAAAGAGCATTGCAGTATTTGAATCTGGATGTCACAAGGTCATGCACTAGGGATGGCAGATCTTCATGCAGAATGAAGAGCTTGATCCTAGCGATGTTCCGTAAATGGTAGAAACCCCTCTTCACAACAGATGACATCTGATCTTCAAAGGTCAGTCTGCTGTCAAGGATAACACCTAGATTTTGCACCTTCAGAGAAACCACCAGTAGAGCACATCCTAAGCAAAGACCACTATCTGCTCCAGGTAGCAACCCATCACTCCTGCGATGTGGATCAACCACCAGCATCTCTGCCTTCTCTGGGTTGAGTCACAGTCAGCTGGAAGCCATCCAGTCATTGATTTTAACCAGACAAGTGTTAAGCACATCAACTGCACCAGATGTCCCGGGGTCAAATGACAAATACAGCTGGGTGTCATCTGCATAGCAGTGAAATGCCACACTGTACTGTCAAACGATCTCACCCAGGGCCAGCATATACATCGTGAATAGCATCGGCGACAAGCTTGAGCCCTGTGGAAACCCACAGGAGAGAGGCATTGGAGAGGAAGAGAAATTCCCCATCACTACCCGCTGCACCCTGTCTGTGAGATAGGACTCAAACCATTTGATGACAACACTGACAAGTCCACAGAATTTACAGAGCTAATCGAGAAGTACAATGTGGTCCATGGTGTTGAAAACTGAAGAGAGATCGAGGAGCACAAGAACTGATCTATCTCCTCTATCTCTAGCTCTGAGTAAGTCATTATGAACCCTGACCAGTGTGATTTTTGTGCTATGTCTAGCCCAAAAACCCAACTGAAATGGCTCATAGATGTCAAAGGATGCGAGCCAATCCTCAAGCTGCTGTTCTACTAGTTTCTCAACAACCTTGCTCAAGAAAGGCAGGTTGGAGATAGGATGGTAATTTGCTAGGATGTCTGGGTCAAAGGAAAGTTTCTTTAGGAAGGATCTCACCAGCACCTCCTTCAGTGGAGCTGAGAACACCCCCTTCACCATTGAATACATGGCAATCCCAGTGAACATGAGCAGGCAAACTAATGGGCAAGGGTGTTTCCAAAATGCTTTTCAGATTTGTTTTATTTTTTTTATTCCATGTAATTATGAAAAGCATTCTGTGGAACTTAATATAAACCGCAGAATCATTTTCCATGTTTATATGACCATTGAATAATTTCCTTGGTTTACACTTATGAGTCAATGTAAACTGCAGATTTGTTTTCTCACAGTTTATATTGACTCTTCTAAAAACTTTGTTTTATTGATTTTGAGGTAAACAAATACCAATTAAATAAAGGTACATAGCTGTAAGATATAGCAGCTCGTTAATCAATCAGAAGGTATATTACAGATCATTTCAACCACCAATTTGTTACTTCATGGTATGGGAGTACCCCATGTCTATTGCCTCGAGGTGGAAGACTAGGTTTGCTGGCCAAGGCACCTATCTTCATCTTATCTCTTTTCTTCTAGGTTGCTTGAAAGGACAGAGCAAAGAACCTTACCAAAGAAAGGAAAAGAATTAAGGCTTCTTTTGGCTAGGCAGATTTACTGTGTGTTGTTATTTTTATTTTGTACTCACAGGGATTGTTACGTTTGTTGCTAACATTTTATTGCTTTATTTTTCCCTGATTCAAATTGTTGTTGCGGGGTATACCTTCTGCTGCATTATTACAGGGTGTGCCTATAGGTGTGTGCTTACAGATTACTGCTGTAATCCTATGATTCAAATTGTCTTTTGCAAGGTGTATCTTCTGTTACTGCTTCATTTTTCTCTGTAGCAAAGTTTTTCTTACAGGGTATATCTTCAGTGAAATTATTACAGGTGGTGCTTTACAGGTTTTACAGTTTTATCTATCATTAGGATACGCTTTCAGGGATTTGCTGCTGGATGATTGTTTCTGCTCTAACCTTCTGGTTTCTTTCGTCCTTGATTCTTCTTCTCTGGTAGGTGAAGGGCTTAGCCACCCACCCCATCCTCAACCACCCCACACTACAATGCTTTAATAGGGTAGAACAGTCATGACATTTCCTGTAGCAAAACAGGAAGGGGGGATCAGGGGTTTATCAACACAGTGATCTCATTTACAAGGGCACTAGTAATTTAACTTGTTATAACACAATAGACAAAAACAAACAAACAAAACATAAAATCAAACTTTTGCTTTCATTTTCTTCCTTCTAATTACTCTGACCAGGTTATAAACCCATCAACTTATCTGGAATGGATATCATTAACTGCAGGCACTGTGGAACACTTTTCAGAAGGGCAGTTTTACAGGATTTAGGACACTGTCCTACATGCTGGGCCATTGGAGATCTAAGGGCTCAGCTCCAGGCAGCATGGGCAGAGATTGCACACCTCAAACTGCACATTCAAGAGGAAATATATTATAGGAACCACCCACCATTTCCCCAACATCCAACAGAAGCACCTCCACCACAAAGGGTAGTTGGTCTGGGAAGTTGTCATGTGGTTAGGGGGGCAAATTGGTTCCCCCATCACTTGGTGCTGTCCAACATATCACCTCCACAAACCATATAAAAACTACAAACAGGCATCTGCCTCTATCTCAGAAATCAAACAAAGGGGCAGAGGACACTGCAGAGCTGGACACCACAGCACAGTAGCTAGAACAACAAAACTTGCCCAAAACAGGAAATAAAACAAAAAGGAAATCAAAAAAACTTCTGATCATAGGAGACTCCATGATTTGGGGAGTCGATACGTATCTCCAGTCAGGGGTAATGTTCAGATGTCTCCCAGGTACATCAGCGTGGAGAGACACTGACCGAATTGCTAAACTAGTTCAGGAAGCAGGAGAAAACATTGATGTCCTGGTACACATAAGGACTAATGATCATGCCAGCTGGTCAGTTGTGGAGCCCAAGGAACACCTGACCAGGCTGGGTGACAAACTATCATCCATTTCATCCAGCATCTCCTTCTCAGAGATGCTGCCAGTCTGGGAGAAGGGGGCAGATGGACAGAAGGTTGGAGAGGGGAGAAAGAGGAGCTAAACATGTGGCTCAAGGGCTGGTGCCAGAAAAAAGGAAACAAATTTGTAGGGAACTAGCAACCGATTTGGGAGTGAAAGTTCTTTAAATTTGATGGACTGCATCTGACTGAGGAGGGAGTCAGTGCATTGGAGCAGAAGTTTGACATCTTTGCAGAATATTTAAACTAGCAAATGGGGATGGGGTGCAGCACCCCATACATTGAATGGGAAGAACGCCCATCCCCCCTCTGTTAGTGGTCAAACAGGAGTTCAGCATGTTTGTAGTTCATTTGCATCACCAGGTAAGGAACAATGTCCGGCACCCCATACGATGCACAGGGGAAACGCCAGACCTCACCCAACAACTAACACACAGAAATCTGGCAAATGGAAAATTATGTACACAAATGCTTGCAGTCTGGGAAACATGATCCCAAAAATGCAGGCAATAATGACAGAGGCTGAACTGGACATAGTAGCCATTAGCGAAACATGGTTTACCAGTAACCACACTTGGGAGACTTCAGTACCTGGCTATGTACTGTTCAGAAGAAATTGAGGTGCAGAAAGTGGGGGTGGAATGGACCTCATGGACCTCATTGTTAATGAAAATATCAAAGCTACAGAAATAAGAATACACATAAGGAGCCAGAAGAACTGTGTGTCACCCTGGAAACAGGAAACGGGACAGCCATACAAACTGGGGTTGTGTACAGGCCTCCAGACCAGTGGAAGAACATAGGCACATTACTGTTAGAAAATGTACAAAACATGGCAGCTAAAGAGGAGGTTCTGATAATGGGAGACTTCAACATGCCAGATACAGATTGGTCAATACGAGCAGGAACATCTGCCGGAACTAGAAACATGGTGGATTCCCTGCAGGGGGAGGGTCTCAAACAACTGGTACAATAACCCACAAGAGACAGGGCTATCCAAGATCTAGTACTGACTAGCAGGGAAATTATCACATATCTCAGAGTAGAAGGTCACCTGTGGGTCAGTAACCATCACATGGTATGGCTTAATTTAGCCACTAGAACTAAATCACCCCATTCAAAGGCAAACATATGGAACTTCAAAGGAGCTGATTTTGATAAGATGGCCAACAGAGTTAATCTAGCCCTGTCAAAAAGAAATACAGGTGAGGGGGTACATTCAAAGTGGGCAACCATTAAGGATGCAATACTTGAAGCAACATCCCATTGTGTTAGAGAGAAAAGGAAGTGCAAAAGAAGAAGGAAACCACTTTGGTTCTCACAGTTAGAAGCCAGTCTGACTGACTTTGATTTGTTTGTTGGAAGCTACGAACCTTGCTACACTGCAAAGAACAAACTATAACTTGGTTTTAGGACCTGGAAATCTGGTAAGGCATAATATTGTTGGGGACTTGTTAAGAAGGGGAGCTACACTTTCTACAAAAAGTTTCATTTTTTTCCCTTATTGGCATTAAGCAAAGAATTGCAGGATTCCATTAAAAGTGTAGTAATTTTATAACCAGAGGGAGTGAGATACAACTGAATTTGCTGGATTCCTGGGGTTGAGACCTAGGATTTGGAAGGATATTTTTGCAACATTTTAAAAGTCTCCTGCTGGCTGAGGAGTGAGTTCATTTTTATCCCTGGACTCAGTAGAGTAGATTGTGTAGGAGCAGTGGTCTAGTAAATTGTGGTGTTAGTTGACTTACTATAAAGGGCAGTACTCACCAGGGTGGTGGAGCAGTTGTGTATTTAATTGTTTCTAACAGTCACCAGTGTCTGTGGACTACCCACCCACCCTTCACCACACCCCACACCCCCAGGCGAGGCATTTCCTTTGTAGCCAAAGTTCTGACATCACTTCCTCAACAGGTCTTGGGGCAGAACTGTCATTCTTAATAACCCATCACAGTGCATAAAGGGTAGGTACACACTACAATAATAATAATAATAATAATAAAACATTTATATATATATATATATATATATATATATATATATATATGCATATTGTATATTATAAGGGAGAGGAGATGTGGGGAGTGGTGCAATGCACTGGCTGTGGGGCAACAGTTTTCTGGAGACATTCTGGAACTGCATTGCTGTCTATTGCAGGCAACTGTCAGCTCTGAGGGAGGAGTTGCCCACCTCAGGCTGAACTAGCAAGGACTAAGGAGGCCTCCCCACCCAAGAGTACCACTGCCACAACCACTGCCTCAGAGGTTGCCAAGTACTGAAGAGCAGTTGGACCACAGTGGGTTCTGGGAGGGTGCAGGCGGTGGACCAGAGGTGAAGCACCCTATTTGTACCTCTACACAAATCATATGCCATTCTAGCAGAGCAAGGTTCCTCCATGATGTCACCCTCAGTGGAGACCCAGAAGAATGCTGAGGACCTCCACAAGGGAGACCCACAAAAGGGTGGCAAGGGACACCACAGGGGAAGGAACCAGCTTCTGATAGGGGACTCAATTGTTAGGGGGTAAAATTGGGGAAGGGAGAGGAGAAGGAAGTAAGGTGCCTGCCTGGTGCCATAGCTTGGAGGGACAGGAAGTGAATCCTCATGACTGCAGAAACAGCATCACAGGAGAGGGAACTAGATATCATTGTCCACCTCGGGACAAATGACCTAGCTAGGCATGGGATCAGTGCAGTGCAGAATGAATTTGTGGAGTTGGGGAGGGGCCTCAGATGGGTAGCAAGCACGGTAACCTTCTCAGAGGTGCTACCAGTCCATGGTAGGGGTGAGACTAGGGTACTGCACACCATGCAGTTTAATGAATGGTTGCAAAACTGGTGCAGAGCACAGGGCTTTGGCTTCATTGGGGACTGGGTGTCCACCTGGAGAGATAAAGATCTATACTGGCACGATGGTCTGCATCTGTCCACGAAGGGAACCAAGCTCCTAGGTGACAGGTTTAAATACTTCCTTGGCAAGCTTTTAAACTAGCAAAGGGGGAGGTGCTGATAAGAGGGAGGGAGTTTCAAGCCTCCCCCCACAAAACATGGCAGGTAGTAAGGTAAACACTGAGGTACAGAGCTCAACACAGGGCAGGACAGGGGTAAAGGGAAAAATAGACAAGGGCAATAAGAGCAGGGATGGGGGAAAAGTATAAAGCCAACATTAAATGGAGGGCAATGAGTACCAATGCTCGTAGTCTGAGAAACAAGCTTCCTGAGCTAGTATCCCTGATGGAAGATGAACAATTGGATATTGTGGCAGTCACGGAAACATGGTACACAGAGAAAAAATGACTGGGATGTCAACATACCAGGGTACACAATCTACAGAAGGGACAGGGAAGGTAAAAGAGGAGGTGGAGTAGCTCTATACATAAGGGAATGGATCAAAGCTGCAGAACTAAAAAGTAAAGGGGAGGACAAGAGGCACTCTGGGTCACCTTGGAGACAGGGAATGGCATCACAGTCTGCACAGGGGTTGTATACAGACCCCCATCTCAAGGGGTGGAAATGGACAAGAAAATGATAGAGGACATTCTCAAAATAGCTGAAAAAGGGTGTTGATGAGGGACCTGAATATGCCAGATGTTAACTGGATGACATGTACTGCAGCCACATCCAAGAGCAGGGTTATTCTCGATGCCCTGCAGGGGGCAGGCCTTAGCTAGTGTTGGAACCCACTCGGGAGGGAGCAATACTAGACCTGGAAGTCTCAAATGGAGAGAGGATCACAAATTTAGAAGTCAGTAGACATCTGGGAACAAGCGACCACTGCACAGTATGCTTCATGGAGATAAGCCATACAAAAACAAGGATACTGGACTTTAGAATGGCTGACTTTGGCAAAATGGGTGAATACCTGAAGAATGCACTAGCAAATGGCCAAAAAGGAGGGGTGGAAGAACAAGGGAGAAAAATCAAAACTGCCATCATAGAGGCAACAAGCCTTTGTGTTAAACAAATAAAGAAAACAAAGCGGAGTAAAAAACCACTATGGTTCTCAAAAGAGGTGGCAGGGAAGGATAAGGAGCAAAAGGCTGCATTCAAAAAGTATAAGGAATCACAGAAGGAGCACAACAGGGAACTGTATCAATTAAAGCAGAAAGAAGTGGGTAAGGCAGTCAGAATAGCAAAGGCCCATACTGAGAAAAAAATAGCCAACTCAGTTAAGAAGGGAGATAAAACCTTTTATAGGTACATTAGGGAGCAAAGAAAGGTTAAGGGAGGGATAGTGAAGATTAATAAAGGAGAGGGGAGGCGGGCAGAGAGACAGTGAAAAGGCAGAGATACTAAATGAATACTTTTGCTCAGTATTCATAAAAGAAGATGAGGAGGAGTTACCTAAACCAGACAATAGAAGCACTCGGGTAGGGGGTTGACACCAGTCCATTCACAGAAGAAAGAGTCCTGAAAGCACTCCTAAAACTCAAGGTGGACAAAGCAATGGGGCCTGATGGGATTCACCCCAGAATCCTAAAAGAACTAAGGGAGGACCTAGTGACACCACTGACCACGCTTTTTAATAAATCATGCTAGGATGGGGTGGTACCTGAGGACTGGAGAAGGGCAGATGTGATTCCCCTTCACAAAAGCGGGAGCAAGGCAGAAGCAGGAAACAACAAACCGGTAAGTTTGACCTCAGTGGTAGGGAAAATGATGGAATCACTTCTGAAAGAAAGAATTGTTGAGTATCTAGAGGCCAGCGGGGCATAGGACCCAAAGCAGCATGGATTTACAGCAGGAAGGTCATGTCAGATGAATCTAATTGATTTCTTTGACTGGGTGACCAAGTAATAGACCAGGGAGGGGCTGTGGATATGGCCCACCTAGACTTTAGCAAGGCATTTGACACAGTCCCGCACAAAAGATTAATAATCAAGTTAGCCAGCCTGGGAGTGGGTCCGAGGGTGGTAGCCTGGGTAGCAAACTGGCTGCACAACAGGACACAGAAGGTAATAGTGAATGGAATACATTCTGAAGAAAGGGGGGTTACTAGTGGAGTACCTCAGGACTCAGTACTGGGTCCAGTCCTCTTTAACATCTTTATAGGTGACATTGCAGAGGGTCTGGAGGGAAAGGTATGCCTCTTTGCAGATGACACAAAGATCTGTAACAGAGTTGATACACAAGAGGGGGTAGACAAGATGAGAAGGGGCTTGGCAAGGTTGAAGGAATGGTCAGACATATGGCAACTTAGATTCAATGCAAATAAGTGCAAAGTAATGCACCTGGGAAACAAAAACCCAGGAGAAGAGTACACAACAGCTGGGGCGTTACTAACAACAACAAAAATGGAAAGGACCTGGGGTAGTCATATCAGATGACCTAAAGGTGGGTAAGCAATGTGAAAAGTGATGGTAAGGAGGCCAGGGGGATACTGGGATGCATAGAAAGGGCATCACAAGTAGAAAAAGGGAAGTGGTTATCCCTTTATATAGACAGTTGGTGAGACCCCAACTGGAGTACTGTGTGCAGTTTGGAGACCTCGTACGCAAGGAAATAGACAGGATGGAAGCAGTCAGAGGAGGCAACTAAAATGGTGCAGGGTCTGCAGCAGAAAACATATGAAGAGACTGAGAGAGCTTAATATGTATACTCTTGATGAAAGGAGGGACGGGGGGGGGACATGGAAGAAACTTTCCAAGTACCTCAAGGGAATCAACAAAGTCCAGGAGGTAGCATCTTTCAGAAAGATGTGTAAGAACAAGGGCACAATTTAAAGATGAAGTGCGCTCAGGAGTAATGTGAAATTTTTTCATGGAGGAGTGGTGGATTACATGGAACCACCTTCCTGAGGAGGTCGTGGGTTTAAAACAGTGGGGGAATTCAAACATGCATGGGACAGACATAAGGCAATTATAATGGGGGGTTGCAGGAAGTAGGATATTGGTTAACTAGAATCTGCAGCTTATCCAGTAGGTAGGGAAATGGGCAGACTGGGTGGGCCAAGTGGTTCTTATCTGCCATCAAAGTCTATGTTTCTATGTTTCTAAAAACAGTAGCAGAAAAGGTCAGAGCCAAAAGGCTGGCCTTCAGGAAATATAAGGGAACGCAGTGGGATGAACACAGGGAGGTATACTTAACTTCCCTAAGGGAAGCAGGGAAGACAGTAAGGCAGGCAAATGCCCAAGCTGAGGAAACACTAGCAGAAACAGTTAAAAAAAGTGACAAGACTTTCTATAGATACATTAGTGAAAGGAGAAAGTCCAGAGGGGGTATTGCTAAGATCAAAGGGGATAAGGGGGCATGTGAGGAGGAGGAGGCCCATGTAAAAGCATCTATCCTAAATAGATACTTCTGCTCAGTATTTACTGAAGAGAAGGTAGGGCAGGGCCCACAGCTCAGCACCATGGACACAGGGAAGGAGGCAGTACAGTCCCTTCACAAAAGAAAGGGTCCTACAAGAGCTCGATAAGCTCAGGGTGGACAAGGCAATGGGACCTGATGGCATACATCCCAGGGTACTAAAGGAGCTAAGGGTGGAACTAGCAGAGCCATTATCAGAACTGTTTAGTGAGTCTCTGAGCACAGGAGAGGTCCCAGAAGACTGGAGAAGGGCTCATGTGATCCCGCTCCACAAGAGTGGTAGCAGGGAGGAGGCAGGAACTACAGACCAGTCAGTCTTACCTCAGTAGTGGGCAAGATTATGGAGGCACCCTTAAGGAAAGGATAGTGCAACACCTGGAATCCATAGGAGCACAGGATCCAAGACAGCATGGGTTTACAAAGGAAGGTCCTGTCAAACTAATCTCATAGATTTCTTTGACTGGGTAACCAGAGTGGTGGACAAGGGGAGCAGTTGATGTCACCTACCTTGACTTCAGCAAAGCTTTTGATACTGTTCCACATAGAAGATTGATTAATAAGCTGGGTAGGCTCGGGTGGGTCAGAAGTTGGTCAACTGGTGCAAACTGGTTGACAGGCAGAAACAGTCCTTTCAATATCTTCATCAGTGACATTGCAGATGGACTAGAGGGTTTGTCTGTTTGCAGATGACACCAAGATCTGCAACAGAGTAGATGATCCAGATGGGTGGGCAGAATGAGAAGAGATCTGGATAAACTAGCAAAATGGTCTGAAGAGTGGCAACTGGGGTTTAAAGCAAAGAAGTGCAAGATCATGCACATAGGGAAGAGAAACCCTGAAGCCACCTATAGGCTGGGAGGAGTTGGCAGTCACAAGGAAGAAAGAGACTTGGGCATCATCATCACTGATGACCTGAAATCATCCAAGCAGACCACTAAAGCAGTAGGTAAGACTAGGGGATGTTAGGTGTATTAGTAGGGGTATCACAAGTCTGAAGAGGGAGGTAATAATCCCTCTTTACAAGACACTGGTTAGGCCCCATCTGGAGTAGCTGCAGTACTGGAGGCCACACCTTCACAAGGACATTAACCAAACTGAGGCAGTCCAGAGAAGGGCAAACAAAATGGTGCAGGGACTGCATCAGAATACATATGAGGATAAATTAACAGCACTTAATATGTATACCCTAGAGCAAAGGAGGGAGAGAGGTGATATGATCGAAACATTTAAACACCTTAAGGGCATAAACAAGGTGAAAGAGTCTAACATGTTTCAATATAGGAAAAATAGCAGGACAAGAGGACACAGCATGAGATTAGAGGGAGGCCAAATAAGGGTAATGTGAGGAAGTTCTTTTTCACAGAAAGGGCGGTAGATGCATGGAACGGCCTACCTCAGGAAGTGGTGGATATGAATACAGTGCAGGGCTTTAAACAGGCATGGGATAGGCATAAGGAAGCAATACAGATAAATATGAATAGATAGTCCATTGACAAAGCAAAGGCCGATGGTACATTCATGAGGTAGAAAAAGGAATGGTCAGACTGGATGGGTCTTGCGGTCCTTATCTGCCATCAACTTCTATGTTTCTATGTCACAGCAATATTGTCCACAAAATGTCCAGTGGATGAACCATTGCAGTATGACACTGGGTCACAATCAAGAAACCACAAGTTTCAAGTTAGTTTCCCTAGTAGAAGTTGACTAGTATGATACTAGCCAAAAGATACAAAGGATACAGAAAGAGAAGTACTTTTTTCATATATCAGCATTCATAAGAGGTGGTCTTAATATTTAGCCTTACAACTGCAGCAAAATTATTTACTTATTTTATTTTTGAAATTGTTTCACCAGGAAAAGCATGCTGAACAACAAGCTGCTCATCTTCCAGTGCAACCTGGGGGGAGGAGGTACAGTGGAGAGGATAACATGCAGGTTATCTTATATGCATTTGACAGAATACAGAAGCATAGGTTAACATTAATACAGGAACAGACATGATAATGGTAACAATGTGCATAACAGTTCGGGCTTGATACAGTGATACGTAATACTGGGGTAAATAAGTGCAAGGGCTGGCTAGCGATAGGACTGTTCACATGAAAACGAGACAGTAAGTGCAGTAGTTGGGGTAGTGAGTCTGATGACATAGCGCACTTAGGTGCTGCTGGTCAGGTTGGGGGGGCACAACGGGAATGCTCATGGAGGGTGCTAGGTGCAGGAGCAGTTTACCGAGTAGTAGTTAGCAAGGGCTGCAGATAGTGACCAGGCAGAGGAGGAGTGGCGAATTTGTGAGTGGAGTGCCTTCCAGAATTGAGAGAAGCGGTGTGAGAAAGTGGCCTGGTCAACAGTGGTTCTCTGACTAGGGATTAAAAGGAGTCGGGAGTCAAGGGACTGTAGGGCATGGGTGGATTCAGGTGGAGGGCGATAGCATGGAGGCCAGGTAGTCCAGGAGGCACCAAGCCAGCATTTAGAGGTAAATTTGGTGCAGTATATTAAGTGGTGGTTTTTGAGGGAAGGGAATGCTAGGGAGTAGTAGAGGTCACAGTGATGGGTATGGGGAGGCACGTCAAGAGCAAACCAACAGAACGCATTAAAAAGAGTGTCTAATTTGGATAAGACAGTCTTTTGGGCAGCATTATAGACAACATCACAGTAGTCAAAGT
Organism: Neoceratodus forsteri; assembly: GCA_016271365.2. Taxonomy (NCBI): domain Eukaryota; kingdom Metazoa; phylum Chordata; order Ceratodontiformes; family Ceratodontidae; genus Neoceratodus; species Neoceratodus forsteri. The sequence continues at coordinate 853,623,516 of CM057458.1, forward strand.
AGGGAAGTATCATCTTCTGGATGAGATCATGCTGAACAGTAAAGGGGAGGCTATTTCTGTTCCGATACAGGGCCCTGAACCTGGGGCGAAGTTTTTGAGATGGAGTTGGCATGGATGGAGAAGGTTAGATGGTGGTCAAGCCAAACTTCAAGGTACCAGAAGGAGGTGACATCCTCCAGCACTGTCCCATCGAGGGTGTGGAAAAGAGGGAGGGATGGCAGCCTGGCAAGATGTTGACTTGTGCCAAATGTCATAGTGACTTTTTGTTTCATGTTTAGGGAGAGCTGGTGAGAGTTGAACCAGTGCTGAGCTTTGTTGAAGTCAGCCTGTATGTCAGAGGCAACTATATCAGGTAATAAGCTAGAGGAGAATAGGACAGTATTGTCTGCATACATATGGATTGACGAGGGGGAACAGGTTTGAGGCAGGTCATTTAAGAAAATGGAGAACAGGATGGGGCCATGCACCGATCCTTGGGGGACACCAGTGGTCATGGGAAGAGGTGGGGATGTGGCATCTGCAATCCTTACAGATTGGGTTCGGCCTATAAGGAAGGCATTGAACCAAGTAGTGGTGGATGTGGAGATGCCAGAGTCAGAGAGGCATGATAGCAGTATGGGGTGGGAGCCAGCATCAAAAGCTTTAGCCAGGTCTATGAAGATGGCCGAGGTGATTCTCCCTCTATCCATTCCAGATTGGATGGTGTCAGTGAGCATTATCAGGGAGGAGGCAGTGGAGTGGCCCTTTCTGAAGCCAGATTGGAAGGGTGTGAAGAAATCTGAGTCTGAAAGATAGGAGGTAAGCTGGGCAAGCACAAGGTGTTCTTGCAGTTTCACAAGAGCAGGGAGGAGGGAGATCAGCCAGTAGTTAGAGACGGAGGTGGGGGCTCCTCCTTTAGGGAGGGGTATAACGATGGCATGCTTCCAAGTCTGAGGGACAAATGCAGTGGTGAAGGATTGATTTAGGAGGTAGGTGAGCTAGGTGGCTATGACCAGGGCAGAGAGGAATAGAAGTTTGGGTTCAAACTCATCAGAGGAATTCCCTTTAGAAGGGTTTAGTGTTAGCAGGGCATCAGGAGCTTCAGCTGGTGAGATGTCCTTGAAGGAGAAGGTACTGGGCCCATGAGATTGCTTAGGCCTGTTTGCAGTGAGATTGGTGCTGGATTGTGCAGGGAAGAAAGAAGGGTAGTGGCACATGTGGAGAAGTATAAGTTGAACTTCACATTAGCTATGATTGGATCTAAGAGAATGGAGTTGTTTACATTTAGGAGAGGAGTGGGATTAGCTGCAGGTGGTGAAAAGAGGGAGCGAATGACCTTCCAAAATTTGGAGGAACTATTCAAGTTCAACTGGAGTGAGAATCTGAAATATTCCACTTTAGCTAGCCAAGATGCTCTGGTACACTTGTTCTGCAGAAACCAATAGTGGGAGAGGCCAGAGGATTTGTGAGCTCACCATGCTTTATCTTGGGCATTGTGACAAACTAGGAGTTCTTGTGTGATGCAAGGCAGGTGGTTGCCTCTTACCCTAGTATGGCGTAGCAGGGCATGAGTATCCCATACCTTGAGGAACGTGTTTTTGAAGTGCAGGACGCGGTCTTCTATGGAGCAGGAGGGGGGGAAGGGAACCAGTTTGCTAGGACAAGGTCATTGAGTGGGGGATGAGACTGAGAGATTTGATGGACCATTGGACTAAGAACCTGGGGGTAGATTTAGGGCGGTGTATTTTGCGGACTAGGTAAATTATATGGTGGTCATTCATGGAGTCAGGAAGTAGTCCTGCTTAGATGACTCAGTGAGGATGGATGGTCAGAGCCCAGTCTATGAGTGAGTGGATGCCTGATTTGAGGTTCAGTTGGGTGGGCACAGTAATGATTTGGGATAGATTTATGGCAGAAATTTCTATCCTGGGTTTTGTTGAGGGCTGGTGCTAGCCAATTATGGTTAAAATCACCCGTTGTGTATAATTCCCCATGGGGGTTAGGGACAAGATTTGTGTAAGGTGGTCGGTGATAGATGAGGTCAGGGTGCCAGGCTGGCAGCAAATTCCAGCTATGTATAATGGGAGTAAGAAAGGGAGGGAGGGAGAGCTGCAGCAGTAAGAGTTCTTAAGCTTTTTGTTCGGCCTTAGCTAAGATTACCAAGTAGCATAGGGCTGAATTTATGTAGATGGCAATGCCACCACCTCTATATAGCCAGGGATTGAGACAGAGGAATCTGAGATGTTTTTATTCAGTCAAGTTTCGGAGAGGGTGATGACATCAGGGGCATAGTAGGCTGCGAGTACATGGAGTTGGTCAACTTTGAGGGCCTAGACTATGTATGTTTAGATGTAAAAGGTGGAGGCCTCTGGGTAGGGGTCGCCTGTAAGTTTAATGGGGGTGGGTAACAAGGGGGAGGGGCCAGCAGAGTTAGGTAGGGGTGGGGTGGTCAGGGGGCCAGAGTTCGGGTGGATGTCCCCTGCTGCAAGAATCAGGAGGGCAAGAGTTAGGTGGTGTGTTAAAAGATGGAGGCACCAGGAAGTCAATGAACACCGCTGTGGTAGGAGGTATGTGTGAACATCTGTGGTGGGGTGGAAAGTAAGTAGATGCAGGATTGTACAGAAGTGTGAGGGGCTGATTAGAAAAGGGCAGGGATGTACAGCAGAGTGGGACCAGGTAGGGTTGAGCAGAGAAGTAGACACGGGGTTATTGGGGCAGGGTGGTATTGTGCGGACTGGCAAGAAAGGAGAGGAGAGCTTGAGGTAGGTAGGATGCATGTTGGAGAGGAGGGGTGGGAGGCAGGCAAAGAAGCAAGTGAGTAGCGGCAGGTAGCCAGTCAGATAGGCTGAGGCACTGAGACTAAAGAGCGGCATCCTGAACTGTGCAGGCTTGTTGGGAGGGGACAATGAACCAAGGATTTCATTGGGTCGTACGAGAGTGTTGGTAACCAATGGCAAAGCAACAGGTGGCCACTAGGAGGGGGACCATGTAAAGTGGGCCAGTAGATAGTGAATTTAAAGAATGGAGGAGATGAGGTGGGTGGGGAGGGGTCCGAAATTTTGAGACAGAGCTGGGCGGGGGGTAGGGAAATTAGCAATACAATAGAGTTGTGGTTTGGGCACCAAAAGAGAGTTGGCTCAGTAGGGGGGGTGGAGTGGGAGTGCACAGAAACAGAAAGGAGCTGTAACACTTTATCAAACTAGGTACTTGTTCAATCTAACAGTTCTAAACAGTTTTATAATAAAATAATGCTTTGTTACACATTCAAAAGATAAGATTTTTGAACAGAGACCAAGTGGCAGGGAGAGAAAAGGGAGAGCAAATCAGCTTAGACTATCATGCAACGCCTGGAATCTGATTGACTGAGCTTCAACCATACTTTCAGAGGAGTTAGGTCTGGGGTCCAGGTCTCGGTCGGTGGCTGCTGAGGTGTCAGACGGCAGTGAGGAGCTGTAGCAGGCCTGGTAAAGGGCAAGCAGCTAAGGGGAGAGAAGAGAAGCAGGTTAAATAGGGCCAGAACTTTCAGACAGAGTTTGGTGGGGGTGGGGAATTAGCAATACAATAGAGTTGTGGTTTGGTGCCAAAAGAGAGTTGGTTTCAGTAGAGGGGTGGCGTGGGAGTGCACAGGAACAGAAAGGAGCTGTAACCCTATCAGACTAGGTACTTGTTCAATTTAACAGTTCTAAACAGTTTTACAATAAAATAATGTTTTTTTACACATTTAAAAGGTAAGATTTTCAGACAGAGCCCAGGTGGCAGGGAGAGAAAAAGGAGAGCCAATCAGCTTAGACTACCAGGCGGCACCTGGAATCCTATTGGCTGTGCTTCCAACCATACCTTCAGAGGAGTTTGGTCCAGGGTCCAGGTCTCATTCGGCAGCAGGTGAGGTGCCAGCCAACCACGGGGAGCTGTAGCAGCCCTGGTCAAGGGCAAGCAGCTTCACAGGAGTTTGGTCCAGGGTCCAGGTCTCAGTCAGCAGCTGCTGAGGTTCCGGCCAACCATGGGGAGCTGTAGCAGCTCTGGTCAAGTGCAAGCATGTTGCCAGCATATTTAAAAATGTCGAGACTGATACAGTATATTTCCATCTTACATACTAAAAAGAAACCACTGCATTTTATTGTTTTTATTTTTTTTTTCATCTTCTGTTTATGTCCTGGTTCTCCCTCTGGTGGTCCCCTTCTGACTGACCCCCAGCCACATCACAAAGCACCTCTGGGACTTACCTTTACCATCATCCTCTGCCACAGGACTTGAGGTTGTGCCCGGCCACCGGTGCGAGGCCCGCACGGGGGTCAGTCATTCATCCTGCTGTCTGGAGTGGTTTGTCCTCCATTTTCTTCTCTGAGCCCTTGTAGGTGCAATGGGCATGATGTCCAAGCTCTGCTTCCACAGAGACAGCCTTGGTGCCTTGCACATGGGTTCCCTTCCCTGCATGGTGACATGGATGTGCTGCCACTCAGCCATCACTGGGCAGCAGACAATCAGTGCACCACTCTAATCCCCCTCCCACTGAAGGAGAGCTATCTTGGGATGCTTTATCCTTCCTTACCACTCCAGCCCCAGAGCAACCCAGTTCCATTCCCGACCCCATGGCAGGGTGTTAAGAGCCCAGCTACTCTGCCCTCCATGGAACTGGGCTGGCTGTAATTACTGCATTTTAATGTAATCATTAATGATATTAGGCATAAAACAGGCCCCGAGGCTACTTACCTTGAGCTGGTAAATTAATATGAAAGCTGGGGACAACAGGTTGTCTCCATGCTGTGATCATCAAGACATCTTGAATGATGACTTTTTCCTTCCCTGCTCCCAGGGAAGGCACAAAAACAATCATGAGGCCATTACCATCTTTAAACATTGATTCAACAAGCTGTTGGCTGCAATATGGACTACATAAGATTTAGTACACACTAAATGACCAGTAAAGACACTGCAGTCCCCCTAAACATTTCAGTTGTTTAGCTGAATGGGATTAGACATTTCAACAAGTCACAAACTAAATGCTCAGTATAATTAACTTCCATATATGATAAAACAGATGAACACTTAAGTCTTTGACCGTGCTCTCCTCTCACTCCTCAGAGTTTGATTTATTCTGTTCAGTCTCTGTGGCTAGGAAGTCCTGCTTTATTTTCTCTAGCATTTTGCTTGCTTCAGATGGTTTGCTAACTAGGAACTGTTTCTCAGCACATGCTATTTTCAAGTGGGCTGTTAGTTGGAGTGAATGGTTACTATCCAGCTCCCTCAAATCTGCTCAGATGCCATTGAAAGCTCTTCACCTTTCCCTTGTGGTGTAGATGAGTTTCAGGTAGCAGTGGACTGTATTACTCCCCTCAATAAAAGGTGGACTATGTTATTTTGCTTGCATCAAGAGTTTGTCCCTCTGATGTGAGCCTCCATTTGCTACAAGAAATGTTCTCTCTTATATTAAAGGGACGCAGTAGCACCCTTATAGTTAGGGTTGAATACTCTGTTCAGTGTTGAATCCCAATTTTTGCACCTTAATAACTCTGCCACACATGGTCAGGCTGTCAGAGTCTCAAGACATGAACAATTTTGTGACAGCATCTTGTACAATTTGCAAGATACGGAGCACCAAAAAAAGAGAAGAAAAGAAAAACAATACTTAGAATTGCGTATTTTTTGCTCTCACCTACTGCCTAGATGGTGTGGAATTTTTTCATAAAATTTTCACATTTGAAGGGGCCTGTGCCAAGGGTGATCCCTTCAAAAGTTTTGTGAAAAAATATTATAAACTTTTAGAGTTATAATGATGTTTTAAGTTAACGTTCAAATTTGATGGGTCAAAAAAAAAAGCTTTTGCAAATGCTTGTTTACCTCTCGTGCTCAAAAAATACCAATCATGACGGCTGACATTTTTTTCTTCTTTTAAACTCACAAACACTGATATACATAAAACTTATCATTTAAAAAATTAAAAAAAACACTTGCACCTAGCTGAACAGGACCTGTTTATCTGGATTTTGCAGTTTGTTTTAATTTTTTTAAATTGCCAGAAACACGTTTTCGAGGCACCCCAAAATCCAGGTGCCCATCTTAGCGAGAGAAGCCATTTACCCATGGTCTCTGTATGAGAACAGAAGGAATTTCTTGACAGCTGCAGCTGCAGATGGAGATGTGCTGTGGGCTACAGTGAGAGCAGTGAGCCGCTGATCCCTTCCATCTCTCTTCATAGCTCATCGACTCTCTCTCTCTCTCTCTCTCTCTCTATCTATCTATCTTATGGACTGGGGTGCACATCCCCAGTGCCTCTACTTTCTCCCCCTTTTCATTTAGATTATCTGCCCTTCCCAATGTTTATTTTTTTTACTGTATAAGTAGCACATGGTGCCCACCCCTAGTACTGCTTGTCTGGACCCCCATCCCCTCCTGGTCACCCACCCCATTCACCAAAGTGTAGCACAACACCGGGGTGGTGAATTTTCAATGTTGAAAGTACAACTGAAATAAAGAAAACCATCCCTTGATGATTTCTTTTTACACCTGTAAAGAAGAAAGTGATCAATTGCCAATCTGACCTTTGCCCCTACCTCCCACTTACCACACACCAACCAACACCCCCCACAGCCCCCACACAACCCTCACTCAACTGAACGTGTTCCAGGGTGAAGATCCACTATCTGGTCGAAGACACATCTTGCACCTAGAACTGCTGACTGCAACATGAGAAACTAAGGTAAGTGCAGTTCAATGTATTTCAAAGTTTTTTTTTTTTTTTTACTTTGATGCATAATTTTGTCATGTTTACATATTTTGAGCTCAGCTTTTCAGCATTGATTTTTTGGGACCCCACCTCATGACCAATGATGGCGGAATTATGCAAATCAGGCCCCAAAGGTGATTTCATAGTCACTTGGCAAAATCACCTTTTGGCCAGGATTTGAAAATCTTCACTGCCCTTTTTCATGAGGTGGAGTAATAAGAATGTCTATGTTTATAATGTGGGGACAAAATATGCAAAACTGGCAAAGTTATGAGTGCACATTGAAATTAGTCTACATTCACTCGTAACTTTGGTAATTTTAAATATTTTTTACACCAAATTTTCAACATACCATTCTTTCACACCACCTCATGAATGTGACAGCTGTCATTTTTCTTTCACTACTGCAATTCCACATCCCAGACAGCACTCTGATCATTCTGTGTGACACTGGAGCTGCAACTAGACACAGGCAGCCAGTCAGATCAGACCAAATGATTGGTGCCTAATTTTGAACTGGAGACAAAGGGAAGCCTGCCACAGAAGCCTCTATAGAGTGGCTGAGTGCGTCCAAGCATTGATTTGTTCATCTGATAAACTCAGGGGTAGAGGAGGCTTTGTCCTGACCCACAGGACCTTCTCTCCCCTGCAAAGGACTTTTACCACTGCAATTTCACATCCCGGACAGCCCTCTGAACCTTCCGTGGGACACCAGAGCTGCAACTAGACACAGGCAGCCAATCATATCACACCAAATGATTGGCACCAAATTTTGAACTGGGACCAAAAGGAAGCCTGCTGTACTAGCCTTTCTAGCGTGGTTGAGAGCTTCCAAACATTGATTTGTTCAGCTGGTAATTTGGGGGTAGAGGAGGCTTTGTCCTGACCCATGGGATCCCCTCTACCCTGCAACAGATTTGTTCTGCAGCAATTCCATATCCCAGACAGCACTCTGATCCTTCCGTGGGTTTTTGGCCCTCCCTCCCATCTCCCACCTACCCAATTATTATATAGACTAACTGACTCATGTGAGATACGCCTTTGACACAGAAGGGGGTGTTTATATTAGGACTGGTCTCTGTTGTTGCTACTGGACAGCCACTGCTGCCAGTCCTATTGTAGATAGCCAGGCTCACTGCTACTGCATTTAACTCGTTGCATGGCCCTACTTTTCTGCAGTCTTTCAATCTTAGGTATTATTATAATAGTCTCAAAGTTTCTATTGGTATGCAATAATTAATCTCAGATAGTGGTCCTTCCTGCATTGCTTATTGTAGCTATAGGTGTCATTACTATATCCACACAGTGCTGCTCTTATGCAATAGTAATATAATATAATAATAGTAATCTTTATTTTTATGGTGCCTTTTCAAAAACCAAGGCACCTAACAATTTTAAAATCAAATCAGACATCAATACACATATAACATTAAAGTAACAACATACCATCCATCAAAAAGATCAGTCATTGAATGCCTGGTGCCACAAAAAGAGTTTTTAAAGCTTGCTTGAATCCCTCAACAGTTGTGCATTCCCATAACCAACGGGGTAGAAAATTCCAAAGAGTAGGGGCTGCATAGATAAATGCTGTCACCCTTGATAATTTCAAACACACCCTTGGAATCTCTAGCAACCCCTCATTGGCTGAGCGGAGTGATCATCCAGGGCAGTAAGGGTCCAGGAGCTCTTTCAGGTAATCTGAGATGAGTCCGTGTAGGGCTTTAAAAGTCAGCAAACCAATTTTAAAGGTGATCTGCCACTGTACTGGCAGGAAGAACAGTTCATGCTGCACTGGTGAACTACGACATGACTGAGCAGATCCCATCAAACGCTGGGATGCCGCATTCTGCACCAGCTGCAAGTGGCGGATTTCCACACCAGGAAGCCTTAGGTAATGGGAGTTGCAATAATCTAAGTGCAAGGACACAAAGGCCTGGACCAAAGTAGGAAGGCCACCAGATGGAACCAGATGCTTAATACTGGCAATATACCTGAGATGATAAAAGGAAGAGTTGATGACAGATGACACCTGCGAATGCTGGGTCAGCCCTTCATCAAAACTTACCCCAGGTTAAGCACCAGTTCAGAGGTCAGGAGTGATACGCCACCAAGAAAAAGTCCAGAGGGAGAACCAATCCCCAACCCCCTATCCGGTGACCTAGGTCCACAACCAGCACCTCAGTCTTTTCCAAGTTCAACTTCAGCCAGCTGGACTCCATCTACTCCTGGATTTCTTTCAGACAGTTATTAAAGACTGAGAGAGCTCCATCCTGGTTGGGTGCAAAAGAAAGGTATAGCTGGGTATCATCAGCATAGCAGTGAAACCTTAGCCCATACCTTCTTACAGTGTCTCTGAGGGGTAACATATACACTGCAAACAACATGGGTGACAGCACTGAGCCCTGAGGAACCCCAAACAACACACAAAAAGGGTCTGAGGAAAATACCCCAGACATAACTCTCTGTGTTCTTCCCGTGAAGGACAATGTAAACCACCCAAAGACTGTTGCCGACAGTCCACAGATGTGCCTCAGGTGACCAACCAGCACCCCATGGTCCATGGTGTCAAATGCTGATGAGAGATCCAGAAGAACCAAGATGGAGCAGCTCTTCTGATCTCTAGCCATCAGGAGATCATTGAGCACCCAAACCTGTGCTGTCTCGGTACTATGTCTCTTTTGAAAACTGTACTGGAGAGGTTCATAGATGTCATGGATGGTCAAATGGTCCTCCAGTTGTGTTGCCACTACTTTCTCAATCACCTTCCCTAGAAAGGAGTGGTTAGAGATTGGTCTGTAGCTTGCATGGCAGTCTGGGACCAAAGTAGCTTTCTTCAAGAGTGGTGTCACCACAACCTCTTTCAGGGAGCTAGGAAACTCTCCAGATTCCAAGGAGCACCAGACTATCCATGCTAGGACCGGACCGATGACATGAATACAACCCAAGATCAGGGAAGCTGGTCCAGGGTCCAAACTACAGCACGTGGGGTGCACACCCTGCATGATCCGTGGGACATCCATGAACTCCAGTCAGTTGAAGGTACTCCATCCAGGAAGGCCGAGGAGCAGTGACCCCATACTGATCTAAAGCAATGCCCATAAAGTGTGCCGGTTGGAATACCACCCTGATGTAAGCCACCTTAATGGCAAAGAATTAAGTAGCAGGTAATGCATAAGTAACAGCAAGTGCAGCATTGTGTGTCCCCTGCAGCACTGTTAGTCTTAATTGTTACAACAAACTTATAGTATGTAATATGCTTATAGTACTGCTGCTGTGAAATACTGATCTAAATCAATTAATAGTTACAGTTATCATTAACTCTACCCTACCACCATCTCTCTTACTGGTTGAAATACTATCCTCCTATTGTGGTGACTCAGTTGTCTAAAGCTAATTAGCTGTAGGTGATTTTACTTTACTTTTGTCTAAGGTTTATGCTTCTCTGCTACTGTTGCTTGTAAGGTTAATAGGTGCTCATTCTGTCTAATCTATCTTAAGCCTTCGCCACTTCTCTTTACTTTCCTCTATTCAAAACCCCCTTGCCACATCTCTTTGCTTTCCTATCTTCAGTTCCTCACTCCCCCTCAACAATATGTCCCTCATTGCCATCTACATCCTCCCCCTCTTATTTTCTCTGGTGTTCCTTCTGCCTTCTAATTTTTCCTCCCTCCCTCCCTCCCTTCCTCTATCCCTCTATAACCTTCTTAAACTCTCTCCATCATGATACATCTATCCATCCTCCTCCCAATCCCTTCCATCCTATTGCCTCCATCCCCTGCTCACTCACTATGGCTCCTTGGATCCTCCATCTTCCCATCCCCCTGCCTCCATCTAGCTTCCCTGTCTTCCATTTTGCCCACCTGCCAGTCCCCTCCTTCACACACACACCATCCCTTACCCCTCTGCCTCACAGGCATTCATCTATCCCTACCAAGCTACTCATCTGTCTGCTGCTACTAGCAGCAGATGATATAGAACCCAACCCAGGCACCCTTCAAGCTTTCCCATCAACCTATGGTTCTTCTCGACATCAGGAGCCTCCTCCGCAAGATTAACCTGCTACAGCCACGCATGGTTAACCTTACACCAGACATATTTATAATTTCTGAATCATGGTTCTCTGCAAAGATACCAGATTCTGACATCTCCATCCCTGGCTACTCCTTCCCCCAGCAGAATTGTAAAAGCAGGGGCAGTGGGGTGGCTATATACCTCTCCTTGGCCATCCAGTTCACTTCCGTTCTCTCTATCTCCTCCCCTTCTGCCTATGAACTATTACTTTTAAAACTGTTTCTCCCCTTCTCTCTCTATCTTTGTGGCCACTGTCTTTTGCTACCCAGGTCTCCATGCCTTCTCAATCACTGATCTCATCTCAACACTCGACACCCACTCCTCATCTGGTGACTCCTTGGAGATTTTAACTTAAATTGACTTTCCAGTACTCAAACCTAATTTCTGTAATGACATCTCTTTCCTTAACCTCACACAAATGATCACTGAGCCAATATGCCTTAACCACAGATCCCTAAATCATACCCTCCTGGACTGGGCTTTTGCCTCACACCCCCACCGGTTAATTGCTGCAAGAGTCCTTCAAGATGCACTCAGTGACCACCACATGGTTTACTGTGTGTGCAAAATTCTCTGCCCCAAATCCCCACCAAACATCCTCGTAATACAGTCCTTCAGGTCTTTAGACTTGTCCTCCCTCCTTAGCTTCATAAAACTGGTCTCCAGTGTCCATTGACTCCTAAATTGATTCTGCCCTCTGTTACATTAAACAGCAGGTATTTACTTCTAATAAATATGGACTGTATGGTGACATGTTAGTAATTGCTTCCTGTTTTTACACTAAAATATTTTGTTTGTGCAGTGAAACCGGATTGTTTTAGCCTTTGCTTTTCACAGTGCTAGTAATAAGAATTTAATAGAAGCTTGGCATTGTGATGTCAGAAACTGCCAGCTACTTAGGCACCCAATGTATTTCAATAAGAAACTACATATGTTTTTCCATCTTTTTCTAAAGAAATACATACTTTTGTCCAGCAGCAAACTTTGCCTTTTGTATGTCTGTACTATTGTGGTCCATCTGTGTGATGTTACAATTTTTAAAACAGTAACTGGCTTCTCTTTTCTTCTTCACAAGTAAAGTCTGCTTATGAAGAAAATGCCACCTGCTAAATTATAACACAAGATCACATGTTTTCAAAATCAAATTTTTCTAATAAATATATAAAATTTAGGTGGTAAAAAGGGTTATTTCTCTATAAAAACCTGAAAACAGGTTTGCTGTTACCCATTGAAATACAGTGCCAGCCTTCCCAGTAAAGCTTTTCTGACATCATAATTCAATAATTCCAGTGGGTTCTTTTTTTACTAGTAGTTCACAAAATGCAAATAAAATGATGAAAAGTTAACTCAAATAAAAAATAAAGACAAACAACATAATTACAGAAGCATTTAAAGACCACAGACCTTCATTATTTAACATATACATCCTTACTAAGCACTTGCTCTGACCACATTCTTAAAAATCTGGGAGCAACATTCCCCATTCAGGAAAACCAGGGTCACAGGCTTCCATCTTCCCTGAATGTCAGTTGAATTATTAGCTTGCCCACATCCACGTGACCTCACTTGGAAGATGTACAAGGCCTCAGGCATATTTGCAGACTTACTTAAGTACTATGCCTTCTGAAATGCCTGCACCAGGGGATCAGACTGGCTAAGGCCGAATATTTCTCATCCACCTTACAGAATAATATTAACTGCCCTTCAAAGTTCTGGAATGTGGTCCACATTCTATTCACCCCCCTTCCCAGTCCCTAGTCCCTGTCCTGAAGGTGATAGACATCACCATTTCTGACCCTCCTTCTGTGGCTTCTGAGTTCAAACCTTTCTTCACCACTTGTGCTTCCACTGTTCTATCCTCCCTTACCCCATCCATTCCCTCTGACCAGACCCCTGCACAGTCCCTATATCCTTTCCTTTCTCCTTCTCTCCTATCATGTTGGCTGACACCCTGAACACTCTCCTTGCCTTAACTCACACAAAAGTATGAACCCTGATGGGCTTGACCCCAAGTTTCTCCATCTCTCCACCCCCGCTATCACCCTCCCACTCTCCTCCCTACTACACCTCTCTTTCTCCCTTGCCTCTGTCCCCACTGCCTGGAAGCTTGCCACCATTATACCTGTCCCCAAAGGTGGTGACTTCGCCAATACAGGGAAACACCACCCTATCTCCCTGCTCCCTGTCCTTACCAAACTTCAAGAACACCTTGTCCTATCCCAGTTCTCATCCTTCCTTGACTCCTCCTCCTCCTTTTTTACCCCTTTCCAGTCTGGTTTTTGTAAGTCCCACTCTACCTACATCTCCCTTCTGCAGCTCACTGACTCCATACTTTCTGGAATAGATCGGGGCCACATCACCACTGCCATCTTTGTTGACTTGTCTAAAGGCTTTGAGACTGTATCCCACACACATCTCCTCAAAAAACTTGCAGCAGCAGGACTTTCTGACCCAGCCACTGACTGGTTCCATTCCTATCTAGTGGGCAGGACTCAATCAGTCAGCACAGGTAACGCCATCCCTCCTCCTATATTAACACTGGTGTCTCTCAAGGGTCAGTGCTTGGCCTGTTACTTTTCTTAGTCTTCCTAAATGACCTCAGTGCTGCCTGCTCCTCATGTCCATGCACATGTATGAGGATGCCATTGTTTGGTATACATCTGGTGCTGCCCCCTCTGATGTGGTGACCAGACTCCAGCTAGACTCCAATAAAGTCCAGCTGTGGTTTCACTCAAATCAGTTGTTTCTAAATGCCAACAAGATGGTCTCCATGACCTTTGGCACTGGGCAAAGGCTCTCTAGGATTGGTGTCACACCATCCTTCTGCACCTTTGATGGGTCCGCGATCAAGGACGTCACCTCAGGCTCACATGAGCATTGCATGATTGTGAACAAAAGTTGGGAAATGTGGTGCTCCAACCCAAACACCCCACCCCCCAAGGAGGCAGGCAAAAGAGCAGGTGTAGAGTGTGCTTTGCACTTCTCAAGCCTAATGCTCACTCCATACTCATAAGGTCTACACATCTGACCTTGTTTACAAATGAAATGGAGTGAGTGTTAGGCTTGAGAAGCCCAAAGTGCACCCCACACCTACTCTGCTTTGGGGGGTGGGGTGTTAGGGTTGGAAATCCTAATGTCACATTTCCCAACTTTTGCCGCTTGACCCTAACTGGAGCATTAACAAAGTTTTTCAATTTGTAAGTATCTCTCTCTCTCTCTCTCTCTATATATATATATATATATTAGAGGCAAAAACTCAGTTTAATGAATCAATTATGGTTGTACCACAGCGACAAAAGTGAGGAAATTCAGTGTTAGGGTTGACAGCCTCTCCTTGCACTCCCCGCAACCCACCACCCCAACCACCAATGGGGTGTGCATTGGGGTCATCAGCCCTAACTCTCCCCCCATCACATGTGTAAACAAGCTGAGGTGTAGGAGAATGGAGTGAGAGTTAGGACCGATGACCCCAATGCACACCCCATTGACAGTTGGGATGGCGGGCTGGGGGGTGAAAGAGGGGCTGTCAACCCTAATACCAAATTTCCTCAATTTTGTCGCTGTGGTGCCATCCTAACTTATGCATTAAACAGAGGTTTTTAGCCTCTAATTTCCCTTCTTTTTGAGAATAAGCAATAGAAATAGTAAATGGAATGTGGTGGTGGTAGCACAGGGCCCTCCCACCACATGAAGTTTTGTGACATAGTAATGGTAAGTTCAAGGGAAATGCAACCGGTAATGGTTGCGCACATGGTGACAGAAATGTAAATGGTAAAGCAAACATTAATGGAAATGCAAGCGCAAAGTGACGCCAAAGCAAACAGTGACGCAAAAGAATATGCGAGTGCATATGGAAATGCAAACCGTGATGCGCACAGTCACGGTAAGGCAATTGGAAACACAAATGATAATGTTAACAGCAGATCTAATGCCAAAGGAAACGGAAATGCGAACTCAAGCATGTACACAAAGGAGAACGCAAAGGGTAATGTACACAAAGGCGTGCAAGGGAACAGTAACACAAATGGCTACAGAAATGCAAGTAGGAACACTAACTGTAACAGTATAGGAAGCGCACACCCTGGTTTTTCCCAACAGCTGCATAGAGAAACACAGTGTGTGCAATGAATGTATGCATAATAATGGGCCTCAGAGCAGAAAATGAACTGTTGGAATAGTAAATTGCTTATATCTCAGGAACCGAACAACGTAGAAAAACAATAAAAATTTCACATGATTCATGGGTTTTCTGGCTAGATTTTTGCTAAACCCTCAGGGCTATGCATAGTCACGATGAAAATTCCGTATCTCACACCATTTCCAACATATGAGCCCCAAAAGGCGCGGTGTACGTCACCATGTTAGTCTATGGGAAAAGAAAACCTCATTTTTGGAGTACTGTAACTTGGCATTCATGCAATATTTTGTCACCAAACCACAAAAAGGCACATCTGTGAGATGTTGGCTGCCTTCCCTAAAAATTTCAGCCCAAAAGACCAAACCGTTCTTTTGCAGCAGGGTGGCAAAAAATTCCTGTAATTTTGCCCATAGTCTGGAAAACTAGTGTCGTGATTTGCGAAAACTTTCACAAAAATTTGTGAAAGTGTCGCAAGTGCAACACTACTTTGTGACACTACTTTTCCCAAAAACGTGGAAAACACATTTCTGTGGTGTTGAACCCCAAAATAAAGACATGGCTAGCATCCTGAGGGTCCAACTAGGTGAACACAAAAAGAATTGTGTTCCTAGAGGGTCCCAATTTTAAATGCCAAACATTCTTCTGATCACCAGCTGAAAAACAAATGGCAGATTTGTGACACTACTAGGGTCATTTGCAACACTAAAAAGTGCTTTTGCGAAAGTGTCGAACTTTTTAACTTTTCCCGTTGACTTAAAATGGGAACTTGTTTGAGTAACTTTTAAACTGTTCGATATTTTTTCACAAAATCTTCAAAAGGCACATTGGGGACCCTGGCCACATGTTCCCTGACATTTTCGGACTGGTCATGCAAACTGTGCAACCTGTAGGCATGAGCAAAGAATTTGCAAAAAAATGTAATTGTGCACATGAATGTTGCTTAATAACTCTGCAGTCGTATATCCAACCAGTACAAAAGTTAGCAGATCCCAATATCTATGATTACACCCTGAGCCTGCCAAATTTCAGGCAACTCCATTGAACAGTGGCAAAGTTATTAAGGTGCAAACTTTCACCTTTTAACCTTAAAAGGGCTTCTCAACCCTAACTATGGTAGCACTACCGTGCTACCATAATATATATATATATATATATATATATATATATATATATATGTATATATTAGAGGCAAAAAGCTCCATTTAATGCATCAGTTAGGGCTGTTCCACAGCAACAAATGGGAGGAAATTCGTTGTTAGGGTTGAAAGACCCACTTGCACCCCCCCAGCCTGCCACCCCAACTGCTAATGAGGGGTGCATTGGGGTCATCGGCCCTAACTCTCACCCCATCACATGTGTAAGCAAGCTGAGGTATAGGAGAATGGGGTGAGAGTTAGGACCAACGACCCCAATGCACACCCCGTTGGCAGTTGGAGTGGCAGACTGGGGGGTGCAAGGGGCGCTTTCAACCCTAACACTGAATTTCCTCACTTTTGTCACTGTGGAATAACCCTAACTGATGCATTAAATGGAGTGTTTTGCCTCTAATTTCCCTTCTTTTTGAGAATGTGCAGTAGAAATAGTGAATGGAATATAGTATCAGTAAGTGCATGGGAAATGCAACTGCTAACGGTTGAGCACATGGTGACTGAAATGTAAATGGAAAAGAAAGCATTAGTAGAAACACATGTGCAAAGTGACACCAAAGCAAATAGTGACGCAAAAGGAAACGTAAGCGCATAAGGAAACGCAAACCGTGACGCGCACGTTGACGGTACCGAAATTGGAATTGCAAATGGTAATGTTAACAGCAGAAATAATGTCAAAGGAAACAGAAACAGAAACACAAGCGCATATGCAACCGGTAATGCAATCAGTAATGCACACGGTGACGTACACGGGAATGGTAACGCAAACGGTCATGGAAACGCAAGTGGAAATGCTAACTGTCACAGTAACAGAAGTGCACACCCTGTTTTTGCCCAACAGCTGCACATAGAAACACAGTGTGTACAAAGAATGTATGCATAATAATGTGCCTTGGAGCAGAAAATGAGCTGTTGGAATACTAAATTGCATATATCTCAGGAACCTTGCAACGTAGAAAAAAAATGAAATTTCACATGATTCATCAGTTTCCTGGCTAGGTTTGCACTGAATGCATAGCCCATAGGGCTATGCATTGTCCTGATAAAAATTTTGTTTCCGAGATATGAGCTCTAAAAGGCGTAGTGGACACCACCATGTTAGTCTATGGGAAAAATTTTCAATTTCAGAGTACCATAACTTGGCATGTATGCAATATTTTGTCACCAAACCACCAAAAGGCACATTTGTGAGATGTTGGCTGCCTTCCCTCCAAATTTGAGCCCAAAAGACAAAACCGTTTTGTTGCAGCAGGGTGGCAAAGAACTCCTGTCATTTTGGCCATAGTCTGGAAAAGTAGTGTCACAATTTGCTAAAGCTTTCACAAAAATTTGCGAAAGTGTTGCAGGTACGACATTACTTTGTAACAATACTTTTTTCAGAAATTTGAAAAACATATTTCTGGTGTATTTAACCCCAAAATAAAGACATGCCTAGTATCCTCAGGGCTCAACTAGGTAAACACAAAAATAATTGTGTCCCTAGATGGTCCCAATTTTTAATGCCAAGCATTTTTCTGATCACCAACTGAAAACAAAATGGCAGATTTGCGACATTACTAGGGCCATTTGCGACACTTTCAAACTTTTTGTTAACTTTTCCCTTTGACTTATAATGGAAACTTGTTTTTTGAATAACTTTTGAACCGTTTAAT
The DNA here is from genome assembly GCA_016271365.2 of Neoceratodus forsteri. Classification (NCBI taxonomy): domain Eukaryota; kingdom Metazoa; phylum Chordata; order Ceratodontiformes; family Ceratodontidae; genus Neoceratodus; species Neoceratodus forsteri. Next base: position 853,641,228 of record CM057458.1, read on the forward strand.
ATTTTTTTCACAAAATCTTCAAAAGGCACATCGTGGACCCCAGCTGCATGTTCCCTGAAGTTTTTAGACCAGTCGTGCAAACCATGCGACTTGTAGACGCGAGCAAAGAATTTGCAAAAAAACTTAATAGTGCACATGAATGTCGCTTAATAACTCCACAGCTGTAAATCCAACCAGTACAAAACTTGGCAGATCCTAAGTTCTATGTGTTCAGTCTATGTCTGCCCAATTTTAGGCAAATCCATTGAACAGTGGCAAAGTTATTAAGGTGCAAAATTTCACCCTTTAACTTTAAAAGTGCTAATCAACCATAACTGTGGTAGCACTACCATGCTACCATAATATATATATATATATATATATATATATATATAAATAGTGGTGCAGTCACGCCACTATTTTTAGGGTTCAGCAGTCACTTACATACTAAAGTCAAATGTTTGGGCATTAATAACTTTGGCCCCGTTCAATGGATTTGCCTGAACTTTGGAATGTGCGGTGTGGCATGGTAGATCTCTTGATTTGCCAAATTGTGTTTCAGTGGACTTACAGTCATTGCATATAAAAACACTGAAAAGTGCAAAATTATCTGTTTTTGGAGGCAGCTTTTGGGATTTTGGATGTGGTCCTGAACAGCCGTTGTGTGGCAAGCTACTCTGCAACATGACTCGTTTGAAAGAGCTTCACTGGCCAAACATGCTGCTTTTCGTTTGGTGAAAAAATATTGAGGCATTCAAAAGTTATAGCACTTTTAAGTTCCCATTATAAGTCAAAGGGAACATTTATATGGTTATTTTGCAAACTAAGAATGGAGTTTTGGCCATCTGGTCCCTCCTCACGATCAAAGAATTTGTAAGATCACAATCAAAGATTCTTTGATCTCGAGGGAGGGACTAGATGGCCAGATTTGGAGGGACCAGATAGCCCAATTTTAATAACTTTTAAAATTAAATATCTCAGAAATGATTTGGTCTTTTAACTTGAAATTTGGAGGGTGATGAGGGGATGTCCTGTAGATGTGAATTATGGTGCTTAAGTGTCAGAAAATACATTCATTGTGGAGATATAGCATGGCACATTTTACATTTTGTGGAATGCATTTTGCATTGCGGTAATGGCTTGAAATTTATAGGGTAGCTAGCCTTACTGCCATGGATGTACTTTTCAGTTGTTAGGTGTGTAAAATGTAAATAGGTGCAGAATTCTTCCGCTCTGACCAATGAAAATCTCAAACTTTAAAACGTTATATCTCGGACACGGTTTGTCTTTTAAATTGAAATTTTGCAAAGTGTTGAGTGGATGTCCTGTACATGAGAATTATGGTATGCAGGTGTTGGAAAAGTAGGTTGCTGCAGAGATATTGCATGTCTTACTTTACATTTTGCGTATAGCGTTTTGCATTGCGGTAGGCACTTTTAATGTTAAACCTCACATTTTGGTTGTTAATAACTTTGCAACCATTAAACGGATTTGTACAAAATTTGGTTGCACAGTCTGGTGTAGTAGGTCTCTTGATTTATTAAATTTTGTTTCAGTCGAACATACGGTTCTTGTTCAGCGAAGTGCCAAAAAATGCACTTTTCACAACTTTTGTGCATTTTCTGTCTGTGGCGCTTAGCAGACACTGTGTGGGCTATTGGCCAGAATCTTGGGACGTGAAAAGAGTGTGGGCCAAGGAACATGCTGCTTTTTGTTTGGTGAAAAAATATTAATCTGTTCAAAAGTTATTACAATTTGAAATTCCCATTATATCCTATGGAAAAATGTATTTTTGGAATGTTAATGAGAAAGACCAAATGGCCCAAATTGAGATGACCATATCTCAATAACAGTTTTGTCTTTTTACTTGAAATTTGCAGAGTGTTCAGTGGATGTCATAAAGATGTGAACTATGCTGTTTAAGTGTTGGAGAAATAATATGTTGCAGAGATATTCAATGATGTAATTGCCATTTTTTCCATAGGATTACATTGCAGTGTGTGCCATGAATTTCAGCGCCGTTATCTTGGAAACAAAGCAAGAAACAGACTTTTCACTACAGGTGGCTTGATCTAGCCACTTGAAAAAGACTTGACATTGTAGAGTCAGTCTGCAGTGGAATTTTGTTTGTATGTTGCATGGTTCATGAGATATTGTGAACGTACTGTCACAAGGTTTAAAAGAGTGCCTGTCCAGTGTGTTTTGGTGTCCATAGCTCGGAAACTATGTGAGATACTGGTACAGTCTGTGAGTGTGGCATAATCTTCTTGCTATACCAGTTACAATGATGCTTGAACTGTTTTTCTTTTTCTTTTTTTTTTTTATTCAGTTTATTTTATTGACACATTGGCAATATATGCATTGAATAACACTGTGCTGATGGGCATTAACAAGTTAAATGTGACTTTAACATATTAACATAATTACCAGCTGGTATTATTGAAGTACACAGAAGTAAAATAACCTATAACAAGTTAACCCGGAACATAATTTTACCCAAAACCCCTCCCACCACCCACTACTAAACAGCATCCACACACCAATTAAGATATCATTAGGAATCTCCAAGAAAGGGGGGGGGGGACATGGATAAATAAGTATATGTAGCAAGGGGATAGTTCCTACAACTAGGACTTAGTTTGCCATGAGGCCAAGACAGTATCCAATGGACCCCACTTGGAGTCGTATGATTGAACCTTGTTACTCATCTTGACTATATGTGACTCCAACTGTAATGCAAGCATTATTTCTTTGTACCATTCTATGGTTGCCGGGGTAATAGTGTCCTTCCAGTGTCTCAGGATAACAGCTTTTGCCGTGGCCGATATTATGGCCATATACAATTTATTCTGTTTGGTCATACCAGTATGAAAATTATTCAACAAGCAGATTTCTGGTATGAAAAAAGTCCTCCAAACCTGTAATCCGTGATAGTGAGCCACTGATTGCCTTCCAGAAAGGTTGAATCTTAGCACACTCCCATAGTACATGGTAGATATCTCCCTCCTTGGCTCCACATCTAATACAAGTGGGGAATGCTAATTTACCCATTCTGTAAAGTTTCACAGGAGTGTAATGCATGTTGTGCATAACGTAAAACTGCTGAAGTTTGTATCTATCTCGTCTAACATTTTTGTGGTTATATGTCCATATGTATTTCCATGTTCTCTTATCATCTGTCATCCCTAGTCTTTGTTTCCAGTAGTAACTGACACCAGAAAAAAGGTTATCATCTAGCCTTTGCAGTGCATTGTAGATTCTAGAAATGGAGTGGGGTTGGTCAGCTATTTTAAGTAATGAAGATAACTCAACTGTATTTTCTACCCATGCTTCCGTTTTATGAAGGTGGGTCTTTATTGAGTCAGAAATTTGTCGAAACTTAAAGTTGTGTCTTTTTAATTCTGGGAATTTGGTACAGGCGCACTCATATGTTATTAACTTCCCCTGGGGAGCTAAGTCCCCCCAGCCTTAGTCCTTCCAGTGGCCCCCAGAACCTGGGTGGGATCGGAGCCCGCTGTATTAAGAAGTGAATGTTCTGTGTCAAAATTTGCTCTGATGAGTTCTGCCAGTTGACTCTGAGGAGCTTCTGGACCTGCTGCAGAACTTTTAGCGACCACCCCATAGGCATGTCTTTTAATGGCCTGGGGAGGAGTTTGATGGTGGTGTATGCAATCGTGTTTAATGATATTAGAATATTTAAGAGCTAAGTCTCTCTCAATAAAGATCCAGGGAGGCACATAAGAGTGTGAGGTCGATAGTGTGTTCAACTTGTTCCATTGCACTATTTTGCTTATATGTGAGGCAATGTAGTATTTAAAGAAGGAAGGAAGGGCAAGGCCTCCCGACCTCTTTAGGCCTGTAAGTTTCTGGTACGATCTCCTGAATGCTTGCCCCTTCCATAAAAATACATTAAGTATCTTTTGTAGGTTCTTAAACCAAGATCTAGGCAAATAGCATCCCAACATATTTAAAGGATAGAAGATCCTAGGTAGTATATTCATTTTAACCATTTCTATTCTAGCCCATAATAACAGGGGCATTAGGTTCCATCTGGTTAAATCCTGTTTAATAGTTTTAACAAGGTTGTGGAGATTCTCCCTAATCATTGAGCTTATCTCTCTAGTGATCTTAACACCGAGGTATGTCAACATTTTTGGTTCCCAGGACAGACCATGCTCTCTTGCTATATTAGGGTAACACCTATTATGCAGCGGGAAAAGCTTTGTCTTAGAAACATTGATTTTATAATTGGAGAGTCTGGAAAATTTAGTGATTTCATGCAATATTGCAGGTATGCCCACTTCCAGCTCTTCTAGATGTATAAGCAAATCATCTGCATAGGCAGAAATAAGGTATCATCTGCTACCCATTTTAATTCCATTAATCTCTTGTGATGCCATTAGCCTACGAATCAGGGGTTCAAGGTATAAATTAAACAAGAAGCGGGGATAATGGGCACCCCTGTCTTGCGCCACATGCCAGTGGAAAGGGAGCTGACAGTGTACCGTTGCACCATATTCGTGCTGTGGGTGTACTGAATAGAACCCGGACCCAATTTAGGAATTCTTTAGGCAGACCGAAGTCGACAAGTACTGCAAAGAGAAAATCCCAGGACACTCGGTCGAATGCCTTTTTGTCATCTAATGTCAATAATGCCACTGGGTATTGCAAGCCTTGAGCATGTACAATTAAATGGTGGATCTTACGTAGATGGTCACTTGACAGTCTACCACTCATGAATCCCATCTGTACATAGCTAACCAGGCTACTCATTAGTGGACCAAGTCAATTAGCTAATATCTTAGCCAGTATTTTAATGTCGACATACAGCAGTGATATTGGATGATAACTGCCAGGTAGGACAGGATCCCGTCCTGGTTTAGGGATAAGAGTGATGAGGTCTTCTAAAAAAGTTGGTTCCGAGATACCTTCTCTGAACCATAAATTATATACCTTAGTTATAATAGGGCAGATTATATCCACATAAACTTTATTAGTCGTTAGACCATCTGGTCCCGGAGATTTACCCCCAGCTATTTGGGAGATCACTAATTTGACCTCTGACTCTTGAATTGGGGATCCTAACTGGTTTGCCTCAGAGTCTGCAACCTTAACCAGAGAAACCAAACCTAAAAATGTGTGAATTTCCAAGAGGGTAGGTCTGTCCTTTGTCTCAGTAGAGTAACCCACTGAAAGTACTCCCTAAAAGTGGCAGCAATTTCCCTTAGATCCCTTACTACAGCTTCTCCTCCATCCCTTTGTATTGCAGCTATGAATCGGTTGGAATCTAACTGTTTTAATCTAAGAGCAAGTAATTTGCCTGCCCTTTCCTCAGACCCCAGGTACTTTATTTTAGTTCTGTGGAGAGATAATTCCACCTTCTGCATCATCATCATTGCTGAGTATTGGGTTTGAAGTTGGTGTAATTTAACCCAGTCTGCCTCAATTGAGTGTCGTGTAATATTATTTTCCAGGGCTCTGATAGCGTTCTTAATTTTCTTTAAATGCATCTTAGACTTCTTAGCCATAGTAGCAGATAGGAGGCAGAATAGCGCAGTGGTCTAAGGCTCTGAGCTGCAAATCTGGTGACATCCAGCAGACCAGACCTGGGTTTGAATCCCACAGCTTCTACTTGCATACTGTGTGACCCTGAGCAAGTCACTTAACCTCCTTGTGCTCCCAGGTTGCTCCCTTAAAAAAGCTTTCAGCTTAGTGTGCTATACCTGGTTAAACAACTAAATAAAAAAAAAAAAAACATATCCGAATGCATTCGCCCCTGAGTGCACATTTTAGAGCTACCCAGACAATATCTATGTTAGAAACTGAGTTTAAATTGTTGGCAAGAAAATGTGATATGAAGTTCCTCAGGTGTTTCTGAATGAAGGATGTCTGTAGTAATTGATTGTTAAATCTCCACACAAAGTCCCTCATAATACTGTGAGTTGGTGCAAACTGAATGGAGACTGGGGAGTGATCAGATATGACTCTGGTATTGATTCTAGCATCTGAAATCGAGGGAAGGGCATCAATGTTGACTAGAAAGTAGTCAATTCTTGAACATGATTTATGTGGGGTAGAGAAAGAGGTGTATTGCCGTGTCTCCCCATTGGTCAGCCTCCAAACATCTATGAGGCCCAAACTATCCATTACCTCTCTCAGGGCTTTCTGAGCGGGGGAGAGTCTTACACATTTATTATCGGTTCTGTCTAGATACAAATGTGGTGTAATATTTCAATCCCCTCCTATTAGCAATTTCAATGATGCATAACTATTTAGGGCATCCAGCATTTGTGTAAAAAACTGTGGGGAGTCTATATTAGGGCCATAGATTGATCCAACCACCACCATTTCAGAGACCAAGGTTCCAACTAGGAAGATATACCGGCCATGTGTGTCCCGTATCTCCTTCTCTAGCTGGAAGGGGGTCCTTTTGTGAAATAAGATGGCTACTCCGCCTTTGTTTGAAGAGATGCCTGCCCCAAATGCTTGGCCCACCCAACATTTGGTGAATAACCGGGTATCTTCTCTATGAAGATGTGTTTCTTGTAAACATACTACATCACAGTTAAGCATCAATAGATGTTTCAGTACTATTTGCCTTTTGCATCTATCCCTGGCACCCTTGATGTTCCAACTTACAAGGTTGATACCTCTCTTTGTCATTCTCCCAGTATTAAAGGTAACATCCCTTTACATGTTTCCCTTGATATGTGACGTCCTGTTAACGACATATCCATGTCATCCCAAAATATTGGCATGTGAATGCTGTATCCCTGAACCCCCCATCCCCACACAAACCCATCACCCCTAAATTCTGCAATCACCCCCAGTTCTAACAACTGTACTACCACTTCACAATGTCGTATGACGATACTACCAACCCAGGTACGTGGCAGCCCCTCCCCTAGCCCAGCTCCCAATCTAGTTAACGAATACTAATCTTAATAATCTGAACCTTCACAAGTTGAGCAATTGAAAGACAGTAAACTATGGCGTGTAAGAAAATCGCTCCTAATAGAGCATAGAAATGGCTACCTTCCATTATACTATCCGCATCATTTGAAGCATATTAACAGTGCTCTATTAAAATAGCAAACAAAACTGTTCTTTAATCTACTTCTCCCTCTAGTGGGGAGGTAGGCAGTCTGCATATATCAATAGCCTGTGATAAAACATGTTTTAACAGAACGAGTGAATTAGGCAGAAGTCAAATAAACAAGCCTAGTATTGATTTCCAAATTTTACATTAACCAAAGCAGCAATGCCTAAACCTTCCCCGAGCCATTAAAGTCTTGTAAGTTGAGAGTGAACATGAAAAAAAGTCCCATGTTGCCGCGATATTCCCTCTGTCTCTAGTAGGGGAACTTAAAACCAATTACTCCCAGGGCGGCATAGGCTATTCTAAAATTATAAGCAATCATAACGAACCCTATGTGTGAAGAATCTTCATTGGTGAACTGATGTGACGTCCGTGAGATAGCAGAGCTTGTCACTATCCTCGTAGGTTTCTAGATCCAATTCTAATTATCATTAATTTTGAGTCACCAGTGTGCTAGCGACCCTATTTAAACAGGAACACAAGTGCTCAGAAGCTTGCTAATAGTAGTGATGTTGGAGCCCCGATGCACTGTCCCTAGGCTACTCTTTCTGTTCGCTGGTGCACTCGGCCAACAACTTGAGGTAGCAGATGTAAAAATGCAGGACTCTCTGGAGGGCAGATTTTCCATGTCCTTAAAACATTTACGAGTACAATTCAGCCCGCATCCGTTAGAAGAAAAATCGGCCAGCTGAGGGTACATTACTGATCGAGGTGGCTTAGTGATCGTATTAAAGGGTGAGGTGAAACACTAATTAAAGATAGCTAAGATTAGGAGATCAGCATCTCTCCCGCTTGCACTCATCCATGCGACACATTATTCAGTTTGACTACCTGATACTCTGACCAATTTAATATATAACCAATGCTTCACGTGAATAATTCTGGCAAGGCTCTTTTAAGCTCAGCTTGTGCTGCTTCCACCGACTCATAAGAGTGCCACGGTTCTTTTATTTTAACTTGAAGCAAAGCAGGGTACTTAACCCTAAACTGAACACCAGCTGCTATCAACTTGGTGACAATGGGGTGTAAACTTTGTCATTTAAGCCTCACAGAATGAGGAAGGTCATGAGCAATTCTAATCTTTTTCACCTCCCAGGTAATTTCTTGTAGGGATTTGACTTTTCTCAATATATGTTGTTTGTCCAAATAGTTCAGTAGCTTGCAGATAATCGGTCGCGGTAAGGCACCGGGAAGGGGGGGCAAAGTGATCTGTGAGCCCTTTCAACCGTATAACTACCATTTGGAGGTGGACCCGCAATCTTATCAAAGAGCTTCTGAATGAATTGAATGGGTGCTGTACCCTCCTCTTTTTCCGGGATTCCGAATATAATTAAATTATTTCTTCTGCTCTGACCCTCCAGGTCTTCGAGCTTTTCCTCAATCTTCTTGATTCATTTGCTGAGGGAGGCCCTTTCAAGGTCATGTTTGTCCACTCTGAGTTCCACAGATTTAATTTTGATCTCATTGTCCCCCACCCTACATATTTATGGATTCCAGTGCCGATTTAAAACATTGGATTTCCGACGAGATCTCATCAACTGAGGATTGCAGGGGGCAATTATTTCTAGAAACCTTTCCTCTGTTAGCGCAGAAGGCCCTGAGGTTGATTTGTTGAGTCCCTGGCGAGGGCGCTTTGCAGCCTGTTCCTTCTCCAGGGAGGGAGGCAGTGTATGTTTCGCCATTTGCTTTTTAATAAAGGCTTCCATTTCTGGGAAATTTGCGATATTCGGCAGCGACTCCAACACTTCGCAAGTAGATGCCGCACAGAAAGACACAATTTTATTTTAATTGAGGGCTGTTGAACTGGGCTGAGAACGGAGCTGATCAGACGAGCTGCTCTTCCTAGGCTGCCATCATGTGACAATCCACTTGAACTGTTTTTCTAACTGTTACAGTTCCCATGATATGGACAAATTACTGTTGCAAGCATTTGGTGGCCAATAGGAATGCTGCATGGCTCTGTAGCTATGCGTAAGTGGCAGCACAGGCCCAGAGGGCCCGCGCTCACTCAGATGCATATTGTTATGCAGAAATGAGCAAGTTGGTGGGAGCATGGAGCCCTCTCCCACCAGAGTGGTTATTATATTATTATAGTGGAGCAGTCACGCCACTATAGTTAGGGTTCAGTGGTCACTTACATACTAAAGTCAAAAGTGTGGGCGCTAATAACTTTGGACCTGTTCAATGTATTTGTCTGAAATTTGGAATGTGTGGTGGGGCATGGTAGATCTCTTGATTTCCCAAATTGTGTTTCAGTCAGACTTACAGTCTTTGCATAAGAAAACACTGAAAAAAGTGAGATTATCTGTTTTTGGAGGCAGCTTTTGGGATTTTGTACATGGCCCTGCATGGCCATTGTGTGGCATGCTGCTCTGCGACATGGCTCATTTGAAAGAGCTTCACTTGCTGAACATTCCACTTTTCATTTGGTGAAAACATATTGAGGCATTCAAAAGTTTTAGCACTTTTGAGTTCCCATTATAAGTCAAAGGGAAAATTTATATGGTTATTTTGCAAACAAAGACGGATTTGCACAAAATTTGGAATTCACAGTCTGGTGTGATAGATCTCTTGATTAACTAAATTAAGTTTCAATCGGACACTCTTTTTTGTGCAGCGAAGTGCCAAAAAATGCACTCTTTGCCCCTTTTGCATATTTTCTGTCCGTGGTGCTGCGCAGACACTGTGTGGGCTAGTGGCACGAATCTTGGCACATAGAAAGGGCTTGGGCCAAGGAACATGCTGCTTTTTGTTTGATAAAAAATATTAATCTGTTTAAAAGTTATTACAATTTGAAATTCCCATTGTGGGAATGGGAAAATGTATATGTATTTTTGGAATGTTAATGCGAAAGACCAGATGGCCCAAATTGAGATGACCATATCTCAATAACAGTTTCGTCTTTTTACTTGAAGTTTGCAGGCCGTTGAGGGGATGTCATAGAGATGTGAACTATGCTATTTAGGTGTTGGAGAAATAATTTGTTGCGGAGATATTCAATGACGTAATTGACATTTTTCCCATAGGATTACACTGCAGTCTGTATCATGACTTTTGGCGCCGTTATCTCGGAATTGAAGCGAGAAACAGACTTTTTGCTACAGATAGCTTAGATCATCTGTAGGTGATCTAGCCACTTGAAAAAGACTTGACATTGTAGAGTCAGCCTGAGTTTTGTTTGTATGTTGCATGGTTCATGAGATATTGTGAAAGTACTGTCACAAGGGTTGAAAGAGTGCCTGTCCAGTGTTTTTTGGTGGCCATAACTCAGAAACAATGTGAGATATGGGTACGGTCTTTCAATGTTGTGTGAAGTACTTACTGTCACAATTACAATAATGCCAGAATTTTTTTTCTGGATCTTACGGTTCCCATGGTATGCACAAATTACTGTTACAAGGGTTTGGTGCCATATACTGCTGCTGCATGTCTCTGTAGCTTTGCATAAGTGGAAGTGTGGGCCCAGATGCACATTGTTATGCAAAAATTGGCAACTTGGTGGGAGCTGGGATCCGCACTCCCCCCAATATGTGTTTTTTACTACTTATATTGTATTTTTTCAAAATGTAAGAAAATTGGTTGAAAAAACTGTGTTAATGCTTCATGTAGAGTTAAAGCAAAAAAAGTAAGGAAATTAGACATTAGGGTTGAACCCCTAACCCCACTCACACATGCACCACCCCAATCCTCCACAGTCTTACAGATGCCTTGGTGTGTCATTGGGGTTGTGAGGCCTAAACCTCCCCCCATTCTCCTTTACTGTAGCATGTGAGCATACTCAGCCATGGAATATATTATGGGGGTGCGGTCACACTCCTATATTTATGGTTATGAAGCCTCTTCTATGTTAAACTCAAAAATTTGCTCATTAATATCTTTGGACCCTTTTAACGGATTTGCATGAAATTTGGTATGCGTGGTGGGACATGGTAGAACTCTTGATCTGCCAAATTTCATTTTGGTTGCACTTACAGTTTTTGCACACCAAAATGCTGAAAATGCACTTTTCACCAGTTATGTGGGCAGCTTTTTTGATTTTGTCCATTGCGCTGCGTGGCTGTCATGTGCTGTGCTGCTCTTTACAACTTTGCTCAGCCAAAAGAGCTTGGGTCAAGGAACATGCCACTTTTCATTTGGTGAAAAAATATTAATCCATTCAAAATATATTAAAGTTTTAATTTCCCATTATAGCTCAATAGAGAAATTTATATGGTTATTTTGTGAAAGAAGAGTGGGGTTTTGGCCATCTAGTCCCACCTCACAATCAAAGAATTTGCAGGCTTGTGATCAAAGAATCTTAGATCATGAGAAATTCTTTGATCATGATGGCCGCCATCTTTTCATCTTATTTTCAGAGCACCTCTTTGTTTTAGCGCTCACAATGCAGACAGTCGGCAGCTGGCCGTGGAGGTGAGAGGTGGGCTGTGCCAGTCGCTGGCTGGGGAAAGGTGGGAGGGGTGCTGGGTGGGCTGGCACAGCTGGGTAGGGGTTGGGGGCCACTTGACTACCAGGATATATGAAATTATGATTTATTTTATTATGATGGAGGGGGGCCACTAGACTACCAGGTATATTAACAGTAATAATTAATTTATACAACCTGGGGGGGCCACTAGACTACCAAAGATGTAAAAAAATAAACATCGGGTGGGGGCACTAAACTACCAGGCCATTACACATGATTATATTTGTTATTATGATGGGGGAATCACTAGACTACCGGGGATATTTAATACATTATTATTGTTATTCAGGTGGGAGAGAACGAAGCCACCTGAGCAAAACCCAGACTCATTTAAGTTTGTAGGGCACTCCTGAGCTGAGAAAACTCGTTTTAAAATCTGGCCATCTCGTCCCTCGCTCTTTGTTCTGGATCCTGCAAATTCTTTGATCTCGAGATTCTTTGATCGCGATCGTGCATCACGAGTGAGGGACAAGATGGCCAGATTTTAAAATCAATTTTCTCAGCTTAGGGTTGTCCTAGGAAGACAAATGATAGTGGGTGTTACCCAGGGGGATTCATTCTGATGAACCATGGTGGTGGTTTACCGCAATTCTTTGAATTTCTTCAATTACTTACTACTTGGTATGAAAGAAAAGAAGAAGAAGGCCGGAGCCCATCAAGACTGTTCTCCACACTATGTGGGACATTATTTATCTATTATCCCTCAACCAAAAATCTAATTCATTTTTAAAGACAGTGGCACTAGTTGCCTCTACCAATTCTTGTGGCAAGGTGTTCCATACAATGGATGCTCTTATTGGAAAAAAGTTTCCCCCTTTGCTGGTTTTATAAGTTTTTACTTCAAGCTGTTTATTATGCAGTCTCGGACCATGTCTCCTTTTGGAGAGTGTTAGACCACATTTTCCATTAGATCTGCTGAATTTATTAAATTAAAAACCATAAGCATATCACATCTTAATCTTCTAGTTTGAAGAGAGATGAGACCAGTAGCTTTTAATCTATTCTGATAATCCAAGTTTGTTAATCTTGAAATCATTCTAGTTACTCTCCTTTGAACCTGTTCAAGAATTGCTATGTCTTTTTTTTGGTTTGGATTCCAGAAAGGGGAGCCATAGTCTAGATGCGGTCTAATGTATGCCCTATACAATGGAATAAGGCATTGTTCAGTGCGATTAACAAAAGTGCATTTTATTTGCCTCAAAAGTCTGTTGGTCATGCGAGCAGTTCTAACACAGTGATCATTTGATGTAAGTTTATTATTAACATATATCCCTAAATCTTTTTCACAATTTGATGAGTGAAGTGGTAGTCCATTTATTTAATATATCGTTTTTTTGATTATTTACACTGAAATGCACTACTAAACATTTGTCTTGATTACTCTGGATATGATTTTCATTTGCCCAAAGTGTTAATTTTTCCAAATCCTTCTTTAATGCAGAAATATTTTCTTGATTATTAACCTTGCCCCCCAATTTAGTGTCGTCTGCAAATTTAACCATGACATTATTTGGCCCTGTTTGTAAATCACTTATAAAGAGATTAAACAATGTTGGTCCCAAGACTGACCCCTGTGGTACACCACTTGTCACACTACCTGAATCAGACAAGATATCAGTAATTCTGACTCTCTGAGAATGATTTATCAACCAGTTTAAAGTCCAGTTGACAGTATCAGGTGACAAACCTAGATTGTGCATTTTAGTAATGAGTTTTTCATGTGAGACTTTATTGAAAGCTCAACTAAAGTCCAAAAGAATTACATCAGATGGGATACCCACATCTAGTAGAGTACTTATATTATTGTAAAAAGATATCAGATTGCTGGTGCAGGAATACTTGGGAGTAAACCCATGCTGATTTGAATCATAAATTCCTAATTTTTTGCAATCTTGATCTATTAGAGACTCCATTACTCGTTCCATTAATTTACCAGCCACTGAGACTAATTGGACGATAATTTTGCATAGAACTTCTATTGCCTTTTTTAAATATGGGAGTAACTACTGCTGCATGCCAATCATTTTGTACAATGCTTTCTTGTAAGGATGTTGAAGATAATTGACAAAGGTACGGAAATATTTATGGAGGTTTCGATCAGAAACCATGGATGAATACCGTCTGGGCCGGACTAGTATTTTTTTTTTAGTTTTTTGATAGCCTGTATAATGTCAGTTGGATAGAACCCATGATAATCTATGTGGTGAACTTTACATTTACTAATAGGTGATTTTTGAGAGAAGACAGAATAAAAGTACTTATTAAAGAGATTTGAGGTTTCTATATCAGATAGAGAAGAGCCATTGGTTATAATGGGACCAATGGTCCTTGATACACCTTTTTTACTATTTATATAGGAGAAAAGATATTTGTGACAGTCTTTTGTGTGAGCTAGTTTAAATTCTAGCTTATTTTTTGCCAATTTAAAAGAATGTTTTAAGTTTTTCACAGATAGTCTGTATTTATGTAATAGAGTAGTTTTAAATGGAACAGAACTATTCTTAAGTTTCCTAGAAAGCTTAATTTTTATTTTAATCTGATTTTTAATTGTCTTGTTGAACCAAGGGGGAATTTTTCCTTTATTATTAAATTTCCTCTTAGATGGAATAAAGGTATTTTCCAAATAATGTACAATCTTTTTAAAAAGTCCCTAGCTTGTTGTGTTGTACAATTAAGAAGATTAGATTCCCAGTTTATGTTTTGTAAGTATTCATTGATTTTAGAAAAAATTGCTTTATTATAATTGTTTGTACAGTAATACTTCCTTTGTGTAGTTTTAAACTGTTGAATTTCAAAAAGAATAGGTCCCAAGTGGATCCCAAATTTGTAACTTGCTAATTTGTTGCTCTATGTTAGTAAATAATAGATCCAAAATATTAGGACCTCGAGTGGGTTCAGTAACAAGTTGTTGTAATCCAGTACTATCACATATATTAGAACAGTTTTTATTCTTTGTTTGTGAGCCTGCAAATTCTATGATCGCGTGTCTGCAAATTCTTTGATCGTGAGATTCTTTGATCACTATCATGCATCACAAGTGAGGGATGAGATGGCCCAATTTAAAAATATATTTTCTCAGCCCAGGGGTGTTCTAGGAAGCCAAATGAGGATGAGTTTGACTCAGGGGTTTTTGTTATGTCGAACCATGGTGGTGGTTTACCACAATTCCTTCAATTTTTTGATTTATAAGGTTTTCAATTCTTTGTTTGTGAGCCTGTAAATTCTTTGATCATGAGATTCTTTGATATTTGATCACAAAATAGGGACAAGTTGGCCAGATTTTTTATGATGGAATAGACAGGGAAATTTCACTAATCTTTGACAGTGAATTTCTCTGAAACGGTTTGGTCTTTTTACTTGAAATTTGGAGGGAAGAAAGGCAACATCCCACAGTTGTGCCTTTTGGTGGGTTGGTCAAAAAATATTACAGGGCAGCAAATGTATGGCACTACGAAATTGATGCTTTTTCCTACAGGATAACATTACGGCTCTGCCGCATTACAGGAATTCTTTGCCGCCCTGCTGCAAAATATCGGTTTGGTCTTTCAGGCTGAAATTTGGAGGGAAGAAAGTCAACATCCCACAGATATGCCTTTTGGTGGTTTGGTGAAAAAATATTACAGGGTGGCAAAGTGATGGCACTCCAAAGTTGCACTTTTTCCCGTAGGATAACATCATGGCATCCGTCATGCCTTTCAGGGAAAGGTGCGAGATGCAGACTTTTTTCATCACAAAAATGCTTAGTCCCCCCACATGGGAACTAAGTACAAAACTAGCCAAGAAAGTCACAATTCATATGAAATTGAATTTTTTTTTGTACGTCATATGGTTCCTGAGTTATAAGCAATTTAGTATTCCAAGTCCTAATTTTGTGCTCCGAGGTCCATTATTATGCATACATTCTTTGTTTTCATTGTGTTTTTCAATGCAGTTTTTGGGGAAAAGAAGGGTGTGCCCTTTCGTTACAGTGCCAGTTAACGTTTTCAGTTGCGCTTCCATTACTGTTCATGTCACCGTTCCCATCTACACCACCATGTGTGTTACGGATTGTGCTTTCGTTTCTGCTTTCGTTTCCATTTGTATTTTGTTTGGCATTTTTGTTGCTGTTACCATTACCATTTTCATTTGCAATTGCAGTACCATGCCCGTGCGTGTCACAGTTTGTGTTTCCTACACGCTTGTGTTTGTGTTTGCATTTCTGTTTCCTTTGGCTTTATTATTGCTGTTACCGTTACTATTTACATTTACAATTGCGGTTCCATGACCATGCACCATATGGTTTGCATTTTCATATGTGCTTGTGTTTCTATTTACTTTGGCGTTATTGTTGCTGTTACTGTTACCATTTGCATTTACAATTGTGGTACCATTTCCATGTGCATTATGGTTTGTGTTTCCATACTCGCTTGCCTTAGCGTTTCCGTTTCTGTCTCATTTGGCGTTATTGTTGCTGTTACGGTTAGCATTTGCATTTCTAATTGCGGTACCGTTAACATGCGTGTTTTCAGTTGCATTCCGTATGCACTTCTATTTGCATCTTCATTTCTGTCACTGTTAGCTTTGGCGTCACTTTGCACTTGCATTTCTATTTCCATTTGTGTTACCATTTACGTTTGTGTCATCATGCACATAACCGTTTGCACTTGCATTTGCATTTCACTTACTGTTACTATGTCACACAAAATCATATGGTGGGAGTGTGGGGCCCAAAGGGCCCCACGCTCACACCAACTTGTGCAACTTTCTACTTTTCTATTCTTTCTTAAAAAGTAAGGAAATTCTATGCAAACAAATTTGTTAATGCATCAGTTAGGGTTCTTCTACAGGAAAAAAGTGAGGAAATTCAATTTTAGGGTTCCCACCATTTGCACCCACCCTCCTTTTTAGACTTTTCTTAAACTCCCTCTCTTACCACTGCTCTGAGACCCCCTCCTTTTTAGTCTTTTCTTAAACTCCGTCCCTTACCACTGCTCTGAGCAGATCATACTATATGCCGATGATGTTGTTGTATTCTCCACTCACAAAGATCCTGTAACTCTTCAACACAACCTTCAATTTGGTTTCAGTTCTGTAGAGACATGGTTTCTTAATCATAAACTGGTCCTCAATGACAAGAAAACCAAATCTATGCTCTTCTGCAGCTCTCACAACCCACACAAGCTACACCACTTGACTATCTCCACCACTCAGGGTAACACTCTATATCAGGTGGGGTCCTTCAAATACTTAGGAATACAGCTTGACCCTAATCTCTCCTATGGACATCAAGTAGATAATGTAGCTAGAGCTGCTAATACATACCTTGGTCTCCTCTACAAACACAGACAACACCTCATGCCAGAAGCTTTGAAGGTTGCAGTCCTGAGCTCTGTGATCTCTGTAATAGACTATGGTCTCATCATTTATGGTTCAGCTACAACCACAGCCCTTAGACACCTCTCAACTGCCTTAAATAAGGCATGTCAGCTCATCACTGGTGCTCTCAGTCTCACCCACACATGTGACCTGTACACCCAGACCTGCTGGCTCCAACTATCAAACCACATAAAGTTTCTCACCTGCTCCATGGTGAAAAAATCTACCTTGGCCTTGCACCTTCTGGGGTCTCAACTCTGTTACAACACTGAACCAACAAACGGTGACTTCAGAGATCCACGCTATAGCTACTGAAAGTCCCCCATTATCACACTTCACAGGGACAATGCTCTTTTTTGCTTATCGAATGCCACTCTGGTTCAATTGCCTCAGCCCCACCATCTCCTCTGCCCCAACAATTGGTATGTTTAAAACTAGGCTCTGTGACTATCTCACTACCAACAGCTCCTGTGACTGCCCAACTTAACCTTGTTTCTCCACTTCCCTCCCTGATCTAGTGGTCCCCCTCTCCTCCTCACTGAATTCTACCCTCACATCTTGGTATAACAATGCTGCACTTTTCACCATCTCTCCACCCTACCTACATTCCTTCTTCCCCCCTCCCCTCTTCCCTCTACTTATGAATCTGGCACTTCTTATCTCTTGTCTGTTTTCTCTGACACATGTCACTGGCTGCCTTGCTTACAATGTTACCCTTGAATTGTGTTAATCTGTAATCTGTTTGTAATGTCCACATTATTGTAATGTCTGTCTTGCTGTTCCCCATAATTTGTATTTCTTTGATGTGGAACCTTTGGAAAAGAGCCTTGGCTCAAAGGTATTTTTAATCCTAGACTTGATAAATAAAATTATTTTTGTGATAGTGGAACTACATCCTCATTAAGGGACCTGCGCAAAATGTTTTAACTACAATATTGGAGACATTCCTGGAACTGTATGCTCATTTTGCGCAGGTCCCAGTCATACCATGGAACGTACACTCTTAACATGGCCTTGTTTTAGAATATTTTCACCAAATGTTCAATATAGACTTTCTGGGACCCCACCACATGAACACTGGCACTGTCATTTTGTTAATCAGTCCCAAAAGGTGATTCCTTGCAGCAACTGTGCCATTCTGTGCCACAGGTGTGAAAACACATTTTGGGCAGCATATGAGAAATGACAGCTTTACTGTTCATAAGGAGGTGTGAGAAAATGACAATGTTGAAAATCTGTAGAGAAAATATAAAAAAATTGACAAAGTTATGAGCATGCATAGAAACTGTGCAACACAAACTTGCAATATAGTCATTATTTGGAATTTGCTCACCAAATTTACAACACTGTCTTTTTGAGATCCTACCTCATGAACAGTGGTACTGTTGTTTTAATAATCGGTCCTGAAAGGTGATTCTGTGCAGCAACTACGCTATCACCTTTCAGGACAGAGAAATGAGATGACAATGACAGTGTTCATAAGGTGGGGTCCCAAGAACCCCATTTTGAAAATATGAGGTCATAATTCCAAGAAATGGCTGAGATATTAAGATAAGTTGAAAACCCCATTGAGTATCATTATACTGCATTTACCAGTATTCCTCAGTTTGCGGTTCGACTTTGAAGAGTATAGACATGTACGGTCTACTGAAGATGACAGTACCAGACCTCCAGTGGAAAGTATGGGGTAAAGGAGGTGCAGGAGGTTGGGTGCACAGAGGGTGGGCCAGGATGGGGGAGGGGTGGAGGGGACAATGAGGGACTATTTTCCTTTTTTCAGGAAAAAAAGATGTCGGGGGACAGTTTTCTTTATTTTAACAGGCTTTTTTTAAAAAGACATATGGGCACCCTGGAGTGGGCTCCCAGGGTCCTACATGGGTATGGGGGTGGACTGCATGCTGACAAGGGGATTGGGCACCCTGATGATGGAAATTGGATATAGGCTTGGGAAGGGGGGCATCCAACACCGGAAGTGGGCATCCTGGTGTTGGAAACAATTTTGGCACACTGAGGTGGGCTCCCAGGTGTGAGGGAAAAAGGTCATTAGCTGTCAGGCTGGTGGGGCTACAATGACTGTAGCCCAGTTACTGACCTAGTGTGAAAACAGCGACTACACACAAGCACTCACCTGTGCTATTTGGCACAGCTGTCTTTAATGGATTACAGCTGTGTCATATAGTGCAAGTACTATATGACACAGTTGTTTATTAAAGACAGCTGTGTCGTGTAGTACTTGCACTATATGACAAGTTGTCATTTATTTAAGACAGCTATGTCTACAGTGCAAGTACTATATGACACAGCTATCTTTATTAAATGAAGCTGTGTCATATAGTCAAAGTCTTTATTAAATGGGATGTAATATTAGGGACACAGCTTTTTCTTTTTGGTTTAAAAACAATAGATGTCAGGGACAGTTTTTTTCTTTACAGGGACTATTAAACACTGCTGGGGGAGAATGCTGACATGGGGATTGGGCCCCCCAATGCAGGCAGTGAAGAAAAATAAATAAATAAACAAAATAAAAAATAAATAATCAATAAATACACTGCCACTGGGGATTGGTCCCCCCCCTCCAGTGTGCAGGCACAGTTTAGGGCACAGCACAGTCAGGCTGGCTGAGCTACAATGACACTAGCCCCCTTCCTGACCTACGAGTGATGAAAGTTGCAGGGGTTGCGCTATATGACAGAGCTGTCATATATTGAAGACAGCTGTATTATATAGTGCAAACTACTTCTTTTGCAACAATTCAGTTATGAATAGAAAGTTCATTTTTTGAACTGCACATGCTCAGAAACTGAACATTTTTCTTAAATATTTCAAAACTACTGAAGTGAGAGATCTATAAATCACAAACGCACACACCTTGGACCAACTTCTATCTAACCTGGGAGTTTCAGGTTTCAAACCCTCATATTTTTTAAGTTATTGGGTGGCAAAACAAGTCTTAAAATTAAAATAAAATTGGATGTTTGTGTTTTTTTTGCACCTCTGTAAGTTTGCCTGCCCTGAACTGATTTTCATGAAATTTACAAAATCAAGAGAAACTGTAACAGACGTTGTGCTTTCCAAATTTATGTAAATCAGTTGAACAGGGGCAAAGTTATTAATGTGCAAACATTTGGGTTTAACATAGAAGCGTTTATGCAACCCCTAATATACAGGCACAATCATGGCTGTACTATATATATATATATATATATATATATATATATAGAAGCAATGACATGTGTAAAGCAGCAGAAGTATAGGAGAATGGGGTGAGAGTTAGGACCCACGATCCCAATCGCACCCCAATGCGGTTGAAGGGTGGGGGGGTCCAAGGGTGGTTTTCAACTCTAACAGTGAATTTCCTCACTTTTGTCGCTGTGAAACAACCCTAACTAATGCATTAAATGGAGTTTTTGCCTCTAATTTCCCTTCTTTTTGAGAATGATAGCGAGAAATAGTGAATGTACAATGGGAGCGCGGGCCTGGGCCCCAAGGCCCCGCTCATACGATGTGTTGTGGCTTACCAACAGGGACAGCAACGAAAAAAGAAATGCTAACAGTGGTGCACATGGTAACACAAGCAACGAATGAGAACAGAAAGGGTAACGCACATAGTGGCGTAGATGGGAATGGTCTGCCACGTGATGTGTTGTCACATAGTAACATGGTGCCTGCAAACAGAAATGTCAATGGGCATGGTGATGTAAAGTGAAACAGTAAGATAAACAGTACTGTAGACAGAAATGGCAAAAAATAACAGAAATGCAAGCGCAAATGAAAACGCAAAGGATAGCGCACATGGTGGCGCAGACGTCAATGGTAAGTGAAACGGGTACGGATCCGCAAGCGGAAAGGGCAACAGTAACAGTAATGTAAGCGCACAGTCTGGTTTTCCCCAAAACCTGCATTGAGAAAGACAGTGAGTACAAATAATGTATGCAAAATAATGAGTATCGGCGAGGAAAATGAGATCTTGGAATGCTAAATACATTATATCTCAGGAACCGTATGACGTAGAAAAAAAATATAAAAGTCATATTATTTACAACTGTCCTGGCTAATTTGCTTCTGGGGGCTAAGAAGTTTTCCGATGAAAAGTCCGTGATCTCGACCGCTTCCTAGACAATGGCCCTGAAAGCATGCCAAGCACCGTAATGTTATCCTATGGAAAAAAGAAAAGTTCGAGCACCATAACTTTGCCTCCCTGTAATGTTTTTCACCAAACTACTGAAAGGCACATCTGTGGGCTGTTGGCTGTCTTCCTCCAAATTTCAGGAAAAAGACCAAACCGTTATTTTGCAGCAGGCTCCAAATGATTTCTGTTAAGTGTCAGGCTACGTAATGTTATCCTATGGGAAAAAATGTCAATTTTGGAGTGCCGTAACTTTGCCGCCATGTGATATTTTTTCACCAAACTACTGAAAGGCACATCTGTGTACTGTTGGCTGTCTTCCCTCCAAATTTCAGGAAAAAAGACCAAACCGTTATTTTGCAGCAGGGTGCCAAAGGATTCCTGTAATGCTTCGGGCACCCCAATGTTATCCTATGGGAAAGACTGTCAACTTTGGAGTGCCATAACTTTGCCGCTGTGTAATATTTTTTCAATGCAACACTGAAAGGCACATCTGTGAGATGTCGGCTAGAGCCCCTCCAAATTTCAGCCCAAAACTCCCAACGGTTATTTTGCAGTGCAGTGCCAAAGAATTGCTGTCATTTTCCCACAGACTAGAAATTACTGTCGCATTTATAAAAGCTGCTAGGTCAAATTACACTCTCGTGACCACGAAAGTAATTTGCGAAAGTACTTTTTCCAGAAATTTGAAAAACATATTTCTGGGGTGTTTTACCACAAAATAAAGACATGGCAAGCATCCTCAGGGCCCGAATAGCTAAATACAAAAAGAATTACGTTGCTAGAGGGTCTCAAATTTAAATGCCAACCATTTTTCTGATCACCAACTGAAAACAAAATGGTGGATTTGTGAAAGTAACAGGCCCATTTGCGAAAGTAAAAATGCATTTGCGACACTGTCGAACTTTTTGTTAACTTTTTCCCATTGACTTATAATGGGAAACTGTTTTTTGAATAACTTTTGAACCGTTTAATATTTTTTCACCAAATCTTTGAAAGGCACATAGGGGACCCCGCCTGCACGTTCCCTGACTATGGTCTCACTACTAGACCAATATAATATACAGTATGTATATATATGATGGTTGAGAAAAAAATCAATTAAACTGCTGTAAACTGACAAAACACACCCTCAATGATTTCACACCTGCACCTTTTTCTATTTTTTACTCATCCAAAACAATGTTGGCCATTTTATATGACAACATAATCTACTACGGTGCATGCAGTCATGTTCTGATATACTGTATGCATGCCTTGGGTGGTTGAAGGTATCTGAGGTGTAGCATTGTGCAAATCCTATAGTTGATTATCTGTTACATATACTTATTGGGCACGATTGGATCAGTACTTCTATGTCAATCCTCAATTTCTGCACCTTAATAACTTTGCATACTTTAATGAAATAGCCCATTCGGCAGGTCTCAAAATGTTAAACATTTTGTGATGGCATCATGTATGGTTTTTGAGACATGGAGTGCTAAAAACTGATAAAAAAAAACTACCCCCCCACCACACACACACACACACACACACACACTTTTTCCCATTGGTTAACGTGTTTTTTTTTTTTGCTCTCATCTACAGCCCACACAGTATAAAATTTGTTCATGACATTTTCAGTGATGATGGGATGATAAGGGTGTGCCTTTGGATGGTTTGGTGAAAAAATATAATACCATTTTTGAATTATAATGATTTTCAGGATAACAGCTAGACAGGCAGGTAAAAAAATGGTGTGATCAGTAAAACAAATTTAAAAGTGTTAACAGATCATAATTTACTGTTCGAATCCAGAGAAATACTGATCACAAAAGGTAAAAAAAAACTCTTTCGGAGTGGTGAGTTGCATGATTTACTTGCTGTGATGATAAAAACACTCAAGATAGCCACCATTGTTTTTCCTGTTTAAACTTTACAACATTAAAAAGGTTCCATGTAATATAAGCGATGGAACAATACCGACATTAAAATGAGCAAGTGCACATCAGCGAATACAAAAATACTGACATGCATAACAGCGACGGTCCTCAACATTCTCTCCGGGGGTGATATGTACTGAAATTTTTATGTGTGTGGCTATGCCCCCAATACCTCCATTATTATTATAATCAGCTCCTGGGAGGGGGCCTGACACTGGGGTACAGGGTAAAATTTGGGATGAAGCTATTCAGAGGAGGAATCAAGTTATCAGGGGAGTGAACATTGGGGGGGCAACCTGTGGATGGGGTGACCACATTCAGGAGCTAGGTGGAGTGTGGAGCACAAATTAGGGAGGTTGGGGAATGCAAAAAAAAAAAAATAATGAAGTACCCAAACAACACAAAAAAAATTATTCCCATCCATGTAGTCAGGTCCGACCCAGGTCCTCCCGCACCAGAGGCAGTGACTGCTACCACAACACCAAACAGCTAACTGGGAACTGCCTGGCCAAATAATCTACTATATCTTCATTCACTGTATCTCCTCACAGTAGCTGTATTCTTCCCACCATGGTTCTTGTACTGTCACACTCACAGTTAGCACCCTCGCTATCCTTTTACACTCACAGTAATCACAGGCACTCAAATTGAGTCACTCAAATTGAGTCGTACAATTTGACTCTCCCATATCAAGTGGTACCCATGAAAAGTACAAGCAAATTATTATATTTTTATTAAAACAAACATGAATTTAGCTCAACAGGGCCTGTTTAGGTAGATTCTTTTTTTTTTTTCCGAAATAACATTTCTAGGCACCAAAAATTCATGGTGCCCAGTTTAACAAGAGGAGCCTTCCACCATGTTCTCTGTAAGAGAACAACAGAATAATTTTTTACTTCTGCAGCCACAGCTGGAAGTCGTGCTGTGAGCTGCAGTGATAGCAGTGAGCTGCAGTTTCCCTGGTGTCTAGTGCTGCCCCACCATTGCCATTCCTATATGCCTGTAATGTTGCCCTGGTGTCTAATGGTACCCCCCACCCTATGATTGTCATTCCCACAATGAATTAATGTTTCCCTGGTGTCTAGTGACACCTCCCCCCTCTGATCCCATTCCTATATTAAATGTGACTGTCTCTGGTGTCTAATAGCACCCCCTCACCTTCCAGTCCCATTCCTGTATTAAATGTGTTTTTTACTGGTGTCTAGTTGCACTCTCCATCTTCTGATCCCATTCAAGTATGAAATTTGGCTTTCTTTGGTGTCTAGTGGTACCCACCATCCTCCAGTCCTGTTCCTCTATTAAATTTAGCTTTCCCTGTTATCTAGTGGCACCCCCCATCCTTTGATCCAGTTCTCTACTAAATTTGGCTTTCCCTGGTGTACAGTGGCACTCCCCACCCTCCAATTGCTGCCACAATTTGAAATAAAGAAAATGGTCCTCAACTTGCTTTTTTTCAAAACCTGCAAAACAGAAAATGGCCCCTTGCTGATTTGTTCCCCACCCCCACCTCTCATTCAACACCCTCCACCCCCCACATTCCCCATTTCACCCCCACGCAGCCTCACTCACCTGAGCAGGTCACTCAGTGAACATCTACTCTTCAATCAAAGACATGTCTTGCTGCTGGAATGGGCGACTGCAATATGAGAAACTAAGGTAAATGCAGTTCAATGTATTTCAAAGGTATTTTCAACTCTGATGAATAACTTGGCCATTTTGCACATTTTGAAACAACATTTTCAACATGGCCTTTTGGGCACCCGACCTTATGAACAATGTCAGTGGAATTTTGCAAATCAGGCCCAATAGGTGATTTCATTGTTGCTTACCAAAAATCACCTTTTGGGTGGGATTCAAACATTTTCACCACAATTCTTCATGAGGTGGGGTCATAAGAAGGGTATGCTCAAAATTTGGTGTCAAAATATGTTAAAATGGTGAGGTTATGTTCATCTGACGAAATTAATCTACACTTGCACATAACTCGTAATTTTCATTATTTTTACCCCAGATTTTCAACATGACCATTTCATTACACCAACTCATGAATGTGACAACTGTAATTTTTAAATCTTCACCAAAATGTGTTTTCATGCCTCTTGCATGGAATGACATTGTAGTGATGCAGAATTATGTTTTAGTAGGGATTGGAAAAGTTTCAGTACCAGGTTCATGAGATGGGGTAATACGAAGGCTATGCTGATAATTTGGTTGCTGTTGTGCTAAAAATGTTAGAGCAGAGCTCTGTACTCCCACCTTGCAAATAGGAATACAATTGTGCTATCTCAAAAAATAAAGAAATTCACAGCAAAATACTTTTTTAATGCACTAGTTATGATTAAAGCTGCCTTCTATCCTGTTCAGCCCCAGACCACTGGAGCAGCACCAGTCAACCCTGCAGTGTGGTTTTGTGGGGCAGCCAGCAACCAGGACTCTCCCACCACCCCTCCTACAGCCTACTCACAACAACAGCTCCCTTCTAGGGTGCCAGCATGGCTCAGTTGGTAGCACATCCACCTCTAGACCAGAAGGTCATGGGTTCTCGTCCCACACCTGGATTGAATTTGCACTTAAAAATCGCTGGCATCTGAATGCAGTATTGGGGGGTGCTGTACTGCTGGGGTGTGCCATCCTTCAGATGAGACGTTAAACTGAGGTCCCTTCTGCCCATCCTGGTGGGTGTCCAGGTGGAAGTAAAAGAACCCAGGGCACTCTTCACAAAGAGCAGGGAGCATTCCTGGTGTCCTTGCCAACATTCCCCTTCCCATAAACTGGTTCATGCAATTTTCCAGGCTGTGTGTGGATGATAATGTGCAATATGGCAGCCACCACATACATTCAGTCACTTCACTACCAGTTTAGCATTGCTTGTAAAGTGCTGTGGGATACTGTGTATGAAAAGCACTTTATTAATGCTGATTCTTCTTCTTCTACCCTGCCCTGCCCTAGACCACTGGAGCAGCACTAGTCTGCCCTGCAGTGTGGTTTTGTGGGGCAGGCAGCAGCTGGGACTGTTCCTCCCACTCCTCCTACAGCCTACTCACAATGACAACAGGTAACCACTGTACTCCTACCTCTCCTGTGCCAGGAGCCATCTTTCCTGACCTTTTCCAGCTGCGCCACACAATGTGGTCATCCGGGGGATCGGCATACATGGCCTGATTGTTTCTTTGTCAAGGGTGCCTTTAAACATCCCTTTAAGTGAGCTTCGAACAGCACTCGGCATTCTGTGATCTGTTTTTCTAAGTTTTGTGGAGCAGTTGGCCTAAAACATTGAACCACTAATACCTAGGGTTTCCCCTGTAACAGTATTTGGTGCTTTTGTAATGTTAAGCCATAACCCTGCACTGCTCCAGTTAGTGTAACCAATTCTATATATCTTGCAATGTTATTTACTGAATCTAGCATTTGGAGTGTTTAGCTTGCTAGCCAGTCAAAATGGTGCTCTAATATTGTTACAACTACTATATTTTGTGCTCTGCTAAGCCTTTGTGCTGTGTTCTATCTCAGAGGGGCAGCTGGGCTGTTCTCACTACCTGACTTGCTCCCCCTCCCCTACTGAGCTCAGTTTACTGACTCTGCCACCCACCTGCTACTTGTACATAACTTTGGTTTTATCTCTGTTCCTCCCCAGCAAACTTTTACACTGCCCAGCCCCCGGACTGCTGGAGCAGCACCAGTCCACCCTGTTGTGTGCATTTGTAGGGCAGCTATCACCAGGATCTCTACCCTCATCCCTCCTACAGCCTACTCGTCCTTTCACTATGGAACAGCCTGCTTCATCAAACTACCCTGTCCAACTGTGGGGGTGCCATGCATTGTGTGGCATTGGGTCTCAATTTTCCACCCAACACACCATAACCACCCTCCCACCCTGCAGTGGTCCTCCTTTTATTTCTGCGAGAACCTATCAGCACACTTTTTCACCCCATCACAACCTACTCTTGGTTTCTCCCATCCTCATTCTGAAGTATCAGTATAGCTGCCCCACCTCCTAGTTCTCACCCCAAATTTGATGCCCCTCCCCCTATTGCATGTGGACCCACACCTCCTCCCACTCTCTCCCATCCTTCCCCCACTCCAAATTATTTTCTTTTCACCTCCCCATATTTTTGCCACAATGCCATGGCCTTCCTTAGTGTGGGATGCTGAGAATACAACCAGATCAGCCCCTATTTCACTTTACCCAAAGCAGAAGCCCTAACCATATGCCCACAATGCCATAGACAAACACTGGTGATCAACAGATCTGACACTCAATATGGAGCTTCTCTTGCTCCTTCTGCTGGCAGCCTCTCTACTAGGCAGTCTGCTGTGGACTGATTTCTCTGCCTCAGTACTTGCAATTGAACAAATGATCCAATCCTCCTGTACACCCACCCAACCTCCAGTTGCCCCTTCCCCACAGTTACTTGGATTGTAACTAACCTCAATGGGCACCCTTCTCTATGCTATCCTCAGTAACCTTGAATGACAGCAACTTGGTATTTTTGTGTGCTCCCTCACATTATCCTCCCCACTATTACCCCCTCCTTACTGCCCAATTCTCTCCCTGCTGCTGTTGGCAGGTGATGTCAAAAACAACCCTGGCCCCATAAACATCCCAATTGCCCACTCACACATTATGTGGGCTAGCTCCCCAGGCTAAAAGATGGTACACCTGAGTATATGTAGCCTCCCATCCAAATACATAGATTTCGAAGCATGGGTATCCCTCTATACGCCCCAAGTGCTGGGTCTCATGGAGAAGTGGCTAAAACCACATATCTCTGATGCCACCTACCAACTCCCAGACTACTCCCTGTTGCACCGTGATTGCCCTGGGAAGAAGAAATGTGGTGGTGTCACACTCTTCATCAGGAAACTATTACTTGCCTCCCTTGTCCTCTCCTCTGACCCTGACTCTCCTCGTGAGTGACTCATCTCAGAGCTGACACTGGGCTCATCAAAAAAGTTGTACATAGGTTACTTCTATAACCCCCTGAATGGGGGCACACCAGGTCTCCTTGATCACCTGTCTGATCTGGGTCAACTCTCTCCACCCAGGGACACCATTCTCCTGGATGACTTCAACCTTAACTGTTTAAGCTCACAGGAACTCAACTATGCCAACCTATCAAACAACACCACCTGGTCCAACTAATCTCTATCCTCAACAGGCAAAACACCTGCACACAAAATCACTCTTCTTAATTGGATGGTCACAAACAAGGTGGACAATGTTCTCCAGGGAAGGACCTTGTCTGACCCCATTAGTGACCACTCCCCTACTTACATTCTGTTGGTCTACTAAAACCAAGGGCCCTTCCCCCACAAGTACCTGTCCTTCTGTAATTTCAGCAGCACCAGCACCCAAGCCTCCCTGAGGACATCAATGTTGTTAATTGGTCAGCTCTCTACTCCATTACTGATGTGTCAGTGGCAGTACATTTCTTCACTGATGCCCTCCTTAAAATTCAAGACAGCCACTTCCCACTCACCACCAGGAGGGTGAGAGGTGGCTGTCACAGATGGATCACCATGGAGGTTTTGGCCCTTATGAAAGAAAGGTACTTCAAATGGGTTGATTATAAATGGAAGCCCACTCATAGTTTTTGGAATGAATATCGGAGATTACATTAACAAATGCAAGCAAACTGCCCAGTCTCAGAAATGTAATTTCTACCAGAAACTTCAAATGGAAAACCTTGCAAATCCTCAACATTTCTGGAGCTCCTGGGATCCCTCCTCTCACCAAAGTCCCATAGCCCGATTATCAACCTAAACCCCACTACTGGCATACTGATAGATCCAACTGAGGTTGCTCAGGCATTCAACACCAAATTCACTGATTTCACTGCCCACCTTACTAAACTCCTCCCTCCAGCAACCCCCAAGTCAAGGTACTTGCACTAGTGACCTGCCCCTTTCCTCCTTTCTCCCTGTACCCCCACCCACATTTATGCTTTAGGCCCATATCTCAAAACATTACTACCAAGCTCCTCAGGAGCCTCCCTACCCAGGGCTGCCCAGGAACAGATGGCCTCTACCCCTCCCTGCTATAGCTTATTGCCCCCGCCATCTCTAAACCCCTGACTTTCATTTTTAACCTTGCACTAGCCTCAGCAACCATGTCTGTCTCCTGAAAGATAGTCAAAGTCATCCCGATATTTAAAGCTGGAGACCCTCTTTCCTCAGACAATTACAGACTAATTTCTATACTCCCCCACCACAGCAAACGCCTCCAGAAAATTTTCATCACCAACTTCCATACCACATTGACAAGTACAACTTCTTGTGTGAGCAGCAACGCTCTTTCCATAAAAAACACTGCACCACTTCTGCCCTTGCCCATCTCACTGACCATGTCTACAGAAACACTGATCAGGGTAAAGCCACTAGTGTAGTGTTTGTGGACCCAACCAAGGCCTTTGACCTGGTCAACCACCCTCTACTGCATACTAAACTACATCAGCTTGGCTGGTCTAATGAGACTTTGCATTGGTTACAGAGTTACATACATACATACATAGTTGCCAGCAGATTAGGCCAAATGGTCTATCATCACATCTTCCCAAATGCAGCTCACTGATAAAGTACAGTAGCTGCTCTACCTCCCTTCTTTAGTCCATCACCCCACTCACCCCCGCCCACCCCTGCCCTTCTTCGTAACTTTCACCTTTACCAAGCCCTTGTGTCTGTCCCATCCTCTCTTGAACCCATATACGGTATCTAGCTTTACCAGCTCATCAGGAAGTGAATTCCAGGCTGCCACCACCCACTCCAGGAAGTAATGCCCCCTCACCTCCCCTTTGTAAAGTACACTCACCAGTTTTAGATTGTGTTCTCTCATAGTCCTGTCCCCCTTCAGTTTTATCAGACTGTCCATTTTCACTCTGTTAACTCCCTTCAGATATTTGAAGGTCTTTATCATGTTCCCCCAGCCCTTCTGTCCTCCAGGGAGTACATGTTCAGCTCCTGCAGTCTATCACTATATGACATATTCTCCAACTGACTGATCATCTTTGTAGCCCTTCTCTGTACTCTCTCCAGCAATACAATGTCACTCCTTAGGTGAGAACACCAGAACTCTATGCAGTACTCCATATGTGGCCTCACCAATGAGTTGTACAGGGGAAGAATAACCTCCCCGCTCCTGGACATTATACCACTAGATATACACCACAGTATTCTCTTCACCTTAGTTGTTGCCCTCCTGCATTGCTCAGAATTGTTCCCTTTGGCATCTATCATCACCCCCAGATCCTTCTCCATTGTGGAGACCTCTAACTGAACTCCCCCAGCTGATAGCTATACCTAAAGTTTTTATTGCCCATATGCAAAACATTGCATTTACACACATTAAACTCCAACTGCCATGTGTGTGTGTCCATTCTTCCAGCCTCGCTAAAGTGCCCTCTAATGCCCTTTGACCATCCTCACTGTCCACCTCTACCTGCAACTTGGAATCATCAGCAAACAGACTCACCTTACTCCCATCACCCACCCCTATGTCTGCAACACACAGGTTAAAGAGAATAGGTCCCAACATTGAGCCCTGTGGGACCTCAATGATGACCCATCTATGGGTCAAGGCCTCTCCCCCCCACCATCCTTTACTGTCTGCCTGCAAGCCAGTTTACCACCCACCCCACCAATTTTTCACCCATCCCTAGATTTCTCAATTTCCAGATCAGCCTCCCATGCAGGACTGAGTCAAAAGTTTTGCTGAAGTCCAAATATAGAACATCAACAGGCCTTCCATTACCCAGGAATCTTGTCACTCAGTTGAAGAATTCAACCAGGTTGGTTTGAAATTACCTCCCCTGGACAAACCTGTGTTTGTTGTCATCTTGCACCCCAGAAGCCTCTAGAAATTCCACCAACCTTTCTTTGAAGATGGACTCCATCACTTTCCCCAAAATGGAGGTTAGGCTGTCCGGTCTGTAGTTTCCCTGTTCATCCCTTGGCCCACTCTTGTGGAGGGGCACTATGTGTGTTATCCTCATTCATGCAGAACGCAACCTGATTGGAGGGAGGAATTGAATAAATCCACCAGCGGGGCTGCCAGAACATCTGCCAGTTCCAATAGAACCTTGGGTTGTATGCCATCTGGGTATGGGGGCTTATCCACCCTCAATGTCTTGAGGGACTTCCTCACCCTCCCTCCCTTCCTCTATTGTCTCATCAGTGAGTGCTTCCCCTCTTACTGGGCAATCCTAGTAAGTGGCAAATGAAACTGTCACCTCATCTGAACTGCCTGTCTCTACAGGTCCCCCAGGGTTCCATTCTTGGCCCCTTGCTGTTTTTTATATTCATCAACCCCCTCCCTGCTGACAGTCTAAACTGCTCTGCTGTCCTGTATCCTGATAACTTAGTCATCTTCCATAATGACAAGTCACTTCAAAACATATCCTCAGTCTTCATCCATAACTATAGTTCTGCCCAAAAGTGTTTTTTATCTAACATGCTCCTTGTAAATGAGAAGAAAACCAAGGCAATGTAACTAGGATCCAGGCCCTATTTAGCAAGTATTGTGAAATCCAATCCCTCGCTCTCTGCACTCTCTCCATCAGGTCCTCCACTGCAGAATGTCCCCAGCTTGAAATATTTGGGTGTAAACCTAGAACTGTTCCTCTCCTATATGGAACATACTAACACTGTCATTTGCAGGGTTAACCAAAAATAGGGCACCACCTACCAACTTAGGAACTATCTAACCCAGGATGCCCAACTAGCCATTACATGAGGTAACCTACTCCCCATCCTTGACAACTGCTCCCCTATTTACTACTCCACCTTGTCCTCTACCCTTCACATTAGACTCAATTCTGTCTACAATAGTGCTTGTCACTTCACTTTATTGGCTCTATACTCAACCCACCACTGTAAATTGTATCAGTCTCTAGGGTGGCTCCCACTCAAGGGTCACTATGCGTATGCACTGGATTGCATCATTCATAGCACCCTCCATGGTGGAGCTGAGTCCCTGTATGCATCCCTCCTCAAAGCCTGGGCTGCCACTAAGTGCCTACATGAAACATCAATCCCCCCACTCGAGGTCCCTAGAGTATCCACAGTAATGGAAGGTAAAACAGCCCACTCACTCTGGAACAGTATTCTGTCATCCATCTGCTCTTCTGGCTTGCACTTCTCCTTCAAATCCCTACTCAAAATCTGGCTATTGTCTGAATCTAGTTGCTCTTGATTACCGGGGTAACACCCTCATCCATCTGCTAATCGGGGTTGCACTTCTCCTTCAATTCCCTACTCAAAATCTGGCTATTGTCTGAATCTAGCTGCTCTTGCTCACTGGGGTAACACCCCCCCAGTGAGCCCCTCTACTCCTGTGCTCTCCCCTCAGACCACAGCACTCCTCAACCCCACCAAATCTTCTAGTCCCTCCCTCCACCTCATCCTTCCCCTGTATTAGCTTTCATGAATCTCTCCTCATGCTACCCCTTCCCTTTCT
This sequence comes from Neoceratodus forsteri, assembly GCA_016271365.2. Lineage (NCBI taxonomy): Eukaryota > Metazoa > Chordata > Ceratodontiformes > Ceratodontidae > Neoceratodus > Neoceratodus forsteri. The sequence continues at coordinate 853,673,625 of CM057458.1, forward strand.
CTTGCCTACCTCAAGTATCTACTACACAAAAACCTCAACTTTCAGCTAACTCACAGTTCTTTTCCATTTTCTGCCTCTACATACCCTTTAAGGTACTGCATTGTTTTTACTCTTCCACTTACAGTTTTTCAGTGACTGTAATCACTGTAACTTGTGTTTGTACAACTTGGAAGCTGCATTTCTACTATAATATAATTTGTATCTTGTGCTTATAATCTGCTGCCACTTGTGTGGCCCAGGTCATGCCTGAAAACAGACCCTTGGATCAGTGCACTTACTCAGTTACCAAAGACATAAATAAACAAATGAAGCAACAAAAATTGGAAAATGTGGCATTAGGGTTTCCAACCCTAACACCCCACACCAACCCTGCAGGCAGCAACTGGAAAACACATTACAATTTCACCTCTCTTGCTGCTTCGCAAATTAGGCATCGGTCTGCCTTGAGGTTGTCAACCAAAACATACACCCCATTCTCATATACTGTACCCATCTCATTTTATTTACTGAAGAACAGGGTAAGCATAAGGATTGACAACCCCAATGTACATCCCACTCCTGATTTGTGAGGATACAAGAGAGGTGAAATTGTAATGTGTTTTCCTGCTGCTGTCTGCAGGGTAGGGGTGGGGTGTCATGGTTGGAAACCATAATGCCACATTTCCCTACTTTTGTCATTTTAACCTTAACTAGTGTTTTAATGAAGTTATTTGCAATATATGCGTGTGTGTGTGTGTGTGTATGTCTTTCTGTCCATCCATCTGTCCATCTGTCTACCTGTCTGTCGGTCTGTCTGTCTAACTATCTATCTTTCTATCTATCTATCTATCTAGCTATCTATCTATCTATCTATCTATCTATCTATCTATCTATCTATCCATCTGTCTATCTATCTATCAACACTGTGTCATGTTGCCTAAAACAAACACCGTTTGGCAATCAATGCAGCAAACAAAATGGCATTTGCTACAATAGGGTTGGGTAAAACACCAAGATGACACAAACAGTGCATCCCCTTACAAGTAATGGAATTCCTTGATAGCACCCCCCACACCCCCAGGAATTTATATAACAAACTCCGGGGGGTGGGTGGACTTATGGGATGGGAAGAAACTCTGGAGGGGGGAACATTTTTTTTAAAATGCTGCAAAACATTGTAGCATGGGGAGACCTGGGGGGAACTGACCCATTCCATTGTGTACTGGTGCCTTAGCCACTCCACCATGGGAGCAGCTCGACCAGGCACCCTGTACACAGTAACCTTATCCCTCTCAAGAAAAACATACAATGACAGGGATAGCGATGATTCCCTACTGCTGTTATACCCCTGTCATTGTAAATCCATATGTTCGCTACACAGTGCAGTTAATACTGTGTTGTCTTTCTTGTGCAGTACTGACATGGTATCTATCTATCTATCTATCTATCTATCTATCTATCTATCTATCTGTCTATTTACCTATCTATCAATATTGATTCAGTATGCATGTACTGCAGGTGGTTATTACCTGTTCAATAGCCAAAAATTGCAGATGACACCACGATGGGAAGAATAGGCACATTACAGCAAGAGATCAATAGCATACAGATGGATCTGGATTGGTCTGTGAAATGGGCAGCAAAATGGCAGATGAACTTCAGTGGTGATAAATACAAGGTGATGTATTTAGTAAAGATACAATAGCAGAACACTACATAAATGGCCAAGGGATTACTGGAACCATGCAGGATAAAGACCAGGGAACAGTGATCAACAGAAACATGAAATGGAACAACAGTGTGGAGCACCAGCAAGCATAGCAAACAAAATCACAGCTTGCATTTAAGAGAGACTTCACAAGCAGAAATTACCTACATTACACAGCCCTAATACAGATCACTGGTTAGTCCTACCCTTAAAGGGAACAGTCAGTAATATGTGCCCTCACCTAAGCTTGAGGCTGGTTCCAATAGGCAGACTGTGTACAAGACCTTTTTTTTTATTATTGTTTACTGCAGTATAGTAGATTGTAGCAGACTGATTCTGCTGACTTTCAAGTTGACAGTTTCTGTAATTAGAAATCCCCAAAATCCATTGAAATTGACATCAGAACAGGGGTGCAGTAGTAGAAGATTCAATAACTTACAGTGCATGTTAGTGCTTTAATAAGTTATAATCAGATGTTTACTGCTCTCATTACTCTCCATGGCATATGTACAGTCCTCTGTAACTGTAATTAGCCCAGAGAGGACAGTGAGATCAGCAAACAAAAGATAAGAGTTTATTTTTTATTCTCAGATTACAATACTTTTGAGCACATAACAGCTCTTTTGAAAAGGTTCCACGTCAGTGGGAAGGGTGACAGACATACAATGGATGGTATTACATAAAATATTGACAAGAAAGTATTTAAAATGACCATATGACATTAATATTGCAACTAAAATGAAAACTATGAAATGTTAGGAAAACAAAAATAACATAATAAAAAGATGCAGGCCAAGTTGCTTTGTCAAATAGGTATAGGTAGATTTGGGTGAACAAAAGTTCAGGTAAGTGAAGATAAACAGTTGAAAAAAGGTGGAGGGTGAGAGGGGTGAGGGGAAAGAAGAATAGGGGAAGGAGGCAGGAAATAGGGCAGAGCCATTAGGGTGAAAGTGGTCATTCGCAGAGAAAAGGGGAGAAATAGGTACAAAGGATGTGTCAGTACTGCTGATGTAGTGTCATGTCAGTTGAAATAGTCACAGAACTGTTAGCTGTAAGATGCTGGTGAAGAGTGCCTTTAAATGGTCAATTTTGGTAAGGAAGAGATATCCCTGGGCGGCGCATTAAACCATAGTGGTGCTCTATATGCAAATGATCATTGCCCTTGTGTAGCTTGGCATCTTGGGAAAGAGAAGAGTTGGCTGACTGAGCTACGTGTGTGCAGGGAGCTGCAAGATGGGTTGAGTAAGTTTGTAACACCAGAAGGCAGAAGCCCAAGAAGTGCCTTTTTGGATAGCAAGCAGGTTTGATAGTGAATCCTCCCATTTAGCTGAAGCCAACCTGTTTGCACATACAGTTCACATGTGTGGGTAAGGCATGCTGCTCCAGTAAGAGATTGGCATGCTTAGTGAGTGCCACTGATATTCTGTGGAGGGTAGCGGTGGAAGATGAGCCATAGATAACCAGACCATAGTCAACAATATTTGGTATAAGTGCTTCAGGGATTAGATTGTGTTTATGTCTATGGAGTAACCCTATCTCGATACTGTCAGACCTGGCAACATTCTCAACATGCTGGGCATATGATAGTGAGCTATCCATAGTTACCCCTAGATACTTGAAATGTTGAATTTATTCAAGTGGGATGCCAGAGAAGTTCCTGATGGTGAGGGCACTGGATCTGTGCTTGCTGCAAGCACTGCTGAACAACATGACTTTCATTTTTTTGTAGTTCAAAATTGGCTTGTTTCCTGAACCAGTCCTCCATTTCCTCAAAGCTGGTGTTCCAGTGGTTCAGGGCCAGTGTTGCTGTTGTATATGACCACATCATCTGCATAGAGGATGATCTGCTGGTGACAGGAGTGAGGAAGATTGTTAAGAAAGATGCGAAAGAGAAGTTGACCCAGTATGGATCCCTGTGGTACTCCAGAGCAGACATGTTGATGATCAGAGGTGACATTAGCCTGCATAATCTGTTGGGAACAGCCTACAAAATAACTTTTGAACCAGGACACAGTATCTGCTGAGAGGCCAGTTGAGACCAGTTGCTTGAGAAGTAGAGCATGGTTCAATGTATCAAAGGCCTTTGTGAGGTCCAGAAAGGCTGCACCCACCAATCTACCTTGATCCAGAGACTGGTGAATGAAACCAGTGAATTCTAGCAGTGCTCTGATAGTGCTATGTCACTTTCTGAATCCATGCTGCTGGGGGGCACTGGATTGAGTATTTTTCCATATACTCCACCAGCTGATCTGCAGCTATGCACTCAAGTGCCTTAGACAGAGGTGGAAGAACAGAGACAGGTCTATAGTTTGTGTGTATAGTACGGTCTCCACTTTTGTGAACAAGGGTAACAAGGGCTGACTTCCAGATCTGGGGAAATTGTGCTAGTCTCAGTGAGAGGTTTAGAATCTTTGCAATGGGCACCAGTATTTCTTCAATGATAAAGGCAACTAATTTGAGGTCTAAGGAATCACCGCTATGCCTTGACTTCACAAGTAATTTTATTAGGTATTTCCTCACCACATACAGTGGGACCTCTTTGAAGTAGAAAGGAGGTGGTGCAGGAAGCAAATCATCTGAAGAAGAAGAAGAATCAGTATTTATATAGCGCTTTTCATACACAGTATCCCAAAGTACTTTACAAGCAATGCTAGACTGGTAGTGAAGTGACTAAATGTGTGGTGACAGCCATATTGCACATCATCACCCACACACAGCCTGGATAACAGAATGGACTGGTTTATGGGAAGAGGAATATTGGCCAGGACACCAGAAATGTTCCCTGCTCTTTGCGAAGAGTGCTCTGGGTTCTTTTACTTCCACCTGGACACCCACCAGGACAACACCAGTATAGGCAGAAGGGACCTCGGTTTAACATCTCATCTGAAGGACGGCACATCCCAGCAGTACAGTATCCCCCAATAATGCGCTTGGATGGCAGCGATTTTTAGGTGCAAGCCCAATCCCGGTGTTGGATGAGAACCAACAGCCTTATGGTCCAGAGGCAGATATGCTACCAACTGAGCCACGTTGACACCTAACATCTGCCCACTGTTCGGTTTCTTCAGTGATGTCCTTGAAATAATCTGTTGGGAAGACACCAGACAAAGTTTTTATAAAAACTCTATCATACACTGCAGGCTATTGAATCTCCCACTGCTGCAGGTCTGCTCTGAAGTCATCTGCAGCAGATTCTGGGATTTGTAGTTACAGGAAATGTTAGCTTGGAAGTCAGCCAAATCAGTGCAATACAATTTACTATATTGCAATAAACAATAATTAAAAATGTCTTTTGCACACAGACTGCAAATTGGGACCAGACCCTAACTTGGGTGTGGAGCTCAAGGTGCTGTTTCCCTTTAAATACTGTGTGTACTGACATTTTGATCTTCATATCTGAAGAAAGATATGGACACAATAGAAAAGGTACAAAAGAGAGTGATGAAGATGGTTATCAACATGGAAAACATGGGCTATGAGGAATGACTGCAGAACATAACCTATTCCACATTAGATGGATATGAGAAGACCTAATGGAAACATACAATGTAGTACACATCAAATGGCTAAACTGTATAGCTTCATCAGGTCAAATGCTGTTCTTCAGCTGAACAATGGGGAAAGTGTAAGGGGCAACTCACTGTCATTGAAAAAAAATGAAGATTCTAGGGAAACATAAGGAAGAACTACTTCACAGAAAAGTGGTGAACACTTGGGAAAGGGTGCCAGATCATGTGCTATCTGCTGAAACTATAATGATCATCAGTCTTGCATATGACAAGTACTTTTAAGAAAAAGGAGTGGCGGGATATTTTCAGTTTACTGGTTAGAAGCAGGAACTTAGGCCAGTGGTCTTTTTTCCTCCCCAAATTATTTGTTTGTATATATGTTTATATGAATGTAAAGATGTATATACTATATGTCTGTATGTATGTATGTACAGGTATGTATGTATTTAGGTATGTATGTGTACATGCATGTAATGTGTATGGTGTGCACTGGCAAGGTTTACACAATATAACTATTTTCAGCAATCAGTTATCCCCAATGTAAAGTATAAGTAATACAGACTGCAACCATCAATGAATTTCCATTGTGAAGGCTTAGTTTTAGGGAGGATTTTAATATTAATGAGCATGAAAGGCAATTTGCAGGGGTTGCAACCTTTGAACACCAGACATGTGGTTGATTTTGTTTAGGATTCATCAGTACTATACAGCTGTGATCTCAGCCCAGCACAAAGCAAGCAAACACTAGTGATAGCAGTGTCTCCCTAATACACATTCTTTCAGCTGGCATAATTTTCCAGAAATTAACCCATTGCAGTTTTATGCAATTGAAACCTCATTTTCTGCAAATTGTGTCAATACTGTTTACCAAAAATTGTGCCAATACAGATTAATGAGGATGAGCAGTGCTACCTCTTTTTACACATTAAATCATGGAAAAGTCCATATATTATAAAGAAAAAAATGGTTATAATAAATCACAAAGACATTTTTCCCATTGTGGTCTTCTAGACAACAGATTAACATGGTTAGAAATTATCATGTCTCCAAAGTCCATAAGTGAATTAATTTCCTTTTAAGTCTCTGCAAACCTTGCATCACTCTCCCCCCATATGCAAAAACATATATTATGTTTATTTTTAACTTACTTTGTTCTCATAGGAATGTAATCTTCAATTCTATTCACTTTAATGTTATTTCATCTGCTTTTGCAGTTACCAGCATTGAATTGTCTTCTTATGGTATGGTCTTTATTACTGATGACTGCCTACTTCAATACAAAAGAACAATTTAGTCATGAGTATCTTTGAAAAAGGAGGTGACTGCATCTTATATGCAGAAAAGAAAAACTAGAGCAGTGTAATTGCTGTGCCTTGGGAGTCAGTGGTTCTTTAATGGCAATGTTCTGACTTAACTAGATACCAAGTGAATGTCAAAAACTCCAGTTTATTGTCAGATTCAGTTTCATCATCACTCTCCAAGATCCAAGGAAATGTCAAGTAAATTCAGCACAATTACAGCTACCCTTGACTGAAAGGCCACTGCATTCTCCCTCAAGAAGTTATTAAAAGAACATTTTGTTGTCAGTTTTGCTCAGTACCTTTGCAAAACTGATAGCTTCAGTTTTGCACAGCTTTTAAAGGAATTACAAATCATTTGTAGTGAAATAATTTAATGTTACTGCATACTGCTTAAAACATCTCATAATATGGTAAATGTTGGCACTTTACTTGCTCACCACATTCTGTGGCCATGGTGTAAAAACTGTGAAGGGCATACATAAGTAGTGTATTATCCACAAATTCCCTTGGTTTCAGTCCTTTTCCCATACTGAAGGTTGTACATTCTTTTCAGTGTGACCTTTTTCCTGCACCATTACAATCTGGTTTGGCTAGCTAGATGAGAAATCAAATTTTTACTCATGATCCACCAAGGTTTCATTGTGATAAGCAGCAGTAACATACAGTAGTTTTGTATCAATACGGCAAAGCTTTACTCTCCAAAGCCAGCCATCTTCAACTTGGCTGATTTCTTAAATCTCCATTAGCTGTAATGTAAAAAAGTCCAGTTATCTATGTAGGCTTTTTACCTATGACTCAAAGTGCATGTTTTATCAGCCACAGTCTTCTATTATTAATTTACTGTACAGATTCCTACTAAAAATTGCATGATCTGTGCATTACATGTAAAACAGCAACATTTTTAGTTGCCAGAAAATGTGTCATAAACTGTACATAGTTTTAGCAATAATGGTTTCCTGACATCTTTCAGTACATTATAAGAGTATTTTAAGCATGGGAACTTGTACTGGGAAACCTGGAACAAAGTAAATAATAACATAGTCTATACAAAAAAAAAAATATTTTATTTAATACTTAAACTAGCAGTGTGGGTGGGAGAGTAGGTAGGCAGAAGTAAATGCTTTTCAGCCAGTTTTTGGGACCAGTTCTTAAACTTCTTTAACTTTTAGTAGACAGTGTGGGAAAACTAGCCAGGTAAAATATTACAGCCTATCGTGGGTTAAGCAGTTACTGTCTGTGAAAAAGGTGTATTACCAAGAGATGAGCTGAAGCAGGCTTTGTGCCTTCCAGTAGGAGCCAGGCATTTATGTTGCTAGCTGCAGTAATGTAGCTGGGGGCACTGTGCTGGAAGCACTGAAACAGAGTATGTGACAAAGCACCTGGCTACATAGAAGGGTATATTATTTCATGCTTTAAAATAGCAGAGTGGGTGGGTATGAAGAGGAAAGTGCTTTTTGGCATTTTGTTTCAGTGGTTGCTTACCTTGTAGTGAAATGAAGCAAGGACCAAACAGAGGCCCAGGAGGAGGGGTCATAAATGGGTGCTGAGAAGCAGAAAATGGGGTGAAGTACTTCCTGGTGCTGAGGCAATGGAAAGTATTTAAAGAACTATGCCTATGAATGGTACTGAGTCATGCAATAGTGAAACGAGTGACTCATTGAAGTGACATGAGATTATGTGACTGGACATAACAAAAGAGAGGTTTGGGAGATGAGGAGCAGAAATCCCTTGTTAGTTTAAAGTGGTTTCACAGGTATACAGATCACAAACAAAGCACCATGTACACACAGGCAGAAAGTTGAGGATGCATTTGGTTTTGCAGCGACTGCAGCTCAACTGTCTTCAGTAAATGCTCTGTGAGGTTGGTGGATGCCCAATTTGTAGGAAATTCATGGTCCATGAGGCAGAGTTTGCTTCTTTGAGAGCTGTGGTACAGCATGTGAGAGATGACTCAGTAAGAAGAACACTGGGAGCTGCAAGCCCAATAATGCAACAGACACCACAAGTCAGTTCTGCAGGATTGACTACAGTGGTGTAGGTAGGAGGGGAGCAGGAGTAGTGGAGCTGGCATAGGTTGGTCCCTAGGAGTAACAACCCAGAACCATTTTGCCATACTGGTAGAAACAATTCAAGAGGGCTATGCTGAGAAGCAAACAGCTGTTGATACCACAGAGAGATTGACTTGAACTAACAAGGACATATTAGGGAGGGCATTTCAGGCACAGCCAGAAGGAATAAGAATGTACTTTTGTCACAAGAGATTCTTTACTTAGATGGGCAGAAATGTTGGTGCATGGTATATATCTGTTCTGTGTCACTCAGAGTGGAACCACAGCTAGAATAATTCTTGGGAGGCTTTGTAGCCTAGAGGGTTAATCACAAACTGTGAGTCTGAAGGCACAGCAGGCCTAATTGTAAAACCCACAACCACCACTTACATATTGTATGACCCTGAGCAAGTTACTTAATCTCCCTGTGCACCAAGGATGCACATAGAAATGAGTGCTTGTTAACGGTGCTTCCCAGTCAAAAATTATAAGTAGTCTTCTCAGTGGTGATGCTGCTGGCATGTGAGGGTCAGAGTAGTAAGGCTAACATGTAAGCATTTTACATGTGGCAAATGAGTTGGTGTCATGAGGAGGGATTGTGCTACTCAAGGAACTGGGGATCCTACTGGAAAGATGGCTGCCTGTTTACAAAGGATGGCTTGTATTTGAGCAGAGAAGGAACCAATGCATTAGGGTCAGTGCTTGAAGTAGTGATTAGCAACAATTTAAGCTAAGTGAGGGGGAGGCCAGTGATAGTGCATAGAAATATACACAGAGACATAAAGGGAACCAAGACAGCTTTCCTCCAACACACAAGATAGGGGAAAGTGGAGAACAGGAAGTTGAGAGATTAGGATCATTTGGCATTCAATAGCATGCACGGATGAGAAGCCTAGAAAGGAAAGAAAGGGCAGGTGGAGAATGACACATATGAATACTAGGTGCTCAGGAAGAAAAATGGATGTGTGGCAGGGAATTATGGTGGCAGCACAGTTGGATTTGTGTGCAATTACAGAAACATGGGGTAATCAAAATAACAGTTGAGAAGTCAATGTCCCAGGCTATACGCATTTTTGAAGGGACATGGGTATACAATAGAATGGCAGTGAAAATGTATTCACTGAAAACCATAAAATTCTCAAAGGCTAAAATAATCTCAGGAGAGGAGAGTGGGGAGTCACTACAACTCTAACTGACTGAAGAAAGGGAAATGTATAAGGCAGTAGTCTATAGGCAAACTGAACAGACAGTAACTGCTCTACTCTGTAATCATTTAAAACGGCCCTGAAATCTCACTTAATGGTTGTTAATCAGTGCAGTTGCACTTGAATTGCTGGTGCTCTTTACTCTACTTAGTCTTGACCAGTTTTTGTCCTGTTTCTAACACTACCTGTTCTCTGTGTTGTATTATTTTACTGCCTATGTATGTACCTAAGCAATGCAACTGTACTATTTTTGTCTATTGTATGCTTTTGTGTCTCTTATCTGTAATTAATTCCGGGTCACCCCTGAAAAAGGGACTTTGTTGTCTCAGTGGGCCTACCCGGTCAACATATTTCAATAAATAAATAAATAAGCTAGCATAGATAAGGAAGTAGAAATGGAAGTGAAGAAGGAAGTAAGCCATGAAAACAAATTACACTAATGGGAAATTTCAGGTATAGATTGACATACTCCAGAAGCAAGAAGTCAGAAAAAAACAGTAGTTTATATTGTTTATGCAGGACTGATTCTTCACTCAGTAAGTACAGGAGACAACCAGTTATGAGATATTTTTTAAATTTATAATATCAACCAGAACATACAGTAAATAAATACCTTATGACTGAAGACCCAATAGGAAAGAGCAACCACAAAACCGTAAAGTCCAAGATTGTGCTGGATTACCAGCAACCAAATTCCAGCACTGTGGTCCCTGCTTTTTGGAATACTGACTTCAACCAAATGATAGTACTAATCAAAGTTCAGCTGAAAAAAATAAATGTAATATGGATGGCAGAAAATGGGTGGAAATTAAAGGGGCTTTATTAGGGGGAGTCCAGGAGTGCAATAAATTTGCAAGTAAAGCATGGTGGCACAAGAAAACAATATGGCTAGAATGACAAGTAAAGGAAGCAATAAGGTTAAAAAGAAGAGCTGTTTGGGTATAAAAATGGATTAGAATGAGACCACCAGGGAGCTGTACAAGGACAGACTAGATCAATGCAAGCAGCTCAGTGGAAGAGTAAAAGCAAACACAGAGCTAAGGACAGCAGAAAAGGTTAAGGAACATAGAAAATCCCTCTTCAGGTTCATTAGAGAAAAAAGACACACAGATTACAGCATAAAAGCATTAAAAGGATGGTGTGAGTGCATAGGATGATATGGGGAAAATAAGCATATTGAATAAGTTCCTAAGTTCTGTATTTACCATGGAAGTTATAAGACCACCACTGAAACATAAGTTAAAGTTAGAGGGCATGGCTATCAATAGTTCAGTAATGTGATGGATAACTACAGAAAAAGTACTGGCAGGTGTAGAGAACTTAATGACAAATAAGTCCCCAAAGCCCGACTGAATGCATGTAATGATGCTGAAGGAGACAAAGGCAAGCCCAGGTAGTACCATTGGCAGAGCTTTTCAATTAATAAATAGCAACGAGTACAGTGTAGAGGAACTAGAGGGTGACACAAATGGTCCCTCTGCAAAATAATGGGTGTAAGAAGAACCCAAGTAATTAAAGCCCACTGATTCTTATGTCTATAGTAGGTAAGCTACAGGACATAATTATTAAAAACAGATAATTACCTTCCTGAAGGTAAACAGGTTCAGAGATAAGAGTCAGCATGTTGTCAAATGAGGCAGGTTATGTCAAAAAGCGTAATTAATTTTTGTTTTATTTCAGTGACACAAATGGTTTGTTACATAGGAACATAGGAATGTGATGGCAGAAAACGACCGCCAGGCCCACCTAGTCTGCCCAATTTGCCTAAATAGCCTCCTTAATCATCTACAATAGACCTCGCTTTCATCTAGCATCCCCTTGTTCTTATCCCATGCACTCTTGAATCCACCTACTGTCTTTTCCTCAATCACATTGCTCTGCAGCCAATTCCACTTTTCCACCACCCTTTTAGTGAAGAAGTATTTCCTAGAATTGCCTCTTAATTTACCCCCCTTGATTTGGAATTGATGTCCCCTCATCCTTGGCCTCTCCTTCATCTGGAAGAAGCTCTCTACCGGCACCTTATTAAAACCCCTTGATGTACTTAAATGTCTCAATCATGTCACCCCTCTCCCTCCTTTGTTCCAGCAAGTACATGCCCAGGTCCTCCAATCACTTCTCATATGGAAAGTGATCTAGCCCCCTCACCATCTTAGTCACTTTCCTCTGGATTTGTTCCAACCTTGCCACATCCTTCCTGAGGTACGGCCTTCAGAATTGGACCCCATACTCCCGGTGTGGCCTAACAAGCTGGATGTACAGAGGAACTATGACCTGTCTCCTTCTGCTGGAAATTGCCCTCCTTATACAATCCAGTATCCTACTGGCTCTTGCCACTGTCCCACCACACTGCTTCCCTGCCTTCATGTCCTGTGAGATGATGACACCCAGATCCTTTTCCTCCTATGTAACCCGTAGGATTCTACCCCACAACCTGTATTCCGTGTTCCTGTTTTTTCTTCCTAAGTGCATGATCTTGCATTTTGCTGTGTTGAATGACAATTGACACTCTTCGGACCATTCCTCCAACCTCTTCAGATATTTATTCATCATCTCCACCACTTCCTGTGGGTGTACTCTGTTGCAGACCTTTATGTTATCTGCAAATAGACTGATCCTTTGCTCCATCCCCTCTACTATATCCCCTATAAAGATATTAAACAGAACAGGCCCCAGCACCTACTCTTGGGGGACTCCACTAATGACCGCAGTTATCGAGGCCAAATAGTTGATACCATTTATTTGGTCTTCAGCAAAGCCATTAATTTAGTGTCATATTACCAGTAGGAGACTAGTGAAGTGTTTAGGGACCTAGGACATGGAGATGGTTTGCCTTGTTAGACTGGTAACCAGTTGAGTGGTCGGAGTCAGAGAGTAGACCAAAATGAAAAGTTCTCTGATGTCAGGAAGGGAACTAGTGTGGTGCCATAGAGGTCTTTCCTGGGCTTGCATCTATTTACTATACATATAAGAGACATAGGGATGAGGACACCGGAGAATGTGAGTGTGTTTGTAGATGACAAAAAGCTCTGTTATAGGGAAGATAGTGAGAAGGGAATCATTAGCATGGAAAAGGATGTAGAGGAACTGGAAATGTTAATCAAAATTTGGCAACTGAAATTCAAAATTTAAAATGTGTAACGTTATGCACATTGGCTGTATAACTATGCAAACTAAATATTGCATCTGTGGTAAAGGTGAAGAACTTAACGGAGGAGCAGGACCTGGCTGGGAGGCATAATTAGTCATAGTGTGCAAACCTCTTCCCAATGTAGTAAAGCATATAGGAAGCTAACAAGAAGCTGGGGACATCAGGCTAGGGTTCACCAGTTGCAGGAATGTCATCCTTCCACATACAGATCATTGGTGAGATCTTAAATGGAGTACTTTGTAGAGTTCTGAAGTCCTGATACCAGGAATCACAGAGATAGGTTTGAAAATAATGTGCGCAATGAAGGCAGATGAAAATATTAAGGACAACAGAGAAGGTCCTGTATGGAAAGATTAGAATGTCTCAGTAGGAACTGCATTATTTAGAGGAGAGTAGGGAATAGAGCAATATATGACAAAAACACAAATACATACAGGGATTCAACAAGGTGAATTCCTCAGAGCTGTTAAATCTGAACAACAAAACATCCACCAGGGGGCAAAACATCAAACTGGATAAGGGGGGATTCAGAAAAGGTAATCGTTTGTATTGTTGTGGTTGTGAACATGTGGAACAAACATGCCCAATAAAATGGTTAGTACTAGGATTATAACAAGGTTCAAAACACATTGGGGCATCTTTAAGGAGGTTTTCAGAACCAGAAGAGATGTAGGAGGTATGGAGAACTCTGAGTGGGGGAAGTAAGTTAGAGTAGTTAAAAAAATAGATTATAGCAACATGGCAGACTAGAGGGACCATTAGTCTTCTTCACTTATTTTATTGCAGCTTGTTTCTATGTTTTAATGTTCTAAAATATTTTAAAAACAAAAATATTTCTGGTTTTATGGTTAATTCCTCAAGAAAATAAATATGGTTACCATAAGCAGCTTTTAAAAATGTTTTCTCTGAGATTACTTTTTTACCATAGAAATTAAGCTCCTGCTTTGGATATATTAGGAAGGTATTTCTGGTGACAAACTGCACAGCAAAGCACTACAAGATACTATTTCTATGGCTGCATGGGCAGAGGCATGCTGACATACTGCTATGACGTAGAAGAGAGAAGGGACTGTAAAATCACGTGACCAGATACAGGTACGTCCACTGTGTTCTTCCACAGCAGAATTAAACTGCATGTGGTCCTGGCCATTCACCACAGTGCTGTTATCCTCCCTCCCCACAGCAGTACTTTCTATATCTGCCCTCACGTCTGGTTCACTTCCAGGTTCAGAGCGCTACATACTTTTGGAAGAATCTCCCAAAGCCCCAATCCACTCAATGCGAGAGCGTACTAGTTTTTTTTTTTTTTTAATCTTTTGTCTTTGGTTAGGTCAATTCCTTAGGAACCGGTGGGTCCATTTTTTTTGTTTCTCTCTTCCCTTCCCAGTAATTAATCTTAGTTCTGTGCCACACTGACCTCTCGTGTTTTGCTTTTTCCTCCTCCCATGCATGACATTCCTGATTTACTTTCCCAAGCTTCAGCCACCCAGCTTTTTGGCAAGGCAAGGCAAATTTATTTCTAAGGTGCCCAATCCCAGAAGCTCTTGGCACTTTACACAATAAAAACAGAATACAAAATACAAAGATAACATTTGTGCAGTACTAGTATATTTAAAACAACATTCTTAAAAGCATAAATATAAAATATACGCTAGCTGAGGATAGGGTAGGGGGAAGATGGCTTAATCCCCAAAAGCCTGGAAGAAAAGGTGGGACTTAAGCATCTGTTGAAAAACATCAATTGAGGGGGCCTCCTGGACTGCAGCTGGAAGTGTGTTCTATAGGGTCAGCACAGAGACACTAAAAGCTCAGTCATCAGAGGTCTTGAGCTGAACCCTAGGAACATCCAGGAGGCCCCTTGAAATGGAGTGGAGGGAGCTGGCAGAGGTAACAGGTGACAGGAGCTCAGACAGATAGCCAGGACCCAACTCATATAGGGTCTTATAGGTAAGCAAGCCCACTTTGAAAAGGACCCTTCACCTGACCAGCAGCCATTGCAGGGCATGCAGGACTGGGATCACATGGCATGACCGAGATAGTCCCTCCAGTAACCGTGCTGCCACGTTCTGCACCAGCTGAAGCCTGTGAAGGGTCCCTCCTGTGACCCTGAAGTAAAGAGCATGAGCAGTAAAGAGCATGACAAGTTTCAAGTCTGGAGGTCACAAAGGTATGCACTATGGTCAGCAGATCTTTGGGCGGAACTAGGGGCTTAATCCTGTTGATGTTCTGTAAGTGGTAAAAATTACTTTTCACAACAGATGACACCTGATCTTTGAAGGTCAATCTGCTGTCCAGGATCACACCTAGATTTTGCACCCTTGGGGAAGCAACCAATGGAGCAGACCCTAGAAAAAGACCAGTGTCCACTCCAGGTAGCAACCCATCATGCCTGCAACCCAGCTCAAACACCAGCACCTCTGTCTTGTCAGGGTTGAGTCACAGCCAGCTGGAAGCCATCCAGTCATTGATTTTAGCCAGGCAGATGTTAAGCACATCAACCACATCAGATGTCTTGGGTGCAAATGACAGGTACAACTGGGTGTCATTGGCATAGCAGTGAAACTCCATACTGTACTGTTGAATGATCTCACCCAGGGGCAGCATATATGCCATGAACAGCATTGGCAACAAGACCGTGCCCTGTGGAACTCCACAAGACAGAGGCATTGGAGAGGAGGAGAAATTCCACATCACTACCCGCTGTACCCTGTCTGTGAGATAGGACCCAAACCATCTGATAGCAACCCCAGTGAGTCCACAAAGTTCATAGAGATGATTGAGAAGCACATTGTCGTCAACAGTGTCAAAAGCTGAAGAGATGTCGAGGAGCACAAGAACTGATCTGTCTCCTCTATTTCTAGCCCTGAGTAAGTCATTATGCACTCTAATTAGTGTGGTTTCTGTACTGTGTCTAGCCAGAAAACTAAACTGAAATGGTTAATATTTTCCTTGCTTTATTGTTAATGTTAGACACAGGTCATATTATATTTTTTCTCTGCCTTTTATTCTGTTCTGTTTTTTACTAAGGTTGTTGCTGCAGATGTAGCTACTAGGTTCAACTGAGTTCCTTCTTTATTTCCTCATTTCTTCGGTTTTGCAGTTATTTAACTTTACTGAATTGATTGCCTAAAATGTCTTTATTACTAGCACATCTCAGACCATTATGTCTGTGTCTCTCTCTCTCTCTCTCCATTCCTGATGTGCCCTCCCCCTTTGTCTCTTTCTGTCCCCTCCTTCTATAACCTGATGACCTGCTTGTGCCCCTATTGCACTCTCTCTCTCTCTCTTTCTCTCAGCCTCCTCCCCTGACTAAATTTCTGCTAAACACCCTCTTTTGTCTTCCTAGCTGCCCTCCCTCCCGGCCAACAGCCCCAACAGAGCTGCTCCTTGCCTAGACTACAAACATTCACTGAGCAAGGTACGGACCAGCATTAGGAGGTGCCCTGCCTCTCTGCTGTTCAAATTTTGTTGCCTCTTTAAACTGTGCCCAAGACTTCAAATTCCATTTGAAAATTTTTTTTAATAAATAAGTTAACCAAACTATGATTGTACTACTGGCTGTACTCACCAGTTCTATTTCAAAATTAATTCTTGCCACCAGCTGCTAGCTCCAAATTAAATCCTTGCTGCCAGCTGCTAAAGTATTTACAATTAATCTTTCAGAAATTGCTTAAGCTGAAACTTGGTTTGTATATTGTGCTGCTAATTGCTAGTTTCAATTAATTGTTAGAATTTTTCTTTAAGCTGAAACCCTGTTTTTATATTGTAGGAAGGTTTCCACAACTTGTGGGCTCACGAGCAGCACTCTGATGATCCCCGATGCCGCTTCACGACATCTCCCCACTTGCCCTATCTGAATGATTAGTTTTATAAAGCAGGTGAACCAATCAGATCAAAACACAATCTGTCTGCTTTTCCATTGGCTCCTTATAGTCGCCTATCACTAGAGGGACTTCACTGCACACTGCTGCCTTTTTACTCAGTCCCATCATATTATCAAACCTCCTTTCTCTAGGTGTACTGCACCCTAGTAGCAGCCCTTGCCCTTCTTATCTGCAGCCCTTATCAGATATTTGTATAGCACCTAAGCAGCTGTGCTTACTTTCCTGCATCTGTCACTATATAGACTACCCCATGGCCACAAACTGCACCCTCCTGTCTCCCTTCCCCACCCTTCTTTTCATTCTTCTGACTAGTCCTCCTGCCTCTTCCCTGGCTCTGTCTTTTACCAACCCTACTGCTTACTGCACTCCCAGTATTACTCCTGCCCCTATTCCCCCTCTCCCCTCTTATCCCTATCTCTCACACTCCTGCTTTCACACCCTCTAATTTCATCCTGGGCTTCTTACAGACTCCTTCTGGCAAGTGATGTCAAGCTCAATCCTGGCCCTCCCAATCTCACCCCCCTGCTTTCCCCTCAGTGTACCCCAAAGGTCTAAAAATATTCCACATAAATATCCTCAGCCTGCTCCCTAAGTTGGTCGACTTAAAAGTATGGGTCACTCTGTACTGCCCTGACTTACTATGCATCATGGAAACTTGGCTATCCTCCCACATTCCTGACACTTAGCTGGCCCTCCCTGGCTTTTACCTTCACAGACAAAACTGTGGTAAAAGAGATGGTGGTGTAGCAATTTATTTCCATGATTCTCTATCCTGTACTATTTCCCATTGGAAAGTGGTCCCTCATTCACATGAACTCCTATTAGTCAATCTCCTTTTCCCCTCCACCATGCCCATTTTTGTAGGTATTTTCTATGTCTTACCATAACTTCTGCCATCCTCCCTCATCTCTGGTGTCACAGTCGTATCCTCTCTTGCTTCCTCGAGTGAACTCATCCTCCCTGGAGACTTTAATTTAGACTGGCTCTCACCATCTTAACTCAACTTCTGCCATCAGCTAGAAACCCTAAATTTGTCCCAAATTATCAAAGAACCCACACGTCCAAACTCTCACACACAGTCCCATTCTCTGCTCGACTGGGTGCTTTTGACCCACCCCCTCAGCATATCCAATACTGGCACACTACCCGATGCTCTCAGTGACCACTGCCATACCATCTGCATAAGGATTATTTGTACCCCTCAAACCCATGAAAATAAATTCAACACTAACCCCTCAGATTCCTTGACTTGAGCAAACTACTCCATGATCTGGCAACAGCATCTGCATCTGGTCACCCGTTTTCTCCTCCCTATTGGTTGATGCTGCACTAACACAGTTCACATCCATTTTTCTCAATATGTGGAATATTCATGCCCCCCTAAAAACCATCGAGGTCAAGCACACTCATCACCCTTGGATGACCCCTGAAATCCTGACTATGTAAAAATCCCGTGACCTCTCCTGGTCTCATTTTAAATCCTCATGTGACACTGTAGACCTTCAGCCCTGCTTTACCTTCTGTAACAGTTGGGCTGTCTTATATCAAACCCCACCCTCATTGCAGAGCTTCTAAGCAAGTTCTTTACTACCTCTGCCATTCCACAAGATCCCAACTCCTCCACACCCTGTGCCTCTACCTCTCCCACGCACTCCCCCCCTTTCCTATTGCCACCGATATCCTCTGAAATCCTCAGAGCCCCTGTCTCCCTCAATCCTGCCAAATCCAGCCCTGATAGCCTATACTCTAAGCTCCTTATA
This sequence comes from Neoceratodus forsteri, assembly GCA_016271365.2. Taxonomy (NCBI): domain Eukaryota; kingdom Metazoa; phylum Chordata; order Ceratodontiformes; family Ceratodontidae; genus Neoceratodus; species Neoceratodus forsteri. The sequence continues at coordinate 853,692,170 of CM057458.1, forward strand.
CTATCTGCCCCCTCCATAGTTGTACCCCTCACTTTTATCCTTAACCTCTCCTTTTCCTTTGCTACTGTTCCTACTGTCTGGAAGTTTGCCACTGTCCTCCCCCTATTCAAATGGGGCGATGCTACTGTTCCTAGCAATTACGGCCCAACTTCACTTCTCCCCTCACTTGCCAAAGTACAAGAGTCCATAGTCCTCTCTAGGTTAAATGATTTCCTCAAACTCTCTATCACCTTTTTAATCTGGTTTCAGAAAGCACCACTCTACCTCTACCTCCCTTCTTCACCTTACAGATGCCATCCACTCTGCCATGGATCAAGGCCAGATTAACTCAGTGATTTTTATTGACCTAGCTAAGGCCTTTGACTGCATGTCCCACCCTCTCCTCCTAAACAAACTTGGATCCCTGGGTCTCTCTCCAACATCTGTGTTCTGGTTCAGGTCCTACCTGACGGGCAACACACAATCTGTCAAAATCTGCAATGATCTCTCTTTCTCCCCCTCCCTATTCAGGTCAGCATACAACAAGACTTGATTCTCGGGCCTATACTCTTTTTTTCTGTTCATAAATAACCTCTCCTCCGCTTGCTCCCATGCCAAGATCCACATGTATGTGGATAATACCATCCTCTTCCTTTCTGGCTCTTCAGTCTGGTCCATCCAAACTCCCCTGCAAAATTACTTCTTAGCTGTCACCTCCTGGTTTAGATCAAACTGCCTAAAATTTAATGTAAAGAAAACTGTAGTGATGACTTTTGGCACAAAGCAAAAATTGACAAAACTCCATACCCTACCCTCCTTCATTTCCGAAGCATCCACTCCCCTTGAAAATGTCCTCTCTTGTAAGTACCTCAGAATGTGGCTCGATACCTCATTTGACTTCTCCTCCCTCTTCAGTGCTCTCCTCTTGAAGTTGCAGCCTAAGCTTGGACTTCTGTACCATCATAAGGCTTGCCTACCCTTCTCCATCAGATGTGATCTACTGGTTAAGTGTATACTCCCCACCTTTGATTATGCGGATGTTGTCTTCAGTGCTGCCCTTGCAACCTCACTCTCCAAACTCAACGTGCTCTACTGTGCCTTCTGCAGGTTCTCAAACTCTCCCACATCTGACCCACCACTGTGACCTCTACTCCTCTCTATCCCTCCAATCTTTCTCCCATAGACACTTTCCCACTGTGCCACCTTTATATCTAAATACTGGTTTGGGACTCTACCTCCATACCTTGCCTCCTTCCTCAAACCTGCCACCCCCTCCCCGTATAACTCGCATTCAGTCAGTGACTGTTTTCTTTCACCCTCTCACATGTCCATACCTTGGTTGGCAAGTTGGATTTCTCCTATAGGTTTCCCTCCCTCTGGAACTGCATTCCCCCAAACCCACCTCACCCCCTCATTTCCTGCCATTAAGCACCAACTCAGACCCTCCCCCTCCTCTTCCTGCATCTGTTCTCCCCCTCCTAATGCTTCTCCTCCCTCTGCCCATGCTTACCTTTCTCTTTAGCACCTTCTTCTGAATTAGTAGACTCTACTCTACCTAGGTGCTAGCAGGATCTCATCAGTTGTTTTCTACTGTAACTGGTCTCCTACTGTAAAGTGCTCATTTAAAAAAAACTGTATATTGTGAATATACATACTCTGCATTATACTGTTTATACTGTAAATACTCAGAGTGGGATATTCAGACTGCACCAGGCAGGGGCACAAGCCTGGGCGCAGTGCAACTGGGCTGCACAAGGGCATGGATCAGGTGATATTCAATGGTACTGCACCATGGCTCAGCGCCATTGAATATGGCACTGAGGGTGCAAACACAGCATGCAGCACAGTGGCGCTGTGCCAAGCGCAGGGTCTGCAAGTGGGGGGCAGGGGATGCTGGCCTCGTCTTGGTTGTGCTAGGTGCATCAACCACGATATTCAGCACAGGATATGTAAATGAGGCCATTATGCATGCAAGGTACAAATGGGACCATTTGCATGTCATTATGGCCCAATTTGCATGTGGTGCATGGATCCCCGGTGACTTGCGCCTGGCACCCTGCCAAGCTGCAGCCATCGGGGACTGACACCCTGCTGACCCTAGACAGTCTCTGCACCCATATGCCCGATCATGAGCATAAGTTATCTAAATCCTGGTGGTCCAGTGGACTGCTATCCAATGCCCGATCATGGGTATAAGTTATATAACAACCTGGTGGCCCAGTGGACCACTATCCAACAGCCAATTGCGGGCTTAGGTGCTACATATCCCTGGTGGTCCAGTGGAAGCTCCCCCAGCACCTGATCATGGTTGGAATTAATGAAGAACACCCTGGTGGTCCAGTGGTACCCCCTTTCCCAACCTGCCCACTGAGGCCCCAGCCACCCAGCACCCCCCCAGTCAGTGGCAGGTGGCAGCACCCTGCCCGCAAGCCACCCAACTGCCCACTGACTGAAAGCACATAGTAGGGTCTGTACACCTATTGGTCCACTGCATGGGCCAATGGGCATGCAGACCATACTGTACTACAAAGGCCTGAAATGTGAATGAATGCTTTCATTCATATATCAAGCCTGTGTAGTACAGTATGGTCTGCACACCCATTGGCCCACACAGCGGACCAATAGGCATACAGACCCTACTGTATGCTATTAGTCGGTGAGTGGTCGAGCAGCTTGTGAGCTGGGTGCTGCCACCCGCCACTGACTGGGGGTGCTGGGTAGTGGGGGCCTCATTGGGTGGGTGGGAGGGGGGTACCACTGGACCGCCAGGGTGTCCTTCGTTAATTCTGCCCATAATCAGGCACTGGCAGGGCTTCCACTGGACCACCAGGGATATGTAGCACCTAAGCCTGTGATTGGGCATTGGAAAGCAGTCCACTGGACCACCAGGGATTTGATTCACTTCTGCCCACAATCGGGCATTGGATAGTGGTCCACTGGACCACCAGGGATGTCTGGAACATATGCCCATGAATGGGTAAGGGGGGGCACAATGCTCCCTGGCCAGGGGGCATGTGGACTGTGTCCTGAGTAGGCGGGTGGCCACCCACAGCAGGTGGCTACCATGTTGCACTTTGCAATATGGCAGCTTACCTGTGGGTGGCCAGGATTTGTTCCTGGTTCTACCAGGCACAATTTTGCACTCCCCTTAGCGGTACAAGGTGGGGTTGTGCCAGCATCTGCACTGCACATCCCAGGCTGAATATTAGGATGTGCCGCATATGCATGGGCATGCCCCCTGCACTTGCGCCACATTCATTACCGGTGTGCTCCGGGGCATTGGGGGTTGCGCAGCGCAACATGCCCCTTTGAATATCCCACTGGGGTGCATTGGTGGGTTGCACATAGCACAACCCTTTTGAATATCCCACCCTCTAAATTTTCATGTTTACATGTACTGTATTCTGACATTGTTCTCAAGCTGTCTAAAATGATTTTGTAATTTACCATGTAATTAACATTTGTTATTCTCTGTGTTTGTACCCCTTCCCCCGGGTCACATCAGAAAATGAGCTTCTGCTCATGGTGCCTTTCCCGGTTATAACATTTTAAATTAATTAATTTACTTATGATACCTAGGCTGAGTTGCAACATTTTAATTCCAGTGGTATGCTGCTTTCACCCATTTCTGCAGCTAGATGAACTGGAACATGGAGAGGTTGTTGACTTGTCTAAGGTCACCCACAAAATACTGCTGCTCTGGTGTGGTTTAATCCTGCAATCACCCAGTTTCCAAGTGGATTCTCTAATCACTAGACTAAACTGCCTTAGCATTTAAAGTAATAGCTGAAATCCAGCAGCACTCTTGTTTAAATACTGTAAAAATGTGTAGTTGATTTGGGACTGCACATGTTAAGTCCTGTTAACTCAAATGTAATGCAGATGTCTCTTAAAGCACACTTTTAGCTCAAAAGTAAAATCACTCAGTGCCATCTGGACTCATGAAAAAGAAGGGTGAACCACAAAATCTGGAAAATCCTGTTGGTTTTTTTAATGAACAGTTTATCAGACAGACCTTTTAGGGTTTACACAGTACCACTTTCTTACACTGCATGTCAGTATTCATAATTACTTTTTGTAATCAACATAAATGTTTAACATGGTAATATATGATCACTTACATATAATTAACAGCATGTGTTTAGCTTTTAGCATTTTCTATCACATCTGTGATGCACGTTAGAAATTATGACTTCAACATCTGTGCCAATTAAGGGAATGAATCTTTCATAAAATGCTTCCATTTCTGAATTTAGTAGATGCATATATCTGCATTTATATTACTCTTCAGAAATAATTCTCTTATTTTCATTAGGTACATTTGTAAAGTTTTATTTTTAGAAAATTCTATGTAGATTTTGATAGATAATGAATGATAGACTACTTCAATCTTTTAAGACTGTTGTTAATCTGTTTTGTATATCTATACCTGTACATCGTGTCAAATATTTTAGACCTGCCAACCACTACGCAAGAGAAAGGAACTATCAAATGAAGCTGTCTATCCATTAAAGAGCCTCTTACACAATTCAAAGAAGTCTGAAAATTTTAATAATTAGATACAGTTCAGCTTGTTTCATATATTTTTGCAACTCTTTCCCCTTTTTCTTTATTTTTGTGGACAGTTTCACTAAAACATGGTCATTATCCCTTAGACTTTCTGTACTCTGGCTGCTTGGCATTACTTTTGAAAACCGCAAGTAAGATACCACCACTGATTCATCAATACTCCTGTGACCTAAATCCCTAATGTTTTTCATCTCCCATCTTTATGAACTTTGCATTTTACAACCCTAGTTTCTGCATTAATGTAGCTTTTTTTTTGCAAAGAATATGTATATATATATATATATATATACATATATATATATATATATATATATATATGTATATATATATATATTCTATGCAAAAAACTGTGTTAATGCATCATTTAAGGTTAAAGCACAAAAAGTCAGTAAATGAAAAATCTTTAGGGTTGCTCACCCCCAGAGAGGCCAATCATCCCAAGATTGACAAATAATGGGGTATGTCATTGGGGTCATGAGCCTTAAATGTCACCCCATTCCATGTGTAATCATATTGACAAGGGATAGCAAAAAAGAATGGGGTGACATTTAGGTCTCACGACCCCAATGACACATCCCATGATTTGTCAATCTTGGGATGATTGGTGGGTCTGGGGGGGCAACCCTAAAGATTTTTCATTTCCTGACATTTTGTGCTTTAACCCTAAATGATGCATCAACATAGTTTTTGCATAGAATTTCCTTACTTTCTGAAAAAGAATAGAAAACTAAGAACTTGAGCAAGTTGGTGGGAACGTGAGACCTTCAGGACCTGTACTCCCACCAACCTGCAGACTTTGATAGGAGCACGGGCCCCACCAACCTACAGAACTTGGGAGTGCAGTACCTTTGGGTCCTGTGCCCCCACCAACCTGAAGAAGTTGGTGGAAGCACAGGCCCTTCAGGCCCTGCCCTCCCACCAACTTGTAAACATGTGTGTAGCATTAACACCATGCAAATTTCAATGTGAAACACCAAACCGTGTCCAAGATATAACATGTAAAATTTTGAGATTTTCATTCATCAGAGATGCAGAATTCCACACCTGTTAACATTTTACAGGCATAATGATGGAAAACTATATCAATGACACTAAGACTAGGTACTCTATCAATTTCAAGCTACCAGCACAGTGCAAAAGACTGTCCACAACACGTAAATTGTGTCAAGCAATATCTCCACAAAAAAAATTTCTCTGACACATAAACACCACAATTCACATCTAAAGGACATGCCAAGAACACCCTCCCAATTTCAAGCAAAAAGACTAAACCGTTTCTGAGATATTTGAACTTAAAAATTGGTGAAATTGCCCAATCTAATTAAGCAATAAGGTATTTCCTAGGGTTATGTTAATGGCCTATTAATCACACCCTGGGAGAGTAATGTGGCACGAGGCATAGCCAAGTGTCACATTGCACCAGAGGTGTGATTAACAAGCCATTAACATAGCCCTAAGAAATGCCTTAATGTAATTATAGTAATGGCCAAACTAACATATTTTCAAACAGCTCATTTCACTCTTAATTTTTACTGTTTGGCTGCTAATCTTACTAAAATAGTCCTTTCACGGTCATTAAGGCAGGCTGCGCATGTGTGGAATGGTCACCTAGGTGACAGTAACCTTTTAGAACCACACTAATCAATTGCATAGAAGGCATTTATATTAAGTATCGCTGGTGTCGGAAAGTAGTTGAATTCTGCATTCCATTATTGAATGCTGGTTACACTTTATGTTGCTGACATAAATCTTTCTTTTTTTGACTTTGCCATCATGTATTTCTGACTCTTAGTCTGCAGGTGTTACATTCAAAGGAAAAGGCTGCAACAGACTGAAAAATTCACCCCACAGCCAATCTGCGCCATTCAAGACAGTAACCTCCCCACCCACCGCCACCCCCATATAGCCTGCAATTACACATGCCAGAAAATTGTAGTCACTGGAAACAAGCAGGTATTACATACAATGGGAAGAGCTGCAAACGACAGAAAAGTTTATCCCACAGCCGATCAGCATGTACCATTTTCAGCAGTACAATCAGATTGGGAAAAAACACCCCACCCCATCTACATATAGCCCACACTTAGACATGTCACAAATATTGGTGACTGGCAACAAATGGCTTAACCCAAACATTAAACTTATATTACATTATATTTTTTTACGGAAGGCTCGAAATTGTTTTTAAAAACTAATCAGTTGTTTTTTTTTTTTGTTTATGAGATGTTGATTATTGCAATCTGTCCTAGCATGTTTTGAACATTTATGCCAGATGTATCAGTCATGCCAGCAGTTCCTATCATGTTAAACTGCTGTGCTGCTTGCTGGGTGGTCTTGCTTTGTACAGTTAATGTCGGCACTGCTGTTAGTGGAGTCCAAATTCCCAGAATTGCATTACAGCATGGACTTTGCTGTACATTGCTTGCAGTTTTATCCAGTGCCACATTGGGAATGATTTCAGATGGAGTCACTTCAGTTTGTAGAACTACAACTGCCGATGACTAGGAGAGGGAGTCTACTTCATTAATGACTGCCACGGCTGCATCTGGTGTCCAACTCTCAAAACCAGATGAGTCATGGCTGTCATTACAATTCAGACTATCCACAAATGTGTCCATCTCAACTGCTACTATTGAAAAAGACATCGCTATTTCTTTTTTCCTGACATGCGTCACCGCCAATATCTACTCCGGTGTTGCAAAGTTGTAAACATTTTGAATTTTATTTTATTATTTTTACACACAATCCATAATAAAGTTAAGTGATTAAGATGCGAGGTGGTGGTATGAAGCAGCGGCCACTGTTCTCAATGGTTGACAGTAGGGTAGTTATAGAATGTTACCATAGAATACTATTTGAACATCTGGCTCTTTTTTTATAGATATCAATGCTTTTGTGATACAGTTCCACATGTATGTTAATAAAAGATTAAAGAGCTAATGAATAGCACAAGTATTTAGCACCATGAGTAGTGGAGCAGGTAGATGTCTATTGTGTTGCTATCAATCCCAGTTACTGATAAAGCAAAATCGTACTGTTTTGCATGTGACTGTTCTGGTCCGCTATATTTTTTTTCCATCAAGGAGTAAACACTAGCCATCTCGTGCTTGTGACAGTTATGTGGCAGGAGAAAAGCTGTCAATCAGGAGTCAGTGTCACTTAAAGTGGCAGTACATATTAACCAACAGGCTATCATTCAATTTATGTGTTAATGTTGCTGTTCGTTCTCTATTCTTGGCTGTGTATGTTTTTTGTTTTGACATATTTTTTTCACTGTTGTTTGATTATTTTTACTTTTGCGAACTGCGGTGAGATTGCCAGTCTGTGGAGCAGGACATGAATAATCAAGAGAGTAAGTATCTCAGTGGCTGATGATACTTCCTAATGACCATCACCACCTTGCCCTATATTCTGTCATTGTTTGTATGAATCACTTGACCAGTGAAGTTTGGGGTGACAGCTTTTGAGGCTGTTTCTTCCCTCTTTCGTCCTGTCAGATGTCGGTGTTTAAACCTGACCCGCCAGCACTATGTGCTGTTTAGAGATCCCGAGAGCCTCTGAATGGTTCAATAAAGCAGTTGCCAAACTTCAATTTGCATATTATAGTTTTATTTTTACTTTTCTCTTGTTTTTTTTTCAATTTACAACTGCTCTCAGATTGTGCCCCCATTCCCACACACGACAGCCTAAATGAATTGCTGAGAAAACCACAATCTCCGATGGACCTGATGCCTAGAAATGGGACCAAATGTACTGCAGTATTGCTTGTTGTGCTGTCCTGCAAAGTACTGTGAGTGCAGAAAAGGTGGCTATTTGTTTATGTGTAGTGTTTTGCAAATCAATCTTTTTTTCAATGTTAGTTCCTTTTTTTGTTGGAAATGTGTCTGTCATATATCCAGTCTAAAAGATAGAGTCACAAGGTTGTTCTCTGTTTGGAAGTGCTGCAATGTGACCAGTTGGTTTGCTTTTCCAACTAAATTGGTCAATGATACTTTAAACTTGTTTCTGTCAGTCTGTATGCAAGATAATTATGTCTTATGCTACACTCTGATTCACGTTGCCAGTCTTGCCCTGATATAGCAGAGCTCCGGAACAAAAAAACTAAAAAAAAATTGAACTGCATTAATCACATCATCCAGATATGCTGACTACTCTGAGTCAGTAAAACCGCTAAACACTGGCAGTTTACAGTGCATGTCAGCGCCACCACAGATGGCACAATTAAGAGTAATTGACGTGGTACCTTGCACTATGTTACTCCTGCAGTCATGTTCTCTAAATGGTGGGGAAGACTCTGGTAAAGCTCCCCTATCTAACTAACAATGTGAAATTTTTTTTTTTCAGCATGCTCCAGCACCAAAGATAAGCGGTGACTCTGAATCAGAAAATGAATTAATGAAGCTGTCCAAGCTCCTCTTTACACTAGCTCTTTAACGTAGGTCCACTAAAGGATTTTCAGCCAATCATATTACAGGATTTAAAGTACCATTACTATAATGCATTATAAAATCTGGTCATCTCATCCTTCCCTCGGGATGCAAAATCGTGATCAAAGAATCTCACAATCAAAGAATTTGCAGGCTCGCGATCAAAGTATTTTGCAGGCTCACGATCAAAGAATGGAAATGCTGAAATTCGAGTTTTGGCTGAATTACATGGAACCACCACCACCATGCCTTAATAGAACAAATCCCCTTGAGCAAAACCCACCCTCATTTGTGTTCCAAGGCCACCTGTGGGCTGAGAAAATTGAATTTTTAAAATGCCATTCTTATTGCACCCTAGCTATGCAGGATCATGATCAAAGAATCTTGCGATTAAAGAATTTGCAGGATCATGATCAAAGAAATTACAGGCTCATGACCAATGAATAAAAATGCTAAACTCGACTTTTAGGCAGAATTAAAGTAAACCACCTCCATGCGTTGATAGAACAAAGCCCCCCCCAAACAAAACCCACCCTCATTTGTGTTCTTAGCCCACCCTTAGGCTGAGAAAATAACATTTTTAAAAAGGCCATCTCGTCCAGTGCTCGCGATGCAAGATCACGATCAAAGAATTTGCAGGCTCGCGATCAAAGAAATAGCACGCTCATGATCATAGAATAAAAAATGCTCAAAGTTGAGTTTTTGGCAGATTTAAATGAAACCACCACCAAGCCTCAACAGAACAATGCTTCCTAAGCAGAACCCACCCTCATTTGTCTTCCTAGGGCACCCCTGCGCTGAGAAATTTTATTTTTTAATTGCAGGAAGAAGGCTGTTGGTTAACTAGAATCTGCAGCTTATCCAGTAGATAGGGAAATGGGCAGACTAAGTGGGCCAAGTGGTCCTTATCTGCCATCAAAGTCTATGTTTCTATGTAATTCATCCATCTCATCCAGTGCTCCTGATGCAAGATCACAATCAAAGAATCTTATGATCAAAGAATTTGCAGGCTCGCGATCAAAGATCGTTAGCGAGCCGCGATCAAAGAATTTAAAATGTTATAACTCTATTTTTTTACCATTGTACATCAAACCAAAGCATGGCTTGATAGAACAAGCCCCCCTGAGTAAAACCCATCCAAGTTTTACTTCAGGAGTGACCCTTGAGCAGAGATATTTTAATTTGTAGGGTCAGAAAAGCAAAAACAAGATGGTGGACCTCGTGGTCAAGGAATTCTTGGGGACAAAGATTCTTGAACTGCAAGGCTGCAAATTATTTGACCACCAGGTGGGACCAGATGGCCAGAACCCCATTCTTTGTTCGCAAAACAACCATATAAATTTTCCCATTGACTTATAATGGGAACTTAAAAGTGGCAAAACTTTTGAATGCCATAATATATTTTCACCAAAGAAAAGGCGTCATGTTCGGGCAGCCAAGCTCTTTCAGATGAGCCATCTCACAGAGTGGCACACTACACTATGGCCACACAGGGCCACATACAAAATCCCAAAAGCTGCCTCCAAAACCAGGTAATTTTGCATTTTTCAGCGTTTTCATGCGCAAAGACCATAAGTCTGACTGAAACTAAATTTGGCAGATCATGAGATCTTCCATGCCCCATCATGCATACTAAATTTCAGGCAAATCTGTTTAATGGGTACAAAGTTATTAATGTGCAAAGTTTGACTTTAACATAGAAGTGCCTTCTTAACCCTAAATATAGTGGCGCGACTGCACCACTATAAAATATATACATTTATATATATATATATATATATATATATATATATATATAATGTATGTATTTGTAGTGAGACAGAGGTATGAGAGCAATTTCAGTTGGCTCCTCCTTCCTCCCACACCAAATGTTGCACCAGCCATCCAGCTGCCAGGGCCAGGAGTCCCCAACACAGAGGAACATGGGATCAGCCAATCAGGCTGCATTGTCATGGGAGGATGCAGATCCAGAGTCTGTATGCCACTTTTGAATTAAAAGCCCTATTTTAAGATGGTGAGTCACATTCAATGACTCATTCTGCAGAGCTCCCTACTTTTTGCAGGACATTTGGTTTCAAGAGGAGTGACAGCCATTCCAGAAGGCTTCCCTTACCGCCACATTAAGCACCACACCAACCAAACAACAACTGGAACTGGGAGTCCCTATCACAATGGGACACAGCATCAGCCAGCTGGACTGTAGCGTTGTGGTTCCTTCTCCCTTTCTTAATCAGTCTCACCCCTAGTGGTTCTCCATGTTGTTCCCTTGCATTCACATCCTGCACACTAACTGGAGAAGCTTACATACCAAACCTTATCTGGTGTTGCCTAGGTTTATTGTCCCCTGTACATTTGAGTTTGCACCCTATATTGGTGTAGCTTACATATCTATTCATAGTCAGTATTGTTTGGGTTTACTGCTCACTGTATTTCCCTTCTAGCACCCTGCATTGGTGAAGCTGACATACTAAGTCACTGACGCTGTTGTAGGAGCCCTACTGCTTGGCTGTCTTCACCTTATATTGGTAAGGCTTTTATACACCAGCTTGAGAATCTAGCCAGTTTTTGGAGAAAGACATGTCTTTGTCTGTATCCTTCATATCCAGCCAGGTTAAAATCCTTCCTAATAACTGCCTTGCAAATTCACAGGAGAAAAGTGCAATTTCACATAAAATATGTTGCCAAGTCAGTGAAATCAAATTTGGCACTGACAGGGGTAACTTTGCAAAGCTTTACATGATGCAAAGTCAAGTTTTCACAAGTTTGCAGCATCTTCGCCTGCAAAGTTTTACTTTGCTGCACCCACAATCATGAACAGTCCCTTACTGAAGAGAAACTGAAGATCAAGACCTCTTCATTCTTCTGGACAAGACAACAGATTTCTCTGGATGTAGTGTGTTGACTATTTTGGCACAACCTTTAGAGAACGTTGGGAAGCAGCCTCTCCTAATTAGTGTTATGTTTTTGGAGCATGCAAACAACACCACTGTATCCCAAGCTCTGATGAGAATCTTGAACAGCAATGGAGCAAACTAGAATTAAGGCTTCGCCATCATCACAGTGCATGTTGCTTGCATTGCTCACCTCCTTAATTTGGTCTTGGAGGTCTTGGCTGACCCACTGGAGGATTTAAACACTGTGGTTTTACTCTTTGAAAAAAAAAATTGCCAGAGCCCAGTGCATCACATCAGTGCATAGCATTTCTGGATGCAAGGCAGTGACTTGTACCCAAGTTGTCAGTCCACTCAATACAAATGTGATGGTGCTGCTGGGCTGTTTGATATTTGGCAGATAGTTTGCCCATTCTCAGGATAAGATCTCCAGTGACCTTCTCAGAAGCCAGGACATCAAGCAGGTCAAGAAGGCTCCAACTCCAGCCGTCCCGCACCCTTTGCCCTTTGCATTATCAGGATAGGATCTCCAGGTACTGGACCCATGCTGGTTTGGTGTCTGGCACCATTGCTTCCTGCTACCTGAATGTTTTTCAGTCAGCAGATAGCACCTGATTGTTTCCATCGCTGTTGCTGCCAGAAGCACAGCAGACCTCTAAATGTGTGCTGTGTGTTACTGGAATTAGTGATTTTATTTCCTTTGATACTGGATTTAGTGAAAGTATTGACTTTGTTACTGGAATTAGTGAATGTATCAACTTTGTGCCCCAGTGTTTCGATTTAATTTAATCAAGTTGCATAATGACTGCCTTTATATGACCATATGTTGATGTATTACATTTCATTTGATCTGCTTATTTCGTTTTATGTTTCTGGCTTACTCTCAATCTATTTCTCTTGCCTGCACTGACTAATTCATCCAAGACTAGTGACATTGTAGTGTCCTATTCATGTATCTTATATGCTGCTTTCGGTTTTACTTTCTCTGCTTTATCCTACACTGTTGATGTTTCCAGTATTTTGAATCCCTGTAGTTTGCCATTACACAGTTGGGGCAGATGCCATGGGACTGCAGTGTAAATTAGGACACTCTATAGTGCTCAGTTCCCCTCTATTGTATAGCGAGTGAATCTCATTTCTGTTTTAGTCCTGCTTACTTCAGTAAATCACTGTAATTGATTAATGCTTGAGTGCTTTGTGCAGATAGTGCAGTACCTGATCATTTGAAGTGTCTGCAGTTCCCCCAACTGCTCTCCCCCAAGTGCACACCCTTATGTCATGCAACCGCAGTATTTCTCCCTTCCCTCTACCTGTTCTGCTCTGATACCCTCCAGCAAACTCTCCCTCTATTGCCTTTCTCTGTATATGGGCTTTCCTCTGGTAATTGGATGCTGTCCACAGCCCACCCTCACTTACCTGCTGTTATATGCTTTCCTCCCCAGCAACCTCCTCAGAAGCCAGGACATCAAGCATATCAAGATGGCTATGACTGCAGACCTCCCCCACCACTCACCCTTTACATTCTCAGAATAGGATCTGAAGGTTCTGGACCCTTGCTTGTTTTGCATTCAGTGCAAATTGTTCCTTGCTACCTGGATGTTTTTTTAGTCGGCAGTCTGCCACTGTTGCTGCTGCACACACAGTAGACTATCCCATCACCCACCCCCACCATGCCACCCAGGCTTGGCAGCTACAGTTTATCCCACCCCCCTGGCAATAACCTCTCCTACTAATCACCCTTCACCTGCATTATATTACCTACATCATTTACAGCTATGTCTACAAACCCAGCAGTGATGCCTATACTCAATGTACTCCATATCTGATCTATTCTTTCACCAATTCCCTCACATTATAAGGACCACAGGCAATGAAGGAGCATTACCCACCTGCGGAGTTCCACACCTGTGGACAGGTGTGCACCAGTTAGTATTCACTACCTACTGCCACCTGACTGTGGCCCTCCTCAGCCCACAGAGCACTGCAGGAAAGCAGAGGGTAGGGGTGGGGTTGTGGGCTACCTGATTGGATGCCCAGACCAGGTCACAGAGTGGATCCCCTATGTGGTGGGGCATGCATTAGCAGAGCACTCCATGGAAGATCAAGAGCTGTCAGCTGTGGTGGTGAGAGGAGGGCAAAGCTGTTAGCCCTCCCATGATGTGGACCCAGAGCAGGTCACAGTTACAGGGTGGAGGGGTCTGTTGGTGGTGCAGGAGGGGCACGGTATCCCACCACATGCCTCGGTGGACCGGTGGTGGGGGTTGGCTGGTGGTGCCATTCAGGGGGGCAGCATCCATGGGCCAATGCCCTTATGAGGTGTGTGGGTTTGGTGGAGGGACACCTGGTAGGGGTCACACACTGATATGTGATGGGTGGCAACGAGTGGTCATATTGTGGTCCAGATACAGTGGTCCCAGTGGCAGTGCAGGCTATCTGCCCTGTCTGGGTGGCATCCAGTTGTGTGTGAGGGAGTGCAAAGGGGGCTTACAGCATGGTTTTCCCTGTCATACCCTGTGCCCTCCTCCACACTCCCCATGGCCAGCACTATGCACCATTGTGTGTGGCACATAGTGCTGGCATGCCCCTAGCCCACCCCCCACATGGTGTGATCCACAGCCATGGGGGATCAAGTGCATTGGATCAGTTTGCCCCACATTTATGCTTCCTGGTAGGGGGCACAATGGGTGTGGAATGGCTATGCCACAGATACACAGCATGTTGCCACTCTGCCCATTAGTGCATAGGGCCCCATATTAGCAATTTCAGAAATAAATATTGATAATGGGTTCTATCTGATTCAGTAAGCCAACTCTTACAATCCTGCACTTCCTTGATTACTAGAACCCCAGCTATACCCCCACCTGAGCCACACCTGGTAGCACCTACACACAACATCCACCACCATGTAACTACAATCCTTATAATCCATTCACCCTAGCTACACACCCAGTATCACCTACTTTTGGTACTAACCCAGCCCCTCCATTAGCTAATCACACCACTTGCACACTCAACTACACCCACCATTTTACCTGTCTACATTACTACATTAACCTCGACCCTTAACTATTCAGGAGTGCAAAAGCCACCATGCACATAACAGATTGCAAAGCCTGCACACTTACCAAGACCTTCCTTGTTATAATCCTGCTTACCCTATTGATACCGCAAGCAACACAGCATTGGAGGCACATCAAACAAATAATACCAAAATCAGCTACCAGTTAAAATGTATCCCCTGGGAGACAGGAAGCAGCACCCCCACAAGGCAACATCTTACTTACTCAGACCCAGACAGGCCCTTGACTGGTATCATGACCCTCCTCAGAACTACACCATGGGCCAAGCCACCTAGAAGCACCAACACATACTTGCATACCAAAAAAGAAACAAAAGCAACACTATTGCACAAGATTTCTTAGGCAACTGCTGCAAATTCTCCTCCTAATATAAGGTAATGTCTGCCCAACCTTTGTCCTTCTTTGGGTGCAACCTCAATTAACTCCCCCAGTCACCTTAAAAATCACCTCCCTGAACATCAGCAGTTTCTTACCAAAACTACCATGGTTTAAAGCTTGGGTGAAGCAAGTCCAGCCTGACATCATCTCATTAACTGAAGCATTGCTGTCTGCAAAACCCCAGACATCTCCATCTCTCTACATGGGTACAATCAATTCAGGCATAACTGAATAGGAAAACAAGAAGGTGGCTGCCTAGTCTATCTGTGTAACACATTGCAAGGGCAAAAAATCAAACTAGTCAACATATATACTGGCTGTGAATGCCTAGCACTGCACTTGATACTATGGAAGGGCAGGAAAAATCTGATCCTTATGACAGTCTACATTCCCCTGGGGAAATAAAAATCTGGATTAGACACATCCACCCTGCATTTTAAACAGGTAAACCAGAACTGAGAAACTATAGTAGCAGGTGATTTTAATATCAACTGTGTAACTAAAACAAGATCAGGATATAATGACCAAATACACAGTCTATACCTCACTCAAGATGTTAAAGAATGTAGAAGAACAAATTACAAAACAGGCACAAAGACCCTCATTGACTAGATACTAACCACCCACCCCAAAAGACAAAAAGAGGTTACTGTGCAGCCAGATGTCCTGAGTAACCACTCACCTGGTGTGAGCAACTCTTTCACCTGGCATACATCCCAGGGTACTAAAGGAGCTAAAAGTGGAACTATCAGAGCCATTATCAGAACTGTTTAGTGAGTTTCTGAGCATAGGACAGGTCCAAGAAGATGGGAGAAGGGCTCATGTGATCCCGCTCCACAAGAGTGGTAGCAGGGAGGAGGCAGGGAACTACAGACCAGTCAGTTTTACTTCAGTAGTGGGCAAGACTATGGAAGCACTCCAAAAGGAAAGGATAGCACAACACCTGAAATCCATAGGAGCACGGGATCCAAGACAGCATGGGTTTACAACAGGAAGGTCCTGTTAAACTGATCTCATAGATTTCTTTGACTGGGTAACCAGAGTGGTGGACCAAGAGGGAGCAGTTGATGTCGCCTATCTTGACTTCAGCAATGCTTTCGATACTGTTCCACATAGAAGATTGATTAATAAGCTGAGTAGGCTCAGGGTGGGTCAGAATTTGGTCATCTGTGTGGCAAACTGGTTGACAGACAGAAAATAGAGAGTGGTGGTAAACGGTATACAGTCAGAAGAGATGCAGGTCACAAGTGGGGTACCTCAGGGATTAGTCCTGGGGCCAGTCCTCTTCAATATCTTCATGGGTGACATTGCAGATAGACTGGTGGGTAAGGTTTGTCTGTTTGCAGATGACACCAACATCTACAACAGAGTAGATGATCCAAATGGGGTGGGCAGAATGAGAAGAGATCTGGATAAACTGGCAAAATGGTCGTAAGAGTTGCAACTGGGGTTTATGCAAAGAAGTGCAAGATCATGCACATAGGGAAGAGAAACCCTGAAGCCACCTATAGGCTGGGAGGGGAGTTGCTGGTAGTCACAAGGGAAGAAAGAGACTTGGGCATCATCATCACAGATGCCCTGAAATCATCCAAGCAGACCACTAAAGCAGTAGGTAAGGCTAGGGGGATGTTGAGGTGTATTAGTAGGGGTATCACAAGTCGTAAGAGGGAGGTAATAATCCCTCTTTACAAGACTCTGGTTAGGCCCCATCTGGAGTATTGTGTGCAGTACTGGAGGCCACACCTTCACAAGGACATTAACCAAATTGAGGCAGTCCAGAGAAGGGCAACCAAAATGGTGCAGGGACTGCATCAGAAAACATATGAAGACAGATTAATGGAGCTCAATCTGTATACCCAAGAGCAAAGGAGGGAAAGAGGTGATGTGATCAAAACATTCAAACACCTTAAGGGCATTAACAAGGTGAAGGAATCTAACATGTTTTAGTATACAGCAAGAAAATAGCAGGATAAGAGGACACAGCATGAGATTAGAGGGAGGCCGATTAAGGGATAATGTGAGGAATTTATTTTTCACAGAAAGTGTGGTGGATGCATTTAGCGGCTTGCCTCAGGAAACTGGTGGCTATGAATACAGTGCAGGGCTTCAAACAGGCATGGGATAGGCATAAGGGAGCAATACAGATGACTATGAATAGATAGGCCATTGACAGAACAAAGGACAATGGCACAATCATAAGGTAGAAAAATAAATGGGCAGACTGGATGGGCCTTGTGGTCCTTATCTGCCGTCAACTTCTATGTTTCTATGTTTCAAACTTGCCTGGTCGGCTCCCAAAACTGCCTACAGTAGGATACTCTGCACAGGGGTGCTGAATACATTTAAAGCACACCTGGCCCAAATAAACTGAAGCCAGCTGGATTCCAACACCAACATAAACACAGACCTAAGCTATTTTACCACTGAGTTCAGTGCCAGTGCAGAGGAATATGCACCATTAAGAAAGTGGGTTATTAGACCGGACTCTGCAGAATGGGTTACACCACTGGTACTTGCCCAAATGAGGGTCAGGAACAACCTATGGCACAAGGCCAAGGAACCTGGGTACCCACACACTGGCAAGAATACAGGTCAGCAAGGAACAGATGCACCAAGACTATCAGACGGGCAAAGGCCAACTTCTATAAGGAGCAGCAAACTAGCTTCTTGGGAATGGGGAAAGCATTTTGGGAATCCCTAAAAAGTCTTCTGGGAAGGGGTGATGAATCCTCCCCAACAATGCTCAATACAAATGGTTCTGTCACACTTGATCCTACTGAGATTGCCAATACGTTCAATGAAGAATTCACAAAACTCAGTGCATTCCTTCCTCCAGAGGACAACACCACAGCCACCCCTGCCTGTCACCCTGTCACCCAAATGGACAATATTGTGCCACATTTCTATTTGAAATCTATCTCAGTAAGGGACATTGTTAACTATGTTAAATGGGTCCTGGGGAAAACCAGGATGGGGAGTGATTCACTTGATATGAAATAAGTCGCACTAGTCTTGGATGAACTTGCCCTACCTTGATCAAACTATTTAACCTCTCCCAATGATACTTACAGTTCTCTAATATATGGAAAAACATCCTAGTACTATAACTCCTGTCCATACAAATGGACACCGCACCTTAGTCACAAACTACAGACCAATATCCATCCACTCACCTCTGTCCAAACCACTGGAAAGAATGGTATCAGACCAGATAGTCACATACCTCAGACAATACACATTCAATATGAACAACAACATGGGTTCCACAAACTGCATAGAACCTCTACTGCCCTGACTGAATATACCAGCTTCTTGCATGAGTGTCTTGACAAGGGACACCTGGTAGGTTCAATCTACATAGACCTAACCAAAGCCTTTGATTTAGTCAATCTTGCACTACTATTACTAAACAGATCCCCCACCTTAGGCCTTTCTACTGACACTATACTTTAGTTTAAAAACTATCTCTCAGGCAGATCCCATCACATCAAGATTAGTGGGGTGCAATCTGATGCCAGACCTGTCAGAACTGGAGTGCCACATGGCTCCATCCTGAGACCCCCTACTGTTCAACCTCTTCATAAACAACCTTCCCAAAGCCTGCCCTAGCTCTAGGGTTATACTATACATGGATGATGCAGTCATATGCACAAGTGGCTATTTCCAGGAGATACTCAGTCATGACCTTCAGCACAGCTTTGCCTTTCTTGAGAAATGGTTTCAGCAGAATAAGTTAGTGCTCAACTATAAGAAGACCAAGCCAATGCTCTTCTTTACTGCACAAAAGAGGACAAGGATTTATCTGGTCAACATCCACAACATAAAGGGAGAGACTCTAGAACAGGTAAACTCATTCAAATACCATGGGGTAACCATTGACCGGAAACTTACATTTGCACCACATGTGGATCAAATAGTCTGAAACATTAACAGGACAATGGGAGTTCTCTATAGACAGAGACATAACCTCACCCCAGAAGCCAAATGAGCGGCAGTCACAAGTTCCATCCTGCCCTTAGGGGATTATGGCTTAATAGTTTATGGCACTGCCTCCAACACTGTGTTAAATAGGGTTTGGTTAGTACTGAACAAAGCCTCCTGCTTTATAGCAGGGATAGACATATACAGGCACACATGCTTACTTTACTCCCTCACAAAATGAATCCTCTTGAAACAACAAAATAAAATGCTAGACCTGCATCCTGGGTTTGAAAGGTCTAAAGTGTCTGCCCCCCCAGGCCTACAAGCTCTACTGAGTTGTGCCCAAAGTCCCTACCCTACCAGATGCATGACATGTGGTTCCTTGATAGTGATTTACAGCAGAACAAGTCAAACCAAACACTCCTTTGCAACCAGAGCTCCTTAACAGCTTAACGAATTGCACATATCCCAACAGACACATGTTATACTGTTCCAGTTCGAATGGTAGCTACTAAAAGTATTCCTACCTGGCACCAACTGTGACTGCATCTCCCAAAATGACACCTACACACACTGGGTGACTGCATTTTCTAAAAAGACCACTCCACACACTGTCATTTGACACCAGCACCACAACCCATCCCCATCTAAGAGCCTCTTTGACCTCTCACTCATGTGCTATAATATTGATTTCCTGTGTCATATTGTGCACATATCCCCAGTTAATGCCTACAGGGCTGCTATGTTCTGCAGTATTACTGTGTACTCCTATGCCACATGAACTAAACCTTTGATTTCTATACCCTGATGTTCTGTTACTTACTTCCTGATTTCACTGCTGTTTTTTTTAAGAATATTTGTTGTTTTTGATGAGGACACTTTGTAAATGGGCAAGTTTGCTCAAAGGTGTGCATTTAAGTAATAAATAAATAAAAAAACAGAATTTATTGAAATAGCAGCATCAGATGCAGTAACTTTCAAGTGCCTGATGTCCTTGTTAACAAAAAAAGCGACAGAGCTGATGACACAAGCTATATTCATTTCAGAGCATTCTGCTAATGCAGTGAACTTTATTGAAGAGTTGCAGTCAAACAGCAAATCAGAGGGGCACAGCATATTTGGAAGGGTATCAAATGCCCACATGGTTTTAGATTTTTGTGCCACATCAGGGGAAACAGAGTACAGACTAAAGACAGTTGAAATGTTGTCTAGGTATTAGGCTAAGGAAAATGAAAACTGTATCAACCCTTTTCAGAATATGATGTTGGACAGTAGTGAGAATTTGGGCAGAATTTTAAAAAAGCGTCCCTCACTGAGCACATTGAAAACTGCCCACATCTTTGGCGCTAAGCAGCTGCCTGCATTGGAGAAACACAAATTAAAATGTACCTAGGAGCTCCCATGTCTTTCCAGTGCTTCAAACTTTGAGTGGCATGGGTACAGAACTCTTGCCTAATTAATACTGATGATTTTAATATTACTGAGTGGTGGAAAGCCCAAGCTGATACACTGCCACATCTTGCTGCTGTAGCAAAAAGATATGTCCAGCTTCCTGTGAGTACAATAGATGCTGAGCAGACTTTTTCAGAGTACTCTGATCTTTTAAACGATAATCACTTATGTATGATGGATGACAATGCTAGACTGCTTCTGATGATGAAATACAATAAGAAAGTCTGTGGCTGCTGATGCTAAATACCCATTACTCCTCCATTTGTATTTCTATGGTTTGAAACTAATTGTAGTTATCTCTTGATTAACTTCATGATAATGTTGATGGTACATTATATTATATTTTACTGTAGTGTACTGTTTATTGTTTGACTGTTGATTTAGTAGGCTGTTCTACAGTGCTTGTTTATTATACTGTTGATTTTACATAATGATGGTGCTATTCTATTGTATTGTACACTGTTGGCTTATTGTAGTGTTGATTTCTATCAGTCCTTGTTTTTTTCTTTGCTGGCTGTCTTTATTATGCAATATTCATGTGACTTCCACAAAGCAATTGAAAACCCATATTTGTGCCTCACAGACAGGCAAAATATGCAGATAACAGCTTACTAAATCCTAGACAAAAACCCTGAAAATCCCAACAATATTTGCCAAACATGTCTGCAACTTTACGGTGGCCCTGTCATGAGCAACTTCCCTCATTCTTGATTTCCATTACAAAGATGACTGCCACCATTGCTCTTATATAAAAACCTTCAACTAGACCCAAAAATTAAAACTCCCTCGACAATTAAAAAAGTTACAAAAATAACTGGATGTTCTTTCTACTCATGATCCCTTTCTTATACATGTAAAAAAAAAATCAATCAACTATTCAGATTTGTTTTATTTCTGGTGTTTTGATGACCATGAAAAATGTCCCACCCATACCCTAACAAGCTTAACAGAGCAATCTCTGCAGCTAGATAAAATTGAACCTCTGGCTCTATATGAGGCCTGTTTTGTTTTGTTTTTCTGTGTGAGTGTATGCCAGTGGAATTTTGCAAAATGTTGAATTCATCCACTCGATGTTAACATTTCATGCTTGGGGTGGTGGGAATTCTAATACAGGAATACTCATGAATATTGAATAGACTGAGAGCAGAGGAGGGACAGATTCTGGATGTGACACATATAGGAGCATGCATGGCACCATCATTGGGGTACTTGCATGCCCCCCTCTGTGAGAGGAAAAACAGGAAAATTGCTGGTGGTAGGATGATGGTGGGTGCCCACAGGACCTGCCTCCAGCTAGTCAGGCCAGCAAACCAGATCTTGAAGCAGTGGGGGTGAGCACTCCCCACACTGACCCCACCAGGATGGTAAGCCCTGGAGGAATAAGCTGGTACTGACAGATGTCAGGGGATGGGGCTGGAGCTGGAGTGCCCACCAGATTGAGGGCCACTGGCAGGAGATAAACAGCTATTAAAAAAATAAATGTGTATGTGTATAAACAACTCTGGTGGTTTAATATGCTTCATTGCAAAAATATCTCTTAAAAATGGTAATCATTTTAAATGTGCAATGTTTAGGTTGATAAGATCTTATCCAAGTCAGCAGCTTTTGAAAATGTTCAAAAATAAAAATACAGGTGGTCACAAGTGAAATAGCTGTATTTAATTTATCAAGTAGATGTTTGTCACAGGATGAGTTAAATGTATTAAACAAAGGCCTTATGTTTTGTTCACATGAAAAAGTTAGTGATTTTGAAATAAAACATGTCATAAATAGATTTTTCAGAAAATTGAGACTATGCTGTTTTTTCGATAATAATCCACAAGAAAATATTAATCAGGATGACCAATTGGAGAAAATGGCTTTAGGTCAGAAATTAAAACTTAAATCCATATTTCTTCCCCCTGGCCCTGCCCCTCATATAATTGAAACATACATCTGCTTGGTGAGTAAAGATGTTGAAAACTTAACTAAAAAAGAAAAAATTTGGATAGACGCACATTTTTTAATTTAACTTCGAAGGAATTTGAAGCCTTAAGGAGTTTGGAGAATGATCCAAACATATTTATTAAGAAGGCAGATGAAGGAGGAGAAGTAGCAATTGAGGATTACATAATATGTAAGGAGAAGTGTATCAAGTTGTTGGAGGTAAAAGAAAATTACTTAAAACTTGTTGAAGACCCCACTAAAAAATAAGTGACTTAATAGTAGAAATTTTAAAAAGGGCTGGAGAGAATGGATGGATCAATGATTGGGAATGGAAGGCACTAAAGAAAGTATTTCCTATTATTCCTATTTTTTATACACTCCTGAAGATACAAAAGGATCCAATCTTTCCACCCGGGAGACCAGTTGCGGCAGGTACAGGTTCTGTTTCAGAACCTCTGTCAGTTTTTGTTGATTTTCATATCAGGGAACTTGTTGAAATGACAAGATCTTATTCAAAATATTCTAGCCATTTGATTAATTTGGTGGAAGAATTTAACAGTGTTCAGAACTTGGTTGGTAAATCAGTGTTTCTTGTTAGTTTTTATGTGAAGGACCTCTATACATCTATACCACATCAGAAAGGTTGTACAGCACTTAAGGAAATGTTGTACCTTTACAAGACTGACACAAAACCTCCAAATGTGTTTCTATTACAATTGGCAGATGTAGTTCTAACACAAAATTACTTTAGTTTGAAAAAAGTTACTATGTACAAGCATAGAGAACAGCGATGAGGTTGAGTATGGCCCCATCTTATGCTAAACATTTTATAAATTGGTTCAAGGTGAAATATGTCTATAATAATAACCCTTTCACTAAAAATGTACTACAGTGGAAATGCTTTAAAGATGATATTTTTGTTGTCTGGGAAGAAACTGAAAGAGAATTGTTAAAATTCCATCATTATCTGAATATTCAGATAGACTACTTAAAATTTACAGTTGTTTATAATGAGAAGCAAATTTCATTTTTGGATTTGCTAATATACAGAACTTCAGAAGGATTGTTTACCAAAATGATTAGAAAACCTATGAATAGGAATACAGTGTTCCGAGCAGATAGCTTCCATCCAAGAAAGCTGATAGAGTCAATACCCTATAGTCAGTTTCTACGAGTGAAACATAACTGTTTTAATGTTAGAGATACAGAGATCTGAATGGATAAAGCATGTCAGAAATCATCAATAAAAGATAGAAAAGATTTGTTAGAATGTAAAAATATTGAAAACACAAACTTGATGGGGAAAAAAGTTATTCTAGCTTTAAAATATAGTGAAATTTTTTACAGGATAAGAAACACTGTAAATAAACATAGGAAAATATTGCAATCAACACCTATGGGAGAGAAAGCCTTTAATAATGGGGTACAAATTGTAGCTAAGGGGGGAAGTCACTGACAAATCAGTTAGTAAGGTCAGAACATAAAGTACCTGAACAGAAAAAAACTGTGTCTTTCACATCAGAAGAACTTAGAGGAAATTATAGCTGTGGGAGATGCGTGCATTGCAATAACACGTATAAAGTTAAAAAGATACATAATAGCAGTAGAGGGGAGGATTTCATTATTAAAGACTGTATAAACTGTCAAATATAGGGAGTTATTTATGGCACTAAATGCCCTTGTGATCTAATATATATTGGTAAAACAAAAAGGGCTTTAAAGCAACAAATTAATAAACATAAAGGTTATATTAGAAATAAAGATCTCACTTCCCCTATAGCACATCACTTTATTGAAAGGAGCCATCAAGTACCGTCTTTACGGTTTTTGGCACAGTAAAAGTATCTAAAGATAGTAGAGGAGGTAACCACAATAATAAACTGCTTCTAAGAGAAGCATGGTTTATTAACCAGTTTCAGACCAACAACCTAGGATTCGGGCTGAATGAAGTTATAGAATGGCAACTGATTTTGTGACCTGTGGCACTGTATTCGCTTTGACATGATCTGGGTCCCTAATTTCTGCAGTGTAGAGTCAGAATATATGAGTCTTTATTCCATAGAGATTCATAAGATTTATAATTAAAAATATAATTTAATATTCTTTAGTTGAACCTTAAAAGTATGTGATATAGAGAATGTATAAGCGATAAGCACCTTTGACACAGAGATATTCGGTACTCTGTGCCTCCTCGTAGGTGGGTATGGCACCCAGGCAAGCACTTGAGGCTTGCATTATGCATTTGCATTGGTTGCCAGAATCAGAGCTGTGGTTTCCCCACTATAAAGGTGAGTGCAGTAGGCCCCATGCATTACTCCCACCTGAAGAGGAGACAGATGATGCACACAGTAAGTTGAAACTTTTGTTTGGGGAACTTTGAAATAGATTTAGTTGTACACTGAGTCAGCCTACTATGATAAATATAAGGAGATGATGTACACTTTTCTATCCCTAGCATTACGAAGATACAGAACACTTGAAAAAAGCAAAACATAAAGGATTGAAAATATGGAGAAGTAATAAGTGGTTAGCATGAGAAATATTTGATGTATGTTAGATAAGTGAGTAAAAAAGAGAGGAAGATAGTAAAAGCATTTTACTAGTAATGTAATATGCCTTATGTTTTGCAATTCAAATTGATCCCCATCATGGGGAAGTTCCAAAGAGTGTGAACTCTGAAATGAGAAGTTTTGCATCTTTTTTCAGGATTAAGGGCAAGAATACTTAATCTAGCTAATATTTAAGGAACAGTTAAAAAAGCAATGATTTAATCAGTTTCTAGTGGTGAGAGTTAAACATGTAGGTGAAGTATTAAGAACATAATAGTGAAGAACTGATTGTAATGAAATGAACAGTTAAAAAGCATTGATTTATGGATTTTATTTTTAATTAGTGTCCAGTGGTGGGAGTCCAACATGTATGTGAAGTGTTAAGAATATATTACTGAAATACTGACGGTAATGAAATGTAAGGACAGCCTGCATTAATATTTTGTTATTCTCTTCAATTTAATTAATTTTATAAGAAAAAGTTTACATGTTATTTATAACTTTGAATGTATATGTTTTATAGATAAACCAGTTTTCCTGAGAAAGGATTTACCTGAAACGTTGAAGCTATATGTATATACTGGATGTTATTATTAAATATAACTGATAAACAGATCAGTGGAATTTACTGTGTCAGGGTGAGTGGGCCATACTTCCCAGTATATTTTTTCTAGTTGATCTTATCCAAGATGGCAGCTTTTGAAAATGTTCAAAACCAAAATTTAATTAAAAATGTAACTCCACCTCCCACCTTGAGGGTATGGGTTGAATATGCACAAGATTCTCACTGTTTGGAAAGTGGCATGAAAATAGTTGTGTGCAGCAGCCCAGGCAATAAATAAAGGGAAAAGTAGGTTAGTAGGGTGTTTAAAAGTTTGAGCATTCAAGAGTATAGTGACTAGGCTAGTGTGGTGCCCCTTTACTGTGACTGAATGTGACTGGGGGCAGAAATGATCTGTTTGCTGGCCCGCTGGAGCAGCGGTAGAGCTACCCGCTTGTGATGCTGACGACCCGGGTATGAGAATGATCCTGGGGGACAGAGGGTTGGCCAGGGGGAAGGAGGACTGAGCATCCCAAAGACTGCTCTTCTCCTCCAGAGGTGAGGGTGGGTCAGCTACTGGCACTCTGTAGACCCCTGGCAGAAACTGGGGATCTGACAGCTGGTGCTTGCTAGTTTGGAGGCAGGGCAGATGATGGCATGAATGTCACTAACATCATTGCACACCGTACCTCTCATTGACAGAATAAGTAAAAATGCTGACCACGCAGTATTCCACCAACCTTCCTCTGCAGGTCTCACACCTTTGCTCTGTGACACTCCCCAGACCCCGAAGGCCCCACCATGGGGAAAAAGCCTGGGAGGCAAATCCTGGGGACAAGTGACAGGTCTGGGGGTGGAGGTTGGGCCAATATGGGCTAGTCAGGGAGGGTAAAGCATGCTAAATTAAAAAAAAGAAAAATCTGTTTTTAGGGTGTAATCCTCCTACAAATGGGGGTTCCCAAAAAGTCTTCCTTGAGCTGGCCTAAATGCTCACTGCTAGGCTGGTGTCCTGCATTTTAGCAGTTAAAATGTATTGCTAGAGAGAGCCTGTAAAGCATTCATGTACTGTCTCTTTAAGAGTTGCTTAGATTGCAGTCATAATTAATCTGGGAGAGGGGCTGAGTGTTTCTATGCTGGAGTCCCACCTGGGCTACCAGATAATCACTCCGTTTTGCCATCGCTGTTAGTGAAGAGGGAGCTCTGTTAGAAGATGTACTTATTTACTGATTATCCATTAGAATAGTAATGATATTGTAGTTTTTCTAACCTGCGTTCTTTGTAGCATGGACCTTATGTGTTGCACCACCATTTTGGTTTTGGACTGCCAGTCAGCACCAGTTAGTACCTTTGGGGAATCTAAAATGGAGCCTGTCCCCAGGGGGTCTTGTGGTAGCAAAATTCTGTAGGAATTGTAGTTTTTGCATTTTGGTGCCAAAACAGACCTGGAGAGGGAGCCCTTGAACTGACTGACAGATATATCAACCAACCAAACCTTTTGGATCCTGGGGAAAGTCCCAGGCTGCTTGCAGCTAGAGTCAGTCTGAATTAGGAAGTGAAAGTGGTAACAGCTTGAGTGATTCAAGCAGCAGCCATTGTGTAATTTACACAGGAGAACTGTGAAAGGGCTAAGTTTTGGCCTGTCTGTCTGCCTGCTGTCCCTGAGAAGGAAAATAGAGCTTATTCGGACTGAATACAAATTGTGAGAGTGAGATAAGCCACAGAACTGTGACCAGGATTTAACCTGAAGATCAAAGATTTGCTGAATGCGATCGGCCTGTGAGGATTTCCCAGCTTCTGCAGAGACCCTGTAATTGTGACTGGATAGCAATCTGCCTGGTACAGTAGAATTTCTTATATGTAAATGTGCTGTGTGCTGATAGTGGGTTGTGATTTGGTTGCCCACTGTGTGTTGAACTGTGTTCTGCTCGCTGGAGGCTGCATCCGGCTCCAACGGACTGAATCCTTATTCATCTCCCTTCTGCCTGAGCCTTGCCACACTGGCCCAACCAGAATTTCAGCTGCACAGAGAAAGCCATCAATGAGAGACCTGCCTGGCTATCAGCCCCCTACTGAACACTTTGAACAGGAATGACGCCTCAGTGATTTGCGTGGGCCCTGCTTCTCCTGGCACTCCAACTCATCAACCTGCAGTCTTGATTTCATCCTGCCTGTGTCCTGCATCAGGTATCATGAGTAGACATCAGGGTAGCTCCCTGCAACAGCAACTAAATCTAAAGTGTTTTCATCTGATTGCTTTGTTGTCTTTTCTGTCACTAACTGAGCCCTCCAGCTCCGAATTACAAATAGTGTGTGTTGTGCATGTTGCTTTCTTCCATCACAGGGCCCCAACCAGCTGCAACGCTGGCCTACCCCAGGCAACAATCCTGGCTAGCCCACCTTCCTCCTAACTGAGTACGCAGTGTGTGTGACTGTGTTGGGACTATGAAGTGCATGCATGACTGTTTGATTGATATAGCCTTTAAGCAAATCAACCTGATTACGCCTCTCCCTTGTTCAAGTCCCCTAAATAAATCAGATCTAACTCTTTTTGCATTTAGCCTGACTGTGGTTCCAGTTTGTGCCAAAAGTACTGTACTGTTGCTATTTGCTGTGCATAACTTTGTTTTATAGGTGGACTCCAGGGTCGAGCTAGAGGAATCAGCCCTAGTGGTAAGTACAAACAGTGTGGGTAATTGCATGGTGAATAAGGGTAATTGTGAAAGTGATTATTGTATATTGCTCAGGCCACTAGAAGGGAAGGGGGGGGTTACAGTATCCCAGAGGGCTGTGCCCAGATTAGCTTGACCACTAACAATGCTGACCTCCAGATGGAGGCACCCGTTTCAGAACCCAAGCCCCTTAACCTGCAACCAGCCATGTAGGCAGGGTTAGTAGCCCTTGGGGTAGTGCCATCTAGGGGTTATACATGTGCTGGTCTGAGGGGTGAAGTCTGACTTGCTTTTTGTGGGCTTGGTGCTCCAGTGTCTCATTGGTCCCATTGGACCAAGGGTGTCAGATCTTATAAGGCTGCCAATGGCACTGATTCATTTGGCTAATCAAGTTAGGTTAAATTATTTTAAATGTACTATGCAGAGCTGCCCATTTGGAAGCAGAAGTATGTACTGAGAATCCTGTTTGAGTCTAGGAGGTAACCCTAAGTGAGTATAGGAACCTATCAATACTTGATGACCGCACAAATATGTGTGCAGCACGGACCCCCTGGTATGGTTACTGCACACTATACAGTGAGAATGGGGTTGTCTGGTATCACTACCACCCATGATCGTGAACTTTAATCCCAATAGGGCTGGTTTACTGATGTGTAATAGGGGAGGTAAATTAGAACATATTCTGAGTTGAATGAACTGCTGGGATTGCAGACAGAGGTGCATGCACATATTTACAAATAACTCTTTTGGTATCATTTGCAGTAGTTTAACCTGCTTCACTTTTATTGTGCCTCCTTCTCTGGGACACTACTGTGGTTCAAGTACTGAGGACCCCTCTGTTCCAGTTCTGACCTGAAGGTAATACCACCATAAGAATAAAAATGCAACACTACTGTTTCTGCATCCATTCTTGGGTGTAGAATTTTCCTACCTGTCTACAATATGGACATGAAGCAGAGGTGAGTGAATACAATTATGAACCCTGTAATGCCAATGGAACTTTGGAGTGATAAAGGATATTAAATGGCATAGCTGCATTTGGAAGACCCAGTGATGCATAAGTCTTTCCCTCATATTTCCACAGAAGTAGTAAAATAGCAACACTGGCTTGAACACCCTCATATCTTTGAGCAGTACATCCTCAGTTGCATGGGTTACAAAATAAAGATTTCTAAGTTTTTAAGATACACCGTATGGGTATGTGTGCTTTATACTTAAATATTCAGTTAAAAAAATACTACAGTAATATGTGCATTAGGGTTGAAGAACGCTAAGTGTACAAAGTAAGGAAATGAAAAAATTACTGAGGTTTGGGTCTCCAGAGTCTTGGTGAATTCTTGGTGAGGTGTTCACTGGCGTTGTCCACCCCAGTGCTCACTCCTACCCCCAGCCCATAGCCTCATGTCTGAAGCACAAGGTACAGCTCCATGCCAGTGCTTCATAGTGATATAATCTTTGTAGGAACAAAATTATAGCTCACCACATGCTGCCAACAGAATCAGTCATAGCTTTCTCTCTAAGCTTGTTTGCTCAGGGGAAGCGGTCAGCATTTGGGTTGACAACCTCAAGGGACACCCAGCATTGATTCACCTAGATTCAAAGCCTTCATTTTTTTTATTTCTCTACCTTGTGTGTTTTGTATTCATTAATCCTAACATTTGCATTACCATTGTTTTTGCAATGAATTGTAATTCTTTTTGTGATAGTGGAATCATATCCTATTCTCACAGGAAATAATCAGAATAGTCAACATCATTCAAGCCCTATTTTTTTCATGTCAAACCATGCCTCCTAGCACAGTAAGTTGTCCTGTCAGGCATTGATAGCATATCAACTCCTTGTGAGAAAAGGCTCCCAGGCCCTCCACAAGGTATCATCTGTGTGGCAGAACACTGTGCAATCCCTTCCATGGTGATTTGTTCAATGTTCACTCATAATTTTGGTAATTTTCAATATTATTCAGGGTTATAAAAGGAATTTGCTAAAGCTTTGTGTTCAAAATGTATTAAAAAAACATTTATGTGCAGGGCTGGCCGTTAGCCTAGCAGGTGGTGTGTTGTGTTCCCATGCCTGTAACTTGAATTTGGGGATGAGCTAATGGAGCAAGCTGGGATGCACAAGGATTGGGCCCATACCATTACACACCTTTGCTCACAGCCTGATAAGGGATTGAGAAGTGTTCTGCCTCACAGGCAACACCTTGTGTGGGTTGGATAGCCTTCCCTTATAAAGGGTTGATGTGCATGTCGTGGCCTTGTGGGTCCATGTACTGTGTCATAAGAAGTGGGTTGGCATCACAACTGGGGACTAAAATGTCTCCACTATCCACTGTTTTTTTAAATTTAGAGTAATTCAATCTAAAGACAAAAAGAAACAACTGGGGTTCCTAAAGGTAAATAAACCTGGTGGACTGAATGGGCTCAGGGCCAGACTGCTGAGTGAGGGGGCAGACATAATCACATCTCCATTGACAAAATTATTCTACTACTGGAGCTTGTGTAGTGAGTCTTTTCCAACTGTTCTGAAGTTGGTTAAAATTACGTCGATTTTAAGGGCGGTGACTCCACTCTTGCAAATAACTACTGACCCATTGCTTTACTTTCTTTGGCCTCAGACATCCTAGAGATATACATAAACAAATGTCTGAATATCTCTCAGACTATGTTGAGGACTACTTCCCTCAAATGTTGGACTTCAGGCTGTTGCACACCACCACCATGGCCTTGTTGGATTTAAGGGACACCATCTCCCATGTGCGTGATAATAAATTGTGCATGGGAGTGGTGTTCATGATTCAAATAAAGGCCTTTGACGCTGTTGATCACTCTGTCTTATTACATAAGATGACTGACATGGGGATTAGTCAAGAGGTTTTGTCTTGGTTTGGGTCCTATTTTCAAGGCCAGACAGAGATAGTAGCTCTTGGTAAGATCTCTTTTTGGGGCTTGAGCCATGGACAGGGATGTTAAGGGTGCATTTTAGCACCCATGCTGTTTTCCTACTTATTGACAATCTGCCTAGTGCTGTGATCTCCTCCAACATGTAAATATACATTCTGATGATATTGTCTTGCTGCTTTCTATATGTGACCAGCAGGAGGTTCATGTGAAATTGCAGGCATACTTTACATGTTTGAAAAAGTGACTCAATTAAAGCAGCAGTGCAACAAAAAAGTTATTCCAAATAGCTAATTTTCTGTTATGGTTATGAAAAATACTGGCAGAACTGTTGATTTGGGTTTTCTGTATGCTTCCTATGCTAAGCACTGTACATCTGCATGTTTGTCTAAACTTTTGCCTTCCTCGGGTCCTCAATATTATTTCAATGCAAAAATTTGGCGGCCATCTTTTTTTCTTGAAAAATAATTATTTTAAAACAATCATAACATTCTTAAATGATAATAAAAACTGAAAATGTTACCACAAAAATAAACAGGAAGACTTCAGGCCTCAGTTAGGAAGAAAAAAGGTGGGGTCAAATTTTAACCAATCTTTGTTGCACTGATGCTTTAAAACAAGCCTGTCATAAATGGAAAGAAAACAAATGTTATATTGCTTAAATTAAAAGTGGGGGATGGCATCCTCCTCTTCTGATGAACTTAACATTACTGCAAAAAGTAAAGATCAATAACTGAGCAAGTCAGTATTTTTAAGTATTTTGGCCTATGGTTAGACCCTGATTTGACATTTGATGGCTGCATCAGTAAACTGTTTCTCAAGGTGTCACAAAATTAGGTGACAAGTGAAAACACACACACTGTTTGATGAGGGAAACAAGATCTAAAATTGCATCAACTATTATTCTCCTTCAGTTTCATGAAAGCAATCCAATCTATCAATCATGTCACAAAGCAGAACTAGCAAAGTTAGATAGAATGTACTAGAAAGTAACAAGGTTAATGTTAGGAATTGCAGGTCCTCCATATGTGATGCACTATTGTTCCTAGAGCCTTGTGTTGAACTGGGTAGCTCTAGAAATTAGGAAAGTAAAGACCTAGCACTATTTTCATTTCAAATGTATTAAAGGGTTGTTCCCCCCAGTTATCTTATTTTAAGATTTTCGAGTACTAAATTGTCATTGTGAGAAGTACACCATATGGGCTTAACGGTGCCAAGAGACAGAACACGCTATGATCAAAAATCCTTTTACTATATTGCTACTTCATCTTGGAATCTTCTTTCACCTCACTTGTACAATCTGTCCACATACCATGGCTTTTAACTAGTTCTTTTTATGTGTTGTTATTTTAAATGTGATTGTATTTTAACAAAAGTTGTGTATGTATGCATCTTTTTATACTCTTGTACAAAATGTATTTTTATAATCGCTGTGTATTATATAGGACAGCCCAGAAAACAGACCTTAACAAGTGATTTTATCCTATGAAAACAGAAAAAATAACTCAACAAAATTAAATTCAGGTCACAGTGTAACACATGTGATGGTGTGCTGGATCCATTAGAGGGCTGTCTTATAATACAAGCGTGTGTAGCTATGGTCATATGGCCTAATCTGCAACCAGCATCACTTAGTGAAATTACCACCCACTCTACACAAGGCACCAATAATCCATTCTACAGTACACGTAGTCTGCTCATACAACAACACATGCAACCATGAATGCACATACAGTAATGCAGTTAATGTTAGTGCCATATGCTGATGATGATGTGTACTGTGATGTGACAGCAGGAAATCACTATTTGGGCATGCTCTCTCACAGCAGTATTTCAGTAAATACATTCAAGCTGATACAGCTTCCTTCCCTTTGATGGCAAAAAGGGTCACTTGTTCAGGCTAGGGTATCCCCAGGCTGAGAGACTTTGGGTGACTTATATTATGGAGATAACAACCCAGGGAACACACATGGCTCCCCAGATACCAACCCTCACTACAGGGTTCTATGTCTGCATACCTTGCCCACTGTGCCCAACCTAAGTCTTCTTTAATGCTTATCACCTTTAAACATTTACTGCTGACTTTTCCTTTCTGCAATGGGCAACAGAGAGGTAGTTTTCACCTGAGGGACCACAGAAATACTGTACAGGAATTACCGCTTTTCTCTTAAAATCACTGGCCCCCACTAGCATAAGAGTCCTGGACCTAATGAATTGCTTTTTTTTTTGCATGGTACTTATTTTTTCTGCTAGGCACATAGGAGATTTAGCTGGTTGCCTGAGGTGATAGGTTTTGTTACTCATGACTTTTATAGTTCACAGTTACAGTTACCCTATGTTACCAGAATCTCTGCAGGGTCTCCTGCTGGTTCTCTCTGAACCATTCAATG
This sequence comes from Neoceratodus forsteri, assembly GCA_016271365.2. Classification (NCBI taxonomy): domain Eukaryota; kingdom Metazoa; phylum Chordata; order Ceratodontiformes; family Ceratodontidae; genus Neoceratodus; species Neoceratodus forsteri. The sequence goes on from CM057458.1 coordinate 853,725,839, forward strand.
TTGCACAAGTCTCTTTTCTTATTCTCTTGGTAAATGCTACAGTCTTTAGGATCATCACTTGCATGGCCTTTCCCCCCTCAGGACAGTAATATAGGATGGCTTCTGTCACAGTCCAGAAGCACTTCCAGGAACACACTCAACAGGAAAAAAAACTATACTTTACTGGAAGCTGCCACCACTCTGCCTTTGTAGTAATTAACCTGCAGCTTCCTGGACTGATAAGACCCAAGCCACTGGCTCCATCTGTAGAACCTCCAGTCAGTATCACCTGATCCACACTTAAAGGTGTACTGAGTGCTTAATGTTCTGACCAAGTAAAAGTGAAACCTATGGAAGCCTGTCTCCCCAAGGGTACATACTCCCCACTTTTAAACACTGAAGTTCACAGCAATTCCTCAAACCTCAGAGAGCAGTTTTACACTCTGAGCCCTTCCATCCTAGACCCTAGTACACAAAGACAGGCCCATCTCTGTCCACTTAACCACAGAGAGGAAATATGGCTGCAAACAAATGATTACTTAGTAATGTAAAGTCTCATAATTAAAAAAAAAAGTGTGGATCCCTTTCAACTCTGAGGAATAGTCACCCCGAGCCCCCCGATAGCTCACCATCCCAATCACCAGATCACCATACCTGAAGACCTAAAGCTGCACATCAGGTACAAAAGTGGCAAACTAATATCACAAATACACTAACCACAACCATGGGAATTAAACATGTGACACCCTGTCACTAAACACAGTTATGCACATGGTACTTTACCCAGTTCAGATTATCACATAACATTGCATATTTTCTCATTTTCCAGATAGCTTGCATTTTACCTTTTTCATGCAGTTGGTACCTGTGGGTGAACATGTTTGCAAGCACGGTCCACTTACCCACTTGCCAACCCTATTTGTAAACACACCACTGGTGGGTGCTAACCAATGTTGGACAAACCCCTTACACCCACTCAATGTGTAAGTACATTAGTGGCAGGTGCCCAGCCTTTCCACAAGTACACCCCTCCTGACCACTCAATGTTGAAACACACTGGTGGTGGGAGCCAAATCTCACTACCAGTATTCCCTTCCCACCACAATGTACTAGGGAAAAAAAACCTTCCTAAATCTGGTCCCACATTCCAGTCCTCAATGTCTCATGTCAGGGATCCTCAATGTCCCTCAGTTTGATTTCTCAATGTTCCTATACATGCCCATCTACCTGAAAGTAAAATACAACCTGATAAAGAACCTAAATACAGAAACTTGGACTTAAGGGTTTTAATGGAAAAATGGCGTGTCTGAAACTAGACTTAGGGACACTGTGTAAAAAATCCAACTGGGTGCTTATCAGGGAGGTGGTAAGAACCCTAACCCTTGAATTTGAGAGGAAAAAAGTTATAGGTTTTAGAAAAATTGAACCACCCAAAAAATTAAGTCCTATGAAATGCACACTGCACATGCTCAAAGATTTAGTTTTTTCTCACTTAATGTTTTATAATTTTTTTCTAACATCATAACTTTGCTTTTTCTTGATATTTTTTAATTTTTTTTATTTTAGTATTTGGTTACTGGTTAAGGCCCACTAGGCACAAGTGCCTGTTTTCAGGGGTGACTTGGGAGAGGATTAGGTACATAGCACCCCTCCTCATGAGCACCCAATAGGTATATCTTATGCCTGTCTTATAGGCATGCTGCTGTACATAGGAAAGACAAGGTAAGTGTACTTGGCCATGCCCGGTGGGTGTATTACTTTGCAGAGGGCCTTATGACCTTGTGTGACTTATTGATTGATACATTTCAAAAGCATCACCAGGAAAGATACACCGAACTACTAGCAGCTCATTTCCAGATGTGCCCTGGGGGAAGGCGATATGAAGAAAATCAGTAGGTGGAGAAAAAACTAAAACGGTAGTAACAATATAAATCATATACAGCAAATACAGTATCCCATACAAAAAAAATAAGTTAGCAAATAAGTAATGTTTCACTGTTTATTAAATAATGCCTAGCTAAATAGTTTAGCATTAAGCTTGACTGTTGGTTGAGGGATTTTACTCAACTAATGCATAATCAGTGCTATCTAGTGATTAGTTGAGAATCTTTTTGTCTACTTGTGCATTTGTTGAGAAATAAGACTGAAAAATACTGTAGTTATGAATTGATTGAAATGTTCAACTTAAACAGAATTCTTTTTGTGAGTTAGTTGTTTTATGATTTAGAACACTTTTCATTCGTTAATTACTTGAAGTGTAAAACTTAGAAACTTTCTCAGTTATTAATTACTTCAGATTTTAACTTAGAATTTTTGCAGTCACTACTTACTTGATTATGGCCCACTTTAAGGTCTTTCTATTAAAGAGCCTTAAAGTTAAACAAGTGAAAAGGGGTCAAAACGAATCCACAGTTCACAGAACTGATCTAAATAATGAACAACTATAGGACAAATATCTTATAATTCTGAGAGGGGACCAAACCAGTAAAATAAAAGACCAAACTAAGAATATGTAAAAGTTAGAAATGCTAAACAGAATAGTAAAGGGATTCGCCTTCTGCAGCATAAATGGGTCTGCTGGAAATCTGCTAGGCAGTCTTAGGGATCCAGCGTTAGGGAGGGTTGTGTTATGTGGGTGATCAGCTATGGGGGCTATTAGGGTATGATCCTACTGCAGCAAGGAGGGTATTCAGCTTGGGTATGAGGCTGGTCTATGGCTGGAAGGGTTGTTCATCTACAGAAAGAGCAATCAGCTGTGGTTGTGAAGCTGGTCCAGCATCTGAGGGTGGTCCAGCTGCTGGGAGAGTTGTCAGCTGGTGGTGACAAGCCTGGTCTGTGGATGGGAAGGGGGGGTTCAAGTGCAGGGAGGCAAGTCAATTGAGGGGCTGGCAACAGGTAAGGGAGGTTGATTCGGTGACAGGGAAGGTGGGTCTGCAGAAGGTGGGGCCACTAGCTCTTGAGTCCCCCCCCAGCCATGGTGTCATACTCCCTATAGTACAACTCCTAGCCCTGGCAGCAGGCTCTCACATCCCATCCCCAGCTTCAGGCTTCTCAGCTCTCATAACCATGTTGTAAGGCTCCTGACTGCCCCCAATAATTGCCGTAGGCTCCCAATCCCCCCAGTTAATGTTCTGGTTGGGGGCAGCATGATACAGGTGGTCCTCTAGGTGGTCTTTTAGAGAACATGAGAAATATCTTGGGGTTATTTAAAATCTCTTCCCATAACCATTTTCTATAACAAGTGTTGCTATGCACACACTGTAAAATTGGGCTCAACGTTGATAGTGTCCTTAAGATGTGTCCCTGATCTTGGTCATTTGTCCCTTGTCCTGTCTCTGATTTGCAAGGCAAGAGGTTGAGAGGTATGTTTCTGTCATTTTTTTTTTCTGAGGAAAAAAAAATCAATTAAAACATTCATAAAATAATCAGATTTCAGTGCGATTAGAAAACTGCATCATTAAATAAAACTGGAAGATGCCTAAAATCATTTATAGTGAAATAAATATAGGGTCAAATGTTTTTTGCCTAATTTTGTTGCACTGCTGCTTTAAATAAATGAAATATCTGGCTGATCCCGCCTCCTGCTGCCAACGTTATGACTTCCAAACAACGTCAGCCAGCAGATTTTAAACATGGCCAGTCTGGTGTGTTCCTTGTAGGACTGTTTGCCCCCCCCCCCCACATACTCCAGGCAGCCACTTCTTTTTAAATAAGCCCTTTTTTTGAATATCTGTTTCTGTATGCCGACTTGGCATTTGCTGCTGTATGCCACACAGCTGTCTGTATTTTTGGGTTGTCCACTATAGAAACTCAGTCTCCCAGTGTTCCTAGTGGGTGGAGATAGCTGCAACCAGAGTGCACATTCCCAAGGATGTAATCAGAGAGTGGGAAGCCTGAATGAGTGTGCTGTGGTGTCAGCATGCCCTGTGCTGCGTCCACTGATCTAATCGTTGCTCTCGATTACCCACCACATCTGCGTTCATCTTTAGTTCAACTCCTCAGCCTGTGGGTTTTACTGTGCTGCCTGGATGGTGGAACAGGAACTAAGAAGAGCTAAGAGGAGAGGGAAAAAAACTGCCCTGGACTGCCCTGGAAAATCCGAGTCATCCTTGGTCCTCAGGCTGATCCTCTGATTGCACCACCACAGTCAGAATGGAGTGGCACTGGTTTGCTAGTCCAGACTTGGAGGGAGCAAACAAGCAAATGACTGGCAAAACAGGATCAGCGTGCATCCCACATTGGTATCAAAACAGGGGTAGAAGTACAATAAGGAAAGATGGTAAGAGACCATTTTGAATGATTTTATTTTTTTTTAACTCTCTTTTTCTCCCCATCCCAATTGGCCCTACGTCATTGCCGTCCTACCAGCCCCAGCCCCTGAATTTAAGCTCCCCTATTGTGTTTTCCCATGACTTACCCTCTGTGACAGGGTGGCTGGGTGCCCCCAACTCAACCTGCCAAGTTCTGATCTAGCGTCGGTGAGGTGCCTTCTCGGGGGCGGCACCTGCGGAGGATGGCCATTCATGCCGCACGACTGGGACTATTTTTTCCACTTGTTCTTTGCACAGGGGAGCATACAGTGGCAGATCTGTGTGCTGTCCACATGCAGCCTGCTGGTAGACTGCTCCTCCTCCATCCCCATTGTACAGGATCGGGCATGCCAACACCAAGCCTCCACTAGGTATCAGGCAGGTGCTGGTCTCTGTTTCCCACCCTCCCTGGGAGAGAAGAGCTGTCCTCTGGAAGCTTGATCCTCTCCTTCCCCAGCTGACCTCTGATGACCCACTCTCACAGTGAACACAGGTTACTGGCATGGCAGGAGGTAAGGCATCACTGTCTCAGCCCTCCATACCTCTGGGCCAGTGCACAAGGAGGATTTTATTAAAAAATAAATGAGGGTGGTGGCAAAAAATATATGGTGGTGGTAGAAAAGTATAGGGTAGTGGCCACCACGCTAGAATGATGAATGGGTAATACTGCCTTCAGTGTACAAATGCCAGTGGTCCAAGGGTCACCTGGGTCTGCTTAGGTTAGTTAAACAATTTATAAACGTGTTAGCGTGTTTCATGTTGCCTTACAGCTGGGTAGCATTTAAAGATATTTGGGCTAACGTGTATGCTGAGGTTTGACATGACTACATATTGTCGGAAGAGGTGGGCGGGCATGAAACTGTGGAAAAATAGCAGCTGCTGGCATAAAGCTCCAGTTGCTACTGACACTGCACCATACTGCCACCAGCCACCTAGCAACATTCCAGGGATTAAATGTGGACCTTCAGTACAGCCACAGATTCCTTCGGGGGGTAAGGGGCAGAAGGAGAAGGGTCATCATCATCCCCATCCCCCCTTCCAGAGACTCTCATCAGCCATGGCAAGCCCCTCCGTTCCAAGACTCACTACCAGTTTGATGGTCCGGAGCCCTGTTGATGGTGCAGGGTGCATAACAGCTGCTGTCTTCATCCTGCCCTGTGTTGGTCGATGGGTGGAGCAACATGGCCCCCACCCCCAATTGAGACCAGTCTTAGGGACACTGAATATCCCCCCGCCATGACATCCCCTGAGTGACAGAGTCCTTTCTAAAAGCCAGGTTCATGTTGTGGTACCGGTCTGGTAGCCCCCCAACACACAACCCAGTTTTTTTTCCCCCCAACCTCTACAGGTTCTTCCCAACTGACCTGGATGATCAATATTTTTATTCTTCATACTATCTTATTTTCCCTTTTTAGATCTTCCAGGTCTGACAGGATATTGACCAGGTGTAGGAGGGCACTGACCTTCTGTATCAGATAAGTGTTGTTTTTTTTGTTAACCCTATACTGTTTGTCATATAATCGTTCGTAAAGAGCTGCAGATCCTTTGTGAGCCCATTGTTGTTCTTGTTTTACAGGTACGAATGGCTGTTCCTCTGAAACCCTCTTATCGCAGGCTCCACAGGAACCAGGTAAGAGTTGTTTTTATTTGTGCTAGGATGTTAACCTGTAACGTTCCAACCCTGAGTATTATGGCACTGTAGACATTCACACTTATTAGGTGGTTTGTGATGCAGGATTTGAAATATTTCCACTATTTTGTTAAGATTCTACTATCACAAAAGGAAGAAAATTTAAAAAATATGTTAATGCAGACATTAGGGTGAAAGAAAGCAAAGTGCACAAAGTACACAAATAAAAACATAAGGTTTTGAGTCCCTTGATTCTTGATGAATCGGTGGTGCGGTGTTCCTTGTCAAGTGCCTTCCCTTAAGCAAACCTGATCTCTTGCATCACACAGGGCCCTGTGGGAAGAAAGCTATGACTGATTCTGTTAACCATATGTGCCGAGCCATACTTCTTTTTCTTCAGAGTAATTGCCTGTCTGTCACTGGCTTGGAGTTGTGCCTTGTGCTTCAGACAGGAGGCTAAAGGCTGGGGGGGGGGGTTGTCATTAAGGTTGGCAACCTCAAGGAACACCACACTACCGATTTGCCAAGACTTATGAGGCTCAAATCCCTGTTTTTGATTTTTTAATTTGTGCACTTTGCTTTCTTCAATCTTAATGTCTGCATTAATATATTTTTTTTGCAATGAGTATATACTGTACCTATATATGGAGGGAACATGATGTGTGTTTTTGGGTCACTTGGTCACCATATGCAAGCAAGAAGGCAGTATAGCATACTGGTTAAGGGCACTGAGCTTTAAGTCTGCAGACCTGGGTTTGAATCCCATCAGCCCCCACTTACATACTTTGTTTCGGCCATTGGTTGGAAGACATGGAATCCAATATTTAAAAGTTTGCCCGGGTGCAAAGCTCTATTTGCATGAGCAGAACCGCCTTGCATATGGGAAAACTGTGGAGGGGGTACAATGCAAATAGAGGGGCAGGGACCTGCATATTGGTGCAGTCTAATATTAAGAGAATTTTTGCAGGACAAATACCACCAACAGAGACCGTGACTTACTACTGAGCAATCCTAGAGGTTGGTGGAGTGAGTGTGGCAGCCTCTCCCCCGCACCAGTCCTGAGCCATCAAAACAGAGTCCCTGACAGCTGGATGATTTTTTGCAGCTCCACCCCTCAGTTCCCCGGTCCCAGACACAGAGTTATGCCTGGTGCTAGTGGTCCCCCACCCACCTGATCCCTCTCCTGGTACATGCATACAATTTCCTTGGTGTCCAGTGGCTACTCCCCCACTCAATCACATGCCCGATGCTTGAAACCAGTTTCCCAGGTGTCCAGTTTTCCTGATCTCATGCCCAATGCTTGAAACCCATTTTTCTGGAGTCCAATGCTCTTTCCCCCACCCGGTACTGCTGCTCCTGTCTTCAAAGACTCCCCCACGCACCCAGCAATCCAGAAGACACAGTCTGTCCCCTGCTATAGGGTGCGGAGGACCAGGGATTGTTCTGGTGCCAAACAGTGGAGTATTCAGTTAGCAGTCACAAGAATCCCTCCTCTACCCTACTGCGTCACCAAACATCCAACCCCTCTCATCCCACCCATCCCCCAAACATCAGTGCCACAGTCTGTGGATGGCAAATGACATGGCCTTCCACACACCTCCTCAGTTGCCCACCATCTGAGAGAAGCAGGGAGTGACTAGTGAGCTGCTTATTTATATGGCATGGCACTTCACCCGTGCTCTATAAATAAGCTGCACGCTCCCTGCTGATGTTGGATGGTTGGATAGCTCTCATTGTCCTAACAATGCCCACTGGGCGGCATCCACACCACACCTCTTTTAATCCTCACCCATTTGCTGATTGAACTGCTTTTCTCCTGCTGCTTGCTCTTACCATCGGGCAAGATTGTGCCACTGTAACCAAACTGGCTTATCTGTTTAACTGTTGTAATCACATGTGCTTGTTAACTATGTAACCCATATGCTGTAACCAAAAGTCTGTTATGTACAGTATTTGTCCTGCTTGAACTGCTTTTCTCCTGCTGCTTGCTCTTGCCATTGTGCAAGATTGTGCCATTGTAACCAAACTGGCTTATTTATTTAACTGTTGTAATCACATGTGCTTACTAATTATGTAACCCATGTAACCAATAGTCAGTTATGTATTTGTCCTCAATGTGATGAGGTACCTTTGGAAATGAGCCTCTGGCTCAAAAGTTGTAAACCGATGCACAAATAAATAAATAAATAAAATGGTGGGTAGCCAAAGCTGTGTTTGAACGGCTGTGTCACTTGCCATGTATGGACCACAGCGCTTGTGTTTGGGAGACAAATGGGGGGACAGGGGTTGGATGTTTGATGCCACGGGGTGGGGGGCACTACACACCAGGGACCTGGACCTTGATCTGTGGTGTTTTGTGGGGGAGGATTTCTTGTGACTGGTAACTGAATACTTCACTGTGTGTCACCGCTTCAGTTTCCATTCAGCACCCTTTAGGAGGTGACATGTTGTGGCTACTGAAATGGGGATGGGGATCATTGAGTGGGGTAAGGGTTCCTGGAAGATGGGAGCATCACTATTGGTACCAGTTGCAGACTAGTTTGGACGGGCACCTCTCTTCGGTATGCCTGCCATGGCAATGTTTGAGGGAAAGATATGAATGGCCTTGGGCCATCACAGTGGTTTCTCGGGGATGGGGATACTGTGCGGAAGGGATCTCCGCACACAAGGGACAGGGATTTTTGGTATCAGGCATGGGATCAGCTGGGGGGGAGGACCACTGGACACTGGACACCAGGGAATGTGTGTGTGTGTGTGTGTGTGTGTGTGTGTATACACACGTTGGGCATGGGTGTGGGTGGAGGGAGTAACTGTTGCACACCAGGGAAATTATATTCACACATTGGGCATCGGATTGGGGGGAGAAGGACCACTGGACACCAGGGAAATCATATGCATGTACAAGGCAAGGTATCGGGTGAGTGGGGGACCATTAGCACAAGGCATAGCTCCGCATCTGGGACCAGGCAATTGGGGGGGTGAGGCCACAAAAAATCACCCAGCTACCCATGCAAATGGACACTTAGCACCTTGCATGCCCAATGGGTTCACTTGTATGGGTCCATTTTAAATACTATGAGTTGCACTTCGGTGCAGACCATTGTGGTGACATACTTTGGGAGTCAAGTCAGGGCAACGCTATGTGGCTTAGCGCTGGGCCCACATGACCCTGTATTCCACTGAATAGCACCACTTGGGGTATTCCACTGAATATAACATCCCTGGGCACCTGAACTATTGCAGTGCAGAGTGCAAAGTTTTGCACTCCACTTTAAATAAAGGGCCCATTGTGCATTAATAACACCAATGCAATACTCCATTTGTGCCATAGGTGTTGCCAGAAGAGAAGGCTGACTGCACCCCCATCACATGCAATGCCATAATCCAGCAGTGTTGTGCCACCAATAGAGCAGGCTACCAGCACCCTCCTTTTCCAGAGCCTCAGAACATTACCTTCATATACTGCAGTGGCCCATCTGACCCGGTGGATGGGAATCTGGATTGGGAGCTGGTTCTAGATCTCCTGCACTGTAATGTAGCTCACCATCAGCTAGCATTGCTTGAATCAAAAAATGAAACCTAACTTGGAATAGAACACATGCCCCCAGAATGCTACCCTGTGTTCTATCACCTGATACTAGAACCAACCTAAGTTTAACTCAATGATCTAGGATGCTTTGTTTCAGATGCAAGTTATTAAGATATTTTCCACTTGCTTTTCAGATGCACACATTGAAGAATGGTGAGGACACTTGGAGGCATAGCCAATCATAAGTTCAGGTAAGCAGATTTTTTACCACATCCTGTGTATATCCATTTTTCAATCATAAATTCAGGTAAGCAGATTTTCTACCACATACTGTGTATATCCATTTTTCAATCATAAGTTCAGGTAAACAGATTTTTTACCACATGCTGTGTATATCCAATTTTCAATCTACTCCTTTTGTTACACATCCTGCTGTCATATAAATAAGTTTTAAGAGGAAAGCCATTTTCAAAGAAAAGGATGCCCAAGAGCAAGGGGTCATGCAATGAAGCTGGGGGCAGTAGAATTGGAGGAAATATAAGGAAACACTTTGTCACTGAAGGGGTGGTGGATGCCTTGACTAGCCTCCCTGAGGAAGAGGTGTGAGCAGAAGCTAGAGGGATTCAAGAAGGCATGAGACAGTTATAAGGGAACCTTCAATGCAAGGAAAGGGGGGGTAAAGCCAGAGACCAAGTAGGGTCTGTGGTGTGACTGTAGGTAGGGAATATGGGCAGACTAGGAGGGCCCAAGTGGCCCTTATCTGCCATCAAATTCTAGGTTTCTGTATCTGGCTGTTCGTCATGCACAACCAGATCATTGTGCTCTCACAAGCAAGCTTACCTTGCGCTACTGTTGCACAAGCATGCCCACCTTGCCCACCGTGGGACTTACCTCTGCCTCCTAGGGACACCCTGGCTTACCCACAGGGCAGTGCCATTGGGTGGGGGCTTTACCCCAGAAAGAGACTCAATGCTTCAGAAGGGAGTGCCTCAGTTGGGTGAGTGACCCCTGCAATGAGGGGTGGACTTCCTCCTGCAGCTTACCTACACCAGCTGGCCTCCCAATTGCTAGCATTACCTCTCTGCATCAATGAGCTGACTATAGTAGAAATCAGTTATTATTAACTAATAACTATGGATTACACAAGTGGTGTGCAGTTAATTATTAGCTAATGCTCAACAAGTTGAGGGTTCACAAATGATTATTGATTATTTATTCTTTAATAATTATGCATTACATGTGATATACAGTTAATTATCAGCTAATGCTCAACAAGTTGAATGTTGATTGTAAATAAATTATTTATTATTTAAGCTCAATTAGTAATTCATGAATGCTGAACTAATACTTAATTCATAGGGATTAGTTAATTTTTAGGCAACAGATCAATAAAAGACTAATAGCTGAAATGTTTGAGAATTAGTTAGTGGTACATTGAACAAGAAGGGGTTAGCAACTAATTCCTATGCATGTGAAAATGTCAACCAAATCAAAACTGAAGATTAGGTAACAATTTATAAATTGTTAGTTATTTGAGGCAGTTGAGCCGTAGGCCTATTTTTTTGAATGGGATATCAAAAGAGGAATTAAACATCTTGAAATTAAATTAGTATAAAACATATGTGTACAAGATAAAACTGACACAAGTTAGATGAGGGAATTTACTTGTTTAAGTTTTGAACAGTGAAAAGGTAAATGAGGGGGAACAGCATGGTGGGAGGGAAAAGAAGAACAGAGGAAGAGGGTCATGGATAGTTGCAGGTGGGAGAAGAAACAGCTTGAAGAAGAGTCCTTAAGGAGAAAACAGAAAGCAGAGAAGATTGACAGGGGAAGGGAGGACCAGAATTAGGAAAGCAGTATGAGAAAGCAGATTCACCAACAGTAGATTTTCTGGAAGGAATAGAGAGGAAATGGAAAGTATTACTATGGAGAGGGTACTTGGAAGATGAGAGAGAGATGATGGTAAGGATGTAATGTAAGAGGGAAGAGAACCAAACCAGAATTTAGATACACATGATGAAAGCTGCAGGTCCAGCCCCCCCTCCCCACCCTCAAGGGACTGAAGATTCATACACAGACCACAGGGTCCTGAGAAAATCAAGCTACAGGTCTGGTGCACTGGGTATCACTATGTGGATTCTCAATAAGTGGAGCACAGGGCCACTCATACAGGAAGCTTCAGGTGTGATGCAGAGAGTGTTACTATTCACCTGCTGTGTGAGTGGCCCACAGGGCCACATGCGAAACAAGATTCAGTCTGGAGAAGTAAGCATCACTATGAAACTACTTCATGAATGGCCCAGAGGGCAATTCACAAAACAAGTAACAGGTCTGATCTCTGGTGCTGTTGAGTGCTACTATGAAGATGCTTTTTGATATCTTTGTCAAAAAGTAATAAATAATAATAAAACTTTATTTATTGAGTGCCTTTCAAATTCCAAGGCACTTTACAATTTTTAAAAACAAATTCCCTAAAATATAACAGATAAAATATAAACCATTTAAAAATCATTAGAATTCATGAAATGCTTGACTCCACAAAAAAATCTTGAGTGCCTGCTTGAAGCTCCCTACGGTCGCACATTCCCTGAGCTGATGGGGCAGAGAATTCCAGAGGGTTGTGGCCACAAACAGAAAAACATGGGCCCCAGAAGATTTCAAAATAACCCTCGGAATCTCCAGCAACCCCTCATCAGCCAAATGGAGCTGTCACACAGGGTTGTAAGGAATCAGAAGCTCTTTCAAGTAGTCAGGGCCAAGTTCATGTAGGGCTTTGTAGGTCAATAAACCTACCTTAAAGGTGATCCGCCACTGAATCGGCAGCCGGTGCAGATCGCGCAGCACAAGGGTGATATGCGATCTTCTAGACACCCCTGTCAGCAATCGAGCAGCAGCGTTCTGCACTAGTTGCAAGCAGCAGATATCAACACCAGGAAGCCCTAAGTAAAGGGAGTTGCAGTAGTCAAGGCGAGAGGTCACAAAGGCGTGGACCAACACAGGTAAATCGCTAGACGGAATAAGGTGTTTGACCCTGGCCATGTTCCTAAGATGATAAAAGGCTGACTTAACGACTGCCGACACCTGATAACAGAGGGTCAGACCATCGTCAAGCACCACTCCAAGGTTGCGCACCCATTTTGAGGTAAAGATCAGAGTGACCCCCAGAAATAATTCGGGGGGCTAATTGGTCCCTAGCCCGTCTGTCCTGCAACCCGGGTCCACAACCATAACCTTAGTCTTTCCTGTGTTCAACTTTAACCAACTGGAATTCATCCAATCTTGGATTTCGCTGAGGCAGTTATTGAATACTGAGAGAGCACTGACCTGGTAGGGGGCAAAAGACAAGTAGAGCTGGGTATCATCAGCATAACAGTGAAACCTCAGCTCATACCATCTAACAATGTCTCCGAGGGAGAGCATATACACTGCAAACAACATGGGGGAGAGCACCGAGCCCTAGAGAACCCCACAAGACAGAGAGACAGGGTCAGAAGAAAAAGAACATACTACTCTCTGTGTTCTACTGGCAAGGAAAGATGTAAACCATCTGAGAACTGTACTTGACAGGCCACAGATGGACCCCAGGCATTTGAGCAAAAAAGTTTTAAAAATAGCAATCAAAGTCTCTGGAACACTGACAAATTAGTGGTGTGGTGTTCCAGTGGAATTTGAATAATCCAACAATGCAAGGTTGGAGTTACCCTAATATCTGCACTCTCTTGTCACACAAAGTAAATGATACAGAAATGTTTGCATAGAGTGCTGATATTAGGGTAAACTGAACACTGCATCACATGATCATTCAACCCCCAAGAACACCACATCTCCAATTTGTCAAGTTTCCAGAGACTTTGACCCCTGTTTTTTTTTCAGTACCTGAATTTTTATGCCATACATTTAATTGCTCCTCTAATGTAGTTTTAGGAATCATTGTGTATCTGTGCTTGTGTGTGTGCGTGTGTGTGTGCGTGCGTGCGTGCGTGCGTGTGTGTGTCTTTTACATAACTATTCATTGATTTTATCTGCATGATGCCAGAAATGTGATTAATAAGTAAGTGTCTTTGAAAAAGTGTCAAATTTGTCATTTATCTACAAACACTGGACAAAACAATGCCACATGGTGACCTAGGTACAAACATTTTTACAATATTGAATCTTTACATCCAAACAATTCCTTGACAAGTTAACAGACATTGGGTTAGGTCTGGATTTTGACTTACAAAATGACAGGTTGCACACACAATGGAAAAGAAGATAATTTTAGGGAAGGTCATATGGCAACTGTTTTGGAGGTGGATGGCAAATGTGGTGCCCTAAGATAATTTAGTGCAGAGATCTAACCTTACCCTAAACTACTGTTTGAGAGATACGTTAAAAATATGTATTGATACAATAGGTATCATTTGCTTACAGTATATTATATATGAGATGATATTCTCACATTGCGCTGACATTAATGAATCTTGCAGTTTTGCATTAAATATAGTGGGCTAGATAATCAAAGGAGTTGCACTTGGTGCAACCCCAGAAATGTGCCCCAGGGCAATATTCAAAAAGGGGAATTGCACAGCACAATTCCCGATGCACTGGGGCACAAAGATAATGTATGTGGTGCATCTCCAGGGGGCGTGCCCATGCATATGTGGCATATCTCTATATTCAGCCAAGATGTGCAGCACATATGCCAGCACATCCAGGAGATGTGCCGCATACCTGGGCACAAAGTTGAGCATGGAAAGATCATGCTTAAGTGGAAGCCACCCACAGGCGAGCCTCTCTACTGCAGGGTTCATCACAGCAGCTGCCTGCCATGGGTGGCTTCTCCCCCAGAACACCATACAGAAGTGTCCACACTAATCCCTGGTGGTTCAGTGGTACCTCCCCCATGCCCATAACCCCAATCATCATAGGTTTTTTCATTCCCTTCCCTGGTAGTCTAGTGGTACCCCCCACCCTGCCCGTAACCCCGATCACACAAAATAACTGCTTTTAAATTCACTGGTAGTCTAGTGGTACCCCCCCTCCACCCATAACCCCAATCACTGAGAAATTGTCCAAATTCAGTCCCTGGTAGTCTAGTGGTCACCCCACCCTCCCTACCACACAGGACCCCAGGCCACCCAACTCCCCTCCCCTCCCCTCCAGTCATCAGCAGGCAGCAAACCCACCCGCATACTTCTGTGGCTTCCAGCCGAATGATAGCTTACAGTATCTGCTCCAAGCTCATTGGTCCACACTGTGGACCAATGAGCTTGCAGTGCATACTGTAATAGTCATGCACAACTTTGTGAATGAAGTCATTCATTCTCAAAGTTGATAATTTTGTACTGCTCAAGTACTGCCTAACAATACCCTGTCTCACTCCAGGCAACCCTAGTGACTGCTGGAGTTACTGCAGTCAACAACCAAATTGGCAGGTAGAGGAGTAAACCTGCCCCCTCGTGGTCTGTGGTTCCCCCTTCTGATCTCTGTCCCAGTCATGGTACTGATTTTGTTGAGCCCTGGTGCCTAGTGGTTCCACCTCACCCTGATCACTGGCCCAACATAAATGAACTACTGTACGTCCCTTGTGCCCAATTTTTCCCCCTCCCACTGATTGCCGGCCTGACATAAATTAACTAAATCCCTGGTGCCCAGTGGTTCCCCACCTTCTGATCACCAGCATGACATAGAATAAAGCTTTTCCCTGGAGCCAAGTGGTCCTCCCACCCTCCAATCACCAATCCGTATGCTAATATAATATTCCCTGGTGCCTTGTGGTCTCCCCCAGTAACCAATCCTGGACCCCCCCAAAAAATAGCCCCCTGATATGCAAGGCCCCCCCAGTTTCTGATCCCTAGGCCTATGAATGATCATGGATACCCTGGCATCCAGTGTCCCTCCCCAGTCCAGGATCCTGGCTACATACCAAATGAGTAGACAGTGCATAGTCACATAATACAAAGGCGCATAACAAAAAAAATATTCCCTGGTGTGCAGTGGAACCCCTTTACCCTCCAATCATCAGTCATTGATACACACATAATTCCCAGGCATGTAGCATCACCACTACCATTGCATTGACAACCTGCCCTGCTACCCCCCCTTACCGGAAGTGCTGATGCTTGGGGGGGTGCCCATATAGGGAGTGAGACAGCCCTCCTCACATCTCTTCAGCCAGCTGCCATATGGAAATCCAGAGACAGCACCTCCTATGTAATGTACAGGGCATGCATCCTCTGTAAGGTACAGTACAGAGTATGCATGCCTTTTACATTACATAGGATGCATGGTCTCTGGGTTTGCATATGGCAGCTGGATGAGGAGGTGTGAGGAGGGCTGTTCCAGTCACCATATGGTCTCCTCCCAACACTGGCATTTCAGGCAAGGGGGTGTAGTGGAGTGGGTTGTCAGTTGCTGTATGAATTCCTGCCCACTGGCACATCAGGCAATTGGGGTTTGCAGGGTGGGTGTTTGGTACTGTGGTGGGGGGAATGTTAGATGCCAGGGACTGATGTGTGCATGAGGGACTGGTGATTGGAGCATGGGGGGATTCCTCTGGACACAAGTGAGTATTGTCTTGTGTTATGTGACTACAAATTTGTATTGTGTGATTACACACTCTGTAAACATTTGGAATGCAGTCGGGGATCCAGTGTTGGGAGGGCGGCTATAGACGCCAAGGAGGCCATAGTCATTCACAGACCCAGGGATTGGGAACCGGGAAGGGCCACTGGTCACAAGGGAATATCATTATACTGGCTGGGTATCACAGAGTGAAGGGACCACTTGGCACCAGGGAATAGTTTTCTCCTATGTCAGGCCTGCAATTGGAGGGTTGGGGAACCACTTGGCACTGGGGATGTTATTTTTACCTGATGGCATGGCAATTGGAAGGGGGCAGCTAGAAGCCAGGGTGGTCCTGGTTGTGATAGGTCCAGGCACTTGGGGTGAGGGGAATCTATACAAACCTGCCACCAGTACCCATGCAAATAAGCCCATAATGGGCATTTAAATTGCCCCTTCATGGCTTGAAAGCTCAGTGGGCTCATGTGCATGGGTCACTTGGAATAATGCACCTAGCACTTTGGCACTATTGGGGCTGGTGGCTCTATTCCCTGCATTCCCTGATGAAGGGTCATGTGAGGACTAGAAGTGTTGGGGTATAGTGCCACTGTCTTGTGAGCTCTGCCACAATAAATGTATGGTTGCTTTATACTTCTGACTTCAAATCTGCATTTTTATTTCCATGGTGTGCAGCCTCAGTATGTGTTATATTCCCTACACAGCAGGGATCCATGTCAAGACAGCACTACTTGACTTAGCATTGTGCTGACATGCCCCTATATTTAGTCAGATAGTGCCAATGTGCAATCTGATGGAGTATAGCATCCTCTACTGTGCATGGGCAAAGCACAGTGCAAGACTTTGCAGTCTGCATTGCCATTTTGGAATGTTGGGTCCCTGATTTGATGGTTATAGTACAGGAAGACCAGGAAAGAGGTGGGAGGTGATGGAAAAGGTGGGATACCATGGGATTTACCCTGGCTATCTGTGAGAAGGCTACATATATTTATTTCTGTTTCTTTTTGTAAAACATTTGTGGTATAAATTCCAGAGTACAGGCACACTGGAAAGATTTTTATATTCATTATGTGACTGAGAGTAATGCGTATCCCATTAGTAATGATAAAATGTTAGAATGATATACTGCAATGAATATTCACTACCTGCACAGTCCTCCCCCGAGCAAATTACAGCTACAGCAAACCATACATTGAGACCATGTGCTGAGGTAGCAGAAGTGCAGACTGGTTGGATCATTTGGTGTATTTATGGCTGTTAAATCCTATGGTCTTTAAAAAAAAAGAAAAAAATGCAATTATTTTCTGTGTGTGTGTATGTATGTATGTATGTACTGGGGACAACTTTGCTCTTAACACCAACTGTAAGTGCCAGTAAAAGAAGTATAGATTATAGTTCCACTTAATATTCTGCTCAACAAATTATGGATTGTTTATGACCATGTTCTCTATTTTCATAACCCTTATATAGCCTACTGTCTGCAGTACCATTTGAATTGCCTGTTGATTATATTGCTACTGATCTTTAATATTGCTGCAACTGACAGTTTATTGTTGTATACAGTATTGCCATTTGATTTTCATCAGTGAAGTCCATCATTCTGACCTGTGGTTTACCTTCAATACTGTCTCATGATGACTTCTTTCATATTCCAGATAATGTCCCAGAATACTGTCCTGCATACAAGCTGGCTTTAATAAAGACAGAGAGGCTCAAAATGTAAAATGCCAAATGCTAGTCTACACAGTGTACCACTTTTTTATAGGCTCTTCATTTTGAAATGCTACTCATTCAGAATCCATCTGAGAAATTCATCATTTGTGGATATTTGGAGAATATTTTGGCTTTACATATCTGCAGGAATAAACGAGGTAGTAGTTGGAAAATATTGCATTTGTAAGTTGCTTTTATCCACTATTATTATAGATGCCAAAATTAGAATGCAAATGATTAGGTTATGAAACCAGAGTACATCTAAAAACATATGGCATGGCTTCATTGTACCAGCAACACTCAGCCTTTGTGCTTCTGTGTCCTATTTTCCATGATTAACAACTCAATCACTGCATGCAAAAGCAGTGGAAAATGGGTGGTAAGATTCTGGGGTCATTAAATGATTCTGTCAAAAGAAAAAACACAAGTTAATTAGGATGTAGAAAACGGTGTACATTTTATTTTTCTTGTTGGCAATTGACCATAGTTAACTAACGATAATTTAAAAAATCAAGATAATAGCTGAAGAGATAGTTTAAAGAGCTACCAGCATAAAATTGTAGGCAGAAAATGTTACTAATGTTTAAATTAGTTCATGCTTTTTCATTTCTAAAGTATTTGTTGGTTTTTCATTTGCCCATTTGAATGTTTTCAGCCTGATAGTACTAGGTGTGATGTGAAGAGCAGTACTCAATCTGGATGCTGATACTGTATATCTTGTTCTAGTCCTCTACATATCTCATCAACATTGTGGCCTCATTGGTTGTAACATCACATGTAAATGTATTTATTTTAAATTTTTGACCATGAAAGGCACACTAAGCTAGGATAGCTTGTTTTCAAGTGCATTCTAGAGCTGGGTTACATGGACCTGTTTAACTGAGGCACTAGGTGATAATGTCGACAGCACAATAGCACTGTCAATAACAGAGAAGGAAAAGGAGTGAAAGCTAAGGTAGCGCTCAGAAAAAACAGTGAGTGCTACCATAGCGAATTAAACCAATGAAGCCCCCTTAAACCCCCAACTAAATATGATCACCTGTGGGGGGAGGGAGCTTGAGGACAGGGAGAAACCTTGGAAGGGGGGAAATCATTGAGGAGGGGAAGGGGAAACAAGCAGGATGGTCAGCGGTAGGAGGCAAAAAGTGTAAGGTGGGGATGGGCACATTGTAAACAAAAGTCAGGAAGGGGGAGAAAAAAAAAAGCAAAAGCCCCAGACCAGGTGTCAAATCCTCATCCATCAATGTTTTGCTGCCCTCCACTGCCTGTCACCCTACACTCTGTGCCATGGCTGCTGCTTGGCAGCATACCACCCAGAGGAGGTATTAACCTCTTCTGTCCAATGGCCAACAGCTACAGGGATAGCGCTATGGTTACCTGCACTATATCATCCCTGTAGCTGTATTGCAGGATGCAATTCTACCAGTGCAGATTTTTCCCCTGCAATATTCCCCACAACATACTAACGGGTGCCATTAATTGATGGGGAATGTAAGCCATGCAAGGTAGAAAACTCCTCTACTCTTCATCAGTAAGTGCCATGAGATCTTCAACTTCCACCTGGTCAGTGACTAGAGATTGGCAGAAGAGACCTCGGTTTAATGTCTCATCTTAAGGACACCTCAACAGTGCAGCACCCCTGCCTGCTGCCCTACAGTGTCAGTTATGGATATTACTGTATCTCTGTCTGGTGTGGGGCTAGAACCCACAATCTTTTGATTTTTCTAGCCCCAGAGTTGATTGTGATACCTCCTGAGCCACTGACACTGAGTAATCCTGCAGCAGAAGATTGTCTCTTCTTGGTCAGTTGTGATGTAACAGACAGTGAGGTCAGGGCTGATGATATATGAGGGGGAATACAATTAGTAATAGCCTCCAGGCAGTCTACTGTTCCACACATTACACCAAGATTTTTGTTATGTTTCTGGTATAATAAGTCAAATACTTAGTCGAATAGTCATATTCAGGGCCAAAAATATTAATGTCTTCATTATTCATGGTAAAGAAAGAAAAATAAATCAATTCAAAAATCATTTCTTTCTTCTCTATATGACCAGATCTGGTTCCATGCCTACCAACCAGCCCTGTCAGAGGACTTGTTTCTATCCTCCCCTTCCCCCATTCTCCAATTCACCTAGGATAAATAATCAAGTTGTTATAAGATAACTGTCACAGTATAAACTCCAAAATGTATTTTGCTTACAATGTCCACCTTCCCAAGCCTGAACCCCCTGGGCCCAGTAAACCATACATTATTTGTCTAGAGGCCCCTCCTGACTTTCAGTCCATGACTGGATGAGGCAATGGAATCCCTGTTCATGTTTAGCCAGTGCCCTCTCTAACCCTATCCAGAGGTGAGCTGCTGCTATTTCTGCAGTCTCTCACCTGACAGCAGAACTACTATAGATCCAGTGTACCATAGAAGGAGTGAAGGTGGTAAAGACGTTTGCATGCCATGTGTGATGCTGAGCAGTCCGTAAAAGTCAATAAGAGTCAGTAAGTGTTGTGAGTGTCTGTCTTCACCAAAGACAGGCTCCCCCTCCTAGGATTTGAGTTTTTTTGGGTTCTGGGTGTCTGCTGGGACTGGCAATGGCCTACCAGTACAAAACATTGAGCTTGGGGGGGGGGCAGGTTGTGTTTGTAGGCACTGGAAATGAACTCCCAGTGTCTGCCTTTAAACTGGGGAGTGAGCATGTTTATCCAACACTGCAGCTGGACTCCGAGTTTTAGTTACAGACTTAATGTTTTGGAATCAAGGGTTTTCTGGCATGTGGACTGGGCTCCCAGTTCCAGACCATAGCTTAAGGGGGTTAGTTGTTGGAATTGTGCTGGGTCACACAAATGTAACCCAGTTTGTATCTTACTAGACACCCAGCAGCGGGGTGACCTTACAAGTGTAACCCTAACCTGTTTGTCTTACAATCATCTTAAAGTTACTAACATTTAGAGTAGTATGTGACCTCTGTTATGTGGGTTAACAGAATGCTGTGGTGCATCAAAAGAGGAATGACTAGCAGGGCAGGAGCAATTACAGTATCTTGCCTCTTTACAAGGCTCTCGTTAGGCCCCACCTGAAGTACTGCATTCAGTTCTGGGCTTACTAATCTAAAGAAAGATATTGAGGCCATTGAAGGTGCAATTCAGACCCACCAGAATTATTGGGGTATGGATGATGAGAGCTAAGAGGAGGGGGAGGTGGCCCTTAGCCTGTTCACATTAAATAAATGATGGCTGAAAGGGGATATGATCTCAGTTTTCTGCATACTGAAGGTTACTGACAAAATCTATCAGAAAACAATGCTTGATATGGAGCCTGCAAGAGAAGATGGGGACATGCCCTGAAGCTCAGAGGTGGTAAATGAAGGGTAATATTAGGAAATATTTTTACCCTAGGGTGGTGAACCTATGTAACTGCTTTCTAATGAAGATTAGTTACAAGAAGACAGTATAGGCCTTCGGTGCTAGCCTGGATTAATTTCCACTTAACAAGGGAATCACTGGACCCCTACCCACTCTACTACTAAGGTACAGAAGAATGGTTAAGTGATCCCTACCCACACTACTATCAAGGTAGCCAGTGGTTTTGGATCCTATTTAAAATAGTCAGTGTTTTCTCAGCATACAACACTTATTCATACCTGTTAATGAAGCAGGGGAGCGAACCTTATGGCTTACAGTCACTTCCAACGTAACATTACTGTGTTACCATGGTAATCAAACTCACAGCATAAGGAATGTGCACTTTAACTACTGGCACTATGACAGTGTCCCTGAGGGGTTTTATTATTTCTTCATAAAAGATCGCTTTCAACACTTCTACAGAAATGGGAAAGTGACTCCTCTTATTATGCAGATGTGTCATCCCACCTAAGAAGTGCTAACTGTTTTAACTGTACTAATTTTCAAATGTTTTTAATTTATGTACCTTGTCTGATTTTGCACATTATGTAAGGTGTTCTGGGCTTCCAGGGAAGGGTGCCCTAAAATAAAATGACTACTACTTACTGCTACGAAGATTTACCATCAACATAACCTGAAATCAGGGCTTCATTTAAAACCTGGTCCAGTCACACGTAGTCAAGATTTTCAAATGAGACCCCTTTCATTATAAGTGCTTATTGAAACAGATTTTGAAAAAAGGGCAGGTAGTCAGAGACTTTGTCCCCATCCTTTGGTTAGTGGTTTTAAACTTGAGATACAGTTCCCTTCAGTCTAGGGACTTCAAAAAGCTGGTCCAGGGTATCCAAATAATCTGAAACTGTGCTCTCTGTCCAGGTGGTTCTGTGTAAGGTTTGGTGGGTCGGCTGGGACCCAGTTCTGATTCTGACTCTATTTTTTCCCCAAAAGGTTCTGATTTACTGTGATTTATTCTTATTTACTGCTTTCTGTAGATCTATTTTAGTATATTTGAGTATGAGAAATGAATCAATATTATTCATTTAGATCCCTCTGTTTAAAAAAATAAAATGTAACCTTTAAAAAAAAAATGTGTCTGTATTTTCGTGTCATTTTTCACAGTCAGCAAACAGCCAACAGCAATAAAATTAACCCGACTGGTGTTTTTGCCAGTCATGTGTGTCAGCCACTGCATGTCATTCATAGGAAATAGTGGGCTGGATTCACAGGACTCTTGAAGATCCAGCAGCTGTGGAGAAAAAGTTGGCACAAGGGGGTTGCCACTTGTGAAACCAAAATTTCTCCCACAGCTATGGCATTCTGAAAAGTAGAGCCAGTTTATGACCAGCTTCATGATTTATGGCAGTTTGTGGGTGGTGTTGCCATGGAAATCTCTGTAGCTGCAGAAAAATGTCACAGCCAGTGGGACCAGCTATAACATCTTCTGTAGCTGCTGCGGATATGACTTGTTCAATACCTCTCTGGAAACAGGGTGCATGCCCCAGCACTGGAGGATTGCTCACATGGTGCCCCGCCACAAAAGCAGTTCTAGGGATGAACTGGGCAACTATAGACAAGTAAGTCTCACATCCATTGTGGGAATGTTTATGGAGACAGTCCTTAAAGAGAGGTTAGTAACCTTTTTAGAAAGTAATGGTCTCCAGGATGGGAAGCAACATTGATTTGTTTCAGACAGATCCTGTCAGACCAACCTGGTTGACTATTATGACTGGGTGACTAGGTAACTGGACATGAGCTATGTGGTGGATGTCCTGTATCTGGATTTCATTAAGGCATTTGATTTGGTGCTGAATGGGTGGCTGATTAGCAAGTTGG
Source organism: Neoceratodus forsteri (assembly GCA_016271365.2). Classification (NCBI taxonomy): domain Eukaryota; kingdom Metazoa; phylum Chordata; order Ceratodontiformes; family Ceratodontidae; genus Neoceratodus; species Neoceratodus forsteri. Next base: position 853,748,796 of record CM057458.1, read on the forward strand.
GATACCAGGAAGCAGGGACAAAGATGGTTAATTGGATCAAGAACTGGATGTAAGGGAGGCAGCAGAGGGTAGTGGTGGGAGGGGAACTCTCATCTCCAAGGGCTGTAATGAGTGAGGTGTCACAGGGCTCGGTACTGGGCCCAATGTTGTTTGGCATTTTCGTAGCTGACATCTTGCATGGCATTAAGAACAAAATTAGTCTTTTTTTTTGGATGACACCAAGACAGGTGTGGTGATGGATGACACAGTAGGGTGGCAGGGGCTGCAGGATGATTTGACAAAACCTGAGGACTGGTCAGACACATGACAGCTGGGGTTCAATCCTAAGAAGTGCAAAGTGATGCACTTCGGAGCAAGGAACCCAAATAGGTGTTATCAGTCAGTAGGGGTGCAGATAGTTGCTGCAGAGGAGGAGAAGGATACTGGGGTGATGATAACAGGACAAATGAACCACTCAGCATGGTGCAAGAAGACAGCAGCTAAAGCCAACAAGTTACTGGGGTGTTTTGCTAGAGGAATCACCTCCCGGAGGGGGGAAGTGATCCTGCCTTGGTACAGATTGTTGGTGAGGCCGTACCTGGAGTACTGCATGCAGTATTAGTGCCCATACTTGAAGAAGGATGTTAGATTACTGGAGGAGGTCCAGCGTAGAGCAACAAGGATGGTCATGGGATTGGAAGACAAATCATATGAGGGGAGGCTGAGGGAGCTTAACATGTACTCTCTGAAGGAGAGGAGGGATGGGGAGATAGGACTGAGACATTTAAATACATGAAGGGTATAAACAAGACTGGTACAGAGGGAATTTTTAAGTTGAGGGGAAAGGGACATGCGTGGATATGGTCTGATATTGGAGAGAGGAAGAATCAGGAGAGAAATGAGGAGGCACTTTTTCACAGAAAGGGTGGTGTCTATGTGGAATATGCTGCCCGAAGAGGTGATGTCCTGTAAGTCTGTGGGCAGTTTTAAAAGGGGATGGGACAAAGTGAGGGGGAAGGATCATCGTGATGGAGGGAGGCAGGGGCAGCTGCAGCATAAGGGATTGCTTGCAGCACTCTGAAGCAGACTTGATAGACCATATGGCCTGTATCTGCTGGCAATTTCATATGTTAATTTGTTCGTATGAATAGCAATCACTGCAGCTGTGGAGATTTCGGTCTGCAACTGGAGTTGCAATGTGGGACTTAGTCACAAAAATGTTTGAATCCAGCCTAGTGTATGCAGGTCATTTGGGACTTTGCAGTGAAAGCTGGCAGTGTATCAAACATTAGAAAGAGAGAGACAGAGAGAGAGAGAGAGAGAGAGAGAGACCAACGAATTCAAGAGCAGAAAGACAACAGCAGAGTGCAGACCTTCACTAAGTCTGGTATGCTTTTAGGTAGGGTACAGGCAGCATAAGCAGGATATGTGATGGGATCCCATTTATCCCTCCTGCCTTTTTGACTTGAGATGTTATTTTTTTTATTTATAATTATTTTGCTTGCCTACTTGGTGTTATAGCAAGCATCATGGCCCCAAACCATCCCATGCACTCCTGCCTGATTGGCCAATTTTCATCACTTGTGTTTTCCAACTTACTTTTTATCTGTTCACCATGCCTCCCCAGTATTGCAATTTTGGATATATCCTACAAGCTTCCACAAATAATATTGCAGTCAACTATGATATTTTTGTTGTTGTTATAGAGCTGTTTGGCCCCAACCACTAAATACTCCTGCCATGAGACCCACCTGCCAGTCCCCAGCCCCATCACTGCTCCCTCCATCAAGCTGGTGGCATGGTTCAAGACCTGAGGACTGCAGGGCTCTGCACTCTTGGTGGTCATGGGCAGTCAACTATGGTATCAAAATATTATTTTTTTTTCTTATATGGCTGTTTGGCCCCAACCACCATCTACTCCTTTAATGAGACCCACCTGCCTGTCCCCAGCACCGTCACCACTCTCTCCATCAAGCTGGCGTGGATCTGCATGGTATGGGACCCAAGGATCGTTGGGTCTGCACTCATGGCGGCAATGTGTGCACATAGATTTGGTCCTTTGCATTGCCCTCTTGGTTCTGCTCTCCACTCCAGATATCCAGCAATTCACTGCCTGTTAGTATTTTAACTTGCTGAATTAAAAATAAATTACCCTTCACCTGGTTTCCCAAACTGAATATGAAAAACATGTACAGCAATACATGTGATGTAATTTACATCATAACAGCACAAGGAGGCATTTTTTTTTTTACTTGATCTTTCTGTTATGGATGCTGGCCTTTGTCCTCTGACTTCAAATAAATTAATCCTTAAATTAAATAATATTATCACCATCGTCTTCAAACACCACCAAAGAAGCACCCTTCATGTTCTGGACCTTAAGCTCCTTTATCACTCTGCCCCAGCTATAACCAGCCCGCTGGCTGGCATTCTAAACCTTTCCTTCACCACAGACACATTACCCAAAACCTGAAAGCATGCAGTAGTCCTACCACTTCCCAGGGGTGGTGATCCATCCTACCCTGGTAACAACTGCCCAATTTCCCTGCTCCCTATCCTGGCCAAACTTCAGGAACACTTGGTCCTTTCGCAACTCTATGCTTGTCTGTTGGACTCTAACTTTTTCACACCCTACCAATCTAGTTTCAGGAAACATCACTTTACCACCGCATCCCTACTTAGACTAACTGACTCCATCCTCACAGGGATGGACAGAGGCCTATTCAAATATGCCATTTTTGCTGACCTCACTAAGGCCTTCAACATGGTCTCCCATCCCCTCCTCCTAAACAAACTATCTTCAGCTGGACTGTCTGAGTCTGCCACTAATTGGTTCAGGGCCTACCTTGCAGGTAGGACACAATCAATCAGGATTGCTGACTCACTGTCCCCTCCCCTGCCAATTGATACTGGTGTCCCACAAAGACCAGTGCTTGGACCTATACTCTTCTCAATATTCCTAAATGACCTCACGTCAGTCTGTACAACAACATCTATTCACATGTACACTGATGACGCAGTCCTCTTCACCTCCGGCCACTTCCTCTCTGATGTTGAAACCAGACTCCAATTGGACTTTGACAAGTTTCAGTACTGGCTTATCACATATCAGCTTTCCCTAAATGCCAAAAAGGCTGTCTCCATGATCTTTGGCACAAGGCAGAGACTCTCCAAGCTCACCACCCTACTTTTCTTCCATATCCTAGATGGGACTTCCCTGGAGAAAGCCTCCGCTTTCAGATACCTGGGAGTCTGGCTAGACCAACCCCTTAACTTTTCTGGACATGTGGATACTATTCTGAAAAAACTGAGCCCCAAGCTTGGCATGCTTTTTAGGAACTGGAACTGTCTACCTCTTCTGGTAGGGTGCAAACTAGTCTAGAAAATGACTCTCCCCATCTTTGACTACTGTGATATAGAATATAGTGTTGCTCCAAAGTCCCTCTGAACCAGATTGGACTCTCTCTCTTCAATTCCCTCAGTCCCTACACACTCAATGCTCCACCTTGCACACACCATTGCAATCTTTTCCACTCCCTCAGATTCCCTTCACTTACTGACCGTCACCACTCCCAAATTGCTAAGTTCACTTCCAAATTCTGGTTCAATTCTCTCCCCTCCTACCTCTTATCTGCTCTGTCCATCCCTTAACCCCCCCCCACACTCACTTAGATTCACTGACACCAGAACCCTGGATATCCCATGCAGAATCACCTCTGCCGGCCAGTCTACTTTCTCCCAGGACTTCCCCAAACTCTAGAACTTGTTACCATCACAAATCAGACACTCATCATCTCCCCACTCTACCTCGACTGCCCTATCAAATTTCTACTCCTCAAATTGCTCATGCACCTGCTGGCCCAGTGGCGCAGAGGTTTGAGGCGTTGGACACCACACCTTGCTCCATGTCAGTGACCCATCTTCATGAACGGACCTGGACCATCAGGGCTCAGCAGGGGAGGAAGGGGATAGAGCATCTAGAAGACTGCTGTCCTCTCCCAGGGTGGGTTACAGGGGTTCCCAGCACAGTAGTGACCTCTGGTGGAGACCAGGGGGTGGCACAGATGTTGGGACATAGATGGGGATGGGACATCAACTGGCTCCTTTGGTGCAAGGTGCAGAAGGTACAGCCATGCAGGAAGCCATTGCATGCCACGGGAAACAGTAAGGGAAAAACCCCTACCATGGCAGTAGGTAATAGTAGGATTGGTGGCTGGGCCCCATGCCCAATGCTGGGCTGTACCAACATGTGCTCCCAGTCTGCCTCCTCCTCTCTAGTAACTTGACTTGATTACAGACAGAGCGCTGGAGGAGATGGTGGCCCTACTCCCCAGGGGCTCAGAGCCGGGGGGGGTCATGCAGCCAGATGAGGCTTGAGGGAAAAATCATGGACTGGCGAGTGTGTGTTGGAGGCTTCAGGCAGGCAGCAGAGCACCAACTGAGAATCCACACCTGAGAGAGACTGTTGCAGGTAGAAGAAAAATAAAGTTTAAAAGAAAATTGCTCATGCACCTAACGTGTGCCATCAATTCCCTGCTCTGCTGCAACTGTGCCACATGTTTATTGCTGCTTTTAGCACTCGAATCCAGCATGGCACTTAACTACCATTCTAATTCTTATTGCATTGCTCCTATTACTACCAATTGTGTCTGTATTCTTGTATATTGTATCTTAAATTGTATGTAAACTTAACTTGTATGTAAAACTCACTGTATCTTTTGATTATGTTCAGTCTCTAAATGTAATTGTAAGATAATCATGTTAGACACATTGTATTATCTATATGTGATTTTTATTCTGTGCACATCTCCCCTTACCCATTCCCCCAGGTCGCACCGGGAGACGAGCAACTTGTGGTTCAGTGTGCCTTCCTGGTGAAACTTTTCAGTAAATAAATAAAATAAACCCTTATTAGAAGACACCTGTTGCCGCTACTCATCAATGTCACTTTGATGTTCCTGCCATTGTTCAATGAACTGGAAATAGAATTGGATGAGACTGACGTTTTGGAAGGTACGGTGCTGTACATTTTCAGGAGTAAGACTTATGCGGCCATCAGAGGCAATATTTCCAGCTGTGCTAAATATACACTCACAGTAAACACTAGTGGAAGGGCAAATAAGATGCTTACTAACAGAGGCAGATAGTGCAGGTCAGATGTTTCTCTTTTCCAGCCAGTACTCAAAAGGGTCATCAGTAATATTAATGAGTGGTTCTCATAAACAGGCATCCGCAATATCAGACAAAGACAAAGAAGGTAACTCCGTAACAGACACATCTGATTTATCAGTTTCCATGAGTTTTAACCAAAAAGTGTGAGAGTCATCCTGTGCTTTTCAGAATGACATGCCTTTCTCAATGGCCACGAAAGAGGACTTTGTGCAGGACTACCCAATGTTGATGAAGGAGTATATGGTGGCACTAAGTGGAAATTATTGCTATCAACACCAGTAGATGTTGCCTCATCAGATGCAGCATCCATGTGATGAGATTCACTTGTACTATCAGATACATTTCCTTTCTTTTCCTGTGCATTTGCTGAAATCAGTATGTTTTTGTATTCAGGATAAGATTCGCCAAGATCTGAAGGAGACAGCTGTTGCAGCTTAAACAGAGGATCAAAAAGAGTGAAAAGCAGAAACTTTTGTCTGTCGTGATATTGTGAAGTCTGCAATTTTGAAATTGCTGTATCAGATGAATGCACCAGATTTGTCTCCTTTTTGGTCAAAACCTTTACACAGCTTCCTGAGTTCCTTGTTCAATAAATTTGTGATAGGAATAACCTGGCTTAGAGTAGCATTCTCTTTCCAAATCTTTCAAGTTGCTTCCTCAGTGGTAGTCAGGAGCAATGTAAGATGCCCCATGAGGCCCACTGAAATGAATTCAGCACAACACCATCTGCTACATTGTGCTTCATGTTATATTTACGGACTGCCTTCTTTTGTATGAGAAGTCTCTCACACGTGTAAAATGTTGAGTTCCATCTTGTTGGACCATATTGTTTTAGTTGCTGTATTAGTAAGCCATTTTTTTTCGGCACCACATAATTTGGGCTAATCAATTTGGGTGAGTCAAATTGGGCTAATCAGTTTGGGTGGCAGAAATTTCCAGCAGACTACAGCCCCTGCACGTATTGGACAACATCACATATTTCGTGACCATGCCTGACAAAGTGTGGCATGGTGTTAGAATCCTAGAAATTGGGGGGATGGGGCACGGCCCCCCATGGGGGTGCAGGGGGGCAAAGCCCCCTACATAAACACAAACATGAACTGTTGCTGGGACACACCTGTTGCCATTGCTAGGTGAAACAGGTGCATATGATTGGCATGCATAAAAAGGTCGGTGCCTGGGGAGTGTGGCAGATGCTGTCAATATTAAGTACTTGGAAGAGGTACCTATTAAATGGAGAGATGTCCATCGAGATAACTTTCAGCTTCAGAAGTGATGTGAAAATGTAGCTGAAATGTGCCACGCTGTAGTGTGCAATCGCTCAAATGACGCTTGCTGTTATTGATTCGCCCAAATTGCATTAGCTCAAATTGATTAGCCCAAATGACATAGAACTTTTTTTCTCCTGGAGTTTAGCCAAGATACTACATAATTTTACAGAGTGACTAAAATAGATACAGATTTTCTTTGCAGCTCCCACTAGTGTTACTATACTGTTGTCACTTGAAAGGAAAGCTTGTACTAACAGATTTAATGAGTGTGCAAAGCATGGAATGAGAGTAAAACCACTATGTTTCAAGGCACTAACAATACTGAATCCTAGGGGCTCTAACCACTCAAATATTTTGTCGCAAAACTCATCTAAAATATTGTCAGCAGTGTGATACTTACCAAACATGATAATGCAAACAGGTGCCATTATTTTTATTTTATATCCCAAGAGGTGGCTACATGAGACATAGCTGGTGCTACTGCAAAGTGAAAGACTTAATAAAACAGAAGCAAAGCAACTCAGCAACCAGAAAACAAATAGACCTGAATGTTAGGTCCAGTTAAAAATCACTTTTATTTAATACAAACAAGCTGATCAGGACACACAGCACCCCCTTCACCAACATTTCACGTATCTCTTATGCTTTATAAAGGTGGGGCCACATTACCTCAGCAATGTTGTTTAAAATAAGGAGTCTTAAAGGGATAACCCTAAATTAAGTATAAAGTGTTGTATAATTCATTACTACATTAATACATTAATAAGACCCTCATTGGTGGAATGTGATCTAAATGTACAACCAGCAAGCATGGCCAAATTAATTACAAATAAAGTACAACATTTTGTAAATAACCTTACAATAACACTTCTATAAATAATCCACTATTCACATGTATTCTAAACATGTCAATAAATAATTAAATTAATACATAAATATGTCCACAATCACAAATGAAAACAGACGAAAGACACCAGGAGCCACAATATGTAATCTAATCATATACTGAAAAAGTCATTCATAAATACAAATGCAATATTAAATAGTAAACACTCTGTTTTAAAAATAATCCTCTATATACATACGTACACACACACTAATACTAATACATTGTTAGTCTAGAGTGTTCTATTTGTAAAGGAATATATACATATAGTCTCACAATTTGAAGAGAACATCCAGTATACATGGGGGGGAGGGGGGAGGTAAGGAACCAAGTTGCTATAATAATTCTAAATTTAAGGTTAAAAGGTGCAATTAAAGTTATATCAACATATGAAACACAATTCTCATAATCTTGCTTTTCATTATTTGAAACCAGACCAATAGCAGTATAAGTGCTAGTGCTAGAAGGATAGTGTGAACCCTAAGTAATATATTATTTATATTTTAAGAATGGTTTGATAGTGAAGCTTGCATTAAGACTCTGTGGCCCATGGGCCCTTAGTGTATATTGCCACCGGCTTTCAGCTTGCAAAAGTTTATTATCAGCATCTCCTTCACGAATGTTCATATGTATCTTTTCCAGTCCTTGGAACACAAATTCATGATTACTGCCCTTCAACATAATGGAGTTTGCCCTTTAAAGGGTAGACCAGGTTGTCCTGGTGCACCCCTTCCCTTTTTCATCAAGATGGTGTGCTCAGAAGGGAAGGGGGGAGGGAAGGGGAGAGTCAGGAGTCAGAACAATAGCCAATCAACAGGTAGGGGAGGGGCAAAAGGTGGTACATAATGGTCAGCACAGGAGTGGTTCAGCCACTTTTACTGGAGTTTTGATTTTGATCTACTCGAAACTGCAGCACGTCGGATTGGCAGATTAATTTGGAACGTGTGTGCACCAAGATAAAGAGGTAAGAAACAAACATCTAATATGGATGAGGAGGTCTGAGGTTGTTATATATATAAAAAATAATTATATATATATATATATATATATATATATATAAAGAATAGAAAGAGAATCAGGAAGCTAGCAAATTGTAAGATGCTGAGAAGTCAAATAAAGAGAGAAAGAAATGCATAGTTTAAGGTGGTTTGCATATTGCAACGATAACAAAGTGGTTTGTGGAGCAGAAGTGAAGCACTGCAGTAGGGAAACTGAGTTTAAATTGTATATGCATAGTCTATTGTGGTTTGCATATTGCAGCGATAACAAAGCTGTTTGTGGAGCAGAGGTGAAGCTCTGCAGTAGGAAACTGAGTTTAGATTGTATATGCATAGTTTATTGTGGTTTGCATATTGTAGTGATAACAAAGTGTTTTGTGGAACAGAGGTGAAGAGATGCAGTAGGAAAACTGAGCTTGAATGGTGTATCACCAGCCCAGGGTTTTTTTTTCTGGTGCTGAATGCAGAAATACAGCGTTAACAAGGCTTTTGGTAGAAAAAAGGGCGAAGCACTGAAAGGGGCAGCTGATAGGGACAAGGAGACCGGAGAAACACCAGTAAAAGGGAGGAGTGCATTGAATTCAGATGTGTTTGCCTGATGTGGGCCTAGCAAGAAGAGCCAGGGGAAGAAGATGTTGGGGAGGATCACGGCATTGCCAAAAGGAGTTTCAGCCTGGGAAAGAGGTAGCATGTGGCCTGCAGCAGGCCTGTCTTGGTATTACAGGAGAATTGAGCTGGCGATTCAAATAGTGGGCCGGAGAAGTGGCAGCGTGTTGGTAGGTCCAATTGAAAGAGGTCTAGCTCACAAAGACAGCATGGGACGGACACGGGCGGCCATGTGGCATGACGTCACATGCAACGCGGAGGCCGGGAAGCGAGTGGGTCCTAAATGGAAGGTAGGGCCAAATAAGGAGCTATGGGGGGAGGGATGGACCCAGGGGACTGAAAACAGGAGGATGAGGCAACTGAATTGAGGCCTGGTCGCACAGGCTAGCACCGTAGAAACATATGGCATGACGTCATACGCCCAAAGGACCATGCGGTCCAGCCACAAGGTTCTTGCAAGCTGGTAACAGGCTTAACAACAATGGACAGGAGTACAACGTGCATTGGGGGGCAGCCCAACCTGGCAGGGTTGCAGAAGAAAAGGGGAATGCAGCCAGAGGCTTGCGATGGTGCTCAGGGTGGGGGAGGTATAGGCCCCAAGAGGCCACAATATGCCAGAAAAAGGTAGCAGTGCAGTTGCAAGTGATCTGAAACCAGCCGGGGGACACAAAGAGACAGGAGTCCGGCAGGCCAAAAAGCATGGCGGCGGTAGCCATGAGAGGGAGTAGGCCTGGAAATGTGGGGCCCTCAAGGAGAGGGGACGAGAGTTAGGCTTAGAGGCCATTTGGTGCAGCCAAATGAATTGGGACAAAGGGGAAGGGGAATGAACAGGCCTGGAGGGGCAACAGCCAGAGGCATGTGAGAGCATGCAAGGGGAGAGAGGTTTAGGCCTGGAAGGCCACAAGAGGTGGCACCTGAGGTGTCTGAAGGCTATGAACAGACTGAGGCCCATGGGGGTGAGCACGGGAAGAGATGTGGGGCCTGGCAGGTGGGAGATGAGAAGAGGGGGATAGAAGACAGGGGAGACCGGAAGAATGGTAAGATCACCTGAAAAGGGCCTGTTTTGGCCACTAACGATGGAGGAAGGCCCATGCAGAGGTTTGGTCACGAGGCAGGGAGGAAAGTAAGTTTTTCATATTTTTTAGCAGTTATACAAGCGCGGGAATGAGAGGGCGTAGCAAGCACTCAAAAAAAAAAAGGGAAAGGGGGCACGTTTTTGTTACCATTAGGTGGCTGTTTCTAGGAAAGAGGGCCTGGCCATAAGAAGGGCTGCTGTAGACAGAATTTTAATAATGGAAATTTTTGTTTTTCTTCTCTTCAGTTGTCTTCACATTTTGAAAGGAACAAGGGACATGGCACCAAAGAAGAGCAGGCCTTCAAAGGAAGATGCTTACATGGCTATAATGGAACTGGCAGAAAAAGCCAACAGAATGTGGGAACTGGTGGAAGGGGAGGGACCAGGGAGATCCGGGGAGAAAAGAAAAGCAGGGAAGGGTAAAGGGGGCAGTGGGGGCAGAGGGAAGTGGCCAGCTGAGAGGCCACGCAGCTCAACCAGGGTACAACCACTGATTGTGGGACCCACCAAGGTGGCTGATCCAGTACCTCTGCAGCCTGTTGACCCGGTACTGCCAGTACCTCTCCAGGACCAGGTCAGGGTTCCTCCAGGGGAACCCAGACTGGATCCCCAGGGCATAGTGGTTCCTCCATAGCTGCTATTGGTGCAACCACCCCTTCAACCACAGGGGACCATAATGGGGCACAAGGAAGACAGCAGACAACAAGGAATGGACAAGGCCACAGGTAACGCACCCGGCTCAGTGGGTGACAGCATCAAAGTGTATACAAGCCAAATTGTGTCTGCACTTGGGACAGGGGGTGTAGGGCAGATGGAGTCAGCCCTGGCAGAGATTAGTTCAGAAAAAGAGGTGCTGAAGGAAAAGGAAGGAGGAACAGATAAAGAAGGAAAAGGAACAAGGGAGATAGGTGCCCCTGGGATGAGGGTAGGCGAACACTTCCCACTGGCCACAAAAGAGAAAATATGGAAGGGTGAGTATGTGGATATCTTTGCCTTAGTAAGCCAGGAAGTGGAAGGAAAATATGAAGAAGCAGAGAATATAGGAAAGAGTGAAATGGCAGCAGCGGTAGTTTTGTTAGGAAAGAAAGGGAAGGACAAATTTACAAAAGGCAAGACTTGGGATGGGTGGTTTGTAGGTTTTGCCACATTCTCAGCCATAGTATTGGAGAAGAAGCTGGAGTTGGTCATCCCACTCATCACATACTCCCTGATAATAAGGCGGGCAAAAGAAAAAGGGGGGTTGGGGTGGATATACTACGACGAATTCTTTTGGCAGAGAATGGCGACATATGGGGATGTAAGATGGGACACGAAGCAACTAGACTTATGGACAGATTATGTAACCGATCAGTCCACACCTGAGGGGGATTAGGGGAAGAAGGGAGCCATGCCCCAGAGGTGTTGCTGGGCTTACAATAGGGCCTTTTGTTCCTAGCCACAATGCTGCTTTCAGCACGCATGTTTGAAATGCGGGGGAACACATCCGGCAAGCAGATGCAGGATGACATGGGTCCAGGGAGCCCAAGGATCTGGGGGTCAAGGTTCAGGTCAACAGTTTTTTTGTGAGGGCCAGGGATATAAGGGGCAGGCGTGGAACAGAGGGGGAAGGGGTAGGGGGCATGCGAGTAGAGAGAGTCAGAATCACTGACCAGCAAGGCCAGGCACTAAGCGAAAGGGGAGAATTTGGGGTAGGAGAAGGGAAGAAAGCAAGGGAGCAATTTAGAGAAACCAGAACCCCCATCAGGATAGAGGCATGGAAAGATTGGTTGGACAGATACCTGAATAGACAAATGGCAGAGATGATTAAAAAAGGTTTTTGCACAGGTTTTTCATTGCAGTGTGAAGGCCCAAGACAAGAGAAAGAGGCGAACAACCTGGGTTAGGTAAAAGGGAGAGAAGAAGTGTTAAGACAAAAGTTAGAGAAAGAAAAGGCAGCAGGGAGAGTAGAATGACCATTTGATAACCCCCCATTGCAGAATATGAGGATCTCTCCATTGGGTTTGGTCCCCAAAAAATAGGAGGGAGAATACAGGGTAATTCACCACCTAACCTTTCCTGCAGGGGATTCGGTGAATGATTTTATTGGAGAGGAATATACTAAAGTGACATATGCAACATTAGAAGACACAGTCAGGATAATCCGGGCAACTCCTGATTCATGGATGGCAAAAACGGATATAGAATCCGCTTTCAGATTACTTCTGGTTAGGAGAGAAGACTGGGACCTTTTGGGTTTTAAAATTGGGAGGCAATACTATTTTGACAAAGCCATGCCCATGGGATGTTCTATAGCATGTGCGACATTTGAAGCATTCAGCACCTGTTTGCAGTGGATATTTCAAGAAAGAACTGGTTACAAAACAGTTATCCACTATTTGAATGATTTCCTTTTTATAGGTAGTGGGAAAAAGGAGACACAAAAAACGTTGGTCAATTTTCAAGAGCTGTGCAAGGAATTAGGGGTTCTGCTGGCACCGGAAAAAACAGAAGGGCCCAGTATGGTGCTAGAATTTCTGGGTATTGAGATAGATGTTCCGGGGGAAATATTTAGGCTGCCGGTCAAAAAAGTGAAAAAACTAAAAGCGTTGATTCAAACACATACCAGTAGGAGAAGAGTACAACTAAAACAAGTACAACAGGTATTGGGGCACCTGAACTTCGCTTGCAGGGTTATTGGACCAGGGAGGGCTTTCACTAAAAGGTTAGCTAGGGCTACAGCCGAGGTGACTAGACCACATCACTGGGTAGACATGACAAAAGGAGTCAAGGAGGATTTTAAGGTATGGTAGGAATTCCTTAGGGCCTATAATGGCTGCTCCTTCTGGCAGAAGGAATGGGTTTACAACACAGACCTTGATCTGAACACTGATACAGCCAGGGGTCTAGGCATGGGGGGCTATTTGAGGGACAGATGGTTTGCAGAGCCATGGCCTACAGACTCGGTGAGGGACGGTATGGTGAAAGATATAACATTGTTAGAAATCATGCCTGTTTGGGCCTGCACCCTAGTTTGGGGGGAAGAATTACGGAATCAGAAAGTGACATTCTGGTGTGACAACAGGGCAGTGGTAGAGGTATTAAACAACAGGGGAGTCAGGTCAGACACGGTCAATCAGGTCTTGTGACTTTTGGTGCTAAGGGCCTTACAATTGAACATGTTATTCAGAGCAAAACACATAGAAGGGGTACACAATATCCTGGCTGACAGCCTTTCCCGTCTGCAGCGGAAATGCTTCTGGAGGCTGGAACCAACAGCAGAAGAGCAAAAAACACCCATACCAACGAACATCTGGGACATTGGCAGGAAGGAGCAGAACTGTTGTTTCGCAGTTCATGGGCACCACGGACTCTGAGGGCCTACGATGGGGACTGGCAAGTGTTTCAAACATTCAGGGCAACACACCACATGGAGGTAAGTAGGCCACTCATGGAGGAACAACTAGAGAAGTTAACCATAGAGCAATGGCAAAGAGGAACAGCCCACACCACAGTGGGGGTCTATTTGGCAGGGATTAGTGTAATTTGCAGCCTGAAAGGATGGAAGGACCCGACAAAATCAATGTTCATTAGAAGAATGATGCAAGGGTGGGGTAGGTTAAAAGAGGGGGCTGTGGATAGTAGAAGACCAATAGGTGAGCAGTGGTTGGCAAAACTAACGGACATATTGACGTCAATCTGCACTTCAAAACCAGAGGCCCAGCTATTTCACACGATTTACATGGTAATGTTCACTGGGGCCATGAGAGTGAGTGAGGGGGTGGGGCATAACAGTAAAGAAAAAGAAGGGGGATTGGAATGGGAAGATATAAGCTGGGGGATGAAGGATATACAAATCATTATTAAAAGGACAAAGACGGATCAAAGAGGGCAGAGTTGCACGGTGATACTAAAGAAACACGTAGAAGATGCAGTGTGCCCAGTAAAGGCTTTGTGGGTTTTCGCCGCAGAGCATGGGAATAGGACAGGGAGTTTATTTGTGCATGGAGATGGAAGAAAGGTCACAAGTTATCAAGTCATGGCCTTGCTCAAAAAAGGTATGCAATTCCTGGGGGAGGACCCAACTAATTACTCATCCCACTCCCTACTGATAGGGGCTGCCCCACAGTGGGCAGCGGCAGGTGAGACCGTGAATAATATTTTGGAAAAGGGGTGCTGGCAGTCTGCCAGTTACAAGAGATACATTCAAGCACTGCAATATGGAGACTAACGTATCACTTATGTTTTTTGTTACAGATTTAGAGCCACGTTGGGGAGGGGGGATACTGTGAAAAGGAAAACAAAGACCTTATATAAGATATTAATTTTGCTTAAACCCTATAGGAAGAGGGAGGATCCCAGAAGTTTGGATCTGTAGCCAATCTTATATTTATTGAGCAGAAAGGAGAGCTGAGAAAAAGGCTGGGGGAAAACAGCTGTACCAGGATGTGAGACAATGTAGGTTGGTGTGGCGCGGCATCTGGGGGATGAGATGGGCACAACTGCTTCCTACCCTGAAAGAGCTAAAAGAACGATGACCAATTCCGGACTTAATTATTTTACATCTAGGGGGTAATGACCTCTGGAGTAAGCCATGGGTAGACACATACATCCGGTTAAAAAGGTACTTAGAGACATTACAACAGTGGTGGCCTGGGGTATGCCTTGTCTGGTCAGACATAATCCCAAGAAGGGTCTGGAGACATGAGCACAACCATGAGCTCTGGACAGGGCCAAGAGAAAGATGAACAGAAGGGTAGGACACTGATAAAGAAAATGGGAGGACAGGTAATACTAAGGGGCGTGGAAGAGTGAGTAGAAGATCTCTACAGGTCGGATGGCGTGCATCTGTCAGATCTAGCCATAGACATGTTTAACACAGGAATGATGGGTTTTATAGAAGCATGGGGAGGCACGTGAAAAATGGAATTAAAAAAAAAAGGAGAGAAGGACTGGGAAGGAGGTTACCTGATGAAGGGAGGTACAATACCCTAAATTGAGGGGAAAGCCAGTCATCCAACGCAAGCTGGAGACTGGCTAATGGGATAAAAGGGGGGAAAGAAGTGGGGGGAAGAAAAAGGAATAAGATGAAAAGAAGAAGAAGCTGAAGGAGGAAAAGCGGTCTCGGATTTCACCGTTACCTAACAGGAAAAGAGAAGAAGGCACCCAGGTTTTCACCTGGGGGGAGCAAAAAAGAGGAAGAAAGAGGGATGATCAGAAATTGATCTATGGATGCTAATAAATGCAATTGTGAGAGATATAATAATAAAAGATGATAAAATGGAATATAGAATTATGATATATAAATAAATTCATTGCCAATCGGAGCACAAGAACAAACAATGGTTTCTGTCTTTCGTGAGGAAAAAGGGGGGAATCTGGGACAATGAAGTCTGCCCTTTAAGGGGCAGACCAGGTTGTCCTGTGCACCTTTCCTTTCATTAAGATAGTGTGCTCAGAAGGGAGGGGAGGGAAGGGAAGGGTCAGGAGTCAGAACAATAGCCAAGCAACAGGAAGGGGAGGGGCAAGAGGTTGTACATAATGGGCAGCACAGGAGTGGTTCAGCCACTTTTGCTGGAGTTTTGATCCATCCCACCCGCCCTTGAAATATAGAGCAAGAGGGGAAGACAGTCAAAAAGGGACTGTATGGTAGGTCTGTCAAAGGTGGATGACAGAAGTGTCTGGTAGGACGATTATTGGACTGCCAAAGGTGGATGGCAGAGAATAGTACGGTTCTTGGACTGCCAAAGGTGGATGGCAGAGGGAAAAGGGGAGGAGGGAAGGGGGGAAATAAAAAGGAATAACATGAAAAGAAGAAGAAGCAGAAGGAGGAAAAGTGGTCTCGGTTTTCACCGTTATCTAACAGGACAAGAGAAGAAAAAGAAGGCACCCAGGTTTTCACCTGGGGGGGGGGGGGCAAAAAAGAGGAAGAAAGAGGGATGAACAGAAATTGATATATGGATGCTAAAAAATGCAATTTTGAGAGATGTAATAATACAAGATAATAAAATGGAATATGGAATTATGATATATAAATAAATTAATTGCCAATCTGAGCACAACAACAAACAATGGTCTCTGTCTTTTGTGAGGGAAAAGGGAGGAATCCGGGACAATATGCAGAGCTAAAGCATTTGTCTTGTCTTACTTGCTAATGCTCCAAAGGTGCTCAGCTATTCTGTATTTTAGGGGCCTCTTAGTCTTACCTACATAGAAATCTTTACATGTACAGCTATCCAGGTAAACCACATGAGTCAGAAGCAAAAATCCAGGCACTCACCCACCACAATAAAGCTGCGGCACGAGAGGTCATATTAAAAGCATATTGGTTTTATTTTAAACAACCTGACGCATTTCTGGTCCAGCCCGGACCAGAAACACGTCAGGTTGTTTAAAATAAAACCAACATGCTTTTAATACGACCTCTTGTGCAGCAACTTTATCGTGGTGGTGAATGCCTGGATTTTTGTTTCATTTTCATTTGTTTTCCATAGCACCCCATCCTAGTGCGAGCTCCTTTTGGTGTTAAACCACATGAGTTGTAGAACAGTTTATAAAACGTTTGTTTCACTATACCATACTTGAAATTGGAAGTGTAAAAACACTACCTGTTTTCAAATGTCTACATTGTGTACAGTTGTTACATTTAAAAGTACCACCTGGCAAGCTCGGTCTCTCTTTATTCTTAGGCTTTATGTACAAGCTACAAGTAATGAGATTTACTATGTTAGGCCCCCACTAATAAATCATTTGTGGTGGTTTCCGGGTTACACTATTTAATCTGGGTTTCATTTGTAGCAAGCTGCAGGTTTTGGTTAAAATTTATCTTATCTTGTAACTTTGTGGAGTATATTCTGAAATGAAATTCACAGAAACATATTTTTTAGGTTCCACTCTTTTTGTTTTACTTAACATTTCTTTTCTGTCTGTTGTCAACATCATTTCGTGCTTTCTGTACACAATTATAGTTATACGCTCTAGCATAAAACCTTTGTGAAATGTCTTCGGTCTGTTTGAAATAGCTATCTAAATTGCTTGTATTCCTTTTTAACCTCAGGAATTGCCCTTTGGGAATGCCCTCTATCATATGTCTCAGATGGCAACTGTCATAACACAATAGAGCATTTTTAGCAATCTCTTTCCTGTATAGTACAGTAGTCACACCCCCTTCCTCAGTTCTCTTCACAGTCAAATCAAGAAATTCTATTTGATTCACATGAGTTCTTATAGTGAACCTCAAATTTACATTTGTGGACTCCAGAAAAAAAGAAACAAAATCAGGGAGAGCAGATGGGGGCCCCCTCCACACAAAAAAATGTCAATAAAGCACTTGCAACAGTGCAGGTGATGTCTGAATGGATTCTTATCAGGCAGCCCACACTCTTTCTCCCAATGTGCCAAATATATATTGACATACTTTGGTGCAAAGGAGGCCCAAATCACTGTCCCTTTGATCTGTAAGTAAAACTGTCTATCAATCACAAAAGAGTTAAAATGTAACACTTTTTGAGTTAGCGTCACTAAAAATACAACAACAGCATTTGTGTAGTGAGCATTTTCACAAAGAGCAATTCTCAGAGCTTCCACCCCATCCTCATGGAAAATGTTGGTATATAAGGCATAGATATCTAATGCCACCATCATATCATTTTCTTCTAACTGTATTTTTTCAAGTTCAAAAATCATTTGTGTTGTGTCCCTCATATTCACTGGCCACAAGGGCACCATACACAGATACACAGAAATGTGATGGCAGAGAAAGGCACCACGGCCCATCTAGTCTGCCCAACACCCTACCTCCCCCCCTTCTGTTATGTTTCCGCCCTCTTTTCTCAACCCCTTAAATCTATCCTAAGCCCTCTTGAACCCCTCCACCGTTTCAGCTGCCACTACCTCCTCTAGTAGCTTATTCCAGGCCTCCACCACCCTCTCCATGAAAAACTGCCCTAACATTACCTCAGTATTGCCCACCTTCCAGTTTGAGGCAATGTCCCCTCGTGTTCCCTCCCTTCTTCAATTTGAACAAGCTGTTACCCTCTACCATATTTATTCCCTTCAGATACTTAAAGGTCTCAATCATGACCCCCCTCCCTCCCTCCTAGTCTCCAGAGGGTACAAATTCAGCCCTTTCAATCTTCTCTCATAGGGTACCTTCTGCATCCCTTGTACAATTTTGGTTGCCCTTCTCTGCACCCTCACCATCAGCTGAACATCTCTTCGTAGTTGAGGCCTCTAGAACTGCACCCCATACTCCAGATGCGGCCTAACCATGGTTCTGTATAATGGCATTAGCACCTCCCTCTTCCTGCTATTAAAACCCCGCACAATGCAGGCCAACATTCTATTTGTCTTTCCCACCACCCTGCTACACTGGCTGCCCACCTTGAGGTCACGCGATACAATAATTCCCTGGTCCTTTTCTGTTTCCTTCTCCTTAATCACCAACCCTCCAAGAGAGTAAGTTTCCCTCCTATTCTTCCTCCCCAAGTGCATCAGCGAGCACTTTTGTGTATAAAACTTCAGTTTCCAGGTGTCAGACCACCTCTCCAGCCTCTCCAGGTCCCGCCTCATGGCTTGCACCCCAGTAGGTGAATCCACCCTATTGCAGACTTTTGTGTCATTTGCAAACAGGCACACCCATCACTCCAGACCCTCTGCTAGGTAACTAACATAGATGTTAAAGATTATTAGTCCTAGCACTGACCTCTGTGTCACCCCACTGGTCACCGCCAATTCTGTGAATGTGTCCCATTTACTACCACCGTCTGACTCCTTCCCTTCAACCAGTTTTCCACCCACCTGGTGATCCTGTTGTCCACCCCTAGTCTGTCCAGCTTATGTACCATTCCACCACGTGGAACAGTGACAAAGACTTTATTGAAATCCAGATAGGCCACGTCCACTGCTCTTCCCTGGTCCACTATCTATGTCACTCCATCGAAAAACTCTATCAGGTTAGTCTGACAGGACCTTCCCTTGGTGAAGCCATGCTGCCTGTCATCCTGCATGCCATTCATCTCTAAGTATTCTATCAACCTGATCTTAAGTAGTGTTTCCATTACCTTCCCCACCACCGAGGTAAGACTAATAGGAAGGTAGTTTTTGATCTCATCCTTCCACCCTCCCCTTATGTAGTGCGACCACCTCTGCCCTCTTCCAGTCCATTGGCACCACCCCTGTGACCAAGGACAAGTTAAACAGCCTTGCTAGATGTGGTGCCAGTTCATCCTTCACCTCCTTGAGAACCCTTGGGTGTATTCCATCAGGCACTATTGTCTTGTCTACCCTAAGTCTACCCAGCTCTTCCCTTACTCCTTCAGCAGTGAATTCTGCCACAGCCACCTGCCTGTGGTTCTCATCCTCCCCACCCCTTCCTGGTCCCCTACCCTCCATTTCCTCCATGAAGATTGAGGCGAACTAGCTGTTTAATGCCTCTGCTTTTTCGAAGTCCCCATCCAGTACTGTTCCACTTTCTCCCCTTATTCTTCCAATCCCATGCTGTGCCCTCCTCCTTTCTCCAATGTACCTAAAGAAGGTTTTGTCCCCCCTCCTTGCCTGCTTCGCTATCCTCTCCTCAGTGGCCTCCTTAACCCTCCTTATCTTTTGCTCAGCCTCCTTTACTTTATCCCTGTAGGTTTCCCTGTCCTCATCCTTTTGTGTCCTCCTGTACCTCTTGAATGCTCTAGTCTTCTCCTTAACCCCTAACGCCACCTCTCTAGTGAACCATAGAGGTCTTTTCTGTCTTCAATTCTTTCTTACCCTTCTTATACATGAGTCCATGACTTTAAATACCCCTCTCTTGATGGCTGCCCATAATTCCTCCACCCCCTGCACATCCTCAATCCTCAACATTTCTTCCCCAACTACATTCCTCATTCAATGAAAGTCAGCCTTTCTGAAGTCCATTGCCTTGGTTCTTGTCCTAACCTTCTCCCTGCCTGCTCTCATTCTGAACCTGAGAGTTCTGTGGTCACTGGTGTCAAGCTCTTCCCCCACCTCCACCTCCTCCACACTGTCCCCATTTGTGAGGAACATATCCAACAGGTTTACACCCCTAGTGGGCTCACTGACCCTTTGTTGCAGGAATATGCCCTGCAGAGTCTCTAAGATGCCCCTGCTCCTTGTGGAGATTGCTGTCTGGGCCTCCCAGTTGATGTCCGGAAGGTTTAAGTCCCCAACTAGCACAATTTCCCCTTTCCATGCCATCCTTGCTACTGATTCTACAAAGTGTCTATCTCCTTCCTCCCCCTGCATAGGAGGCCTATAGACTACCCCAACATGCAGGTTTTCCCCCTGTCCCCTGTCTAGGGTGACCCACATTATCTCTGTTTCCCCCTCCTCATCCTGCCCTTCCATGGCCCCAATCCCTTCCCTGATATATAATGCCAACTCTCCCCCCTTTCCCTCCTGATCTTTCCTAAACAACTGATACCCTGGGATCACCATCTCCCAGGCATAGCGCTCATTCCACCAAGTCACACTCACTGCTGCAATGTCGAGGTTCTCCTCCATCATGGTGGCCTCCAGTTCTCCCATTTTGTTCCCCAGGCTCCTGGCACTTGCAATCAAAGCCCTCCAACATGTAGCCCCATCCCATCCTTCCCTGCTACTAAGTGTTCCCTTCATGAGTGTTGTGACTTGGGGGGGAGGCTGATAGCCTCTCTCCTCTGCCTCATGTAAGGCTGGCCCTGTCCTTAGCCACCCCCCCATTGAGTTTAAATTGAATATCCTTGCCATGAAGTCACCCAGTTTACTCTTTAGTGCAGCTACCCCTAAACAGCTCAGGTGCAGCCTGTCTTGGGCACACAGCCCTTCCTCCCATATAGAGCCCCAGTCACCTATCCTGCCAAACCCCATCCGACTGCACCAACCTTGTAGCCAATTGTTGAATTCCCTTATTTTCTCCTTTCTGGGTGTGCTCATTCTTGGTACTGGCAACATCTCACAGAAGGAAAAGGAAGGAAAAACAGTGTTGCTCCTACAGAACCTAGCAAGTTCCTCGAACCTTGCCTGTACCTCCATCAGACTGCTCCCTTCCAAGTCAGTTGTGCCCAGGTGAAACACCAGATGTGTCCTTTCATCCTGCTGCTTACCCCAGGAGGGAATATGATGCCTCACCTCCAGCACCGTCATCCCTGGCATGCACTGTACCCATACTGCATTGTTTTTGCTCCTTCCTTCCCATTTTAGCCCCTTAATTATTGATTCCCCAAGAGCCATTCTACTGCTCCCTGCTTCCTGGGTGTCCTTTTGGACTCTAGCTTTGTGTTGTGGGGTTTGGCTCCCTTTGGACTCCTCCTCATGTTCCATCCTGACTTGGTTTCTGCCCCTGCTCATCTTTTGTTCCCCATCACCTAGTCTGTCCTGATTTTTACCCACACCCAGCATCTGTACCTCTTCACCCTCTCCGTTTAGCCTTTCATCAGACTCCCCCCTCCTGTACCTTTTCATCCCTTGTACTTTTGCCTGGCTTCCTTCATCCCTGCAGATCCCTCCTGCTTCACTGCTTGAGCATGATTTAATTTCACCTGACCCCCCTCTAACTGGTCCTGGCCTTCCCTCATCTGCATCACTGTGCGAGATTGTGCCAACTGTGCTTGGTCCTCCTCCAACTGTTCCTGTCCTGCCCATCTTTGCAGAAGGTGTTGAGCACCATACCCCACATGGGGAAGTCTTCCTCCTTACCACCTGCCCTGCCTGCATATTTCCCCTCTCCTGCACCCTGCCCAGTGCATGCCCCAGGCTCCTACTGCAGCTCCTACCCTGCAGGATTTCCTCCAGTTCATTTGCAGCCTCCCAGGAGCTCAACTCCAGCTCTTCCAGTGCTTCCTTCCTACCCCTTTTCTTGTGCCACAGTTCCCCCAGTGCCAACTTTTGGTGTGTCCATAATGTGCCCGTCCCCACCTCCACCCCTTCCCCTACATGCGATGTGCCTGCCCCTTCCTCCCCTTCCACTGCACCTGAGATCTTTCCCCACGCCCCAGCCGCTCTGCACCCCCCTTCTCTGATGGCCCCTGCCGGACCCCTTCCTCTCCAATGTCCTCGACTAGAATACCTAGGAGGGCAAAACTATTTGTTACTTCCACCCTCTGGCCCATTTCACCTATGCCTGCATTGTCCTTCATACTGGGCATCTGTCTGTCTTTTCCTGAGCCTACTGTATTCCATTCCTCCTGATCCCTGACTGACCTCTTTTCTCTAGCTACAGGCATAATTTTTGTGCCTCTAGACTTCCTGCTGTCAGTTCCCACTGATCCCTTTCCTCCTGTCTCGGGCATTACTGTCCCAAATCTGGACTTGGTGTTGTCTGTTACCACCTCTGGTCTATCCCCTCTGGATCCCCTTCCATCCTCTCCCTCCCAAGCCTTTGACTTCTGGAACAATGTATCTGATCCTCCAGTGAATCCACTCAGACCTTCCCACTCCTTCTTTGGCTTATACAGTCCTGGTCTCTTTACCCTCTTTCCCCAGCTTCCCCTCCATTTAACCCCCACCTTAGCCCTGCCACTTCCTCTCTCAGCTGAGTGAGCTGCTTACACATCATACAAGCCCCCCATCCTCCAAGCCCAATTTAGGATCATAGCCATTCCACAGCCACTGCACCCCACCACTTTGCCAAAGATCTCATTCCCTTGGTCACCCCTACCTCTGTGCTCTCCTACCATTTCTTCCGTGATACTTAGATACAGTCCTAAAATCAGCCTTATGTATTTTTTTGGCCCCCGACCCTTATCCCCTCCTCAGCCCCAACCCACAGTCAAGACTTTTTAGAAATAATAAAGCATGTGCAAACCATAGGCATCAAGAATTAATAACCATAGCCACCACTTTCAAGTCCAAGTCATCAAGTTCAAGTCCAAATCCCCAGCACCTCCAGCGTCAGTAGTCCAAGATCAAGTTCCCAGCACCTCCAGTGTCAGTAGTCTTGACTCAGTTCATTTCACCTCAATTTCAGCTCTTTTGTGAAGGATTTCTTAGAGTCTGTGTCAATTTCCCATATCCACCGAGGCTGAAGTCCAAGTACCCTGTGGAGAAATGCAGAACCCAGTTCCTTTGCTGCAAACCAGCTCCTCACAGTGATTTCTTTAGCTCAGGATGCTCCTTGCTCCCAATTTTAGTCCTTCTATCAGTCTGGCTAGCTATTTTTAAAGCCTACCACCTTGGCACCTCTCTCCCTGATTGGCCTGATCCTACACCTCTGTCTGCGGTTGGCCGGCTGTCCATCCCTGCTTCAGTAGCCAGCCTGCCACCTGTTCCCCTTGCTAGTTCAGCTCCAAACAGCTGAGCTTTCCTTCCTCTGATCACCAACCTCGACCCCACTGCTGACTGCAGCCACAGCTCCACGTAGCTCTCCACTCTCCTTTCTCTGGTCACCAACAGCGACCTGCTCCCTCCCTGCTGACACAGCTAACAAATACAGGAATGCACAGTCCAGTTTTTTTTCTGTGCCACCTGGGTTATTGGTACAACTTATGACAGAGGTCACCGAGGGTCACAGCTAGGAATATATTGACAAGAGGCTTTGGCTATGCAAGACCTTGCAAGCATGCACTCCCAGCCCCATTACACTGAGTACACCAGTGCCTTAATATGTTGGTTGACTAATTGTGCCAGAGGCTCAGGAACTGTTCCAATACTGGCCACAATTGAACAAACAGGGGGATTAATGAGGTCTTTATGGATTTTTGGTAGTCCATGAATGGTTGCCCTAACAGGGTTTTCCACTACCAAAAAATCATAAGTGTGTCTGTCTATAGTCCCCTCCACGAAAGCGTCATATAGACAAATATCTGTATCTGTTTTGTAGTCCTCTGTCATGTCTCTTGGTAACTTTTGATAAAATTCTGTGTTTGACTGTTGATTCAAAATCTCAGCCTCATACTTAACTTTATCAAGGATGACAGTGGCACCCCTTTTATCAGCTGCCTTTATTTTGATGATTTTGTTCTGTGCCAAACTCCATAATGCTTTATGTTCCTTCTTACTGCAGTTGTTGAAGTGGGTGCCTTCTCACTTGGATAGAAACTTGAGAATATGTTGTTCACATGCTTTGTGAAAAGCTATAACTGCAGGGTTATTGGGGGGATGAACATCAATGGTTTCTTCAATTTCAGTGTCATAGGTTTCTCTCCTTCTTGGTCTGAAGTGGTGCTTTTTGAAAATAAAATTCAGAGTCTCCATTTTGATATCCAATTACTTCTGTGTTATTAAGGTGATTATCATCTCCTTTTGAAAATATAACCTTGAAGTCCAATTTTCTTGCAAATTTTTGGAGATCCACCATAAGTTCAAATTCATCTATGCTCATTGTAGAAACATACAGTAGTTGAGCCCCTTCTGCAACACTTTCTTTTTATCAGAACTCAATACATAATCAGATAGATTATACATCATGGTTTCCTCTAATTGTAATAGGCTGTTCTCTGAGTGTACTGTCCCCAGACTTACCTGTTCCTGAAGTGGCCTCTTCCTCTTCCTCCCCTTCCCACAGTCCCTCTTCTCATCCTTCTTCATTTTGTCCGAAATGAACCAGCTGTGGACTCTGTCACAAGATTCTCTGGACCAGGAGGACCTCTGGGATATTCAAGGATTGGGTCGTATTGTTCACTTGTGCAGTTTGTATTTTGCAACATTTGTCCCTATAGTAGCTGTGGTGGGATATGAACCTGTGATGTTTCCTGCATTGTATGGACTCCATCCAGATCTCTCTGGATTTGGATCAGCTGTGTCAGCACGTGTTGATTTGGGGGAGGAATATTGATCTCCTCCCAACCTCACTAAAAAAGGCTGCCTATTGTTTTGTACAATTTCAGCCACATTTTCCATGCCATCTGACTCAGACCCTGAACCACTCATGTAGGTGTTTGCATAATGTGGTTCACCATATTTTTTTGATAATAGATTTAAGTTTGTAACCTGATTCTGCTATTCTACTTTTCTTCCCCCATTCAAAAATCTTCCCCTCCAAATAATCCATGTAGACTCTTTCAAATTTTCTTTCTTTAGTTTTTTTTAATCCTGGTGTCATAAATTTTTACAGTCTGTTCCAATCTACTTATAACATCATGGTACTCAAATTCTTCTTTAAAAGTGGACACTTGTCTTTCTTTGGCCAATATTAGATCTCTAATCTCTTGTTCCTGTTCTTCAGCATCTTTTAAAATAATCTTAATCAGACCAGTGCTGTAATCAAGGCAGTGTGTCTGCCAATTAGTAAGAAAACCAATATGTTCCAATCCAAATGCTGGCTGTTTATTAAATCTTAGGCTATGGGGTGCTCGATTTACCTCCAAATGGGCATCGAGTGTTACATTTTGCCAGTGTAATCGTTGGGCTTTTAAAATGGCTCATTCCATCTGAACTAAAGCTTATTTCATAGCATTTGGGCCAATTTGCACATTCTCATTCTATCTATGATTATTTTGTACTCTCCCCAATGTTTCAATGTTTAAAATAGGATTGACATACCATCATTTAAAAAACAATGAGTCCACATAAGCTGTTGTACTGGTCCCAATACATATTTCATTTTCAATTGGGTCCCTCACATTTTCAACAGCATTGTTCATATTATTGCTTTTCTGTGTGTTGGTAATACTTGCTGTTGTTGTTTGCTCCCAAAAGCTGAGTGGGGTGCTGCTGTCCATGCCCATATCTTCAGTTCCACCAAACGCCATTCCATTCATGAAGTAAGTCGGCATCTCAGAGCCAAGCCAAAAAAATCTTCTTATTTTATATTCCAAGAGGCGGCTACATGAGGCATAGCAGGTGCTACCTCAAAGTGAAAGATTTAATAAAACACAAGCAGATCAACTCTGCAACCATCAAACAAATAGACCTGGTGCTAGGTCCAGTAAAAAATTACTTTTTATTAATAGCTGCCATTCTTTGTCTTTCTTCCTGTATGCTGCTGCTCATGGTGGTGTTTGAAGACAATCATGACACCCAATTTACTGTGGTGCACATATAATCAGTGGTTTGAGAACTCATCCACATGTCTGTGGTCAGGAGCACAGAACCACATTCATTGTCTTGAACAGCCAATTTTATTTCACTTTGCATACATTATTACATTTTGGGAACAGCCACAGCCACAACATATTTACAATTTGGTATGTTGTAATGTGGTGCAGAATATTTTAAAAGGGCTCTAAAACTCATTCTCCACCAGAGAAAATGGTTGCAGGACGTTGGCAATAAATTCAGCTAATAACTGATTAATTTTTAATGTGACTAGATATGATCTACTGTAGGCAGTTTTTTTGATCAAGCATTGCAGTAATAGTCTGTTTATTTCATGCAAGGGGGGGAAACATGGGACTGCAGTGGCAAAGCTGTAGTTTGTAAAAATACTTTTGTCAGTGAAGTTGATCATGTTTTTTTTTTATGCCCTGTCTCTCAGTCTCTTCACTGTCACTATTGTCTGTAGGATTATTTTCATCACATATATTGCTCCCTTGCTCAGGAAAGCTGCCCCACTGAATGGCTGGATGTGCTCTTTGTAAATGTCATTTTACTGATGTCTTGAAATGACCCCTCACTTTCTCCCTGTTAACTTCCCAATGACAAAAGGTGCAGACAGCAAAACATTAATTTTTGGGACATTTCTCACAGATCTAGGTAAATTTAAAACCCATGCTTCCACCTCCCCATCTCCACTCCAGGACTGCTCATCAGACTCCCTGCCATTCCCTAATTTCCATCTCAAACTAGTGTCTAAAACTGAGGTCCTAAAGCTTCTAAGGAAAATCAAGACCACCGGTTCTGCTGAGTACGACAAACATGAGCTCAGACTGCTAAGCATTATAGCCCAAGTCATCACCACCTCAATTACTTGGCTATTCAATAGGTCATTGCTTGAAGGAAAAGTACCCACAGTGTGGAAAGTTGCCTTTGCCACCCCATTCCCAAAACAGAGTCTAGTGAACTAGTGGAGAACTACAGACCAATTTCTATACTTTGCACTCTGAGCAAAGTGTTAGAAGGAATTGTGTATCAACAAATTCAAGAATACATTGAGCAGCACAACCTACTTACAGCACAGCAATGTGGTTTTAAAAAAAATATTGGAACCAACACAGCTCTGGACAGCTTCATGTCAGATATCTTCTCTGCCCTTGAGTGGCCAACAAACTGATGCGATCTTTATAGAACTCAGCAAGGTCTTCAATCTGGTGGACCATAAGTTGCTTATCATGAAACTGAGTTCTCATTGTCTCGATAATCTCTCCGTACAGTGGTTCACAGACTATCTGCATAGCAGGTCGCATATTGTCTGATGGCTTAGCGCTGATTCTGACAAATTCCCCATTTCTGACAGGGTCCCCCAGGGTTAAATTTTGGGATCTCTTCTTATCTCCATATTTATTAATGACATGCCTAAGCACTGTGGAGGGGCCAAGATGACCCTATATGCTGATGATGCCATGGTGTACAGATGCTCACAGGACACTACTCAATGGAATTATCTACTCGGCCAAGATATCTCTGTACTTGAGAATTGGTTTCAGACTAATTGGTTGGTTCTTAATTTTAAAAAGGCCAAGGCATTATTATTCAGACCTAACAGTCTGGGCCTCAACAGATCACACTTATTGGCTCTATCTCTTTCCAATGGTTCAATAATTGAAGTGGTCAACAGTATTAAGTACATAGATGAGTATATAGACCATGACTGTATCTTCAAGAGTCATATTGACCAGCTGACCAAGACCTTAAACCAGGAATTAGGCCTTCTGTACTGCCTGAGCCCATTCCTCACTCGGGATTCCAAATTGAAGGTAACCAATGTTACATTCCTGCCCACATTGTTATACGGGTTCCAGGTGCTTCATTCAGTAAGGACCACAGAGATGCAAAGGTTGAGAACGCTATTCCACAGGGTTGGATGATTTGCAAAAGGGGCACTGCTGCTGAAGCACTATTGTGATGTATTACATTCACTAAACTGGCCTTCTTTTGAGGGCAGACTAGCATATCCAGTGTTGTGCCTTGCCTTTAAACTTCAGCAAAATAACCCCCCTCCCAGCCTTATTGGCATGATAACAGCCAAGCAGTCTGGAAGAACCATAAGGTCCACAGATTGTAATTTGCTCCATGTCCCCAGGGTCAGGATTTCCTAAGGGCTCCACTCATTTGCTGCATACATTCTGCCCCTTTAGAATGACCTCCCAAATAGTCTCCAGGAATGTGACTTCCATGGGGGCTTTAAGAAGGGTTTTAAGATTCAACTCCTGGAGCTGAGCCTCTGCTTCTGCTACAGCTGAGATTCTGATGACTGACAGAAAGCTGCTCTTGTTGCTATGCAGTTTCTTGCTGACTGACCACTGCTGTCATGTTGAGACTAGTATTGATTCTAACTGAATCGTGTGATATGTGTTGCTTCTACTGTTGTCAATTTGTGATTAACTTGCTGTTTTACCATTAATTGTGACCTTCCTGTAATGTTAGTAACGGCTCAGTATGCAATGATTCTGTACCTACTGCTCCTTTTTTCTAGATGTATGTGATTAATCCAGTGTAGCCCCTGAAAAAGGGACTGTAATGGTCTCAGTGGGCCTACCCAGTCACCACAATTTAAATAAATAAATACAGTAGGCATTATGACCAAATAAATAGTTCAATCACAAAGATGGGCAACACCGAGTCTGAGATGTGACCCCCCCTTCAAAATCAGTGTGGTACTATGACCCAGTAGTAGTTCAGACACAGAGATGGACAACAGAGAGTTCGAGATGCTGGTGACACCCTCCTTCAAAATTTATACAACACTATAAGCCCCCCTCAAAACTAGTGAGGCACTATGACCTTCAGACAGAGTCTTTTTGTCCAGTCTGCTCCCCTTTTTAGTTCTAACTTTCTATTTTTTGTTTTTTAACTTTTTTACAAAAAAAAAATATATTTTTCAAAAATAAATGGGGTTCACTCTGCTGTTGTCTGCTGATGAATTTGTTGGTCTCTCTCTCTCTCTATTTTCTTTCTCTCTCTTTTTCTGACTAAGGTTTTTTTTTGTTTTACTGTAGAGATAAGTAATCTGTACCATCTGCACTCTGCTGCTGTTGAATTCATTGGTCTCTCAGTACTCTCTCTTTCTCTCTGTCTCTGACTAAGGAAGAAAAACTTTGTTTTTTTTACTGTGGAGTTAAGAGCTCTGCAACATCTTCTGCAGCACTCTGCTGTATGCTGTTACATTTGTTGATCTCTCTCTACTCTCTCACTCTCTCTGTCTCCTCCCTCTCTCTTCTGACTAAGAAAGAAAAACATTTTCATTTTATTTATTTTTTTCCTGTGGAGTTAAGTAGTCTGCAATGTCTGCACTAAATTCATTGCTCTTTCTCTCTCTACTCTCCCTCTCTATTTCTCCCTCTTTCTATTTCTCAAAAAAACAAACTTTGCTGTTAACTTATTTTTTTTTACTGGAGCCTCCACAACACAACCACCTTATTTGAATGCAAACCACAAAATTACCTGGATACACTATTTTCCATGTAATGTCCTGTGGTGGTTGACACACAGGATTGGCTAGAGCATGAGTCAATCACAGATAAAAGACCCTTATTGGTTGGTTTCCTTCAGTGCCCCAGTATCACAAGTGTTTGCCTTTGTTGGTCATGTGACAATCCATGGGCTCAAGAGTATTCGGTAGAGCATGGGGACAAAAAAAGACATTTTTTTTTATTTTTGTACCCTGCCTTGTAGCCTGCTGCCTGTAATTCAGCTGGACCAAACTGAACCGCACTTCAGAACCAGGCCAAATCAGCAACTCGGGTTGAGCTACGAAAAGCTCAGTTTTCCCAAACAGAGCTGAGTCAGACCAGTCCAGGAGGTTTGGAAGTGGGGAAGAACCAGTTCACCCATCCCTAGTTCTCAGTAATGACATGATTGCAAGTGCAGGGCCTCACAGTCTTTGATGCAGCTATGGATCCCCCTAAATGCAATACTGTCAATCATGTAATGTCTGGGTGACCTATTCCATCCAGGTGTCATAATCATCCTCCACAGTAATTGTGCATTTTCTCTGCATGAGTAAGAGAGATCTCCAACAGTTCCTTCCAGTTCTAAAACATATTCAAGTTAAAAATCAAAAATTTAATTTTAATGTCAAACAAAGCACAGTTGGTAATTTCTGGTATCCTATCAAAAGGGAAACTGAGATTGAATGACTTAAATATAAATGGCTCAATCTCAGTGCCTGTGTTGTGGCCTACACTGAAAGGGTAGCGACAGGAATCTACAGGATGAGAGAACAGCGACAGGATACCATAAGATATCTGTAAGGTATGTGGGGGTTGGTGAGAGGAGAAGCCGCTAAGCTAGCCAAGTGGTGTGGTGGTTAGGGTGGCTGGCTCTGGTGGGGAGGGTACAGGATTTGGGGTTGGGGTGGAGCACAATATTGTTGTGCTTTTCTGTGCCCATTTTTTTTTTTTTGCTTTTGTCCTGGTTCTGCCCTGACAAGCACCCCCCTAAGAGTTAGTTATTTTAGTAAAAGGTGGTGCAGGTGACACAGCCCCAAGCATAAACACTTAAGCGTGTTTTTGTCACTGCGAATGTACATCACCATTTTTAGTTTCGGCAATGTACATTTGCCATAATGGTGATCACCGTTATGACATAGAACCTTAATTTCTTGGCTCCTCCAATTTTGGTGACCAAGTTATAAGTTTTTATTATGATTAACATGGTAAATTAATTACTTTCATTTGTTATGACTTAGAACCATAATTTCTTTGCTCCTCCAATTTTGGTGACCAAGTTATAACTTTATTTTTTTTTATGCTTAACATGACAAATTAAATATTTTTGTTTGTTTCAAAAATGTTCAAGAAGAGATAGGAAGTAAAATCAGTCATTTCTAACTCACATGCAGGGTCAGTTCATGCTGACTTTGAATTATCAAAAGAGACAAGGCTTGACTGTCTGTTCAAGCACCTCCTATCCCAAAAATGCTTTCTATGTCCCTATTAAGATAAAGCACATTTACATGAGTGTTCATTTTATCCATCTTAGCTCTATGCCTCTTTTAGACCTCTCAGGCAGGCTTTTCAAAGTCCTAAAACAGTAGCAACTCATGTTTATGTGAATGTCAGTAACTGCCTGGTATGTGCCTCTAGATTTTGTTCTATTTTAACTGAGCTGCTGTATTTTAAAGGCTGGACTAATGTGCAACATTTCCAGCTGTTTCATGGTACCGTACTTTACAGCCAATTTACAAACCTTACTGTAGGTTACATACCAGACCACACAATGGTAAGTGGAGAAATCACTACTACAGTACCAAGACTCTTAATTCCAACTGTACATATCTATGAATTCAATAATACTGAAATTAGAGCTGAAAATAACATGTTGAAATTAATATTAAAGTTTCTGTGAGGATCTGAACCCTGCCATGTTTCATGCTTAAGATATAAAAAGTTGTGGTTTTTGTGAGGATGTGAAACAAGTTCTACTCCTTCCTAATATTTTGACACATTCATTAAGGTAGCAAAGGTATAGTGCCACAAAGCTTTTATGGATGTTTACTTGTGTACTCAAAGCTCTGTAACAGAGTAGACACACAAGAGGGTGTAGACAAAATGAGAAGGGACCTGCAGAAACTTGAAGAATGGTCAGGGGTTTGGCAGTTGAAATTCAATGCAAAGAAGTGCAAGATAATGCATATGGGGCACAAAAACCCTGGCACAATATATCAGTTGGGGGGTGAGGATATAGCATGCACCAAGCAGGAAAGGGATCTTGGGGTTATCATCTCTGATGACCTCAAGGTAGGGAAACAGTGTGACAAGGCAGCAGGTAAAGCAAATAGGATGCTGGGATGCATAGGCAGGGGCATCACCAGCAGGAAAAGGGAGGTCATAATTCCACTATACAAGACACTAGTGAGGCCCCACCTGGAGTACAGTGTACAGTTCTGGGGACCTTACCTACGTAAGGACATAGACAGAGTAGAGAAGGTTCAGAGGAGGGCAACAAAGATGGTGCATGGATTTCATCACAAGTCCTACGAGGACAGGTTGAAGGAACTGAACATGTACTCCCTGGAGGAGAGGAGGGAGAGAGGGGATATGATAGAGACATACAAGTATCTTACAGGGAGGAACAGGGTGCAGGAATACACTATTTTTAAGCAAAAAAGATGTTCCAGGATTAGGGGGCATGAGATAAAGTTGGAGGGAGGACAATTCAAAGGAAACGTGAGGAAGAATTTCTTCACAGAATGGGTGGTGGACAAGTGGAACACCCTGCCAGAGGAAGTAGTGGGGCCTGAAACAATCACGGGATTTAAGAATGCATGGGATAGACATAAAGGAATTCTGGAGGTCAGGGGTAAGGGGCAACAGACTTCTAGGAAAACATAAACTGAACTTACAAGCTCAAATGGGCAGACTGGGTGAGCCATAGACCCTTATCTGCCGACACTGTCTATGTATCTAGGTACTCTCTTATGTATTTGATATTGATGCAGTACTCCACTGCCAGCCACTTCTCAGTCACATCTGTCTCTTTCCTGGCACATTTAAAAACCTATCCCACTTTTAACCCCACTGATTTACCCCAATGGTAAAGCTTTCAACAAGTAGTAACCCACAGGTGGTACATTTAGATATGGGATGGGGCATAGTCAAACTGTCAAGGCCTGAGTGAGCTGAGATTCCACTCACACCTGGACTTTTTATAACTTTGTTTTGGATCCTTTTGACTTTGGTGGCCAAAGGCTCCAAGATGTACAGACAGATGCATGTTGGTATATGTGAAGCCACCCAGTGTCACTCCTTTGACAAGCCAGCTCTAGCTGTACGGTTACCTGTGGTCACTCATGAGTAGTATAGAAGCACAGCCTACTCTGAGGAGGAGAATTTGTGTGATTCTCTATCCTTCTCCCCACAGCCAGTCCTACAGCATACTGGGCTTGTTTCTGAATGCAGGTTACTGGTCCAAGTATTTTTTTTTTTATCAGATGTAGTATTTCAAATCTGTGCCACCATTAACTACCACCCTAGTGAAACCTGAACCAAAAACACCAGTTTGAAAAAAAAAATTTAACTCCTTGTTAGAATTTGAACCTCCTATTTTGCTAGAATATAAGTGTAACCCACCTGCAAATGGGGGTTCCCAAAAGTCTTCCAGGAGCTTGCCTGAATGCTCCAATTCTGGGCGGTGTTTGGTGTCTGAGCTGTTTAAATGTGGTTCCAAGTGAGTGCTATTTGAGCCTCCATGTACTGTCTCTTTAAGAGCTGTCTGCTTGCAGACTTAATTAGTTTGTATGGGGGGACTGTGTATTTAATGCTCGGATCCTGCCCGAGCTGCTGCCAATTTGCTCCGTTTTTTCTGCCGTCGCTACATGTGCAGACGGAGCCTTGTTGAAAGATATAACTGTTTGCCAAAAATCATTTAGAGTGATTGAGAAAATGTAGTTTGTGTAACCTGTCTTTATTTTAGCACAAACTGTTTCAGTGTAGCTCTTTCATTTTTGCCCTGAACTGCTGTGCTGGGCCAATTGGGTTAAGGGATCCCTAAAATGGAGCATGTGGATGAATCAGAACTTGGACTCTTAATTTTGAGCCAGCCACAAGGGGATTGTATGGGCAGTGTCTCTGGGAAATGTAGTTTTGACCTTGGTGCCTTTTTCCACCAACAGAGGGAGTCTTATTGTGAGTGACAGCCGAACCAACCAACAGAATGGTGTGGAGCTAAAGGAAATGCCCTGCTCTGTGACTGGAAAGCTGAGATCAGTTGTGACAGTGAAGAGAGAAGGAGCTCTGTGCTTCTGCGGTGTATAGTTTCGCGCAGGAAGCGCGTGCGAGGCCCTGAGGTACGGCCTGCACCTATTCAAGTGTCAGTTCAGACTGAATCAGATTGTAAGGAGAAAGAAGGAAGTGAAGTCTGAAGAGTGGAAACCAGGCTCACCCTGTAGAAGACTGGAGAAATTGCTGAATCGTGCTCAGTCTGTCAGGAACTGAAGCTGCTGTGTGTTCTCCCGGGTATTTTGCAGTAATTACGATCGTGATTGAGTAGCAGGCTGCCTGGTATAGTACTTTCCTTTTACATATGAATGTGCGTAGTGCTTGTGGGGAATCACTATTTCCAGTCCCCCGTGCTGTGTGCTGTGTGCTGAAGCTGGAAGCAAACCCCAGCTAGCTTGGACTAAATACGTTTGCTATCAACTGCAGTGGGGTCCAGTCACAAGGACCTTGTCTCCATGCCCTGTTGTTCTGGCAATCCAGAAGAACATCTACCATCCGGTCCTCAGCTTGGGTATTGTGAGTACGAATCAGGGTATTCCTCTGCAGTCTGTTTTCAATCACAAGTGTGTCATCTAATTCTTGTTGTTTCCCTGCTTCATGGACTGAGGCATCCAGCTCTGGATTACAATTGGGTGTTGTGCATATATTTTCTTCTACAGGGCCCCATCCATCTGCACCTGCCAGCCAGCCCCTGGCAATGGACCTGGCTAGCCCCCCCCCAACCTGGATACCCCGAATGGACTTTTCAGACCCTGTATGTGTGCACAGTACTGTGATTTAATGCCACCAAGTAACCTGATTTCCCCCTCCTGTGTTACTGCCCCCTAAATAAATCAGATTTGTTGTTGTTATTCTATATACTGTCTGTGTTGTTGGTACTTATGGAAACAATATTGTGTTTTGCTGTGTATGTTGTCTAACTGTATTTTACAGGGGGTCCTCAGAGACGTGCTGCAGAATCAGTCGTGAGGGTAAGTTGTATCTATATAAGTGAACAGTATGTATATGTGGGGTAATGGGGTTGTAACTCTGGGGTACTGTGTGAGCCACTAGAAGGAATAAAAGGGGTCTCAGTGTCCCAGACGGCTGTGACCAAGCTAGTCTAACCACTACAAACTCTGACCTCTGGTTGGAGGCACTCACCATAGGACCTAGGCCTCTCAACCTGTCCACAGTCAAACAGGCAGGGGTAGTAGTCCTTGGGATAGTGCCACCTAGGGGTTACATCTTGAAGGCTCACCACTGGGATTTTGTGTCCTCTAGTGGGCACATTTATGAACCACTGTTAAAAAAAAATAAATGGGTACCCCGACAGAAGTGGCTGTGCACCGGTTGGTGGAGTGGTGTACTGGGGAGGAGATCAACCCTCAAAACGCTATGCTTATCCTGGACATCCCCCTGGGTATCAATACGGACACTGTACAGGGAGTACTTTCCAAGGTGGAAGGTTTACAAAACCCTGTGGTGGTGGGTCGACATGATGATCTGCTCACCCACACTTTCATGGACCTAGTCAAGTATAAGGTCCCCATAGATAGCTCCAAAGTACCACAGACTATTACCCCAGAGGGAGCCCTCACTGAATAGAGAGTGATAACTAAGGACAGTAAAGACCCGGGGGGGGGAATGAGCCCCTCCCACTATCTGAGAAATTTGCTAAGTTGTTGCTGGAGGAAGGGAAAACTGTGGAGGACTTAAAGAAATTATTTCTGCAACCTGGGGGTGTTCCTCCCTCAACACCCCCTTCCACTCCAGGACCTGTTATTGCCCCTCTTTCTGTGGCTGAACCAATGAAGGCTCCTATTTCTGCAACTGCCATTAGTCACGACTCTTACTGAAGGTTGAGGATCTTCTCTGACACCCTCCCCACCCCCAAGGGGTAGGATGATTGGGACACCTGGATAGATTGTGTTGCCCCCATGGTACCTGAATAGCAGCGTGTGGAGGCTGAGAAATGAAAAAGAATCATAGAAAGTCTGAGGGGTCCTGCCCTAGAGGTCATTACATTTTTGAGGTCCACAAATCCTGATGCTTCTGCCCAGAAGTACCTATCTGTACTTGAAGGCAATTTTGGAAGCATTGAGTCAGGAGAGAGCTTGATGTGGAAATTTCAAGGTACAAAACAGTGGCCAGGGGAAAGTTTTTCTGCATATGTTACTCGTCTGGAAAGAGCTCTGCAGAAGGCTTAACGAAAAGGTGGGGTGGCCGTTAATGACTTAAACCGTGTAAAGTTGAAGCACCTACTACAACATGCAAAGCATTCTAAATTGTAGCTCCTTCAATTAAGGCTCCCAGACAGAAGGGATAACCCACTGGACTATTGTGACTTAATAAAAGAACTTCAGGAGGTTGAAGATGAGGAGGGGGGTTTTAATTCTGGGGCGAGCACAGCATCAGAAGTGTGCCACCATGGGGTGAACTTCTGAGATAGTTCAGGGAAATAAGACACAGTCTCTTTATGAAGGCCGCTCCTGCAAGTACAGGCCCCAACCCTCATCCCACTACATCTGCTATGGGGGTCGGGGTACCCACCCATGCATCTCCTGCTGACAACAGCTCAAAACTCAATGTCTTGACCATGTAAGTGGGGAAATAGATGAGATGTCTCCAAATGCTTATCACACCACAGACAGAGATGGCACCAAGGTTTCCAGTTAGTAGTACCCCCACCCTGGCTCCCAAAGTGACGCCATGGCCAGGTCAAACTCCAGAAAGTATGTTTTGCTATAATTGTGAGAAGAATGAGCACATGAAAAGAGAATGCTGGTCCCCAAAAGACACAGACAAAGTTGCATATGGGCTACAAGGAGAGCTTCGGAGAACAAATCAGTGGTTAAGAGGTGCACAAAATGATCCCAGTGGGGGCCCCAAAAATGCTAACTCACGTCACTTTGTGGCAAGGTCAGTTGCCCAGGCCCCCGCTACCACCTCTCCAGAATGGTCCAAACTAGTGGGTCCCTCCATGGAGACCACTGTAAAGGTGAATGGAGTGTCTACAAGAGCTGTATTAGACAGTGGCTCCCAAGTGACAATTATGTTCCAAGACTGGTATCAGAAGCATTTGTCTGATGTATCCTTACAACCATTGGAGGGGTTGCATCTCTGAGGGTTAAGTGAGAAGGCCTACCCCTACTCTGGTTATATCCAAATTTGGCTGTCTTTTCCCACCTCTGTGGCTGGAGTGGCCAAGCAAGTAGAGACCCTGGCCTTAGTGTGCCCCCCTACCAGATTGTATGATGTGGTTCCTCTACTAATTGGGACTAATGCACATATGTTTGGATGGCTGGCACAGTTGTGTTATGAAAAACAGGGGTCCTGGACTGGTAGAGCTCTAAGAATTCTGGCCTTGATCAGGAAGGCCTACGATGCCCAGAAAGTTGCTGACAAAGTGGAACCAGAAGAACCAGTTGGAGTTGTCTGGAAAAAGGATCCTGAGTCTATGATCCTGGCGCCAAATGCCCAGTGTACCTTACAAGGAGAGGTCCATATCAGAAAGGATGTCAAGAATAAAATATTAATGTTGGATGCACCAGGCAATGGAAAATTGCCAGAGGGACTGCTGGTCAAGCCTAGTATTTTGCCTGCTACAGCCCGTGCTTATGCCAGAAGGGTAACGGTTCAAGTTCATAATTTGTCTGAAAGAGAGATTCGAGTAAATAGAGGTTGCACCCTGGCTAATGTGCATTGTGCAGATACTGCAGTGCTACCCAGTAGCAAGAGTTTGGGGAAGAATGACAGAGTAACGCCTGGCTTGTTTGATTTCGGTGACTCCCCGTTGCCAGCTGAATGGAAAGTGAGGATCAGTGAGAAGCTTGCCCAGAGAGACCAGGTGTTTTCTTTAAAGGAATGGGATGTAGGATGTGTGCAAGGAGCTGTGCACCATATCTGGCTGCATGATGAAAGGCCATTTCATGAGAGGTCTTGATGCCTGGCACCTGCTGACATAGATAATGTGAGATGGCATCTGCAAGAGATGCTTGCTGCTGGTGTAATACAAGAATCCAGAAGCCCATATGCTTCACCTATCGTGGTAGTGAGGAAAAAGAATGGGACAGTAAGGATGTGTGTGGAGTATCACACCTTGAACCGGAGGACTATTCCTGATCAGTACACAATGCCCCACATTCAGGATGCCTTAGACTGCCTGAACGGTAGTAAGTGGTTCTCAGTGTTGGATCTTCACAGTGGGTACTACCAAATCCCGATGGCCCCAGAAGACAGTGAAAAGACAACCTTTATCTGTCCGCTTGGTTTCTATGAATTCATGAGGATGCCTCAAGGGATTTCATGTGCTCCAGCCACTTTTCAACGACTGATGGAGCATGCGGTGGGGGGACATGAACTTGTTAGAGTGCCTGATATACCTAGATGATGTTATCGTGTTTGGCAGTTCACTTGGAGGAACATGAGAGCAGATTGTTCAAGGTGTTGGACAGACTGGAAGACTTTGGCCTTAAACTATCCATCGATAAATGTCAGTTCTTCCAAACCTCTGTAAAGTATGTGGAACACATAGTATCCACTGAGGGAATAGAAACACACCTGAGTAAAGTTGAGGCCTTGACCACCTGGCCACAGCCCACAATCTAAAAGAACTGCAAAGATTCCTGTGATTCTGTGGTTACTATCGCCAGTTCATCAAGGACTATTCAAGAGTGATTCATCCTTTACTTAATCTTACTCAAGGTTACCCTCCTACTAACAAAAAATATCAGAGGTTGGTTTCTTCTGAGCCTGAGAGAGTGTATTTCTGTCCTAATGAAGTATTTGAAGCCAGATGAACACCTGAGTGTGAAGCTGCTTTTCATGAGATTATATATCAACTTACCCATGCTCCTGTCCTTGCCTATGCAGATCCAGCGAAGCCCTATGTCTTGCACACTGATGCTAGCCTGCAAGGCTTGGGGGCTGTATTATACCAAGAGCATGAGAATGGCCTGAGACCAGTGGCCTTTGCCAGTAGAAGCCTGACCCCATCCGAAAAGAACTATCCTGTACATAAGTTAGAGTTTCTAGCTTTGAAGTGGGCCATTGTTGACCAGTTCCACGAGTACTTGTATGGGGCTAAGATGCTAGTAAAAACTGACAATAATCCTTTGACCTATGTGCAGACTTCAGCTAAGTTGGATGCCACTGGCCATAGGTGGCTTTCTGCATTATCTACATATGACTATGCTGTTGAATACAGAGCAGGCCTGAACCACATAGATGCTGATGCTCTCTCCCAAAGGCCTGTTCCCCGGAATGACTGAGTCAGACTGTCAGAACCTGATATTTGAGCACTCTGCCAGAAGTTTGACAGGGAGGAACAAATGTCCAAGGAAGCAGTGGACTGTATGGTGGATTGTTTGGGACCCTCTTATAATTGCATACCTGCTGCTTATTGCCACTGTTCTGCAATAGATATTGGTGCACTGCCTCAGCTGGACAATGACAGTATTCAGCGGGCTTAATCCTGAGACCCCATGATCAAATCAGCTTTAGAAGCCCTCTACGCAGGGAAAGATGTGTCCAAATTACGCTCCACTGATTTGAGAACTGCATTGTTATACAAGGAAGGTCCTAAGTTGAAACTGATCAATAGACTGTTATACAGAGAAACAGTAGACAGAGTGGGACAAATAGACAAACAACAACTAGTGTTGCCCACTGCCTTTCTAGACTCAGTACTGAGGTCCTTACACAACCACATGGGGCACCTTGGTATAGAAAGAACACTTGACTTGGTGAGATCCAGATTCTATTGGCATAAGATGGAGGCTGATGTTGAGCAACACATTTCAAACTTGTAGTCGCTGTTTACAGAGGAAAGCCCTGCCCCAGAGGGCTGCCCCCCTTGTTAACATCACTACCAGTGCCCCCATGGAGCTGGTCTGTATTGATTTCCTGAGTTTGGAGTCAGATCAAAGAAATATTAGTAATGTGCTGGTGGTCACTGACCATTTTTCGAGGTATGCCCAAGCTTTTCCCACCAAGGACCAGAAGGCATCCACTGTGGCAAAAGTACTTGTAGAAAACTTTTTTTTGTTCACTATGGGGCTCCACAATGAATCCATTCTGATCAAGGGAGAGACTTTGAGAGTCATCTGATCAAAGAGATGCTTTCTCTGTGGGGAGTGCAAAAGTCCAGAACCACCCCTTTCCAACCCCAGGGGGACCCGGAGCCTGAATGCTTCAACCGCACTTTGCTAGATATGCTAGGCACCCTCCACCCAAAGGACAAGCCTAGATGGAGCCAACAAATTAGCACCCTTGTACATGCCTACAACTGTACCAAAAGTGATGCCACTGGGTTCTCCGCCTACCGCCTGATGTTGGGAAGAGAAGCTCGACTGGCGGTAGATGTATGTTTTGGGAGTTTCTCCTGATGGGGTTCGAGCTGACAACTATTTACAATATGTGCAAAAGTTAAAGGCCCAGCTTAATCATGCATACCAACTGGCTCAAACCATGGCTGCCAAAAGAAATCTGGCCAACAAAGAAAGGTATGATAAAAAGGTGAAAGCACAGGAACTCCAGGAGGAAGATTGGGTATTGCTAAGAAATCTGGGACTGCATGGCAAACATAAGATTGCTGACAGATGGCACCATCTCCCTCACATTGTAGTGAGAAAACTAGATGATCTGCCTGTGTACAAAGTAAGGCCTGAGAATAATTCAAAAGATGTAAAAACAATGCACAGAAATCATTTACTGCCCATTGGACAAATCTTGATTGAGTCTGAGCCCCCAGAAAATGCCCCCTCTGGACCTGTGACTAGAGCTGTTGCTAAGCAAAAATCAAGAAAGCCTGCACCTACAGAAGCTGAGTTAAAGTGTTCCCCTCCACAAGTCCCAGTTAACATGACTGTCAGTCCATGTCAGAGGAAAGTGAGTGTGGCTTTGAATACTACCCTTCTTATGAACTGAGTCAATTGTTTCGGGGAAATCCCCAAATCAATCCTGGAGATGAAGCTGGGCCTTCTGGACTGTCTAAGCCCCCATCTTTGTCCCTGGAGCCAATGCTCCCAGAAAGTGAAGTGCAAAGCATCAAGTCAGATGATATGGAATCATTGTGTATGGTTGAATTGTTTGAGTTTTCAGAGGAGGAAAATGATGCACTGGGACAAACTGGTGATATACCAGAACAGGAAGAGTGTGTTGAGTGCCCTGATAATTCACTGTCAGTGTCAGAAAACTCCCCATGTGAGCCAAGTGTTGTGGACTCAGAGATTATAACTCCTGGAGCTGAAAGTGCCCCAAGTTCTAGCCTCTCTACCCCAATGGAGACTCCCCTGACAAGTGAGGGCAATGCTGAAAATGAGGCTCAGGATGCAGAGACTGTAACAGTTCCACCTAGAAAGACTGGTCAAGCTGTAAAGCCTGTGGTGCACCTCAGTTATGATTCCCCTGGGAGGCCTATGGACTTGCCTCTCAATGTTGTCAATAAAGAAGTGTATGTGTCCCCGAGCTCATTGCCCAAACTGAACATCAGTGCTAACTCCAAGTTACTTGTGTTGCCTCTAGGTATGGTGCCCCTGCCCCATCCAGCCCCAAGGTAGCTGATAGGAAAGGGCCCCCTCTCTTTAGGTTTCATGTACAGGAGGTAATAACCTGAGTTATGGTACAATGAGTGTATAACACTGTGAAAAAAAAAGTTATGTACTGAAATGTTTCAGAAATGTGTTTCTGGTAAGGTGATATGTTTACTGATGATTACATGTATAAGCCTAATGTGATATTGATGTAAATGTATATGGTAGTATTGAAATTTATGGGGGTATTTACTTGATGTGGACACCAAGTTTTTCCAGTCCAGGAAGGGTGTAGCCCCCTGCAAATGGGGGTTCCCAAAAGTTTTCCAGGAGCTTGCCTGAATGCTCCAAGTCTGGGCGGTGTTTGGTGTGAAATGTTTAAATGTGGTTCCAAGTGAGTGCTATTTGAGCCTCCACATACTGTCTCTTTAAGAGCTGTCTGCTTGCAGACTTAAGTAGTTTGTATGGGGGGACTGTGTATTTAATGCTCGAATCCTGCCCGAGCTGCTGCCAATTCTCTCCGTTTCTGCCGTTGCTACATGTGCAGACGGAGCCTTGTTGAAAGATATAACTGTTTGCCAGAAATCATTTAGAGTGAAAGAGAAAATCTAGTTTGTCTAACCTGTCTTTATTTTAGCACAAACTGTTTCAATGTAGCTTTTTCATTTTTATCTTGAACTGCTGTGCTGGGCCAATTGGGTTAAGGGAGCCCTAAAATGGAACCTGCTGACAACTCAGAACTTGGACTCTTAATTTTGAGCCAGCCACAAGGGGATTGTATGGACAGTGACTCTGGGAAATGTAGTTTTGACCTTGGCACCTTTTTCCACCAACAGAGGGAGTCTTATTGTGAGTGACAGCCGAACCAACCAACAGAATGGTGTGGAGCTAAAGGAAATGCCCTGCTCTGTGACTGGAAAGCTGAGATCAGTTGTGACAGTGAAGAGAGAAGGAGCTCTGTGCTTCTTCGTTGTATAGTTTCACGCGGGAAGTGCGTGTGAGGCCCTGAGGTTCAGCCTACAGCTGTTGCAAGTGCCAGTTCAGACTGAATCCAATTGTGAAGAGAAAGAAGGAAGT
This sequence comes from Neoceratodus forsteri, assembly GCA_016271365.2. Taxonomy (NCBI): domain Eukaryota; kingdom Metazoa; phylum Chordata; order Ceratodontiformes; family Ceratodontidae; genus Neoceratodus; species Neoceratodus forsteri. The sequence goes on from CM057458.1 coordinate 853,791,094, forward strand.
CTGAAGAGTGGAAACCAGGCTCACCCTGTAGAAGACTGTAGAAATTGCTGAATCGAGCTTGGTCTGTCAGGAACTGAAGCTGCTGTGTGTGCTCCCAGGTATTTTGCAGTAATTGCTATAGGGATCGAGTAGCAGCCTGCCTGGTATAGTACTTTCCTTTTACATATGAATGCGCATAGTGCTTGTGAGGAATTGCTATTTCCAATCCCCCATGCTGTGTGCTGTGTGCTGAAGCTAGAAGCAAACCCCAGCTTAGCTTGGAATAAATACGTTTGCTATCAACTGCAGTGGGGTCCAGTCACAAGGACCTTGTCTCCATGCCCTGTTGTCCTGGCAATCCAGAAGAACATCTACCATCCGGTCCTCAGCTTGGGTATTGTGAGTACAAATCAGGGTATTCCCCTGCAGTCTGTTTTCAATCACAAGAATGTTATCTAATTCTTCTTGTTTCCCTGCTTCATGGACCGAGCCATCTGGCTCCGGATTACAATTGGGTGTTGTGCATATATTTTCTTCTACAGGGCCCCATCCATCTGCACTTGCCAGCCAACCCATGGCAACGGACCTGGCTAGCTCCCTCCAACCTGGGTACCCAGAGTGTAACTTTTCAGACCCAGTATGTGAGCATAGTACTGTGATTTAATGCCACCAATTAACCTGATTTCCCCCTCCCATGTTACTGCCCCCTAAATAAATCAGATTTGTTGTTGTTATACTATATACTGTCTGTGGTATTGGTACTTATGGAAACAGTATTGTGTTTTGCTGTGTATGTTGTTTAACCTTATTTTACAGGGGGTCCTCAGAGACGTGCTGCAGAATCAGTCTCGAGGGTAAGTGGTATCTGTATAAGTGAACAGTGTGTATACGTGGGGTATTAGGGCTGTAACTCTGGGGTATTAAGTGAGCCACTAGAAGGAATAAAAGGAGGTCTCAGTGTCCCAGAGGGATGTGACCAAGCTAGTCTAACCACTACAAACCCTGACCTCTGGGTGGAGGTACCCGCCATAGGACCTAGGCCCCTCAACCTGTTCGTAGTGAAACAGGCTGGGGTAGTAACCCTTGGGATAGCACCACCTAGGGATTACATAAGAAATGTCAGGTTCATACCAGGATTCAAATCCCTGGTCCCTTGTATGCCTACCCAGTGTCACTTTCAGAGCACTATTGAGTTGTACTGAAGAGAAAGGCAGTTTCTGATGTGTAGTTTTTTATTATTTGTTGTTTTTCTAAACTTTATTTTAAAACTTCAGTAGAACAGCAAGAATCCAGTCAACACAAGTGAGAAGATGACATACAAAATTTTCATACTTCTCAAAAAGTACAGCATTTAAGGCATTAAACAATAGGTTCATAATCATTGTCACTCTACACAACGCCCCCCCCCTCTAGCCTAGGCAGTATTCCTAGTGAACACATAGATTTCTGTGAATGATTATAACAGAGAGGTGGTAGTACGAGTTTCCTATTTTAATTTATCATATTAAGATACTCCTGGAATGTCAGTTCCCTCAGTTTTCTCACCAGTTCCCTGGATTAGAAGGTAGGGAGCCAAGGAACAGCCAGGGTCTGATCTAATGGGCCCCAAAGCTCCTGCCCCGTGCTATATACTGCATGTGCTCCAGTTTCATACATTGCAGCAAAAACTTAGCCCACTGGGCAACTGTGGATATGGAAACCAACAGCCAATGACTTGCTAGTGCTTGTTTGCCCCCTGGCATGGCCAGTGGCCACAGGGGATGGCTCAGTCCCTTTCTCCCTCTAGATCTCTCTGGCAGCCCCAGAAATATCTCTCTAGCATCTACGTCATGCGTATCATTCAGCACCCTTTGTGGTATAGAGGCTACTCCTTGCCAAAATACAGATACCCTTGGGCATGCCCAGATCATGTGGAAACATGTGCATTTTTGCACTTTGCACTTAGGGCAGTAGTCCAGGTTGCTAAGGTCTCTCTTGTTAGCATGCACTGGGGTAAAATATGTTCTATGAATAAAGTTAAAATACATGGTTCTCAGTCAGTTGTTGACTGAGCATGTCATTCCTTTTCTGAGTACTAGTGTTCAATCCCCTTCATCAATGTGTCCAAACCTAAGACCCCATTCCACTTTCCCTTCAGGGCCTCCAGTGGGTCTGGCAAACCACCCAGGAAGGTCTGATAGTATCTCATCAATGGTCTATTAATTTGGGCAAAAGGGGACCCCTTCAAGGCCTCTTCCAAAGGTGATCTCCTCAAAATGGGGGCATCCCCACCACCCTCTGAGATCCAGGAATGTACCTGTAAACAAACAAAGAAATGGGATGGGTGAATATTAAACTTCCTGGAGAGCTGCTGGAAGGAGAGCATTGTCCCCCGATCAAAAAGTTGGGGCATTCGGTGTAGGCCCACCTTTCTTCTGGCAAGTAGTGTTCTCCTGGTGGGCCCTGGTACCTGGCCCTCATCCCAAAGTGCATGTTGTATGGAGGCATCAGGGGACATTGTAGCTGGGTATCCAAGCATGGAATGTGCCAACAGCCAAGCCTGCTTCAATGCCCTAGTAAGTGGTTTGGCAATGTGCTTGACTATCCTTCTATTCAGGGTGACTGTGAATAGTGAGGAGTCTAAAGGAGCATCCAGTGTCATATCTTCTAACTCTTCCCATGCCTTGCCAGGGTCACTGCCTAGTAAGAGGTCTGTCAGGAAAACCTATCTGCCCTGCCAAATATTATAGGTACAGATTTGGTAGTCCCAATCCTCCCTTGGCCACTGGCCGACACACAATTTCTTGCCTAATTATGGGTCTTTTACCCTTCCACAGCAAGGTAGTAATACTGTATAAAATCTAAGTGACTTAAAATAAGTGTTGGGGACGTGGATTAGTAGATTCTGGAAATGGTATAGACACTGTGGTAGAACACACATTTTTACCACATTTCCCTTTCATATGAGAGTAAGGGGAAGACTCCCCCATCTCTCACATTCTTCCCAAATTGTTTTAAGGAGTGGTTTACAGTTCACTGGGCAAAGATTAGAGAACTTTCTGGGGAGGTGAATGCCCAAGTACTTTATAGACATTGCAGGTAGGATAACCATTGATGTGTAGAGGGGAGTTACCCCTGCCGAAAGGCATCCATTCACACTTTGAACAATTTATTTTGTGCCCAGATAAGGGGCTGTACATTTCAAAAAGGGCTGTCAAGGCAGGAATAAATGTCTCCATCTCCCTGGGAAACAGCAAGATGCCATCCGAAGAAAGCGATATGACATAATGCTGTCCCCCACTCCAGAGAATATCCTCAGATGTCCAAATGGTGGTGGATGGTTGTGGCCAACACCTCCATTATCAAAACGTACAACAGGGGTGATAGGGAAAATCCCTGCCGAGTACTCCTAGTGAGGGCAAAGAGTGAGGACAGTGTATCATTTGTTTAAATTTGGGCCTGAGGAGATTTGTATAGGGACTTAATCCAGGTCTTTAGTTTTGAGTCCAGATTATATTTTTTGAGGGCTGCAAACATGAACGACCATTCCACGCAGTCGAAGGCCTCCTCAGCTTCAAGAGTAAGAAGGCCCCAACCACAGTTTCCTTTGTCAGCTGACCACCTGTACATGATATTTGGTGTTCTACAAATGTTGTGTTTGGCTTGATGGCCTTTAACAAAACCACACTGGTCTTGGTGGATCAATAGTGGTAGAACACCCTCTAGGCATGCAGCCAACACTTTAGCTAACATCTTGCAATCTGCATTGAGCAGAGATATGGTTCAATAGGACCCTCATTTTGCAGGGTTTTTCCCCGGTTTTGGGAGGACTGTAATGGTGGCCATCATCAAGGTCGGGGGAGGGTACCACTCTCCAAAGACTCTTGCACTATCAGAGGATGGATGTGCTGGAGCTCAGGCCAGAAGGTCTTATAGAATCCAAGGGGGATTTCATCTGGACCCAGGTCTCTGCCAATGTTTGAGGACCAAATTGTTATTTTTTTATTTCTTGCACAGTTACAGGGCATTCCATGTCTTCACTAACAGTGGAGTCCAGGGCAGACAATGGAAATTTTTTCTAAGAAGACCTGAGGATTGGAATCAGAGGACACTTCTGATCTATAAAGGGTCTCATAGCATTGCTTAAAAGTGTTAATTTTTATTTGATCAGAGGTTAGTACACTCACTGAGTCCTCTATGGAAAGGATCACCCTGTCCACATGCTTTTTCTTAACTTGCCATGTAAACCATTTCCCCACCCTGTCCTCCTTGAAGTGGGCTTCAGCTCTGGCCATCAATAGATCTCTTTCAATGTGGTGGGAAGAGAGTTGATTTAAGTGACCCTTCAACTGTCATAGCTCTCACATAATAGCCACCCCTTCCCTGCCATTACTTGCTTCTCTAGGTTGTATATTTGAGTTTCCAAGTCCCTTTCCTCCTTCAAAGCCAGTTTAAACTGGCATGAAGCATAGGAGATAGTGGCACCCTGAATGAAGGCTTTCAAGGCCTCCCAAGAAGTGGAGGCAGAATTGTCTTCCATTCTATTGTTTTGTAAAAATGCTCTGATGGCCTTAGAGATTTGGTCTTTAAAGCCCTGGTCCATCAGGAGTGTAGGATTCAGGCACCATTTCCTGCTAGGAGAGGGATCCTGGTTTAGCGAGAATGAAAACTCTAGCGGTGTGTGGTCTGATATACAAATGGGGCCATTTCTTTGCTGATATCTCACTCCTAATCATTTCAGGGGATGTTAAAATATAGTCATTTCTAATGTATATTTTATGCATGTGAGAATAGAAAGAATATTCACAATCAATTTGGGTATAAATGCCTCCATACTTCCTGCAAATCCCTGTCCCGTGCCATTTCCATGAGAAACACTGAACTCTTAGGAGGGGTCTTACTTGGGTGCCTGAGTGATCCATAATAGGATCCCAGTGCATGTTAAAATCACCCCCATGATGATATTGTCTGGGAAGGGGGCCAGCACCAAGGACAGGTGATAAAAAACTTCTGACTATCGAAGTTCAGCCCATAGATGGAGACTAGTGTTTGTCGGGGCCCTCCCACCATGGTGTCCACCAACAGATATCTGCCCTGCGGGTCCGAGATGGTGTTATGTACCTCAGCCTAAAGGTGTGAACATAACCATATAGCCACCCCCCGTACCATGGACATGAAAGGGGAAACCAGCATTGTGCCCCCCCCCCCTCACCAGGAGCTAGAAAGCCTGTCTGCTTCTTCCCTAGTGAGATGGATTTCCTGGAGGAAGGCTATGTCCCAACCCATTTTCTCTTCACTACCATTTTTAACCCATTGATATTCCAGGTTAGAAACCTCAAAGGACCTATCATGATGTTAAAATTAAATATGTTACCCTAAAGATTCCTTATCCCATTGTAGCAAGCTTATTGTTAATCCAAGTGGTGTCTGCTGTTTTTTGTTTAGTGACAAACAAACCTAGCTCATAACTGTGAAATGTTGAAACCTTCTTAAACATTCAAAATCTTTGTTTAAAATCACCTTCCACACCTTGCCAAACCTCTCCAGAACAGTCTCTCCCCAACCCCCTCCTTTCTCTGTAATCAAAAATTCCCCAACATAACAGAAATGTTAGAAAGACTTGTAACATTGAACTCCCCCCAAAAAGATTCCACCTAGAAGGAATATTTTTCCTTCCTGAACCTCCCCCTTTGTTGGAGGTACTCCCCATGTCCCGCTACTTCTTGTGGATGAGCCATTAGACTTCCCTTCCAGCACCAGATAAGACAAGGTAGTTGCAAAGTTTAATAAAGTAGTGCCTCATGGTAAACTAAGGAGGCTACCAGGGAGGGTGCCCACTCAGGCAAACTCCACCTTAGAACCCAGCATTAGGGAGGGTTGGCATCCTGTGGGGCTCAGTGAGGTAGTAAAGTCCCCTAAGATGTATCCCCTGAGGGAAATAATAAGGGAGGGTTTCCCAAGATGGGGAGATCAGACGTTACAACAGAGCCCCCTGAGTGTTGTTCTTTCTTGCCCTACTCTCCTTCCTAAATGCACATTTCAGATTGTTAACCATTGCTCCAACAATTGTTATACTCAAAGGTCAACTCTATGAATAAAGATCCAAGGGGAGTGCTCCACCAATAATAGGTCCCTCCTGGCCACTCCCCAACCACAACCCCATCCCCACACAGCTTTTAAACTTTAAAAAGATGATCTAAAAGGATCAGCATCAACTTTAAATCACTTATTCATTCAAAGAATTATAATAAATCAGAACAAGTACACCCTAGAAATACTAATTGTGGCCAATAGAACGAGGCCCAAGCAGAATAGTTTGCATGTTCTATTCTGGTTATTCAGTTCAAGATCAAAAGATTAAAGGCCTAGCGCTTGAATAGCAAAAGCGAGGGCCGCTCTGGTAACTGGCTCCTGTGTTATATCGGAGCTGAGTCCATTGATGAATGTCCCCTTTGAAGATATTGTAGTGGGTGTACTTAAATCAAATAGATATTGACTAAACTGTTATTGGTATGTCCACAACATTTGAACACAGTTCGCAGAAAAATAAATGACGTAGTTTTTTTTTTTTTTAGCAGACAGGGCTGGTTATCAGTTGTATGTGCAAGGCCCTGGCCCTGGGATGAGGGCTTCCCAACCCAGTCATTATTGGCTGAAGGAAATTCCATTATGGGATGAGAACATCAGACCCCCCTCTCCACGGGTAGAGATGCAGTGAAGTTAAATTCTGCCAAAGTGGAGGTGATGTGGTCACTTCGTGTTACCATTTCGCTACGAGAAGTGCCCATTTTAAGCCCTCAATTTGCCACTTGTAATTATGACTTCACGTTGCTCACTCCACCTTACTTCGCTTTAAGGTGAAGTGAGAATTCAAAGGCAGCCCACACACATCACATGGCTTACACAGTGTAGGTCACATGCTTCAGGCAGGCAGGGAATGACTCATGCTTGAAAGAGAGTTTTACTTTTGTCTTGTAGTAGTAGAAAGAGGTTTTGTGCTGCTTAGGCAGAGAGTAAAATCTTTTGGAAAACAACTTTAAACCTTTGAATTTTTTTGCTAATTAGGTGCTTATTTTTGCATATTTGTTGTCTGGATTTGTGTTTGTGCAGTATTTCAGTTTATTATTTGTTTATTGTTAATTGTTTGTGTATATGTGTGTGTGTGTGTGTGTGTGTGTGTGTCTTGTGAGAGTGAGAGTGAGAGAGAGCCCAGAATGGAGGAGGAGAGACTAGGTGGTTTTGCAGACGTGGCAGAGATCAAGTGTGTGTTCGCACATGTGGCAGCTGGCTGTGTCATGACCAGAGCGCACCATCCTGAGTATTGATGGCAAAACAAGGCACACAAATGACCCTTGCATTTCGTCTGTTAGGCCTTCATTTGGTGGTTCACTAATGAAGGCCTATGCATTGAAGTGCAGGGGTCATTTGTGTGTGGCTTGTTTTGCCATCAGTAAATTTGCACTAGCAGTGTACATTTTTTCTTGCCACTTATTCATCTGGAGTGGTGGCTTTCTGGTTTAGTCTGGCACTTTTGCAGCTAGCTGCTCTCCACCAACACTCAGCCGAAGTGTTAGCGCAGCATGCTACTGGACCTGTTATATACCTACTTAATAATGTCTGTTTACCATTAAATATTTTTGATGCTTCAGCAATAGTTTATTTTTGTCATGGTTTGTTTGTTGAAAAGCAGAACTTAGCAGTGCAATGATCTGCTAAACAGCATGTGTGCTCTGTCAGGTGAACACTGCCCACCAAGCCACCGAAAACATATCACTTGGTCCGCTGTTCATGATGGTACAAATAAAATATACATTATATATTCTTTATTTTTTATACCATCAACAGTGGAACAAGTCAAGCTGCCATATATGTTTTCAGGGGGCTGGGCATTGTGTGCACCTGACATTGCACTGCACACATGCTGTTTAGCAGATTATTGCACTGCTCACTCATGCTTTTCCACACACGCATAGCAAGACAGAGATAAGACATCACTGAGACAACTAAAATAATTTATTTTTGGAAAAAGAGATTATTAAATCAAAATATAACAGGAAAGGGAAGGACAACACTTTTTTTAGCTTATTTTCTGTAGAATGTTTTTGGCCAGTGTTTGCACAAAACTTGGGATGTTGACTTGTGTCCCAAAAATTCACGACTCCAGACAAATATAAATTAGAGCATAAAATGGAAGGAAGTCTCTATTAATTCATGCCACACTCAGTCATGCATGCAGTGCACCCAGTCCCCAGATTTGTGTACCCCCAAAATGCTGCTGTCTTCTAATGTCCCAAAAATTCCCTACTCCAGATAAACAAAAATGAGAGCATAAAATGGAATGAAAAGTCTTTATTAAATCATGCCACCCTCAGTCATGCATGTACACACTCCAATAAGAACTATGTCACCTGCTGCTGCTGCTGGAATTTCATGTAATGCTTCTTGACCTGACTGGGCTGATGCACAGTGTCTTGCCAAATGATGTACTAGAAGGATGACCCGACCATTGAGTTAACTGTCCAGGAGGATGTGATAATGCTGTTGGTTCTCCAAAGTCTGCTGCACTGATCCCAACAGGAAGGATGCCCTCTGTGTGTACACTAATACTACCCTTGTTAAGTTAATGTACCTGTCACCATCATGGTTTTCCACAGAACCTGACCTTAAATGTTGATATATATTTATTTTGTTTTCTGTTGTAATCATTGCTATTTTTTGTATCACAGATCATGTAGTCAAACTTGGGGTACGCATTTCTTGGCTTGATGAGGATTTTTTTTTTGTGTGGAAATAAGAGTTTATTATTTTCCATTTTTAACAGTGTGACAGTACCACATACAATTCCATGTATAAACTTTGCAGAAGACTCAATCTAACATCTTAGAAATAACCTGAGCATTCAAGTCTATTCCAACTAGATCAAGAACATAAGGCAATGCTTCAGGTCACATAATATTCTAGATCTTCCACATTTTTTAAGAATGCACATCAGTGCCCCAAGTAAATGAGCCTATAAAACATGGTTACATGTTAGAAAAATTCTATATGTTGCAGATTAAACAAGAGAGAATAAGAAGAGAAAGACAGAAAATTAGATGAAGGTAAGTGTGGGAATGAAAGAGAGAGAGGAGAAAAAATAGAGAGAGTACCTGGGTGAGTGGATTGGGATGGGGAGCACAGTCAGCTGGGGACCACTCAGGATCCTGAGTATCTGATCAGGTTAGTTCTGCTAACACCTGTAGAATATCTTTATGTTCCTTCTGGGTTTTAAAATGTTAAAAGGGTAACCATCTTGCCTTAAATCTATCCAAACTTGCCCTCAATTTTGCTGTGATATTTTCCATCATGAGTATCTTTAAGGAGACAGAGTACCATAGTTGCTCTGTCGGGATGACAAGGGAAAGCCAACATCTTGTAATAGCTTTCAGAGTAGCTGCTAACAGCATGCGAAACAACTGGGTTTGGGATGTGGTCAGTGTGGCTTTGGGTATAAAACCAAATTACCAGGTTTCTGGTGAGGCCAAGAATTGGAGGCCAAAGATCTGGTTAAAAACTAAGAGCATATGGTCCCAATAGGGTGTTATCTTAACACAATTCCAAAAGATGTGTAAATGAGATCCAATCTCTCCACAGTGTCTCCAACATAAGTCAGTGTTGGATGTCTTGATATACTGTGTGATCGTGGGGGTAAGAAAAAATCTGGAAACTACCTTCCATCGAAATTCTCTCAGTCATAAAGTGGCTGAAGTAGTGTGCACCCCTGCCCAGATTTGTGACCAATCCTCCTCCTGCAATCTAATGTTGGCCTCCTTTTCCCATTTCACAGCAAGATCTGAGGGACAGGTGGAGTTCTGTGTCTACAAGCCCTGTACTAGTCTAGAAATCAGTTCCCTCTCTCCTCTCTGTGTGAGCATGGATCTTATTGAGTCCAATTGTGGATCCACAACCACTGCTTCCTGGGCATCCACCCTCTTCCCAAGTAGATAATGACGAATTTATAGAAATCTAAAAAAACCTTGTCTGGCAGATGGTATTCTTCACATAGCTGTGTAAGAGGTTTTATTACACCACCAACCAGTAAATGTTCTACTTTAAGTATACCTCATCAGCACCATCTAGTAAACCCCATATCTAAATGTAGAGGGGGAAAATATAAACTTGATCCCAGGAGATGGGGGATCCTATTGCAAAGGTACCTTCAACTCTTGGAGATAGCCAACCAGGCCTGCTTGATTACCACCTACCAGGGGTTATTGAAAGAAATTCTGGACAACCCTTCTTTATCCATATATAAAAGATCTGGAATTTGCAATTGAGGGGTCAATGTGCCTTCCATCAGGGCCCACAGGGGTTGGTCCTCTGAGTCATAAAATGTGACTACTGCCCCCAATGGGGCAGTTCAATAATACTTCTGAAAATCTGGTATGCCTAGACCCCCTGTCATCTTTGTTCTCAATAGGGTGGACCATTTGATCAATGGTGGACAGTGCTGCCATGCAAAATGGGTTGTGGAGAATTTCAGTTCTTTCCAGAAGTAGTTTGGGGGCCTCAGAGGGAGGGTGGATAAGAGAAAGTGGAATCTCAGGAGGACATTCATGCGGATGCACTCCAGTCTTCCTGAGAGGGAAAGTGGAAGCAAATTCCATCTATGATAGTCTTCCTGCACTTTTTAAAAAAGGTGACCATAGTTTACCTTGTACACTCTAGTAATATCTCTCAGTATGTGAATGCCAAGATATCAAAAACTGTCTTTAACCCATTTGTAGTTGCCATACAAGGAGAGAGAGTGAGAGGAGCCCTCCGACCACAGAGATCTCAGTCTTTGTGTCATTAACCTTAAAACCCCAAATTCCCCCCAAATCCCTCAGCATGGTTTCCAATGGGGTACAGTATGGTCCAAATCAGAGATTTAAAGGAGTGTGTCATCTGCATACATGGAAATCCGAACCTCCATGCCCTGTACCCCAATTCCCTTATAATCCGATGACTGTCGAATCAAAGCTGCAAAGGTCTCCATACTTAGAGCAAAAAGGAGGGGAGAGAGTGGGCAGCACTGTCTGGTCCCCCCCCCTCTCAATTCCAAAGGAATCTGACATCATCCCATTAACCTTTACCTTAGCTTTTGGATTACTGTATATATTTGCCATCCAATCCAGGAATTTGGTCCCAAACCCAAATTTATTAAGAGTGCATTTTAAATAGAGTCAATCTAGCCTATCAAAGGCTTTTTTCTGCCTCCAGTGCAATAACTGCATTAAGTATTTCTGGGGGGAGGTGGGGAGTAATTGAAATGGTGCTGAGTAGGAGATGAATATTTTCATGAATATGGCATCCTGGGATAAAGTCGGTTTGATTAGAATGGTTCAACCTGGGGATAATAGTTTGTAATCTATTATTTAGCAATTTGGTGAAAATCTTAGCATCTTGATTGAGGAGGGATATAGGATGGTATCCACCGCAATCTGCCAAATCTTTCCCTTCCTTAGGGACCAGTGAAATGTAGGCCTCATTCCAGGTATCTGGAGAAGCACCAGGTTCGTGGGTGGAGTTACAAACCTTGGTCAATAAGGGTGTAATCTCTGATGCAAATTGTTTGTAAAATTCCTCTGAGAAGCCATCAGGCCCAGGAGACTTCCCCGTTGACAAGGGTTTAATCACCATAAGTACTTCAGCTTCTGTGAAGGGGCATTCTAAAAGCCTTGCTCTATTTTTCTGTTAAGGTGGGGAGGTCTACCTATTCAAGAAATTGGGGTATTTTTTGGGGGTGATCTGCAGTCTCTTCCTCTTTGTACAAAGTATAATATGTGGCAAATTCTCATGCTATATCCTTGGGCTTAGTGAGTGAATTAGAGAGGTTGGACACTGAGTTAATTTTTGTACTATATCTGTCCGACTGCTGTTTCCTGAGCCTGAGAGCCAGTAATCTGCACACTCTCTCTCCTCTCTCATAGTATCTCTGGTTGCTAAATCTCAAAGAGTTAAATGCCCTTCAAGTAAGTAGTTGATCCAGGGTGTCCTTAGGTTTATTCAATGTGGTTAGGACCATTGTATCTCAGGATGTTTTGTGCTGCATCTCAAGGGAGGAAATTTCTTCGATACTTTTAGCAATTTTTGCTTTATGTTGTTTGTTCCGGTAAGCTGAATAACTAATAAACCTTCCCATGAGTACAGCCTTCAATCCATCCCAAATGTATTTTAGTGCTGTATCAATATCTCTATTTTCCTTGACATAATGTGCTATGACCTCCTTCATATCTTGTCGGAAGGCTTCCTCTCCCAGCAATCCTGGATCATATCCCCCCCAGCCACCCTCACATTCCCAACGGACCTGTGCCTGAACCACAGAGTGGTCTGAGAAGGTGGCCAGTCTGATAGTTACGGATGTAAAGTAATGCACCCCCATTTTCCAGGTGTATATACCATCCAATCTGGAGTAGGACTGTGACACTGGGGCATAAAAGGTGTAATCCCAGATATTAGGATGCAGCCATCTCCATATGTCCAGAATCTCCTGCTCCTCAAGTGGGGTGCGGAGCAATCTGGAGGTATCAATGCCCTTCCCATGCCTTGGTGGGTCCTTATCCAGCCTTGAATTCTCTACCACATTCCAACCACCCATCAGGCACAGCTCTGCAGGGGGCAACGAGGCTATACGATCAAACAAAGCGGTGAAACATGCCTCTAAGGAAGGGGTGGGGGCATAAACTAAAACAATATTAAAAGGTTTCCCTCTGAGCTCCCCCAAGAGTATAATCCATCTGGCCGTACCTTCTGTTTGCACCCCAGTGACCCTGAAAGGTAACCCCCTCATAATCAAGATTGCAGTACCCACTCTGGTCAATGTAGGGTGGAAGTCCACATATACTGCCCCCACCCACATTCAACATAATTTCTCATGCTGTTTGTGTGACAATTTAGTTTCCTATAGACACCCTGTCTCACAGCCTACCCTCTGAAGCTTCTGCAGGATCTTAGTCTGCTTTACAACATCATTGATACCCTTGGTCAGAAGTATGGCAGCTTGGATTCAATGCAAAGAAGTGCAAAATAATGCACCTGGGAAACAAAAACCCAGGGGAAGATTACACCATGGAAGGGGGATGTAGTAACAACAATAAAAATGGAAAGGGACCTGGGAGTAATCATATCAGATGACCTTAAGGTTAGCAAGCAATGTGAGAAGGCAGTAGGGTGGGCTAAGGGATACTGGGATGTAAAGGGACAGGCATCAGCAGCAGAAAACAAGAAATTGTTATCCCTCTATACAGACAGTTGGTGAGACCCCATCTGGAGTACTGCATCCAGTTCTGGAGACCCCATCTCTGCAAGGACATAGACAGGATGGAGGCAGTCCAGAGGTGTGCAACTTAATTGGTGGAGGGTCTGCAAGAGAACCCATACAAGGAGAGACTAAAGGAGCTTAATATATATACCCTTGAGGAAAGACGGGAGAAGGAGGACATGATAGAAACTTTTAAGTACCTCAGTGGAATCAACAAAGTCCAAGAGGGTAGCATCTTTCAGAAAAATAGATGTGCAAGAACAAGGGTAAAGCAATTTGAAGATAATGGGGGGAAGGCTCAGGGGTAATGTGAGGAAGTATTTTTTCACAGAGAAGGTTTTGGACACCAGGAACAGCCTTCCTGAGGAGATTGTGGGGTCTAAAACTGTGGGAGAATTCAAGAATGCATGGGACAGACATAAGGCAATTTGTGTGGGGGGTAGGAAGAAATAGGCTGTTGGTTAAATAGGATCTGCAGCTTATCCTGTAGGTAGGGAAATGGGCAGACTAGGTGGGCAAGCGGTCTTTATCTGCTGTCAAAATCTATGTTTCTATCCTTCTGAGAGCTAACTCAGGCTTCCAGTTGATCCAGTCTGTCGGAATGCTTTTCAACCATGTTGCCCATTACATTCACTGTTTGTTGAAGGTGGGATAGCTGGACACTCAGATTTTTTAACCCTACTCACATTTGTGTAGTGAGATCATATTACAAAGGATTTTATCAAAGTTTCTAGGGAGGTTTGGGAGGAGTTCTGCTAAAAATCTCTCAGCATTTCAGCATTCTGTAGCTCATCCATATTTGTGCGGGAGACCACGTGGGTGGTTGGAAGCTCCAGGCTTGGTTGTTTACTGTTGTCTGCAGCCAATTTCAAACTCAGCTGCATCTGTTTTTTGATGGATTTCACATTGTTAGCAATGAGAAGACTCATTGCGGTCGTTTATTATTAAAATATTACATCCTGTAAGGAGGATGGCACAGATTTTTGCTATATGTTCCCATAGCTCTTGGATCAGATGTCCATTACTCTTCTTGGCTTCACCACGCCTACTCTGAGGTGTAGTTTTAAGTCACAATCTACAAAGTGGACAACCTAGGTTCTAATCCTTCTTTATGCTTTTATATTTCAAGCTATATGAAAACTGAATCTTCCTGGAAATAACATTTTGCGGTATGTTACTACGAGAGCAAATCATTCTCTGAGCTGCACATCTACACTTTGCAATAGCCTAAATGTTGTGTTATACACCAATCATGTAGACACACATATTATAATGTATTAATTTTTTTAATCAGATATCATTGTATTTTATTTTAAAAAAATACATTAAACAAATGTAATGTTCTATATCACAAAGTGAGAAATATATGCAGTATGGCAACAATAATATTTTCATTTGATTTACATAGCAATTATGAGATTGAAACTGGGTCAGTCCAATGACAGGCAGAGAACGTACCTCTGATCATGTTTTTTTATTGTGCTAAAACAATGCTTACCGCTAATCTATTCATTGGCGGTATGCTGTGGAACTTTCTTAGATAGATTCTGATACATCTAACTCTAAAATATAGAGAAAGTGTAAATACAAAATGTAAGGTTCCTGCCAGATATAAATCTTTGAGTGCCACTGAATTTCAGCGACATTCGGAATTTTGCTTCACAAAATTTCTGAATGCATTTTGACCACTTTCCCAAAATTTTTATTTTGAACCACAAAATACTTGTGTGCATTGTGAATCTAGTTTTAAAATTGCACATCTGAATTCTAAGGAGCTGACTGCTCTATTTCTATAAGAATAACACTGTGTGTAATTAATTGTAAATGAATTTGGGACTGAAAGTAGATACTGGTGTAACTGGGAGAAGACATTGTTCCCCTCCTTGCCCTGCTCTCACCTAGTCCTAGTCAAATTTGGCATCCATTAATCCAAATCCCAGTCACACAAAGTCTGACATCCAATTGTCCCTCTGTTCCAGTCAGACACCCTGGCATCCAATGGTGGATGGTTGATTACAGTTCGGATGTTGTTTCCTTTACAGACTTTTTTTTCGCATTGTATATTTTACCCCCACCATAACTCTTGCTGCTGAACTATGTTAACCTATTGACTACTGCTGTTCTCACTAAGATACCCACGAAAAATAAAGTGTTCTGTTTCATGGGCTATACCATTTGGGGTTAATTTAAATAAATAATAGAATGTAGCACAAATTATCAAATTTATTTTATTTTTTCCCACTTTCTTTTTCTCCCCCTACTGGGGCTGGCTGCTTCTTCCACTGACCCCACACCCTGTCACCCTGGTGTCCCAGGGACTTACCTCAATCCCAGTCTTCCCCCATGATTCCTCCCCCCCCCCATGGTGGGGGTTGGCAGCTCCTGCCTGCCAAAGGAATGAATCTGGTTTCTGGGAGAGGGCCCTGTAGCCTGGGTGCAGAGCCTGCAATGGGTCAATTTCATCCTGCCCAGCTACCAGCCATTTCCCACTATTTTTCTCCTATTGGAGGAGCAGACATGCAATGCCATCAACCATGCCTTCACATGCACCCATGCATAGGACATCGACAGCTGCTGCTCCTCTGTTCCCCATGTTGTGGTCCTTGCTGCCTTTTCCTTGCAGCCAGTGCTTATGGTCAGTCAAATGCCAGGGTTAGTGTTCCCCCCAAGAAGGAGAGCTATCCTGACCATTGATCCTCCAATCCCTGACTGACCCCCAACACTCTGAGATCACTCCTGAACCTAGGTCGACAGTGTGATGGCCAAATTGTCATATTGAAAGCAGCAGTAATTGGTAATCATCATGTTTTTTTATTTAGTAATAATGTATTGTACTGTGTTTGTTGCAAAATCATCACTATATCATTTTTTTTCTTTCATTCACTTTTGCTGGTTTTGGTGCTGTCAAATTCTTTCTACCATTATAAATCATGACAAGCACAGACCCAGATCCTGACCTGCAATTAGACAGTTAGCAGTTCTTCATGCTAATGATGTCACAATCATACCAGGCTTTCAATTTTTACTTTTATTTTTGTTTAAATTTTACAACTTCCTTGATGATGCAGCCATGAGAAAAGAACATTCCTCCAGTGGAATTAAAGTGAAAGTCAAAATTTTGCTTCAGTAACATTTCAGTATTCGCTCTGGCAACTTTTAAAAAATTCCAGTTTAGAATGGTGAAATGAATATATGAATTGTGGATTTAGGTATTAAACTGCAGAAGGGAATTCCTTAGAAATGAGATCTGACCTGTGGTATGACTGCATGTATAGCAGACTTATGTATTAAACTGCAGAAAGAAATTTAACAGAACTATTACTCAACAGTTCTTGTTTTTCATTCCACAATTCACCCAGAAAATATTGTGGAACAGGGTGGAAATTCGGCAAACACATTCAAAGGATTCGGATTTTACCAAAGTTTATTTTTTTTTTTAATTTCATAGTTCATTGGTTTGGACTTTATAGGACACAATCCTAATGGAGGTTACCATGTTAAAATCTTTCTTCAGAGAGAGGTTAGATAGCTAAAGGGGAGGTTTGGATAATGGGAGACTTCAACATGCCTGATACAGATTGGTCAATACCAGCAGGAACATCTTTTGTATTTTTTATTTTTTATTTTATTAAGTCTAGGATTACAAATACCTTTGCACCAAGGCTCTTTTACAAAGGTTCCACATCAGAGAAATAAAAATTATGGGGAACATCAAGACAAATATTACAGCAATGTGGTGATTGCAAACAGATTACAGATTAATATCATTCAAGGGCAGCATCGTAAGCAAGGCAGCCAGCTGCATTTGTCAGAGACAACTGACAAGAGATAAGAAGTGCCAGAGTCATAGGGAGAGGGAGGGGGGGAGAAGGAATGTAGGTAGGGTGGGGAAAGGGTGAAAAGTGCAGCATTGGGGTACAAAGATGTGAGGGTAGAATCCAGTGAGGAGGGGAGGAGAGGGGGGACCACTAGAGCAGGCAGAGAAGTGGAGTGCAGTCACAGGAGCTGTTGGCAGTGAGATTGTCCCGGAGCCTAGTTTTAAACATACCACTTGTTGGGGCAGAGGAGATGGTTGGGCTGAGGCCATTGAACCAGATTGACCCTCGATTAGCAAAAGAGTGTTGTCCCTGTGAAGTATGACAGAGGGCGACTTTCAGTAGCTGTAACGTGGATCTCCAAAGGCACTGTTTGTTGATTCGATGTTGTAACAGAGTTCAGACCCTAGAAGGTGCAAGGCCAAGGTAGATATTTTTCACCATGGAGCAGGTGAGAAACTTTATGCGGTTTGATAGTTGGAACCAGCCAGTCTGGGTGTACAGGTCACATGTGTGGGTGAGACGGTGAGCACCTGTGATGAGCTGACATGCCTTATTTAAGGCAGTTGAGAGGTGTCTAAGGGTTTTGGTTGTGGCCGAGCCATAAATGATGAGACCATAGTCTATTGCAGAGATCACAGAGCTCAGTACTGCAACCTTCAAAGCTTCTGGCATGAGGTGTTGTCTGTGTTTGTAGAGGAGACCAAGCCGTGTATTAGCAGCTGTAGCAATATTATCTACATGAGGTCCATAGGAGAGATTAGGGTCAAGCTGTATCCCTAAGTATTTGAAGGATTCCACCTCATCTAGAGTGTTCCCCTGGGTGGAGGAGATAGCCAAGTGGTGTAGCTTGTGTGGGTTATGAGAGCTGCAGAAGAGCATAGATTTGGTTTTCTTGTCATTGAGGACCAGTTTATGATTAAAATCCATGTCTCTACAGAACTGAAACCAAGCTGAAGGTTGTGTTGAAGAGTTGTAGGATCTTTGTGAGGGGAGTATACAACAGCATCATCGGTATATAGTATGATCTGCTCAGAGCAGTGGTAAGAGAGGGAGTTTAAAAAAAGGCTAAAAAGGAGGTTGCTCAGTATGGATCCCTGTGGGACACCCGAGCAAGCAGGTAGGGTGTCAGAAAGAGCATCAGCAATTTTTACTCTCTGCGACCAGTTTTCTAAGTAGCTTTCAAACCAGAGAGAAGAGTCACGTGATAGCCCGGCATTCAGTAGTTGGTCAATTAGTAGTCCATGGTGTACTGTATCGAAGGCCTTGGAGAGGTCGACCAAAACAGCCCCTGTGAGAAGGCCATTGTCAAGGGATTTGTGCAAAGCTCCAGTGAACTCAAGAAGGGCTGTGGTGGTGGTGCTGTGACCTTTCTGGAAACTGTGTTGTTGTGGACAAGGTATATTGTATTTATCCAAGTGGTCAGTAAGTTGATCAGCCACGATGCGCTCGAGTGCCTTAGAGAGTGGGGGCAGTATGTTGATAGGGCGATAATTTGAGTGATTCATCTTATCCCCACTTTTAAGGACAGGTGTCACGGTGGCTGTTTTCCATAAGTCTGGGAATTTTACACAGCTGAGAAAAAGGTTTAGGATTTTTGTTAATGGATGAATTACCTCATCGAGGGTGAACAACAGAAGCTTAAGGTCCAGGGTGTCGCTAATAGATCTAGATTTAGAGATAGCTGCAGTAATATAGCGGCAAGCTTCTTTCAGCCTTACCTCCTTGAAGTAGAAGAGGGGATGGTTAGACTGAGGGGCTGAAGTATTTGGGGAGTAGGCCCTGTTTTCGAAAAAGTCATGGGGTAGGACAGCACTAAGGCCTGAAAAAGAAGTGTTAAAGATGTTTGCAATCACCTTGGGGTCAAGGGTTGAGGATCCATCAACCATTAACATGGCCAGAGAGGTTTGTGGCTGCTTCCCTGTGACATCCTTGATATTGTCCCAGAAAGCATGACCATTTCCCCATGTATTGGTGAGAGCGGCTTTGTAATAGGTGGATTTCATTAACTGGATGGCTTTAGTGCAGGCATTTCAAGCTTGTTTGTAATTTTGGATGTCCAGTTGTTTGCCAGTGGCCCTGGCAACTGCCCAGAGGTGGTCCCTTAGTTTCAGCTGTGAGAGAAGAGCCGTGGTGAGGCATGGGTTAGAGAGAGAGATTTAGTTTTGTGCCTTTTAGTAGGGGCAAAGAGGTTGCAGGCTTTGTTGAAAATTGAGATGAAGTGATCAAGAGCCAAGTTAACATCTGTTGCTTCATAGATGGGTAGCCAGTCTTGTAGAAGCAGGTATTGTTTGAGATGTGGAAGTTTTCCATGAGGAAGGACTCTGCTAGTGATAATTTTGGGAGGGGGCTTAAGGAATTTGTTAGACCGTACACACAGGACTGGGGAGTGGTCACTGAGAGAGTCTGGGAGAACGGTCGTACGATAAATCCTTGTGGAGTGAGTGGTGAGGACCCAATCCAGGAGGGTACTGGTGCCAGTCTTGTAGTTAATCCTAGTAGGGGAGTTTACCATTTGTGTGAGGTTAACAGCTGAGATGGAGTCTTTATAGGCACTGGCGCTCGATGCTAGCCAGTTTATGTTGAAATCCCCTAGTAGTATAAGTTCAGCTTCAGGAGGATGAGAGTTGATAAACTAGACACATAGTGGATTCCCTGCAGGGGGAGTGCCTCAAACAACTAGTACTATAGCCCACAAGAGACAGGTCTGTTCTGGATCTAGTACTGAGTAATGGGGAAAGGATCAAAGATCTCCAGGTAGAAGGTCACCGGGGGGCCAGTGACCATCACATGGTATGGTTCAATTTGTCCACTAGAACTAAATTATCCCATTCCAAGGCAAAAATATAGGACTTCAGAGGAGCTGACTTTGATAGGATGGCCAACAGAATTAAGCTAGATCTGGCAAAAAGAAATACAGGTGAGGTGGTACATTCAAAGTGGGCAAGCATTAAGGATGCAATACTTGAAGCAATATCCTATTGTGTCAGGGGAGAAAAGCAAGTGCAAAAGAAGGAGGAAACCACTTTAATTCTCAAAAACAGTAGCAGAAAAGATCAATAAATGAAAGAGCTGGCCTTCAGGAAAAATAAGGGAACGCAGCGGGGTGAAAACAAGGAGGCATACCAAACTTCCCTCAGCAAAGCAGGGAAGGCAGTAAGGCAGGCAAATGTGCAAACTGAGGAAATACTAGCACAAACAGTAAAAGAAGGGGACAAGACTTTCTATAGATACATTAGTGAAAGGAGAAAGTCCAGAGGGGGTATTGCTAAGATCAAAGGAGATAAGTGGGAGTGTGTGGAGGAGGATCAAGGAAAAGCATCTATCCTAAACAGATACTTCTGCTCAGTATTTACTGAGGAGAAGGTAGGGCATGGCCCACAGCTCAGCACCATGGACAGGTGGGAGGGAGGGAGGTGTGCACAAGTCCCTTCAGAAAAGAAAGGGTCCTGCAAGAGCTCGCTGAGCTCAGGGTGGACAAAGCAATAGGACCTGGTGGCATACATCCCAGGGTATTAAAGCAGCTATGGGTAGAACTAGCAGAGCCATTAGCAGAACTGTTTAGTGAGTCTCTGAGCACAGGAGAGGTCACAGAAGACTGAAGAAGGGCTCATGTTACCCCACTCCACAAGAGTGGCAGCAGGGAGGAGGCAGGGAACTACAGACAGTCAGTCTTACCTCAGTAGTGGGCAAAATTATGGAGGCACTCCTTGAGGAAAGGATACTGCAACACCTGGAATCCATAGGAGCACAGGATCCAAGACAGTATGGGTTTACAACAGGAACGTCCTTTCAAACTAATGTCATAGATTTCTTTGACTGGGTAACCAGAGTGTTGGGCCAAGGAGGTGCAGTTGATGTTGCCTACCTTGACTTCAGCAAAGCTTTCAATACTGTTCCACATAGATGGTTAATTAATAAGCTGAGCAGGCTCAGGGTGGGTCAGAGGTTGGTCAACTGGGTGGCAAACTGGTTTTACAGGCCAAAAACAGAGAGTGGTGATAAACGGTATACAGTCCGAAGAGATGAAAGTCACAAGTGGGGTACCTCAGTGATCAGTCCTGGGGCCAGTCCTTTTCAATATGTTCATCAGTGACATTGCAGATGGACTGGATGGTAAGGCTTGTTTGTTTGCAGATGACACCAAGATCTGCAACAGAATAGATGATCCAGAAGGGGTAGGCAGAATGAGAAGAAATCTGGATAAACTGACAAAATGGTCAAAAGAGTGGCAACTGGGGTTTAATGCAAAGAAGTGTAAGATCATGCACATAGGGAAGAGAAACACTGAAGCTACCTATAGGTTGGGAGGGGAGTTGCTGACAATCACAAGGGAAGAACTTGGCATCATCATCACAGATGACCTGAAATCATCCAAGCAAACCACTAAAGCAGTAGGTAAGGCTAGAGGTATGTTGGGGTGTATTAGTAGGGGTATCACAAGTCGTAAGAAGGAGGTAATAATCCCTTTTCACAAGACACTGGTTAGGTCCCATCAGGAGCACTGTGTGCAGTAGTGGAGACCACACCTGCACAAGGACATTAACAACATGGAGGCAGTCCAGAGAAGGGCAACTAAAATGGTGCAGGGACTGCATCAGAAAACATATGAGAACAGATTAACAGAGCTCAATATGTATACCATACAGCAAAGGAGAGAGAGAGGTGATGTGATCGAAACATTCAAACATCTTAAGGGCATTAACAAGGAGAAAGAATCTAACATGTTTCAATATAAGAAAAATAGCAGGACAAGAGGACACAGCATGAGATTAGAGGGATGCTGAATAAGGGGTAATGAGAGGAAGTTCTTTTTCACAGAAATGGTGGTAGATGCATGGAAAGACCTGCCTCAGGAAGTGGTGGATATGAATACAGTGCAGGGCTTCAAACAGGCATGGGATAAGCATAAGGGAGCAATACAGATGAGTATGAATAGATAGGCCATTGACAGAGTAAAGGCCTATGGCACATTCATAAGCTAGAAAATATGGGTAGTCTGGATGGGCCCTGTGGTCCTTATCTGCCATACACTTCTATGTTTCTATGCTAGTTACATGATGTGGTCACTGCAGCCAGAAGAGCTAAATGAAATATGGGAATTGACACCATTTTAGTGATCAACTTGTTGCTTTTCTTGTGTTTTGTATTTGTTTCGATCTGTACCTGGTCAGAGGACCACACTGAAACTCACTTAATTTGCCACTGAAGTGGTAATGGAGCCTCCATGTTTACATTTGACTCGTTTTAATTTTTGATTTACTATGATGGTATAGATTTCAGTTATATGAGAAAGCAGTGAAGATTCCCTGCTTGCTATTTCGCCCTCTGAACTTGTTTCAATCACTTAGTTAATTGCTTAGTTTATGTGCAATATGGTAGGTTTTTACTGTGTTTTATGATGTTCATAGTCACTGTTTTGTAGAACCACCCAGGTCTGCTCCACTGCTCCTGCATTTTTTATAGGCCTGCAGAATTAATACATAAACTCTTTATTGTAAGTCCCTTTAACAATAAAATAATGTTTATGGGTGTACACAGCTGGGACTGTCTCCTTTAATTCAGGGCTTGAAATTTGGAAGTAGTCACTGCTGGACTCTTTATTTATTTAAAAATTGGTAACTGGTAAAGGCACACTGAGCCAAGGCTCATTTCCAGGTGTGACCCAGGATAGGGGATGGGGACACAGTCAAACAAATGCAGGTACTAAGACATACTATACAAATAAGGTGCAAACAAAATATTTTGCGGTATGATGAAAGTGCACGATTACAAGGGCAGATGGCAGGAACATGACACACTCTACATCCTAAGATAAAATCTAACAACTAGTTCAAACAAAATCAGTGCAATGAAATTAGGAGATGGTAAAAGCTACTCATGGCGGGGGGGGGGCTGAACTGAAGAGGGGAGAGGAAAAAAAGGGCAGGTCAGGTAGGGAGCTGACAGGTGGAGGAAGGGGACTTCCTGGGGAAAAGTGTAAGTTGGTGCTTAAGGGAAGTAGAAGGTGAGAGTTGGATGGAAGAGGGGAACACATTCCACAGAGAGGTGAAATGATCAGAGAAGGTTGACTGCTCAGTGGAGGAAAAAGGGGAAGGAGGGAAAAGTTGTGGGAATCTATGGAATGAAGGGAGTATGAGGCAGATGAAATAGGGGAGATGAGCATGAATAGGTATGAGGGCAGTGCCTCAAACCAGTATTTAGAGATAATAGATGAACAGTGTTTTAGGCAACAGGGGAGAAGAGGGAGGATGGAGAGGGAGGAGTAGATTGTGCAATGATGAGTGTGAGTGGATGAGTCTGTAACAAAATGACAGAAGGCATTACAAAGGGTGTCCAAGCTGGCTAGGGAGGAGAGGAGGCAGTACTGTAAACCACATCCAAGTAGTCGAAGACAGGGAACACTATGATGGTAACCAGCTCCTCGTGGACATGTGGGGTCTTGGTCAGTGTCCCCATAGGACAGAGGGCCCTGCTTCCATAACTCTACCCCCTAACAGAGACTTGAATGACTGGGGTGGGAGTCACTGTCATGCTATTTCTCATTCTCTGTACTTTGCACTTGCACTAGCAGCTGTAATAAACTAGGATTTTTACCACCTTACAAAGCTTTGGCATCCAGCTCTTTTGAAAGTCTATGCTTGTGGTTTAATGGGTGAGCAACCAGCCATGTTCCCTTTCTGAGTTATATAAGCAGTTCCTCCCAGCTTCCTTCTGAAGCATTTTTCTTTTACCAGCTGGAGTCTCTGTTGGTCTGTCTTCTCACTCTAAGCCTGCTGCGGCCTTGCTTGGGGTCTGCTGGGGCCTTGCCCCTCCCTCCAAGATTGTTGTGCTCTGGACTCTACTTGGTTTCTGCTGGCTATGTTTGAGTGTTCTCCTGCTTTGGTTTGTATTTGTTTTGCTTCTGGCTGCTGTCTGCTTCCGCCCATGCTTGTTTTTCTGTTTTCCTGCATTTGTGTTTTTACTTTTGTCTTTGTTTTAGGGGTTCTAGTTGCTTTGTGTGTGCTGTGTCATTTCTGTGCCTGCGCTCCAGTTCCTTTTCACCCCAGCTGCTTTCTATCCTCAATTTTCCTGTGATGGTAGTATGTGTTAATTCCCAGTTCAACTTCTCTGCTGCTGCTGCTTCTACCTATTTCATAGCCTCCTGTGTTTCTCTTGCTTGTATGTGCATTCTCAGCATGAATTTAGCTCCTCTATGGAAGTACACTTCTCCACATTCCACATTGTTGTTCTGTGCTCTTCTATCATATAGGTCCCAAGTTTCAACAACTGGAATGCTGGTCCAGATGTGGCTGAGTGGGGTGGGGGAGTAGCCATTCTTTGAAAACATTTTTGAAAATTATTTTGCAGTCAGGTCCTTGAAGAGTGTCACCTGGGGGGGGCGCTGTGGAGCAGCAACATGGAGGCAGCTTCTTGATTAAGCTCCAACATTTAATCTTAGAAAAGGATTATAAACACCTACAAACTGTACAACTTTTGGGTTTTTATTATCTTAATATCAATCGGAATCGGTTGCCGACAAGATGAGCCCAAAAAAAGATTCAAAATGCACCTCACCAAGCCTTGATGTCTATTTATCATCTCTGGGCACCATGACAAGTACAGGGCCTGCTGCTGCAAAACACCTAGCTTCCCCTGCACTGCCTATGATGCAAATTCTTGCTATGCTTAGCAAAATACAGGCAACGGGGGATGAGACTAAGAAGCGACTGGCTGCAGTTGAGGCCAAGCTAACCGAGAATGACCGACTAATCCAGGATAATACCACTGTTATACAAGACTTTAAAGAAAGCAGAGATCATCAAGCAGAGTGTAATGCGGCTTGTATTAAGGATTTGAACCTTTTGAGAAATAAGATGGAATCTGTTGAGAACATGCAGAGACAATCCACAGTAAGAATCATGGGGTTTCCTTCTAAGCTCACTGGCACAACTGAACTCTTACCTGCAGTGCAGAGAATAATATTTATAGCCCTCCAATTGTTACCTTCAGACATGGGGATCCAAGTCCTGAAAGTATTTTCAGTTCCTCAAAGGCAGAGATCCAGGGTGGTGGCACAACAACAACCTCATACAGTCATTGCCACTCTCTCCTCGCCAGATGTCCAGATCGTCTTGCTACAAGCTGCACGGCCTTGAGGGGAAACTATCTGGGAAGGCGCTCGCATTTCCTTCTTTCCTGATCTTGAGGCACAGACTCAAACATGTAAAAAGGAATTACAAATAATAAAAAAAGACCTTCTTCAGAATGGCATCGAAGCCCGGCTGAACTTTCCTGCAAGGCACTTAATTAAACATGCTTCCAAAACCCACGTTTTCATTGATCCAGTAGCCACTTCAGCATTTGGTGATAAACCAATTGAATCACTAAAACCAGTAGTGAATACCTCAGATGAAGAAGATTGAGGCGATACTTGTTTTATAGTCATTTAAATTAGCGGCCTCGCCACCAGAAGTTTAAATCCTATAACAACTTGACTTTCTGGTTAATGCCACCATGACAGACTTACGCAGTGGGGCTTCTTTCATTGTTATCGGCAGTTTAAATTAAAGGCATCCCTGTTGTGCAGTTGTGGAGTTAAGAAGTGTTTTGATTCTAAAGCTGCTTCTCATATTTATAGTTCTGTATGTATCTTGTAAGCCAGTACTGTAATAAGCTGTATTATAGTGCATTGAGCACTTCTCAGTTTGTGAACTTTTGTTATATCACTCAGATATTATTTCACATCAGGGCAGGTTGCCATGCCATGCTAACCCTGAAGTGTTGTAATTCAGCTTAATTGAGAACAGATAATCTAACTTAAATATTGGTTACAGTTTTATTGACTGCATCTGCCCCTCCAAATGTAAGTCCTTCAAGGGAACTAGCTTCTCAGCCTTATAGACTGTTATCCTGTTTCATTATGTGGTGAGAGTTTTATAGATCTACAAGAAGTGCAGTTCAAACTTTTCCCCTTTAAACATCTGGCAACCTATTCAACACATGGACTCAGTACTTTCTAAATCCTACTACCTTTTATGTACATGTCTTGATGAGGTTTGCATACCTCAATCCTCATATTGTATATGTGATACAGTTTTGCTGTGACATCATAAACTTTATAAATAAACAGTTTAAAAAAAAAAAGAAGAGTATCACCTAGGAAGGCCACTTTTGACACTGGATGTGATTTCAGCCAAGCCCACATCAGATCTCCTTTGCAGTGAGTCAGGTCCTCGTGACTAGGCAGTCCTAGAGATTGGATACAATTAGGGAAGCTACTTATAATATTTTTTTGAACATCTTAATACACCCAGCATAACACCAGCCAATACCAGATCTCATCTGAGTGCAGATGGATATTCTGAGGGAATTGGAGCCTAAGGATCTATTTTGTGTACTTTTCAGATTTTTCTCAGCCTGGCCCAAGTCACAATCAGCAAGTTGCTCTTCACAATTAGTTCACATGGTGACAGTCCCCAATTTACTCATTGCCCACATAACTTTTTTTTTTACATCACTGAATCAGTACTTTTCAAACACCAGGGATGACCTCCTCCTCCCCAGCATGATTGCCCAATTGTGACGCGTCAGTAAACCAGTCTTGAACTGCAAACAGTTTTAATTGAGTTTGTTACTCAGAGGAATGCAAAAATCAGTTGCAGCCTCCAAATGAGCCGCTGAGCACCAGGTGCTCAAATACACCTGAGTGAAACCATACAGTGCAGACAGACTTGACAGATGCACACTGAGTGAGGCCAGGAATGAGTGCTGTGAGTGCATGCTCAAGTCAGCCATACTGCACACGCGTGGAGTCTCTGACTTGGCAGCTCATTCATTTTGCTGGTTTTGGAAAGTCTGTCCTGGTCTGACAGTTTAAATGTTACTTCATTGGTCTGACCAGTGAAATGCTGGTCATTTGGGGGCTATGTACCACTTTTATTGTTATTTTCATGCTGTCTGCTGTTGTTGCCAATACTTTCAGCACCCTCAAGTTCCTAACAGCTTCTCACTGTGTGTTCTGTTGTTGTGTTCCAGAGACCCTAACATGCTCCATTTTGTTCATGACCTATTTTACCTCAGCAGCCTTGCATTCTTGTAAGGCTTATTTACTGCTTCCCTATCTCAATATTTCATTATTTTACTATGCTTTTCATTCCCTGCTACTCCCTGTGTGCTCTGTGTTCCACTGCTTGTTCTTTCTTCCCTCAGTGCTAGCTTCATTCATTCAGTATTGGAGTTCAGTGTGCTATGCTCAGTTTATGCAGTGTTTGCTCAGCCAGGCCCAACTGCTGCATTGCTGTCCAGCCACTTTTAACTATTCTGGTCTCAGCTTGCAGCTGCAGGCCTTTTAGCAGTGTATTTCTGAATTTCACTATTTTGACCCTTTCAGTCATTAAGTTGCTTCCCCTATTCACATTACTCTGACAGCTTGCTATTCTATGGCTCTGTCCTTACCTCTGCTTGTTTCATTGTTCAGCTCAGCAACCGTTGGAGGCTAACTACTACTGCTGGAAGCAATTTATTCAGTGTTGCTCAGCCAGAAAAGATTCTTGTTTGATCATGGTGCTCAGCTGCATATACCCCTATTGGGGATTGACATCAGCTCAAGTGTGTTTATTTGCACTCAGTGGGACTCAAACCTGAGTCGATTGCAATTCTATATTATTTTCTCCTTTGGATTAAAACCTGCCACATGCATTTGTATCAAACAATTATTACCATTGTTTTCAGTGGATTACTACATCTGCCTACACTTCCTATGCTTGTTCAATTATTTAGCTTAGCTACTGCAGGAAACTATAACGAATTACTGCCGGAAACCATTAAACTACTTTTGTACAATGCTTCATTATACTCTGGAGGTCAGCTCGCTACTGCTGTCACTGTAACCTAGTTTTAAGATCCACTTTGGGTCTTAGCGCTTTACAGTTGCTGCTTTGTTTTACCTTCAGTGGGAAATGAGGGGGTATAGTAGAGAATCGTGACCCTGAATGGTTCAAATACCTCATGTTCGGGTACTACCTTTGCCGTTAAAATCTTCCAAGTATTTAATGTTTCAGGAACAGCTGAAGAATGGCCAGCTGTAGTTAACCTCTCATGAACAGCCCAAGCATGGGCAGCTATATTTAGCCACTCAGAAAAAGCCCAAGCATGGGCAGCTGTATTCAACCTCTCAGGAACGGTCCAAGCATGGGCAGCTGTATTTAACCTCTCAGGAACAGCCCAAGCATGGGCAACTATGTGTAACCCCTCAGGAACAATCCAAGCCTGGGCAGCTGTATTTAACCACTCAGAAAAAGCCCAAGCATAGGCAGCTTTGTGTAACCTCTCAGGAACAGCTTAAGCATGGGCAGCTTTGTGTAACCCCTCAGGAACAATCCAAGCATGGGCAGCTGTATTTAGCCACTCAGAAGAAGCCCAAGCATGGGCAGCTGTATTTAGCCACTCAGAAAAAGCCCAAGCATGGGCAGCTGTATTCAACCTCTCAGGAACAGCTCAAGCATGGGCAGCTTTTTGTAACCTCTCAGGAACAGCCTAAGCATGGGCAGCTAAGTGTAACCCCTCAGAACAATCCAAGCATGGGCAGCTGTATTTAACCTCTCAGGAATAGCCCAAGCATGGAGTCACGTGATGCAGTGTGGCTGAGAGCAGCTCTCTACTTAGCTCTCCTCCCTCACCTACCAAAATAGCCTTTTTTTCCAAAGATACACAACAACCTGCTTCATTTTAGCGTTCCTAAAGGCTTGCTGTTACTTTCTAGCATCTTCAAGCTTATTTTTAGGGTGCACAAAGCTGCTATTGTGGGGCTACAAGGATGGAAGCTGACATGAAGTCAGCCAGTGTGAGACACACTCCACCAACGACGCCTGAGACGGCCTCTAAAAAAGCCAAAAATATCAATCCCTCTGCTCCTTCAAAACTAGCTGCTTCGGCTCCTTCGAATACCCTGCTGACTGAAGATCGTTTCCTGCAGGAAATACTGCCATTCAGAGATGCTCTGCAGGAAATATCATCGGAAATTAAATCTATCAGAAGAGACTTCTCGGACCTTTCTCGGCAAGTAGGCGACCTGGAAATTAACGTCTCATCACTCGACCGCTGGAAAAACAAAACCGACCCGGAGATTACCAAATTAAAACAGCAAATACAGAAGCTTCAATCCAAAACAGAGGATCTAGAAGGTCGGAGAAGACGAAACAACATACTTATTTTGGGGCTCCCGGAAACCGAAGAAGGTCCCGATATGATCAAGTTTGTCCAGCTCTTTCTAAATAAAGTGGTCGCCTTCCCGATTAACCAGTCCTATCATATTGGCGTGCCCATAGGTCATTAAACCCAGACCCTGCCTAATTCTCCCCTCGTCCACTCATCATCAAGTTCTTGAGTTACCTTGAGCGGCAACTGCGTTCTTACCCAATGAGGATAGACTCTCTACAATGGAACCAGTCAAAGTTGAGAATTTCTCAGGACTTGCCATATGAAGTCCATAAAAGAAGAGCCGCTTTCCATTCGCTCGTCAAAAAGCTTATCGCAGCTGAAATCCGCTTTAAAATGGTCTACCCCTCCAAGTTAGTGGTCACCCTAGACGGCGTCGCTCATTCTTATGAAGAACCCGATCAAGCCTTGGCGGACCTTACTAAGAGACTACCCAATCTATTTACTTGATTGCACTGATGCTGGTTATTTCCCAATCTCTGTTTTCAGCCATGCTATCTGTAATCCATTTATTTGTTAAATTTTCCATGCCTTGTTACCATTTACTGGAGTCCTACCTAGGCTCGGGCTCACCTGGCCTGGAGGGGTCTCACCCGACTCGAGAGGACGAGTAGCAGAGTCCGATGTAGGCCACGCGGCCTATGGAGTTGTA
This sequence comes from Neoceratodus forsteri, assembly GCA_016271365.2. Lineage (NCBI taxonomy): Eukaryota > Metazoa > Chordata > Ceratodontiformes > Ceratodontidae > Neoceratodus > Neoceratodus forsteri. Next base: position 853,820,999 of record CM057458.1, read on the forward strand.
CAGGCCTAACTCCGTGTGGCTCTTCATGTGCTGGCTCAGGGTGGCGGTCCGGAACTTCAGTGCAGGGCTGTGTTTCCGGGAGGAATGATTTCTGCTCGGACCAGCTTGGTCCGTCCCGGTTGTTTCCGCCCTGCGCTTCCTCCCGTTTACCCCTTTTAGTTGCCGGTGCCTCGCGAAGGTTTTTCCTCGAGCCACTTCGCCCTGATGACCTCTCCACAAGGTAATTCCTCTCCTTGGGGGCTTTCTTTATTCGGACCTGATGCCTCCGATAGTAGGATCCTGTTTTTTGATGGGGTTGTTGTGAATTTTACTGAGTTACCCCACTATCTATTAGCTTTAGGCCTGCTAGTGTGTTTTCTTCTTTTTAAAGGCAATGATGGCTTGGGCTGTTTTGGGGGGGGGCTTGAGTGGTTAAATCTGCACTCTGATCCTGCCTCACAACTGGAATGGGGAAATAGTCGCCATGGCTTCTCTTCCTTTCAGTTTTTCATGTCAATAATATTGGTTTGCCAAGTGGATTATTTGGCTGTTCATTACCTCTCTGGTATCTGCCTAATCTACTAAGGAGCTGGCCATGGCATTGCAGGGATGTCTTTATAGAATCTGTTATAAGTTTACATATGTTACTTTGGCACCTGCAATTTGGGGTACTTGTATATAGTTGCGTTGATTTAAATAAAGGGTTGTTGGAGGGAGGGTTTGAGGTTTATAATTCTGACATACTATCTTCATTGTTATGGCTACCCGGTCTAATATTTTGCCGTTTTGGAATTCAACTACTTGGTCTTGCGATGTATTGGGGATGGTATCCACTAGTTGCTTTCCTTTTAGTTGTTTTTGGGTGATCGGGGTAATGGTTTTGGTGGGGGTTTCGCTGCCAAATTGATTTCCTAGGGTTGCTATTCCTTAATGGTACTTCTGCCTGCATTTCTCTAGGGACAATGACTGTATGCCACGTTAAGTTTGCTACTTGGAATGTGAAGGGGTTGAGGGAGGCGTCCAAGAGGGGTCAAATCTTGCTTGTTAGCTCCTTAAATGAGGTCGACATACTTTTTCTCCAAGAAACTCACATTACGTCACAAGAAGCTAAGCTATTGAAACTGAGGGGTTTTTCTCAGGTTTTCACCGCTGGTCAATCCACAAATAGCAAGGGAGTGGCCATTCTGATTAAACGCAACATTCCTTTTCTGGTGAAGAAATGTGTTCAAGACACGGATGGCAGGTATGTTTTTCTTTGTGGACTGCTTTACAATACGGAGATTGTCCTAGGCTCCATATATGGCCCAGTGGGAGGATCTATTTTCCTGATGGGTCTGACTGACCTTCTGTCTTCCTTTTACCATCTAATTTTGTATTGGGAGGAGATTGGAATATCTCTCCGGTACAAGTTCTGGACCGATCTAATTATGCTACTAGAACAATGTCATCGGCTCAGCTAGCCCTAGCGGATTTTTGTTCATTGCTGGGTTTAGTTGACCCATGGAGAATTTTGAATCCCTCCGCTAGATCTTATACCTTCCATTCCCCTACTCATAATTCTTGGTCGCGTATTGACTACATCCTAGTGAGTACCAGTCTTCTACCCAATGTTTCTGCTACCAACATTGAGCCAATTGTCATTTCTGACCACGCTGTGACTTGGGTTAAGCTGGCACCCCCCTCCGGGTCAACGCTATACTACCTGGAAACTTAATAACCAGATTTTAAAAGACGACCAGGTAATTTCACTTTTCAAAACTTTAATCTCAATCTTTTTAGAAATTAACCAAAACTCAGTCTCCAGATTTGACCTGGTTTGGTACTCCTTAAAATGTTTCCTAAGGGGTGAGTTTATCAAGGCAGCCTCCAAAAGGAAAAAATCAAGGCTAGAGAGAATTAACTCCTTAACGATCCAGATCAAAACGGCTGAAGAGAGCCTTTTAACATCCTTCTCCCAGGAGAAGCTCAAAAACCTCTATAGACTTAAAGACGAATATGAGGGTTTAATCAGAGAGTACACTGAATATTCCATTCTGAAAACTAAAACGAAATACCTTGATCAGGGTGACAAGCCAGGTAGATTGCTGGCTCTTAAACTCAAAGAAATAGAGAATTCGAGATTAATCCCAGGAATTACTGCAAGTGATGGTTCTATTAAAACTAATCCGAGGGACATAGCCGGGGTTTTTGAATCCTTCTACAAGCAGCTATATGGGACCAGTACCCCTCTCTCGCAGCTTCCCCGCATTATGGTCTTCCTTGAGAACACCCCTTTGTCTAAGCTCCATCCTAGTCAAGGGGAAATTCTAACGGCTCCCATCACCTTGGAGGAAATCACAGAAGCTATTCAAGGCCTCACCCTGGACAAAGCCCCTGGCCCAGATGGGTTCTCTCCAAATTTTTACAAAGCTTTAAGTAGTGATCTTGCCCCTGCTCTGTTAAAACTTTATAACTACATTCTTTCTTCAGGCCCACTAGATTCCTCACTTCTGGAAGCAGTCATAATCCTCATACCTAAACCTAATAAATCAACCCTAGATCCCGCTAATTACAGGCCAATCTCATTACTTAATTACGATATTAAAATCCTGACCAAAATTCTGTCTCTGCGAATTAAACAAGTTTGGCAAACACTCTTGAGTACAGAACAGGTAGGCTTTGTCCAGGGAGTTGACTTCTGACCACATCGACTTATCTCGCACATATTCCGTGCAGCCCAAATCTCCCAATCCCCATGGCCTTAGTAGCCTTAGATGCGAAAAGGCCTCCGATCGAAGTTAGCTGGAATTTTATGGGCCACTCTGCACAAAATGGGTTTCCCAACCCAATTTATTCAGTGGGTCCAGCGATTTACAAATCTCCTTCTGCTAGAGTATATTGCAGCGGTGTTCTCTCCCAGATTTCCCTATACTGGTGCCCGTCAGGATGCCCTCTCTCACCTTATTTATTCAGACTTTACCTGGAACCCCTGCTAGCTCGCATTAGATGCTCACCCTCTATCACCGGGTGTCTTATTGGTCAACAAATGCTCACTATGTCGGTATTTGCTGATGATATTTTATTACACCTATCGGATCCAGTTAGCTCTATCCAGGAAGTTTTGGAAACTATCAATCAATTTGGAGAAGTCTCCAACTACAAGTTGAATTTGTCCAAATCCGAAATATTCCCGTGGAATTCCCTCTTATTTCAGGCAGATGTTGTTCATTTTGGGATGAAATGGGCTCCCGACCACCTCAAATACCTGGGGATATATCTAGCCCGCGATATTAATATAGTCAAAAAACTCAATCTTGATGACTTGCTTGACAAAATCCAAGGAGACCTCACCAGATGGTCTAACCTCCCTTTATCTTTAGGTAGCAGAATAAGTATTATCAAAATGAATACACTTCCACGTATATTCTATCCTCTCAGTCTGCTTAATATCTGGCTACCCAAGACCTTTTTCTGAAGAATCCATACCATGGTCATTAAGTTCATCTGGAAAGACAAACAACCGCGGAGAGCTTTCTTTAAGTTATGTTTACCCAAAGCCAATGGTGGCCTTCGATTACCCAACGTCGAATTTTACTATTGGGCCAGTCACCTGTCCAAAATGGGCAAGTGGCTCTCCCCCTCTTCTGACACTTACCGTCCCCTCTGGCTACAACTGGAGATTAATTTGTTGGAGTCCCATAACATAAACCCTCACGCGGCCTTTTTTTGCAAACCCTCAGCTCTTCCCGCCTCTTTGAGTGAATCAGTAATCAATACCTCTATTAAAGTCTTTAATCAGTTTTGCACTTCGGTTGGTATGCAAAATACCAAGGATCCTGCCCAACCATTAGTTCTTAACCCTAATATTAAATTAGGTTCGCATTGGTTACTCCCCTCCTGGCTACCACAAATTCGAGACTGTGTAATAGGTGACCTCTTTATTCAAGATTCCATCGGCTCCTCTCAAGACCTGATGGCTAAGTTTAATATCCCCTCCCAAGCCATATTCAAGGTATTTCAGCTGAGACACCTTATAGTTAGTGTTTTTGGACCCGTTAAAAAGTCACCTGGAATGCACCTTCTTTTGGACTTGCTCAGGTCTCGGGCCAACGAATCCCATTCCACCGCTATACTTTATTCACATCTACTCCTTAGTAAAGTTCCGGATGTCCTATCTGGCTCCAAGGTATGGGACATGCTGCTTGGTGACACTCCCCATCCTTGGGCCCAAGTCTGGACCGATTTACACCATTTCCTCTCTCTAGATAGAAATAAACTTATAAAATTTTATATAGTTAACAATATGTACTATACTCCAGCAAATTTAGCTAAGTACAGGAAAATTAGCTCCCCTGAATGTATTAGATGTGGTGCTAGCTCGGGGAACATCTTACACATTTTTTGGGCCTGTGTCAAAGTGGCTCCCTTGTGGCAACACATCCGGGACAACCTTAACTCACTTTTAGGTCTGCAAGATTTATTCACTCCTGAAATTTGTGTCTTGGGCATCTACTCCTCTATCAAGGTTAATGAAAGGAAATACCATATGGCCCTCATTTCGATGGCTGTTAAAAGGTTAGTCCTTCATCACTGGGTTGACCAATCGGTTATTACTTACCAGGAATGGGTGGCAGAAATGTCATTCAGTTTCAAAATTGAAAGGATGATTGCCAGTTCTAGACATGACCTTACTGCCTTCCACAAAAATGGGGTAAACTCTACTCCCTGTACCTTCATTAAGACCTCTTACTGAATCTTCATTCCCCTTTTTCTCTCTTTGTGCATTTGAGCCCCCCCCCCTTTTTGGTTATGATTTTATCCAATGGCCCACCTTGGACGCTTCTCTCTTCCCCTCATCCTTTTCCTTGTCTCTCTGCTACCCTTTCTCTTTTCTTTTGTGGCGGCATCCTCCCGGGGAGGGGGGAAGGGGGTATGGGGGGGGAGGTTGGGGGGGTTGATGTTTGTTCCTTCTAGTCTTACCTTGTCTTTTACCATGTTGTATTTGTTATATATGAAAACTGAATAAAACTTAAATTTCAAAAAAAAAAAAAAGGAATAGCCCAAGCATGGGCAGCATTGTGTAACCTCTCAGGAATAACCTAAGCATAAGCAGCTTTATTTAACCACAGGAACAGCCCAGGCATGGACAGCTATGTGTAACCTCTCAAGAACAGCCCAAGCATGGGTAGCCATGTGTAACCTCTCAGGAAAAGCCCAAGCATGGGCAGCTGTATTTACTCTCTCAGGAACATCCCAGGCATGGGCAGCTTTTTTAAAACTCTCAGAAAGAGGCCTATCATGTCAGCTGTATTTAAACACCCTGGTATAGCCCAAGTTTGGGTGGCTGTAGATAACCACCTTGCAGATACCCGGTAGTGGGCAGCTGTACATTAGTTAAGTGGCTGTCCTGTTTCTCATTGCTTTTCTTAGTATCTGTCTTCTCATAGCAGCTCCAGCTCTTGGCTTTCATTCTCCCGCTTGCACTCTAGAAGTGTATTGTGGCTCTGCTGCATTTGCTTTGCTTCTTTAGCTATTCTTTGTTCCCCTACTGCCTCAGCTGTCTCTTTTTATTCAAAATTGTATTTGTTGTCTCTCCCTGCATTCTGTCTGCTGCTGAATTGCTCCGGATACTGCTGTTCCCTGATTTAATTTGCTGCGTCTCTTGTTTGTTGGGCGGTGGCGTCTTGCCCTACCACCATCACGATTGCAGTTTGGTCTCCTGGTGCTCAGTTTGCATACAGCCCTTTTGGGGGATAAATCTGCTCAAACATGTTTATTTGTACTCAATGGAACTCAAGCCTGAGTCTACTGCAATTCTATATTTCTTTCTCTATGGGTTTCAAACCAGCCTACATGCAATTATACCAAGCAATTTTTATTATTGCTTTTAATGCATTACTGCCTGCCTACCATTCCTATGCTTTTCAACTGTTTACTTCAACTACTGCTGGCACATCCCTGCAAAGAGTTTCCAAAACAAAAAGTGGTGATGTTTGTTGTACATGAGAAAAGCAGTTTGTACCAAGCATTCTATCATCTAGTAGTGACAGTTATGAATAATGGAGGCATTCCGTAAGTCATATGACTTTCTCCTCCAGAATAAGGATGCATTCCCTTTCTCTGCAGTAAGGAAGGATTCCAGTCAAAAACAGTCACCAAACAAAATTCCCCAAGCCTGCAGGGAAGGAGATCTAGGCCTTGGATCCCCAGAGATATCCTCCTCAAAGGTTTTTTTTTCTCTCCTCTGTGCCTAAAGTCTTAATACTTAGATTTTGTAGTACTCCTTAGTTTACTCAGGTACATTCCGTTGTTGGATGGAGGAGGATGGTGACCCTGCTGGCCATTCCCTCTCTCCTTAGGAAGCCCCCTGCTGTCATCAGTGTAGTCCATTGTATCCATTCTGTTCTGCTACCTGGTACTTCTCATTGATGTTTTATCAAACAGTCTCTTGCTTCAATTTGCTTCTCTACCTCATAGTCAGTGATCGCTGTTAACCGTTTCGCTGCCAGGGGTATTTTACACTCCTGGGCCAGACAATTTATGTTATTTTTGCACAATAATATATAAAATTAAAATATCACTATGTTCCCTTCAAGGAAAAGTTGGGAAACCATGGATGTTTTTTATTGTTAGACTCTAAGCTTTTTATAGGTAGTAAGGTTTTGTCAATATCAGGTCATGTGGCCATGAAACACTGCCTGAAATGTAAACAAAATGCTATTTTTACTCAAAAATGTCACAGAAAACATCCCAGAAAACATATTATTTAACTGAGAATTATGGAAAACTATATGGTGCTGAACTTCTCAGTGTCTGTGCTATATACTCTCCAAAAATCTTTTTTATAGGCAGAAATATATTATAACGGTAGTACTCTATTTAATTTCTACTTGAAGTGCCTTAAATTCTAATTTAATGCACATCATTGCTTCGTTTGCTTGTAGAGACCAAGAACTTCATGTTATTTTAGGAAAAGTATATATTTTTTGAAACTACATAAAATACTGTTTTTAAACATGGGTAGCATAGCGCACTACCCAAATATATATTACACATTATTATTGTTTATATGTCTTGCAAAAATCAAAAATAATTTAAATTCACAGAATTTTCATGTTCTAACAAAGTAAATGCAAATGTAACATAAGAGGCAGGTATATAAACATTCCATTTTTGGATTCTGTGGAGAGCACTGATTACATCGGTACCTAGTTTATATACCTTTACCAAAGAAGTCTAGCAGAAATAAGCCCTATACACACAGGTTGCTAAGTGCATTTTAAAGTGGAAATATTTTTGTCTATAACAGTAAATGCCCGGCATTACTTCTCTGGCCTGTAGACACTCAGGACACGAAGATATCATAGAAAAAGTATATATTTTCTGAAATTGCACAAGATACTGTTTTTAAAAATGTATGACACTGCCCACTATCCAAATGTTTGCTACCCATAATCCTCCTTTGCATTTGGTAGATCTATGCAAAATGACGGAAAGTCACATAGTTTTCACACTTTAACAAACCAATTGTCTATGTCAGATTGGATGGAGGTACGCAAACTCCACATTTATGGATTCCACTCAGAGTACTGGTTATAATGATACCACATTTATGTACCTTCACCACAAAGATCTGTCTGAAATAGGCTCAAAATCTATAGAGTGCTATGTGTATTTTAAATGGGAAAATATACGTCCACAGTGAAAAATGTACAACATTGATTCTTTGGCCTGTAGACACTCAGGACACCATGATATCATAGAAAAAGTATATTATTTTCTGAAACTGCACGAGATACTGTTTTTAAAAATGTATGACACTGCCCGCTATCCAAATGTTTGCTACCCATAATCCTCCTTTGCATTTGGTGGATATATGCAAAATGACGGAAAGTCACATAGTTTTCACACTTTAACAAACCAATTGTCTATGTCAGATTGGATGGAGGTACACAAACTCCACATTTCTGGATTCCACTCAGAGTACTGGTTATAATGATACCACATTTATGTACCTTCACCACAAAGATCTGTCTGAAATAGGCTCAAAATCTATAGAATGCGTTGTGTATTTTAAATAGCAAAATATATGCCCACAGTGAAAAATGCACAACATTGATTCTTTGGCCTGTAGACACTCAGGATACAGTGATATCATAGAAAAAGTATATATTTTCTGAAACTGCACAACATACTGTTTCTAAAAATGTATGACATTGCCTCCTGTCCAAATATTTGCTACCCATAATTGTCCTTTGCATTTGGTCGAACTAACGCAAAATGATGAACATTCACATAGTTTTCACAATTTAACGAACCAAATGTCTATGTAAAATAGTATGGAGGTACACAAAAACAAAATTCGTGGATTCTGCTGCAAGTACCGGTTACAATGATACCACATTTATGTACCTTTACCACAAATATTTGGTTTAAATAGGCTTGAAACCTATAGGGTGCTATGTTGTATTTTAAGGGGAAAAATGTTGGCCCATAGTGAAAAAATGCATAGCATTGCTTCTCTGGCCTGTAAACATTCAGGAAGCCATGGTATCATAGAAAAAGTATATATTTTCTGAAACTGCATAAGATACTGTTTTTAAAAAATGTATGAAAGTGCCCACTATTCAAATGTTTGATACCCATAATCCTCCTTTCCATTTGGTAGAACTATGGAAAATGATGGAAATTCACCTAATTTTCACAATTTAGCAAACCAAATGTCTATGTTAAATAGGATGGAGGTACCCAAATATCACAATTGTGGATTCTGCTGAGAGTTTCAGTTACAGTGATGCCACATTTATGTACCTTTACCACAAAGATATGGTGGAAATGGGCTCAAAACCTATATAGCGCTAAGAACATTTCAGAGGGGGAATTTTGACCCACTATGGAAAATACACAACACTGGTTCTTTGGCTTGTAGACATTCAGGACACCATGGTATTATAGAAAATGTATATATTTTCTGAAACTGCACAAGATACTGTTTTTAACAATGTGTGACATTGCCTGCTGTCCAAATGTTTGCTACCCATAATCCTCCTTTACATTTGGTAGACATATGCAAAAGTATGGAAATTTGCGTCATTTTCACAGTTTAGCAAACCAAATATCTATGTAACATAGGATGGAGGTACACAAACACCACATTTGTGGGCTCTGCTTAGAGTACTGGTTACAATGATGTCACATTTATGTATCCTACCACAAAGATTTGGTTGAAATAGACTTGAAACCTATAAGGTGCTATTGTATATTTTAAAGGGAAAATGTAGACCCACCATGGAAACTCTACAGCATTGATCTCAGGACACCATGATATCATAAGAAAAGTATATATTTTCTGAAACTGCACAAAATGCTGGTTTTAAAAATGTATGACATTGCCTGCTGTCCAAATGTTTGCTATCCATAATCCTCCTTTACATTTGGTAGAACTATGCAAAATGATGGAAATTCAGATCGTGTTCACAGTTTAGCAAACCAAATATCTATGTAACATAGGATGGAGGTACACAAACACCACATTTCTGGATTCTGCTTAGGGTACTGGTTACAATGATACCACATTTATATACCTTGACCACAAATGTTTGGTTGAAATAGGCTTGAAACCTATAGGGTGTGATGTATATTTTAAAGGAGAAAACTTAGGCCCACAATGGAAAATCCACAGCACTGATCTCGGGACACCAGGGTACCATAAGAAAAGTATATATTTTCTGAAATGCAATAAAATACTTGTTGTAATCATTGGTATGACTGCTTGTTACCAAAGTTTGTGCTACCCATTATCCTCCTCTACATTTAGTACAACTATAAAAAATAAAGACATTTTGCATAATTCTCTCATTTCAGCAAGTTAAGTAGGATGCTGGTATAGGAAAACTTTTTTTTAATTCTCAAGAGGGTACTGCTTAATGTGGTATTAAATGTATGTTTCTTTACCAGAGTCTAGCAGATGTAAGCCCACACACAGGCTGCTAAATGCATTTCAGATCCATTGAATGTACAGTGTAAGCAGGTTTGGAGCATTTTGTACCAAGGGTCCTTTGGTGGAGGTGTAAGTTTGTGGTACCAACACAGTTAGTACTCCCAAAAAGCCCAACATGGTAGGAGTTGTACTTGATAAATGAGACAGCCAAATAATTAGGTAGAAAAGGGGCCAAAATATTGCATTTTATTTAGTATTTTAGCTGTGGAGCTTACTTCACTAGAAGATTATAGATAGCGAACACGTGGGTAGGATACTTTCTCAGACATCCTTAAAATCTTTATTTTGTAATCCTTGAAGCAGTATGTATTGTTCCCTGGGTAATGCAATGCATTGAAGTTTTCTGGAGGTGGGAAATGCAGACAGGGAGGGAGGGGCAGCATGACAAAGGTTTTATAAAAACATATTGTAATAGGCAGGTCTGGACAGAATGCCATGGTAAGATTGCACGTGTTTCACATTTGCATTACCAAAATACTCTGGCACAATCATAAATAAAGTGAGTTTGCCCATACAGCATAACATAAAATGGTATCCTAAAGGCCCTTGAATAAAAGGCTGACAATATAGCCTAGTGGTTAGTGTAATGAGCTGTAATCAAGTTTGGTACAGCACTGGGTTTGATTCTCACCACCTCCACTTGCATACTATGTGACCCTGAGCAAGTCACTTAACATCCCCAGTGTTTCCAGGTTGTCCCTACAAACAGGCATTGTGCTTCGTGGGCCTTACTTGGTTACCAGCAGAGTAGAAATGACAGTTTGTGGGTGCTTAGATAAGAAAATAACTTTTCCCAAAATGTTTTTAACCTAATAACTGCTTTGGCCTCATTGTCCTATTCAAGATGAATTTTTCCACCCATCAGTCATTCCAGTAATTGAGCTTGGTGTGGTATTTCTCAAAACAGTTCTCTAGGCACAGACCTGGCTTTGTGGGACAGTGTGGACAGTAATATCTTGAGTCTCTCCTAAAGCCTTTTTTGTAGCAGACTCTACATCTCCTCTGGGGCCTAGCCTTCCTTTCAGTAGGTGGCAATGTTCTGCAGAAATGTCTTTCAGTTAGTCTGGCTACACCCTCATTTCGTTCTATTTCTGGTATTTCTGCTGAATCAAATAGAAGACTTGAAATTACATGTTTGGAAATCTAGGAAAGATTTTAAATGACCAGATGACTTTGCTCAGTACAAAATAAAAGCATTATACATAGCCAGCTGAAACAGGTGAACAGCTAATTTCTTGTACCAAGCCATTGTTTTTCGAGTAGCATCATAGGGCTCAAGCATCTGATCTGTTTTGTCCACACCTCCCACATGTTTGTTATAATCTAGGACACACTGAGGCTTGCTTATTAATTTGTCCTGACCACGAACTGGAACTGCTGCTGTGGATTCATCATGAATTGTACTAAGGAGATACACATCTTTTTTATCTGTGAACTTTATAGCCAGTAGTTCATCACAGCGGAGACACTGGTCTCACCACGTTTTGCTTTCTGGCTACCAACTCTTTGGGAAAAATGTTGCCTGTTAGGTCTGATGGTGCCACAAGCTACTGTATCAAACTGATACAGAATATTAAACAGAGGAATTCCAGTATAGAAATTATCAACATACAGGTTGTAGCCAGAGCCTAGCAAGGGAAGAATTAGGTCCCACACAATTTTCTCATTTGTGTTTAGACATGGGGGGCAGCCTGCAACATCCTGTGTGGCTGTCATCCTTTCCTGTGTAGATTCTGAAACGGTATGTGTACCCAGTGGAACTTTCACAAAGTTTGTACAATTTAATTCCATATCGGGCACGTTTCAGAGGAAGGTACTGTTTAAATATTATTCTCACTTTGAAAAGCAGAAGAAACTCATCCACTGAAATGTTTTGGGATGGGGTGTACACCTCAGAAAACATTTTAAAAAAGATGATCAATAATAGGCCGTAATTTAAAAAGCCTATCATTCTCTGGATGGTCCCTTGGCAAAGCCTTGGTGTTGTCATTGTAGTGCATAAATCTCAGCAGAAGCTGAAATCTGTTCCTGTTCATTATAGCTGGAAATAGAGGGGTAGAATGAGCAGGGTGGGTGGACCAGTATATGCTGATGGTGGGCTTTTTCACAATCCCCATTAAAAATGTCAAACCCCAGAATCTTTTCATTTCCTCTAAGTTTGTGGGAGTCCATTGGCGAGCCCTTGCATGTGGTTTTAGCTTGTCCCCTTACTGAGCTAAAAACTGATCTGCATATAAATTTGTTTGAGTCACTATGTGAGAAAGTATTTCATCACTAAAAAATAAGAGAAAATATTCTAGGGGGGTAAATTCCTTTGTGTCAACCTGGACACCTGCATTCCCAGTGAATGGTGGAACAGCTGGTTTTTCCATATTTGGGGGGATTCCATTGGTAAACTGGAGTATAACCACTGTAGTGCCTGCTATGGCCTGTACCTAGCACTGGGGCAGTAGTTTCAGACTCAGGCATTGCTAAGGGATCAGCTTTTTCTGAGAAAGTGGCACTGCAGGTGTCAGGCTCAAACAGTGCATTATGCTCAAGCTGAGTGTCTCCCTCAGGTAAGATGCAGGACTTGGGCAGAGTGTCAGGCTCAGGCAGTGTGTCAGACTCAGGCAGTATGTTAGACTCAGGCAACACGCCAGGCTCTGGCAACACGTCAGGCTCCGGCAACACATCAGGCTCAGACAGAGTGTCAGGCTCAGGTAATGCACCAGACTCGGTCAGGGTGTCAGGCTCAGGTAACATGTCAGGCTCAGACAATGTGTCAGGTTTAGGCAGGGCATCAGGCTCAGGTGGGGAGTCATATGCAGGCAGAGAATAAGGCTTGTCCAGGGGGTCATGCTCAAGCAGGGTATCTGCTCTGGGCAGAGTTTCAGGCTTGGGTAGTGTGCGAGTGTCAGACAACTGCTTGCACTTTAGCTTACGCCTTTTGGGTTGAGATTCTTGCCTAGGCTGGGGCTCTGATTCTGGCTGAGGCAGATGTTTGCACTTTATTTTGTGCTTTTTGCATTTACCCTCAGCTGTGTTGTAGGCACCATACCATGAGTAAATGGCAGGTTCTTCTGCTTACACGTATTCTTCATATGACTTCCCTCTGCCTGCATTGTGACATTCAGCTCCATCAAAGGCACACATGGAGCCTCTTTCTGGGGAAATATCTCAGGTTCTGGTATCTGCACAGGCTTAGGCAGATCCCCATGCTTCTTCTGCTTTTTATGTTTGGATGCTTGCTTGGGCTGTGAATTTTGCTTTTTCTGTTTATGCTTTGGCTGGTGCTTGCTGGTGGGCACACATGTGCGCTTGCATCCACGTGGGGACTTTGACTTGGTCTTAGGACTGTATGGACCACCCTAGTCGGCATCACTCTATATTGTATCATCAGTAGGAGTACTGCTTGGACAGTAGTCACTTCCAGACTCAGGATCAATAAAATCATCCAACTCTGAATCAGAGCTGATAATATATTTTACGATCTCCTCTGCAGTGTATTTCTTTGGCATGATTAGCAGCCAGTATGTCTTGGTGGCAGAGATACTCTCTCTCCCCCCTCCCTCTCCTGTATTGTAAAGCACTTTGGGATAGTGCAAGTAAAAGGCACTAAATATTTTTGCCTAGTGCTTGAAGCACACAAGTAAGACCCAGAGGTCAAGGTTTGAATCTCACCAGGGACACTTAGATTGTGGCTGGGTATAATTGCTGTATAATATCTGGATTGTTTTCTGAATTTTATTTATTTTTTGCTAACTATGTGAGAACCTAGAGCCCTAGGTTTGTATCCCACTACAGATACTTCCAGCGTTGCTGTATAACAGCTTTTATTCTTTTATGCTATTTTTTTATGGGGGGGTATCTAGAAAGGACAGCAAAAGAAGGGTTGTCTCAGAGTGACAGTGGTGTGTAAAGCCCCAAACAACCAAAACTATGTAAAACAGAAGGCTCACACTCTTCACCAAAAGCAGTAAACTACTGTATATACAACTGCGTCACACTATGAGCACTTACAGCGTTACTATTCACTAACTCAGAACTGATTTATGATATTGTTTGTAACTAAAAGAGATCCTAGAGCCCTAGGCTTGTATCTTACTACAGACAGAGTGACACTTTTTTTTTTTAACCAGGAAAGACACACTAAGCTGAAAGCTTATTTACAGGTGCAACCTGGGAGCACAAGAAAGTAGAGTGACTTGCTAAGGGTCACACTTTTACTGCAATGTATACAAAATATCAAATTCTTTATATGTATATATATATTTTTTTATTTATTATTCCTTAGTAACTGGGTAAGACCCACTGGACACAAGGCCCGTTTACAGGGTTGACCCTGGACCACTGGAAATGAATACAAATCAAAATAAAGCAAATGAAAGGCACTTTATAAAACAAAACTTATTTTCAACACACCACAAAACACCAGTTAAAACTATTAAGTTCTGAAACAGTTGTCTGTAAAAAAAAAAAAAGGTGTAAAAAAAAATGTATTGCCAAAATCCAAGGCAAAGGCTGGTAAAAAGAGCAATGAACTTTTAACTTTTTTTTTCCTACTAAATCAGTCTGCCTAGCACCCACACTAGCTTCAGAAACACAATAAATCTCTTCCAAAACACTGCAGGTCCTTGACTTACAACTCAAAAGCAAGTTATCAAGTAGTTTTATTAGTAACTGTAGCAACCTCCGTGTGCTCAGATACAACGTTGCTTCACAGAGTGGAGCTCTAGGGAAAGTGAAAGCAGACAAACCCAGACAAGCCACGTGTTTGCATGCTTCTGCAAACACGTGATGTCTGCTGCATTCCAGACCCCCAGGATCGCGAGACTACCATCTGCTCTCGTGACCCCAGGGGTCAAAGCTTGTAAATAACATCAAATCCCTGGTGCACTGGAGGGATTTATGGCCAGACGTACTAAAAATGTCTTTATGGCCATGTGCAGCTGTGCCCTGTGTCGTACGCAAAACGGCACAGGGCACTAAAGGGGTTAACATTCTTGTGGGGCTTCCTTCCTAAGGTACCTTTAGCCAAGGGAACCTTCCCATGGCACCTCTAGGGGTTGAACACTCTTAGATGGTTCAATGCCTTTGGTACCCCTACAGGGTGGTAATTCCTCATGAAATAAAGAGTGTGAATAGCCACAACAGAGTAACACAGTTGCACAAGCATAACACTATACTGGTTGCATATGCCATTGAATTGAAAGGCTATGCATGTGGTTCAATGGGTGAGCAATTAGGTACACCCCCTTTCTGAGCTATATAAGCAGTTCCTCCCAGCCTCCTTCTACAGAATTTTTTCTTTGCCCCACCATCCTCCTCTCCCCCTCCAGCAGCTTGCTTCACTTCTCAAGGGGTTGGGGGGGCTCCTAAAGTACATTTAACCAAGGCAACCCCTGGGGCAGTTCATATTGGAAATCTAGCTAAGTCTGTTGCTCTAAGATTGGCTCTTTTAATCAAAATAAGTCCAGTATCCAGTTGTCCATGCAGCTTAGATCGACTCAATCTTTGATGTTTCCTTTGTTAGACTATATGGGTATTTGTTATAATTCCAATTCCAGGGTTCCACTTACTAAAATAGATGTGTAATACCAATGTCTTCCTTTTTTGTCTCTGATGCATCTTATTTTACATACCATTAAGACATGTTTCAACAATTAGGATAGTTTTCTTTGGAGGACAGCCATTTGCTTCAGAAGCATTTATTTTCCTAGTGTGCTGTCCGGGATAAACTTCCTGCTTATCTTTCTGTCAGTTACTGTTAGGATCCATCTGATTTGCATGATGATGGCCTTATTGAGCTCCTGGTTTCCAGAAGATAAAACAAAGTAGGGAGAACAGACTTTTAGTTACCTTTGTCATGTTTCTTGGAATGTTCTTCCTGCTTATTTGCATACTCCTTTATCCCAAACTTTGCCTGTCAATGCTATGTAACTGATTTTGTATATCACTTCCTCTGTCTATATTTTGCTGTAAGAGTGTAACTTGATTGTGTTGATCTAATCTAAAGTGCTGTTCAATACATAGAGAATGTATCATATATTTTATTATGCTGTTTCTTATTAATCGATTTTAATTTTTATTTAATTAAGCTAATGTACTACATGTTTGCAACTGTATTTTGTAATGTCTGTTTTGGGGCACCATTGCAAATAAGTTTAGCACAATTAACTTTCCATAATAAAATAAAATGAAATAAAATGCATCTGCAGCCCCTGCTGGGTGGTGTTTACTCTCAACAGGTGCACTGCAAGCTGGAGAGGTACTTGGGGGCACCTATGGGGCTCAAGTAGATGAGTAGGTTAATGGGAAGGATGATGTGAGTGAAGGTTACTGATATACCAGTAGTATGGGCAGAAGACCTTGTGGAAGTGGTTGGCAGTGATAGATAAAGTATGATGAAGAGTTGCCAGGGACTGCACAGTAATGACAGGGAATGGATCAGATTGGAGAAGAGACACAACTGGCATGTTCTTAATGGAGCACCATTGTCAGTAAACACCAGCAACAGGTATTAGCTTCTGGCTGGTCAGCATGAGGGGTCACTGGAACACTGGGGGTTGGTTGGAGCATACCTGGTCTCATGACACTTAACCTAGCGAGGAGAAAGATAAAGTGTGGGAACCAGGGGAGGAAAGTACTAGTTATTAGGGACTCTATGTAAGGCAGTGGGTGATGTGGAGAGGGCATTCCTGGAAAAAAATAGTAGCCCAGCTGAGGTGGTTAGCATGCTTGGAGTGCGGGTTGAGCAAGTGATAGGCAGGGACAAGAAACACAACTGGGGGAGGAACAAACCACTGTCATCCATGTTGGCACACATAACATAATAATCACAAGTTCAGAGGATATAAGGAGTTAGTTAATTGAACTATAGATGCTCCTGAAGGGACCCAGGATGCTCTATTTTGAAATTTTCTTCATCTTTAGCACAATTAAGAAGCAGCAGCAGAACATTAGAATCATAAAACATAAAATTTGTTAGCAGAAAAGGACTTCTTGGCCCAACTAGTCTGCTAAGATTGTCCCTGCTTAGTCTGTCTCTACAGATCATAACTGGTCTCCAGTGACCCTCCCTCCTCCCTGACTATTTACGTTTATTTCCCTATGTCTATCCTATGCCTGCTTAAAGCCTCCTACTGTTTTCATCTCCACCACTTTCACTGGCAGTCTGTTTCTGGCACCCACCACTCTTTTAGGGAAGTAGTACTTCCTTACATGCCTCTTTAACTTCCCCCACTTCCAGCTTCATTGCACACACTCTGGTCTTGGTGTTCTTTCTCATTTGAAACATACAGTAAAGATGACATTTTATTGTCTTGGTCTCAGAAAGTTGAAAGTTGTTAATAATTCCAGCAAAATCTTTCAGAATAGTTAATTGATGAAGCAAAGCACATCATCTGGGTTCATTTAGATCCCATTGCAGAGCCTGATACTAATGTTGCCATTTGTACATAAGATAGTTAATTAATCAAACTCAAGTTAATTTGTTAGTGAAGGATCACTGAAACAGGATTAAATATTGATTTTAAATAAAAATGCTCATTATCTAGACAGACTGTACCCAAATTTACAAATCCCTGCATAAAATCTTTAATGCAAAATCCAAAAAGTGGTTGCACAATTACTTTTTTATAGATTTATGTCCCCCTCGAGATTAAAAGGACCTTAAAATCTCCCTGACTTTGCATTTCTAAAAGGCACGTATAGTATTGCTTTGAATGTTTAATTGTATTTAAAGCATGATGAAGAGGCTAAGGGACTGAACAGTCAATTCTGTTTACTTATTTTTATTTTCTATTTTTACAACAGAAAATAAGCAGAAACATCACCTCTGACTGCATCATTTATGTTAATTTATAAACATTTCAGCTGAATGCCTTTGTACTTTATTTTTATTTTGTTTAACTAAAATAAGGAAAAAAAATACCACACATCAAAATGAAATTTATATGATTGGATAACTGCAAGCCTCATTCAAACTCCCTATGGAGTATCAGTAAGTGATGCCAATGACCACTTCACACTGGTCCTTAGTTTGTGCCTAACTGTACCATACAAAAAGAGAGTCACAGTACTTCCCACATGATCACAAAACACAGTATGAAAGTGTGGAGAAAAGAAATGGTCAGCATGGAAACAGCCAACATGGCCATAAACAAAGCATGACAACCCTCACAAACACTGCTGAGGGGTTTTCTCATTCTCTTGCTTTAAGAAACATACCAGACTTGTAGAATGTGTACAAGAACTCTATGGCAGTATAGTGAGGAACTGATGAGGGATGGATAGCATTGTGGGGAGATTTCTTGGAAAGGATGGCATAGGGGAATGAGGATGGTGGGGAGAGCTATAGAATCATAGAAAGCTGCAGGCTGAAAAATACCAGCAGCCATTTCCAATGCAGTACTCTACCAACTTGGTATTGAGCAGTGTTAGACTTTGTGTTCTATTAGCAGCCCAGCTCATTCTCCCTCTGTTCCACTCCACCTTGCATTTGTCTTTAAACAACAGAATACTCTGCAGTGTCACTGGCCCATAAGGGCCTTAAAGTGTGGTGGAGTGATTGGTGGAGGGGGACTGCTTTTTGTGGCAATGCTGATCTACCCCAAAGAAGAGTATATCGCACCATGCAACTGCTGTTATGCCATGCTGCAACTCCATTTGAGTCAGTATCCAGCATGTTATCTCCCCACTAACATCTGTCTAGCTGACTTACTGGCATTGTTACTGTACTTAGTTGAAAAGGCACCTCTGTTTAACTAAGGACGACTATTGTGTATGGTCCCACTGTGTAGAGGGGTACCTATGCAACCATTTTTCACCCTGTTTTGTTCCTCCACAATTTGCAATTAAATATGGTGATCTAGATCTCAGCTTGGTGTCTAGATCTCAAATTTAAACAGTTAAAAAACTGTTATACTTTATTTAGCTTTCTAAAATGGATGCAAAGAATGCTGGCTTTTGACTGGCTGGCACAAACTAACACCTGTACATTTACATCAGTATAATTCATAGGAAAAAAAGTAGCAGTGCAGGCTTGCCTGTCTAGTATCTAGTATCCAATTATCACACATTAGTGGGCACACCTGTGCCTTTGTAGTTTCACATTTGCAAATGTTGGGACTATTTTTTCACCCTTAAAAAGAACAATTATTTTTTTATATAAAATTTTGTTAACTGAGTAAGAATACTGGAACTAGTCCATTTTCAGGCTCAACCTGACAATTAACAAAGACAAGTAACAAAAAACAAGCAAGAATAACACATTAAACAAAAATTAGATACAACAGCTACAGACTTCTAAGGACAATAAATGCAACTTAAAAGCATGCTTAAATTGATCCAGTGAACCAGAAGAATGAAGATCAGCCAGTAATGAATAACAGAACAAGGGGGCAGCAATTGAAAAAGATTGAGAACCAATTCCAGAATTATGTGGAATAGTTTGGAGAAGAACAGCATTTGAAGAATCTAAGGTGCAAATAGAGGTTTTTATTTTAACCAGATCCATAAGCAGATAAACAGTATTAAAAAAATTATTTAAACACTGGACAGCCAAAGAAGTACATAATTTTGGAATATGGAAACAGCCACTGCAAATTGGCATATAAATGGCAATGATGAAGACAATATGAGGAATCCAAAATAAAATGACAAACATTATTAGAGGTGACTGTCACTATCTTGATTTCTTTAACAGATAACCTAAAATAAAGACTCGCTACATAGTCCATATGTAGGAGAAGTGTCCCAATCACAATTGCTCTACGGCTTTCAGGACTAAAATATTTCTTAAGTTTAAAAAGCAGTCCTAACTTTTGATTGACCTTTTTGCTGACTGCTTTGAGCTGAAGAGAAAAATTCAGGCCTGAATCCAACAAGATTCCCAAGTACTTAAATTCATCAACAAATTCAATTGCTGCTCCCTTATCATCATGAACCAAAAGAATGGGATTGCATTTCAAGGAGTGGGGAGCTCCAAAAATCATAGATTTTATTTTAACATTAAGAGTCAAGCGATTAACTGAAAACCAGCTACAGTAAATGCATTTTGAAATTCCAGTTTCAACAGTGAGATAACCTGAGATACAGTTTTTGCTTGTGAAAAGACTACAAGATCATCTGCATGTAATAAACAATGACTAGCCTCAAAATGGAGGGAAGTGAATTAATAAATGATGAAAATAATAAGGGGCCCAATATTGATCCTTGTGGAACACCTGAATTAATAAGCTTGACAGACAAAGCCACTGACCCAAAAGTAATGACCTGATACTTATCAGTTAAGCAGTCCCTACACCAAGCTACAATGTTTGCTGAAAAACCAAGATGTTTCAGTTGAAGACACAATAAACAATGATTTATAAGGTCAAATGCCTTGGTCAGGTCCCCGAATACCGCCTCTGTTAAAATGCCCTTTTCAAAGCCCTGGAGGACGGCACTCATGAACCTGATCAAGGCAGTCTCTGTGCCATGTTTTTTTCTAAAACCATGTTGTTCTAGGTACAACACACCATAGGATTCTAAATACTTGGAAATTTCATTAGAAACACATTTTTCAAGTAACTTACTTAAGGGGTTTAGAAAAGATTATGCTTTAATAATGCATTCTAGTAATTGTTAATCAGTATTATCTATTTTGCTTTACCATAAACCCATTTTATAAGTCCAGTAAGAAACTCCAGAATGTGAGTTAGCCTGTGATAACCACACTTCTAGGGGCTGTAAGGCCCTCTGCCTGCAGTGTTGGGCCTCACAATGCCCCTAGGCATGCAGTTATCCTAGCCTAACCTGTACCCTGTGATGTCACGTTGCTTACTTAAGCATACTAGTCATTCACTGGGAACAGAATCTAACAGATAACCTTGTTTAATTTCTATAGCATCATCTTCAGATTTGAATCATGACCAGGAAAACCAGACAGTGCTCACCTATGTTTTGTAATCCTTAATTCTCAAGGCAGCATAACAGTGGGTTCTATTGTACAGACTAAAGGCACTATTCTAGATGTTAATAGGACTGCATTAGAGTTACTAGACATATTGTTTTACAAGGGACATCAAGCTTGGAAAATTTCACTTATTCAAGGGCACTATCATACAAAACCAAGCTATCCTTCCCATTATACGCTAATTCTGCTCATCTGAGTAACAATCATTGCCATCTTGTTTGTAATATTTCTAAGACTAAATAAGACTTGGCTGAAAGGATACAAGTTTATATGGTAATTGTTCAGTGATATTAAGCTGTGAGATAATACACATGCTTATACTGGGTCCATTTTAATGGGAAGGGGAATTTGTTAGGGTTTGGTTCTGAACATATGAAGGATTACTTAGAAACATAGAATATGATAGCAAAAAAGGGATTCTTGGCCAACCCAGTTTGTCTATTTGGTTGTTTTTTTTTACCATTTTTTTTTTTTGCTGCAGACCCTTCTTGATCTATGATACAATCTCTTTCATCCTTTTCCTTACACCTATGATTCCCTTGTGCCTGTCTCAGGCATTTTTGAACCCCACTACTGTCCCCCCCACTACCCCTGCTGGAAGACTGTTCCAGGTATCTACCACCCTTTCTGTGAAGAAATACTTTCTCACATCCATCCTGAATTTACTATCACCCAGCTTCAGAGCATGGCCTCTTGTTCTGCAGCACCCTTTTCTCTGCAAAATAGCCCCTCCTGTACCTTATTAACCCCATGAGGTATTTAAAGTCTCTATCATATCCCTCCTACATTCTCTGCTCTAGGCTGTACATATTTAGTTCCTTTAGTCTGTTCTCATAGGGCTTCTGATGCAGACCTTGCCCCATTTTGGTAGACTTCCTCTGGACCACCTCCACTCCATCTTTGTCCTTCTTGAGATGTGGCCTCCTGAACTGGACACAGTACTTAAGGTGGGGTCTTAGCACTGATCTATATAGGTGCAGCACCACCTCCCTCTTCCTACTGGTGATACCCCTTCATATTCATCACAGCATCGCACTAGCCCTCTGACTGCCTTGTCATACTGCCTGGCAACCTTTATGTCACCTGACATAATTACTCCTAGGTCTCTTTCCTGCTTGGTCTTTGTTAGTATCATTACACCCATTGTGTATGCCGCTTCTGGGTTTCTATGGCACAGGTGCATTAGTTTGCACCTTTTTGCATTAAAACCTTGCTAAGATATGAGTCAGCACCTGTGAGAAGTGTCTGTCTGTTCTGATGTCAGACATTCCAAGATGACCAGGTGAAACTAACACCGATACACCTGGCTGGCATCCCTCTGACTAACTGTACATCTTCTTTGTGGTATGGCTACATGAAATTTCAAGAGATAACTTTTACCCCTCTAAGGAATATCAAAAAACATTCAGTGAACCAAGGAAATTATGGAGCTTCATGTCACCAAAAAAGGAGAAAAAGATACACACACATCTCTACCACAAGAATTACAGCTTTCATTGAGTCTATCTGATCTAGGAATCTTACAAGTGGCATAACTCCCCCTCCCTCTCCCCAGTACCTGCAGCTCCACAAAAAAGATGCTACCCTTGAAAGGTAACATTTTGACTTACTTTGGGTCAAATGTGGACAGTGACTTAGATAAGCAAAGGGGTGAGGCCCCAAACACTTATAACAGTGTAGCACAACAAAGGGGTACATGCCCAAAGATTAAAGAAAAAAGTTTACAGGCAGAAACAGGGAACAAACAATTAATGGTGCAGACACATTGTTAGCTTTCTCAATAATACCTAAGAAAGAAGGCAGAAAAGCCACGAAGCAGGGCAAAAACAAAGTTGCACAGGAATCTCCCAATACAAGTATCAGTAACAATATGGCAGAGATGAATACACTACATAATAAAGTAAATGCTGAAGAAGTAATGGAAACTGAGAAACAAGGTACAGCAAGGATTTCAGAAGGAAATTAAATTCTGGACCAAATTCATATTAAACAGATGCAGGACCAAACTAATAACAAATAGACACAGGATGATATAGTATTAACTGCAGTTAACACATTAAAAGCAGAAATGCTGTAGGTTCTCAGAGATATTAAAATCTCTCTTGAAAGTGTCACAACTTCATTAGGAGACATAACAAACTGGAAAAACTAACTTTATGTACCGATGAACTAGAAGTAAGGGTATCAATGATGGAAGATAAACTAATCAAATACCAAAAGAAAAACAACAACAATTAGAAATGCAACTCCTGACATTACAGCAGAAAGTGGTCGGACAAGAAGACAGGGCCAGAAGATTAATGTACGGCTATGCAAAATGTTATTTATTATTTATTTTGCTTTTGATAACTGAGTAAGTGAACTAGGCATAGGAATACCTATTTTCATGCACAACCCAGGAGAGTACAAATGAGAAACAGTCAAAATATAAATACAATATAGTACAGGACAACAACAGAGAAAGCCATAACAAGTCTCAAAAACATCACAAAAAATAATACAAATTTGAAATATAGGTTACATACATAGTAGAATGCCACAGAGATATTCCAGAAGGATTAGGGGGAACAGGTGAACTGCTTCCTTATTTTGAAAAATTCATTACAGAAATTATGAGCAAAAAATACCCTGAAGAAAAAATAGTTCTTGTCAGAGCACATCAAGCAGGTTCACATTTTTCAGGAAACTCAAACTATCCTAATATGGTTTTCATTAAACCTCACAAATTCCAAGATAGGGAAACAATCCATCAAAAGGTAAAAACCTCAATAACCAGGCCAGTTGGCAATGAGGGTTGAGATGCTGGATGCCACATCTCGTACCACATTGATAACCCAGATTTGGAAATGGACTCGGCTTGTTTTGGGTAAGCAGGGCTAAGGAAGGATTGAACATCCATAGAAAGCTCTCCTTCCTTGAGAAGGGGGTACAATATGGTGCACTGTCTACCTGACACCCAGCAGTGGCTGGGTGTCAGCACTTGCTCACCACCAGAAGAGGAGGGCCCCTCATAAAAGGTGTACAGCTGCCTCCATGGAGGCAAAGTCCAGCCATCTCTGCCATTGCACATATGGTGGCCTGGAGAATAAAGAAGCAGAAGATACCAGGAGCCAGCAGGCTCTTTGATGGCCCAATGTGCCACTGTACCAGTACCAGATTCATGATTGTGCTCCGGGGTGGGGAGTAGAGCCGGTGTTCCTTTCTTTGACCCCACTGTGTGGGGTGATCAGTGGGGGAACTCCAGGGCATGGCTGGGGTGGGGTGATTGGGGCCCTAGAATGAGTCCCTCTGAGTTAGAGCCGGAGCCACCTGCCAAGCTCTGTGGAGGCGGGTATAAAAAAGTAAATTAAAAAAGAAAAGGCAAGAACCTCAAAAGGTCTTACTCACGAGGCTGTATATTTTAATGCAAACCCAGATCTAGCTATTGAAATGAGATAGAAAAGATGGCTGTTCACTCCACTAAAACAACAATTTTACAATACGGGTATTAGATTCTCAATGCTGTACCTGGCTAAAATTAGGATTCTAGTAAAAGGCAAATTACAGACTTTTGAGGATCTGAAAGAGGCTATTGAAGACTTAAAAATGTCTCATGAACAACACTATGAGTTTCAGAACACTGGACAGCACAGATAAAGAATAAACTACTTCCCAACATCTCCAGAAGCTACACAACCAAACTGAACAGACCAACAAGAGGCTGAATAGAATGAATGAATGGCACTAAAATTGAACTGGATTTATCCAAGAAGATTTTGGAAACAAAAAAAGGGCTTCTTTTTTTTATTTTGTTTTCCATGTGAACCACAGTTATGTTTGTTATGTAAATACACAATCACATAAAGAAAAGATAAACAAAAGGTTAACAATTGAGGGGTGGATTATCCAACTCAACTAGAAAACTCAAATTAACTGGAAGACATAGGAAGGGAAGGCCAGGATAGAGTCCACATATCCTGATTTTGTATAATTATATGGTTATCAGGTTATTATGCAAAAGATTTAAATCATATTGTTAGAAGAACAGGTTAGAAAAAGAAATATATTTAAATAAAAGGTATGCATATTAGAACATGTATTACGATAAGTAACTAGCATATGAAGGGGGAGTAAACCATGGTAATAAATTAATAAAACATAAGTAGATTAAAGGAATGACTACAGGCAGTTTGCATCAGCTGATGGTGTTCAGGCATTCAGCAATGGCTTTTTTAGTTATCTCTGAAGATGGGGGGCGGCTAGGGCACTTTTTGTTCCCTGGCATAAGGCTATTCAGGAATGGTACAAGAGAAGGATTGTATGGAGGGCAACAGCTTTGATGAAATTGAGGCCATATCAAATATTTTTAGCAGAAATTAACCAAAAAACACTAGGGGTCCAGGAAATCTACACAATAAAAAGAAATGTATGCTTAAATATGTAAAAAGACATGCAGAGTAGTAATATAAAGCAACAATAAAATGGGAAGTTTGTTTAGAATTATGATGTGGAATGTTAAAGGTTTTCAAAACAGAACAAAAATTAACAAGGTTATAAAATATCTGGAAAGAAAAAAATATATAAATATGCCTATGTTGCAAGAAACACACTTAACTAATAAGTACACAAAATGGTTCACAAATTGATAGGGGCCAGGTGTTTCATCAGAATGTTCTCAAAACTCATGAGGGGTAATGGTTACTTTAAATAAATCAATACCAATCCCTAGTATACTAATTAAGATTATAGGCACACAAGGAACGGTATATAATAACACAAAAACAAATACAAAATGTTAAATGTACAGTAGCTACTGTATATGCCCCAAATCATAATGACCCAGCATTCTTTATGGAATTCTTTTTATTATAAACAAATTTTGATACTCCATATATAATAGGAGTGGACTTCAATGTGGCATTGGACCAACTAGATAAAACAATGTGTTTGGACACAAAGCATAAGATAGCCAGAAAAGTCATTAAGGGATGTATGGCAGATTTTGGACCAGTAGACCCCTGGAGGAAAACACATGAAGACACCAAAATCAATTCTTTCTTCTCTGCAGTACACCAAGTCTAGTCAAGGACTGATTTTTACTTGATATCAGATACTTGAATGCATGCCTTAATAGATATAAAATACCCAGGGATAACACTGTTGGATTGTTCCCCTGTATACTAACAATCAGATTGATGGAAGATAAAATCAAAAACAAACTATGGAGAATGGATCAAAATACAATTTTTTTTTTCAGAATAATGCAACAAATGACACATCATTTATAAATATATGGGAAACCTTTAAGATTTGGTTTAGAGGCAACATGCTTATTATTGAAACAGCATTCCCTCCAAAAAAAAAAAAAAGAAAAGAAAACTAAACAGAAATAAAACTCTGGTTCAGTTGGAAGAGGAAATACAAAATTTGTCCAGAATACACAGTACTACCTTGCATATAAAAATAGAATAATAGATAGGTTCTGGTGTATTACAAGGTAGTAATTCCATCGAGAGGTTCTGGGGACACAGAAAACCTCGAGAGCGAAGCTTGAGAGGTTTCATGTGTCCCCAGAACCTCTCGATGGAATTACTACCTTGTAATGCCAGAACCTATTTGTTATTTTTTTTTAATTTATGGATACGAGGTGAATTGACTAAACTCCGTTTGACCACTGGAGTCAGCGGGTGGATGTGCATGCTGGCAGGGTTCCCCAGTCCTGTGTGGATGAGTGGCTGCTGTGGGCTTCATTTAGCTGTGTTTTTTTTTTTAGTGTTTGTCAGTGACAGTATCGGGCCAGCAAAGGAGCCCCAGAGAGAGTCCGATTGTTAATAATACAAGACAAATGGGTTTCAAAGTGAAGAAAAAAAAAATGGTTGCTGCAGGGAAGATTGTCTCGCTAAGTGAGTGAGCGAGCTGCCATGTTTTCAGACTCGTTCTGCCCACCCACAGAGGAAAAGCGGCCAATCAGAAGGCACGCCTTTTAAGACGTCAGGGATAGACTTGCACATGCGCTCTTCAGCTTTGTTAATAATACTATCGTTCGGGTGCCGAACGATAATATTACGGCACCCCAATGATAGTATTATCACTCAGGAAGTGTAGTATTATTGCTCCAGGAGCGATGGTATTACCAGGAAATTTTTGTATGCTTTTCAAGCATATTATTTTAACAATCCATATATTAAATATATATAAAAGGTTAATACAAAAAAGGGAACAAGACAACAGTATAGATATGGAAAAAACAGAAAAACAAATTTTGAATGCTAGAACAAACTACTATGTAATGGTGGACAAGCCATTAAAATTATGTTCTGGCAAACTAAAAAAAAAAGGCAAAAAGTGGGGTCTATTCTGGGCATAAATGATCAAAACAACAACTCTTTACATAAACCAGAATAAATCAATAAATGTTTTTCTGAATTTTACCAGAGATTATATACATCTCAATTATTAAATACATCACAGGAACAAAAAAAAAAAAATTTGCAAATACTTAGAAATACCAAGAATAACCAGACAAATGAGAAAACAATTAGAATAACCAATGACCCAAACTGAAATAGAAGAAGCTATTCAATACCTACCAAATGGAAAAGCACCAAACCCAGACAGAACTGGAATAGAACTATATATGCACTTTAAATCCATACTAGTGTCCAGGCTCAAACAATTGTTTAATGCTTTCTCTAAAGTCCAAAAGATTCCAGGATCCTTTAAAGAAGCAATTTTTCAAGTTTTCCACAAAAAAGACAGACATCCACTGAACTGTGTATCCTACAAACCCATGTCACTACTCAATACAGACTATAAAATCTTTGCAAAAATCTTAGCTGAAAGATTAGACCCAATACTTCCCATGTTCATCAATCAAGAGCAAAAAGCTTTATAAAAGGCAGAAAATGTCAAAAAATATAAGACACACATTAGACATAGTAACATTAAACAAATCAATAGATGCCACACTTTTTACAATTGATGCCGAAAAGGCATTTGACAAGAGAGAGTGTCAATATGTATTTCTAACTTTAAATAAAATGGGATTTGGGGCATAGTTCAGTAGATGGATAAAACTACTACAGTATAAGATACCCCAGTTACCATTGTATGAACCAATAATAATCTGTCATGTAATATGAAACTTCAGAGGAGAACTAGACAGGGATGCCCCTATTATCCCTGATTGTTGTACTAATTTTGGTGCCTTTTGCAACATCATTTAGGACCAATTTACAAATACAGGGCATTAAGATCAACAACACAATCCGTAAGATGTCTCTACACAGATGATGTATACTTAACTGACCCAGAAAACTCAATAAAATAATTAATTAAATTATTGAATATTTTTTTTAAGGCCTCAGGATAGAAAATAAATTTGTCAAAATCTGCACTATTGAAGCTCCACCTAAATACCACAATAAAAATCCCAGAACAATATCCATGTCAAAAATCTACAACTCAGATACATTACTTGAGTGCTAAAATAACAGCAAATAATCAAAATATGTATGCAGCAAATTTAGAGAATTCAATCATAGAGATACAAAAAGACCTAAATAGAAAGGGAGCATTACCACTAACTTTAATAAGAAGAATCAATATAATAAGCATTTGTCAATGCCGAATGTTTGCTTGCTGGTATTAGCGTTGGAAATGCAGGAATTAGACAGATGCAGAATAGGAATGACAGTGAAGTACTGAACTTCATGCCAACCCCACTGCCACACCCTGCAGAGATGGACAGGCATTGTGGTATGTATTTGGGTCATCCCCCATAGCATTCATGCCATTTCACCTCACCCTATCCTGCAGACACCAACAAATGTTGAGGTGTGCCTTGGGGTGTTCGGCTTTACCGTCACCCCATTCCATAAGGACATACACTGAAATGGGTGCAGTATAGGAGAATGGGGTGAACTCTGGGGCCAAAGAGTCCAAGGTGCACCTTGATGACTGTCACTGGCTGCAGGGTGGGGCTGGAATGGCATGAGCATTACAGTCAGCAATCCAAAGGCACACCCCTGATGCCTGTCAGTCTGTACAGGGTGGGACATTATGGTTAGAAACCCTAACGCCCCAGGGGTTTGTTATTATTTGCACTACAAATTTTCAACATGGCCTTTTTTTGACCCCCCCCATTGAAGCATTTGGGACCTCTTCTCATGAACAGTGGCACTGTGATTTTGTTAATGTGTCCTGAACTTTGAGTTCCCACAGTGACCATGCCATTCTGCGCCAGATGTACAAAAACACAGATTGGGCAGGATGTGAAGAATGAGAGCTGTACCATTCATAGGGAGGTGTGAAAAAATGGTAATGTTGAAAATCTGTAATGAAAATATTAAAAATGCTCGAACTTCCGAGCATACGTGGAAACTGCGCAACACATGCGCATAACACAGTCATTTAGTGGAAGTATTTCACTAAATTTTCAGAATAGGCATTTTGTGACCTCTGCTCATGAACACTGTCACTATGATTTCCTTAATCTGTCCCTAACATTGATTTCCCACAGTGACCATGCTATTCTGTGCCACATGTGTAAATGCATATTTCAGGCAGAATATAAAAAATGACAGCTGTACTGTTCATAAGGAAGTCTGAAAAAATGGCAATGTTGAAAATCTGGAGTGAAAATATTACAAATTTGCGAAGTTACAAGAGTGTGTGCAAACTGTGCAATTAACACTCATAACACAGTCATTTTATGGACTTTCTTCATCAAATTTTCAACATAGGCATTTTAGGACCTCTGCTTATGAACAGTGTCAGTGTGATTTTCTTAATCTGTCCCAAACACTGGTTTCCCACAGTGACCGCACTATTTTGTGCCAGAAGTGCAAAAACACATTTCAGTCAAAATGTGAAAAATGACAGCTGTACTGTTCTTAAGGAGGTGTGGAAAAATGACAATGTTGAAAATCTGGAGTGAAAATAGTACAAATTCACGAGGTTATGAGTGTTTGTGGAAACTGCGCAATGCATGATGGTAAAACAGTAATTTTTTGGATTTTTTTCACCAAATTTGCAACATAGGATTTTTGAGAGCCCATCTCATGAACAGTGGCACTGTCATTTTGTTAATCAGTCCTGAAAGGTGATTCCATGCAGTGACCACAAAATCACCCTTCAGGACCGAATAACACCGTGACAGTGACTGAATTCATGAGGAGGGGTCCCAGTAACCCCATGTTGACAATTTGGTGCCAAGAGTCAAAAAAATGGCCGAGATATCCACATAATTTAAAAAAAAAACAACAATTTATGCCATTATACAGCTTTCCAGAATTTCTTCATTTTGGAGTCAGCTTTGAAGAGTGCAGACGTGTTCCCAGTTCACTGAAGATCATCATGCCAGGCTATGGAGGTAAGTATGGGGTGAGGGGAAGTGTGGGGAGGTGGTATGCACAAAGGGTGGCTGCATTTTGGGGGAGGGGCATGAGACACCACGAGAGGCCATTTTCTTGGTTTCAGGGACAACAAAATAAAAGACTTCACGGAAAGGTTTTTTTTTTTGCAGGCTTGTTTTGGTCACACTGGGGTGGGCTCACAGTGTGCCACCTGTGTTTTGGGGGAGGAGGGACTTAAGCCAATGGGGATTGGGCCCCCCATCATGAAAAAAAGACTGTTTAGGGGGCATGATGCTGAGGGGGATTGGGCACCCCCTCAGACACAACAAATAGGGGGGTACATAATGCCAATGGGGAGTGGGCTCCCCCATGGGCAAATGACTGGGTCAGAGGCTTGCTGACAGGGGGATTGGGCACCCCCATCAGCTTTCATGGGGTTCTGAGGTGGATGGCGATAGCTGCCATCGTGTTCATGGAAATGTTACACCAGGCAAGTTACCGCCCTGCAATGATGGGTTGCTCCCTCATTGCAGCTGAATGGCTGACGCTGCAATGATGATTGCTGCAGCCAAATCATTTCAAGTTGGTGGCACTTCTGGAGAACCAGTGTCATCAGGACAGTGGGCCTGCATTGGTTGAACACTGCCAAGCCCACAAATGCAGTGCTGGCACTGGCCACCACAGTGCCACACCTCCACAACCCACTTCTCTCCTAAGCTGCCACATGATGTTTCTTGTGCATGCTCACAAGCAAACATAAAAATGAAAATATTGCCATGATTATTTTCCTTATTCAGAGTTTTGCTATACCAGTGCCACAAACATATTTTGATAACATTTAAGCTACAATAACAAAATTTTTGTGGAAACATAAACAGTCTAGACTAGCATATTTGAGGAGGCGGTATAGCGCAGTGGTTTAAGGCTCTGAGCTGCAAACCTGGAGAGCTTGATTTGAATCCCACAGCTCCCCCTTGCATACTGTGTGATTCTGAGCAAGTCACTTAACTTCCTTGTGCTCCCAGGTCGTACCTGGAAACAAGCTTCTCCTTAGTGTGCCTCTCCTGGTTAAGCAATTTTCTCTTTCCTTTGCTTCATTCCACTCTGACATTACTGAAAGACAAAGGAGGGCAGACCTTACCAGACTTCTATATGTATTACATAGCAACTCAGATTATGAATATATGGTACTGGGTAAATGAAACAAATTGACTCCCAACTGCTATACAGCTAGAACAAGATTTACATCCTTACCCAAGACTAAGGAATGTTTTTTTTTGGCCTACTATCAGAAGGCAAACAATGTTCAAAATTGTATTACGATCAAAAGTACAATTAATTGCTGGCACAAAGCACAACACATATCAAAAGAACAGAGCACAATCACAAAATTCACACCCATATATAAAAATTATAATTTCAACTCTGGAAAACAATTTTAAAATTTGGTGTGATATGGGTATTACAAAAATAAGAATGATGTTTGACAACAATAAAATAAAAATGTTTAAAAACCCACAACTACAATATGGATTACCCCATGCCCAAAAAGTTCAATATATACAAATCAAAAATTATAACAGAAGCAGGTCACATGGGTACCTGCAGGAGATGGCACCATTACGCTGTATGCCACCAGCATGCAGCTGGAGAACAAGTGACAGACAGTGGAGCACAGCCCCTGCAACAATCACAGGTAACAGCATCGAGGTGGGACAACAGCAGCGGAATCAACAGTGCCACCCAAGGCAGATGTGCACCACACCAGTGACAGGAGGCAACCCGGCATCGTGCTGGGTACAGTGGAAGTCCAGCATGGGTAGCCACCACTGACATGCCAGCAGACTGTGCAGGTCACAGACATGCAAGGGTGGTAGCTGCACAGGCCATGGATGGTCTGACAGGTGCACCATGGACACAGTGCATGCACCATGTACCAATGCACACAGTCATCCATTGCACAGGGAACAACACATAAACCACAGACAGTGAATGAGAGCTATGCCCACACCACACTTGCCTTCCCTATGGACACACACACACACACACACACACACACCCATGATAGCACCACCCCCGACACCATGCACACCACTGCAGCTGAGCACCCTTAGCCTGCTGCAAATCAGAGACCACAACAGTAGGCATAACTAAACAAATATATTAGAAAAGTAGTAACAAAACTATGTACAAATATATACAGTTGAAAGGGGTCAGGGCCACAAACTGGGTGAAGGTGGGTAAGGGGCAGGGGTGAACAAATGGGAGAGGGAAGGAGGGGTGTGAGTGTGGGTCAAGGGGGATTTTCGAGGTCCACGTGTGGTCCATCTTCAGCGGGAGCCCCACTCCCCCCTTCTATGGTGCCTCCTGCCATGTCGATGCAGCACACCATGGCGATCCATCCTTTCTAGGATGGCCAGAGAGGCCCTGGCCACCTGTAGCAGCTCCTGCAGTGCCTGCTCCACATGGACCATCCTCCATCCACCTAGGACAAGGGAGAAGAGTCAATAGATGTGAATGCACAGCCCTCTGCAGCCCACCCATTGTGAATGGCATACAGCCATGGGACATGCCCCTATGATGGTGTGCGAGCACCCACAATGATCATGTCCACAAGACCTGCCCACTCAGGTACACACAGCCATGTGGATCGCTGCACACACCCACCGCCCAAGTACTGAACAGCACCACCATGGCTGTAGAGTGACATGGCTTTGCGGTGCGAAGGCAGTGGCACAGCCATGTACCCAGTGCACGCATGGACCACCAGTGATGCACTCCCAGACATGCAGTGCCACTGGACAGTGCTGACTGTACTATGTTGCATGCATGGCAGTGGTGTCAATGGATGGTGGCCATGCCCCACCACCTGCCCTACTTCACAGCATGCACAGAAAATCCTGGATGTAAGGCACTCACCATCATCAGGCTGGTCCCAGTGCGGGGCAGGTATGGGTCCTCCAGCATCTGGATGTGCCTCACACTGCTGCCTGTCCTCCCTCGCATGCCAGCACTCCTCAGGGCCTAGGGTGCAAACATGGAGAGAGGAACATCAGTTCATTCCAGTAGCAAAGGCCACCCATCCCCGGGTGTGTGTGATCCACACAGCCAAACCCTTCTGCCCCCCACCCCTATACCACCACCACCACTGCCCACACTGGACAGACCACCCCCCCATGTGGTGGACACATGCCCACCACGATACCCGTACGGACATAACCAGTGTATGGATGGGGCACCTACCTGGCTGTGGAACTGCGCCCCTCCTGGCATGTGCCCGCAGGCGGGCAAACCTGTCTGGGTCCCTCCGCTGGAGGTCCCCATACCGGTGTCTGCACTGCTCCACTGTGTGCTGGAGCCCTGCCGCCTCCTCCAGGGCCACTGCCACCCCCTCCCACACAGCACTCCTGGCCCTGTCCAGGGGTGCCTCCCCAAAGAGATCACCAGCATGGGGCTCAACTAGAGACACGAGGTTAGCCAGTTCAACCTGGCTCCAGATAGGTGCCTGTCTCCATGCCATCTTTCCACGATTGAGAATCAAAATGGCACTCCCTTGCGCACGTTCACCACATGCGGATGCTGCACGGTACTGCACTGCCATTCCCCATCGCGCTGTCACTGAACAGTGCAATAGAGGTGCACCCATGTGGATGCATGGTGGTGAGGGGGCAAAGGTCAGCACAGGGTCAGGGGTCCCTCGCACACGGACCGCCACAGCGCAATTGGTACTCACCGTGTGTAGCATGGTAGGTGCCTGTGTGGCACTTCCTGTAGTGGCCTACAGGCTCCCCAGTGCAAGAGCGCTATACATGTGAACAGCACACTAGCACCACTGGCACAGTGGTGGACGTGCCCTGCACTGCCTCCCGTGCTCAGCACATCAGCAGCGCAGCAGGTGCCTGTGTCAGCACCCTAAGCATGTGCCGTTCGATATCTACTGCGCAAGTCACAGAGCTGCGCCCCTGCCTGAGCACGTTCAACACAATTGCACAAGGCGCAACAGCACGATATTCAGCCACCATATGCAAATCAGATCATCAGCAATTCAATGGCCCAGCTACTGCATTAGCATCCATTTAAAATTGAGCCTCGCCTCATTTGCATGCTTTGCGCTATATAAATGCAACATGGGGATGCAGAGGCCATAGTCTGATATTGCAGTCTATTGTGGTGAGTTGCATGCTGTTTGCCAGTGTGGACTGTGGTGTGTGGAAGATGCATTGGACTGCTCATTCAGAGGTAACACCTGTCATTCCCACAGGAACAATGATGACCGAATGTGAGGTGGAGGAGGAGGAGGAGGAGGAACAGAGACGTGGGAGATGGAGGAGGCCCAACTTCACCCAGGCAGAATCAGATGCCCTGTTTGAGGCCTACCTTGACCTGGAACCACTGCTCAGCGGACAGCAGGGAACACCACAGATCCATGCTGCGGCATGGGATGAGGTGGCGCGTGTGCCGTCAACCAGCATGGCAGCCACAGCGGTCCGTACAGGAGTGCAAGAAGACGGTGGGCATGGACAGGAGGAGGATAAAAGATAAGGTGGCTGCCATCAGGGCTGCATGGGCTGCTACTGGTGGTGGACAGCCAGCCGTACCATTCCTGATGCCACAGGAAGAGTGGGTTGCTGGCAGCATGTGGCGTTGTGCCCTAGAGGGTGTTCCAGGTGGTGGCTTCCGGACGGGTGGTAGCCCGTCACTGCATGGTAGGTCCTGATCTGTCACTGTGTGGGGGGGTGGGGGGAATGCCACAGGGTAGGGCAGAGACATTAATGCTACTGTGTTCCCTTACAGCTCCTCAGCATCTATATGGGTCAGCAGTGGTGGGCTCATCCACTGAGGGTGATACCCTGGACACAGAGGAGCGCCCATCCACCTCCACAGGTGTCCGAGGGTCTGGATGACAGTGTGCCCGCCTGGCTGTCCGGACTGAAGTTGGTGGAGCTGGTGTGGAGGAGACCCTGCTCGTGTCCCAGTGTGACAGAAGTCCATGGATGCCAGCATGCTGAGACTCTGACTGGTGCCGGATCTGTCACCAATGATCATTGAGCTCACATCATGGACAGTGATACGTGTGGGCCACAGGATGGCCCCACAGCAGGTAACAGCATTGGCATAGCCATGTTTGGTGCCACCGTGGAGGACTACGTGACATCACAGTCCTAGCCTGTGCCTGTCTGCACCAGTGGGGCAGCACTGGTGTGCATCCAGGACAGTGGGGCTGTTGCTGCCGCTGCAGTGGCACCGTTGAGCCCTGGTGAGCGGCGGCCAGAGGGGCAGTGTCAGCAGTCGACCAATGGTGATGGGGGGACAGTGTCGGGGAGGCGGCATCAGTGCACCCTTGTGGACATGCCCAGGCATGGACCTGGTGTGCAGCACCCAACCTCAAGGGGTGATGCCCAGCATGGCCGTGAACACCATGAGGGACAGCACGCCAATTAGGCAGATGGCCTCTTAGATGATCACACCTGCATACTCTATGAATCAGTGGATCAGCAGTTGCGGCTTGTGATGGCGGTGGATGCACTCAGTGTGGTCCTGCGCCAGGCAGAGGAGCTGCACAGCTGGGACACTGGTCTGCTCCTGGCAGGGATGGACTGGTTGTGGGAGGATGTGACCGCCGCCATTGACAGGCAGACACAGGCATTCACAGCTGTCATGGCCACAATGGGCACACAGTTATCTGCCCATGCTCCACAGACACTGCTCAGTGACATGTCCACCCCCCGTTCCTGGTGTCGTGCGACACTGCGTTCAGCTGTGGGCATCCTGAGCATGCCTGGTGCAGGCATGTTCAGTGAGCTGCAGACCCCTAATCGAGCACGGTAGCGTTCCGGCAGTGGCACCCTTGGGGGACTGTCGGTGCCACTCCATGAGGCCAATGGTCAGCCTGTCATGGCTGGCAGGTCTTGGCAGGGTTGCCCACGCATCCGTGGTGGCCATGGCACTGTGCCACATGACTGACCTGTCTCCCACCATGGCTACTGTCTGATGCTGCCCTGTGTGCAGTGTGTTGTTCAATGTGCAATGCATGGGTGGGGTACCCAGCCCTGCACACACACATGGTCCATGTGCACACCCTCCTGGCTGCTGGCCGCTGTGGCGTGTGCATGATTATGCCTGTGTTGCACTGTCCGCCACTGTGCAATGGTGCCCAGCATCTGAGACACGCACAATGATGGGCACTGGGCGTGGTGGTCTGTGGATAAGTATGTGACTAGGGGTGGCAGTCAGGGTCAGCGTGCCTCCTACCCTTTGTGCATGTCTTGTTGGGTGTGTGTGTGTATGTGTGTGCTGACCACGTGCCGTGTTAGGCCTTGCCCATCCCTGATGGCATGTGCGGTTCCATGCTCAGCCAATTCCCTTTCTGCTATGCACCTCTGGTGTTTGTCCATGCAAGTTTGTGGGTTGTGCCCTTGCCATTGGTGGTTGCACATGGCCCCATGACTTACCTGGGTTGGTTGAAGTGCTCCACTGTGATGGTGTCCCGGTGCAGCTGCGACATCCGGATCAGCTGGGGGTCCCTTTGACCAAGGAGGGGCTGCCCATCACCATCTGCACCAGCGTCCTCATTGTCCCCATCACTGTCCCCCTCTTTGACCTCTACATCTATCCCACAGTCATTGGCCATGTTGTGCAGGTTGCAACAGGCCAGGAATAGTCCACAGGCCTTCGAGGGACTGTACTGTAGGGCACCAGCAGATGTGTCCAGGCAATGGAAATGTGCCTTCAGCGGCCTGAACACCCACTCTATGACATTGCGTGTGGTGGCATGTGCCTCATTGTACCATTGCTGTGATGGAGTTGCTGGCCGCCAGAATGGTGTGAGCAGCCAGGGACAGAGTGGATAGCCACTCTCACCTGTGAGTAGAGGGTGGACATTAGTTTGGTGATCAGCATCACCCTGCCATGGGCCATATAGGCAAATACCAATGGCACCTCTGACTATGCCCCTCCCAAGATCCATGTCATCCTGCGTGATTTGCATACTCACCCACTAGGTGGCCAGCGGGATGTCCCCACTCTCAAACCTGTGGCACAGTGCAGACTGGTGCCAGATGAAGGCATCATGTGCTCCCCCAGGGTGCATGGCACAGACAATGGTTATGCGCCCCCTAGCATCGCACACCACCTGGCAGTTGATGTTGGCATAGCCCTTCCGGTTCATGTACACAGCTCCTTCCGGGTCAGGTGGTGTGCGGATGGCCACATGGGTGAAGTCAATGGCCCTGAGCACACCAGGCATACGTGCTACCCTGTGGAACTCTTGTATGTGTGCTGTGCACTCCGTGGGTGTGCTGGGGAAATGGATGTACTCCGCAGCATGTGGCAGCAGTGCACTGAGGAATTGTGAGTAGGCATGATGCAGCCGACTGGGTTATGCCTGTTGTGTCCCCTGTTGGTCTCTGGAAGGTTCCCATGGTGAGCAGGCACATGACAGCTGTTACCTTTGTCTCCACTGACAGAGCATGGCTCCGTCGTGTGGGTGCCTGCATCTCATCACTGCACAGCTCACAGAGCCACCTCAGGATCACCCGGTTCAGGCGGTACCGGCCCACAATCTCAGTGTCACTGTAGTGCTCGAAGCTGGTGTGGGCTCAGTACCGCCTGTTGGGGGCATACCGCCGATGGGCCCTTCCACGGCCGTGCTCCCCCTGCTGCCTGCCTTCTCACACCCCTCATTACCGCCTCCACCTGAATGGTGGCACTGGCCATGTCCCTGGCTTGTGTTCCCCCCCGGCAGCTGTAATCCCGTTCCCCCCGCTGTCCTTTGTGCTACTACCCCTGTACCGGGAACACCTCCGAGCTTTGGCTGTCCTGCCTACTGCCCTCAGTCCACTGTGGCACAGGCTCCCCACTCCTGTCCTGTTGCCTTATGTTGCCAGGTGTGCCCTGTCCTGGTCCTTTCCAGTCTCACTCACTGCTTCCCTGTCTTCTGTGGCTGTCACCTTGCTACCACCTCTGGCTTCCCTATAGCGTTCTTGCACCTCTCTCTTGTTCCTTTTTATTTTGGATCATTTCCGCTATCGTGCAACTTCCGCTTGCTCACCTATTGCTATTGCGTATGGTGCATGCTGTTGAATATTGTACTGCGCCACTTATTCATGGTTCCTCCCCCTTCAGTTGCGCATGCATTCATTACCATTGCGCCCTTGCACATTACGACTTGGGGGGTGCAGCTGCCTCCTGCTGAATATCACAGAATGGCACATTTTCGGACTTGCGCTGGCACATCTCTGTTGTGCATGGTGCAACTCTTTTGAATATCTTGGCCATAGACTTTGTTAGACACCACTATGGTTTTTCTGACTTATGTGTTATTGCTTAATATCATTCACATGTCATATGGTGTTTGTTGGGGATAATATTGTTTTGCCTTTATTGTTATGTTGAGTTACTTATCTTTCATGATTAGTATATAGACTAATAAGTGAGTTATT
Source organism: Neoceratodus forsteri (assembly GCA_016271365.2). Classification (NCBI taxonomy): domain Eukaryota; kingdom Metazoa; phylum Chordata; order Ceratodontiformes; family Ceratodontidae; genus Neoceratodus; species Neoceratodus forsteri. The sequence goes on from CM057458.1 coordinate 853,859,672, forward strand.
GTAAGTTTTCTTTTTCAGAAGAGGCAAGATGGAGGGGTTCAGCTTTGTTTTTCTCCTGATACTATGATTTATTTCCACTGTTCCCTACTTGTCTGCTCTCTTCTGCCCCTATAGTTTCGATAAATTTTAATACTGTGTTTTTTTTATTTCTGTGTACTTGTCAGATAAGGGAACTCAGCTTGTTTTTGCCCCATTTGCCTTGGTAAGCGGAGTTCCTGAAACATGTTCCAACATTATTTATAGATTGTTTTTCCCTGTAGTATCCCGGGACACAAACTATAACACCTGTTCTGGACCTTAATATCTAGCCCTACACCTTCTTATTTTGGGGGAAAGTTTTCTTAGTGTTACATTTACAAAAATAATTTCTATGTTTTTGGTTTATCTATCATATAGTAATAATTTTTCTGCAAAATGGTCCCCCAACCAATCGCATTTACTCCCCCTTCTTTCATATTGATAGTTACTGTTCCCTTCATAGGTCAGACAGGGAGGTGAACCCAGGATGCAGTAGGAGTCTCTTTAGATTTTCTCTCTCCTCCAGATTCTGTGTTAGCAGCAGCTTAAAAACCTTCCAGCATCCATCTTCCAATAAGGAAGTGACCAGTGTGCCTCCACTGGGCATGGGATCACTTAATAGCATCCTTAGGTTGCTTTCTTTTGTCATTTATTATCCCACATATATGTTTATTCTAACACTAGATTTGAAAGACCCCGTCTTAGTAGGAATACCTTTGTTTTGGCTTAACCAATGAATCTTCTGTGTTTTTTGGTTGGTAGCTCCTTACTTATAGTTGCCACAGCATTGGGTGGGGTGGGTGGGTGGGGGTTATTACAGAGTATGTTTCTTGGTGTGCATGTACATTTCCCATACTGTTGCAGCCTGTAATCATTATGAGTACAAATTGCTTTACAGTAGTAGCTTGGAATGTGAGGGGTCTCAATGATCCCACCAAATGTAGGACAATTCTTCAATTTATTCACGATATGCCTGTTGACATAGCACTCCTCCAGGAAACCCACTTGGTGGAGGCTGACTCCAAATTTCTTGGTTGTCTGTTGGTGGGACAGTATTTTTATAGCAGTTGTTCTTCAAAGCAAAGAGGGGTAGTGATCTTATGTAAGAAAAATGAACAACTTGGCAAAGCGCAGGAATGTAACGATATGGAGGGCTGTTTTGTCCTGGTTATGGGTAGTTACCTGGGTTTACCTATAGTGCTGGGCAGTATCTTACAACTGTCTGGAATAGCTGAGCTGGTAGTTTCTGTGCAGAGGCAATCTCTCTGGACAGGAATTCTGTCTTCTTACAGGAGACTGCCAATTGAGTCTTTATAATGAACCATCAATCTAAGTTTGTCATCAGCCAGGCTTGATTTCCACCAGTGCCACTCCAACATTTGACCCCCTCACCACAAGTCCTTCAAAGTCCCATCAAACCAAAGGGACCTAGTGTAAAGAGTGATGGGTGAATGCGGACAGGAGCAAGGAAGTCCAGTGCCACCGTCACACCTCATTATAGGCAAATAGCAGATCCCCTGGCTCCCGGCTTACACTCAACACACCCAATAGGTCCAGCACCACCACCATAAGACCATCCAGAGTCAAGCCCCTAAAAAGGCCATACTGTACCATCTCCATGAGTGTCAGGTCTATTAGGGGTGCATCGAAACTGAACCTTATAGTATGATGATCTGAAAATAAGGTACTTTTATTTCTTTTAACACCACTAAGTTTAGGTTTGGTTGGCAGAGAAAAGAATCAATTTAGATATTATCAATTTTGGGACTATATAAATGTTATTTTGAGAGGTTCTGGACTCCTGCAGGAGAGTAATCGGTCAGGTCCTCCTTTTGAACTCCTTTGGAAGTCCCAATCTGGGGAGAAGGCTATTTTCTTATTGTATGCAAATTACATGACAGATTTTCTTCAAACCACAGACAGAATCCATCAAAATTGGGAACAGGAACTTCTTATCAAAAATTAAGAAACCCAGTGGTCATTGATCTGGAAATTCATCTGGCAGACTTCTCCTTCCCCTTGGTGGAAAGAGTTTCTCTGGAAGTTGCGTATTACTTTTTTTAGAGTTCCAGCAGTAGTTTCTAAGTGGACCCCATTTTTTCCATCCATCTGTTGGAGAAGATGAGGTGTCGATCTGGCCACTCAGACCCATATATTCTGCTCTTGTGAGGCTGTCAGTCCTTATTGACTGGAAGTTCAAGGTCATTTGCATAATATTTTTGACTTGTCTACACTGACTAAACTAGAAAATATACCACTAGGCCTCCCACCTTTAGGAGTAAGAGGCAAGTAGGCTAAGTATTTGTGGCATATTTTGATGGCTGCAGTGCTTAAAGCTATCACTAAGAAATGTCTTTCATTGAATCTACCAACAGTATTGGACTGGGTAGACATAGTTAACATAATCTACAAATTGGCAAAAATAACTTTCTCATTCCCTTTTCCAGAACAGATAGACAAGATGGGCTCTGTATGATGGTTTAAGCCCCTAATAATCAATAACGGATATTGTTTATTTCCAATTTTTTGGATTTTCCATTTTATGTTTAGTACTATGGTGTTTCCTTTTAAGGTTTGAATTTCTTCTTGGACTAGCTTGATCTGTTTGCTTTCTAGTTTTCACTTTTATTAATTGATCTGACGGATTCATGGGATGATTTGGTAATGACCTTGAGGACCCTTTTCTGTTGATAGATTGTGTTTGTTTATTTTTTCCTTTTGGCTTTAATTTAATTTGTAGTTTGTTAAATAGTTAAGTAATTTGGAAGTATCATTTAAAGATTTCAGGTGTTTAAGTGCTTAAGTTGTTTTGGACAGTGAATCTTTAAGAAGCATATTGACTGTTACTGCCTCTTTAATTGTAATTGTCATGGCAGCTGGTTGTAGCTGCTCATTCATTATACGGTTCAATAAAGCTTGATTAAAAAAAAAAAAGGGTTAGCAGAAATAAAGTCGGTGATGGCCACTAGGGCCAGAACAGAGAAGTTAAGTAGGGTAGGTAGACTGGATGGGCCCATAGGCCTTTTTCTGCTATCATTGTCAAGGTATATACAGTATGTAATGTTGTACTATTTATGTGTTGAATAACACACAGCAGGAAGATGAACTAAGCACTCCAATATATAATGCAATGTGAGATGGGTAAGATATTTCTTTCCAGCAATTTATCTGACATAACACTGTCAACCCCTTCTAACTGAAACCATTGTCATATAATTATTATAATTTTTACAGTCTATTTGCTGTCTAGACTAATTAAAAAGCACAGCAGCAGACTAAATCCACTAATCAGTCTGAATGATTAGTAAACTAGATATAAAGCAATACAGACAATAATGCTTGCAAAATTGCAAAATGGCCATGAAGGACTTATGTGTAGTTCTGTTACCATCTATAGAGGAATATGTGAAGAGGAATCCGCTGCAAGAAATAATTTCTAGTGGCAGGAATGTATTTCTATTCATCACACTTTCTTATGTGCTTCTATTGTTAGCATACATCCCACGTTCTCTCGTCTTTTATTTAGAAATGTCACCTTTAGGGTATCTGATTGAAAATTTTGCAGGTCACCCATTTGAATGACCCTGTCCATGTATTCCACTCATGTATTATCTGTATGTGTTTAATCTTACCCATTGCAAACCTTAATTAAGCTTGTTTCAGTGCACATATTTGTCACCATTAATCTACATTTAAATATGACTAAGTTTCACCAAATGCCTGATTCATTTTTTGCTTTTATTTTAGTCTTTGGTAACTGGGTAAGGCCCACTAAGCACAAGTGCCTGTTTTCAGGAGTGACCTGGGAGCAGTGGGTAGTTAAATGACTTGTTCAGGGTCACACAGTATGCAAGTGGAGGTTGTGAGAATCAAACTCAGGTCTGGTCTACTGGTTGTATCATGCTTGTTCACACCTCATTCCTCTAACCTCTAGGCTATACTGCCAGCCCAATTTACTATGTCCCTTGTCTCAACATTTTTCTTAAATCCCCCCACCCATGTGTTACACCACTTGCTTGCCACATCTGGCTAATTCACTGCCATACAGTACAATTAATTATTGTATTTCTTTCAGTTAATTTATTCTGGCTCCACTTTTCTTCATCTCAGGTTGATTGCTTTCTGGCCTCTGAACTTTGCAGTCTTTATACTGCATGTATCTTTTCATGCAAGAGGTACCTTTCTTCAATATTAAAATATTCTGATGTTCTCCATGGTAATGGTGTGCAAATTTAGAAAAAAACTCTGCTTCATGAATTAATTCAAGGATTTAATGTAATTTACAAAGTCATTCCACTATGCAAAGTGATAATTTTGCTCTGTAGTAATTCCTTAGGGAACTGAGAATGTCATAACTTCACTGATGAAGTAGGGCCCACAGGAGACATTCCCTATGTACTATGGGATTGGAGGTCACATGATGCTGAAATGGAGTGTATGCTATGCAGTGGATCTGTTGAGTGCAGGCTTCTGAGAAGAGAGTTTGAGACAGGTCTGTTCCTGCATGTCTGAGTAAAAAAAAACTTTTAAATCAAACGAAGGAAAGAAATATTTTGAAATCAAACCATTCACAGAAAGACCTAGCAGTCCTTGTGCTGCTAGTTTAGTGTTCTGTTTTTGCTGATTTATCTAGCTTAAAGTAGTGGTTTTGTTTTGTCTAGTGAAGCTCTGCAATGTGGCAGAGGGGAAGTGTTTCAGCTAGCAAGGTAGCCAATAAAGACCAATAATGTTAAGTGTGTTTTATTGTGAGCACTAGTCTGTGTGTAACAGATATCTCATACGTGTTTTCCTCAGTCTTTCTTGTTAATTAGTTTTTGTCTGTAGTATGTGATTTTTTTTTCATTTTATTTCTGTAGTACAATGTGTTGTGGATATGAGAAGTATTATGTCACTCTATACATTAATCATAGTGATTTTATTTGTTTCTTAAACCATGGTGTTACTTATAGTAATTTGGTAATCAGTGGTGGAAATTTTGCTTGCCCAGGGATTTCAGGGTGCCAAAAGTGAGTTTTTGTTTCTGTGATAACTTGTGTCTCCACTTCAGTTAGTACTGGGACTGTATGGACTTTATTTATTTGTTTATCTAAAAGTTTTACCAGGAAGACATACTGAGCAGAGTACTGCTCGATTCTAGATGTCTCCTGGGGGTGAGGGCAGAGGAGAATACATAGTTAGAGAGAGTATATAATACAGCATGACTTTCTGTGAAAGGTTACAGAGGATAGGGAGGAGGTACATAGCTAATATGTTACAGGGTAATATGAGTGAAAGGAGCCACCCAGCAGCTGCTAGATAGGTATACACATCAATGACAGGTAGTTGTTGTGTGAAGCTCTAGAACACCCACAAGTACAGTACTTCACATATAAACCATCACCAGGCAGATGCTAAGCTAATTCAAGAACATGTCCTGGACACATGTGAAGGCAGAGGTAAAATGAGTATTGAGGTGGGAGTTGAGGTGCTGAGTGGGGTGGGGGACATGCCGAGCATCTGTGGGAAGGGAATTCCACAGTTTAGGCATGTGATACTTATAGGCTCCCTGACCTCACAAGTTGGACATATGTAAGACAGCCATGAAGCGTGAGTCAAAGTTTCAGAGAGGGTAGGCTCGAGGGGGAGCAGTTGTTGGAACTAAGGAGAGATAAGGTGGCAAGGGCTGGGTCCAGAACTTTGCCATTAGCCTAGTGCAGTGGAATTGTCTTTGATCATGGAGCGAGGGAAGGTCAATGACCCAGTAGAGGATGCAGTGGTGAGTTGTGGGAGGACAGTCAAGGGTGAAGCGACAGAAGGAGTGGAAGACAGGGTCCAGTATGGCTAGGCTGGGCTTGCAAGCAGCACTGTAGACTACATCACCATAGTCTAGAATAGGAAGGATCATTTTCTGCACAATTGCATGGCGGTCAGGCAGTAGGATGTATTCATGGTTGTGGTATAGGACATCCAACTTGGGCTGCAGCTTTTTGTGGATGGTATCTCTGTGAACAGAAAAGTCAAGGTGTTGGTCAAGCTAGACCCCAAGGCATCCAAAGGAGGTGCAGACCTCTAATGGAGTTCCATCCAGGGTGTGAAAAGTGGAGGTGGGTGGAAGCTGAGAAAGCCTCTGCCTAGTGTCTAGTGCCAAAGGTCATTGAGACAGTTTTCTTGGCATTGAGAAAAAGCTGATTTGAGTGAAACCAGAGCTGGATCTCAATAAAGTCCTGCTGGAGACTGGACACCACAACAGCAGTAGAGGGGCTGGAAGTATACAGCACCATGTCATCCGCATACATGTGAATGGATGTGCGGGGGCAGGCAGATAGGTCGATAAGAAAAATGGAGAACAGTAGTGGGCCAAGGACCGAGCCCTGGGGTACACCAGATGTAACTGGGAGAGAGGCAGAGGTGGAGTCACCAATTCTTTCAGATTGGGACCTGCCTACCAAGTAAGAGTGGAACCAACTGGTGGCCTCGCTAGCGAGCCCTGCAAGGGAGAGGTTAGGCAGGAGGAGTGAGTGAAAGACTGTGTCAAATGCCTTTGCCACATCTATAAATATAGTTGAGGTGATATGTCATTTGTCCATACTGGTGAGGATGGAGTCAGAGAGGCCGAGGAGGGAGATGGCAGTGGAGTGGGACTTCCTAAAACCAGACTGGTAAGGTGAGAAGGATGAGGAGTCGAGAAAGCCAGATAGTTGAGTGAGGACTAGAAGTTCCTGGATTTTAGCTAGTATGGGAAGGAGGGAGATAGGGTGGTAGTTACCAAGGATGAAGGGGTCCCCGCCTTTCAGGAGGGGGATGACAGTGGCTTGCTTCCAGGTAGATGGGATAGAGGCGAGCGAGAAAGAAAGGTTGAAAAGTGTGGACAGGGGGATGGCGAGAGCAGGGGCGGACAGGTAAAGCATTTTTCCATCTAGCCTGGAGGGGCATTTACCTTTGAAAGGATTAAGGACAAGCAGAGCATTGAAGACTTCAGATGGTGAGATCTGATGGAAGGAAAAGGAGGGGTTGAGATGGGCAGAATTGGCTGAGGTGGTTGAAGAAGCAGAATTACAGGGAGTAGGTGGGAGGGTGGACAAAAGGGACGAGAAACAATTTGTGAAGAATGAGTTGAATTCTGATGACACTGTGAGGGGTGTCGTCACAGCAGTGCCGCTTAGCTTTAGAGCATGGGTGGAGAGCTGTGAATATGTGGTGAAGAGTGAATTGACCACCTTCCAGAATTTTGCAGTGTGATTTGAATTGGTGTGGAAGGTGGCTTTAAAATAGTTAGCTTTGGCTTGCCTGAGTAGCCTAGTGCAAGCATTACGTAGTGCTTGGTACTTTACATGGGCCTTGTGGGAGCCAGTGGCTTTCAAGGACTTCCTTGCCTGGTCACCGATCCTGAGGTGGGACAGGATGTCAGCTGTGACCCAAGGCAGGTGGACACCTCTCAACTGAGTCTGTCTGAGAAGGGCATAGTAGTCCCAGATAGCCAGGAACCTGCAGTTAAAGTTCTCTAGAGTTGTGTCGATAGAGGTAGACTGGGGAATGAAGCACCAATCTGTGTTAGCCAGATCGGTTAGTAGGGAAGTAAGGTCAAAGGATTTGTAGGAGTGGGTCAGAAGTGTTCTGGGGGGAGGAGGCTTGGGCCAAAAGATCTTCCTGATTGAGTAGATCATGTGGTGATCACTTATGGAGTCAGGTAAGAGGCCTGTGGCAATTATACGGTATGGGTGCGAAGTAAGGGACCAGTCTAGGACTTAATAGTTCTGCATTTTGTGGTTCAGGCACATGGGGTCTGCGATCAGTTGAGACAGGTTTAGTGTGGCAACCTGGTTCTGAAACTTGGAGCTGCCTCTGGGTAGCAAGTTTCAGTTGCAATCACTAAGGATATGGAGCTCACCACCATTGTGTAAGATTTTAAGATTCCCAGGTGATCCAAGATAGTGGGCATAGAGGAGTCAGGGAGGCAATAGCAGCCTGCTACGAATATGTGAATTGTGTGTGGGATGGAGAGTTTTATTAGCAGGGCATTAAAGGACTGTGAAAGCAAGAATAGCATAACAGGAGTAAACTGCAGGGAGGATGAAATGTACATAGCTATACCTCCACCCCTTTTGCTTCCTGGGTAATCTTGCCTAATGACTGTGTACCCAGGGATAGAGATTTCAGTGTCCTTTATGTGTGGCTTCAGCCAGGTCTCAGAAATAATCAGAAAATCAGGTCTTAGTGATAGGGTTATTGCTTGTAGCAAGGATACTTTATGTAATAAGCTGCAGATATTAAAGTGAGTCAGTTTTAAGCCCCTAGGGAGTTTTGAGGGGTTGGGATGGGCCCAGGGTTTGGCTTGATGTCTCCAGCTATCAGGAGCAGTAATATCAACAATTGTTTGGCTTTATGCATGGCCCACAGAAGCTTGTGGGGGGATGAATATATCCTAAATGAGTGTGCTGTGGTGGCATGAGTTGAGAATTTCAGTGCTAGAAGCCTGTTCAGAAAGTTGGGTGGCAGGATAGAAGGACCGATTCACGTTACAAGTTAAAGGTTAGTTGATTGTTCAAATTATATAGCTTGGTTGCCTAGGGCCCGGGTATTTTCCTACTGCATCCCTACTTATATCACTGCTGCTTGCATATTTTGGTTCCTTACATGTATCGCTGCTTATTGCATAAATTGGTACCGAACCCAAACTCAGGCAGGACATAATGTGGAAAATGTGCTGCTCTTTCATTGCTGTGGGGATTTTGCTATTTCTGTGTTCACCTTTGTTGATCATATTACGCTTACACCTGACTGTTGTAACTGTCGATATATTTAAGATGACTACTCCTATGTTTTTTTCAAATTTAGTAGTATGTAATGATAAGCATATAAGCAGCAATTGGTACAGTACCTGAGACTTTTCAAAATTGCTTACAAACTGCATTATCTAAATAATTCCTATTTCTATGACCCAAAGAAATGTTTATTCTAAAATTGTTTTGGGAAACCTGACAACATCTCCTTCACATATCCTTATCTGGTGACATTGAGTTTAACTCTGGTCCACCCCTTGCTGCAAAGACCACCTTCACCCCCTCTATGGTTTTCTACAAAATGTCTTAAAATTGCACTCATGAATATTCATAGCCTTATGATGAACTTTGCTGACCTGGAAGTTTGGGTGTCCCTCTATTCCCCAGACATCCCAGGGTTAACCCAAAACCTGGCTCAAGCCCAATATACCTGATGCCTTTTGTGCACTGAAGGTCTATAAGTTACTTAGGTCTGACTATCCCACCACTAAACAGGGTGGTGGAGTTTCTCTCTACTGTAAGGAATACTTCATCATCACTATCCCACTAACCAAACCCCCTAGCACCTGTGAAGCAATCCATGTGGTACTTGTTCTTGGAAACATAAAAAAGTTAAAAATTATACGCGTATACAACCCTCCTAAAAATGGCTTAAATTGATTAATGAATGTCATGCAAAACCTGGCATCTCAGAAGGGAAAAAAATGAACTTCTCCTTCTTGGGGGATTTCAATCTTGACTGTCTCTGAGGTAACACAGGAATGTTTGAGGATGTTATAGGTAAACTTGACCTATTGCAGATGATATCCTGCCAACTAGAGTGGCAGCTAATAACAAACACCACTCCCTCATAGGTTGGATCCTTACGAACAGAAAAGATAGGATTCTAAGTGCTGGGACACTGCCAGACTCCATCATTGACCACATATTAGTCTTCTGTACTAGGAGGGTGAGCATATAGAAGCCCACACCCAATGAAATACAGTTCCGGGACTTTCCAAACTGGACTATTGGGCCTTAACTGTGGATTTTCAAGGAATTGACTGGTCCCCTTTATATCAGATATCTGACATGGAAAAGGCTTTCAGCTTTCTCTTTTTAACTCTCCAGGCTCTCCAAAATACACATGTCCCTATTAAGAAGCATAGAGTTAGGAAATCACTGACCAGTTGGATGCACAGTGACCTAATCCCATCCATGAAAATAAGGGACAAAGCCTGGACTAAAGCAAAACTGTCACATTCTTATATGGAAAGAGATGTATACAGGCATCTGAGAAGAGAGTGCAAACAAGTGATGCATGCAGTCAAAAGTGCCTACTTCAGACAGCTTCTACAGTCAATGTTTAGTAACTCTCACAGATTCTGGAGCCACATAAAATCATGCATGGGACAGGGGTCCAACCAGGCCATCACTGACATGACTCTGGATGGCACAAACTGCAACAACATAGGCACTCTTGCCAATACCTTAAACTCCTATTTCTCATGTCTCTCCAGATACACAGATATGTCTGGACCAGGTCCTGATCACAGTTCTGAAGCAATGGACCTTGACTCCCTCCTTGTTAACCTAAGGCCTGTTACAAAAACGGAGGTTCTTTGGTTATTAAGGTCCATCCTAAACTGTGGTTCTGCTGGCTTGGATAAGTTACTAACAATGTTCCTTAAAACTGCAGCTCCTCTCATAGCAGCACCTGTCACTAGGTTGTTCAACTTGTCTCCTGCCACAGGGAAAGTTGCCTTGCTCTGGAAAACTGCTAGAGTGGTGCCCATACCTAATAAACTCTGGTCAGAGCCACTACGGCTGCTACAGCATTAACTTGATGAGGGCGAGTCATGGGCTTCAACATAAAGTTGATGTGCCAGTAGTGAGGTCCATGTGTAAATCACATATTTGGTAAATTTAGATCATTTATTGGTTGATCCTGTGTTTTCCATGTGTTTAAAATGTGAGCAGCAAGTGCATCTTTTACTATATGGGGAAAGAGGGAGCTCTGCACCAAGGCTTTCAAATAATGATTGAAGGAATCGTCCAGAGAGGAGAGGTCTAGTCACACTCTGGACTGTGGACCAACCTGTTAGAATAAGAGCCTATACCAATGTGATGGCATGCTTCCATCAAGGAGTGACCTATAGTCCTCGGTTGATGGTTTAAATGTTACTTCGATGAACATTTGAAGTAGCCACGTGGGGGGATGGAAGAAATAGGGGAGGTAGAAAGTGGACCACCACAGGCTGAGATAGAGAGTAGGGAGATCTTGAGGGAGAGAGTCCAACCAGGGTACAAGTTACTCAAGGAAGAGGGGGTTAGCAAAGAAGAAGGGGGGGAGAAAGGAATTGTCAAAGAAGAAAGGTGAGGAAGGAGAAAAGAACAGGAACAAGGAGAAAGCGACAAGAAAAGAGCTAACAAAATATGGAAGGCCAGTTGTGCCAATGCTAGAGTCTGGGAAATGAGATCCCAGACCTAGAGGCCATCGTGGAGGAAGCAGACCTGGATATTGTGGCCATACTGACAACTATGTCTAGGATATGGTCATACCAGGCTATATAATGTTCATAAGAGACAGAGTAGGGGAAAAAAGGAGGGGGGAGTAGTGCTTTATGAGGAGCAAAACTTAAAAGTGACAGATGTACAGGAGCATTTGTGTGTGGAGGGGGTTGAGGTGTTGTGGGTCAGAGCTGCTGTTTGGACAGGAGTGATCTACAGGCCTCTGACACAGGGGAGAACCTAGATAAAGAAATTGCTGAAAAGGAGTAGTGTTGCTGGTGGAGGAATTTAGTCTGCTGGATGTAGTTTGGAGGCTTTCAGCTGCAGTGTCACTTAGGAGCTGGGACATCTTGAACTCCCTGCAAGGGGCATTCTTCAGGCAAGTAGTCAGTGAATCCACTTGTGATAGGGCAATACTGAACCTTGTTCTTACTAACAGGGACAGTATTGCAGATATCAAGGTTGGAAACCATCTGGGGAGCAGTGATCATTGTAAGTGTAGTTCAGCACAAGCACAGGGGCAGACTCCAACCACACAAAGGCAAGTGTTCCGGTCTTCAGAAGGGCTGAAGGTACAAAGTCTGTTAAATGCCTCAGGAATGACCTGGTAGGGGGAGATGAACTGAGGGAGTAGAGGAAAAGTGAGTCAAACTAAAAGAGGGCATAGTGAAGGCAACAAATCTCAGTGTCCAGCAAGTAAGCAAAAGCAAATGGAAGATGAGACCACTATGGTTCTTGAAAGAGATGGCAAAAAAGTTAAAGGCTGAAAGAGTAAAATTCAGATGGTATAAGGAGACCCAGAAAGAGGAGGACAGGGAAGCATATCAAGTCAAACAGAGAAGAGAAATCAGTAAGAAGCACAAAGGTACAAAGTGAGGAAAGAATAGCTTGGGCAGTATCAAAAGGGGACTATGTATTTTGTGGGTATATTAGCGACAAAAGGAAGACAAAGGGAGGGATTGTACGGTTAAAGGTGGAGGGACTGTATGGAGGGGGACCAAGGAATGACAGACATCTTAAACAAATACTTCTGCTCAGTGTTCAGAATAGAAGGTAAAGGAAAGGGAACACAGAAATGCACCAGAGGTTTTGAGAGGAGGGAAACAGACAGTAGTCCCTTTCTGAGGAAAGAGTCTGGAAAGGACTCAGTAATCTGAAGATGGAAAAAACTGTGGGGCCAGATGGGTGCATCCAAGGGTGCCAAGGGAGCTCAGAGAGGTACTAGCTGAATCTCTGAAAGACTTATTTAGCAGACAGGGGGAAGGTCATGGCAAACAAATGTGATAGATTTTATTGACTGCGTAGCCAAGCAGCTAGTTTTTTTTATGTAAACAAAAGTGCAAAGTAGTGCATTTGGTCCACAGAAACCCAGGGGAGGAGTACAAAATGTGGGGAGTGATACTGACAATGAGCAAGCAAGAAAGAGATCTGGGGGTAATGATATCAGATGACCTAAAGGTGGCCAGGTAATGTGACAAGACAGTCAAGTGGGCTAGTGGGATGCTGGGGTACATAGGCAGTGGTATCACCAGCAGGAAGAGGGAGGCGGTATTGCCTCCATATAGGTTAATGAATAGCACTCCACCTGGAATACTGTGTCCAGTTCTGGAGACATCTCCGGAAAGAGATAGGCAGAAAGGAAGCAGCCCAGAGGACAGCAGCCAAAATGGTACAGAAACTGAACCACTTTAAACTTAACTGACTCAGTTTCAGCAGACCCTGAGCTGAACACCATCCATTCAACCGGGATTTGCTTTTTTTTCATTTTCTTTTGGTTTTAGCTGCCTCTCTCCAGCCTTGTAGGCTGTTCTCAGGCTTCCCCAGTCAGTGCCAGTCATATGACTGGCTTTTGCAGCTGTGAGGAGAGGTGACTGGGCTCCCCTGCAGCTGATCCCATACCCTGGTTTGACATATGCAAACTGAGGTATAAAAGCAGGACTACACTGCTGATTTTGACCATACAATGCATGCAGAGGATGAGAGTAGTTGCAAAGGATATGGGAGGAAGGATTTGGGGAAGGAACTAACTCCAGACCCTCGCAGTAGAGTGGTAGTGCACTGGTGGGATGTTGCAGGGAGCGAAGATGGACAATAAAAAGTAGACAGAAAAAAGTTACTTAACAAAAGAAAAATGTTTGCATTTTAGTAAACATTTAAAGAAACCAAGAATTAAAGCCAATGCCAGAGGGGACTGAGCAAATGTGCAAGTGGTGGTTGTTGGGACTCAAGGGTGATGAATGACATTGAGGGTGCTTGTGTACAACAAAATATTGGAATTGGGACTGACTGACAGAATCTGCATGTATGAAGGCAGAGATTGGGAAAATAAACTGTATATGGGGTTCCCCTTTGATCTTTACACTGTAGGAGATGTTGCCACACCCACACAGTAGGTTGCTCCAAAACGTAAGAATGAGTGGAGCAAAAGTAGAGGTCAGAGTGCTTTTGTATGGGCACGTGGATGGATTTAAATGCAAACTAGTCTGTCTCTTATGTAGTACTGCGGGGGTAGAGCATTTTTTTAAACTGGGGCATATGCTCTGTCTGGTCCTGGGCTGGAGGTGTCCATGGGCAACATGTCGGAGTGACACAGTACAATATATTCACATTGCAAAAGACTACATTAATGTGGGCATCAGAGTTGAAGAATGCAAAGTGCACAAAGTAGGAAATTAAAAAAAAAATTAGGGTTTTCAGTCTAGACTTTTGGTAAATCAGTTGTGTGGTGTTCCTTGGGGTTGTAAGGGACCTGTGCAAAATTACAAAAAATGAATGGTGGTGACTTTTCAAGCCCTGTCACCAACAACCTAAAATTTAGTCAGTTCATAGTTTGTGTCATATTGCTACAGCTTACCATAATAGAAAAAAATTAAAATGAAAGATTTCTTACCATGCTCCTGAGGATCCTGGAATAGGGTGGTCTCGAGGGTACCACAATATGTGCATGTGATAACAATAGCAATGGGGTCACAAAGGATCTGCCGTGCTTCAAGACCTGACTAAGCCAAACAAGGTAGGATAAACAAATAAAATAAACCCTTGTCTGATTCACGGTATCTGTCATTTTCCTGGCATACTAGGGTTGGATCCTGTCGCAGCGTTGCTGATGTACTCTAATACCTGTAGAAATAAAGGGGAAGAAATGGGGTAGCATGAGGAATAAAATACTGATTGGCGATCGTAAACAACCACCCACCCTCCAACATGTAGCTCTCCCCATTGTTCCCTCTTCCCAGCTGCATCGTTTACACACTGAAATCGCGCTGTCTATAATATTGTTATGGAATCATTGTGACATTAAGAGGTTGTTAACCCCTCTTGACTACATCACAGTGATACCATAACAATGGGAATGGATTTGTGCATGCACAGTTTACAAATTAGTGGCTCACAACAAATGGCTGCGGTGTTGAGTGATGCTGCTATCAGAGAAAGGCACTAGAAACATAGAAACATAGAATTTGATGGCAGATTAGGAATGCTTGGCCCACCTAGCCTGCCCATTTCCCTACCTAACGGATAAGTTGCAGATCCTAGTTAACCAACAGCCTACTTCCTCCTATGGGGTAAGAAAAAGAAAGGCCACATTTCCTCTAACTTGTTTACCATAAACTATACAATTTAATAGATGCCCTTTGGTTAATAACTTCAATGAAATATCTTTTCAATGCTGCCAGGACAATAGTAAATCTCTCACACTGCACTGGCGAAGTTTACAATGTTGTCCTGGCAAGCTCTAGAAAAGATTACAATGTGGTTATTAATGAAAAAACATTCATTAGCATCCATGTTCTTGTCACTCATTAGCCCCTCATTACATATATCAAGTATGGCAGCTTGGATTCAATGCAAAGAAGTGCAAAACAATGCACCTGGGAAACAAAAACCCAGGGGAAGAGTACACAATGAGGGGGAAGTAGTAACAACAACAACAAGCATTTGTCAATGCCGAATGTTGTTGTGCTGGCATTGGCTTTGGTAGTGCAGTGCAGGAAAACATTTTGGGCAGGATGTGAAAAATGACAGCTGTACAGTTCATAAGGAGGTGTAGAAAAATGCCAGTGTTGAAAATGTGGCATGTAAATATAGCAAATTTTCAAAGTTGCAAGGGTGCTAGGGAAATGTGCAATGCACGCTTGGAACACAGTCATTTTATGGTCGTTCGGCACCAAATTTTCAACATAGGCATTTTAGCACCTCTGCTCATGTATCACTGTTATTTCCTCAGACTGTCCCAAAAAGTGATTTTGCACAGCGACTGAGCTATTCTGTGCCGGAAGTGTGAAAACACATTTTGGGCAGCATATGTGAAATGACAGCTGTACTGCTCATCAAGAGGTGTGGAAAAATGCCAATAGTGAAAATCCAGAGGGAAAATATTACAAATGCATGACATTATGAGTGTACATGCAATCTGCCAAAGCATGCTCATAAAACAGTCATTTTATGGAGCATTATCACCAAATTTTCAACATAGGCATTTTAGGACCTCTGCTCATGAACTGTGTCACTGTCATTTTCATAATCTGGTCCAAACACTGATTTCCCACAGCGACCACACTATTGTGCGCTGGAGGTGCGGAAACACATTTCGGGCAGGATGTGGAAAATGACAGCTGTATAGTTCACAAGGAGGTGTACAAACATAGAAACATAGAAATATAGAAACATAGAATTTGATGGCAGATAAGGACTGCTTGGCCCACCCAGTCTGCCCATTTACCTACCTAATAGATAAGCTGCAGATCCTAGTTAACCAGCAGCCTACTTCTTTCTACCCCAACCCCCTAGAATTGCCTTATGACTGTCTCATGCATGCTTGAATTCTACCACTGTTTTTGACTCCACAACCTCCTCTGAAAGGTCGTTCCATGCATCCACAACCCTTTCTGTGAAAAAACACTTCCTTACAAGTGAATTTTGTTTCCTCAGAAGAAGCCAGAAGAGGAAGGAAACATATTCAATTCAGTGCTTTACAGTAACTGGTAATTGCTATTTTTCTTTTAAACTTAGACTGTGGGCTTTTAGTGACACTGTAATTTATTTGCTGTCTTTTCTTAGAATTGTTTTTGGGCTGTTGAAAATTTAAAACATAGTGGTGGTGTATTTCTTTTCTGTCTTTAATTGCTGCAAATTTAGTCTTGGCTTGTCTGACTTGCCCTGTAGTTTGGGTGAGGGGTGTTAATTGTCTGGCCTCTGGCCTCAGCTACGTGTTAACTGGAGGTGGGGCTTAGTCAGAGTTGAAGTAGCAAGTGAGTTTTGTTTCCTCAGAAGAAGCCAGAAGGGGAAGGAAACATATTCAATTCAGTGCTTTACAGTAACTGGTCATTGCTATTTTTCTTTTAAACTTAGATTGTGGGCTTTTAGTGACACTGCAATTTATTTTCTGTCTTTACTTAGAATTGTTTTTGGGCTGTTGAAAATTTAAAACATAGTGGTGGTGTATTTCTTTTCTGTCTTTAATTGCTGCAAATTTAGTCTTGGCTTGTCTGACTTGCCCTGTAGTTTGGGTGAGGGGTGTTAATTGTCTGGCCTCTGACCTCAGCTACGTGATAACTGGAGGTGGGGCTTAGTCAGAGTTGAAGTAGCAAGTGAGTTTTGTTTCCTCAGAAGAAGCCAGAAGGGGAAGGAAACATATTCAATTCAGTGCTTTACAGTAACTGGTCATTGCTATTTTTCTTTTAAACTTAGATTGTGGGCTTTTAGTGACACTGTAATTTATTTGATACATAGATACATAGATACATAGTCAGTGTCGGCAGATAAGGGCCTATGGCCCACCCACTCTGCCCATTTGAGCTTGTAATTTCAGTTTGTTTTCCTAGAAGTCTGTTGCCCCTTACCCCTGACCTCCAGAATTCCTTTATGTCTATCCCATGCATTCTTAAATCCTGTGATTGTTTCAACGCCCACCACTTCCTCTGGCAGGGTGTGCCACTTGTCCACCACTCGTTCTGTAAAGAAATTCTTCCTCATGTTTCCTCTGAATCGTCGTCCCTCCAACGTCATACCATGCCCTCTAGTCCTGGAACATCTTTTTCGCTTAAAAATAGTGTATTCCTGCACCCTGTTCCTCCCTGTAAGATACTTGTATGTCTCTATCATATCCCCTTTCTCCCTCCTCTTCTCCAGGGAGTACATGTTCAGTTCCTTCAACCTGTCTTCATAGGACTTGTGATGCAATCCATGCACCATCTTTGTTGCCCTCTCCTGAACCTTCTCTACCCTGTCTATGTCCTTACATAGGTATGGTCTCCAGAACTGTACACTGTACTCCAGGTGGGGCCTCACTAGTGTCTTGTATAGCGGAATTATGACCTCCCTTTTCCTGCTGGTGATACCCCTGCCTATACATCCCAGCATCCTATTTGCTTTACCTGCTGTCTTGTGACACTGTTTCCCTACCTTGAGGTCATCAGAGATGATAACCCCAAGATCCCTTTCCTGCTTGGTGCATGCTATATCCTCACCCCCCAACTGATATATTGTGCCAGGGTTTTTGTGCCCCATATGCATTATCTTGCACTTCCTTGCATTGAATTTCAACTGCCAAACCCCTGACCATTCTTCAAGTTTCTGCAGGTCCCTTCTCATTCTGTCTACACCCTCTGGTGTGTCTACTATATTACAGAGCTTTGTGTCATCAGCGAACAGTGAAATTCTGCCTTCTAGGCCCTGCACAATGTCACTGATGAAGATGTTGAATAGGACTGGTCCTAGCACTGATCCCTGTGGTACCCCACTGGTCACTCTTCCCTCTGTGGAGTGACAGCCATTTACCACCACCCTCTGTGTCCTGCCACCCATCCAGTTACCTACCTACCACACTACTGTCCTGTCCACACCCATATTCCCCAGTTTGTGTAATAGTCTTCTATGTGGCACAGTGTCAAAGGCCTTGCTGAAGTAGAAAAAGGCTCCCCCAAGAGGGAGGTGCACCATTCCTGGAAGTACTGCAATACCAGGGCGATGCATGGAGTGGACGGAGCAAGCCACTATTCCATCTCCCTGTTCCAAAAATCAATTTAATATATGGTCCCCAGATAGGGGACATATCAGATATTAAACTGTTAAGAACAGATACTACACTTGATCTTAGCCAAAAGGCCGAGAATTTGCTGTCTTTACTTAGAATTGTTTTTGGGCTGTTGAAAATTTAAAACATAGTGGTGGTGTATTTCTTTGCTGTCTTTAATTGCTGAAAATTTTTGCCCCCCCTCCCCTTCCCCAACTCTTAATTATATGCCCTCATAAATCTGATTGACAGGAGCTAAACACAGGGGATAGTAAGGGGTGTGGAGTAGGAGGGGCATAAGGGGGAAGAAGTCCACCCTCAGCATGACAAGTGTTTTGTCTCATTTATTTATTTATTGGTTTATTTTCTTTTTTAAAAAGAAAAGTATCTGAGGATCAGTGGCAGGATTTTTAGGACAGTAAATTAATAAAAAGGGAACTAGGAGAGCTTCAGTAACAGACAAGTAGTGGAATAGCAGTATAATTGCAGTATAATGTGGAGAGTGGTGCAATGCAGTGGCTGTGGGGCAGCCATATACAGGCAGACCTTCTGGACACTGAGGTGCTGCCCTATCTGCATGCATCTCTCTGGACTGTGGGATGAGGTAGCCAGACTCAGAGGAGAAGTAAACTGGGTCAGGAGTACCATCACCCCTATCCAGAGACCACTCAGTCCAATGCAACTGCCTAAAAGAATGTCAAGAACGAGGAGCACTTGGGTGACCGTGGGTTCAGGGAAGGTTAGAGGGATCAGGCAGAGGCACATCCCAGATCCTATTCCACTCAAGAACTCATATGCCACACTGGCAAATGGGGACAACCAAATAGACGTACCCAGAGAAGTGGAAGGAAAGGATGTGGAGGTTAGCCAAGGAGGTGACCTCAGTGGGGAGAGCAGTGGACCCCAGAGGAGGAGGAAGCGAATCCTGGTGGAGGACTCCATCATAAGAGGGATCCATCTAGGAACACAGGAGGGGGAGGACAGGGAGGTTAGGTGCCAACCAGGTGCCACGGCATGGAGGGATGGAAGGAAGATCCTGGGGATCACTGGGAAGGCAAGACGGGAGGGTGAGCTGGATGTCATTATCCACTTAGGTACTAATGACCTGGCAAATGGGGAGCCAGAGGAAGTTCAGGAAGAGTTTAGGAACTTGGGGAGGGGTCTCAAGCAAGTAGCTACTTCTGTCACTTTTTCAGAAGTACTACCTGTGAGAGGCAAGGAAGAGCATAGGGGTGCATGCATCACAAACTTTAACTCATGGTTGAAGAACTGGTGCGGTGAGGAAGGGTTTGGATTCATTGGTGACTGGGGACCCACCTGGAAGGATGGAGGTTTGTTCAAGCCTGACGGCCTGCATCCATCCTGGAGGGGAATCCATGCACTCAATGATAAGTTTAAATGCTACATTGACAAGCATTTAAACTAGCAGAGGGGGGTGGCAGGCCAGCAAGGAGAGTACCTTCTTGCTCACCCCCCACAGTTAGCAGTGGAACCAGTGAACCAGAGGAGTGGCTATCTCTACAAAGCAGTGTGCAAAAGATGGAGATTAGCACCCAAGAGGTGGCTAGGCAGAAAAGGGGCAAAATTCAGCAGGAGGACAGACAGCAAGGAGAACCAGGGATAAAGAACAACCAATGAAGGGGCTGGAGTAGAACAGTGAAACAGTCTAGGGAGATCAAATCATGGAAAGCCATGTGTGCCAGTGCCAGGAGCCTTAGCAACAAGATGGAAGATCTGGAGGCTGTCATGGTGCAGTCAGACCTGGACATTGTGGCCATCACTGAAACCTGGTGTAATGATAACTAGTACTGGGAGATGGCCATACCTGGCTACAAAATATTCAGAAGAGACAGGACAGGTAGGAAGGGAGGAGGAGTGGCACTGTATGTGAAAAAATGACATAAGGGCCACAGAGATCCCGGAGGAACAAAATGGGGGAGAGATACTGTGGGTTAAGCTGGAAAGGAAAATGGGGACAGCCATCTGCACAGGTGTGGTCTATAGACCACCAGCCCAGGAGGAAGAAACAGATAGGGAGCTGATGCTAGCCATCCAAAGGATGGCAGACAAGGGTGAGGTAGTACTGCTTGGAGACTTCAATATTCCAAACGTGGACTGAAGCATCCCAGCAGCAGCATCAACTAGGAGCAGATTTATCCTGGACTATATTCAGGGTGCCTTCCTCAAGCAACTGGTCATGGAACCAACTCAGCAGAAGGCAATACTGGACCTTGTGCTCACAAACAGGGACAGTGTGATGGGGGTAACAGTGGAGGAGCACCGGGGGAACAGTGACCACCAGTCATTGTGGTCTGAAATCACAGAAAGAGCAGAACCAAACCACACAAAAACATGTATCCTGGATTTTAGGGGGGCAGACTTTGGGAAAATGGGGAGATACTTGAAAGAGGCATTAAGGGGAATGGAGCAGGAATCAGGAGTTGAGGAACAGTGGGCAGTATTTAAAATGGGGATTACAAGAGCAACAGAATTATGCATTAAGCATGTTAGCAAGAGGAAAAGGAAGAGGAGACCATTATGGTTTTCCAAAGAGGTAGCAAAGAAAGTGAAAGCCAAAAAGATTGCATTCAGGCAATACAAAAAGACACAAGCAGAAGGGGATAGGGAGAAGTACCAGGAGAAGCAAAGGGAGGTGGGGAGGTCAGTAAGAGAAGCCAAAGCTCAGACAGAAGAACACATTGCAAAATCAGTGGGTAGAGGGGACAAAACCTTTTACAGGTACATAAGTGAAAAAAGAAAGGCAAAGGGAGGGATAGTGAGACTGAAGGGGGAGGATGGGGGCCACGTGGAGGATGACAACAGTAAAGCTGACATATTGAACAGGTATTTCTGCTCAGTCTTTACTGAGGAAGAGGAGGGTAATGGGTCTGAAGGGAGTACAAGTGGTGAGAATGGTGCAGAAATGGACACAAGAAAGGGTCCTGAAGGAACTGGAAGTAATAAGAGTTGATAAAGCAATGGAACCAGATGGGGTGCACCCCAGGATCCTTAAAGAACTAAGAGAGGTGGTGGCTGAACCTCTGGCTATCCTGTTTAGCTGATCACTGGAAACAGGGGAGGTACCCAAAGACTGGAGGACAGCAGATGTAGTCTCCTTATATAAAAGTGGGAACAAAGAGGAAGCAGGGAACTACAGACCAGTCAGCCTCACCTTGGTAGTGGGGAAGATCATGGAAGCACTACTGAAGGAGAGACTGGTGGAACATATGGTTGTCAATGGACTACAGGACCCAAGGCAGCATGGTTTCACCAGGGGGAGGTCATGTCAGACCAACCTCATTGAATTTTTTGACTGGGTGACTAGGGAGGTGGATCAGGGGAGGGCAGTGGACATGGCCTATCTGGACTTCAGCAAGGCCTTTGACACTGTGCCACATAGAAGACTATTACACAAACTGGGGAATATGTGTGTGGGCAGGACAGTAGTGTGGTGGGTAGGTAACTGGCTGAGCGGCAGGACACAGAGGGTGGTAGTAAATGGCTGTCACTCCACAGAGGGAAGAGTGACCAGTGGGGTATCACAGGGATCAGTGCTGGGACCGGTCCTATTCAACATCTTCATCAGTGACATTGCGCAGGGCCTAGAAGGCAGAATTTCACTGTTCGCTGATGACACAAAGCTCTGTAACAGAGTAGACACACCAGAGGGTGTAGACAGAATGAGAAGGGACCTGCAGAAACTTGAAGAATGGTCAGGGGCATCACCAGCAGGAAAAGGGAGGTCATAATTCCACTATACAAGACACTAGTGAGGCCCCACCTGGAGTACAGTGCACAGTTCTGGAGACCTTACCTACCTAAGGACATAGACAGAGTAGAGAAGGTTCAGAGGAGGACAACAAAGACGGTACATGGATTGCATCACAAGTCCTATGAGGACAGGTTGAAGGAACTGAATATGTACTCCCTGGAGAAGAGGAGGGAGAGAGGGGATATGATAGAGACATACAAGTATCATACAGGGAGTAACAGGGTGCAGGAAAACACTATTTTTAAGCAAAAAAGATGTTCCAGGACTAGAGGCATGGGATGAAGTTGGAGGAGGACGATTCAGAGGAAGCGTGAGGAAGAATTTCTTCACAGAGCGGGTGGTGGACAAGTGGAACACCCTGCCAGAGGAAGTGGTGGGGGCTGAAACAATCACGGGATTTAAGAATGCATGGGATAGACATAAAGGAATTCTGGAGGTCAGGGGTAAGGGGCAACAGACTTCTAGGAAAACATAAACTGAACTTACAAGCTCAAACGGGCAGACTGGGTGGGCCATAGGCCCTCATCTGCTGACACTGTCTATGTATATATGTATCTATGTACTTTACCTCTGAGCTGCCCCCCCTCTATCTTCAAATTGTGCCCCCTTGTTCTTGCACACCTCTTTTTGTGAAAGATGCTACCCTCTTGGACTTTGTTGATTCCCTTGAGGTACTTGAAAGTTTCTGTCATGTCCCCCCTCTCCCTTCTTTCCTCGAGGCTATACATATTAAGCTCCTTTAGTCTCTCTAGATATGTCTTCTGGTGCATACCCTGCACCATTTTAGTTGCCCTCCTCTGGACAGCTTCCATCTTGTCTATGTCCTTGTGAAGATTGGGTCTCCAGAACTGCACACAGTATTCCGGATGCGGTCTCACCAGCTGTCTGTACAGAGAGAGATAACAACTTCCTGTTTTCTACTGGTGATGCCTCTCCCTATGCATCCCAGTATCCCCCCAGCCCTCCTTACTGCCCTCTCACATTGCTTGCCCACCTTTATGTCATCTGATATGACTACCCCCAGGTCCCTTTCCATTTTTGTTGTTGTTAGTATCTCACCCCTCATTGTGTACTCTTCCCCGGGGTTTTTGTTTCCCATGTGCATTACCTTGCATTTCTTAGCATTAAATCTAAGCTGCCATACAGGTGCAGATATTGGCACAATATTACATGGGGACAGGTAAGGTCTTTCCGTGCTTCTTGTTGTGACCACCTGTAAAGTTGCTCTTTGATATACTAACATACTAAAATGCTAGCAGACTAGGCCTAACGGTCTTTCGTGTCTGCTTATATGGTCAGCCCCCACCCTGGGAGCTGACCTTGCTGCCCCCCTCGCCTTCTCCCTTCCCAGTTCCGGATACAAAAATTACAATGTTGAAAATCTGGCATGAAAATATTGCAAATTCGCAAAGTTACGAGCCTGCGTATTAACAGCACTACGCACGTTCGTAAAACAGTCATTTTTTTTGATTTATTCAACCAAATTTGCAACATAGGCTTTTTGAGATGCTACCTCATGAACACTGACACTGTCGTTTCATGAACCAGTCCCAAACGATGATTCCGCGCAGTGACTGTGAAATCACCTTTCGAGGCCGATTAACGCTATGACAGTGATAGAACTCATGAGGAGCAGTCCCAAAAACCCCATGTTGAAAATTTGGTGCCAAAATTCCAAAAAATGACCACGATATGCAGCAAAGTTAAAAAAACCCTATTCATTCCATTATACAGCTTACCAGCATTTCCTCAGTTTGCGGTTGGCTTTGAAGAGTGCAGAAGTGTTCCCGGTTCACCAAAGATAGTCGCGCCAGGCTCCAGAAGTAAGTATGGGGTGAGGGGGGTGTGGGGAGGCAGGGTGCACTGTGGGTGGGTGCGGGTTGTGGGAGGGGGGCCAGGGACACTGCCGAGGGACAGTTTCCTTCTTGACATCGGGGACTGTTTTCATTTTTAATAGGTGCTTTGGCACACTGGGGTGGGCTCCCAGTGTGCCATCTGTGTGTGTGTGGATTGGGCAGCCCTGTCTGCAAACAAGGAAAGGGAGGAGGAGCCACAGGAGCCGAGGGGCATTGGGCACCCTCTCAGCAATCAAAAAAATGGAAGGGGGACCACATTATGCCAACAGGGAGTGAGGTCCCCCATTGGCAAAATTCAAGGGGAGGGAGGGATATATGCTGAGGGGATTGTGCACCACCATCGACAAAGAGAAACTGTTGGTGGGTGTAGGATGCCAAAGGGGATTGGGCACCCCCTCGGCAATCAAAAATGTGAGGGTTACATGATGCTGATGGTGATTGGGTACCTCCATCGGCACACAATAAAGGTAGGGGAATTGACAGGCAACAGCAGCAGTCACTGCCGCCATGTTGCCTGCACATAGGGAGAGGCGTGTTGTGGTCTTGCTGCATGAGAGCTTCCATCTCATTGCAGCAGACCTTTTGTCAGATTGCTTTGACTCATTAGCCAGACATGGTGTTGGCCACTGCTGTTGGTTGATTGGGGACTGCGGGACGCACCTAATGGTGCGTGCCCTTCATTCACCCAGCAGCGACTGTGCCTCCAAATTTCCACTGCTACAAAATGTTGGCTGCGCAAGTACACCAACATAAAAATGGAAAATGACCTGGGGTGATCATATCAGGTGACCTAAAGGTTAGCAATCAATGTGGGAAGGCAGTAGGGATGGCTGAGGGGATACTGGGAAGTTTTGGAAGAGGCATCACCAGTAGAAAACAGGAAGTTGTTATCCCTCTGTACAGACAGTTGGTGAGACCCCATCTGGAGTACTGCATGCAGTTCTGGAGACCCCATCTCTGCAAGGTCATAGACAGGATGGAGGCAGTCCAGAGGAGGGCTACTGAAATGTTGCAGGGTCTGTAACAGAAGCCATACAAGGATAGACTAAAGGAGCGTAATATGTGTACCCTTGAAGAAAGGAGGGGGGGCATGAATGAAACTTTTAAGTACCTCAAGGGAATCAACAAAATCCAAGAGGGTAGCATCTTTTAGAAATAGAGATGTGCAAGAACAAGGGGACACAATTTGAAGATAGAGGGGGGACAGCTCAGGGGCAATGTGAGGAAGTATTTTTTCACAGAGAAGGTGGTGGATGCATGGAACAGCCTTCTTGAGGAGATTGTGGGGTCAAAAACAGTGGGGAAATTCAAGAATACATGGGACAGAGATACGGCAATTCTTGTGGGGAGTAGGAAGAAATAGGCTGTTGGTTAACTAGGATCTGCAACTTATCCAGTAGGTAGGGAAATGGGCAAACTAGGTTAGCCAAGCGGTCCTTATCTGCTGTCAAAGTCTATGTTTCTATGTTTCACTAGACACAAAATTAGAAAATCAAGTACTATTTATTCATAGTTTCCATTGCTGGTGTTTCTTCGATGACCATGCACACCCCCGCATCCCCACCAGTTTGACAAAGAACTCCATGCTCCTCACCAGGCAACAAATAAAACTGAAGTTCTGGTCCCACTTGAGGACTTTGTGTATGTCTGTGTATGTACATCAGTGGAACTCATAATAATATAGAATTTGTTTCTTTGATGTTACCATTCTGTGTGTGTTGGGGGACAGTCTACTACTGGAATAATGTATTGTTCTGAATTCTTCTATTCCATGGTAAATAGTCACAGTACTGTATACTGGATATGAAAAAAGAGAGATCACTGACAGGTGAAAAAATTGGTGGAGGGACTATTTTACATTATTTAGCAACATTTTGTTATAATGTGTGTTGGTTTGAAAAATATTAGTGTCTATTTTTTTTTTAATTACTGCTGTACACATTTATATAAGCAATAAGGCAATAAAGGTACATTGGTTATGCTACATTTACCCCATGGACTGGACTTAAAGGCACTTGGCTTGGCCTTGTGCCATACAATGCCCCGACCCTGGGGTACACATAGAACAATCAACAGCCTGACATTCCTTATTGCTTAAACAACTGAAGTTAAAGTTTTACTGAAGCAGAATAGGACACTGTATGGAACTATTTTGTCAGTTGACAATGCAGGCAGAAGGAAAGAAAAATGTGGCCATTGATATACTGTATAACTTGTTCAGTGAGTGTCACCTGTACTTGTTTGTATCCATACCCCTTACATTGTAAGTGCATGTCTAATAATCAGTCAGGTTTCTCAAATTCCTGAGCCCATTTAATAAACTGGCATCAACAGCTCCTGCTTTTTTACTAGTAATACCTCTCCTTATGCACCCCAGCATCCTTCCTGCTCAACCCACTGACTACTTACATTACCTGACTACTGTTTAGGTTATCAGTTATGACGACCCTCATGTTTCTTTCCTGCTTGGTTGTCATCAGTACTTCCTCCACTTACATCGTGTAGTCCTGTCATGGCTTGTAGTTCCCCAAGTACATGATTCTGCTCTTCTTTGCAATGAATATGGGCAGCCACAATCTTCACCATTCCTCAAACTTACCTTGGTCCCTTCTAGAAACATAGAAACATAGAAGTTGACGGCAGATAAGGACCACAAGGCCCATTCAGTCTGCCCATTTCTTGTTCTACCTTATGAATGTGCCATTGGCCTTTGCTCTGTCAATGGCCTATCTATTCATACTCATTTGTATTGCTCCCTTATGCCTATCCCATGCCTGTTTGAAGCCCTGCACTGGATTCATATCCACCACTTCCTGAGGTAGGCCATTTCATGCATTTACCACCCTTTCTGTGAAAAAGAACTTCTTCACGTTACCCCTTAATCAGCCTCCCTCTGATCTCATGCTGTGTCCTCTTGTCCTGCTATTTTTTCTCATATTGAAACATGTTAGACTCTTTCACCTTGTTTATGCCCTTAAGGTGTTTGAATGTTTCAATCATGTCACCTCTCTCCCTCCTTTGCTCTATGGTATGCATATTGAGCTCAGTTAATCTGTTCTCATATGTTTTCTGATGCAGCCCCAGCAACATTTTGGTTGCCCTTCCCTGGACTACCTCAATTTGGTTACTGTCCTTGTGAAGGTGTGGCCTCCAGTACTGCATGCAGTACTCCATATGAGGCTTAACCAGTGTCTTGTAAAGAAGGATTATTACCTCCCTTTTATGACTTGTGATACCCCTGCTAATACACCCTAACTTCCCTCTAGCCTTACCTGCTGCTTTAGTGGTCTGCTTGGATGATTTCAGGTCATCGGTGATGAAGACACCCAAGCCTCTTTCTTCCCTTGTGACTGCCAGAAACTCCCCTCTCAGCCTATAGGTGGCATCAGGATTTCTCTTCCCTACGTGCATTATCTTGCACTTTTTTGCGCTAAACCCCAGTTGCCACTCTTCTGACTATTTTGCTAGTTTATCCTAATCTCTTCCCATTCTGCCTACCCCATCTGGATTATCAACTCTGTTTGCAGATCTTGGTGTCATCTGCAAACAGACAAATCTTACCCTCCAGTCCCTCTGCAATGTCACCGATGAAGATATTGAAGAGGACTGGCTGCAGGACTGATCCCTGAGGTACCCAACTTGTGACTTGCATCTCTTCTGACTATACCGTTTACCACCACTCTCTGTGTTCTGCCCATCAACCAGTTTGCCACCCAGTTGACCAACATCTGACCCACCCAAGCCTACCCAGCTTATTAATCAATCTTCTGTGTGGAACAGTATCAAAAGCTTTGCTGAAATCAAGGTAGGCAACATCAACTGCTCCCCCTTGATCCACCACTCTGGTTACCAAGTCAAAGAAATCTATAAGATTAGTTTGAGAGGACCTTCCTTTTGTAAACCCATGCTGTCTTGGATCCTGTACTCCTATGGATTCCAGGTGTTGCACTATCCTTTCCTTAAGGAGTGTCTCCATAATCTTGCCCACTACTGAGATAAGACTGACTGGTCTGTAGTTCTCTACCTCCTCTCTGCTACCACTCTTGTGGAGTGGGATCACATGAGCCCTTCTCCAGTCTTTGTGGGACCTCTCCTGTGCTCAGAGACTCACTAAACAGTTCTGATAATGGCTCTGCTATTTCCACCCTTAGCTCCTTTAGTACCCTGGGATGTATGCCATCCGGTCCCATTGCGTTGTCCACCCTGAGCTTATCGAGCTCTCTTTGTTTAGTGAAGGGACTAGTGTACACCTCCCTCCCTCCTGTGTCCATGGTGCTGAGCTGTGGGCCCTGCCCTACCTTATCTTCAGTAAATACTAAGCAGAAGTATCTATTTAGGATAGATGCTTTTATATGGTCTTCCTCCTCCTCACACACACCCTTATCCCCTTTCATTTTAGCAATACCCCCTCTGGACTTTCTCCTTTCACTAATGTATCTATAGAAAGTCTTGTCACCTTCTTTTACTGTTCGTGCTAGTGTTTCCTCAGTTTGGGCCATTGCCTGCCTTACTGCCTTCTCTACTTCCCTTAGGGAAGTTTGGTATGCCTCCCTGTCTTCATCCTGCTGCATTCCCTTATATTTCCTGAATATATTTCCTGAATGCCAGCGTTTTGGCTCTGACCTTGTCTGCTACTGTTTTTGAGAACCAAAGTGGTTTTCTTCTTCTTTTGCACTTCCTTTTCTCACTAACACAATGGGATGTTGCTTCAAGTATTGCATCTTTAATGCTTGCCCACTGTGCCTGTAATCCTTCACCTGTATTTCTTTTTGCCAGGGCTAGTTTAATTCTGTTGCCTATCTTATCAAAGTCAGCTCCTCTGAAGTACCATATTTTTGCCTTGGAATGGGATGCCTTTGTTCTAGTGGCCAAACTGAACCATTCCATGTGATGGTCACTGGCACCCAGGTGACCTTCTACCTGGAGATCTATAATCCTTTCCCTGTTAGTCAGTACTAAATCTAGGATAGCCCTGTCTCTTGTGGGTTGTTGTACCAGTTGTTTGAGGCCCTTCCCCTGCAGGGAATCCACCATGTGTCTAGTTTTTTCAGATGTCCCTGCTGATATTGACCAATGGCATGCTGAAGTCTCCCATTATCAGAACCTCACCTTTAGCTGTCATGTTTTGTATATCTTCTTTTTTTCAATTCAAATTTTATTAAAGTTTTCAATACAGAGAACGAATCACAGTAGAGTAAATCATGAACCCCAAACATCAGATGCAGAGTACAAGATGATTCGATCTCCCCACCCCCACCACCCAACACCCACCCAGAACAACCCAGCATCGTTACACCTTTAGCACAAGCACCAAAGAATATAACCTGGTAGTACTTAAGCCTGTAGTGCATAGAGAGTCTGCAGTGGGCCCCAGATCCTGTCAAACTTCTCAAGTTTGGTATATAGACTGGCAATAGTCCTCTCTGTTCTAAGGCTCTCAAGCAATTCCTGAAGCCATTCAACATAAGATGGTACCTCCATAACCTTCCAGTGTCTCAACACCACTTTTTTAACAGACATCGACATCAAGGCTATGTGAACCTCCTGTTCACCACAGAAATGGAGGGGACATCCCCAAGAAGACATATTTCTGGGGTGAACAATTCTGAGAGCCCTAAAAGAGAATCAGCACGCTGTTTAATCATGGTCCAAAGTGGGGCAACTTTCGCACAGCTCCAGAAAATATGAAGGTCACCTTCTTGAGACTGGCATCTTGTGCAAAGGGGAGAGGACACCAGACCAGTCTGGCAAGCCTCTGCGGAGAGTAATAAATGTTATGCAAAATGTTGAATTGCATTAATCTAAGTCTGTCCTGCTTAAGGAACTTATGACAACTTTGCCACAGGAGACCAATCCATATCTCTGCCCTGAAGAGGCCCAAAGGCAGGGCGTAATTGTCAGAGTGCCCAGGAAAATAGAGCAGTGTATATTTTAGATACAGCATGAGGGCGAGCCCGCCAACTCCATAAGGGGTAGCCTGAAAACTGATATTGGGAGCTGGAGGGGGGGGGGGTTGGACCCATTACCTTAACCAATAAATGGTGAAGTTGAAAAATCTTGAAGATTGTTGTGTGAGGTACCATAAACTTGTGCATAATGCCAGCTGAAGAGCACCATTGACTATTGGATAACATAAACTCATCTAGACAGCAGTTTCTTATCTGAGGGATCCAACTAGGTGAGACAAGCTTGCCATCCAGCAAAAAATTAGGGTTGCCTATTACGGGTTGAGATTAATCCTTGAGATTCTTATACCTCAGAAAAGCGCACAATTGAGTATGAACCCTGATTGAAATGGCTATAGGGGAACTACATAGAGATTCTGGTAGGGAACTGACCTTTGTGTATAGCGGTGCAGCTGGGGAGAGGCCATGTTTTCTAATGGTAGCAGACTCGACGGCTAACCAAGTCAGGGTATATGTGGCAGCCGCGGATGGTTGATCCATGGTCAGCCATCTGAGCTACTTATTGGCCTAACTGGCCCAGTAGTATATCCCAATATGGGGGAGTCTTAATCCTCCTTTAGCCTTCGGGGCCACTAACTTGTGGAAAGCCATCCTAGCCTTCTTGTCGCCCCATATAAAAGTAGAGATCATACTATGCACTTTTTTAACCCAGGACAAGGTTTAGCATGTTAAGGGGGTAGAATGAGTGGGGAAATATGTTCATTTTGATTAGATTGATTCTGCCCCAAAGAGAAAGGGGAAGTAAAGTCCACTTGCGGAGGTCTAGGTCTATTTTATGTACCAGTGCATCAATATTAAGTTGTCTAAGCCGTGCCGTATCCCAAGTAAGAAGGAGCCCCAGATATTTAATATAATCGGACTTCCAGGTGAGCCCAAACACAATAATGTCCTGTTTATATACCCTATGATTAAGAGGAAAAACCACAGTCTTTCCTAAATTGAGTTTATAATTTGAGACCTTACTGAAGTCATCTATTAACTTCAGAATAATGGGAATAGATATGAGTGTGTGGGTTACCTGCATCAGAAGATCATCTGTGTAGGCCGCCACTTTAACCACCTCTCCCCAAGAGAGATACCCGAGATGCCCTGGGTGCCTGACAATCTCCTCATAAAAGGCTCTAGGTAAATACTGAAGAGAAGGGGGGGATAAGGGACACCCCTGTCTGGTCCCTACATGTAATTTAAAGGGGGTGGAGATAACCCCATTGCATGAGATTCTGGCAGAAGGGAACTTATATAATGAGCTAACCCAATTCCGGAATTTCGTGGGAAAACCGAAAACTTCCATCGTAGCAAACAAGTAGTCCCAGTGGACTCTGTCAAACGCCTTCTCAGCATCCAACGAGATCAGGACCATTGGATGAGAAGCATCCTTGGATGCCAAGAAGACGTGAGACAGGGCCCTCAAATGGTCGACCGATGATCTCCCTTTCATAAAACCAACCTGATCTGTCCTGATTAAAAAGGGAAGTACTGCCTCCAAACGGTTGGCTAATAATCTTGCCAAAATTTTAATATCATGGTTAAGAAGGGAGATCGGCCTATAACTTGAGACCAGATTAGACGGTCTGTCCGGCTTGGGCAACAAAGCAATCAGCACCTCAAAAAGGGAGGGATTGGATGCTTGACCAGAGAGAATGGCCTGGAAGAGTGGCAGCAAAATGGGAATCAATTGCTTAGAGAAAACTTTGTAAAAATTGGAGGTAAACCCATCAGGGCCCGGAGATTTGTCAGATGGGAGAGATTTGATTATCCTTTCAATCTCACCCTCAGAGACAGGAGACTCCAAAACTTTCTGCTGAGATTGTGAGAGAGTTGGTAGTTGCAAATCGCTCAGATATTCATAAAGTCTGTCCTTAGATGGGGAGTTGGCCATAGGGCCATATAAATCCTGGAAATAGTTTGTGAACTCCTCTGCTATCTCCGAGGGTAAGACCTTAAGGGAATTGTCTTTGGAAGACTGGACTGCGGGAATAAATCTGGCGGATTCCTGTTGCTTAATGCTCAGCGCCAACATTCTGCCCGCCTTCTCACCCTGATCAGTATATACTGCTTTTGTTTTCAAAATGGCAAATTCAGCTTGCTCCGTTAACATTGCTAGGTAGGCTTCTCTCAATTTCGTTAAATTTTGTTTAAATGTCTCAGAGGAAGATGGAGAGAGAACAGTCTCCATACCCCTAATCTGAGAGAGAAGGTCAGAGATCCGAGATGCCCTCTCTCTTTTCCTTTTCGATGTTAGGCCGATTATAATCCCCATTTTGAATATCTTCTAACAGTAATGTTTCTATGTCCTCCCACTGGTTTGGAGGCCTGTACACAACCCCAGTTCATATGACTGTCCCATTTCCTGTTTCCAGGGTGACCCACAGTTCTTCTGGCACTTTATGTGTATTCTGAATTTCTGTAGCTTTGATAGTTTCATTGACATAAAGGGCCACTCCACCCCCCCCCCCTTTTTTGCACCTTGGTCTCTTCTGAACAGTACAAAGCCAGGTACTGAAGTCTCCCAATTGTGGTTACTGGTAAACCATGTTTTGCTAATGGCTACTATGTCCAGTTTAGCCTCTATCATTATTGCCTGCAGGTCTGGGATCTTTTTTCCCAGAATGCAAGTATTTGTGTACATGATTTTCCATCAGCCACATTTCGGCATGTTAGTTGTTGGGTGAGGTCTGGCATTTCCCCTGCGCATTGTATGGGGAGCCGGACATTTTTCTTTACCTAGTGTTGCAAATGAATTACAAACCTGCTGAACTCCTGTTTGACCACTAGCTGAGGGGGGAAGGGTGTTCTTCCCATTCGACATATGGGGTGCTGCACCCCTTATCCCCATTTGCTAGATTAAATATTCTGCAAAGACGTCAAACTTCTGCCCCAATACACTGACTCCCTCCTTAGTCAGATGCAGTCCATCAAATTTAAAGAACATTCACTCCCAAAACTGTTGCCAGTTCCCTACAAATTTGTGTCCTCATTCTCATTCTATCCACCCCCCCTCTAAAGTGTCAACCCTATTGCTGATCTTAGATTTGTCTGCAAACAGGCACACATTCCCCTCCAGCACCTCTGCAAAGTCAATTATGAAGATATTAAAGTTGAAATGACACAGCACTGGACCCTGTTGCACCCCTGCTGTTTATCCCAGATCATTGATTGAACTCTGTTTACCACCACACTATGTGTCATATTACACAGCCAGTCTGATGCTGCTAACTACCATGGGACCCACTTAAAAAATTGCCCAACTGGTTTACTACCCCTTGCATGGAAAAGTGTCAAATGCTTTGCTGCAGTTTAAGTAGGCCATGTCTACCACACGTCACTGATCGTCTACTCAATCACCAAGTAACCCAGTAAAAGAAATCTATCAGATCCATGATCATCTACTTCCGGATTCACGTAGTGGGTGGCTGTCAAACAATGCATCCAGCTTTACCACCAGGCTAGTAGCAGTCCAGACATTGCTTACTAACTTTATACCTAAAAGTTATTTGAAAGTAAACTGGACTTTGCAAGTCCTGTAATATTTTATATGAAGTGCATAGAAGGAGTGGGGAGAGGGGGCTGACAATGAGACCATAATAAAAAAAAAAAAAACAGACATTGAAGATCATTATACTGGTAGGTATTCCAGAACAGAGACAACTTTCCACACAAAATGTGCATAACATTTGTTTTTTGGGGGGGTGGTTTCCCACTGGTTCATGTGTTATTTAACCAATAAGGCATGACAGGGCATTAGTTGTACTAGGATTACCCCATGGTCAGGGGCGTTGTAAGGCACTAGGTGGAGTCAAGTGCCCTCAGCCCCTGACCGTGGGGTAAACCTAGTACAACCACATCCCTGAAGTGCCCATAAGTAACTTTCCAGTAAAAGTAGCACTCTACAAAATGTCCAAAGCCATGGGAAAATGTAATAAAATGCTGATTATGTATATACAGTACATTAAGCCCAGATGCATTTTACATGTCATTCAGTTGTTTTTTCACATTCTATACTGCATGTAACAGTTTTCCATAGAACAGAAATACTCAAAGCTACGCTTTACTCCAGCAGTAGAAAGCTGTACTCACCCCCCCCAACACCCACACACACATATGGAATGGTAACATGGAATACATGGATTCAAAAATCTTCAGCATTACAGTGATATACACACATAGCTAACTGTTATCATGGTCCGCAGTACCTATGGGTACTTCATAAGGGTGGTGTTGGGGTATATCGTTGTGAGAATGTCATACTGTGTTACTGATGTGCAGTACTGAATGCTGGGGAGTATGTATTATGTGGCATACAGTGTACCATAACACCACAACCCTGTCCACCTGCGTGAATCCCAGATGAGTGCATGTAATCCACCAACTTCTAGCAAACCACCATCTACCAATTCCTATCCTCAACAGTTCACTAAACCCTGGTAACCCTTTTACCAGTTGCTGGTGTACCTGATCCTCTGTATCTTTTGATTAAATCTGTCATATCTCATGTTACTGCAGCACTTATCTGATTGCTTTCTTATACCCCCTGTACTGCTCAAGTGTTACATGTTGCCCTAGTATCTTGCTTACAGTGTTTGATGTCTTGAATCATTGTAATTGGATTTTCATTTTCTCTGTAACCCTCCTTGGTCATGCCTGAAAATAGGCAATGCTTTTGTCTAGTGCACTCACCCGTTTAACAAAAATTAAATAAAAGTTACCCTTGTTGTGTGTGTATTGTTAATCACAGTTATGCTAAAAATATAAATAAATTAATAACAAAATCTTTTTTGGGGGGTGCAGTTGTTTTGTTGTAGGTACCATTAGCTCATTAAACTGCCCTGTTCAGAATCTGATAACACCACAAATCCCTCTAGGATGTATTGTCAGCTGCTTCTATTTAGTTTTACTACAGGGTTTCTTTAAATTGTTTCCTCACAGTATTATAAATGACAATTATTTAAAATGACTGGGATGAGGCACTCAACTAATGGGAGAGGTATTGGGAGATGGTAAATATGTGGGTAAGTTCTGTGGGGCAAAAAAGTGTTACAGCTAAAAAAAACTACATCTGCAACAGCAATATCTATGGGATCCTGGGCTGGTAGTAGTAGTAACGAAGTAACTGGCAACAGTGTTGGTGGCATTAGGTTGGGCAATTTTTTCTCTGCCATATGTGTGGCATCCATGTTGGTGGAAGCTTGGGGAGGCAGCAACAAGAGGAGCAGTCCAAGAGGTAGCAAAATGTCTGGCACAGGCACAGTGGTCAAGGAGAAGATTGTTGGGGCCCCCTGACTCCTGGTGGTGGTGGTGCTGAGCCTGTTCCTGATAATAGTTTCCCATTCCCAAATGAGATTGTGAAGCTTGACCATGAGTTAAAGCCTGGGGAGGGAAATGAGGCTGTTGAGGATTCAGAACAGATTGAATTGAAAATCTGCTTCTGAGTAAAGATGATGAGAAGGAAAGATAGTCTGTAGAAAGTGAAGATGAGGAGGACAGAGTTCAGGAGGATGATAAGGGTATCAGCAGCAATGGGGATGATGATTTGTATTCCATATGGGAACCAGAAAAGAAAAAGAGGAAGGTTGATGCTACTGAACATGTCAGACTTTTAACATCAGTATGTCATGGAACTACCCCACACACACACTATATTACAACACTTGTTCCTCTTACCAATGTTGACCCAATTACACCACTTGAGTAACCCAGAGTTCAAGTGCACAAACCATCCCAAAAATATGCATTTCCACTACTACCTTGTCCTACTGTGACCACCAAGTAAAATTAAGGGATGTGAAATCTGTAGTTTGGATTTATATACAGTATACTGGACCCAGCTGATGAAACAGTTGCTATCTGAATGCTGTCAAGCACAACTTAATCAGGGAAAGAAGAACAGCCATCAAGACACTGGTGGGCAACACACACACCTATAGTCCAGGCATCTGTTATGCTGACCTCAGCAGCAAAATAACTGGAGTAGAGGTCCCTCTCTCTTATTATCTGTATTCATCAAGGCATCAAGAAGCAGCAAGGAAATGGTCTCTGTGGAGGCAGGGTTGACTGAGGAGTACTACTACAGAGATCTGGAAGAGTCTGTGAGACTGCCGAGTAATTCTCATAGCAGCAGTGGTGGGTTGAGTAACAGCACCCAGAGGCAACAAAGCACAGTGACACCAGTGCAGAAAATACTGCAGATCACTGCTTTCATTCGTACAGCCCCCTTAATCCCCAGGATTCAAATAGTACCCCACAAGCTATGCTGGCATGCTGAGTCCAGCAGTTTGATAGCCCAGCACCTAGAAAGGTCCAGCCTATGCTCCATAGCATGTTGAACATCATGCCAAATACCCACCTAGTCATGCCACTGCATGTGAATTGAATGAAGTAACAGCTGAAATGCTGGCAATTGCCATTCTCTGTGTGGAGAATGTGGAATTTGAAAGGTTCTTGGCACACGCCTGTCCCAAATGGAAGATTCTCTTAAGAACCCACTTCTCCACACATGAACTTTATTGGACGTTGTCAAGCCTACACTGCCATTTGCCTTAATGCAGGAAGCTGTAAGTCCTAATGTGATTGATGTACAGCATATGGC
Source organism: Neoceratodus forsteri (assembly GCA_016271365.2). Classification (NCBI taxonomy): domain Eukaryota; kingdom Metazoa; phylum Chordata; order Ceratodontiformes; family Ceratodontidae; genus Neoceratodus; species Neoceratodus forsteri. The sequence continues at coordinate 853,896,134 of CM057458.1, forward strand.
TGTGAATGAATGGCAGAAATATTTGTGTTGGCACATTGAGAGGAGAAGGAGAGTAGTTGGTGAAGCATAGAAACATAGGATCTGCCAGCAGATGAGGACCACTTGGCCCACCTAGTCTGCCGATTTCCCTGCCTACAGTATCACTGCAGATCCTACTTGATCTTTGATCTGTTATCCATCCCCCTCTGCCTTTCCTGTAAGATTCCATTGTGCCTATCCCATGCATTCTTGAACCCTACCACTGTTTTCACCCCCACCTCTTCTGCTGCAAGGCTGTTCCAGGAATCCACCACTCTTTCTGTGTAGAAGTATTTCCTCACATCTCTCTTAAATTTACCCCCTTTAGCTTCACATCATGTCCCCTTCTTCATAAGCACACTTTTTTCAGAAAAACACTTCCCTCCTGTACTTTATTTACTCTCTTTAGGTATTTAAAGTTCTTTATCATCCTCTCCCTCCATTCCTCTCTTTGAGTGTGTGCATATGCAGGTCCTTAAATTTCTCCTCATAGCACTTCAGTCTCTACAGAGGCAACACCACCTTCCTCTTTCTAGTGGTGATACCCCATCCTATGCACCCCAGAATCCCACTAGCACTCTCAAATGCCTTGTTGCACTGCCTGTCCACCTTTAGGTCATCCAATATGATTACCCCCAGGTTTTTTTCCTGTTTAGTGGTTATTGGTACCACCCCACCTATTTTGTACTCCATCCCCCCCACCGGTTTCTGTGGCACAATTACATTATTTTGCTATTTTTTATACATTCAAACCCAACTGACATAGTCTTGACCACTCATCAAGTTTGCTCAGGTCACTGCTCATCCTTTCCTCCCCTCAGAGTGTACATCCTATTGCAGATTTTGGTGCCATCCACAAAGAGGCAGGCCTTCCCTTCCAGCTCCTCTGCACTGTCCCTTATAAAGACATCAAAGAAGGCCAAACATAGCACTGATCCCTGAGGCACCCCACTGGTCACCCTCCCTCCCTTTCTTGGAGTGAGCTCCATTTACCACTACCCTCTGCCACCTATTCCCTAACCAAATTCTTACAGTTAACAACCATTGGTCCCACCAATAAGCAACCTATCCTGCTTATGAATCTGCTATGTGGAAAGGTGTTGAAAGCCTTATGAAATCTAGGTTGGCTACATCCACCACTCCACCCTGACCTAGTTCCTTGATCACCCAGTCAACATAATGTATTAGATTCATTTGACATGACCCCCCCCCCATGAATACATGCTGCCTTTGTCCTGTAACCAACTGGATGCAATGTATTCCACAGTCTTTTCCTTCAGTAGTGATTCCATTAACTTTTCCTCCACCAATGTCAGGCTGACCTGCCTATAACTGCCAGCCTCTTCCCTGCTACCACTTTTGTGTAGTAGGACTGCATCCACCCTTCTCCAGTCCACTAGAACCACTCCTGTTTCCAACAAACTGTTAAATAGTACTCTCAGAGGTGCAACCAGTATCCCTGTGCTGCCTCAATACTCTTGGGTACAACCCCCTTGGCCCCATCTCTTTGTCCCCTTTCAGATTAGTGAGTCCCTTCAGGACTCTCCACCAAGAAAGGATTAGAGTTTAACGCCCTTCCTCCAACACTCCTATTACTTTTTTGTGGCCTTCCTTTTCTCCTTCATTTGTAAACACTGAGCAAAAGTATTTTTTAAGGATGTTTGCTTTTTCCTGGTCCCCTTCTGCATGGTAGGTATTTGCCTTCTGCTGGCGTGAGATCCATTCTGGTTCCAGTCCTCAACCGGGTGGTGTGCTGTGGTGCCATTGTCAGTGGGCGGCTGCACCTGCAGCACTTCTGATCCATGGCGCGGTGGCTGGAAAGCCACTAGAGGCAGTGGTAGAGTCCAGGGCGAGGCATGTGGTCTGGGGTGCCCCACAAATTTTTACATCCCGGTCCCGAAGTGGCACTATTCCCTGGATTTTCCTAGCCATTTGGGACTGTGTTAGAGTGTGAACTGCAGCTGTGCTATTGCTGTTCCACTGGTCTGCAGCAATTGAAGGGAAACCATGAGTTGTTGTATGAACTGTTCTATTTTGTTTCGCATCTTTGACTCAAATATTACACCTGTGAAGTTGCTCTGGACTCAGATATTATATTTGTGAAGTTGTTTTATTTTTGAGGAACTTGGTCAGTTTTTGTGTTCTGCATCGAGGTGAGAGTCCATGGAGGAATCAATACCGGTGCTTAGCTCCTATGAACTGCAAGCCTGGTAGCTCATTGTGACTGAGAGTTAAAACTTTTAAGTTTTATTCTGCTTAAACTTTAGGAGTGAGAGTCCTTTGGGTCTAAAAAATGGACAGTGTTTAGCCCAAGAAGGTGTGAGCTCCATGGACTAAAACCCCTTTCACATGGTTCTTTCTTATGGACTGGGCTTTGTTTAAGCCATCTCTTAAATACTTGAAATATTAGCTGTGCAATCAAGTTTGAAATTTGTTTATGTAGTTTGTGCATATTTTTGGATACTGTGATTTACTAACGGAATAATGCCCAACAGGGTGGGTGTTATGCTGGGATAACATCCCGCCTCGGGTGGTTGGGCCCAAGGCCACCGGCCGAGGATATCCAACACCCGAGAAGGGATGTTATCCCAGCATAACACCCACCCTGGAGGGCATTATTCCTTTTATACAATGGCTTATAAGTTAAAGAGAAGGAAAAAAGATGAAAAAGTTGCTTTGAAACCATATATTTTAGTGTTTTTTCCAAAGCGTAGGTTTACTCTGTAAAGAAATAGTGCCTATTCTTTTTGTCCAGCAGGTGGAGCTGCTGTATTGTAACTGTGGTTCACACTGCCGAGTCCCCATATAAGCATTTGAGTGTTGTCTCCTTTGTCAGCTCAAATTTAAATGATTCCCTGTGCCTCCAACCGTGTCGTTTTTTTTAAAATGATTCTATGTGTCCCAACGAACTGTGTGATTTTTATATTTTATTTTAGGTCTGTCACTTTCTTCTCATCATGTGGTCAGGTCAGTAGTTTCTTGTTCCCCAGCTCCTGCTCTGCTTGACTTGTGGCCGGTTCCTATCAGAGTGCAAAAAATAAGTGGTAAGGGATGAAAATACAGTTGAGAGGTGTAGCGGATGTAGTTTTAAAATATTGAGAGAACAAATAGGCTTGGCGAGTCAGCGAGTGTGCAGCACGGCGGTTGTCACGGTGTCACATCACAATGGTCAGTGTGGGGTCAGAATGTTTTTTTTTTTTTTGCTTGTACCGTGCTGTTCCTGGTTGTGTTGTGCTTGCTTCTCCGGTACACTAAATTCTTTTTGTTATGGTGCTAGGAGAACAAGTTGAAGAAAAATTCAAGTAATGTTAAATTGTGGAGAAGCAATGTCGCAGCTCAGTGTGTTTGCAGCAGGAGATTAGCGGTGGCGCGATGGCAGGGACAGAGATGCGGATAGATTTTTTTTTAAGTTTAATGCGGTCATGACTCTGGTGGGACTGTAACGGATGTTATGCTGGGATAACATCCCGGTTCCAGTCACAGTCTGACCAATCAGGGACCAGGATTCTCTGCTGCCATTGTATAATTTAGTTTGTTATTGACTATAATTTGTAACTTATATTTAGCTGACAAACTACATCTGTGTGCAAGCACTGAGGCAATGGTTACCCCAAAGGGCATTTGGCTGGGAAGCCGAGTTTCAAAGAAATACAAAATCATACATGTCCCCACAATGCAAAGCATCATGGGCTGCATATGCAAATCATCACAGAATATTATGCTGGTTCAACCTTAAGCAGAAATGCATGGTGCCGAAAGTCCTCTCATACAGTTTAGTCTTCCCCAAGTTAACTATATTTAGTTGGTTGGGTGGGTTAGTTAATTATTTATTATTTTAAAAATGTGTTCAGGAGGCCAAATGATGGTCAGGCAGTATTCCCCTGCCAGGTTCAGGGAATTATGCCCCTTTGACTGCCCCTTTGTGTTGAAAAAGATCTATAGACACTGTCAATCCTTGGGGATTACCAGTAAATGAAGGAAATGGGTGAGAATTGGGCCTGGTAGGAGTATGGAAATGGGGGGACAGATTGGGGTGGTAGGGACCAGGTAGTGCACAGGGGCAAAATGGTGCCAAGACAGGGGCAATCCCTGTCTTGTTCCCATATCCAAGAGCCCAGCAATTAATGCTGATCAGGAGTCAACATCTTCCCCAGCATCTCATCCAACCCGGATGGTGTTATGTAATACCAGGTCCATCAAAAACAAGATGGCTATTATAGCTGATGTTGTTGATATGGTGGATCTGGTATGTATCACCAAGACCTGGCTGGATGAAAATTAAGGCCCAGTATTGGCTTCTGCAGTGCCAGCTGGGTACTCGGTGATTCACCACCCGAGGCTGGATAAAGGGGGTAGGGGTGCAACCATCTTTTTTAAGACCGAGCTGGGCCTTGTGAATGTTCCAGTGGGGACCACCAGATCCTTTGAGTGTATCATGGGAGAGGGTATAGGATGCAGGATACTCCTCACTTACTGTCCACCAGGTGATGGGACTTTATTCCTGCAGGAGATTGTGGACTTCATCATCCACATGGCATTGGAGTCCCCCAGATAGATAATTCTGGGGGACTTCAATGACTGGGTCGATGATGAACTCTCACAATTTGGTCAAAATCTCCTCCAGCTTATTACAATGCTGGGCCTCACACAGGTGGTTAACTCCTCTACCCAGATAGGGGATCACTGACTGGATCTGCTGTTCCTCCTTGGGATGGAGATCTCTGATTTGGGCTGGAACCAGTCAGTTTGTCTGACCATCATACCATAGGATTCAGCTTTGGGGCTTCCCCGATTGGACCTACCCTTTCAGAGATGGTCCGGTACAGCCCTTTAAGAGAAGTTACCCCAGAGGGTCTATCAGCGGTTCTGGACCTGTCGGGATTGCTGAGTGACAGCACAAGCCCAGAGGACTTTGTACCAGCTTATAATAAAGCAGTGGGAGATGCCCTGGACTAGATTGCTCCCATATGTGTTCAACCACTCACTTTTCACCCAAGGTCCCCCTGGTATGATGGGTCATTGAAGGATTTGAGGTGAGTTGATTGAAGGCTGGAGAGAGCATGGTGGAAGTCCGGCCTGGATGCTGACAGGCTAAGGTTGATAGAACATTACAATGGCTATCAATCAGAAATCACCCATAAGAAGGCAGAGTTCTTGTCCAGAGAGATTTCTGATGTACGGAATCGACCAGCTCAACTCTTTTGAACCATTGACAGATTGTGCAAGCCAATCTGTCTCCAGTCCGGAAGAGCTTTTTCACAGAATAAGTGTGATGAGCTAGCTCAGTTCTTTGCAGATAAGGTTGCCAGCATCAGGTTTGGAATTGGCCTGGTTCTCTCTATCAGGGGTTGCTGAGGTTGACAGGAGGTGGTGAGCACCCAGTCTGTCTGGACAGATTTTAGCCAACTGTAGTTCAAGGACACTGTGAAGATCATCCAGACCTTGCACCCAACCTGTTGTAGTTTGGATCCGGGCCTTTCCTCCCTTTTAGTGGGGTGTGTAGATGTTATCTGCCCGATCCTAGCTGAAATTGTATGGAGATCCTTGGAGGAGGGGATCTTTCCGGACACCTTAAAGGAGGCGGTCATTCGACCACTCCTTAAAAGACCTTCCTTGGATCCTGATGATCCAGATAACTACCGACCTGTCTCTAACCTTCCCTTTGCAGGGAAGGTTAATGAGAAGGTGGTTGCGTAACTGCGTTGCAGCTGGATGATCACCGTGTAACCCACAATGTCTATGAAGCCCTTCGGTCTGGTTTTAAGAAAAGGCATAGCACAGAGACAGCTCTTGTTCAGATACTAAATGACCTGCTAATGGCGAGAGATCGAAAGACTCATACCATCTTGGTTCTTCTCGATCTCTCAGCAGCTTTTGACACTGTGGACCATGGAGTGCTTTTGGAGATGCTGTGGTTCCTTTGTGGACTGTCACGTACAGTCCTTATTTGGTTTTGATCTTTCCTCGCAGGCAAATCTCAGAGGGTGGTTACTGGAATTTATTTCTCTGTTGCCTGCCCTCTATCCTGTGGGTGCCGCAGGGCTCCATATTGGCAACCATGCTGTCCGCAGTGTACGTGCTACCATTAGGAGATATAATCAGGCAATACAGTTTGAGTTTTTACTGCTATGCAGATGATACTCAGCTGTATATGTCCTTTGTGCCAGGACAAGTTGATGCAATCTCTGTGCTAAATAATTGCCTCTCCAAGATCAATGACTGGATGGGTCCCACTTGGTTGAGACTGAATCCGGATCAGGCTGAGGTGTTGGTTGTGGACCTGGGTCACCCGGGGGGTGGGTATGGGGGTTGGACATGTGTCTGGCCTTTGGCTTGATGGTGTCCAGCTCACAACCTCAGATCGGGTGTGGAACCTGGGCATTATTTTTGCTGATGGCTTGACCTTGAAATCTCAGGTGATAGCCTTGGTCAAATCCTCATTTTACCATCTGAGGAATATCGCATCAGTGAAACACCTGGTTCCACCGGGTGACCTTCCAACATTGGTTCATGCCTTCATCACTAGCCATCTTGACTACTATAATGCCCTCTACCTAGGGCTGTCTGAGGTTGATATCCACCACTTGCAGCTGGTTCAGAATGCTGCAGCCAGGCTATTGATAGGTACCTCTAGGTCCAGTCATATAACACCTGTGCTGCGCAGACTGCACTGGCTGCCGATTCAGTGGCAGATCACCTATAAGGTAGGCTTGCTTACCTTTACAGCCCTAAATGAACTGGGACCCGACTACCTGAAAGATCTCCTGACTCCCTACACTCCTAATCGCCCTCTTCGATCCACCGAAGAGGGATTGCTAGAGATTCCCAGGGTTCGTCTTAAAACATCTGGAGCTTATACATTTTCATTTGCAGCACCATACCTGTGGAATTCTCTACCTTGTTGGTTAAGAGAATGCCTGACCATTAGCAGTTTTTAAATCTTTGTTTAAAACTTATTTATTTGCACAGGCCTTCCCAAACTGAATGATTTTTAATTTAATATATTGCTCTCTGTTTTCATATATTGTTAAAATCTGTGCAGCGCCTTAATACTGAAAGGCACCATATAAATAAAGAATGACTGATTGATTGAACCATACAATCCCACCCCTCATCTTCCTCTTTTTGCTTACTTACTGTAGAACTGCCTATTCTTGTGAAAGTTATATTTAGCGCATGGCACTAATCAGCAGCAACTGCACAAATCTAATTTCATGCTCTGCAATTAGTACCTTATTCAAGCCCATTGAAAATGTGCAATTTGTGCAATTAGCGCCATTTTATTTTCATGCAATTAGTATTTGAACGAATATAGCTGTAATTATTTTACAGCAAATATAACCTGTTCTGCAGTACCTAAAAAATGTCTTGTCACCTTTCATTACTACTTGAGCTATTTTCTCTTTTATTTGCACCTATGTGCTTCTTACTGCTCTCACAGCTTCCTTTGTATTTCCCTGATACACATCCCTATCCTCCTCTATCTGTGTCTCCTTATGCCTTCTGAATGCAACCCTCTTAGTTTTGACCTTTTATGCCATCACTTTAGAGAACCATAGTTCTCTCTTTTTCTTCTTGCTTTTGCTCAATTACTTGATGCAGAGATTTGTTTCCCTCACTATGGTCCTTTTTATCTTCACTCACAGTTCCTCCAACCCACCCAGGTTATCCATCCCATCCCCCCCCCACAAGGACATCCGTGAGGCATTCACCCATCTTTTTAAAATCTGATCTGCTGAAGTCCAACACCCTCACCCCTGTGTGGTTCACTTCCACAACTGTCCCTATACTGAACCACGCTCTATGGTGATCACTTATCCCCAGGTGGCCTCCAACCTTGAGATCAGCAACTCTGTCCCTGTTGGTGGCTATAAGGTCCAGTGTTGCCCCATCATGAGTGTGTTCACAGACTAGTTGCCTGATGATGCACCCTGCAGGGAGTCCAGATGTCCCTGCTAGTAGCTGGAGCTGGAGCTAGGAGACTCCAATTTACACTTGGCAGATTGAAATTCCCCACCAGCAGCACCTCCCCCTTTTCTGCCATTTTGCCAGTAGCTTCTACCACTACCTTATCTAACCCCTTCCTCTATTTTGGAAGTCTGTAGATCATACCAGTGTGAATAGTGACCCTCAGTATATCTGCCCCTCCCCATATTCCCTTTGCTTTTATGCTTTCCCTCACATAAGGCACCACACCCCCTCCTTTCCTCCCCCCCTACGTATTTCCTAAATAGAGTGTAGCATGATATGACCATGTCCCGGTCATGGATTTCAATGCGCCATGACTTGGTAATGGACACAAAATCCATGTCTTCCTCTGCCATGATAACCTCTATGTGCAGAATCTCATTTCCTAGACTTTTAGCATTTCCACACTTAGCCTTCCAGAGTTTGTTAGCACTCTGCTTGTTACCCCATTTTTTTCTTTTTAGCCACACTTCTTCACCCTTGTCTTTTGAATGCTCTGTTCCCATCCCTCCTTCTCTCTATAACCCTGCTTCTTTTCTTACTTTGTACCCTTGGGTGTTCCTATTGCCTCGGGTTCTACCTACTGTCTGCCTCAGTCTTTGTGGGTGCAGTTTCTGCATCTCCAATTTATACAGCCACCCCCTCAGCTAGTTTAAATATTCAAAGTAACATTTAAACAATCAACTAGGACTGCAGCTCCCCTCCTGGACAGATGTACCCCATCACTCCTGTATAGGCAATTATCTGTTCAGGTGGATCTCCAGTCCCCAATATAGCTGAACCCCTCCTCTCTGTGCCATTCCTTCAACCATGAGTCGACAATCGTTCTGTTGAGATCCCTCTCCCCCCCATTGTAGACAGGAAATATCTCAGAGAAAGACACTGAGTGCACTACCTAAGACAATTCCTCAGCTCATTTAACTCCCCCTGTATACAGTATCTCAACCCCATTTCTAGTCAAGGTCATTGGTCCTCAGATGGAAAATAACATCCAGCACACCCTTCCATCCTAGTGCTGTAGCAATCCCAATGATTTGCTTCCCACCCCTTCAGGCACCATGTAGGCACCTGACCTTCCTGTCCACATCCCTTCCTTTTCCCAATTTATCCCCATGACAATCTAATGCCCCACAAGAAGTTTCTTTCTTCTCCTCTGGGTTCCTCTCCCACCATCCTTGGGGTTTTCAGTTCAGAGGACCCTCACATCTTCCCTGGCCACTACCTCAGGTGACTCATAGAAACATAGACTTTGATGGCAGATGAGGACTGCTTGGCCCACCTAGTCTGCCCATTTCCCTACCTACTGGATAAGCTGCAGATCCTATTTAACCAACAGCCTATTTCTTCCTACACCCCACAAGAATTGCCTTATGTCTGTCCCATGCATTCTTGAATTCTCCTAGTTTTAGACCCCACAACCTCCTCAGGAAGGATGTTCCATGCGTCCACCACCTCTATGTGAAAAAATACTTCCTCACAGTGCCCCTGACCTGCCCCACCTCGATCTTCAAACTATGTCCCTTGTTCTTGCACATCTCTTTTTCTGAAAGATGCTACCATCTTGGACTTTGTTGATTCCAGTGAGGTACTTAAAAATTTCTATCTTGTCCCCCCTCTCCCTCCTTTCCTCAAGGGTATACATATTAAGCTCCTTTAGATTCTCCTCACATGGCTTATCTTGCAGACCCTGCACCATTGTAGTTGCCCTCCTCTGTACTGCCTCCATTCTGTTTATGTCCTTGTGGCGATGGGGTCTCCAGAACTGGATGCAGTATTCCAGATAGGGTCTCACCAACTGTCTGTACAGAGGGATAACAACTTCCTGTTTTCTGCTGGTGATGTCTCTCCCAATACATCCCAGTATCACCCCAGCCCTCCCTACTGCCTTCTCTCATTGCTTGCCAACCTTAAGGTCATCTGATATGATTGCCCCAGGTCCCTTTCCATTTTTGTTGTTGTTACTACCTCCCTCCCTCCCATTGTGTACTCTTTCCCTTGGGTTTTGTTTCCCAGGAGCATTATTTTGCACTTCTTTGCACTGAATCCAAGCTGCCATACTTGTGACCATTCCTCCAACCTTGCCAAGTCTCTTCTCATCCTTTCCATGCCTCCTTGTGTAACAACCCTGTTGCAGATCTTGGTGTCATCTGCAAAGAGGCATACTTTTCCTTCCAGTCCCTCTGCAATGTCACCTATAAAGACATTAAAAAGGAGTGGACCTAGCACTGAACCCTGTGGTACCCCACTAGTAACCCCATTTCTTCAGAGTGGACTTTGTTTACTATTACCTTCTGTTTCCTGTTGTCCAAACAATGCTTTTCCCAGGCTACCACCCTGGGACCCACTCCCAGACTGGCTAATTTGTTTATTGATCTTTTGTGTGGGACTGTGTCAAATGCCTTGCTAAAGTCTAGGTAGGCCATGTCCATAGCCCCTCCCTAGTCTCCTATTTTGCTAACCCAGTCAAATAAATCATTTAGATTCATCTGACATTACCTTCCCACAGTGAACCCATTCTGCCTTGGGTCCTGTGCCTCACTGGCCTCTAGGTACTCAACAATTCTTTCCTTCAGAAGTGATTCCATCACTTTCCCTACCACAGAGGTTAATCTGACAGGTCTATAGTTTCCTGCCTCTGGCTTGCTCCCACTTTTGTGAAGAAGAATCACATCTGCCCTCCTCCAGTCCTCAGGTACCATACCATCCTCCCATGATTTGTTATAACAGTAGAGTCAGTGGTATCACTAGTTCTCCCCTTTATTCTTTTAGAATTATGGGGTGAATCCGGTCAGGCCCCATTGCTTTGTCCTCCTTCAGTTCTCGGAGTTCTTTCAGAACCATTTCTTCTGTGAAAGGACTGGGATTGACCCCCCTATCCAGAGTGCTTCTGTTTATAAAATTAGGTACCTCCCCCTCCTCCACTTTTGAGAATACTGAGCTGAAGTAGTAGTTCAATATCCCTGCTTTTTCACTGTCCCTCTCTGCCCACCCACTGTCCATTCTATTTAGCCTCACTATCCCTCCCTTTGTCTCTCTACTCTCCCTAATGTTCCTATAAAATGTTTTATCCCCCTTCTTAACCAAGTTGGCTATCTTTTCCTCAGTTTGGGCCTTTGCTATTCTGACTGCCTTCCCTGCTTCCTTCTGCCTTAACCAGTACTGTTCTCCGTACTGCTCTTTCTGTGTACCCTTATACTTCCTAAATGCTATCTTTTTCTCCCTAACCTTCCCCGCCACCTCTTTTGAGAACCATAGTGGCTTTTCTTTTGTTTTGATTTGTTTATTTGCTTCACACAAAGGCTTGTTGCCTCTGTGATGGCAGTTTTGATGTTTCCCAATTGTTCTTCCACCCCTCCTTCTTGCCTGTTTGCTAATGCTTTTTTAAGGTACTCTCCCATCTTGCCAAAGTCAGCCCTCCAGAAGTCCAGTTCCCTCACTTTTGTATGGCTTGACTCTTGCAGCTGAGTTTATCATGAACCACACTGTTTGGTGGTCACTTGTTCCCAAATGGCTACCCACTTCTAGATCTGAGATCTTCTCACTGTCCCCATTTGAGAGCATGAGGTCTAAGATTGCTCCCACCCGAGTGGGCTCCAGCACTAGCTGTCTGAGGCATGCCCCTGTAGGGCATAGAGAATGACCCTGCTCTTGGGTGTGGCTGCAGCAAAGGTGCTCCAGTTAACATCTGGTATATTCAGGTCCCCAATCAACAGCATCTCCCCTTTCTCTGCCATCCTAAGGATGCCTTCTATCATATCCTTGTCCATTCCTTCCCCCTGAGGTCTCTAAGGTGACCCATAGTGCCTCCTCTGCTCCCTGTTCACTCTTTAGTTTTGTTACTTTTATCCCTTCCCTTACATAGAGAGTTACTCCTCCCACTCTTCTACCCTCCCAGTCTCTCCTGTAGGTTGTGTACCCTGGTATGTTAACATTCCATTCATGGTTCTCTGTTTATCATGTTTCTGTTACTGCCACAATATCCAGGCATCCCTCTTCCATCAAGGCCACCAGTTCAAGGAGCTTGTTGCCCAGACTATGGGCATTGGTACTCATTACCCTCCATTTCTTCATGGCCTTACCCCATTTTGCCCCATCCCTGTCCTTATTGCATTTGTTGTTTTCTCCATTTACCCCTGCCCTTCTCCCTATCAATGTCTCTATCTTGGTGTTTACCTCTCTTCCTACCCTGATTTTTTTGGGGGTGTTAGGATTTCCCTGCTCCTTTCCAATGCCCCTTCCCTTTGCTAGTTTAAATGCTTGCCAATGAAGTTTTTAAACCTATCACCTAGGATTCTGGTTCCCCTCCTGGACAGATGCAGACCATAGTGCCAGTATAGGCCTGCATCACTCCAGGTGGATCCCCAGTTCCCAATGAAGCCAAACCCCTGAGCTCTGCACCAGTTTTTCAACCATTGATTAAATCTCATGGTGTGGAGCACCCTAGCCTCACCCATGCCATAGACAAGCAGCACCTCCAAGAATGTTACTACCCATGCTACTTGTCTAAGGTCCCTCCCCAACTCCACAAACCCTTCCTGCACTGCTCTGATCCCTTTCTCAGCCAGGTCATTTTTCCATGGTGGACAATGACATCCAGCTCCCTCCCCCATGCAGTTTCTCCTGCAATCCTCAGGATTCGCTCCCTGTCCCTCCAAGCCATGGGACCAGGCAGGCACCTTACCTCCCTGTCCCCTTCCTCCCCCAGTTTATACCCTCCTAACATTGGAGTCCCCCACCAGGAGTTGTTTCTTTCCCCTGTGGGTTCCTATGCCACCCTCCTGTGGGTCTTCTTTGTGGAGGTTCCCAGCAACCTACTTGGTCTCCACCATGGGTGCCCCCATAGAGGAACCACACTTTGCCAGAATGGCATATGAATTGTGGAGAAGTACAACTGGAGGGATATGCCTCTGTTCCACCACCATCACCCTTTCTGAGCCCACTGTGGTCCAAGTACTCTTCTTTCAAGGCAATCTCTGAGGCAACGGCAGTGGCCCTGGTGGTCCCTGTGTAGGACAGGAGGTCCCCCAAATCCTGGCCAACTCAGCCTGGAGATGAGCAACCTCCTCCCTCAGCCCAGAGAGGTGCCTGCACATGGGACAACACCACATCCTCCAGAACATCTCCCAGAAGGCTGCTGCTTCACACCCACTGTACTGCACCACTCCCATCATATCTTATTTGTGGCCCTTTAACTGTTGTTTTGAATACTTACTATTTCCTCTGTTTATTTATTTATTTTTATTTATTTATTTTCCTTTTTTCTAGCAGTCCCACTCCACCAGAGTGGCATAGGCATTTTGTAGTGGTTCCAGTTGAGAAACGTGCCTCCACCCCCAAGCTTCCAGAGCCAACAACCCCTAACCTTCTAGAGCCTTCCATAGTCCAGCTGTCTCTCCATCCTAGCATCCTTTCAGGTAACAGTGGCAGACTTGGTGGTCTCTGGGTGGGGAAGAAGATCCCCTGAATCCTAGCCATCTTGGCATGCAGTCTAGTGACCTGCTCCCTCAACCCAGAGAAGTGCATGCAGATGGGGCAGGATCACAGTCTTCAGAAGGTATCTCTGAAAACGGCTGTCTCATAGCCAATGCACTGCACTGCTCCCAGCACTACCAATTCATACTCTCTCTGTTCTTACTTAGAAATTATTTTTTAATCTTACCCTTACCCTTGAGAGGGTGTTTCTAGTTTTTACAGTAAGTCATTAGTTATACCTCTTTGTAAACCTACCCTATATATGGTGTTGCTTCTATTCCTAGTTTTGGGCTGCCCTTTTGCTATTATCTGTCCTTTGTGTACTCTTTACCCTTTGTAGTGTGTTTTTAGTTTTGCCCCTTTTGTTGTTCCCCTTTGTACAATTACCTATATAGGGTGCTGCTCTTAGTCCCTGTTTTAATCTACCTTTTATCTTCTACTTGTCCTGGCACTGAATGTAACAACAGGATAGAACATGTACCTTACCTTAGTAGACTGGTACAGTCCTCTGCTTCTCTGAGTCCTCCTGCAGATGCCTAAAATGTCAGTCTTTACCCTATTCCACTCCTTCACTGTTCCACTCACTCGCTGGGACATGAACGTGCTGGACACATTGGAGTGGGGGTAAAGTTATATTGTGTAGAGGTCTTCCTGTCTATCCTGATTGGTCCTGCTTCTCGATTGTCCCACCTGCACACCCAAACACAGCTCTGGTGTTCCAGTTTTGAGTCACAGCTCCTGCCCTGCAAAGGAAAAGAAGCCCCCTTAAAAACAGGTTAATTGCTCAAAATGGCAAACTTGATTCCCCTGCTAGCTGGCACTTTCTGCTTCTTTTACATCCAGAAGACTATCAAGCTCCAATATTCAAAGGTAGATTAACAGGGCTTCCAACTCAGCTCTGATTGGTCCTGCCCCTTGATTGTCCCACCTTCTCACCAATACACAACTCAGGTTAATCTGGTTGTGAGACACAGCTCCTGTTCTGCAAAGGAAAATAAGCCATTCAAAAAACAAGTTAGTTGCACAAAACAGCAAATTCCATCCCCCTACTAGTTAGTGTTTTCTGCATCTTGTGCAACAAGAAGACCAGCAAGCTCTGATATAGTACTTTAAAGGCAGGTTAAGATGGTTTCCTATGCAGCCCTGATTGGTCCCATCTCTTGATTGTACTGCTTTCCCACCCAAACACAACTCCAGTTGGTCTGACCCTGAGTCGCAGCTCCTGCCCAGCAAAAGAAAAGAAGCCCACCAAAAAGCAGGTTAGTGGATCAAAAAAGCAAATTTGATCCTCCTGCTCCATGTGCATACAGGTAAGGGGTCAGGTCCTGGTGGTACAGCTGAGGGTTCAGAGTGTGAGAATGTTTACAGGTGAGGGGTGGGAGTGTGTTTGTGTGTGCTGTAATCACATACCAGACACCTAATCAAACTATCAAACCCAACACACACACATATCATATTATTTCTCAGGTTATTACATTAATAGCTGTTGTGGCTCTGACCAAAGCTTGTTTTATTTTACTGATTATCTGGAACAGCAAAACCAACAGACAATCCCTTTGATGTGAGCCATTGCTGTATTGGTTGTTTGTGTTCCTTATTTCTGTTGTAGTAGTGTTCAGATGGAAAATAACACATTCTCACTACTACAAACAGTGTTTAATTGCAACATGCACTCTAATCAAAACTTGCCCTAAGTGCTTAGACAGATATCAAGGGTTCAGGGCACTAGTTTGCCCAGTTATCTGTTTTCATAAAAATCACCCTTCCAACTGCATGATGCAAAGATCTTCTCAGACTTTGAAGTACAGCATAGAGATCTGGAATCCCTGTTGAGAATTATGTTATCTCTGGTATATTGTATCAAGGTTCAAGGTACTGTATGCAAGAAACCACTTGAACCATACATGTTCTACCATCAAATCAAATCATGTTTATTTATAAAAAGCACAGTTCCTTGTGATCAATGCACTTGTACAGAGTAAAAACCATCAAACAATAAATATAAATACTCATTAATCAATTTTAAAAATCACAGTCAATAAACACTCTATGTCAGCAGATTTAAAGAGTTCAGGAAAGGCTTAGCCAAATAAATAACTCTTAATGACAGACTTAAAGCTCCTGATGGTCAGGTACTCTCTCATCCAATGAGGTAGAGAGTTCCACAGGATAGGGGCCACAAAAGCAAAAAAAGCAGATCCTGGAGGTCTTAAGTCAGACCCTGGGAACCTCTAGCAATCCCTCATTAGTGGAGTAGAGTGGGTGGAGGAGGTGGTAGGGACAAAGGAAATCTTCCAAGTTCCAGGGTACCTGAAAGTGTAGGGCATTATAGGTCACTAACCTGACCTTAAAGGTGATCCACCACTGAACTGGCAGCCAGTGCATGCTGCAGAGCACAGGTATGACATGGCTTTATCTTGATAAACCAGTCAACAACCTGGCCTCTGCATTCTGCACTTGCTGCAAGCGGTGGATATCAATGCCCCAGAAGCCCTTGGTAAAGGACATTGCAGTAGTCAAGGTGGGAGATCATGAAGACGTAGACCAATGTTGGAAGATTGCTGGGCAGGACCAAGTGCTTTATCTGAGCGATATTCTTCAGGTGGTAATAAGAGGTCTTGACAATGGCTGACACCTGAGATTTAAGAGTCAGACCAGCATCAAAAATAACGCCCAGATTCTGCACTCATTCAGAGTTCACTAGCTAGGTACCACCAACACCTCAATTTTATCAGGGTTCATCATCAGCCAGTTGGCACTCATTCAGCCCTGGATCTCAGGTAGACAGTTATTAAAACTGAGACAGCATCATTTTGTTTGGGCACAAAGGATATATATAGCTGAGTATCATCTGCATAGCAGTGAAACGTCAGTCTCCCAGTGGCAGCATATACACCACGAACAACATAGGTGATAGAATGGAGCCCTGCTGGACTCCACAGGATAGGGGGAGAGGGGCTGAGGAATAAATCCCCTATCTACTAGGAAGGATTGAAAGCACCTGAGGACTGTACCTGACAGTCCACAGATCAACTGCAGATGCTCCAACAACACATTATGGTCCACAGTGTCAAATGCTGCAGTGAGATCAAGGAGAAACAAGATCGAACGGGTCCTCTGATCTCTCGCTATTAGGAGATGACTAAGAACCCAAACCAATGCATCTCAATACTATGCCTCTTCATAAATGCAGACTGGAGAGATCATAGACACCATGGATGATTAAATAATCCTCCAGCTGCAATGCAATCACCTTCTCAATAACCATACCCACAAAGGGTATTTTAGGGACAGGTCTGTAGTTAGCCAGACAGTCAGGGTTGAGGGAGGGTTTCTTAAGGAGAGGTCTCACTACCACCTCCTTCAGGGGGTCAGGAAGCACCCCTATCTCCAACAAATTCCAGACTATCTCAGCCAGGATCAGTACGATCACCTCAACATGCCCCACAAAGAGACGTGTTGGGCCTGGGTTGAAACTATAGTTGGTTGGTCGCATACTCTTGATGATCCTTATGATGTTGGTGATCTCCAACTGGCCGAAGTCAGACCAGACAACCTGGGAGCTTGTAACCTCCTGCCAACCTCTGCAATGCCCATTAAAGGATGCTAGGTGGATCTCAGACCTGATGGTGGCAACCTTATCTGCAAAGAAGCGAGTGAACTCATCACACTTAATTTGTGAAAAAGTTCCCCGAGACCGAAGACAGATTGGACTGCACAATCTGTTAACAGTCCAGAAGAGCTGAGCTGGTTGATTCTGTGCAGCGGCAATTTCCCTGAACAGGAACTCTCCCTTCTTACTGGAGATTGCCAATTTATAGTCTTTATAATGAGCCATCAGTCTGTCTGTCATCCTACAGGCCCGATTTCTGCCAATGCCTCTCTATCTTCAACCCACTCACCTCATCTCCTTCAAAGTCCCATAAAACCAAGGGGACTTTGGGTGAAAAGTGAGGGGGCAAATATGGACAAGAGCTATGGAATCTAGGGCCAACATCAACAACTTATTATAGGCACATAAAAGATCCCCTGGCTCCAAGCTTTCACTTGTCACACCTAATAGATCCAATATCACCATTAGACCATCTGGGGTCAAGCCCCTTAAAGGGGCAGGTCTATTGAGGGGGCCTTGAAACTGAACCCTATAGTGTGATGGTCTGATCATCCAACTGGCTCCACCACCAAGTCAGAGATCTCCATCCCCAGGAGAAATACCAGATCCAATGAGATCCATCCTGTATGGCAGCATGTCATCAGCTATTATTTCTAACATTTTCTTAACAGAATGGTGTGATGGATACAGAATTTAACTTTACTTTCATATGCTTGCGAAATGGTAAGTCTTCTCATTGAAGGTAGGGTTTTTGAATGCATAGACATCCCTACCAGGAAGAATGCTATGATGCATTTGTATGTTGGAGGGAGATGCTAGTAGTGACATTGAATTGATGCTTAGGCTGCTTCTATTTTCACTGTCAAACAAAGTTTCCTCCGAGTGTATTAAACTGTCACTGTTATTGGCCTTGAAATTCAAAGACTGGTGCACCCACAAATAGGATTTGCAAGTGCATTAATTTGGAATTGTGCTGGTGCTCCCTGCTGGCCAATATTCAGAAGCCATGAGAGTGCCAGCACCAACACAGTTGTAACAGCATTTCCAGAATTGCCCAGGATGGAACAGTTCTGCAACAATAGCATAAGATAAAACAGCTACAGGGGTAGCATACCAAAAGGTAATTACTGCTATTCCTGTCGCTGTCATGTCAGGGGGAGGAAGGAGAAGAGATTTTCAAGTAAAGAGGAATCTTGGTAGCTGGCTGAGCTGCTCCCATGGTTGAGAGGGCTAATGCATGGAACAACTTGGCCAGTGCAGCCCTGGAGACCAGGGTTCTGTTCCCGGTCTCCTGATCCTTTTTTTGGTCTATTGCCACTGAAGTGATTTGTTTTCTAGGTCCACTCACCCTCGCAGATCCCCCCTCCCAAGTTTCATCCTTTCCCCAAGATCCAACCCCCATGGAGTTGATTATAATAATTACAGGGGCGTGGGTAGCAGAGCCCCCACACAAAAAAACAAATGTCCTGTGATTATTTTGAGCCATGGTAGCAGTCCTCAGTGTATTTTTCAGCCACTACCATTAGCGTTATTATGTCCTGTGATGTTTTTACTTCTCGCTGTTGTGGCTGTGATCAGTGCTATTGGTGCAGTCAGTGTTCTGACCTAGTGCCATGCTAGTGCAATTCCACAGCACCAAAGTATTATAATACTGCTGCACCTATGCAAATCAGGGTGTGCCCCATGCATATCGGTGCAGTGGTATCTTCAAATGTTTGCAGCAGTGGTAAATGGCCTCAAAGTGACACTGTTTACCACCACAGAAAACCACCTCTTAAAGGTGCACCCTCACTATCCCAAAGGCAGAGTGGCTGTACTGCATCTGCCTGCCCCATTTCTTTTATGCGTAGTCATCCCTGGTGTCCAGTGACACCCCCAATCCCCATTCCATTGTCTTCATAGATATCCCTGATGTTTAGTGGCACTCCACCCCTGAATTCGTGGTCTGCAATATGTATAGATATCACTTGTGTCTAGTGACATCCTCCAGCCCCCAATCACTCATTTTGTGACATTTGAATACATCCCTGGTGACCAGTGGTTCCCCCATCCCCCCATTGCTTGTTGACTAATGTTTAAGTAATCATTGGTGGTCCAGTGTCCCCCAACCCACTGTGTCAGCTCATACACCACTACCACCTATCACACCCTTCCTCTTACCCTGTTGTCCATCTACAGTATTTCCAGTTAAGTCTGTTGGGGTGGCCAGCACAGCCCTACTCTCATCTTCTCAGCTGGTCACCATATGAGCAGGCAGTGGATGTGCATACAGTATAAGTACTATAAGCATGCTCATTTTTTTTAAATTGATGTTTTATTAAATGTTGTATCATAAAGATCCATAACATTGACAGCAAAGAAAAGGCTAGCATGACTAGTTCAAGTTCTTCAAGTTTAAATTTATTTGTTTGACAATCAAAAGTTATTACAATACAAATTCTGATTATACACATAACAATTTTAACATCATTATTCTAATAGAGGTTAAAAATATTACAAGTTATCAGACTGTTTTAAAATGTTTCCATCACAATGCATCGATAGCTGTTAGCATAATACTTTCATTATTAAAACTATATAGAGGTCTTTTTACCATACACAGTCTCCAGCCTTCACAGGTAACTATAGATGGATAATGTACTGGGGTTCAATCATTTACTCATGTATTTCAGATTGTGAGTCTCTATATTATCTACTTACTGTATTCCCTTTTTCCAAAAAAGATCATTTACTTGTCATAATGTGTGAAGCTCAGTAATAGGTTTTAGATAATGACATTTGTTAATTATGCCATGTAAATAAGAATACATCACTACCCGGGTATAGTTCTGTTTTTTTTTCTCTTGTAATCCCTTAGAAGCCCATATTTATTTGGCAACCTAATAATGCCATATGAGTCATAAACAAGCTAAGTTTAGTGTGTTTCACCATTCATATCTGCAGTATTTCTGATGTGACAATGATTTGAATATTTTATAAATATATTTTTTTACTTCCTTTGCCACTATTTCATTTCGTGGGTTCATTAAAATCTGTAAAATATCCTCTTTTATTATGTCACTTATGTTAAAATATTGACCCAAATAGATTTCTTTTAATTTGCTGTATTTAGGGCAATATATAAATAAATGAGGGGAGTGTTCCAAATGCTTTCTGGCCACAGCTGAAAATATATCTGTCTCTGAGTTCTTTTCTTTAGAATATATATATATATATATATATATATATATATATATATATATATATATATATAGTATATGAAATTTAGATGGGTAAAGTTCCAATCTAAATTGTGTAAATAGTGCACATTCTTTTTTATCGGTTATGAATATCATACAGTGTTCTAAATAATGGTTTATCTTGTTTTATGAGAACCATTTATGTAGTTTTCATGATCTGATCTTTTACAGTATTTATTTATTTAAAATTTGGTAACTGGGAAAGGCACACAGAGCCACAGCTCTTTTCCAGATGTGATCTTCTCCATATTTTTTTGATAAGAACATTTTTCTGAAGTTTATTCTTAATGTATTTAGTGTATTCATATTGGTTTACCACATTTTTGAGATAAACTGTCCATAAGTGATCTAATTCCAATATTCCTATTACATTTAAGATATCATTTAGCCAAACAGAATTAGAAGTATAATTATGTTTTAACCAAGTACATTTTTTCAAATAAACATTTTTAGTTAATCAGTTTTGCTTCATTCTAGTACATTTTATTCAGAAACTGATCTTAGCTGCTAAGGCTAGATTGTTTATTTTGGTTCTATGTAACTCCACTCTAACTATTGTATCCACTGTTGATTTACTGTAGGTAATTGTAATGATGATCTATATAACTGTACAAAAAGTTTCTCCAGTTTTTCCATATTTGCTTCATAATATATTTCTGTTACATATACGGTTAGAGGGTTTAATTTCATTTCTGTTGCTTTTAAAACTGAGGTTACTGTATTTACCCATATTTAGTATTAAACCTCAGAAGGAAATTTTGTTTACCTGAAATAACTTATTTAGAGTGTACTGTATGTGAATAGTGGATTTGTTACTGTTCAAACATTGATAGCATAGCTAGCAATAATTTGAAACAACTTGCAGAGATATGCCATTATATTACATACTAACATACTAAACACCAGCAGAGTAGGCCTGTTGGTCTATCAAGTCTGCTCATGCTTCAGCACCCTGATATTGTCAGCATGTTTTTACTCTGCAGTTTCCTACTGCTAATATTTGAGTTTGTCCTGTATTTATGGGTAAGTAGTATTTTAAAAATACTGCTGTAACAAATGTAGCTGTCTTTTTTGACCCAAAGATAAATTGAGATTATTACTAGTTTATCTGCAAACATTAAAGCTGGTACTATTTTTTTCCTTTTACTACTGGTGAGTGTGATGCCCCTTGTTGTAATAAGATTGGGAGATGATTAACAAATATCAAGATGTCAATGTCAAGATGAACAACTCAGAGACTTGTAGGAAGGCAGTGGCAAAGGCCAACAGGATGCTGGGATGCATCACTAGAGGGATCACCTCCAGAAGGAGGGAAGTGATATTCCTACTGTATAACTACTTGGTGGAGGCAAAATTTAAAGAAGGACATTGAACTCCTGGAGAGGTTCCAGAGGAGGGCAAACAAAATGATTTGGGGCTTGGGGGACAGGACCTATTGGGAGAGGCTCAAAGGACTAAATATGTACACATTGGAAGAGAGAAGGGACCGGGGGGACATGATAGAGGTCTTCAGGTACATGAATGGGTAAACAGGGGAGAAGCAGTCAGGGTGCTCTGAAGGAAGGGGGGCAACTAGAGGGCATGGGTGGAAGCTGGAGAGGGGATATTCAGGGGAGAAAGGAGGAGTTGCTACTTCACTGAGAGGGTGGTGGAGCCATGGAATGTGCTGTCCAGAGGGCTGGTGAAGAGGTTCAAGGGGGGGACAGGTACAGGGGAAGGGTTCTGGAAGCAAAATCCAGTGCAGTGAGAATATCTGGGACTGGGAAGGGAGAAGCCAGAGAGAGAGAGAGAGGGGCAGCAAGGTCAGCTCCCAAGGTAGGGGCTGAACAAATGAGCAGACACGAAAGACCATTAGGCCTATTCTGCTGGCATTTTAGTATGTTAGTAAATATATTAAGCAGTAATGGAGCCAAAATGCAACCCTGCTTTAGTCCCACATTAGTCCCAAATGCATTAATTACTTGGCCCTGTAGATCATATCTTACTGTCAACCATGTTTCTATATATCAGTTTATTATTGTTTTGAGAAGTGTATGACCTATTTTTAATTTCTATAGTGTTTCCAGTTCCATATGTTATTATCATGGTGCAAAATATCATGAGACAAAATATCACGGTCACAACATTGCGGAAAAAATAAAGTGTGGTAAAAACATTGCAGGACAGAACAGTGCAGGGAGCAGGCAGTACAAGCCACAAGGTGGCAAAAGAGCACAGGACACTGAAGGGTTCATTGGGGGGGTAAACTTTGGACAGATGCCCCTCAGCCACTTCTCTGTGCCATACATCATGGTCCTCCATTGGGGGGTTAACTTCATAAAGCTGGCATGAATTTAGCCCCCCCAAGTGCAAGACTGTGATGCTTGGCTCAGTGAAGTGGCCAAGGGGCTGCTGTGCAAAGTTAGGCATCCTCCCCAATGAACCCTCCAGTGTTCTGTGCTCTTTTGTCACCTTATGGCTTGTACTCCCTGCTTCCTACACTGTTCTGTCCTATGATGTTTTTACCACACTTTATTTTTCCTGTAATGTTTTGACCAGGATATTTTGTCCCATGATATTTTTTCTGCGATATTAACACCCGCAACAAGTGTTGGTTTCCCATAACAATTGTATACATATACTGTCAAATACCCTTTTGAAATCTACAAATGCCAGATAAACATATTGTTTTTTCATTATATAATATTTTTCAATTATATGATGTAATATGAACATCTGGTTGAGAGCTGAATAAGATTTATGGAATCCTGTTTGTAAATATTTAATATATCATATGCCTCTACCCACTTATCTAGTCTAGTTAACAAGACTTGTGTGTAGATTTTACCCTTTATATGTATTAGGCTTATAGGCCTATAATTTTCTGTTAACTGCAGGTCCCCTTTCTTATAAATCAGAACTTTTATATTCCAATTCCATTCCTGCAGAATGTAGTTTTCCTTGATAAATTTGTTAAATAATATTGCTAGTAAGTTACTCCACTATTCTGTCTGAATTTTAAAATGAAAAGGGGGAACTTTGTCAGGGCCTGGGACTTTGTTAAGTTTCAACTGTCTGATTACTATTGCAATTTCTTCAGGGGTAACATGTATTGTGTTAACTGATTTGTTAAGCTTATCTAGTATTTGTATTGATTTCATATCAAGGGTTCTATTGTAAAAAACTGTATGGTAATAGTGGATCCAATCTAGTGGTGAAGTATGGGCTAAAATATTTGTATTAAAATTTCCAGTACCTTTGGCAACCATCTGCCAATTTTTTTTCCTGTCTTCTACCAATATGATTTCTAGCATTTGAGTTAATTGTTTGGCTTGATAAATACTTTGTTGAGATTGTAAATATTAATAAACAAATCCAAGTCTGAAATAATTTCCACCGGAGCCCCTGTCCCCTTGGCGGTACAGATCAAAGTGGATCAGAGACAGATGAAAATACTTCAACTGCTTTTTCTCAAAACTCACACTCCTCTGACCCCCCGTGTCAGCTAGATAGATCAGACCAATCAATGAGACAACAGAATGTCCATCAATCAGTACCACAGTACCAATTACAACCATGGAGGAGCCCAAGACTGCAAGAATATGCGCAAGACCAGTACAGAGAACCAGGAAGAGGATGAGAAGGGTTAAGAGAAGACATGCATGGAGACAGAGACCAGCATCCATTTTACAACAGCAGAGGATGATTCTCACAATGGAGGATATTTCAGGGATGGGAGAGGAGGAAGTGAGTACAACAGTTGCCAAAAGTATAAACTTGTCTAAACATGTGTTAAGCCTAGAAGAAGAGGCACTATTAAATAAAGGGTTGAAATTTGCACTGACACGTATTGTCGATGAAATGCAGACTTTGATTGATGTCCAGCTAGTCTGTAGAAAACTTAACCTAAAGACATTTTTTGGCAAGTTGAATAGAGAAAAACATAATGAACAAAACATGATTTCGGTTTTGAAAAGTCCCTCGACTTTCTTCCCCCACCACAAGTGCAGCAATATACGTTTTTAAAGATTTAGTGGAGAATGACTTAGAACATCTGTTCCAAAATCTACCTGCTACAGGATTTAACAACATAGGTAAAAAAGAAAGGGATGACTTAAGAAGCTTACAGGAGGAAAATGACTTAATCATCAAACAGGTAGACAAGGGTGGAGCAGTTGTTCTATTAAACAAAATAGACTATATACAAGAAGTTATGAGACAATTGAGTAATGAAGATGTTTACAGTAAACTCTCACGAGATCTGACTTAGGAATAAAAGACAGCAATTGATCAACTAATTAATAAAGATTTTCTTAGGAAAGACATTGACCATGTTACTAGAGATTTTTTAATTATGCCAGAACCTATCAGAGCTACATTTTATATCCTTCAGAAGGTTCTTAAAACTTTAGAAAATCCCCAAGGGAGGCCTATTGTTAGTGGAATAGGCTCCCTAATGGAACATCTTTCATAGTATTGTGACACGTTTCTAAAACCTATTGTAGCCACACTTCCTTCCTTTTTACAGGATACCAAAGCTGTTTTAAATATATTACCACAAGTTTCTTTAGAAGAAAACATGTATTTGATTACTTTAGATGTGGAAGCTTTATATACCAGCATCCCCTATGAGGGCGCATTGGATGCAGTAGCTTATTTTTGGAATTGAGCCGGCAAACAAGATGATACAGAAGTAACTTTTATTTTGAAAATGTTGGAATGTGTTCTAAAATGCAATGTTTTTTCTTTTAATGGAAACTTTTTTCCACAGACAGGAGGTATAGCAATGGGGGACACATGTGCTCCATATATTGCAAATCTGTATATGGGCAAGTGGGAGGATGAGACGATTTGGGACAATACTGTTAAGGAGTTCCTGGTTAACTTGAAGTTATGGAAACATTATATAGATGATATAATTGTTATATGGGAAGGGAGTTTAGAAAGATTTCAAACCTTCATAATGTATTTACATAATTCAAATCCATTTTTGAAAATTACATATCAAGCAAGTAAGGAACAAATTAATTTTTTAGACATCAGCATAAATAGTGAAATCTATAGAAAAAATACAGATGGAAACACCTTACTAATGGAAAATAGTTGTCATCCTCCACATGTTGCCCATAATATTCCAAAGGGACAGTTCCTGAGATACAGAAGGAACTGCTCAACAGAGGAAGCTTTCGATAGAGGAGCCCAACAGTTGTCAGAGAGGTTAGAAAAAAGAGGCTACAAAAGGAGTAAAAAAACAAAAAAACTTGGGAAGAGAAAAAAACAATGGACTGAACAAGCCTATTAAAAGATAGGGAAGTAAGAGACAATGAGAAGGAACAAGAAGTAAGATTTAACTTTATGACAGGTTTTTCAGTACAGGCTAAACAAATAGAAGAGATTATTTAAAGACACTGGCATGTTCTTATAGTAGAGACTGGTCTGAAAGAAATTTGTCAGAGACCAGTAAGAATGTGTTATAGGAAGGCTCCTGCTCTTAAAGTCCTTCTGGCACATAGCTTTTTCCAAGATAAAAAACAGCAGACTTGGCTACAACAGCCGAAGGGCTGTTTCAAATGTGGTAATTGTATATATTGCAAAACAGTAATGCAGACTAGAACTTTTTCTAGCTGTAATATACAGAGAAGTTTTCAGATTCAACAATTTCCGTATCTCCAATAAACAATAAACAATAAACATAACATGCTCCATGATGGGTGTTGTCTATTTAGCAACATGCAGATGTGGGGCATTTTATGTAGGTAAAACTTTGAGATGTTTTAAAATCAGAGTGGGAGAACATATGAGAGCAATGAATAGGAATGACCCATTGTATGCTATTGCAATGCATTTGGAACAGGCAGTAGACAATGAAGAACATGGATTTATGTCCTTAGCAATAGACAAAGTGAGTAGGAGCCCAAGAGGAGGTGATTTTGAAAATGTGATGTTATTAAGAAAGAACTTTTGGATTGTGTCTCTGAGAGCCAACAAAAAACAAGTTTAAATTCAGGTTTTGATCTATGCCCACATTTAAAATTAAAAAAAATGAGAAGGGACATTTTGGCTCTAATTCTATCCCTAATACATGGTGCAGTTTTTAAATTGTATTTATAATGGTCTCTTTGGTGTGATCGCCAGCCTTTGATAAAAGACTTAGGGCAGACTGGATGGGCCTTGTGGTCCTTATCTGCTGTCAACTTTTATGTTTCTACTGTCCAGAACATGTCAGGTGGGAGTTGTTGGTGCCTTTAACAATAAAAATGTTATTAAAATAATGTTCTAGTGGTGTTCCTCTTTTGAGGAGTTTCGGTGCTCAAAACCTTATTACAGACCATCCAACTGGACCAGATGAAGCTGCAGTGCCTGTCTGCCCACTTTTCTGAGTCTGACACTGTTGGAATGCATGACTGTATGCAACTAGCATAATTTTTCAGTTTTTTGTTTTTATTTTAATTTTTTACAAATATTCCTCCCTATTGGGCCCAACAACACAGACACATGGATAAACACACACAAGTGCTTACAAATGCAGTATTTCTTTATAGGATACCTCAAGGTGACAATCACTTTCCAGTTCTTTCCAGCTAAATCACAGCCTAGAAGTGTTCACCTGGCTCACATGCTACAAACATGTAAAGCATTAAAAAAGGGGGTGTAATCTACACAGTTTGAAACATTAGACTGGTAACACAGACATTTATTCTAAGCACATTGGTGTGGTGATGAATGGTGATGACACTACTTTTTTAGACACAGTCTGGTACAGTAGTCACATTTATCATTATAATAAATATGCTGCAGTTGACATTGAAATATAGCAGTTCAGCTGCCCTCTCTCTCTTTCTTACTTTCACATGGCAATTTGTTTCAGAAATGTATAGGAACATTATGGGGCAGGATATTGCAGCCTGCAGCACCACTGCGGTATGCCACTGTTCGATGAGAGTGAGTCCCTTCCTTTATCACACAAGTGCAATGGTGGCAGGATGAATAATGGTGACACTTCTTTAATTTAGACACTGACTTGTATAATATTTAGAATTATTATTAAAAATATAGGCTGCAGCTGAGGATGAGTCATTTGTTCAGCTACCCCATTTTCTGTCTGCAATCTGTGACTATAATATAAAGGCCAGGGACAGGATACAGCAGGTATTTGCACCCTTGTGGTATATCAGTGTTCAGTTACAGTGAGCCCCTTCCATTGCCACCCAAGCAAACTGGTATGATGATTAATAATGATTTATTTTATTGAATCTCAAAATTAAAATGTTTGAGCCATGGACTCTTTTACAAAGGCTCCACATCAACAAAAAAATTATACAGAGGATGAAAAAACAGACACAGTTACATTAGATTCAGAATAACCAGACAAGTTGCAGTACAATGGGTCTAGATAAATTGATAAACTAATGTACAAACTAAAATAATATTAAGTGCTATAGGGTTAGTACACAATAGTGGAGGAAAGGAGTGTAGATTAGTGGAAGTGGATGCTCTCTAAAGAAGGAGAGGTTGTGCTGAGGAAGGAGAGATTGCGTTATTTCCCAGTCAAGTAAGGGAATGAGAAATGGCTTGGAGCACAGTGGTCACACAGAAGATAGCAGCACAGGTGGGCATTGTCAGAGGAGGGCTGCAGAGTTATATGCAGTGGGTGACAAGGGTTAAGAGTGGCAGTCACAGCTGCTGATGTTGACTAGGTGTTATCAAAGATTGTTATTGAAGGGGCTGATGCTGGGAGTGGATTGGATATAAGCTGAAAGGCTGTTAAACCAGTTGGGTACTCTGAACGTAAATGCTCTTTGTCCTTTGGAGGACCTGCATAACAGAACCTGGAAGGCTTGATTGGGCATACTTCTCATGCACTGCAAGTTAGTCGAGGCCGTCTTTAGATGCTGTGGAATTGGGGGGGGGCTAGCCTTAGGGAGATCTTTTTGGCAGCGTGGCAGGTATGATAGTGGATTCTGTTTTGGAGGTTGAGCCAACTGGATAACACATACATGTCGCAGGTGTTAGTGTCCAGGCTAGCACTGGTGAGTAATCTGCAAGCTTTGTTAAGGGTGACCCCAATCCTTTTGAGTGCAGTGGCAGATGCAACACCATAAAATACAATTTCATAGTCAATGATAGACAGTAGGGAGCTAGTCATTGCAAGTCAAAGGGCCTCTTGAGACATGCAGTGCCAGTATCTACGGAGGAGGCCTAACCTAATAACAGCAGTTTTGGAGATGTTTACAATGTGTTCTTGATAGGAGGGTGCGCTGTCTAGGGTGATACCCAGGTATTTAAAGCTGGAGACCTGATCGAGTGGAGAACCAATACTGTTGGAGATGAGAAGCTGGACAGTTTTAAGCTTATTACATGGACCAGCAAAGATCATGGATTTGGTCTTTTTATAGTTCATAATTGATCTCTGGTTCGTAAACCATGTTTCCATAGAGGTAGAACTATGCTGCAATTCACTTGTGAGGGGGTGCAAGATCAAGCTGGCTGGAGTGTATTATAGCATCATCTGCATACAGGAGATGGTTGCTTGGGCAGGCTAGGGGAAGGGTGTTGAGGTAGAAGCTTAATAGGAGGGGGCCAAGGATAGATCCCTGCAGGACACCAGATAGTACAGGGTGGCTTCTGGAGAGTGAGTCTGAGATTTTTACATACTGGGTTCTGCCACCTAGATAACTTCTGAACCAGGTGGTAACATCATTAGAAAGCCCTAGGAAAGGTAGGGTCAGGATCAGGAGGGAGTGATTGACCATATTAAAGGCCTTTGTCAGATCTATGTAGATAGACACAACAAGGTAGCCATGACTGAGAGCTTTGTTTATAAAGTTAGTGTAGGTGAGCAGGGCAGTGGAAGTACTGTGATCCTTCCTGAAACCATGTTGCTGTGAGCATTGAATGTTGTGAGAGAAAAGATATGCAGTTAGCTGATTGACCACAATGCCACTTTTAAAAGAGGCGGTAAAATAGAGATGGGGTGATAGTTTGCTTGGTTGAGTTCTATCACCACTTTTTTGTGTTGGTGTGACAACTACAGCTTTCCAGACAGAGGAGAATTGACAGAGATGAAGCAACATATTCAGGACCCATGTGAGTGGGGCCAGGACAGCATCAGTGGAGAGGCAGAGTAGCTTGAGGTCAAGGGTATCGGAGCTATACTTTGACTTAGCAAGAGCTTTCATAAGGTATCTCCTGGTGGTGGAAGAGGAGACTGAACTGAAATAGAATTGAGGAGCATTTGGAGGGAAGACCCTGCAGTGGGCAGTGTCAGCAGTGGAAGGTTCATCAAAGAAGTTGGAAGGGAGGACTCTACTCAGGTCAGTGAATGAAGTATTGAGAAAGTCAGCAATCTCACTCGGGTCTTGAAAGGAGAGCCCATTGTGGTTGAGTAGGGTGGGACTGATTGAGTTTCCGATAAGGTTTTTAATATTGTTCCAGAAATGTTTAGTGTTGTCCTAGGAGTTAGTAAACATGCATGCATTGGTAGTATGTGGCCTTAGCATTCCATATAGCATAGGTGCAATTATTTCTGGTGGTCCTGTAACATGGAAGTCTCTTGGGTTGCCTGTGGCACATGTCACTTTCCAGAGGTGGTCATGAGAGGCCATCTGGTGCAGAAGATAGGGTGTAATCCAGGAGTTAGAGAACCCTTTCACCTTACACTTCTTAAGGGGTGGTGAATATATTACAGGCCAAGTTGAAACTAATGATATAGACATTTAGAGCCTTATCAACACTATCAGCCAGGTAGACTGGTGACCAATCACAATTGTGGAGATATTCTTGGAAAAGATCCAGATTCCCTTTTTTGAGAACCCACTGATAGGATGTTATGCAGGGTTGTTTAGGGACCTTTTTGGTCTAGCAGCAGGTAATTGGACAGTGGTCACTCAGGACATCTGGTAACACTGTGGTGTCTGAGATCATGTCAGGGTGGTTGGAGAAGATAAGGTCGATTGGAGTGTTAGCACTGATCCTATGGTTTAATCTAGTGGGAGAAGAGGCTAGCTGAGAGAGGTCATTGGCTGCAGCTGCATCCTTACAGACATTAGAGTCAGGAGACAGCCAGTTCATAATAAAGTCACCCAGTGCGATGACTTCTGACCCTTTAGGCAGATGTGCAATAAGGTCAAGGACTGCTTGGAAGACTTTGCGACTTTCCTTAGGAGGAAAGTAGACTGAGCGGATGTTAATATAGAAACACAGACTTTGATGGCAGATAAGGACCGCTTGATCAGCCCAGTCTGCCCATTTCCCTACCTACTAGATAAGCTGCAGATCCTAGTTAACCAACAGCCTACTTCTTCCTACCTCCCACCAGAATTGCCTTATGTCTGTCCCATGCATTCTTGAATAGATTTCCCTTTGTTTCTTAGTATGATTTTAACCACTTTCATTTGAGCACCATCCTGAGGGGACAAAGTGGGAAGTGCCTGGCATTGTAGTGAGTCAGACATATATACAGTACAGCCTCCCCCATGTTTACCTAACTTATCTGATCTAAATATACTGTAGTACGTCCATTAAGGGAGACTGCGGTATCTGGTACAGCTGGGTAGAGCCAGGTTTCGACTATGTAGAGGATGTCAGGCCTGTGCTGAAGCATCCAGACTTGAAGTTGATCAAGCTTTGGCTGAAGGCTTTGGATGTTGATGGAGATGTGCATTTAATATAACCATTTTGTTTTGCTTTATGATTTTAAGTTCCCCAGGTCTATTTTTGTTACCTGTCAGCAGTTGCAGGGGACCTGGGTTAGGGTGCACATTGTCGGACAGTAGTTTTAGTAATAAGAGCTGCCTGGTTAGAATGTATTTGAGGAGCTTATATTCTGCTTTGGACTTATTTGTGATGTGTTTGGGAAAGATGGTAGGGATCACTATAGAGTTGAGATGGGGCGATAGGTAGGGAGTCTTGTTGTAGGGCAGATGCATAGCATGAGAGGTAAGCCTAGCTGGCTTGAAGATCAGGGGGAAGATTGGATGCAGTGCCAGAGGCAGGGGAGTTTAATATAATACTTTTTTTTAAGACACTGTCTAGTGCAGAAGTCACAACTATTATTAATAAAACTGTGACCGGATGTCCGGTACAAACTAGGGGTAGGTTATGACAGTGTCCCACATAAACAGTTAAGCCTCTCAACAGTACATTCAATTGATTCACTAAAAGGCTCCCTTTTGTTCTTTTTTAAAAATAAAAAATTCAAAGCTCCTTTGTATTATAACTTTACTGCAGTTCTTCTTACTATCTGATGCTAGGTAAAAAGCTAAAAATTAAAAAAGAGAACTACAGTCAAAATTTGAAAATACTTGAAACTGTGTCTTACAGTGTGTTTGAATGTGTGTGTGTGTGTGTGTGTGTGTGTGTGTGTGTGTGTAGTCCCAGTGCATCCTTTCCACTGTCTGCAGTTATGAGTTTTTCCTAATGTTACCTACTTGTTTTAAGAACCTGGAGATTTCAATGCTTGCTTCCTGTACTACTTTTCTTTTCCAGCAATGCCTCTTGTCCCATGAGGCAGTGATGCATCAGAGATCAATTGATTAAGTGACTGCTGGCTTGCTATTCTGCCTGCAGCACTAGAACTGTGCAGTTTAGTGCCTGTTCTGACCTCAAATAAATAATACAGAATATTAGTTATGCTACAGTATTGGTCCTTTTGACAAAAGATCCAGAAAAAAAGGAATGATTTGATACTGTTTATTGGACCATCATAGATGTTACAAAAGAAAATAGGTGCTAGAGCTTTCAGATTTCATATAATCCTTCATTAGAAAAATAAAACTTTGTTTGGAAGAATACTCTTTCTTAAAATCCAGATCATACATTAAAAAACATAAAAAAGCTGGCCTGGTGACATTGAGGGTTGAGGGGCTGGATGCCACACCTCACGCTGCACCGATATGACCCAAGTTTGGGAAAGAGCCTGGGTCCTTGGGGGTAGACAGTGGGGAGGGAAGAAGGAGCTGGATTAGCCACTGTTAGGCAGCTCTCCTCTCCAAGGGAGGATTATGCACCAATACGACCAGTGGACGGTGCCTGGAGGGTACAGTTAGGTGCTGGGCAGAAGCTACGTCTCCACATTGCTTTTCACCTGGACCCCAGTCGTACATGCTGGTGCTCTCTGGGGGGATTAGGGCTTTTCCACAGCTAGTAGCCATGGAAAAATAAACATATACCCTGCTGTGCACTGTGATCCCTGCAAAAGGGGGGGACAGCATGGATGATCAGTATGCTGCCACTGAGCCTCATTGGCAGTTAGGGGATAAAATGTCCTTATAAAAAAATAAAAAATTGTTGAAAATCCCATTTGCTTAAACTGCTTTTTAAAAATCAGCACAGAACCAAGACAACAGAGTTCCATCACAAGAATGGTATGTCAAGATCAAATGTCACAGACTAGATAAGCTTCTTCCCTGAGAACAGCCATTATACATACAGATGAAATAAGCTGAAAAAATACATAGCATATAATGCTAAAAGTCTTCTAAATTTGAAAATATCTTTGTGTTAGGCAAAAATATGTGTTTAAAGACAACCTGTCCTAGTGTAAATTAAGCATTACACAATGATACAAAGAAATCCTTATTCCTGATGTGTTAGCTGGCACCTCTACCCCGTTGTAAATCCTGAACAGTACCAACAGGAAAAGGTGCCAGCTAACGTAATCTCGTGCCACCCAGAGAGAAATTACTCTGAGTCCCCCACAAAATTCCAAATGCTGTCATTGCTACTCCATTCCACAAATACACAGTAAGCGCGGCAGATTTAAACAAGCATTTGTCAATGCCGAATGTTGTCACGCTGGCATTGGCAGTGGCGGAGCTGGAGATGCATAGCTCTGTGATTTTGTTAATGTGTCCCAAAAGGTGATTTTGCACAGCAAGCATGCTATTGTGTGCCACAGCTCTGGAAACGTGTTTTGGGCAGGCTGTGAAAAATGGCAACTGGACTGTTGATAAGGAGGTGTGCACAAATGCCAGTGGTGAAAATGTGGCATGAAAATATTGCAGATTGATGAAGTTACAAGGGTGCATGAAAATGCGCATTCACGCTTGCAACACAGTCATTGTATGGGCTTTTGGCACCACATTTTCAACATAGGCATTTTAGGACCTCTGCTCATGAATAGTGTCATGTTCATTTCCTCAAACTGTCCCAAAAACTGATTTTGCACAGCGACCATGCAATTCTGAACCGGACGTGCAAAAACACATTTCAGTCAGCTGTACTGTTCATAAGGAGGTATGGAAAAATGCCAATGATGAACAGCTGGAGTGAAACTATTACAAATTCACAAAGTCATGAGCGTGCGTGCAAACTGCACAACGCACGCTCGTAAAACACTCATTTTATTGACTTTCATCCCCAAAACTGTGAAAATAGATTTTGGTCAGGATGTGAAAAACAACAGCTGTACTGTTCATTAGGTGGTATAGAACAATGGCACTGTTGAAAATCTGGAGTGAAAATATAAGTTTGCAAACTTACTAGCATGCATGCAAACTGCGCAAGCCACACTCGTAACATAGTCATTTTATGGAGTATTGTCACCAAATTTTCAACACAGGCATTTTAGGACCTCTGCTCATGAACAGTGTCACTGTCATTTTTGTAATGTGTCCCGAACAATGATTTCGCCCAGCAACCGCACTATTCTGCGCCTGAGGTTCGAAAACACATTTCGGCCAGGATGTGAAAAATGACAGTTGAACGGTTCATATAAAGGTGTGGTAAAATACCAGTGTTGAGAATCTGGTTTGAAAATATTGTGAATTCACTAACTTATGAGCATGCGTATCAACTGCGCAATGCACTCTCGTAAAACAGTCATTTCTTGGATTTTTCCCACCAAATTTGCAACATAGGCTTTTGAGAGCCCCCTCATGAACAGTGTCACTGTCATTTCATTACTCAGCCCCAAAAGGTGATTCCGTTACACTGAATGTGAAATCACCTTTCAGGACTAGTGCAAGAATTCATGAGGAGGGTCCCAAAAACCCCGATGGAAAATTTAGGGCCAAATTCCCAAAAATGCCTGAGATATGCAACAAAGTTTAAAAACCTCTATTCCATTATACAGCTTACGGCATTTCCTCAGTTAGTGGTCAGCTTTGAAGAGTGCAGACATGTTTCCGGTCCACCGTAGACTGTCACACCGGACTCCGAAGAGTAAGTATGGGGTGAGGGGTGTGGGGAGCAGGGTGCACAGAGGGTAGAGTGGGTGGGGGAGCAAGGAGACTACGAGGACCATTTTCGTTTTATAGGTGAGAAAAAAATACATCACGGGACAGTTTTTTGTTTCAGGAATTTGGCATGCTGGGGTGGGCTCCCAGCAGGCCACCTATATGTTTGAGGGGTCTGTAGCCAATGGGGAATTGGACACCTAGTTTGGCATACAAACATGGGGGATGTTATGCCAACAGGGATTGGGCACCCCCGTCAGCACACAAAGAAAGCAGGGGGGCGGAGCTGAGGGAGATTGGGCACCCCCTCAGCATTTAACAATGGAGGGGGTTCTTTATGCTGATGGGGAGTGGGTTCTCTGTCCTGATCCTTTTGTGTTTCCTTATACTTCCTAAATGCTATCTTTTTCTCCCTAACCTTCATTGCCACTTATTTAGAGAACCATAGTGGCTTTTTCTTTCATTTTGATTTGTTTATTTGCTTCACACAAAGGCTTGTTGCCTCTGTGATGGCAGCTTTGATATTTCCCCATTGTTGCTCCACCCCTCCTTCTAGCCTGTGTGCTAGTGATTTTCTAAGGCACTCTCCATCTTGATAAAAAGTCGGCCCTCCTGAAGTCCAGAACCCTCACATTTATATGGCTTGACTCTGTAGCTGAGTTTATCATGAACCACACTGTTTGGTGGCCACTTATTCCCAAATGGCTACCCACTTCTAGATCTGAGATCCTCTCACTGTCCCCATTTGAGAGTACGAGGTCTAAGATTGCTTCCTCACGAGTAGGTTCCAAAACTAGCTGTCTGAGGCATGCCACCTGAAGGGCATCAAGAATGGCCCTGCTTTTGGATGTGGCTGAAGCAAAGATGCTCCAGTTAACTTCTGGCATATTGAGGTCCCCCATCAACAGTATATCCCCTTTCTCTGCCATCCTAAGTAGGCCTTCTATCATATCCTTGTTTATTCCTTCCCCCTGACATGGGGGTCTGTATACAACCCCTGTGCGGATTGTGGTGCCATTTCCAGTCTCTAAGGTGACCCACAGTGCCTCCTCTCCTCCTTGTTTACTCTTTTGTTCAGTTGCTCTTATCCCTTCCCTTACATAGAGAGCTACTACCCCCCCTTCTGCCCTCCCTGTCTCTCCTATAGGTTGTGTACCCTAGTATGTTAACATCCCAGTCATGGTTCTCTGTGTGCCATGTTTCTGTGACTGCTACGATATCCAGACATCCCTCTTCCATCAAGGCCACCAGTTCAGGGAGCTTGTTGCCAAGACTACGGACGTTGGTACTCATTACCCTCCATTTCTTGATGGCCTTACCCCCTTTTTGCCCCATCCCTGTCCTTATTACATTTGTCACTTTCTCCATTTACCCCTGTGCTTCTCCCTATTGACATCTCTATGTTGGTGTCTACCTCACATAGTACCCTGATTTTTTTGGGGGGGCTAGGATTTCCCTGTTCCTTTCCAGTGACTCCCCCCTTGGCTAGTTTAAATGCTTGCCAATGAAGTATTTAAACTTGTTACCTAGGATCCTGGTTCCCCTCCTGGACAGATGCAGACCATCACACCAGTATAGGCCTGCATCCCTCCAGGTGGACCCACAGTCCCCAATGAAGCCAAATCCCTGAGCTCTGCACCAATTTTTCAACCACTGATTGAATCCCATGGCATCCTAGCCTCACCCATAGACAGGCAGCACCTCCAAGAAGGTTACCGTGTGTGCACTTTGTTTAAGGCCCCTCCCCATCTCCACAAATGCTTCTTGCACTGCTCTGATCCCTTTCTTAACCAGGTCATTTGTCCCTAGGTGGACAATGACATCCAGCTCCCTCCCCTGTGCAGCTACTCCTGTGATCCTGAGGATTCGCTCCCTGTCCCTCCAAGCCATGGCACCAGGCAGGCAGCTTACCTCCCTCTACCCTTCCTCCCCCAGTTCTACCTTCCTAGCAATGGAGTTCCCCCCACTAGGAATTGTTTCCTTCCCCTGTGGGGTCCCATGCAACCCTCCTGTGGTTCTCCTTTGTGGAGGTTCCCAGCATCCTCCTTGGTCTCTACTGTGAGTGCCTCCATAGAGGAACCATACTTTTCCAGAAAGGCATATAAATTGTGGAGAGGTACAACTGGAGGGATGCAACTCTGTTAAACCACCCTCACCCTCCCTGAGCCCACTGTGGTCTAATCACTCCTCTTTCTTGGCAACCTTTGAGGCAAGAGCAGTGACCCTGGTGGTCCCTGTGTGGGAGAGGAGGTCTCCCAAATCCTGACCAACTCAGCCTGGAGATGAGCAACCTCCTCCCTCAGCCTAGAAAGGTGCCTGCAGATGGGACAACACTGCATCCTGAAGAACATCTCCCAGAAGACTGCTGCTCTACAGCCACTGCACTGCACTACTCCCATCATGTCTTTTTTCTGGCCTCCTAACTGTTGTTTGGAATACTTACTCTTTCCTCTGTTTGTTTATTTATTTTAATTTTTTTTTCTTTCTCCCTACTTACTTTTTGCCTCTGTGCCCTTTTAGCTCTTGATTTTCCTGTTCTGAGACAGGGAGTTCCTATATTTCTCAGTAGTCTCCTTACTTGCTCAGAGTCAGACCTCCAGCAGCTGGGGGGGCAGAGAGCTACTCTTGCCCTTCTAGGATGGTGAGTCTTTGGTGGCTCTTTGATCACTCACTTCCTGCTCCCTAACAGGAAGTTCTTGCTGTCAGTTAAATCCTGTGCCTATAAAAGTAGAATTGGTTTAGGGTGGGGGGTGGAGGGGAGGAGGGGGGCAATATAGTCCCAGTAGAGAAGTTTTAGTTATACCAGTAGCTCCTTAATCCTGGTGTTCTGTCTATTCTCTGGCAGAAGCTATCTAGGGTAGTGTTTAAATCTGGTTTTAACCTGGCTCCTTCTAGCTAAGCCACTCCCTATACTTTGCAAATCTTTCTACACTTAGTTAATTTCACAGATAACAATTCCCTTCTGACACCTGTGACAAGCACCTAGATAAGTACACAGTTAACACAGATAACAATTTACTTCAACTACCTCTGACAAACACACTAACTCTTTTTTTTACCCTAAATTGAAGGTCCCAGTACAAGAGTTCTAGTTCTTAGTCTCAGTAGAGAAGTTTTAGTTATACGAGTAGCTCCTTCTTCCTGGTGTTCTGTCTGTTGTCTGGCAGAAGCTATCTAGGGCAATGTTTAAATCTGGGTTTTAGCCTAGCTCCTTCTAGCTAAGCCACTCCCCCTACTTTGCAAATCTTTCTGCACTTAATTAATTTCACAGATAACAATTCCCTTCTGACCCCTGTGACATGCACCTAGATAAGTACACAGATAACACAGATTTTTTTACCCTAAATTGAAGGTCCCAGTACAAGAGTTCTAGTTCTTAGTCCCAGTAGAGAAGTTTTAGTTATACCAGCAGCTCCTTCTTCCTGGTGTTCTGTCTGTTCTCTATGCTATATGTTTTGGGGTTATAATCTGCCTCTGGTCTTGTCGTAAAGTATTTGTTGTGCTACTACTGCTTGCTCTGGCATGAGATATAGAGGCTAATCCTGGTCATTTAAGTTCTGCACCCAAGAATAATTTTGTTACCAACCGTATGTGGTTTAAAACCCATAGATTTAAACCACTTCATCTTAATACCAGGAGCTTGTTTCCTAAATTGGCTAATATTAAGGCTCTTATGACCCTATATAAACCTGACATGGTGTTGATTACTGAGTCATGATTAAAGCATTCCATCATCGATAATATATGCATGCTTCCTGGGTATACATTAATTTGAGCAGGTCATAAGGGTAAAAAGACAATGGGAGGGGTATTGGTATATCATTTGGACCATTTAGAAGTATCAGCATTACTTTCCAGCCAGAATTCTGAGTCACAAAGTGATTGGTCATTATTGAATCTACTTTTGAGGGGTTCTAAACATGTGCTTACTGGATGTTTATACAATCACAATCCCCCTTTGTGTGGGAAGGGCGGGTTAAAAGATTTTTTTTTGATATTGTTTCATCTAGTATTCTGAATAGGGATTTTATTTTATTAGGGAATGTCAACTTGAATTGGGTTAAAGATGATGTTCTTGGTTATGAAAATTTACTGCATTCCTATAACTTGTTTCAACCCATAACTGAGCTTTCAAGGCTTAATTCAACATCAGAGAACCATTCAATTCTTGATTGGATTGTTACTAATAAGGTTAATATGTTATCACATTCTGAGGTACTGGGCGAATCATTAAATGACCACCAGGTTATATTTGGTGTCTTTAATTTTAAACGGTCTAGGCTACCTCCCCGTACAATACAATTTTGGAATTTTAAGAACTTGCCACCTGACATAGTGAGATATGAATGATAAAATCTGAATTGATAATTTCTCAAATCTGTCCCAGACCCAGATAGTGATGCTGACTTTTTTGTCAGCAATTATTAGAACTACAAGAAACGTTATTCCCTTCATGTACACTATGAGTAAGGGGTGCTGAAAATAGGTGGTTTACTAACAATCTGTAGATTTTTATTAAGCAGAAAAATTATGC
The DNA here is from genome assembly GCA_016271365.2 of Neoceratodus forsteri. Lineage (NCBI taxonomy): Eukaryota > Metazoa > Chordata > Ceratodontiformes > Ceratodontidae > Neoceratodus > Neoceratodus forsteri. The sequence goes on from CM057458.1 coordinate 853,935,134, forward strand.
CTGGAAAGCTTACAAGCAGTCTTCCACCTTAGCATTATTGCAGGCATATAGATCTTCTTGGAATTTGACTAGTAATAAAATAAAACAGGCTAAAACTGATTATTTTTGACATTGATTAGTGGCAGTATCTGGAGTTTTTGGGATACTGTAAATTCCCTTGTGCCTCCTAAAGAAAGGGCAATTATTTAATTTTTCTTAACTCTTCAGGATGTATGGTAACTGATGCATTTAAGAAGGCTAATTTGTTAAATGAAAAGTTTGCAGATGACTCTGGATTTGTTTCTGATGCTTCTGGTTCTGATGATAGTTTAGGGAGAAGTGATACAATGGCTGAGAATCCAAATGCCTCTGATCTAGCTGGCACTTTAGCTAAGTTTTGTTTCAGTTGCATAACTGCAACTGAAGTGTTGAAGCTCTTATGTCAACTGCCTGATAAGCTTGGTAATTGTGGTGGTAGATTGGATGCAAGGTTTGTAAAGATGGTTTCACCTTTCATCACTGACTCTCTTTGTTTATTATATAATTTGTGTTTAACCACCAGGGTGTTCCCTACAGAATGGAAGGCTGCAAGAGTGGTGCCTGTCCTTAAAAAGGCCAATGCTGTCTCTGCAGAGGAATACCGTCCTACTGTATATCTTTATTAAACCCATTAAGTAAGATCTTAGGAAAGTTGGTGGTAAAACAGCTTACAAACCTTTTGGAGTCTAGAATGCCATCCTCCATGGACGTGATAGAGGTCTCTTCATGGGGGCAGTGTTCATGGACCTGACCCTGACTTTTTAATTTAATAAATCATAATTTGCTTTGTCAAAAGTTAATAGGTCTGGGTATTTCAGATGAGATTGTGACTTTTCTTAAGAGTTTCTTGGAAGGTAGGTCGCAATGAGTTTCTATAGGTTCTCTTTTGTCTGATTCATGATCAATTTTTTGTGGAGTGCCACAAGGGTCCATACTTGGATTTTTGTTGTTCTCCTTATTCACAAATCAAGTTCCTTCTCTTTTTACCAGTAGTAGTTGCTTTCATTATGCTGCTGATGTAATTTTGTACCATTAGGGTCAGACAATTGAACAGATTAATGAAGGGTTACATTGTAATTTTGAGATACTTTGTTCTTGGTTTCTTTCTAATCAAATGGTTTTGAACGTAAAGAAGACTAAGTCCATGGTTTTCAGAAGTATTCCTCATTTAAAGGAGAACCAAGTGTGCAGATTTATGATAATTATGGTGGTTTACTTGAACAGGTAAATAAGTTTAAGTACTTGTGAGTCCTTCTTGATCCCTGCTTAATTTTTTCTTCGCAGGTCAAGGCGGTAATTAAAACAATAAATTGTAAGTTGGGGTTGTTATATAAATTCAAGGGCTTTTTGTCTTACGATTCTTGAAGTCCATTGCAATGTGTATTTTATTGCCACACCTTGACTGTTTCTCCTTGTATTATAATTTGGGAGTAAGGGAGGGTCAGGTTTTGAGTGTGGCATATAATATTTGTTGCATGTTCTTGGTGTCCCAGTATTAACACATTATTGTGTTTTTGTAATCTTCCTTGGGAAGGCTATCTCCCAAGTTAAAATTTACATTTGCTTTGTGTAATTTGATTCATCAGGCCATATATGCAAATAACTTTTCTCCATTATCAGACCTACCTGAATACAGGGACTCCCAAGTAAATCTGAGATATAATTCAGTAATTGTTTTATGTTGTTAAGAACAACTATGGCTCTTGTTCTGTTGAATCCTCAGCTGATCGTTTGTGGAATGGTTTACCTTTGTCTTTAAGATCTATTAGTTCCTTCTCTGGATTCAAGGTAAAGTTTAAATGTTATTTGTTATCTGTCGAAGCATGTAATTGTTTTATATGATTGTAAGTAAATTGTTTGTTCTCTTTGCTAAATGTCCGGGTCACACTGGAAGAAGAGCTTTGCCCAGTGTCCTTACCTGGTTAACAAATTTAATTAAAAAATAAATAAAAATAAACACCCCCAAGGCTTCACTCTCAAGGCTTATTTATCATCCGATGCCTCGGGTGTGTCTAAAATTCTGGTTATACAGACACACACACACACACACACATATTATTCTGTATATTATTCATAAATATTCAAACTTATACTGTTTAAATATGATCTTTCTGCAACTCTGTAACACATGACTAGTGTTTCTGCACATTCAACATCCAAACCTAAGACAGAACCCATTGTAATTGAGATGCTTTTATCCTAATATTTCCATGTATCAATATGTGTTCATATATACCTATTATTCTACACTGTTAAATAACAGTTCTATCAATCCAGATCAAAAACTGATGGAATCAACAGTCCACCACCATGGTCAACCCCCCTCTGCCAAGAATTAGTGTCTCATTAAAAATCAGTCTTAACAAAGACCCTCTAGTAATTAAGACCTTTCCTTTGAAACCTATATCGTGGAACTAGCTAAAAAATTGTGACAGAGACTTGAACTCTTCTTCCGCATCAAGCACCTACTTATATATATACACCAAAGTAAGACTGGACTAGTTAACCTTCCTCCCCCAATTGACTATGCAGATTTCCTCGACAGCTAATGCCCTAAAACAGTCCGCGATACTCTAGACACACTTTATCACAGAACCTTGAGATTTATCCTAAATGCACCTTTCAACACCCACAACTCAGCCCTTTATCTACAGATTAATTGGCCCTCTCTCAGTACTAGGAGCTGGTGAAATGCATCCCTCTGGGTATATAGAGCTATCACTCTGAAGCTTCCCCCTTACATCTACAACCTTTTTAAATGCTTCTCTTGCAGGTATTCCCCCAGAAAACTCTCCTATATTATATTTGACACCCCTAAGATAAGAACCCATTTTGTATCTGCACCTGTGGGATATCTGCTACCCACTCTGTGGAACTCCTTACAAAAAAACACTAAAACATATGCATACTGTTGGGATGTGTACCTTGAAGTCTCTGATTAATCACGCTTTGCAGATAAAAGACAAGTGCACTTGCTTTGCAAAATAACAGACCCATCTCCTAAAGAGGCTCTCCTGCACTTATTGCTTCCTTGGTGATGTGTGTTCCACACTCTACCTGTTCTTCTTTTCTTCTCCAGTGGAGAGATCCCATAGTACATTCCTCTTTTCCTAACCTGCTTCTTACATGAATACTAAATACCTTCTACTTACTTCCTATTTTCTGCACCTTTATTTTCCCAATGTTTCGTATCCCTTTATCCTTCCACCATTTTTAACCCTCCCCTTTCCCCTATTTGTCTCTTGCGCTCTTGTTGCCCCTTCCCTATAATCTTACACCTCATTCCAGCAACTCTTCCTGTTCTCCCACTCTTTTTAGTGTTCATTTCTTTCTGTAATTATTTTAAGTTGTACCTGCACATTGTCTGTCTCATATCCCTTGTGCAGTTAGCATTGTTTTTCTATCTGCCACCCTGATTTCTATGTATGGAACCTAAGTAAGCTGTACATTCACATTATTTGTTTTGTACTTCTGGTTTTGTTACCACTGTTGTTGAATCTGCCATTTTGATTATTAATTCAATGTACCTCTTATGTACGTTAGTCCTTCCAGGACCACCTTGCAAATGAACTGTTTCAGTGGTGTTATCCTGGTAAAAATAAAATTGAACATATGAACATACGAGTGTGCCAGCAGAAACAGATCACCTGGTCTATCTAAGTCTGCTTGAGTCTGCAGCAAGCACCCCTAGTTTGTAGCTGCCCAACCCCCTCCCCTTTGTCATCTCACTGCCACCCTCAACCTCAGTCTCCCTTGTTCCCTGTCCCATGCCCTTTTGAAGCCGTTCACAGATTTACATGATACCACCCATTCTGGCAGAGCATTCCTTTTTGCTACCACCCTCTCTGTGAAATAGTGTCTCCTCATTTCCTTCCTAAATCTTCCCCCTCCATTCTTAGCCCATGCCCGCTGGTGACCCTCCCCTCCTTAACTTAAAGACCCCATCTGCCCCATCCTTATCGATTCCCCTCAGATACTTGAATGTCTCTATCATTTCCTCACATCCCTTCTATCCTCCAGGGTGTACATATTCAGGTCTCCCAGCCTGTTGTCATTATCTCTTCCCTCCATTCCACATATCATCTTTGTTGCCCTCCTCTGCACCCCCTCCAGTAGCCTGATATCAGGCTTTAGGTATAGCCTCCAAAACTGCACACTAAGTGCAGCCTTACCAGAGACCTGTAGAGGAGCAAGATCACTTCTCTTCGCCTGGATGAAAAACCCAAATTGAACTGAGCTCCTGTATCCTAATATGTTCATTGTTTTATGATGTGTCAGTATATAATCAATCCACTGTATATACAGCAACAGTCCAAGAAATCAGAAACAAAACCTAAGCGAGTCTACCCCCCATACTGGAGATAATTTATTGATAACTGGTAAGACGAAATCATATATCCATTTTGTATGTGAACAAATAGTCATCACACAGTGTAACCCCATTGTGTCATGTACTAGATGCCAATAGTTTGTGCACATAAAAGAAACAGGCAAAAACAACCTTTTAATTGGTTATCATTATGTTGGTTAGCCCCTCCCCCCAAAAAAAATTAGGGTGTGGTGTGGGTTGGTAGTATGGGGTAAACCTTATACACAGATACATGTTCATACATGGACATTTTAGGTATAGTATCTCATTTACTAAGTAGTAATTTTCTGTGCCTGTTTCTTTTATGTGACCAACTCTTGGATTGAAGGATTCTATGTAGAACGAAAGCTCAAGTACCTATTTTCTTTTGTTACATCTATGTTGGTCCAATAAAAGGTATTAAATCATCTTTTTTTTTCTGGATTTCAAATAAATAACTCTTTCTAATCCAATATTTCTAGTTTTCTAGGTGTGTGTGTGTCTAGGTCTGGAAATCAAGAAATCAGGAATGAATGTTTTGTTTGTAAAGCTTTTCTTCATCAAACCCGACATCCCAATAAAAATCACATAAATCACCCCAGGTCATTAGTGCTGTAAGCAGTGAAGAATCTAGCAGTGTTCTTAAAGAACAGCCTGCTAAATTATCTTTCTGGTGTTTGCCAAATTGTGAATGTAGCACTTACTAGTGTTATTTAGATAAGGAGGGGTACTTACCAGCACAGTTCTAGTTTTGCAAACAAAACAGTAACCTGCACTCTGTGAATCATTGTTCGCCAAAGCATCACTGCCATATGGGACAAAAAGCACTGTTTAAAGGCAATAAAAGAAGCATGCATGGAAATCCAGAAGGCTATAAAACAAGTAGGTAAATTTGGAAAAAAAAAAAACAGAACAGCCAGGGAAGAAGTGCTCTAGGACAACTCACAAATCAGAACACACTGCACAACATATTTTGTTGTAAATTTTGGCTATAACTTGCCTTTCAGAAAAAATGCATTTTTAATATAATTTTGTAATACATTGTAATAACTGCCAACCCCCTGTAACTGGCTATCCTGTCCTGATAAAATGCTGTAATAACCCATTGAATTCCATAGCAACTCAATAGTGGGTTATTATGGTGTTTTCTTCCTCATGCTCTCAATTTTCTGAAGCATGAAAGAAAGCACACTATATTTCTATGATTACAGTGGCTGCTCAGAGACATGCTCACTCACACAAGTACAGCTTACTTTTTTGTTTCTGTCTAAACCGTGTACCAGTTATTATAAAAAATAATGCCTGTGCATGGTTTGTTTTATGATGACTTTTCACACACCCTTAATGTGTGATAACCTCATAAACCTCTTGAGCTTTGCTCTCTGGGATTATGGATTATCACACACCTTGGGTGTGTAAAAAATCTTCATAACACACACCTGCACAGGCATTATTCTCTATTTATTTTTATTCAATAATAGTCTTCTTGCTTGAATAGAAATGTTGCTCTGTCACATGCAAACAGATATTCTGTCCCTCTGTCTCTCAGCAGTGCAGATACAAAGCACAGACCATGCCGTAATACAACTGCAGGATGGTAACGGTGCTGCACTCAAAATGAGTGCTTCCTGCTCTCAGTCTTAGGCCAAAAGCATGCAGCACACTTAAAGTGACACATAGAAGCATAGAATTTGATGGCAGATAAGGACTGATAGGCACACCCAGTCTGCCCATTTTCCCTACCTACTGCAAAAACACAGACCCTACTTAATCTCTGGTGTTGCTCGCCTACCTATTGCTAGAATTTCTTAAAGCCTATCCCACACATTTTTGAATTCCCTAACCAAATTAGCCACAACCACCTCCCTTGGGAGGTTGTTCTATGTGTCCACATTCCTCACATTTCCCCTTAGTCTACCCCCTTCCAGCCTCATGTCATGACCATGTATTCTAGAACATCTCTTTTCTGAAGGATGCTACCCTTTTGTACCTTGTTTATGTCACTGATGTATTTGAAGTTCTCTATCATATCCCACCTCTCTATCTCTCTCTCTCTCTCTCTCTCTACTGTCTTCCAGGGTATACAAATTGAGGTCCCCCAATGTCTCCTCATATGAATATTGGTGCAGGCCCTGCACCATTTATTGTTGCCCTTCTCTGAACTGCCTCTGCCCTGTCTATGTATTTAAGAAGATGTGGTCTCCACAACTGGTCACAGTACTCCAGATGAGATCTCACTAATGATTTATATAGAGGCATTACTGCTTCCTTTCTTCTGCTGGTGATAACTCTTCCTGTGCATCTGGCTCTCTCAACAGCCTTGGAACATGGTTTGGCTATATTCAGATCATCTGTTATGATTACCTCAAAATCCCTTTCCTGTTTGATGTCTGTCCGTATCTCTCCCTCATCATGTATGCCTTCCCTGTGTTCGCATGCCCCAAATGCATGATTTTGCACTTTTTGGCATTAAATCTCAGCTGCCACACTCCTGACCATTCCTCAAGTTTACCTAGGTCTCTCCTCATTTTTTTCCACCCATCCTGGAATATCTAACCTATTGCAGATCTTAGTGTCATCTGCATAGAGGTGCACTTGTCCTTCTAGACTCTCTGTAACATCACTTATGAAGACATTGAATAGGACTGGCCCCAGCACTGACCCTTGTGGCACCCCACTGGTTACCCTCCATTCCTTGGAATGAGCTCCATTTACCACCACCCTATGTGCTCTATCCCTCAAACAGTTTCTAACCCAGTTTACCACCTTGGGGCCCATTCCAAGGCCGCCTAACTTGTTTACAAGCCTTTTATGTGGAATGGTGTTGAAGACCTTGCTGAAATCCAGGTAGGCCACATCCACCACTCCCCCATGATCAACTTCCCTGGCCACCCAGTCAATGAAATCTATCAGATTTGTTTGACATGATCTTACCACTGTGAATTCATGCTGCCTCAGACCCTGTGATCTGCTGGATTCCAGATGTTCCACAATCTTTTATTTTAGCAGTGATTCCATTATTTTCCCCACTACCGAGGTCTTGCTGACTGGTTTACCATTTCCAGCCTCCTCCCTGCTCCCACTTTTGTGTAGAGGGGCTATATCAGCTCTCCTCCAGTCCTCTGGAACCACTCCTGTTTCCAGCGATTCATTGAACAGGGCTACCAGTGGTGCTCCCAGCACCTCCATAAGCACCTCTAATACACTAGGACATATCCTGTCTGGTCCAATTGATTTGTTTTGTGAGTTCCTTTAGAATTCTCTCCTCTGTAAAATGACTGGTGTCCACCTCCTGCCCTTATTGCTCCTGCCACTTAATTGTGGTCCCTCACCTTCCCCCTCTTCAGTGAACACTGAACAAAAATACTTGTTCAGGACTGATGCTATTTCCAAGACTCCTTCCACACTCTTCGCTCTTTTTGCATCATACTATTGTTAGTTGAAAACTTGCATTTTATGATTGATTACCTTCTCTAAAATTCATAGAAGTTGTTAGTTGTTGGATCTGCTTCCTTTCTTAGTAGAACTGAAATGAATCATAATAGGGCAATTTTAACCAACCTTGTTTTCTTTAAAGCTTTTGTCTACTCTAACTACATCAATCCTGAACATTAGGAAAACCCACAAACTGTGCAGACAGTTATGAAGAAATAGTCTACATTCCTCCCACAGTATAATGAGTGGCTGGATTGTATTAGGGCATTCCTAAGTCCAGGAAAAATGCACTGAAAATTGATCAAACAAAGTAAAAAAAAATGCTTTTGTGTGGTAACATCAGTATTGCGGGCAGTCTGTTTTTCGCTTTTAAAAAGAAAAAAATCAAACTCAAACTGTCAGTTACATCAGCAATATCTACAGCATATGAGTACTTTTTTTTTTAATCAAGGGAATAGTTGAGGCGGGGGGGGGGTGACAGTGTCACCGTAAAGAATAAGTGTCCCTCTTTCTAATTTTTTTTTTTAATGATGATGAAAACGTTTGGTGGCATTAGAGATGCCCAGCAGTCTCTTGATGCTTTGCTCTTGAGCACTCATCTGCCCGCTCTCTCACTCTCTTTCTCTCTTATTTGAAAATGTGACACTACAAGAAGGGTATTTATAGCCTTCCTCCTGTCATGTAACCTGCAGACTAGAAAAAACTACAGTATTAGCTGTTAATGTTTTGCAGTTCCCAAGATTTTACCCTTCAGTGAAACATTGTTTTCTTCCACAGCCAGACAGAAAACTCATGTGAACTGAGTGAGGGACAAGTGCACCATCTGTAAGTGCACAACACTACACTCACAAAGTCAGTAGCACCAAAATGGATGAAGGAGAAGACGGGGAGCAAAACTGGTGGCAGAAGCATTGGGCATGCGATGTGTGTGCTGCATGATCACACAAGGCAACATCAGCAAAGTTATGAACCAAACTCAGGTGGCAGAGAGATAGAGAAGGTTAAGCTTCCCTGAGTCCACCAACAAATTAACCTTGGAGACTCACAGACTAGGAATCCAATTTTATTGCCTGAGTCTGCATTTAACTGAGCCCATGAGTGAGTAATGGATTTGTGGGACTCGTACTTTATGTGGACAAGTATACCTACAGAAAATATATATTAGCAAAAGAAACAATACACAAAACAACTGTTGAAGCAAGACGGCTATAAAAACAGTGGGGCTCTGTTCCATCACTACGGTGAGCGCTAAGTGGCGGCGGCAAATACTTAGGGATTCCATTTGGATTGAGATTCCTTATAGCTATAGACAATGTCTTTCTCAAGACTTCCTTTTACTGCTGCAAAAAGGTTTGCCACTATACAAAGAAGGGGTTGGGATCCTGCATACAGTGCTATTAACAAAAAGTTATGATCCTTACAAAGTCAGTTGTCATCTCCTGTGACCCCCACAACCCGTAGAACCACTATAGGCAGAAAGTAATTGAGAGCTGTTTAAGCATGTTGGTGACCAGCATTTGTGCCACATGCTGGGGTTGGAAAGAGCATCCATGCAAATGTTCTTCTCACAGGATGAAAGAGATATACACTGCTGCATATATTATGACACCTGCATGTGGCACTGAGGAGTTGTTGTTTGTAGCACAGGTGATCATTCACCACCCTACTCCCCCCTCCCCTACTGATGTTCTGTGCATGCATTCTCCCATAACATAACTGGGTGGAGTGAGAGTCCATAGAAGTCCATAGAAGGGGAACAAAAATCCTTGATAAAGGCCAGCATGATGACTGCCACTGATCCCAGCCCATGCTCACCAGCCAATTGTTAGGCTGCCCCCATCCTGCAGTGCTGACACTGGCTAGAATCCTGCATTGCATCCCTTTGACCAGGATGCAACTGAATTGAAAGGGAGGGGCACACATTCTGGGGGCAAACCTTGTCTGACTGGGGCATGAGGATGGTGTGGTCTGGCACTGCTAGGGGGCATTAGTCCGAAGGTAGAAAAAAAAAATCTAAGCACCCACCAAAAGTCAAAACTCATTAGGCACATGCCATATGTTATTATTTTTATTAATAAAATAAAATGGGTAAAAATGCAACAAACTGACACTTCACAACAATAACTGAGTGTCAGCTAAGTTTCAGCATGAAACATTGGTTTATGTTTGCGGAGTTTTACCCTGTTGCATTTTTATCTGTTCTGTTTTATTAATAAAAATAATAACTTCTATATGGTGCATACCAAATGAGTATTGACTTTGCATAGGTGCTCAGCTTCTTTTTCATGGCTACAAAGGGTGGAGCCTGCAGCCATCTTACTGTAGCTGGAAAAATGGGATACCGAAGCATAAATAAGGAGTTTTTAGTGTATCTTTCAACAACTCTAAATCACTATGCCATTTGAATAAATTGTTCCACTTGAGCTGGCACGGTGGCGCAGAGGGTTGAGGCGCTGGCGCCTTACCTCAGCACACGCCGGCGACCCAGGTTCGGGAACGGACTCAGGTTGCCGGGGTCTGATAGGGGCAGGAGAGGATTGAGCATCTGTAGGACTGCTCTCCTCTCCTGGGGTTGGGTAGTGGGGTCTTGTCGTGCTGCAGTGGCCTCTGGTGGAGACCAGAAGCACTGCTGACACATGCAAGAAGAGGGAACTACCAGAAAAGTGGAAATACTGCTTCTCGGTAGCTGGATGACGGTTGCCGGCGCTCTGAGGCCATCAAAGGTCCTACTGAGCTCCCCACCTCAGCAGCATCCCCAGGGCTAAAAGAAAATAGAAGCACTGGTTTGCCCCTCGGCTGGTGCCTTCCCCCTCGGAGGAGGGGGACCCATCTGGCGAAAGGGTTATGCCGGGTCACCCTGAGGATTGGCTGCGATCTGAGGCAGACGGAGTCTCAGAGGACGGATGGATCAGGGGACTGCATTGGCAAGCCTGAAGGAGTGGCTGCCGAGGAGCATGTAGGGGGGAAAAAAGGTCATACAAAAAAAAAAAAAAAAAAACGTTCCACTTGCTCTGTTCAGTAGACCAGTTTCAACTTCCAGCACTATTTTTTCAGCTTGTTTGTCTCTCTCATCTTGCCTGCTTTAAGTGACCTCACAGCTAGTGTCTTAGAGCAGGCACAGAGGCAAGTTGCTTACACCACTTCTTTGAACCAGTTTAACTGTCTGCAACAGTGCAATTAGAAACATTTTTTTTACTCTAGTGTCAAAAAAGCCTTGCTTGAATAGCCAGTTACTGAGAGAGAGAGAGAGAGAGAAGAGTCTGACCTTTTTTAACACATAATTTAGTATATTTACTTGCTGGCTTGTTAATTTTATTTATTATTGAAATGTGATTTGCTAGCCTTTGGAACCAAAATAATTTACTGACATAATTTCCAACAGAGGACACAACAAGCCTTTAGGGGAAATAACTCCAGAGGAGTTTCGAATTACTTTATCACTCCTAAATATGTATGTGTGTGGCAATGATTTATTTTCTGTGAAGAGCTGGTTTATGTTAAACCTTTCAGGACCTATCTAATTGTTAGTGGCATTGGAACTCTCATGGCTTTATATTTGTAGGAGTGGTAAATGCTATGCAACTAATGTTTTATGGGTGTCCAGGGATTGCAAGGGGCATCATAATGGATTGCAAAGAAATCATAATAGTGTCAACTGCAACATCTGGCTACCCCAGAATGCATAACTCTCAGCCTGCCAGGACCAAAATTGGAGACAGTGCCCTTTAAAGTCAGGGACAGATGATCACAATCAGGGACACCATTCTTACCTGACATACAGTACAGTGTCACAATTTTTATGTCTATTCAAATGCACTCCACAACCTGTCCTACGAGTAATATTGTGCACTGGCATTAATACATACAGTACTCTCTTATAAAAGGCATGCATAGGTAAACCAAAAGTTAATTAGCTGAACAGAATTGCAGCCATGTTACAAGATGACGTCTCAAAAATGAAGTGGTAAAAAAAAACAAGCAAGATCTCAAACTGTAAGCAGTATCACTGGCCTTGTGTATTTACTGAACAGACGATGTCTGGACTATTAAAAAAAGCAAAAATAGACAAAATCACATATTGCAGCTTATTCAACATTGGTATACAGCTGGTTACTATCATACTACAGTAACCTCATACAGTATGTGCCTATCATGGTGTCACCACTCTGTGAGTAGTTTATTGCTTCACCCATGTTCCCAGTGATTTTTTTCTCCCTTGCTCAATGCATATATTATAACATAGACAATGACAACCGAAAAAGACCAAATGTCCATCTAGTCTGCCAAGACTTCCTTATATGCCCTGGGATCTATTGTCCATACAGGGTTTTATCCCTTCCAGTCCACCCCCTGCTCCCCTCCTTAATGCTGCTAACCTGAGCAAACACCAAACCTGCCACTCCATCCCAGCCTTGCCTGAAAGCTTTGTGGTCTTGCTGCCCACCACATCTGCTGGCAGAGTGTTCTGAAGCTTCACCACCCTTTCCATAAAATAGCATTTCCTCACATCCCCCTTAAACCTTCCCCCTCCAGTTTCAACTCAGCACCTCAGGTTCTTGTTGGTCAAAACATGTTCGTTTATAGTCCTTGATTGACTCCCACTGCATCTTTCCTAACTTGGGGCCCTCCCACCCCAAAAAAAATCACCATTACACAGTGGAAGGGGAGGAGAATATGGTATCATGAGTGCCTGCATTGTTTGGGTATGTTCCTAAAGTTCAGGGTGTATATAATAAAAAGTAGTTCAAGGATTTGAGACAAAACAAGTTTGGGTATATTAACGCCATTAGCATGCATTTGAGTTCTACTATGAAAGGGGCAAGTAAAACAACCAGCAACATTAATGAATTTTAGACAAGGTAAGCAATTAGAAAATATGAATTTTCAACTAGATATAATATGATGTAAAATGGGTTGATAGTGACCCCTTTAAAATAAAAATTAGTGAAAAAAAAGAGAGATCCCATTCCTTATCCATCTCGGTCATTAATAGGGTCAATTTTTATGGATGCAGTCGGCATTGCCCTGCAGTCATTTTGCTATTACATAGAAAAGGAAGCTCTTCTGATTCCTAAGGGACCAGATAAAATTAGAGGAGTTGTGGTATTACTCCACTTTCATTCAGATAAGCAGTGTTTCAAAGCACTACTTTGGCTAAACTTCAATCTAGTAGCAAATCATTTGCTTACACAGCTCCCGTACTGCAGAAGAAGCTCTCTGACTGCCTTCAGGATGTTACCTCCGTGCGAACCTTCTGCAAGGGGCTCTGCAAACAACTGCTAGACAAGAGTACTAGCTCTTGCACCTGTGCACTACACAACAAAGTTAATAACTACACCACAAAACTAAAAACCTAGTCTACCCAAATCCCTAACAGTCCTGTAGAATCCTTTTCAATCTCTAGAGCTGTAAGCATGCTGTCACCTGGTCATGCTCTGTACTAACTCCTCCAAGCTGAAGATCGTTTCCTAATGTGATTATGCTATGGTGTGACCTACTGGGACCTGTCTAATCCCCTGTTGTGCACTGTCTTGAATGTAATCAAATGTTGTCTGCTCACTCATGTACTGTATATAAAATATGTTCTTATTTTTTATAACTAATTCTGGGTCGCCCCTGAAAAAGGGACATTCAGGGCTCAGTGGGCATACCCAGTTACCAAAATTGAATAAATAAATAAATGGTTAGAAACGGAGATAAGCAGGCAACCCTGGGACTACAGTGTCAAATGGCACATAATGGTATGTTTATGTAATAAATCTTATGTTCCAACTCTAGTTGAAGATAAGTTAGAGGACCCCTAAATACAGTTCAAGTTACAGTTTTTTTTTTTACAGTGGCAGTTTGAAATGAACTGTGTATATGCACTTTTTTCATCTAAAAACTTGCCATGCTGTTGAAGTTCTGTTGCTAATGTACCGAGAAAGGAGTTTGCTTGTATGTGCTAGTTATCTGCCTTTTTCCTGAAATTTTATAGGGAGTGTGTTGTTTCACCTATGGATTTCAATAATTCGTACTGTGCCTGTGCTCACTATTCATCATGTTTGAGGAAGAAGAATATAAAGATTTTTTTTTAAATTTTGATACTGATATCCAACCTTATCAGTTTGAGGCCACAGTACCCAGTATTAATCAATGTAAGGAGGGCACGAGCTGCATCTGATTCTAACATAGAGACTGACAGTTCTGATTCAGATGACACAAATAAGTGACTTAGCTTGGATTTGTTAATATTTTTAATTATAAATACCTAGTCATTGCTGTATCTGTAATCTAGGAAATATTGTCTGTTTATTTAGCAACACAAATGTATTCCAGTCCTTCATATCATTTGTGATAGCCCCCCATTATATTGTATAGCAACTCACTGACCTATGCTACGTCACAGACTGTATATATATATTTTTTTAATATGTCTTTTTACTCATCAGTTCTGAGCTATATCAAGTCATACTGTTTATTGTGTGTATGTGGGGAGGGGCTTTGCAAAGGTGCTTATGTGTACCCATTGTTCTCATAATTTGATGGTTCTTCATATCAGTTTATTGGGGCTGTGTTTGGATATGGTTTCAACCTGTGTTGCAGTACAAGTATGTTTGTACATTTTTTTCTCATTGTATATGTTACCTATTCTGAAAGTGTGTGTGTGTGTGTGTGTGTGTGTGTGTGTGTGTGTGTGTGTGTGTGTGTGTGTGTGTGCACACTGTGAGAGTGGGCCTGACTGTCTGTTTCTGTACTGTCACCTGTGTGACCACATGTGGGTGTTCATGGACAGGGGTTGAAACTGGCAATGGCCCCACTAGCCAAATGCTGTTAGATATTGTTTAGGGATATGCAAAAATCTTTGAATAAAGAAAGAGCATTGCAAGTCTTACTTTTACCACTTAGAACAAGAAGACTGCAATCCTGAGCATGTGTGTGACGTTGCCATGGCCATGACATGCATGCTCAGGATCACGGTCCTGTTTTTGTGTGGTAAAAGTAAGACTTGCAATACTCTTAATTATTCTTACACAGATCTCCATCTCAGATAAGCATGTACTTTAGCTCCAACTATCATTAGCACTCATTCAAGAAATTTGCACATGCTCAATGCATGTTTACATTGAGAAGAGGCATACAGCAGCAGAGGATCAGTCAAACAATAAGGTAATGTGCTTGGTCCAAGCTAAAGAATATATTTTTAAAAGAATTAGGTAAGAGATCTTACAGTTACTCATACTGGGACACATAAACAGTTTATTTTACCATAGATGTTATTACAGGCACACTGGCCACAGATGTTTAGTATAGCTGCTGAATGCTGACAGTGTGCCTTTAATGTGTGCACTGCTCATTCACTGCGTTGATGAAAGTTTAAAATGAAGAAAAAAGAACCTGTACTTGCTCAAAAGTACACACAGTGTGTTCACTCCAAAATTACACCAGCCAAAAAGCTTGTATTGGTAAACAAGGCTTTATTACTTGTGCAACATCTCTAAAAAAGGACTCACATTTTGAATGTCCAGCTCAGAATCCAAATGTACAATCCAACAAAGTCCATTAGAGTCCATCAGAGTCCATCATATATGTCCATAAAAAACTTCAAGCCATACATAAACGGCTGGTACAATACTCTAGCAGCAAGAGCAAAGGCTGAGGGTCACTCCCTCATGACATTACCTGACGTGTTTCGCACGTTGCTTTTTCAAAGGCTGACGCATAGAGTAAATGCATTAACATATAAACAACTTCCTTAAAGTGACATTACACATTATAACAACATAGAGAAAAAGATAGAAACTGTGCTCAGTATACTTCATACAGCACTAGTATAATATTGCACATCTTATTGCTGGAAATATTCCACAATCAACTTATGATCCTGACTCACCCAGGCAGGTCAAAGTCAAATCTGTGCACTGCTGAAAGATAGAAAAAAGAAGATGTTTTAGAAAGAGAGAATAAAACACCAACACAGCAAAAGGAAAAAGATAGCATTCAGGAATAATAAGGAAACACAGAAGGAGCAGGACAGAGAACTATACCAGTTAAAGCAGAAGGAAGCGGGGAAGGCAGTCAGAATAGCAAAGGCCCAAACCAAGGAAAGACAGCCAACTTGGTTTAGAAGGGGGATAAAACCTTTTATAGGTACATTAGGGAGTGAAGAAAGACCAAGGAGAGATAGGTAGGCTTAATAAAGGGAGGGTGGTGGGCAAAGGGTGACAGTGAAAAAGCAGGGATACTGAATGTATACTTCTGTTCAGTATTCACAAAAGAAGAGGGGGGTAACTAATCCAATCAATTGAATTACTCAGGATAGGGGTTTGATACCAGTCTATTCACAAAACATAGACACATAGAAACATAGAATTTGATGGCAGATAAGGACCGCTTGGGCCACCCAGTCTGCCCATTTCCCTGCCTACTGGATAAGCTGCAGATCCTAGTTAACCAGCAGCCTACTTCTTTCTACTCCCACCCCCTAGAATTGCCTTATGACTGTCCCATGCATGCTTGAATTCCACCACTGTTTTTGACTCCACGACCTTCTCCGGAAGGCCGTTCCATGCATCCACAACCCTCTCTGAGAAAAAATACTTCCTTAAATTCCTCTGAGCCACCCCCACCTCTATCTTCAAATTGTGTCCCCTTGTTCTTGCACACCTCTTTTTTTGAAAGATGCTACCCTCTTGGACTTTTTGATTCCTTGAGGTACTTGAAAGTTTCTATCATGTCCCCCCTCTCCCTCCTTTCCTTGAGGCTATACATATTAAGCTCCTTAAGTCTCTCTTCATATGTCTTCCTGTGCAGACCCGGCACCATTTTAGTTGCCCTCCTCTGGACAGCTTCCATCCTGTCTATGTCTTTGCGAAGACTGGGTCTCCAGAACTGCACACAGTACTCCAGATGGGGTCTGACCAGCTGTCTGTACAGAGGGATAATAACTTCCTGTTTTTGTTTCCCATGTGCAATACTTTGCACTTCTTTGCATTGAATCTAAGAAAGAAAGGGATGTGAAAGAACTCCTAAAACTGAAGGTGGACAAAGCAATGGGCCCTAATGGGATTCACCCCAGAATTCTAAAAGAACTAAGGGGAGAACTAGTGACACCACTGACTCCTCTTTTTAACAAATCATGGGAGGAGGGTAGATGTGATTCCCTTTCCCAATAGTGGAAGCAAAGTAGAGGTAGGACACTACAGACCTGTTAGTTTGATCTCAGTGCTAGGGAAAATGATGGAATCACTTCGGAAAAAAAGAACTGTTGAGTACCTAGAGGCCAGCGGAGCGCAGGACCCAAGGCAGCATGGATTCACAGTGGGAAGGTCACGTCAGATGAATCTAATAGATGTCTCTGACTGGGTGACCAAAGTAGCAGACCAGGGAGGGGCTGTGGACATGGCCTACCTAGACTTTAGCTAGGCATTTGACACAGTCCCACACAAAAGATTAATAAACAAATTAGCCAGCCTAGAAGTGGGTCCCAGGGTGGTAGCCTAGGTAAAAAATTGGCTGGACAATAGGACACAGAGGGTAATAGTAAACGGAGTCCACTCTGAAGAAAGGGGGGTTGCTAGCAGGATACCACAGGGTTCAGTACTGGGTCTGGCCCTTTTTAATGCCTTTATAAGTGATATTGTGGAGGGACTGGAAGGGAAAATTATGCATCCTTGCAGATGACACAAAGATCTGCAACAGGGTTAATACACAAGGGGGGTGAAAAGGATGAGAAGGGACTTGACAAGGTTGGAGGAATGGTAAAAAGCATGGCAGCTTAGATTCAATGCAAAGAAGTGCAAAGTATTGCACATGGGAAACAAAAACCCAGTGGAAGAGTACACAATGGGGGGGGGTACTAACAGCAATAAAAATGGAAACGGACCTTGGGGTAGTCATATTAGATGACCTAAATGTAAGCAAGCAATGTGAGAAGGCAGTAAGGAGGGCTGGGGGGATACTGGGATGTATAGGAAGAGGCATCACTAATAGAAAACAGGACGTTGTTATCCCTCTTTACAGACAGTTGGTGAGATCCCATCTGGAGTACTGCGTACAGTTCTGAAGACCCCATCTCTGCAAGGATATAGACAGAATGGTGGCAGTTCACAGGAGGGCAACTACTATGGTGCATGGTCTGCACCAGAAGCCATATGAAAAGAGACTAAAGGAGCTTAATATGTATACCCTTAAGGAAAGGAGGGCGAGGGGTGACATGATAGAAACTTTCAAATACCTAAAGGGAATCAACAAAGTCCAGGAGGGTAGCATCTTTCAGAAAAAGAGATGTTCAAGAACAAGGGGGTACAATCTGAAGATAGAGGGGAGACAGCTCAAGGGCAATGTGAGAAAGTATGTTTTCATGGAGATGGTGGTGGTCACATGGAACAGCCTTCCTGAGGAGGCCATGGGGTCAAAAACAGTGGGGGAATTCAAAAATGCATGGAACAGACATAAGGCAATTCTGGTGGAGGGTAGGAATAAGTAGGCTGTTGGTTAACAAGATTCTGCATCTTATCCAATAGGTAGGTAAATGGGCTGACTGGGTGGGCCAAGCAGTGCTTATCTACCATCAAACTCTATGTTTCTATGTTTATAACCCATGTGTTTGTTACCTAAGTGCATCATTTTGCACTTTTTTGCATTAAACTTTAGCTGCCAAACTTTTGACCACTTCTCCACCCATTTAAAATCTATTTCCATCCTTTACACCCCCAGAAGAGTTCATTCTGTTGCAGATCTTGGTGTCATCTGCAAAGAGGAAGACCTTCCTTTCCAGTTCATAGGCGATGTCACTACTAAAGACATTAAAAGGTACTGACCCCTGAGGTACCCGGCTGGTCTCTTTCCCCTCCACTGAGCAAACTCCATTTACCAACACCCTCTGCCTCCTATCCACTAAACAGTTTTTTAACCCAGGTTACCACTTTATTGCCCACCCCATGCTACCCAATTTGTTTACCAGCCTGCTATGAGGAACAGTGTCAAAGGCCTTCATAAAGTCCAGGTAGGTCACATCCACCACCCTTCCCTAATCCAAACCTTAGTTACCCTGTCAAAAAAAATCTATTATATTTATTTGGCACAACCTCCTGTCTGTGAAGCCATGTTGCCTCTGGTCCTGTAGTTCATTGGCAATGTGGCAAATATTTGCCTAGATTTGCTCCTTCATACTTTGTGCATGAAACTGGGTCAGCAGTAGTTCAGACTAAAAAATGTTACTAAAGAAGTTTCATGTTCTTGACTCGGTTATGGATTATGCATGCAGTGAAAATCAGTCATATCCAGAGGGAAGCTACATGTGATTAAGTTGAGAGGAGAACTTTAATGCCAAAGTCAGTAACAGCCGTGAGGCAATACAAGAAATAAATACATTAAAAGTCTTAATTATTTTGTGTTTCCTAATAAGTGTCTGCTTTGAGAGCAATGCCAAGGCTTCTGAAAATGTTACACTCACTGTCTTCATGCTCCTACATTCTCCTGGCACAGATGCAATAACTCCTGACACAAATGCAGTAACAGTAACTTAATATCCATTTTAAGAAAGACTCAGTAAACAAAGAAGACACTGCGAGGAGGCCCACAAACTCAAATTTCCTTATCCACCTAACCCTGCATTTTACTGTCACTAGTCATTTGAAAATGAATACTTTCATCAGTAAGACAATAGCTGATCATTAGTAATTTAACCAGTTAAGTTGCCATTGTCGGAAGGAATAAAGAAAATTAATGAGACTGGTACATTCTAATCAGTATATGCAAATGACCTTATTAAACCTATAATTTAACAACATACGAAGCAATTGTATCCACAGCACTGTTATTGAAGAACTGGAATAGTTTTTGTAGCTAAATTAGCCAGCATTTTTCTCAGGGTACTTTTGCTACTCAGTATTCATGGTGGTGATTTTACACTGTCACCATTCTTTCAGTAGCAAAACGAAAACAAGAAGCAGACACATACAAGGAGATCATGGTGCTAGTATCTAGTAACATAGTACTGTGTTAAGTTGCTGTCTCATAAAGAGCAACTCCTAATTTTGAACTGGATTGCTGATTGTTTAAGCAGTTTAAAAATATAACAGCATTCAGGCATAAAGGAAAAACTCCTATCCTATCATGTTGTTAACATATTTATACATTAAGATTCAATTTATGTGGTAGCCTAAAAGTCATGAGTTTTTATATAAGGGCATACATTTCTTTTCAATTAACATGTACATTCTGTGTTACAGTTGCTTATATTGTTTCTGAAAATATATTGCCAGACTACTGGCATATACCAAAAAAGGGAAAATCCAGCTCCAGTTGTGTGCTTACAATTTATTGGATTGAATTATTCTGATCTAAACAATTATCATACAAAACAACATTTCAAATAATGGTATGATCTTCCCACCCCATTAATGTGTAAAATAGTTCCCCTTCCCCCCTTCTTATCCTACCATGTATGGTGTTAAATGTTGCTTAAAACAGTGCCCTTGGGCACATGGAAGAATATTCATCCCAGTTACCCCAGCTGCTTGACTGCTTGCAAGTCAACCTCCCTGCACCACTCCCCCGATGCAGAAGACCCCCCATTACAATGTGTGTGGAAGCCCTCTAACCCATTTCCAGAAAGTTGTGGTACTTCCTGATGCTGTCCAGATGGTTGAGGAGGATTTGAGAGGGTGTGACTGATGTTAAGTAAATTTACAAAGAAGACAGAAGTCTGACTATGCTGCTACCACTATATCTTCTCCCATGAAGATTTATGGCTTTTAGGTTCTTATACTGTTAGTGTAACACTATTACCCAGTTCTCATATATCTCACTACAAGTCGGGTGTATGACATACTTAGAGCACTACTGCATATACTAGGCCAGGGGTGAGCAACACAGGTACTGTGTAGTAATTATTTACTATCAGCACAGGAGACTGGCAGACTTGACCCCATGTGAGAACAACTACAGTGGACGTCATGCTTTTAAGTGTATGAGACACTGTTACAAATAATCCTTAGCTCAAATGCTTTTATCTCATCATATAAAATGAATGGAATGAAAGTAAGGTTTGATAAGTTATGTATTTTCAGGAACCCTCTTTAAGTCCTTCTTTCCTGACTGACAGGCACCAGGAAGGTCCCCACCTTTGTATAGATAATTCAGGGTTTCACCATTAGAAAGATGGGTTCTTGAAAAAGTGTGGGAGGTAGTTTCTGAAGGACATGTAAACTGTTACTTGAGTGATGAGGACAGATGATTTGTCTGCAAAGAATCCCTTACAAAATAACATTTAACACTGTGAGTGTTGGGGGGGGGGGAGAGAGAGAGAGAGTGAGAGAGACACCTGGGAGCCTTTTCTACACCAGCAGGGGAAGGGGGAAGGGGTAGACTGTAAATGTTATTTTAAGCAGATTTTGTAAGATATATTTCTAAATCATTTTAATAGATGGGAAAACTCAGATGGAATAAAATTATTGTATGCCAATAAATGCAAGGCAAATCTATTATTAATTTAATTAATATAGTGCCCAATTTATCATTGGATTCAGTGTAAACATATTATATAGTACCTTGAGCACATACTGCTATGAAAGCAATGGTCAGCTTTAGAAATATAACACTAAAGCACCTAATTAATGATTTTTACCAGAAAAGATGGCAACATCTTAGAATTTCTAGAATTTCACAATACACACACCTGTAAAAATCATGAAATGTCATAAAAATGGTCCTTTTTTACTTGCGTACAACATCAAAATAAGTTGCAGTTTGATATAATTTCCTTATGATTTTTCATTTTATTTTATTGAATTTGCTGTATATTTTGCCTTATAATGTACAGAGGGAGCATATTCTGCATGAATTTTCATCATAAGCAGAAAGCTGCTGTTCCACAGTGCAGAGAGCCTAGAAAATTGTTGTACCCTTCTGTGGTGCAATAGCATTCTACACAGCTCAACACAATGTCTATGCAACCAGTGCTAATGAAAGCAGAGTTGAAAAAAAACACTGCACTCCCAACAGAAACTGCTAAATGTAACACAATGTAGACATTTGGTAGCCTGCTCTGTTGCAACATTTTGTAATATTTCTCTGTATTAGCTGTCACTTGCAACTGACAGCAGGCGAATAACTGAAAGGAGAACAGAACACAACAGTTAAACATTTAAAAAGAAAACAACTTTATATTTGTTCTCCATACATTATTAAAAATACTATTTGGGCAAAACCATGCTCAACCAGCCTGTACTGCCACCTCATGGTTCAGATTACAAATGAACCTCTTGAGCTTCGCTCTCAAAGTCTGCTACAATCTGAACATCTCAGTGGTAGCACAGGCTGGTTGTACATGGTTGCCCTTCTAGTATTCTCCTTTCTTATTCTATATGTTAATAATCATGAAAAATGCTAGACAGTAGAATCCCAATAAAACCTGAAAATTAGATACATGGATACATAAACAATGATGGCAGAAAAAGGTCCATCATCCCATACAGACTGCCTGTATACTGTCACAACAGTGATACATTTTCAGTGCCGCATCAATACAGTGCCAGATTTTGGTGACTGACATGTTCGACAAAATCTTTGTCCCCCCCCCCCAGGTCTCACCCCCAACCCACGTAGTTGGTTTATTTAGTAAGGGGAGTGGGGGGGGGGACAGAGAGGTCACCAAATATGACAGTCTCCAAAATCTGGCACTGCATTGTTCCAGCACTGTAAACGTGTTTCTGTGATGCCATGGAACCCAGTCTGCCCACCCTACCTAATTATTCTGCACTGTCCTTAATGGCCATCCATCCCCTTTGTTTCTTATTCCCTTTTTAAATTAACCCCATATGCATGTCCCACTCCTAATTGAATCTGCTCTCTAATTTGGCCTGTACCACTTTATACAGCAGCTTGTTACACTTGCTCCCAACTCTTTTTGTAAAAAAGTGCTTATGGATATCCCTTTTGGAGCTGTCCCACCATGCAAGTTTAAACGAGTTCCATCTTACACCTGTAGGTGAGCTCAAGGTGGAACGTTCCATGGAGTCCAACCTATTTATCATGTGCAGGTACTTGTAGGTCACAGTCATGTTGAACCTTTCCCTTCTTGACTCAAGGGTGTACATGTTTAAGTACTTCAGCCTCTCCTAGCATGTCTTGCCCCTAGTCCATGGACCATCTTGGTTGCACTCCACTGTACTGCTTCTACTTCATTATAGTATCTCCTAGGATGTGGGCTCCAGTACCTTGCAAAGTATTGCAGGTATAGTTATACCAGTGACTTATACAACGGGAGGACAACCTACTGACTTGTACAGTGTATCCCCCTCCATTCAAAATCCAGCATCCTGTTTGCCTTGCATACAGCTCTCTTACAAAGTACTATTGTTTTTCAGCCTCTGATATCATGACCCCCTACATTCTTTTCATGCACAATGCTTTTCAGCATCACTACCCATGTTTTGTGTTACACTCATGGATTCCCCTTCTCACTGTGCATCACTTTGCAATTTTTTTCACTGAAAAGGACAGGGCCCATCACCAACTCCAGAAGTACTCCAGTTGTTAACTCCCCATTAACTACTACCCTTTGTGCTCTTCTCCTTAGCTTGTTTTCCACTCAAGATATACAATTTTCCCCTACCCCTAAGTAGATAGACAATCACAGGAGCATTTCAAAAAATTTCAAATCTTTAAAACTGAATTTAATGACATTGTTGATCATATATAGGTGAGCCTGATAATAACCAATAGTACTATAGAGGATTTCATGACAAAATTGATCCCCAAGAAATCTTATTTTTTTTCTACATGTGTTTAAACATTCTGAACATTTTTCATTAGAGAAACTAGAGTTTCAAAGTGGCAGTTTCTTTTAAGCTGTAGAGTATTCTATGGGTTGAAACAACTGGACTTTGAGATGGATGATCCTGGTTCAAATCAGAGTTAGGAGGGCACATATCAAAATGTTTTAAATACTTTAGGTTTTGACACTATTCCTATTATATGCATTCAAATGTTTGCACTTGCCATTCCTACAGTATCCTTTTCGTAATGATAGAATCAGGTTTTTTCAATCGGATTCATGTGCACCTATCACTGAACCAGCCTAAAACATCACTGGAAGGATGAGAGAGATCTTTAAGAAGAATTTAATATATTACAAACATACTGTACCTGACGTATACCTTGTGCAGTTCTTATTGTGCAGGCAATTTTATTGGAGAGGGCTTTTATAAAGTCTGGGTCCAAACTCGAGAAAGAGGAACACATTTTTAGTTAGAGCAAGTTTAACTTGAGACATCTTTTACAAAAATAGTCAGTTCTTTTAAGAGCTAGCATAATGTTACTGTACAGTAATTTAGTACTTTTGACATTACTATTTTAGAACCTGAATTTTCATTTTTTATTAGGGGGATGCTGAAGCTGACAGTAGCTGTTTTTGTTGTATTATACACAACTGCAGGGTTGTGAAAACTGTGATAAAAACTAATTTATTCCAATCCACCAAGGCAGCAATAGAACTACCCTCATGATGCGGGTGACCCAGATTCAGGAACAAGCCTGGGTTGTTGAGACAAACAGGGGAGGAGAACTGAGTGTCCCTCTGGATGTTCTCTTTCTCCAGGTGACCACAGATGGTCATGCAAGCTGGAACTGACTGAGGATGGCCAAGGTGAATGCATCAAGCAATTCCTCACTGCTGGTGTCTTTGATTGTTGATCCTGAAAAATGGGGGAAAATGGCCCTCACCATCATATAATGAAGCTGCACTCCTTCTCCAGGCCCAGCATCATGACTGTGGCATCCACTTTGGGTGAATCCCAGAGATGCTAGTAGGAAGCAATGGAAGCCCACCATAGGCGGGATAGCTACAGTGTCCAGGAGATAGGGTAAGGTACACAGAGAAGGTGGGTGATAAGAGTGGACTGCAGTCAGCAGAAGAGCGTAGGTCAGAGACACAAAGAGTTAAGCAGATGATAAAAAAACATACTGTATATTTTGTGAGTAGCAGGTAAGCTGCTCTACTACAGTTTTTCTAATTTGTTTCAAAAACATATTAATGTGATTTGATTTTTGTGCCATTGCCTAATTTAGCATGTTGAATGTCTCACAGTGCTCTACCTTTAATCTTATTTATATCAACTATTTTATATTGTTTCTTTCATGAGTGACACCACCTACAGTAATACACAGTAGCATGCTGTCTGGCATTGAGCGAAGTTAGTTGCTCTGCTGTTTTTCTAAATTTTAGAAACCCTTTGATAAAGTATTTTTCTGTAAGTGGTACCACTTAATATTGCATGTTGAGGGTCATGCAGCCTTGTTAGCTGCCATGCTGGTTCTTTTATTTTATTTATTTGTTTATTTATTTGAATGTTGGTAACCAGGTAGGCTTATTGAGACCAACAGTCCCTTTTTCAGGGGTGGCCCAGGATAAATTATATTCAGGTAGAGGAGCCAGCATGAAAACTGTTACAAACAAGTACAGTAATGTACAAAAGGAGAGTAATAAAAAGCTGGATTTCATACAAACATAGACACATAGAATTTGATGGCAGATAAGGACCGCTTGGCCCACCTAGTCTGCCCATTTCCCTACCTGATAGATAAGCTGCATATTCTAGTTAACCACTAGCTAACTTCATCCTACCCCCCACTAGAATTGCTTTATGTCTGTCCCATGTATTCTTGAATTCTCCCACTGTTTTTGACTCCACAACCTCCTTGGAAAGGCTGTTCCTTGCATCCACAGCCCTGTCCATGAAAAAATACTTTATAACATTACCTCTGAGCTGTCCCCCCTCTATCTTCAAATTGTGTCCCCTTGTTCTTGTACATCTCTTTTTTTGAAAGATGCTACCCTCTTGGACTTTGTTAATTCCCTTGAGGTATTTGAAAGTTTCTATCATGTCCCCCCTCTCCCTCCTTTCCTTGTGGGTATACATATTAAGCTGCTTTAGTCTCTCTTCATATGTGTTCTGGTGTAGACCCTGCACCATTTTGGTTGCCCTCGTCTGAACAACCTCCACTCTGTCTATGTCATTGTGGAGATGGAATCTCCACAACTGCATGCAGGACTAAAGATGGGGTCTCACCATCTGTCTTTACAGAGGGATAACAACTTTCTGTTTTCTGCTGTTGATGCCTCTCCCTATGCATCCTAGTATCCTCCAGTCATCCTTACTGTCTTCTCACATTGTTTGCCACCTTTAGGTCATCTGATATAATTACTCCTATGTCCCTTTTGATTTTTGTTGTTGTTAGTATCTCACTCCCCATTCTGTACTCTTCCCCTGGGTTTTTGTTTCCCAGGTGCATTACCTTGCACTTCTTAGCATTGAATCTAAGCTGCCATACATTTGACCATTCCTCCAACCTTGCCAAGTCCCGCTTCATCCTTTCCACCCCACCTTTTGTATCAATCCTGTTGCAGATCTTTGTTTTGTCTGCAAAGAGACACATTTTTCCTTCCATGTGCTCTCCAATGTCACTTATAAAGACATGAAAGAGGACCGGTCTCAGTAAGATGATGCATAAACTAGGATAACAAAATATAGAATAACAAATATTTACAGTTTGCAGAGTTACAGGCAGCAGTGCACATACTGGCAAGAGCAATAGTAAGGTTAATAACATTACACAGGTTCCTCCTAAGGGGAAATGACACAGGTTATAGAACTCAGGACTGGAGCTATGGCAGTGATAGTGGGACATCTTAATTTAATAGACACAGGGTCCAAGGGACATAAGAGGGCAGCAATCAGGTTTATGATTTTCAGAAATCAATTTATAGTGTGTCATTTTGTGAAGGGCAACACCAAATACAGTATGCAGGGTCATGCAGCAATGTTAGCTGCCATGCTGTTTCTCTAATTCATAAAAATCCTTCTATAGTGTGACGTTTGCAGGTGCAACACTATCTAATATAGCATGCCAGATGTTATCTATGACTGCACACCAGCTGAGAGAGAGAGAGAAAGAGAGAGAATGCCAAAATGGAGCAAGTGTGCTAGAATGCTAGAACACCAGAGTTCTATAATTTTATGCCTGACTATTTATAATAGCAGGTATGCCATCTAAGCCAATGGGGATACACCCTTTTTTTGTTTTGCAGTCCTTGAAGTTTTTTTGCTACCTTGAATCAAGACATTTCTTCCTTCAGAAATAGGCGATACTCTTGGGGAACTGACCACTGTATTATGACAACAGTCACGTAGTGGCGGAGACAGAAGTCAAGAATTGGGAGTTTCTTCTTGATCAACAATCCTGGAAGAAATTGCTGTCAGCATTCCTGAAATCTAATGTTTGTTTGCTTTTTTGACTGGAGAGACATAGAAAGGTGACTGGCACTAAAATAGAGTGAAGATACTAGTGGAACTGAGACTCCTCTTGTAATATGGAATGTTATTCATTGAAAGGTATGACATTGCTGCCCTAGTAATTTTAAAGTATCATTACATCTAGGATTTTACAGTTTATGATATATGCCTTCAGAAAAATCCATTTTTTTTTTTTGCCCCAGCCTAGGTCTTGAGCAGGACGTATTAACATGCAGGTGGAAAAGATATGAGTCAGGGAGCCAGTGAGAGCCTCCTGATTGTGGGTTGGACTTAGTAGTTGACAGCAGTTGATGGGGTTCTGAAGTGGAGCAGACTGAAGTGTGTAAAAAATGGAAAAGGGCTATGAGCTCAAAGAAGAAAATTAATCTGTGACAACCTAAAGGCAACTTAAAGCAAAGATCTTGATTTTGAAAAGAACTTGAATGAAACGCTGTAGAGAGCACAACACATTTAACAACTTTTGGCTCTCTCTTACGGTGTCTGACTAGTTAGCATAAGACTGCACTGCCATAACCCAGTCATTGTTTTTAGTCCCAGGGTTCTCTACATTATTAGCATTTTAAGTTTTAGCAGACAGAAGTTACAGAAATAATATATAATAGACAAACAAAAACCTTAATGTTTGGGGATTTGAAGTTTGTGGACTTTTTGGTGTCACATGATAACTCGCAGGCAAAAGGAAAGGTGTGGTGCCCTGACTATCAGAATGCTAGTAAACCATTAAACTGTGAGTGAGGAATGAAGCTGATAAGTCTCAAGGCTGTAAAGTTGTTGTATTTATCTTTCTTCCACTGCACTGTTTTAAGGTAAAGAAGAGAACCCTGATTGTAGTAGATAAGGTTGTCCTTATCGTAGTTTTACTTTTTTTTTGTACAGTTTTTTTTTTTAGGTTTAATAGGCTTTAATATATAAGAAAGTGTGTCTGATGTTTCTGCTATTCTATGAAGAAATAAATGGGACAAACAAACTGTTATTGCATAGGTAGTTATGAAAATGCTGATGGTGTATTAACCTTGGATACACATAAAATTATATATATATATTACATATATATATATATATATGGAATTTATTTTTTATTTCATTTTAGACGCATCTTAGTACTTGTTGTGCCCTCTTTAATTTTACCACTACTTCACTACTTCTTTAGTACTGTTTGTGCCTTACTTATGTGGAATTTTAATTTTCACCAAGAGGATCTAACTGTATGTAACCCCCAGGTCCTGGGTTGATGGTATTTTATTTAGTAGTGCCCAGTGCCTCCATTTCATACCCATTGCCTGGTGAGCCTGGGTTCGGGTAGAAAACATTCACTCGGAATTAGGGCTAGGTTTGTACTACTGGACAGGGGCACCCAAGTAACTCTGGACACATGAAGCAAGAATTGTGAATGTCCAAACCAGGAGTGGGATTCTAAAGTGGGACTTTTATTCACTTACACACAAGAATACAAAGTAGGATGGACCCCCATGGGGCTACACTCACTGGCTGTACAGAACTATAGAGGTCAGAACATATCTTCTTCATCATCACAACAATTTTTACCCTCAAGTTCGGAACACTCTGGGCTCTCAGCCCGAACTGGTACTCTCTGTCTCTATCCTGGATTCCCTGGCATGGCCCTCGGCCAGCACTGGGACTTTTTCCATATAACATGGATATTTATCTGGTGGCTCCCTCTACCACCCATGAGCACGTCCTAGCTCCACAAGGGAAATCATCATCATCAATCCCATGTCTGGGTACTTTCTGAGAACACTGGCCAAGTGCCCAAAAGAAAGCTATTGGTGTCCAAAGTGAATCCGTAGAGGTAAATCTGTATTCTCCAGATGGGCGGTCTCCCACCTTTTGACCCCAAATTCATACCCGGCCATTCATTTAGTCTCAACACCTTTCCTTGTGAACCTCTCTGGTTGTAGAATGCTATCTCAAAATGTATGTCACAGTTAACAGTCTACAGTCTCTGGCAACTGGTTTCCTGACTTGTAACATTCTTTAAGTGGCTATGTCAATCCCTGTAGACCCCCACTGATTAGATGCATTTCAAGCTGTACACAACATAAGTACTGTACTTGGCTGTCCTTTCCTGACCCACAGTAGCAGATACTTAATACATCGGTCTTGGTGAAACATAGGCTCTCTGGCAGAGCAGAAACACCCTGGTTTGCAGGTGCCCACAGGCTTCTCTTAGGAAAACAAAACATACTTCTTGGTGCCTCAGCACAAATCTTCTCTCTCAGGCAGCTTCTCTTCATCCAGCAGGGCCAGGGAAATTGCCCTTGAAGAGATGTTTTTTTTTTTCCCCCCATCCCTCTCAGGGATGAGGCACTGGAACAACTCGGGACGGTCTCAACCACTTCACAAAGGTTACTTCTGTGTCCTTCTCTAGGGCGAGAACACCCACCCACCACGGAGCTAGCTCTGTTATACAGCTGAGGGCTCTGAAGGACTACCAACTGCAGTGCACCTCCTCCCTCCACTGAGTCTCCCACTAGACTACTACAGACTGACTTTGAAAACCCCAACATTCTAACCTAGCTCCCAGCTGCAACATTCCAATGTGACTTATGCTGCTGCAAGAATTCTATATGATGTCATCCCTCCAGCTCAGCTGAGACTGAGGACAGAGTGAGACAGTGTGAAACCCATTTAACTGGTGTTTCACAAGCTGCCTTTCCTGCCTGCCACTAGATCTAAGTGGGATTCTAGTAACTCCGGGAGACAGGGGAGGGTTACACCCACCCTCAGCCAGGAAAATGACTGTCCACAGTCATTGCTAATCTGGCCTAGGACATCCTACCCTCTGTGCTACCTATGGAGAGAGGTGATCAAGCCCTCTCCTACCATATGCTAGGCACAGGCAGGCAACACTAAGGCTCAGAGGCCATCGGCTGATGCATCAGCCTCTACTCTATGGTCCTTCTATGGTTACCTAGTGGCCCTGGTAGAATTGTCCAGAGCATAGCTCTCAATAGATCAGTACTGCGGCCCCTAATGCAGGTCAGAGACACAGCCTGTCTATCCCCCCTAACCCTATAGGGAAAACCTAACTGACCAAACCCAAATTACCCATAAACACACAGGGGAACCTCCCCCCAACCTGGGACACCTGCAACCAATCTACAAGGGAGCTAATACTATACCCTAGGTATTACTCCCACACTCCCCCACAACCATACCTGTGGAAGGAAAAGTTAAACACAACAAACAACACTGTACTTCAAACACTACTACTTTTAAAGCACACTAAGCACTCCGTTAAGTCCCTCCTCCTCTTCTTGCCTTCTCTATTTGTCTTCTTCAGGAACACCTGCAAGAGGAAAGACAAACAAACCCTATTCTTCAAACACAGTACTATCTAACCCCTACCATCTAAACACTGGAGAATCCCCAAAAATAATTTTGTTAGAAAAGTAGAAAAACAGTAGAAACAGTAGAAAACAATGACATTATTTACAATACACATTATTCTGGGGATGGGGAGCCCTAAAAGTCCCATCTAGTGACCATAGTGCCCGAAGGCAAGTCCAAGAAAGAGTCTCTCCTGGGCAAAAACCCGGTGAAGCACAGTTCTGGTAGGACTGTAATCCCAAAGGGGAGAGTCTCTGAGGACAGTTCAAACAGTTTGAAGTATGCTAGATGTAGGGTGTGTACTGCAGTGTCATTAAAATAGAAAAGTCTGGACTTACCAGTCCCTTGAAGAAATAAATCAATATGAAACATGGGTTTCTGCTGAAGACTCTCCCTGGCAGCATTCTTCTGATACAGCAGGGCAGACTTCTTCCAAAAAACAACAGGATGGCACATCTGGTAACTGCTGGGTTGATGTCATCTAGGAGACTGAACCTTGGAAACAGGATAGGAAACAGCTGGTCTGAAGTCATCTGACATCCCAGGTGATAAATAAGATACAGCTGGGTTGGTGTCCTCTCTGGATCTGAAGTCATCTGGTAGACCAGTTGATGGAATCTGGAAAGCCAGTACACTGCAAGACTGATGAAATGTGGGGCACCTGGTTCCTGGAATGCCAGACTGGTGGAACAACATAGGTACAGCAACAGCTGGATGGCAGCACTGGCTACCACTGCTCTGCTTTCCTCTTGGAAGGCATGGGTACATTCACAGGACATTGTCTGCACTGTGGGAAATAGCACAATGGGTCAGGTGCAAGAATTATTACCTCATCTTGGTGCTCATAATTCACATTGTGAAAGGTTTCATTGCCCTCTCCATCCATGATTCAAACAGTGTCTATAAACAGTGTACTGTCCACTTTCCACTGTCTGAATTTTAATTGTAACACACTGTTTCTGACATATCTGCATGCACCAGGATGCACATGTTTTGTGGCCTCTTCCACTATCCAGGCTTTCCTGCTTCTTTCAATCTCCTCCCAGACTCTCTGAGGAAAGGTAGGAAAGGATATCCCATAGCTCTCATTCACCTTTATTTATTTTATTTATTATTTATTTATTTTTTGTTGACCAGGTAAGTGCACTAGACAAATCCTGCCTATTTTCAGGCACGACCCAGGGGAGAGGGTTACAGATGAATACCAACTGACCTTGAATCAGATTGAGCTGTTGGTGGTATTTTTAGTTAATAGTACCTTCCTTTAGTACCTTTAGTACCTTTCTACAAATCAATCTTTCCTCTTTACTAAACTTGGTGAACCTGAGACCTCTGGCCTGGCTTGGGGGTGGCCAGTCCTGGTTCTGCCAGCTATGCATACTCAGTGCAATGTAGAATGGATCTTTGACTCCTCCTCCTTGTGGGGGACAGGGCTGTGGAGCCACCACTGTCTTCTTCCATTCTCTCCTCCGAGGCAAGAGCCCGAGGCTGTGGATCAACACCTTCTTCATAAGGCCACATTGGTTCCCCCTTATCCTCTTCTTCACTGAGGATCTGAGCCCAGGTGTGAGCAGTCGTCCTTACTCCTGAGACTATCCACTCCTCACTGGGTGCAGAGGTCGATACCTCGCATTCAAATGTCTCCTTCATCTCATCTTCTCCTATGAGACTTGGGCTAGGCCTCTCTCTCCAAGGGTCTGCTGATGCTCCTGCCACTGTGTCTCTCTGTGACTCAGACTCAGATACATCAGTACTTTGTTCTGCCTGTAGCTCTGCACCCTCCTGCTTCGTGCCACACTCTACTAAGCCTCCTCCATCAGGCTCTACCTGGTGCTGTGTGCTGCCAACTGCAGGTTCTTGAATTATTGTCCATGTGGGAGCCAAACAAATCTTGGGTACTTTGGTTAAGCCACATCTCTCTAGGCACCCAGAACAGTGAGGAACCATAAAGACATCCCATCCAGCCTTTAAGCACATTATGCACACTCTTGCTGGATATCCAGGAATCACCACATGAGGTGGCAGCCGTCCCTCATAGTAACATATCTCAATATCTTTTAATCTGTTTACTTCTTCTGCTGTCATAGCCCGAGCATCATACGGTTAGCGGGCTGATCCCCCGCTTTTTTTTTAAGTGTCTACTTTCTCATTTGCAAATTATACTACATAGCCACTAGAGGGTTACAACAGCTGTCTTTTCTGTTAAAGAGGAAATTATATTATATTTTATTATATTTCATTATATTATTCATTATATTTTCTACTTCCTCTTCTGCTCTAGTGGACCTGTGATACCTCTCTTTCTGAGGACCATCCCCGGGGTTTTTCCTGCCTGTTTCTTAGGCTGAACCATGCTCATCCACTAAGGCTGCAAGACTTGAATGCCTGCCCCCACTCCCATTCTGTACTGGTAGAGCAGAGCCAGAAACAGAAATGAAAGCTACAGACTAATCTTGCCACAGCAGATTGCAGCCTTGAACCACCTCACTGGATCAGCTGCAAAGAGTTGCTCCACAGGTACATTCAGCGCCAAAACCACCTCTCAGCCAACAAAAGGATTTTGAACTTATGACACCTGATCACTGATTGGTCTAGGCTTCTAGTGGCGTTTACTGCCAGCTGTTGTGGCATTTAGATCTACCATGGGAAATTACAGCTGGTTCCTCAGTGTGTCACTAGCTTTACTAGTGCTCAGCTCAATTCTTCAGAACCCGCATCCCTCCTTGAAGTGGAATGACCCTTGCACTTCTCCCTGTCCTGTGTCCAACAGCTCCTTTCAGGAAGCCATTCTGGACTATTGGGCTCCTCAGCTGTCTCTGCCGGGGAGTGGGACATCTCCCGAGCTGCCTCTGCACATTACTCTCCCATCCAGACTTGAGACTTCCTACTCATGACAAATTTCTGCCAGGACACTAGTAGCTGCAACACTAGGCCAGTATAACGCCAGGAGTGGGTACAGGCCTACCCATCAACACCGCCTCCCCTATCACCCAAAAAGTAGTGTTTACCAATTACAGTTCACTGCCTTAAAAAGAATCCTGCTTCTTTTACTATTGTGTTCAGGCAATGTCCAACTCAACCCAGGACCATTAGACACCCTTGGTTCTCCATCAGGCCTGGCAGGTATCAAAGGAATGTCTTTTATGCATCTTAATGCCTGTAGTTTGCTGAAAAAGTTCACCCTTATCCAGGCTTGGGTGAGCCACACCCTACCTGATGTCCTAGTGATCACTGAGACCTGGCTTAGGCCAGCAACCCCAGACAATGAAATCAATATCCCTAATTATTTACTCTTCCGAGCAGATAGGTAATCAAGAGGAGGTGGGGTAGCAATTTATGTAAGGGTCATATACTCAGCTACATGCATAGATTCATCATCCTCCCCCAAAGAATTTGAGTGCTTGACCTTAAAGATCGAACTTTCTCCTTCCAGTGCACTCTATGTAATAGGCTGCTACAGGCCCCCTTCTGCCGGGCCTCATCTCCTGTCTCACCTCAGTTCCTTACTGGGGCTCAGTTCCTTGGAAACCATTAATCTTGGTGTCCTGAACTATGATTGGCTATCAAGTGCATCAACTCCCTTAAAATCCTTTTGTGACACTCTAGGGCTGGTGCAACTCATTGGCGAGCCTACTCGCCAAAATGAAAAGAACCTTAACAACAGCTCCCTCTTAGATGTAATTTTGGTTAGCAAGTCACACTTGTTCTCTCATGCTGGAACATTTTTCTCAGACATTAGTGATCACTGTATAATCACCACCATTAGATCCATGCGCAACCCACAGTTTGTGGCAAAGTTCTCTATCGAGAGGTGCAAAAGCAACTCTGATTTGTTTGCTTATGTCCATGACTTGAAACATTCACCTCAATGGTAGGAATGCTTCCTAGCCAAAATGGTTAACAGGGCATATACTATTTTTTATGATATTTTAAGTGAGGCTTTAAATAAGCATGCACTCTTGGTTAAGGTGCGGGTCAGGAGCCGCACCTGCCGATGGTTCTATCCTGAGCACAAAGGTTCCCTGTTAGAAAGGGATACTTTATGGAAAAAGCCTGGAGAAGCAACAACAACTCAGATTGGTGTCTTTTTAAGAGAGCACATTACAAGTGCACCAAGTTGGTCAGAGCAGCCAAGGTCACCTACTATCATTCGGAGCTAGCCTCTGCCTCAAGAAATCCTACAAAGCTCTGGAAAACATTAAAAGACATGTCTGGACACGCACCTGGTAATTCCATTCCAGCAAAAATTAAGTCCGGTGGCAGCGTTATCGCTAACCGATTGGAGATATTGGAAGCCCTCAATAACCATTTTGCAACGGCAGGGCTAGCATTTGATACTTCTCCTGCCAATGACCTCCGCACAGCTCAGGGCCCACCAACCCACGAGTCCCCCTGTACCGAGGAGGCCTTCTCCCTCCTGCCTGTCTCTCTAAAAGAGGTGCAAGACCTACTTCTGCAACCGGACACCAGGAAGGGAGCAGACTCCAACTTCATAGAACCATACCATGTGCTTGCGGTGCCAATCACCCACCTATTCAACATATAACTCTCCCAGGGTAGCCTCCCCCCTCAATGGAAAATAGCCCATGTCATCCTTCTATTAAACTCAGGTGACCCCTGAGATCTAAATAATTACAGACCAATCTCCCTCCTCCCCAACCTGTCTAAATTACTAGAAAAAATAGTGTGTGGCCAGCTAGGGGTATACTTAGAATCCAGAAGCCTATTAAACTCGGTTCAGTCTGGATTCAGAGCATAGCACAGCACCATAATAGCCCTAACTAAGGCGACCAATGATTGGCTCCTAGACCTTGACAAGAAGAAACATGTCTGTGCTGTTTTCTTGGATCTTAGTAAGGCATTCGACAAAGTCAATCACAGCCTGCTTCTTTCCTCCCTAAGCACCTTAGGCCTGGACCATAAATCTATGTGCTGGTTTGAAGACTACCTTGGAGAATGGAAACAGCAGGTTAAAGCTGAAAGTGATCTTTCTCCATTAAAACCTATGCTGAGGGGCATGCCCCAGGGCTCTATCCTTGGTTCCCTTCTTTTTGCAGTCTACAGTAACAACATCAATGACCCATCAAAAAAGCCAACATCCACTTATTCACGGATGACACTGTACTGTACTTGAATCGTACCACGCCAGAAGCAGCCTGTGAAGACCTCCAAGCTGAATTTAGCCTTCGACAATACCAGCTCATAAACAAAAAGCTTTTGCTCAATGTGAAAAAGACAAAAGCCATGCTCTTCTCCCCCTCCTTGCATGTGGCAATTCCTGCTGGGGGGCAGCTATCCCACAAATTACCACTGTTCTTGGAGAAACACTAGAGTATGTAACTAAATTTAAATATCTAGGCGTTTGGCTCAATCATAAACTTTCCTTAGCCGACCAACTCGAAGAATGAAGAAAAGTGCAAGGTGCTGCATTTTGGGATGAAGAACACAAGGAGGAGTTACCAGCTAAGGGGAGTGCAGCTAGCCCAGACAGAGGAGGAGAATGATCTGGGTGTGCTCATTACAGGGTCAATGAACTACTCGGCACAATGTAGGAAGGCAGCTGCAAAGGCCAACAAAATGCTGGGTTGTATTGCAAGGGGTATATCCTCGAGGAGGGAGGAGGTGATTCTGCCACTGTATAGGTCATTAGTTAGACCACACCTGGAGTACTGCATGCAGTACTGGCATCCGTATCTGACGAGGGACATTAAGTTACTGGAGGGGGTGCAGCGCAGAGCGACAAAGATGATCAAGGGGCTGGGGACTTATCATACGAGAGGAGGTTGAAGGAGTTGAACATGTACTCACTGGATGAGAGGAGAGACAGGGGTGACATGATTGAAACCTTTAAATACATGAAAGGAATAAACAAGACAAGTACAGAGGGGCTGTTCAAAGTAAGGGAGGGAAGGGACACCAGGGGCCATGATATGAGACTGGAGCGAGGAAGGTTCAGGAGGGAGATGAGAAGACACTTTTTTACAGAGAGGGTGGTGGCTGGGTGGAATGCGTTACCTCCTGAAGTGGTATGCAGTAGAACAGTGGACTGCTTCAAACGAGGATGGGACAGGACAAGGGGGAGGGTTAATGAAGGGGAAGGGTGGAAGGGAGGGGCAGCTGCAGAATAAGGGGTGCTAGCTGCACATTCGAGCAGACTTGATAGACCTCTAGGCCTTTATCTGCTGGCAAATTTCGTATGTTCGTATGTAACTACAGAAGAAACTAAGGCAAAGATTAGAACTATTCTACAGAATTAACCACCTGCTCACAAAGGAGGCCAAGATTCAACTGGTTCAAGCTATCTTCCTATCTTTAATAGATTACGCGGACCTGCTCTACAGCCACTGCACTGCCTCTGCACTGGTTAAGTTGGACGCCCTCTACCACAGAGTTATCAGGTTCATTACTGGCCTTCCACTTTCCACACACCACTGCTCTCTGTACTCATCGTTAGGCGGGACTTCCCTTCGCTATAGAAGGAATAGAAACGCCGCCCTATGGGCCTTCAGAGTGGTGACCAACAAGCTCCCCTCATATGTCTTAGATTGTATTCCCCGGAGTGTGTTAGGCACCTACGCTCTAAGGAGCTATTCCCTAATTACCCTCCAAGTTCCAAGGGTCAAAACCCGTTTCGGCAAAGCTGCATTAAGCTTCTCTTTACCCACACTGTGGAATGGTTTACAAAGGAACTTGAAGCTGAACTGCCCTGTTAGCCTGAATATCTTCAAGGCGCTCTACGATCACTACATGAAAGCACCTTGCAAATGTTTTCCTCACTGCTAGCCCATTAATTCCACAACTCCCCCTTTCCATCCTGATGCTCGCCATGTTTCTACCCCTGACTCTCACTCTTTCCCTATTAATGCTTCCTGCTGCACCCACCCTACCCTGTCCACTCCAGCCTGGCTAAAGTCCCACCCCATCAATAGTAGTGTCCCAATTATCTACCCCTCCTCCGTCATTATCATCATAAACAAGTACATGACAGCCATCATCACTTTCTGTGGTTTTAGCTCAATTTTTCCCCCAGTCATTGGTAATATATTCCTCCTCTTCTTTACCTCTATAACCTGCCACCCCATACATGGCCTCTTTCTCCTATATGTGTAGTTGCCGGCTGCCTCACTCAAAAGATCTCTGCTTATAACCCCTGTATGCCTCTGGTTGATTGTACATCTGCTGACTTCTTTAATTGTAAAATAATGCTGTTTTTTTATTTATTTCAACCTTGTATAGTACCGTATACACTGTACATACTTTTTCTTCCTTGTACTGTATATTATTGCTTTTTGTATACCTGCTTCTGTACTGAACTCTGATGTATTCATGACCAGGTCCACCTTGCAAATGACCCTTGCTCAATGTTGCCTGCCTGGATAGATAAAGATTTTGATTGATTGATCCCGAAGCCATGACTGCAGAGAAAAACAAAAGCTCACTGTTATCTCAAGTCCCACTCTTTTGGAAAAACTTTTACAAAATCGCTCCCCCAGTGCTGTGTTTACAGTACTGCTGCACCCTGTTATGGCAGTGGCAGCACTCCTGTGCATCAGCATTCTGTTTATGACTCAAGCCACTGCACATCTCCGATTTACACACTCCACTGATAAAGTTCACTCAAACTGGTTAACTGCACTGTCTCTTCTCTTAGCACATTTATATGATTTCTCCTGGACTTTTTACTTGCTGTAACTCACTCGTCTTTCTTAAAAGTCCCTTATACCACAGTATTTCACCGCACAGGATTGCCTGTATTTCTTGCTGCATCTTTTATACAACCAAGGGCGTAGCTACCGATACGCCAGACTTGCCATGGCGTGCTGCAGCTATCAGCTGGGGTAGCAGGAGCCAGCTGGTCTGCCGCATTCCTTTGTTTCTGTTTTTGTTTTTTCGCAGGCTTTCCTGGACACTTTTTGTACTTTCAGAGTTTTGAGGGAGGAGGGTTGGGGGTGGAGTCTCTGAAACTTAAGCTGCTGCCTGTGAGTCACAGTGACGCGGTTGCATACTATCCCCAGCCGGAGGACCTGACTGAGAAATATGTTTGGTCTCTCAATCAGGTCCGCTTGCCAAAAAAGGAGGCGTGCCAGTCCTTAGTAAGGGGTGGGGTCTGGGTCTAGTGGGATCTTTAAATGCCCTGATGTAATTGCAGTGCGGTCTATTGCAAGTTGGACTCGGGTCAGGAGAGGAGAGAGAAGACAAGACAACAGGATGGGATGAGACGAGAGACATGACACGAGACCAGCCAGCAGCACAGCAGAGTCGGGTCTGTAATTTGTAGCGGGTCGGGACTCCAATATTCTATCTGGGATCTGGCGTGGCTAGTGTGAAGCCGTTCGGAATCGTTCATTGCTGCTGACTCTGTGCACTGCTGCTTGATGCCTAATCTGCGGTCGACCACTGATCCATTTGAGTCTCTGAGAGAGAGAGAGAGAGCCGTGAGGCGGGCAAGGAGGAGGCAAGTGTCTGGACTGGAAGGAGAGCCGCCGCATCACAACCTAGGCTTAACGCCAGCCAAGTTCGCCTCCCTACGATTTTGGACTTGTGCTCGGTGCCTGGAGAGACTAGGAGACTAACTGCCCTGCTGAGACTGAACTGCACTGCTGCAGGAGAGAGTCCCAAACTCCAAATCTTCAGCGATGTGAGGTAAGAGCCAGAGAGTGAGTGTTGTGGAGTGGACTTGTGGTGGGCAGGCACAGTCACGGCTGGTTTGTCATTTCTCTTCTCCCCTCCATTCACTTGGAACTTTTGTAGGAGCATAGGGAAGAAATTTGTAGATGCCTGTCACAAATAAGTTCCTAGGTTAGCTTGCACATGCTCAGTATGCACACTAGGATGAGACAATTTGGCAGTTTGGTAATATGTATTACCTTTGTATTAACAATCGTAATGAAGTGAGCTGTAATGCACTTACTATGGGGCACATTACCTACCAGTGTAAGTGAACATGTTTTAAGTGGTTTAAAATTGGGTACCCCCAATTGGGAATACAAAGGCTATAAATATGTCATTAAGTAAGAGGCTTGGCTCAGCTAAACTCTAAAATGGGGTTGGGGCTGCCGTTATTAGGGATACAGATAACTAAAAAAGGATATTTGGGCACTTAAAAAGGCTGCTATGAGGATGTTGAGATTTGCCTTTTTTGGCAACTTGGTTCACAGTAGCTGCATACATGCTTACTCTGGGGTTTGACGTGGGGGGGTGTAGTTTTTCAGGAATGATCTTGCAAAGGAGATGGGGGTTGACACCCCTAGTATGCTTGTGGACTTCACAAAAATGCTATTGACTTATCTTGCTACCAAGAAGCCCCCACATGCCTTGTCCAACAAGGTATAAGTGGGGTGCTGCATCTTTATGATGATCAATTGGGGGGAGGGAGGGGTAGGAGTCTTTTGGACCTACTCATACTAGGAATGTTAACAGTCAAGCTATTTGCTCCATGTTGTGGGATGGGAGGTGGGGGTATTCTGTTCTCAGTTACAGGGTAAAGAACCATTTAAACCATCAATTGTTTTGTATGGATATTATGGGTGTGTTTTATTGTGCATTCTAGGGAGGGGTGGGTTTGGGGATTATGACTGGCTTTTTCCAGTTTATTTATTTATTTATTTATTTGTACATCAGTTTACAACCTTTGAGCCAGAGGCTCATTTCCAAAGGTACCTCGTCATATAGAGGACAAATACATTACAACATTTTGTTACATCTTTGTGGTTACAGATTTGGCAATCACATGCTGTTATTACTTTGTTACATCATTGAGGTTACAGGTTTGGCAATCACATGCTGTGACAGTTATTAGGATAGGGAGAAACAGATTAAACATACATTGGCATAAACATACACGCGGTAGTGTGCAGAGACAGCAGGTGGTAATAGTTTAGTGGACGATGGGACGTGGTTGGTGATTGGTGGGGTGAGAAGCCGCTCAGTGAGCTTTGTCAGTGAATAGTGAGCTAGGTCACCTTAGAGACAAGCGCAGCTATGCGTGTTAAGTAGCTGGCTCCGAAGTGCAGTTTTGAAGCAGGAGATTGTGGGGGTATCAGAGATGGAGGTAGGGAGTTTGTTATACCAGGAGGGAGCTCTGTAACAGAAGGACCTTTGTCCATGGGTGATCCTGGACCTAGGGACCAGTAGAGTGGCCTTGCAGAAGGTTCGAGTTTGAACTAAGGGTTGTGCTAGGTGGATGGAGGCTGTCAGCCCGGGCGGGGATAGCCCGAGAAGATTTTTTTTCGTTATGAGGCAGGTTTGGTATCTGAGTCATTTGTCCAGGTTAAGCAGCATTGCCATGTCATATAGCTGGCAAGTATGTGTTAGCCTGGAGGCCCCTGTAATTAGCCTACAGGCCTTATTCATGGTGAGGCAGATTTTATTGAGGGCGATCAAGTCCGCAGCACCATAAACTGGCAGGCCATAGTCCACAACGGACATTATTGAGGATGTGACCCACTAGTCGGAGGTCGTCGAGGGTAGGCAATTTTTGTAGCGGTATAGGATGCCTAGCTGCACATTGGTAGCTGAGGCAAGAGCATCAATGTGGTCGTGGTATGTGAGTGCTGAATCAAATGAAACCCTGAGGTACTTGTACAAGCAGACTTGTTCGAGAGGATGTTTGGAACTAGGGAGGCTATGGAGTGGGAAGTTGCTGGCTTTGTTTTGGGGATAGGCAAAGAGCATAGTTTTTGTTTTTTTGAGATTGATTACAAGTCTATGCTCTTTAAACCAGGTTTCAGCATCATTAAATGATAGTTGCAAGGTGTCCTGTAGGGAGATGGGGTTTCGGTGGGTGGCATAGATGACAGCATCATCTGCATACAGCAGAATTTATTTATTTATTTTATTTTAACATCAGTTTAACAACCTTTGAGCCAGAGGCTCGTTTACAAAGGTATCTCATCATGAGAAGGACAATGAACATACATACATGAGACAAGTTGCAGGTCAGCAGTACAGATCAACAATACGGTACAGTCAGATTACAGGTATAGAGGAGCGTAACATTGTATTAACAGCAAATTCAGATAATCAAATTCGAGACATAACAATGAGTTAACAGCAAATTCAGATAATCAAATTCAGAATAGACTGCTAAGGGTAGTAGAGTTGAATAGAGGTCCTGCGGGGGTGCAGCTCAGAGATCATTGTCAGTAGGTAGGGAAGGGGGAGGTCAGGGCAGCGGCAGGAGTGTGAGTTGAGCAAGTGACTTCTGAGGCTGTATTTAAAACACGCTAATGAGGGAGCCTCAGTGATGCTGGCAGGGAGGGAGTTGTATGCAGTGGGTGCTCTATAGGGAAAGCCCTTTGGCCTGGAGGTCCTAGCCCCTTGGAATGACCAGTGCAGTTTTGCAGGAGCTGCGTGTGCACACCGTGGGATTAGCTCGGCGAACAGAGTTAGCTAGGCCAGGAGGGGAGAGACCATGGAGGGCTTTGAAGGTAAGTTGGCAGGTTTGGAACATGAGGCATTCATCGAGGTTGAGTATGGTGGCCATGGAGTACAGTAGACAGGTGTGGGTGAGGCGATGGGCACTGGTGATAAGTCGGCA
The DNA here is from genome assembly GCA_016271365.2 of Neoceratodus forsteri. Lineage (NCBI taxonomy): Eukaryota > Metazoa > Chordata > Ceratodontiformes > Ceratodontidae > Neoceratodus > Neoceratodus forsteri. Next base: position 853,977,126 of record CM057458.1, read on the forward strand.
TGTTTTGTTGAGCGTAAGGCGTACCTTATGGAGGGCAGTCGGGGCTGCCGCGCCATAGACGGGAAGGCCATAATCAATTATGGATAGAACTGAGGAAGTGACTGCCAGGCGAAGAGTGTCAGTGGGGAGGCAGTTTTTGTGTCGGTAGAGGATGCCCAACCGTGCATTGGAGGCAGAGGTCAGGGCAGAGATATGGTCATGAAAGGAGAGGGCAGAGTCAAAGATTATACCAAGGTATTTATAGGAGTGTACAAGTTCAACTGGGAGATTATGGGTGGAGTGGACAGTGAGTGGAAAGTTGCTAGACTTATTTTGGGGGTGAGTAAAGAGCATGGTTTTGGTTTTCTTAAGGTTGATCACGAGACGGTGCTCAGAGAACCATGTCTCTACAGAGTTGAAGGCAGTTTGAAGGGAGTTCTGGAGTGCGACAGGGTAACTGTCAGAGGCAAAGAGTACTGCGTCATCGGCGTAGAGTAGGACATTTCCTGCACACGCGTTGGGCAGGGAGTTGAGATAGAGGGAGAAGAGTAAAGGACCGAGGATGGAGCCCTGGGGGACCCCTGAGCGGATTGGGCAGGTGCTGGAAAGAGTGGCACACACCTTCACACGTTGGGAGCAGTTGGACAAGTAGCTGGCGCACCAGGAGACTGGACCAGGGGCAAAGCCCACGCAGGCCAGGGTAGCTAATAGGAGAGGATGTGAGACAGTATCAAAGGCTTTTGATGAGTCGATAAATACTTCACCTGTGAGGGAGCCTGCATCCAAAGCGGTGTGAAGGAAGTTAGCAAATTCCAGGAGTGCAGTATTGGTGCTATGACCGGCCCTGAACCCATGCTGCTCAGGACAAAGGACATCATACTTAGAGAGGTAATCTGGGAATTTGGGCAGCTACAATTTTCTCTAAGGCTTTAGAGTGGGGAGAGAGGATAGAAATAGGCCGGAAGTTACCTGCAAGTGTCCTGTCACCACCCTTGAGAATAGGAGTAACAGTGGCAACCCTCCAGACAGAGGGGAATTGCCCAAGGCAGAAGGACTTATTACTTTTTACCAGTGCATGCATTGGGTAGGGTGTTGAGGTACAGCGAGAAGAGTAGAGGTCCTAGGATGGAACCCTGGGGAACACCTGAGCAGATGGCACATGTTTTGGAAAAGGTCCCATTAATTTTAACATGCTGGGAGCGGGCAGATAGGTAGCTGGAGCAACAGGAGACTGGCCCAGTAGCGAAGCCGGTGTGGCTGAGGGCATCCAGCTGGAGGGGGTGGGAGACAGTGTCGAAGGCATTTGAGAGGTCAATGAACACTGCCCCGGCTAGTGAGCCAGAGTCCAGGGAGGAGTGTAGAAAATTTGAAAACTCTATGAGGGCAGTGCTGGTACTGTGACCTGCACGGAAACCATGCTGTTCCGGGCAGAGGATGTTGTGTTTGGTCAGGTAATCAGTAATTTGAGTGGCCACCAGTTTTTCTAGGGCTTTGGAGAGGAGTGGGAGGATGGAGATAGGCCAGTAGTTCCCAGCTGTGGACCTGTCACCTCCTTTGTGTATGGGCGTAACTGTGGCAGTTTTCCAGGCCAAGAGGAATTGCCCCAGGCAGAGGGATTTATTGAGAAGGCTAGTGAGTGGAGCAAGGACCTGATCCAGCATCCGATGGAGGATACTGGGGTCCAGGGAGTCGCTGCCAGTACTATTGCTCTTTAGTGCTTTAATCAGGTGTGATCTGACTTCCTGGGTAGTTACCCTGCGTAAGTGGAAACTAGGGCGATGGATGACTTGGGGCAGGTAGGGAGGGGGGAGGCTCAAAGAAATCGCTAGGGAAGACCGAACTAAGGTCCGTGAAGGATGAGTTGAGGAAGTTGGCTATGCAGGCAGGGTCGGTAGAGATAGAGCCATCAATGGTGATCTGGAGGGGGGGTGCACACTCCCATTTAGTTGTTTAATGTTGTTCCAGAATGTTTTTGCACTCCCCCAGAAGGAGGTGAGTGTGGCCTGGTAGTGATCGGCCTTTGCTTTTCTGATGGCCCAGGTGCATTTGTTTCTTGCGGCATTGTATGCCTGTCTGTCCACCATATGACCTGTTTCTGGAACCAGGTGCCATAGGTTATCCCTGTGCTTGAGCAGTTGAAGCAGGGCAGGGGTAACCCAGGGTGCATTACGTACTTTGGTTCGGACTTCCGTTAGGGGTGTGAAAATGTCACAAGGCTTTGTTGAAGGTTTGGGTAAAAAAAGTTAGGGCAGTATCTACAGTATATCAGGGGCGTAGTGTATGGGTGACCAGCTAATTTGGGCAAGAAGTTGCTTAAGGCTTTTTATTCCACCTGGTCTGAGGCGCCGACATAGTGGGGGAATGAGCCGTGGATTTGGGTGTGGAGGTCGCCCAACGGAAAAGGATAGGGGAGTGGTCACTAAGTGAGTCAGGAAGGACCTGGATACCATGGATTTGTTTAGGGTGGTTGGTGATGATCACATCTAGAAGGGTGCTGGTACCTCTCTTTGTGTTTACTCTGGTGGGTTGGGAAATGAGTTGAATCAGATCTATGGTTGCGAAAGAGTCCCGGGTGGTGAAGGAGGATGTGCTGAGCCAGTTCACATTCAGGTCACCCACCAGGATTTGGTCAGCTTTATGATGTAGGGTTGTAAGATAATCTGTTAACGAAACCAGTGCCAGGGTTTGTTTTTTGGGGGGAATGTAGGCAGTGGTGAGATAAAGGGGGCCCCGGATGGGTCCGGAGTCAGTTTTAGGGTTAGGGCCTATGCCCCGTATACGAGAGCTGGGGCAGGGAGCGCTTGTCTAGTGAGAAAGTCCTTGGTATAGATTGCACAGCCCCCCCCCCCGTTTGCCTACACTATCTTCCCGGCAAAGGAAGTATCCTGGGAGGGAGACAAAGGAGTCTGGAGTGGATTTTGATAGCCAAGTTTCCACCAGTGTTATGACATCTGGTTTATGCAGTGTGACCCAGCATTGGAGGGAATCAAATTTTTTCAGAAGGCTGCATATATTCTTAGATGCTATGCAGAGCCCGGGTGACCCAGCTGGTGGTCTAGTATGGGCTGGGCCTGGGTTGGGACGTATATTGCCTGTCAGGAGTAATAGAATGACCACCGCCCTGGCCAGGGGGCGGTAAAGGGTGAGCTTTTGATAGGTATGTGGTCAGGAGGAGGGGAGCTTCTGGGCACAGGGGGTGGGCAGGGTTATCCAGGCTGGAAAGACGAGAACAATAAGCCTCCAGTGGGAGCCTGGGGAAGCAGCAGGGAGGTGAGTAGGGGGAGGGTGTTGTGGGCTAGGGCACGTGGTGAGTGTAGGGTGGGATCGCACTAAATCCGGAACAAATGAGGGAGCTAGTGCCAGTGAGCTTGGGGGGGGCCAGGTAGGTGTAACAAGGGTATCAGAGTAAGGATGAGGGGGAGGCATTTTAGTAAGAGGTAGGCTAGCATATCGCCAACTGTAGCAGCAGGGTAGGTAGGTAGAAATATTTTAGTTGCCCTCCAGCAAGCGTAGATGCCACTTTGGATCAGTGGTAGTGACACGGACTCTGATGGACAGGGTACCAGGTTCAAGACTCTCTCAGGGCAGTTGGAAAAGGGACCTGGGTGAGAGCCATGCTCCACATTCTGGGGTCTAGAAGCAGGCTAGGTTTGGGCCTGAAATGGGGTGCGAAATAGCTACTCCTAGTGGTCACTGAGTGTGGGCTTGGAGGTGATGGCAGGGGTCCGAGAGTGGGCTAGCTATAGGGCTGGGTGTGGGAAGAGGTGTGGGCAGGGGAGCTGTAAGCTGAAGAGGAGAGAAGTGGAATAGGTTGTTAGAAGGGATCAAGAAAGAAGGGGAGGAGGCGATCTGAATAGAGGCACTTGTGGTGGGGTCTCAGGATCCCTCTAGTGGCTGGCAGGTATAACCTGCAAATGGAAAAATGGGGACTTAGTATTTCAGCCAGCAGGAAGTGATGTCATGGAGGAGGGCTAAAAAATTAAGGGACGCCCCTGGGTGGGTGGGTAGCTTGGGCGGGCGGGGCAGACAGACGTGCAGCATCAGTCGGGCTAACACCCCTCTAAAACAAGCCAGAAGAGAAGGTAGGATCTTTACCTATTAAGCCCTCGGTGGCTGTCCCTGTCCCTGATGTGGAGCGGATGAGTTGTGATGGATTCTGGTGGGGAGGGGGGATTCAGGGAGGCCTATAAGGGAAGGGATAACAAAGAAAGACATTAATATGCAGCGAGAGGCTTGGGTCTAGTGGTCCTCACTGTGCATGCTCACACTTTCCATTGGAGTATCAGGATAAGGCACTAGTGCGCATGCATGGAGTAATGGCATCCTGGAGAGGCTGCAAGGTAGGAATCACAAACATGCACAAAATACTGACTCTGTTAACACTACTGAGGTACAATAGGCTAACTGGCTAGAAAAGAATACTGCTAAAACAGTAACTTGAAACAGTCGCTAGACATAGATCAGGCATACAACGGAGGTACAGCAGCTAAAGTCTCTCAAGGTGTCCTGTGGTGCCCGCTGAATTCCCGCTGTCTGAAAGGTCTATCCTGAGGCTGAAAAGCTATCTGTTGCAGTGTGGGGGCAACTAGTAGAACACCCCACTGAAACAAGCCAGGAGAGAAGGTAGGATCTTTACCTATTAAGCCCTCGGTGGCTGTCCCTGTCCCCAATGTGGAGCAAGTGAGTTGCGATGAATTCTGGTGGGGAGGGGGGATTCGCGGAGGCCTATTAAGCCCTCGGTGGCTGTCCCTGTCCCCGATGTGGAGCGAGTGAGTTGCGGTGGATTCTGGTGAATAACTCAGGTCAATGAAGAGTGTTGATAATTGAGCTTGTTGCTACTGGGTAACTAGCAAAAATGGTGAGGGGTAGCTTTCAGTTTTATGGAAACTGCCTGAACAATTCCATGACATAATAGCGATCGCAGAATAGCAATCGCTATTATGACAAGTGTATACCACCGAAGAGCAAATCGGCAATATACACTTCCAGGCAACCTGACATCCAGAACAGAAAAAAGTGTTTTTGCAGGAGAGGGCTTTGCCCCCCCCTCGCACCCCCCAAATATAGATCATTAACTCCAGGGGGGGTACATGTCAGGGAGGGGGAAAAATCCTGTATTGCACAAAAGTGCCGCAGCCAGCTGCAAAATTTCTAAGCACCCAGTCCCAAACCCTGTACCTGGCTGCACTAGAGCTAGCCACCCACACCACCACATACCACATGGCTAGCTCAGTGGCAGCAGGTACACCCATCCCTCAAAACACCTTCCCTGTCCCTTGTCTTCCTCTTGTTATTCCCCCCTTCCTGTCGCTATCCACTACCCTCGTGGTCATGTACAGTCGCAGTTATTCAAGAAAACAATGGTTCAGAACAGTGAATTACTCCATAGATATATCATTCAGTTACATTTATGGCTAGAAGAAAATGGACGAAAGTACACTCAGTGTTCATTCCTGGAATGTCAATGGGATGACATCACATATAAAAAGAAAGAGCATTGTCAAAAATTAAGGGCATGAAAACGGAGATTCTCTGCTTACAGGAGATGCATATGGTGGAGAAAGAAGGGAGTTATGAGCAAAAACTGGGTGGGGGAGGCAGTGGATTGGATCATATTTCTCCTCCAAGACTAGGGGGGCTGCCACCTGGGTAAGACCTTGCTTCCTGGGCACAGTAAATAAAACATATGCAGACCAGAGGGGGTAGATTTGTCTAGGCTAGGGTACTCCTAAACACATGCTAAAAACTTGCTGTAGGTCTATGTATGGGTCTAATGTAGAATGTCTTGAATTTTTCAACAAATTCAAAATCCAAATGGCAGACTTAAAGGGACCATGGATTATGTGTGGGTATTATAATTGTGTTGGACACTGTCTTGGACAGATCTTCAAAAAAGGTAGCCCCTTAGACTAAAAATGCAAAGGCTTTTAGAAGCCTTTCAAGTGAGTACAACTTAACAGATGGAGACATGTTAACCTTTAGGGAAGAGAGTACACACGTACTATATTCCCATTCTGCAGTAAACTATGCAAGGCTTGATAGAGGTCTGATCTTGCTCTCCCTGGTAACTTTGATTCAGTCCATTGTGCATGGATCTATTACTATACCGACCATGCCCCAGTTCTCCTGGACCTACAGGGCTGGGGGTCTCCTAGAGTGGCTAGAACTTGGAAACTGGATCCATTATTTATTAAGAAAAAGCAGGATTTTATCATATACAGTACATTAAAGACCAAATTCAGCAGTTTTTACAAAGCAATCCAAGAAGGACTACAATAGCTTTTATTAAATGGGAAGCACCGAAGACAGTACTACAGGGAACCATCATCTCCTACACAGCCCATACCAGAAGTAAGGAAGCTGAAACCCTCTCAGTTGTAGAACAGCAAATATTTCAGGCAGAGAAGCAGCACTGGAGAACCAACAGCTCCAGAATTTAAAATGGTAATTTAATCAACCGGGGAGTGCAAAAATAGAACGCACTATTTTATTAAATCAAGCATTCAACTATTTTGGTGGAGATACTGGTGGGAAGTGGATTGCCTAGAAGTTAAAACAAAGTGAGCATTAAAAATATAGCACACATCCAGAATGCTGAGGGGGCATTACAGTATAGTAATAGGGAAATTGGTAAGAGTTTTAAAGAATACAATCAAGCCCTCTATACATCTGAGGTACAACCATCTGAGGCCGAGTTGGAGAGCTTCCTGTCAGGTGCCCCAGTAACAACGGTCAACAAAATTGATCAGCAGATGCTTGAGGAAGGTACAGGCTGGGAAGGGATAGTGAAGACTATACAGCACTGAAAAGGGGGGGGGGTGAGGCCCCAAGACCAGATGGACTCCCGACTGATTTTTATAAAATTTTAAAGGAGGATATTGGGGAATCCTTCAGGGATAGGAAAGGAGAGTTTTGCGGCTGGTGGTCTGCCTCCCTCCACTCAGTCCGCTGCTATAAAAGTCCTACCCATGCCCGGGAAAGACCTGACACTTTGTGGGTCATATAGCCCTATTTTCCTTCTTATAGCTGATATAAAATCTATGCGAGAATTTTAGAGGCAAGATTGGAAAAGGTACTGCCCAAAAATAATACAGTGGGACCATTTTGGGTTTTATTCACTCCCGTAAAGGGAAACATAATGGCAGGAAAGCAATAAATATAATTTGGATGACAATTTATACATTTTTTTAATACTGGAGTGAAATGGCTTTCCTCTAGTATTGGCTTCATTGTGGTTCTGAAACATGCTCATTTAAAAATATTATATGCAAGTAAGGGTAGCTGTTACGAGCAATATTGATGCATATTTCTTGAACGTTAACATATATGCCAGCTTACTTTATATTACTGATTGTCTCTAGCAGTCCATTCTTGCATAAGTAAAATGGTACAGTAAAGCCTTGTGGTAACGGTGATTGCATCCCACAAAAGAAAATATAGTTTTGCACATCTAGTTCAGTGGCTTGTAGAATCCCATGGAATGTTTGTGGTAAATGGCTGCTCTGTTTTTTTTCTCTATCAACCACCTGGAACACTGCTGGGATATCTGCATTCTGTAACCATGGCATGACTTCAGTAACCTCTAGGTAAATTTGTTTAAAATGATGGTAGTAATTAAGGCAGGTCAGCAGTGTTATGCACTGCAGGTTAGTGTTGCTTAATAATGGTCAGGTCAGCAGTTTGATTCTATGGTGGCAGGTCAGGATGTAACTTAAGTGCTGATGCCTGACAGTAGTATGTTTAACAATATTTATAAAGGCAGGTCATTAGTGTAATGCACTACAGGTTCTGAGGAGTCCCAGTAGTTGGCTTGGTGAAATGTAATGTATGTTTCTCTGCATTAACTCCAGCTCTGCTGCTGGTGGTTGTGCCACTGAGGTGATTGGGGTCCGTGGAGTGGTGTAAAGATCCCCAAGTCTGTTGCAGAAGTGTCCATTTTCCCCAGATTATTCTAGGGAATGGACTCTGTTGGTGTTCAGGTGGTGAAAAGAACATCTACCTTGTATACTCCTGTTGACAAGTGACATGGAACAGCTGGACTGTATGCATGCCCTTTATTTCGAGGCAAGGGGTGTGACGCTTGGCCAGCTGGTTATAATTGTATGATATTGGCATTATGAATAAATGGTCAATGTATGAAATGTCAGTCTGAGATTTGGGCTTTGAATTACAAGGTCAGCAGCTGAAACCATAGGATGTAATTACACTGACCAGGGGAACAAGTTAATTAACTTCCTTCCAGTGGGCATATTACTTGTTATGACGAGCCAAGTCTTTTGAAGTTGAAACAAAATCTAACGTTTGTGTCAGGAAAGAAAGAGTAAGCTGGATGTTATATTAAGTTTAACACCTAAATGACAAATGCTGGGATTGCTAAGCTCAAAGGAAAAATGGTTGAGTCATTTTAGGAAATGTGTTTTTTGGCACATTATTTAACATGCCTCCTGGTAAGGCATGTTTATAATCCTATATTCTAAAAGGAGGAGCAAGATTACTCAAGTGGCTGTGGTTTGAGCATTTCTATTTGCTAGCGTGAGATGTTTCTGACTCATTTTTGAGCACCCATGCCAATAATAAAGGTTGTCAGTGCTATGGAGGTTCTTAATTTTATGAACCTGCAGAGGCCAGCAGGCCATTTGGTCTATCGCGCCTGCTCATATTGCAGGGGACACCGCTTGAGCTACTGTTAATGCCCCCAACCTCAAATCCTCCCTAAACACTATCCTTGCCTTTCCCATGCCTATCCCCAGCCTCTCCTACAGCTAAAGCTGACCACTGTCTTCAACAGGATTACCGCTTCTGTTCTGGCCATGCTTTTGAAGTGTCCACCACCCACTCTGAAGTGCTTCCTAACTTCCCTCCGACCTAAACCTCCCGTCCACCTTCTTAAGACTGCACCCTTGTGTTACGGTTGCCACTCACTCAGCATAAAGACTCCTCATCCACCGTATTTATCCCTCAAGTACTTGAGGTCAAATCATGTCCTCTTTCTCATCTCTATTGCATCTCTTTAGGGAGTACATGTTCAGTGCCCTCAACCTCATCTCCTATACCCATCCATAGCCTCATCTCTGTAGTCCTCTAGACATTCACCAGCAGGTTAAAGTCCTTTTTAAGGTGTGGGTGACCATACTGAACCCATGCCAGGGTCTGAAAGTAAGTTGTTGTTCACTTACTTTTGTTCCCAAAGGCCAGAATGGTTTCCATTAACCTAAGCAATGCATTCTCTTGCTTACAGTGCCTGCGTCTGCTATGCTGCTAACCATTACTTACTGTTGTCATGGAACCTCGGTCATTTTATTTTAAAATAAGTTGCACAGGGCCCAGGCAGTTGAATACTGAAACACAAGAGTGCATCATTCTGTCATGGGCTAATACTATAAAGAAATATGCAGTCTTTAATTCAATGGGGAACTTTCATAGCATAACAACAGTCACACAAACATCATCCTGTGACGATAACAATTGTAAATGCAACATATTATGCAGTCTGGTGCCAGCTGTTCATGGGTTCACTGGTAGAAGTTTCACAGGCAACAGCACTGCACAGGCATCTATGGATTTCAGTTGGCACAGGCATGTCCAGCAGATAGCAGCCATTGTAGACACTGTAAGTGAAAACTAATTTCAGTCATACAGAACTGTTCATTTTGTATACTCATTGGAGGAGTCTATAGGGACTTGTGAAAAGCATTCTCAGAAAAATGGGTCAATAGTTTTTTACCCATGAGCAAACAGGGCTACTGACTGGGGAAAACCCAATAGCCCCATAGACATTTCCATCAGCCAAGCTGGTGTATTTACTGAAATGTGTTCTGCAGTACAAAGCACACAAGGCTAACATAAACTTACTAGCCTGATACAGAATACACCAGCATTTTGACCTCTGAAAAAGGAATCCTGATTGTGCTGATTTGTTATGCCATTGACATTCACGAAGCATTAAAAAACGTCATCCTATCGTATAACATTGTAAAACTCTGGAATGCAGTTGGTAATAAGTGCTCCCTGTACTACCTGTATATGATAAAGTCACAATTAGTAATTGTGTTGCCACCATCATTTCAAAAAACATGCTGCTTAATTGGGGCATGGTACCCCCTTTGGATTAATCTACATTACAGTGGTTACCTAAAATTGGAATTGGCTAGCTACCATTACTCACAATGGCAGCAGCCGACCGGCATGATCACACTACATCTGGTTCGCCTTTTCGCATGTCTTGTCAGACATGCTTGCTTTGTACTAGTCAGGCTATTAATTAATTTCTTTTTGCCTTATTAAAGGCAGGGGTCAGGTGTGGTTACACAGGAGCAGAGTTGAATACACATTGGTCAGAAGCTCCACATCAGTGAACAATTTGTCCACTATATCAAGCTACAGTACAGTCCTTCAATCTCCCTTTCAAGCATCTGCTGTATTTTCATGTCTTTCCAACAGTCCTATTCTTGCATTTCTAAGGCTAATCTCTTCATTGACAAGATGGAGGCTGGAAAACGCAAGCAACCATCTGGAGCACATGTCTGAAAGGCAAAAAATGCCAGAATGGAGGAAACTGCAAAGATGTGTAGGGTGATGCAGTCCTTCCTCACTCGAGGTTCATCAACCTTTGTGTAAGAAATGCATACTTGGCAATGCATTGTATTATAAAGAGCACTGGCAGTTGTTTGGTGCAGTACATTTAAAGTCGGAGCATTTGTGTGTTTCAGGGTTGGCAACACGGAGCCACAGCCCAGGAGTGCTACAGAGAATGCATTGGATAACTCTGCAATGCTCATGAGAGATGACAGTGAAGTTGAAGATTCAACATTGAATGCCATTATCGAGGAAGCTAATGTAACCTGTCATTTATTGGACACCCCTGAAGAACTTGCCCTTGATAGCTGTTCCCTGGATGAACCTACCTTGATGGAAGCTGTCCAGAATCAGAGCAGTTCCCAGGAAGAACACACCATTGAAGCTTTCTAGACAACCAGCTGTCCAGTGGAAGCAGTAGTCACTGCGGACGCCTCAACTAAGAGCATCCCCCAGGAACTGGATCACAATCCCTGTAGCGCTGAAGACCTTGGCTGTTTTAATCAGACACATCTTACAGATGCTGAAAAGAAGCAAATTCTGGAAACATAGTGGCTACCAACACCAGACTTTAACTTTCCAGGGTGTCTGATGGGTCCTGAAGGCCCAAGCCAGCGTTTCAGGCATTTTAATGCACAACTGTTGAATGATTACAGATTTGCAAGGTATTCAAAGACGTTGGATGGTGTATTCTGCACTCCATGCTTTGTATTCAGTTCCAGTTGCATCATTCTGGTATCTACACCAATGAGGGATTGGTCCAATGGGATACATAGATACATAGACAGTGTCGGCAGATAAGGGCCTATGGCCCACCCAGTCTGCCCATTTGAGCTTGTAAGTTCAGTTTATGTTTTCCTAGAAGTCTGTTGCCCCTTATCCCTGACCTCAGAATTCCTTTATGTCTATCCCATGCATTCTTAAATCCTGTGATTGTTTCAGCCCCACCTCTTCCTCTGGCAGGGTGTTCCACTTGTCCACCACCGTTCTGTGAAAAATTCTTCCTCATGTTTCCTCTGAATCGTCCCTCCTTCAACTTCATCCCATGCCCTCTAGTCCTGGAACATCTTTTCACTTAAAATAGTGTATTCCTGCACCCTGTTCCTCCCTGTAAGATACTTGTATGTCTCTATCATATCCCCTGTCTCCCTCCTCTCCTCCAGGGAGTACATCTTCAGTTCCTTCAACCTGTCTTCATAGGACTTGTGAGGAAATCCATGCACCATCTTTGTTGCCCTCTTCTGAACCTTCTTTACCCTGTCTATGTCCTTACGTAGGTATGGTCTCCAGAACTGTACACTGTACTCCAGGTGGGGCCTCACTAGTGTCTTGTATAGCGGAAATATTACCTCCCTTTTCCTGCTGGTGATGCCCCTGCCTATGCATTCCAGCATCCTATTTGCTTTACCTGCTGCCTTGTCACACTGTTTCCCTACCTTGAGGTCATCAGAGATGATAACCCTCAAGATCCCTTTCCTGCTTGGTGCATGCTATCCTCACCCCCAACTGATATATTGTGCTAGGGTTTTGTGCCCCATATGCATTATCTTGCACTTCCTTGCATTGAATTTCAACTGCCAAACCCCTGACCATTCTTCAAGTTTCTGCAGGTCCTTCTCATTCTGTCTACACCCTCTGGTGTGTCTACTCTGTTACAGAGCTTTGTGTCATCAGCAAACAGTGAAATTCTGCCTTCTAGGTCCTGCGCAATGTCACTGATGAAGATGTTGAATAGGACCGGTCCCAGCACTGATCCCTGTGGTACCCCACTGGTCACTCTTCCCTCTGTAGAGTGACAGCCATTTACCACCACCCTCTGTGTCCTGCCACCCAGCCAGTTACCTACCCACCACACTACTGTCCTGCCCACACCCATATTCCCCAGTTTGAGTCATGGTCTTCTATGTGGCACAGTGTTAAAGGCCTTGCTGAAGTCCAGATAGGCCATGTCCACTGCGCTCCCCTGATCCACCTCCCTAGTCACCCAGTCAAAAAATTCAATGAGGTTGGTCTGACATGACCTCCCCCTGGTGAAACCATGCTGCCTTGGGTCCTGTAGTCCATTGACAACAAGATGTTCCACCAATCTGTCCTTCAGTAGTGCTTCCATGATCTTCCCCACTACCGAGGTGAGGCTGACTGGTCTGTAGTTCCCTGCTTCCTCTTTGTTCCCACTTTTGTATAAGGGGACTACATCAGCTGTCCTCCAGTCTTTGGGTACCTCCCCTGTTTCCAGTGATCGGCTAAACAGGATAGCCAGAGGTTCAGCCACCACCTCTCTTAGTTCTTTAAGGACCCTGGGGTGCACCCCATCTGGCCCCATTGCTTTATCAACTCTTATTACTTCCAGTTCCTTCAGGACCCTTTCTGTGTAAAGGACTTGTGTCCATTTCGCACCATTCTCACCCTTGTACTTTCTTCAGACCCATTACCCTCCTCTTCCTCAGTAAAGTCTGAGCAGAAATACCTGTTCAATATGTCAGCTTTACTGTTGTCATCCTCCAGCATGCCCCATCCTCCCCTTCAGTCTCACTATCCTCCCTTTGTCTTTCTTTTTCACTTATGTACCTGTAAAAGGTTTTGTCCCTCTACCCACTGATTTTGCAATGTGTTCTTCTGTCTGAGCTTTGGCTTCCTTACCGACCTCCTGCCTCCTTTGCTTCTCCTGGTACTTCTCCCTATCCCCTTCTGCCTGTGTATTTTGTATTGCCTGAATGCGATCTTTTGGCTTTCTTTCTTTGCTACCTCTTTGGAAAACCATAATAGTCTCTCTTCCTTTTCCTCTTGCTAACCTGCTTAATGCATAATTCTGTTGTTCTTGTAATCCCCATTTTAAATACTGCCCACTGTTCCTCAACCCCTGATTCCTGTCCCATTCCCCTTAATGCCTCTTTCAAGTATCTCCCCATTTTCCTAAAGTCTGCGCCTCTAAAATCCAGGATACGTGTTTAAGTGTGGTTTGGTTCTGCTCTTTCTGTGATTTCAAACCACAACGACTGGTGGTCACTGTTCGCCAGGTGCTCCCCCACTGTTACCCCCATCACACTGTCCCTGTTTGTGAGCACAAGGTCCAGTATTGCCTTCTGTCGAGTTGGTTCCATGACCAGTTGCTTGAGGAAGGCACCCTGAAGGAGTCCAGGATAAATCTGCTCTAGTTGATGCTGCTGCTGGGATGCTCCAGTCCACATCTGGAATATTGAAGTCTCCAACCAGTACTACCTCACCCTTGTCTGCCATCCTTTGGATGGCAAGCATCAGCTCCCTATCTGTTTCTTCCTCTTGGGCTGGTGGTCTATAGACCACACCTGTGCAGATGGCTGTCCCCATTTTCCTTTCCAGCTTAACCCACAGTATCTCTCCCCCATTTTGTTCCTCCTGGATCTCTGTGGCCCTTATGCCATTTTTCACATACAGTACCACTCCTCCTCCCTTCCTGCCTGCTCTGTCTCTTCTGAATATGTTGTAGCCAGGTATGGCCATCTCCCAGTTATGGTTATCATTACACCAGGTTTCAGTGAAGGCCACAATGTCCAGGTCTGACTGCACCATGACAGCCTCCAGATCTTCCATCTTGTTGCTAAGGCTCCTGGCATTTGCACACATGGCTTTCCATGATTTGACCTCCCTAGACTGTTTTGCTGTTCTACTCCAGCCCCTTCCTTGGTTGTCCTTTATCCCTGGTTCTCCTTGCTGTCTGTCCTTCTGCTGAATTTTGCCCCTTTTCTGCCTATCCACTCTGACTCTGGAAAGGCACAGCAAAGCAAAGGACCATGGGAATGCTGTTGCTAGAGCAGATGCATTTCTTTCGGTTTGTGCTGGGAAGTTAAGAACAGCAAGCCAATCTCTTCTGGAGTGTGCCAACAAAACGACAGAGAGGACCATGCATGTCCTACGTCACATAAGTGTGATTATTCTCTTTTGTGGAAGGGAAAACATTGCCCTAAGAGGAAAATATAGTGTGTTTGGCAACTTTAATGCCATGGTACAGTACACTGCAGCGATGAATCCAGAGCTACAAGAACACATCACAGAAGCTCCAAGGAATGCCACGTACATGTCACCACAAATTCAAAATGAATTAATAAGGGTAATGGGACAACAGGTGCAAAGACAAATATTGCACAGTGTAAAGGAAGCAAAGTGGTACAGCTTCACAGCAGATGGTACTACAGACATTTCCACAAAGGAACAGATATCTTTATCTCTGTGCTATGTGCATCATGACGCTTCTGGGAATGTTGAATTCCGTGAAGATTTTGTGGAATTCACAGAAGGATTGACAGGACCGGTCAGGGTCTCGCAGAACTGTTTCTATGGCGCTTAACAGCTAGGGGCATGGATCCAACACTGATGAGAGGACAAGGCTATGACAAAGGCAGCAATATGAGTGGTAGATTCAATGGCGTGCAAGCAAAGATCAAGGCAGTGGCCCCCGAAGCAATGTACACTGTTTGGAAGGCTCACAGCCTGAATACTGCAATTTTCCACTCATGTTCCTCAAGGCAAATAGCAAATATGTTTGATACTACTAAGAAAATAATTTCTACACTGAAATCGTCATATAAGTGCCACAATGCCTTTCTGCCGGAGCTAAGAGAATACTGCAATCTCCCATCTGACTACGATGATGAGCCAGCAGACTGTATATCATCAATTCCTGCAGCTGGAAACACCAGATGGATGAGCCAAACTGATTCTCTGTCAAGATTCAAAGACAAGTTTTTGGTAGTAGCCAGCACTCTAGAAAAGATAGCTGAATATGACAGTGAAGGGGACAGACTGTTGACTGCAATACTGAGATTTGATTTCCTTGTGACACTGTGTAGTGTGGATTTTGTTTTGACCAGAACAAAACCACTCCATCTTTACCTGCAATGGGTCAGAATTGATCTAATTCAGGCCTCTGAAGAAACCTCCACAGTTACTGAAAGACTGAAGGACACGAGGGAGAGTTCAGAGAAGACATTTGGGGAGCTGTGTCGCAAGATCATAGCTTTGGCAGATGCTGCGTGTATTGAAGAGTCAGTGCCCCGGATATGCGGAAGACAAATGCAATGCAATAATATTAATGCTGCCACTGCTGAAGAGTACTACAGGCATAATACATTTATTCCGTTTTTAGACCATGTGATTTCTGAACTGCAGGAGCAGCTAATCAATTGCTGCCCTCATTTCCTTGCCCAGTACCTTGTGCCAAAAAAACTTGGGTTTCTGCAGGAGGCACAGCTGGCAGACTTGTTTGCTGCCTACCAAATGGACCTAAGCAGCTTGGAGGACCTTGAAGTGGAGTTGGAACTATGGAACACAAAGTGGTGTGGTGTACCTTTGGCAGATAGACCAGATTCAATTCTGATGACCTTGCAACTACTAAATACAGATATTTATCCGAACATAAATGCCGCCTTATTGGTCTTGGCCACCATGCCAGTCATTGTGGCAAGTGCAGAACGATCATTTAGTGCCTTGCAGAGGATCAAGACCTGGCTCAGAAGCAGCATGAGCGAAGAACGCCTTACAAGACTTGCTCTTCTGCATATACATCAGGATATTGACATTGATGTAGATTGTGTGCTCAAAGACTTTGATCCGTGCAAAGACAAAAGAATTTCAAATACATAATGGAATTCAACAATTGAGCTGTGCCACAGTAACAACTGGCAATCTTGCATGGGGATCAAGACCTAAGGTAACATCTGGAGTGGTGTGGATCAAGAACTGAACATCTGGTGTGGTGTCTGGAAGGCTGAAGGGAAAGAAGAGTGGGAAGAAATGTCCCATACAAGCATTGTGGATATACGTTGCAATGCACAAGAGGCAGCATTCTATGTATGTGACCAGAAGCAAAACCCAAGCACCACTGAGGTTACCCTATCCCTCTTTTACTGTAATCTACTGCCTGGTATGTTTGAGTTGCTGACTTGGCTGTGGCTATTCCTGGGCTGCAGCAGTACAAGATTACATTTTGATTGGATTGGGAGCTTGGCTCTCTGTGTGTGTGTGTGTGTGTGTGTGTGTGTGTGTGTGTGTGTGTGTGTCTGAGTGTGCCTGCTTGTGTAGTTTTCAGTGGAGTAGTGAACATGCTATGCTTTTGTGGTATGGGGCTCTTTGGGGCGTAGCAGTTTAAAATTGGTCCACAACCAAACCCAGAGGTAGGGGCTCTTTGGTGTGAATGGTTTAGGTGATGGTTACAGTTCCGGAAGCAAAACCCAAGCACCACTGAGGTTACCCTATCCCTCTTTTACTGTAATCTACTGCCTGGTAAGTTTGCGTTGCTGACTTGGCTGTGGCTATTCCTGGGCTGCAGCAGTACAAGACTACATTTTGATTGGATTGGGAACTTGGCTCTCTGGTGTGTGTGTGTGTGTGTGTGTGTGTGTGTGTGTGTGTGTGTGTGTGGTGTGTGTGCCTTCTTGTGTGGTTTTCAGTGGAGTAGTGAACATGCTATGCTTTTGTGGTATGTGGCTCTTTGGGGTGTAGTGGTTTAAAATTGGTCCAGAACCAAACCCAGACGTATGGGCTCTTTGGTGTGAACGGTTTAGGTGATGATTACAGTGCGAGAAGCAAAACCCGAGCACCACTGAGGTTACCCTAACCCTCTTATACTGTAATCTACTGCCTGGTATGTTTGAGTTGCTGACTTTGCTGTGGCTATTCCTGAGCTGCAGCAGTTCAAGACTACATTTTGATTGGATTGGGAACTTGGCTCTCTGGTGTGTGTGTGTGTGTGTGTGTGTGTGTGTGTGTGTGTGTGTAGACCTCTGTGTCACTGGCTACCTTGTTGTGGTACAGAGGCTTGTCACAGTGCAATATTGTAACCAAAAGCCAGTCTGTGTCTGAAACCTGTTGGTGTGGTATGTCTGGTGTGGTGGGAATGGACCTCTGTGGGACTGGCTACCTTGATGTGGTACAGAGGCTTGTCACAATGAAATATTGTAACCAAAAGCCAGTCTGTGTGAAACCTGTTGGTGTGGCATGTCTGGTGGGAATGGACCTCTGTGGGACTGGCTACCTTGATGTGGTACAGAGGCTTGTCACAATGCAATATTGTAACCAAAAAACAGTCTGTGTGAAACCTGTTGGTGGTGCGGCTAGTAGTGTGCTGGCATATAATACAGAAAATAATGAATTGGGTGAGGGGTATGGATGGGGAGGGTAGCTCACCCTAAGGGGGTATGGATGGGGAGGGTAGCTCACCCTAAGGGGGAGTATGGATGGGGAAGGGGTAGCTCACCCTAAGGGGGGTAGCAGTGACTCCACACTTGGTGTGCAGTTCAGAAATTCCTGGCTACACCCCTGCATACAACTCACAGTCTCTCACATGGCTTTGAAAATTATACTGTTGCTGAACCCACAATTATGACACAGTCATTCTCTGCAAAATGATTGCACTGCTACACATAGATTCAGCTGGCTTTAGTTAAAATCACACACAGTTTGAGTTGCTTTTAAGTTGGTACTCACTTAATCAGTAGCTGGTTATTGCGATGGAAAAGTTTGGCTTACAGCTGGTCTTGGAGGCCTCTGGAATGAAGTGGGCTGG
This sequence comes from Neoceratodus forsteri, assembly GCA_016271365.2. Taxonomy (NCBI): domain Eukaryota; kingdom Metazoa; phylum Chordata; order Ceratodontiformes; family Ceratodontidae; genus Neoceratodus; species Neoceratodus forsteri. Next base: position 853,995,220 of record CM057458.1, read on the forward strand.
CAGTCCTGCCGATTGTTCCTCTGAACAGCTCACTCTCTTCTCAGATGAATCAGAATGTGGGTTGAGCCCGATTTAAATGGAAAAATCCGATTTTACTACTTTTATAATGTTTTCAGTCACTGCGACGCTCCTCCTAGCAAGCCAGTTCTCACACTCTCTCTCTTTCACTCTTGAATACTGTGCAGTTACTCTAGAGCTGGCTTGGGGGTGGGAGTGATTACAGTCTCACCAATCACTCGACACCATGCAAATGAGCCTCTTTCTTCTCATGCTCTTCTCCTCCATGGCGATCGTCGAGCAGGCAAAATTTAAACTGCAAACCACACTTTATTTTTATTTTTTTCAACTGTAGCTCCTTGGCGGGAGCACCATTTCAATCATGTTTCATGGCATTTCACTTAGCGAGTCTCTCTGTCCATACAACAAGCACTTTCAATGTCTAGGACACAAATCACTGTTTGTTTCCCACAGTTTTTCACCCTTTTCTTATCACATAACACTTTAAAAAGATGGCAAACGTTATAACTTTGATACAGGACAGGGGCATACACTCTCGGGCTTTACTGCTCCTTGGTACACTGATGGCACAATTACAGCAGCTCATGAACTGCAGCACACAGCAGGACATTTAGATGGCAAAGCTTCTACTTTTTGGGCTACCTACTACCAGACAGCCAAAACGCTAGCCCTAATCCGAGCAAATCTTTTTTGAACTCTCCCTAGATTCCAAACCCAAATCCCAGTCGTAGCCTTCAATTTGTAACCCCCAGGTCCTGGGTTGATGGTATTTTATTTATTAGTGCCTGGTGCCTCCATTTTATACAAATTGCCTGGTGAGCCTGGGTTCGGGGAGAAAACATTCACTCGGCATCAGGGCTAGGTTTGTACTTCTGGACAGGGGCACCCAAGTAACTCTGGACACAGGAAGCAGAAACTGTGAATGTCCAAACCAGGAGTGGGATTCTAAAGTGGGGCTTTTATTCATTTACACACAGGAATACAAAGCAGGATGGACCTCCATGGGACTATACTCACTGGTTGTACAGAACTATAGAGGTCAGAGCACGTCTTCTTCATCATCACAACAACTTTTACCCTCAGGTTCTAAACACTTTGGGCTCTCAGCCCAAACTAGTACTCTCTATCTCTCTCTATCCTGAATTCCCTGGTGTCACCCTCAGACAGCACTAGGACATTTTTCCATATAGCATGGATATTTATCTGGTGGCTCCATCTACCACCCATGAGAACTTCCTAGCTCCACAAGGGAAATCATCATCATCATCATCAGTGTCACATCTGGGTACTTTCTGTGAACACTGGCCAAGAGCCCAGAAGAAAGCTATAGGTGCCCAAAGTGAATCCGTAGAGGTAAATCTGGATCCTCCAGATGGGTGGTCTCCCACCTTTTATCCCCAAATTCATACCCGGCCATTCATTTGGTCTCAACACCTTTCCTTGTGAACCTCTCTGGTTGTAGAATGCTTTCTCAAAATGTATGTCACATTGAACAATCTACAGTCTCTGGCAATGGGTGTCCTGACTTGTAACATTCTTTAAGTGGCTATTTCCATCCCTGTAGACCCCCACTGATTAGATGCATTTCAAGCCATACACAACTTAAGTACTGTACTTGGTTGTCCTTTCCTGACCCATATTAGCAGATACTTAACACATCAGTCTTGGTGAAACATAGGCTGTCTGACAGACCAGACTCGCCCTGGTTTGCAGGTACCCACAGGCTTTTCTTAGGAAAAGAAAATGGACTTCTCCATGCCTCAGCACAAATCTTCACTCACAGGCAGCTTCTCTTCATCCAGCAGGGCCAGAGGAATTGCCCTTGAAGAGACGGTTTTGTTCCCCCCATCCCTCTCAGGGATGGGGCACTGGAACAACTGGGGGATGGTCTCAAACACTTCACAAAGGTTTCCTCTGTGTCCTTCTCTAGGGCAAGAACATACACCCACCATGGAGCTAGCTCTGTTACAGAGCTGAGGGCTCTGAGGGACTGCCAACTGCAGTGCACCACATCCCTCCACTGAGTCTCCCACTAGACTACTGCAGACTGACTTTGAAAACCCCAACATTCTAACCTAGCTACCAGCTGCAACATTCCAATGTGGCTTATGCTGCTGCAAGAATTCTATATGATGTCATCCCTCCAGCTCAGCTGAGACTGACGACAGAGTGAGACAGTGTGAAACCCATTTAACTGGTGTTTCACAAGCTGCCTTCCCTGCCTGCCACTAGATCTAAGTGGGATTTTAGTAACCCAGGTGACAGGGGGGTTACATGTATAAATCATATTGAAAGTACTCCAGCTATTTGTATGGTACTTGATAAAAATATGGGACATAAAATGGGCCAACCAAAGAAACAAAATAATCCACCTAACAAAAAAGAAAAAACATTCATAATGCATAAAGTTGAGAATACAACAACCAAAAAAGGTGATTTCCTTTCACCCGGTAGTCAGTTAGATCTAATTAGTGAAAATGAAATCGTAAGGATTAGAAATTCAGATTAACCTAAATTTACAGTGTACATCATGCCCACTATCGCTCAGGCCCAAAATTATTTTATTAAGACCTTTACCTACCTTATCGACAGGCTCACACAGCAAACTAAACACAGGTCAAAAGGCATCAAAGCTCCTTGGCTTTCCAGGGAAATAAGGTCCCTCATGAAGAGCTGGGATACTGCATGGAAATTCTTCAAGATCAGTAATCTTCATTCCAACTGGTTAATTTGACAGCAGTTGAGAAATGCTTGCAAAACCAAGCTCCAAGGATCCAAAAGAGCCTACTACTGTTCACTGCAAACAGAGCAAACCTAAGGAATTTTGGAAAGAGATTAACTCTTTCATCAAGGATAAATCAGCACATTGTCCTAGTTCCATTCTTTCAGGTGGCAGCCTCCTACAAGACCCCTCTTCCATCACAAATGGAATAAATCAAGTTTTCAAGGACTTAGATTGATTCACTTAACACCTTTCACCAACCTCTGACTTCCCCTTCACCGGACAACTCCATACTGGTCTAGGTTCATGCCCTGCATTCCACTTTAAAACCACTACCAAAAAGGAGTTCTCAGATTGTTATCAAAACTTAAAGAAAAGAGCTCCCCTGGTCATGTTACCATTGAGCCCAAGTTCCTTAAACTAGGGGCACCCACTATTTCTGCACCTGTCTGTAATTTAATTAACAGGTCCTTCTTTCCAGATCTGTTCCAAGCAAATGGAAAGTGGCTGGGGTAGTCCCCCTTCACAAGGATGGCTCCCTTGCTGTCAAAAATTAAAGACCTACTTCAATTCTTAGCCCCCTGGCCAAAATCCAAGACAGGATACATTATAATCAATTACAATCCTATTTGGGGACACACCGCCTACTCAACATCTGCCAGAATGGCTTTTGAAAGAACTATAGTGTAACTATGACCCTTGTAAAGGTCTCTGCTGATATTCTCAATGCAAGTGACAAAGGCCTTGTTACAAGAGCAGTGTTTATTGACCTGACAAAAGTCTTTGGCCTGGTCAACCACAACCTCATAAGAAAGCTTAACCTCCTGGGTCTCGAATGCTTAGCACTATCATGGTTAAAGTGCTGTCTCATTGGGAGATCCAAAAGGATGAAGTTGTCCAGAGCACTGTCTTCTCTCAGGCCTATAACTCATGGTGTTCCCCAGGGATCTATCCGGGGCCTGTTGCTTTTCTCGCTGTTCATTAATGAGTTTCCCAACTTTTGAGGAGGTACATCAGTGCAACTTCACCCTAATGAAGCCATTCTATTCCATTCCTCCAATAACATGGATTGGCTTAATCAGAGTCTCAACTCAGATTTCAAAATACTCAAAGTATGGTTCTCAGATAACATCTAATTCTTAATACCAAGAAAAACAAAGTCATGTTATTCTACAATCCCTCTTCTAAAACCTCTAAAACCACTTTGCAACTTCCTCTCAAAATCTGCTCACTTTCTGGGGCTTTGATAGAAGTAGTCCAAACCTTTAAATACTTAGGGCTGCACCTTGACTCAGCCCTCTCTTTAGAAACCCTGTAGAAGGTTTCTGAGAAATGGATAACACCAACAACAAGGTATGCTTTAAAACGCACATGTGTGTAAATTTTATTTATAACTCAGAATAAAAATAATAAATCAAAATAAAAAATAGCTCATTCAGAGCTTCAGTGTTAATACCTCTTAGCACAGACCACAGAGAGGATCACTTCCAATGCTGAGATCCACCTTCGTCTGTGAGTTGTATTAGACCATACATAAACTGGTATAGGTCCTTCTGGTTCCTCTTCCAAGGCTGATCTGAGGAACTACAGCACAGGAGGGATTCTTATACTGTGTGGATAGGTCACCTGATCCACCCCCTTTTCTAATACAGGTGAATTCCTTCTCTAATACAAGTGGTACAGGTCAGGTTGACACATTTTCCACAAACATAACAGCTAAGGAATACAAAATAATAAACATTTTCTTCGTACATGAATTTGTTCCATTGATTTTTTACCTTGCATGTCTAAGTGATATTTAATGAGGTTAACATCCTCCTACTTTGTTAAGATTGACAGTAGTGGTGTTAAAGAAATATACTTCATACTGATGCTGCTTGCTCCTAAAGGAGGATGCATTCTTGGCCTTGCTTCAGACAGGTAAGAGTGGGAACAAATCCACTATTTTGTAGGCCAATCGGCTACTTTATGTTATGTTTATCATGCTTTGTAGCATAACAAACCCTCGCCACCTTTATTTCTGTAGGCTGTACACATATATAAGGTACCTCAGCTCCAGTTATGTGCATCTATATTTTAAAACATTTCATCCCCTGCTTCTGTCCCTGTTTTATTTCTGAAAGGGGCACCAGGAGTAAAGTTTTCCTTTTATGTAGTGGCACATACTAGTCCTTGCTCTGTAGGGCAGCATTTTCTTAGTGGAGCTACTTTTACACTATTTCTTTTGCTGAAAGTAAAGCCACTCTGTGTAACAGTCTAGAAAGTAAAGTTTTAAACTTCTCTTTTATTTCTTTTTTTTATTTATTGTATCTCTGCACACAATAACATGCTTTCACATGCAGTGTGGGTTTACAACATAACAAGAAAAAGGGGAACACTAGCTACTCACTTACATTTTAACTACCTTCTCAAGAAAAAGCATATTTCTGGGGACCTTTTTCTCAACTTGCCCCATATCTTAAATGCTTGTTTGTATTATGGTTTAATTCTTATTTTAACATGTACATGTCTTTTCTTACTTAGCAGCAGCACTGTAGCATTTAAAAATCAGGATTTTAAACATCATTTTTATTCTTTAATAAGCACCCTCTGCACTTTATTTCTTAAAGCAATGGGTGTTGTTACAATAGGCATCTAATGCAACAGTTTAAGCCACTATACTGCACCTTTGCATATTTATTTTTTAATAGTAGCCTATTCTAAAAGCAAAGCAGCTGTTCATACTGTAAGAAAAGGAGAGAACCAGCTGCTCCCTTACATTTGTAACCATGCTCCCATGAAATGGGACAGTTCTGGGACCTTTATTTTCAACCAGCCCCAGAATCTGAATGCATGTCTGCAATACTGTTTCATAGCTTTATTTAATATGCACATTTCATATTCATGGCACCATGCAATTTACCACTAATGCACTTTAGCGCTGAAGTGCTTTAGCACCTCCAGAGACAGAAAGGGATATACAAAGATAAGATTAAGGATAGTGAGATGGGAGAATAACTAGGTTTTGTGGCCAACCCACCTAGGCAGAAAAGGTGAATATAAAAGGATAGATACCTAGCTGCTGCAGCAGACTGAAATAAAACAAGGATTAGATAGTAAAGATGTCTCTAAGTGTATCAGGAATCTTGAGGGGGGACTCTACCACATCCCCAAGGTCAATAGGAAACCAATGTGTCCAGCTAACTGATTTTCAAGACAACCAACCCCCTGTGCTAGAAAATAGGGTTGGTTGGAGCTTCTACTCACCCCCGCTTAGAAGCGCCTCCCCAGGGTCCCTTATACACATCAATATTGGTATGTCTACATGCTGAAAATGTTTCAGATTTTCAATACATCATTACCCTGGGGTGTCAAAGTACTTTTAAACATAGTATTTTATAATAATACAGTGTATACACATTCATTACACTGGAGTCCATGACTGTGGCACCATGTCTAGATAGGAAGTCTGCATTCTTGTGCAGTACCCATCCCAATGTTTAACAGTAAACCTATATGGCTGGAAGGCAAGGTACCATCTCATGATGCGGTTGATTTTGTCTTTCATCTGATGGATGAACCATAGAAGTTCATTGTCAGTGACTAATGTAAAACCAGACACTCATAAATAAAAAATGTAGGGCTTATATGGCCCATTTAGCAGCTAAACACTCCTGTTCTACTGTGGAATACGTCTGTTCCCTATTGTGAAGCTTTCTAGAAATATAAATCACTGGGTGCTCTTCCTTTTGAATAGTCTGCCTCAGGACCACCCCAGTCCCTGTTCCAGAGGCATCTGTGTGAACCTCAAATGGGTGATTGAAATCAGGACATCTCAATACTGGGGAGGAACATAGGGTTGCTTTTATATTGTGAAAGGTTTCCTTACATTCAGGTGCATTGCCTTTTTGGATGGTCTGTTAGAGGGGTAGCAATAGTGGCAAAATTGGGAATAAAGCACCAGTAGTATCCTGCTAGACCTAAAAAAGGAGTGCACACATTTCTTGGTCTGGTGCCCTGGGCATTTGGCTACATCATCTGTTTTATCAACCTCAGGTTTTGCTTGCCCATTGCCTAGGAGACACCCATATACCTAGTCTGAGACATGGCTATGGCACATTTCTTGGGTTTGATGGTCATGCCTGCTTTCTTGATGGAGTGTATGACAGTTTTTAAGTGCACTGAGTGGGTATTCTAATTGGGACAAAAATTCACCATGTCATCAAGGTAGGCTGCACAGTAACTGGTATAAGATGCCAACACTAGGTCCATGTATCTCTGGAATTTCACAGTGGCACCATAGATCCAAAATGGCATGGTTTTAAACTGAAACAGACCTACGGGTATACTAAATGCTATCTTTTCCCTTGCCTGTTGTTCCAGTGAGATTTGTCAGTATCTCTTCATAAGATCTAAAGTGGAAATGTACTTGGCATTCCCAATAAAATCGATGATGTCATCGATATGGGGTATATGGTAAGCATTGAACTGTGAGACCTGATTCAACCCTATAAAATCAAAACATAAGTGGATTCTTCCCTCATTCTTGGGTACCACCACAATGGGAGAACCCCAAGAACTTGCACATAGAAACATAGACTTTGATGCCAAAGAAGGACTGCATGGCCCACCTAGTCTGCCCATTTCCCTACCAAGTGGATAAGTTGCAGATCCTTGATAATCAACAGCCTACTTCTTCCCACCCCCCCACCAGAACTGCCTTATGTCTGTCCCATACATTCTTGAATTCCCCCACTGTTTTTGACCCCACAACCTCCTCAAGAAGGCCATTTCATGCGTTCTCCACCCTTTCTGTGAAAAAATACTTCCTCACAATGCCTCTGAGCCATCCTCCCATCTTCAAATTGTGTTCCCTTGATTTTGCACATCTCTTTTTCTGAAAGATGCTATCCTCTTGCACTTCGTTGATTCCCTTGAGGTACTTGAAGGTTTCTATCATGCCCCCCCTCTTCTTCCTTTTCTCAATGTTTTATAATACCCATGTCCGGCAACTTACAAATTTCCTTGTGTACCTCTGTTCTCACCCTTTCAGGTAGTCTGTAGGGATTTTTCCTCAAGGGGATGGGGATCTTTCTTGATGCATGTTCTACCCCAAAGCTCTACCAAGAACACCAGTGAACATAGAAGGGAAGGAGAGTAGTAATGTATGGAGTTCCTCTTTCTGTGCCTGCTTTAGTGTGGGGTTTACATAGACCTCTTAGATTCCCTCTGTGGTCTGCAGCCTGCCATAGGCTACATCAAAGTCCATCTCCCTTCTATCAGGAATTACTATCATTCCTATATCAAGATCAGTTTTCTCATGCTGCCATTTTCTGCAAGTTAGGATGATAAATATTCTTACCCAGCCTTTCGTCTGGTGTCTCTGTCTCATAATTCACTATGCCAGTTTGTCTTATTATGGGGTATGGGCCTTGCCACTTCATCAGTAACTTGTTTTCTGATGAAGGCAATAGCAGAAGTACAATTTCTCCAACCTTAAATTGCTTGGCCTGTACTTTTTTGTCATAGCCTTCTTTCTGAATGTCCTGGGCCTTTATTCTGTTCTCGTATGCCTTCCTGGTGTATGTAACAAGACATTTCCTCAACTGGACCAAGTAGACAGCTATACTGGTCTGTCTCATCTCCTTACTCTCCTCCCAACATTCTTCTACCACATCCAGTGGTCCTCTGGGATTTCTACCAAAGAGTAGGGCAAATGGGGAGTACCCAGTTGAGGCCTGTGGTATCTCTCTATAGGCAAAAAGCAACAAGGGTAAATACCTATCCCAGTCTTTACCCTCCTAATGCACAAACTCTTTTAACATACGCTTCAGGGTTTGATTAAAATGTTCTGCCAATCCATCTGTCTGGAGGTGATAGGGGGATGTCCTCATGGCCACTGTGCCTAACAGGTGATACAGTTCTTTTAAAAGGGCGGCATTGTAGTTACTCCCCTGATCTGTGAGTATCTCCTTGGGGATCCCTAATTGGCTAAACAGTGTCACCAGCTTTTCTGCAATTCTTGGGGTGGTGACTGTGCACATGAGAATTACCTCAGGGTACTTTGTTGCATAATCACATACAACCAAGATAAAATGATCGCCCTTGTAGCTCTTTGCTAGGGATCCTATAATGTTCATGAATATCCATTCAAATGGGGTGGTGACAAGGGGCAAGGGCATCAAGAACACCAAATCTTTCTTCTTTGTTTGGGCTACCATCTGGCATTCCTCACACTCCTGGCAGTACTTGACAATGTCATCATGCATACCAGGCAAGAAAAACCTTTGTAATAGATGACTTAGGGTTCTAACCCTCCCTGCATGTTCCGCGCAGGGTAGATCATGGCCAAGGTACATGAGAAGTTTTCTATGGCAGGTTGGCACCATCAGTTGTTCTACCTTTTTGTTAGTACTGGGATTTGTACATACTCTGTACACGAGGTTATTTTGCATTACAAACTCAGGGGCCCCTGGTTTCTGTTGTTTGTCAACCTGTTGAAAAAAACATTGCAAACTAAGGTCATTTTATTGTTCATTCACAATATCTGTATTAACAAATTCTGAATCAATTTTAAGATTTGCTAGCCTATTTTTCAGGATATTAGAATAAATCAAACAGAAATGAAAATAAATACTTTTGCTGATGATGTTCTTTTATCATTACAGGATCTGGTTCAAAGTATAGGGGAATTGAATCAGGTTATAAAAAGGTTTTCTAAGGTAGCTGCTTACAAAATAAATGGGGAAAAATCAGAAATGATAACCTTTAATATTCAAGATTTTCAAACAATTCAGCAAGTCATATCTGCAAAGGATAAGAACAAAGGTATGAAGTACCTGGGAATTAATATACATAATCAGTTAAGTCTTATGTTCATTTCTAATTTTAATGAATTGATTGAGATAGTTAGAAATAAATTACAATGCTGGTCAAAGATTCCCCTCTCCCTTAGTGGGAAAATCCAGGTCATAAAAATGATGATTGTTCCTTTACTGTCATACAGGTTTCAAACAGTAATGGTTTCAATACCAGATTTTTGGTTTAAACCGATAAACTATTTAAACAATTTATTTAGAATAACAAACGGCCTAGAATTTCATGGGAAAATTTACGTCTTCCAGAGGAATTGGGAGGATTGGCTTGCCCAAACAGGGAGAAATACTTTGTATTTCACCAGATGAAGAGGGTTTTGTTGTGGGACTTTCAGGAGGATCAGAAAGGAGCGACTTTAGAATTTCTAAATGGAATATTGTACATCTCCTCTGTGGAACAAATTGATTTATCCAAACTTGTTTTTGTAGCCAAAAGATTTAAAAATTCAGGGTCTTCTATAGTTAGGTATTTATCTGAAGCAAATGTCAAATATACAAATAAAGTCCAATGGGATTTGCATTTATCTCCTGAAAATCAGATCTGGAATAATCCTAATTATATAATAAGTGGGAAGCTCTTACTGGATAAGCTTTGGGAAAGTCTGAGAATAAATAGATGGAATTGTTTTAAGGAAAAGGGAATATTTTTAACACGGGACAGTTTCAAAGAAAAATACCATCTAAATAATTTTCAATTAATGTTGTTCAATCAACTAATAAGTCTCTATGGGAAAGATTATTCAAGGTGGGAAAGGGCCCCAAATAACAAGATTTTGGAAATAAAATTAGCTGCCGTACAAGCCAACAATGTGGTGTCCATGTTTGCCTGGTTAAATAGGAATTTGCAGAAATCCCATACACAAATATACAAGTTGACCATATGAAAATGGGAACAGGAGTTAAAGACTTCTTATACTGATACACAATGGGGGTTAGCTTTTAATATAACAGCACATCACAAATAATTCAGAGATAAAGTCATACAGTATAAGATATAAAATAGAGCTCACTATACCCGATACAGACTTTATAAAATGAAATTATTACCGGATGATCTTTGTTGGCATTGTAAGGAAGCAACAGCTGATATTTTACATATGTTTTGGAATAGTCCAGATATAAGGATTTGGTGGATGAGATCATTCCAGATTATGCAGAAAATTGGTGTGGTTATTTCATTTTGAGATGATCCTAAAATTATATTATTTGAAATGTATAATGTATCAAGTTTAGATAAGAATCAAAGAATAATCTTTCAGATTAATGTTATGTCTGTCAAGAGACTTATTTTAAAATACTGGAAATAAAAAATATCAGTTGGTAGTTTCCCCAAATATGAATGGAGACAACTGTTCTTAGCAGCACTTTATAATTATGATTATTTCAAAGTTTTTTCCCAGTATGGAATTTATACAACAAAGAAATAGAAAAATAGGAAATAGGTGATTTTCAGAAGAAACCAATAGTTGGAATTGAGTAATTTATATAGAAAGATTAGGTATAGATGTGTGTCATATTTATGCTGCTCTTTATGAAATGCACTAATAGAATCAAACTATGTAAAATTATTTATTGTACTTTTTGTACAAACAGTACTCCATGCTGTTAGATTATATACTTACACTATGTGTCCTTGCAATTATTGTATTATTACATCATTGCATTAAAAAAAGCTTTTTTAAAAATAAAAAACGTTTGTCAACCTGTTGAAAAAAGCATTGCAAACTAAGGTCATTTTGTTGTTCATTTGCAATATCTGTATTAACAAATACTGGACCAATTTTAAGATTTGCTAGCCTACTTTTCTTCTGATGTCAATGTTTTTGCATTTCTTCTTCACATTTAGTGTCTTTTTGTCCTTTACCAGTGTTTTGACTACCTCTCCTTCAAATGAAAATACCCACCGAGCAATTGTTCTTTTCTACTTTGGGCCCTGGTGGTTACAGTGGTTATATTCCCTTTGTCCAACAGAAGTGCATCAGAATTGGGGAAATTGTGCCCAATTACAACTGGTAGAGGCAACTTGGGCTGAAGTCCTGCAGTGATGGTTGTCTCTTGGCCCTGCAAGTCCAGGTTGACTGTGGTGGTGGGGTACTGATGGGAATCACCATGGACACATACTACATTCATTACAGGCCCCTTTTTTCTGTGTGTCCACTAATTCAGGACAGATTAAGGTCTGTTTGCTTCCTGATTCTATTAACCCCAGTACAGTTTGTTTCTCTATCTGGACATCAGTCAAACAGTACCCAGAGCTCCGTAAGGTCAGATGGGCAGGCTCAGTCTTTTTTGTAGGGCAGAACTGTGCAATGTGTCCAAGCCCTTGACAATTGTGGCACACAATGTCCGGAGAGAATGACTTCCCTCCCTTACCACTCCTTCCCTCTGGTTTCCCATTATTGTACTTCCCCATTGGCCGCACACAAGTATTCTGTCTTACCGGCTGAGGTGCACCTGATGTGGTATGGTCTGTGGTCCAATATCCTCCTCTTTTGAAGGGCTGGTGAGCTGACAAAATGTCATCCACAAAGGTAAAGGCCACCTCTGCTAACTCTAGGTTATGCTCTTTCACCCATATTTGCACCTCGAGGGGTAAAATCTGTAAAAACTACTCCACCAACAAAGTTTCAGTTATGTTCAGTACAGTTTTCTCTTCAGGTTGCAGCCATTTATACACAGTTAACTCAGTCTTATTACTGTCTCTCTTGGGAATGTCATAGTGTTGATACTTTATGGCTCGAAATCACTGCCTGAAAGTCTCTGAATTTGTATCAAAACATTTTAGAATTTCCCTTTTTACTAACTCATAGTTATCAGCACTACGTGTGTCAATAGTATTACATGCCAGCTGGGCAAGTCCAGTTAAATAGGGAGCAAGACAAACCACCCACTGCATATGGGGCCACCCATGTGCCCAGGTAGCCCTTTTGAAGGTGGTTAAACAAGCTTCTATATCATCTAAGGAAGTCATTTAGTAAGATTTATATCTTTTGGGTTTGGACTAGAGCCAGTCCCATAAGGTCCATGCCCTGTTATTAAGTTCTTGAGGACCCTCATCGTCTCTGCCCATCTCATGTCTTGTTATTTCTAGCTCCCTTTCATGACACTCTCTATCTCTTTGTCTCTTCATTTCTAACTGTCTTACTGCCAGCCATCTCATTAAGTCAGTTATGCTCCCTGGTGGTTCCTCTTTCAGCTCCTCCTTCAGCTCCTGTTCTTCATCTTCATCATCTCTGGCAACCCGCTCTGGCGGCATCTTCCTCTGAGCTCTGAGATCCAATCCTGGATGCAGCTTCTCCCCTGTCTTCTCAATCTGGGCTCTGGTCATCACTCTGGGTGCTTTCTTCTGGTTCTTGATGCCATCCACCATACTTGCTGATTTATCCAGACACCTGGACTGGTATCATGTACCAGTTTTGCCCTATAATCATGGACAACCAGTATAACCCACTTCAGACACCAATTGTAGAAGGTTTGTGGGAAATAGATAATACCAACAGCAAGGTATACTTTAAAACACACAGATGTGTGAATTTTATTTATAACTGAGAAGAGAAATAATAAGCCAAACTAAAAAAATAGCCCATTCAGAGCTTCAGTGCTAATACCTCTTAGCACTGACCACCTTCATCTCTGAGTTGTATTAGACCATACATAAACTGGTATAGGTCCTCCTGGTTCCTCTTCCAAGGCAATCTGAGGAACCACAGCATAGGATGGATTCTTATACTGTGTAGACAGGTCACCTGATCCACCCCTATTCTAATACTAATGAATTCCTTCTCCAATACAAGTGGAATGGATCAGGTTGACACATTTCCCACAGCCATAACAGCTGAGGAATACAAAATCATAAACATTTTCTTCATATATGAATTTGTTCCATTTATTTATTATCTTGCATGTCTAAGTGGTACTTAATGAGGTTAAGATCCTCCCACTTTGTTAAGATTGACAGTAGTGGTGTTATAGAAATATACCTCATACTGAGGCCACTGGGTCCTAAAGGATGATGCATTATTGGCCTTGCTTCGGACAGGTAAGAGTGGGAGCAATTCCACTATTTTGTAGGTCAACTAACTACTTTATATTTATACCATTTTGTAGCAGAACAAACCCTCACCACCTTTATTTATTTAGGCTGGATACATATATAAGGTACCTCAGCTCCAGTTACACGCCTCTGTATTTTAAAGCATTTCATTTCCTGCTTGTGGCCCTGTTTTATTTCTGAAAGGTGCACCAGGAGTAAAGTTTTCCTTTTGTGTATTTGCACACACTAGTCTTTGCTCTGTAAGGCAGCATTTTCTTAGTGCAGTGGCTTTTACAGTATTTTTTCTAAATTCTCAAAGGTGGTCAAATCCCTCTTCTCCCCACCCTCCCATCCTCCCACCCCTGTGCTAAACATAGTTGGTACCGCTGTAATGGACCATCTTGCAGTAGTCTCAGAATTTAACAATTTTTTTACAAGCTGCACCTTGGCACTGCTATCCACTCTCCCCCTATACCAGCAAACCAACACCCCCAACCCCCCCTTCACAGGCCCCTTCTATTGACCCATCTTTCTCCTTCTGACCTGTCACCCCATCAGAAGTTTACAACACCTTGATTTCCCTAAATCCAACCTAGGACAAATACCCTTCCGGGTTGGACTCCAAGATGCTCTACCTGGCTGCTCCTGCCATTGCCACCTCCCTGGCTACTATTTTCAAACTCTCTTTCTCTCTAGCTTCAATCCCTTTGGAATGTAAACATGCAACTGTTATCCCACTTCAAAAGGGCGGTGACCAATCCATCTCCTGTGACTACTGCCCAATTTCCCTCCTCCCCATACTAGAAAAACTCTAGGAACACCTTGTACTCTCCCAACTCTCTCCTTTTCTCAACTCCTGTTTCTTCTCACCCTACCAGTCTGGCTTCAGGAAGGCCCACTCCACCACCACTTCTCTTCTATGGTTCACAGACTCTGTTCTTGATGGTATGGACAGATTTTACATCACCTCAGCAATTTTTGTTGGCCTGGCAAAGGCATTCAACACTGTCTCCCATGGTCTCCTCCTGGACAAGCTCTCCCTTGCATAGCTCTCTACCATGGCTACTAGCTTGTTCTACTCCTACCTGGTAAGCAGGTTGCAATCTGTTAGAATTGGTGTCTCCACCTCCACCTCCCTTCCAGTCACAACAGGATTCCCCCAAGGCTCAGTCCTTGGACTGCTCCTCTTCTCCATCTTCCTTAATGACCTGCCCACTGCCCATCCACGCACATCCATACACATGTATACAGATGACATGGTACTGTATACATCAGGCCCCTAACCACTGATGTGACAACCAGGTTACAGCAGGACTTCAATGATGTTCAGATCTGGTTTCACACTAACCAGCTTTTTCTTGACACTAAGAAGACAGTCGCAATTACCTTTGACATGACGTAGAGACTCTCTTAGCTCCCTACCACCCCCTCCTTCCACACCCTGTACAGGACCACTCTGGAGGCTTGCACATCCTCTAGATTTCTCAGTGTCTGGCTGGACCAGCACTTCAAATTTTCTGTACATGTTGATGCCATCCACAGAAAGCTCCACTCCAAGTTGGGTGCCCTATATAGCAACCGTGGTTACATCTTGCTGCCAGCCTACCATGCACTTGTATAGAAAATGATTCTCCCTATTTTCAACTATGGGGACATAGTCTACAGTGCCACTCCCAAGTCTACCCTAGCCAGACTGGGCACCCTTTTCCACTCATTCCACTGCTTTCCCTTGATTGCTTTCCCTCCACTCACCACTGCATTCTCTACTGGTCTCTTAACCTCCCCTCGCTCCAGGATCATAGACAGTCCCTCTGTGCTAGGCTCACGGCCAAGTTCTGGTCTCAGTCCTTGCCAATGTATCTCACTTCTGTCCTAACAGTATATGCCTCTCCTGTGTACTCATGCAGGAATTTCAACACCTGTCTCCTGATTGTACAGCACATGTCCATCTCAGCGGGCCAGTCAGCCTTCAGACATCGCTTGCCCAAATTGTGGAACTCCATCCCTATGGACATCTGGCACATGCCCTCAACTCCCTCTTCAATGTGCATTTCTCCACCACCTGTGCTTGTGGCTAAGATGAGCCTGTCCAAACACTTTGGCATAGATCACTATTTTTGTCCTGTTTTGTGACCCTGGTTGACTGATGCTTCATTTATCCACACTTTACTTTGCTACTGTACTAGATATGTTGCTATGTACTTCTCAATTGTATCTGACATTTTTAACTGCCAACCACTGTTATATTCATTGTCAGTACAAATTGTATTCTGTATAAATGGTGTCCTTTGTTAGCACTAATTGTATTCTGCATACTTGTCATGTCTATTCTCCACAGTCCCCCTCCCCCAGGACACACCTGGAATTGAACAGTACTCTGCTCAGTGTGCCTTCCCGGTAAAACTTTCAAGTAAATAAATAAATAAAATCTTGCTGAAAGTAAATCTGCTCTGTCTAATAGCCTATAAAGTTTTAAACTTCTCTTTTACTTCTTTTTTTTTACTCTATCTATACACACAGTAACATGTGTTTAGGGGGAAAGCAGGTTTACAACATAACAAGAAAAAGGGGATGATCAGCTGCTCCCTTAGATTTTAACAACCCTCTCAAGAAAAGGCATATTTCTGGGGACCTTTTTCACCCCCATATCTTAAATGCTTGCTTGCATTATGGTTTCATTCTTTCTTTAACATGTACATGTCTTTTCTTACTTAGCATTAGTGCTGTAGCATTTAATACTCAGGTTTTTAAACATCTTTTTTATTCTTTAATAAGGAATGTCTGCTCTTTATCTCTTAAAGCAATGGGTGTTATTACAATAGGAAACTAATTTTAAGCCACTATATTAGACATTTGCATATTTATTTTCTAACAGTAGCCAATTCTAAGAGCAAAACAGCTGATACATAAGAAAAGGAGAGCACCAGCTGCTCCCTTACATTTGTAACCATACTCTTATGAAATGGGACAATTCTGGAGACCTTTATTTTCAACCAGCCCCAGAATCTGAATACATGTCTGCAATATTCCTTCATAGCTTTATTTAACATGCACATTTTTTATTCATGGCACCATGTACTTTACCTCTAATGCACTGTAGCACTGAAGCACTTTAGCACCTCCAGAGACAGAAAGGGATAAATAAAGATAAAAGTAAGTATAGTGAGATGGGAGAATATCCAGGTAGGTGGCCAACCCACCTAGGCAGAAAAGATGAATATAAAAGGATAGATACCTAGCTGCTGCAGCAGACTAAAATACAAAAAGGAGCAGATAGTTAAGATGTCTCTAGGTGCATCAGAAATCTCAGGGGGTGGGGCAACTGTACCCCAGACCCATGTTTCCTTGCTAACGAAAACTAACCAAAACTATAAACCAGAAGTTATGTCTGCTATATTGACTCCACCTACTTTTATCAACCTCCTCCAGCCAGAAAATTGCTTCCATATCCCTCCTTCCTATACTTTCCTATGGTGTACCACTACTTCTCTCTGCTCAACCTACATCCATTTCCCAGCTACGACAACTCAATTACAGGATCAAGTGTTTTGCCTTAGGGGCTGAACCTAGAAAACACCACTGCAATATCTTGACTACCCTACATTGGCCGGACTATGACACAAGACTACAGTACCTCACATTATGCTTTGAAAATAAGCTAGTAAATCTTTTCAATCCACCTTGTTTAAGAAGAATTGCCTATTGCAATGAAGTTTCTCATCAACTCATTTCATCCACTTTACCTATTTTAGCAACCCAGAATACTCACCATCTTGCTGGAAGGTGATCTTTCACCTACTCTGCCTCCACTGCATGGAATGTGCTTCCACCTCATCCCCTCTTATGCCCTTCCCTAACACTATTAAAAAAATTGCTTGCTACACACCTGCTTAAACCTCCTACCTGAATCTGTTTTCTCTAACCCAGTACCCTAATTACGCTCAAATTAATATTCACAGGAGTATTTTTCAAAGCTTGCTTACTCTCTGCACTATTATGTTCATCCTAATCCTATTATTTTGTTCTGTATGCTGCTGATGAGCTCTCATTAGAATCTGCCACATTGAACATTTGTAAATATATATATTTCTCTTCAAACATGTATATCTCACTGTATATAATATTTTAATTTATGTATATTGTGTACTCACTTTTACTACCCTATTACCTTGCCTACCCCAGACTTTAGAGTATACGCATTGCTCTTTTGATGTCCTCATCGACTGTTTACATATCTGATGTTCATAACAAATTGTTCAATATTTGTATTCCTATTCTATGTATTTTACTTGATAGTATTGTATTGTCTTGACTGACTAGGTCACCCCTGAAAAAGGGACTCCATTGTCTCAGTGGGCTCACCCCATTATCAAAATTCAAATAAATAAATTGTCTCCAATCAAAAGCAAAGATGTACAAACTAACTATTCAATATTGGTGCAAATTGAACAATTAGAAGGTTCAAAAGGCAAGGGAGCAGTGGAAAAAAATTGTGGCAATATTATATTACACAGCTTGAGTAAATCAATAATACAGACAGAAGAAGAATTGGAAAAGGTTTAAATCTCACAGACCACAATAACTCAACGGAAGAAAACAATGAAATATATAGTTTAAATTATAAAAATGATAAAAATTTAATGGAAGATGGTATGATTTTAAGGGATATAGGCAGTAAAGGTGAAGAGATGGAAAATAGAAACACTGACACAAATAGGAATGGGAATACACAAACAACTGAGAAAGAATTAGAAGGATCTTATCTTAGAGTGGGTTGACAATTGTATTTCCCATTACAGCATATCAAAAGATTCAGCTTAGACCCACCCTCCAGAAGCCACTCTGGACATCCCCCATCTTTGGAAGTCAAAAACGTTGAACAAAGTAAACAATTAGAACTATGTTAAGCCAAACTGATGATGGCTGGTTTTGAATTATTAAGGATGGAAATGAAAAAGGATAACTATGTGTTACTGAAACTGGTGAATTTGATGAAAAAATAAAAATGAGGACAAAATAGTTAAAAAATCATCACACACATTAAAAACCATGCCAAATTAAGGACTTCATTGTAAATGAGCCAATACTCAATTGAATGCCTCCCTTATTTATATGAATAAAAAAGATTTGCTACTACTACTACTGCATGTAAAACAAAGGAAATTATATCAAAAAGGGCAAACACAGAAAGTAACAGAAATAGCAAAGATGCAAAATAAATAGATAAGTGTGTGAGAGATCTTATAGCAAGGGGGAAGTTTGGAAGAGGAAATCATGCAAAAAAGAAGATAAAGTGGCTGAAATAATAACAGAAGGGGACAAGAGTGGGAAGGAAGTCACACAGTAATAATAAAAGATACAAAACAAGACTAAAAATAAAGGCAAAAAGTGGATCAGGATTAACTATATGGTAACTGGTGAATACAGCTAATCAAAAAGAGCATGGCAAAAAACAAACAAACAGGAAAACAGCATGAGCAATAATAGCTACAGGGGAATAGGGTGGAGGGGGGTGCGAGGGTGAAGCCCCCACATAAAAAAACTATTGTAGGGTATGCGCGAGTGAAAGGTTTTATTGTTTGTGTAGTTGCCAACGTGCGGCTGATGCTTTTCTGTCACTGCACTTTTCATACTGTCACTATTTTTTTCTCAGCACTGTTATGTCTTGCGTTGAGTTCCATGTGCAGATATTGACCACACTTTAATTAATTTGCAGTTTTCGACCTGAACCAACAGTACAATGTTTAAAATGTCAAAAATGCACATTTAGTAAAGGAGTAGCACAAGAATCAGAAAACGAGATTCTGATAGCAAAGGTGATCATTTAGCCCACAATATTTTTAAAAGGTATCCCAAAAAATAAAAATTAATATACTCTTTCATTAAAAATTGTGGTTTATAACTTGTGTAACTGGATCTTGGGAAATAAAATATGGTGGATGGATCTTAGATCTGTATATATGTACAAAGCCAATAGTGAAAACAGGCTGGGTATGTGTTGTGGTTAGCAATACTGGTTATTCTTTAAGGCTAAGCTGGATTTTACAGATCTGGCACTAATTTAAGCAATACAATAGAAAAAATGACTCAGTCCTTAAAGGGGAAGTAAATATTGCAGGGATCACTCAAATTGTGAAAGCCCAAGACAATACTATTCAAATGAGGTACTGGACTGAACTGTAGGTGTCAGGAGTCCTGAGATATGAATATCAAATTATCTGTAAATCAAAACAAAGCAGCAATCATTTCATATAATCTTAAAACAGGAAGTGATGTCACTGTGGGTTAAGCTCTATGTTGTTCATTGCAATTTGCCACTCAGTGACATCACTTTTTGTTTCAAGATCCCATGAAATGGCTGCTGCCTTGTTTTGATTTACAGAGTATTTAGATATTCATATCTCAGGACTTTTGACACCTATAAGGAAGTTCCATACCTTGTCTGAAATATCTTCTTATGGGCTTTCACAATTTGAGAGACCCCTGCAATGTTTACTTCCCTTTTAAAGTCAAAACAATGAAACGGGTAAATTATCAAAAAATCAACTCGAAACAAAAAAGGATAACAAAATTTATTAAACTAACAAAAAGAGAGAACATTTTATAAGGAGATGATGAGAAAGGAATGCAGATAAAAATAATCAGAGGTAGAAAACAGAAAGAAGAGTAAATTAATTCATGTATTATGTTAGACAATTCTGAAATAACAGAAGAAAGTTATTATAAAGAGATTACCCAGGAAACCATCATGGAGTCGGGCACAAGGGATTAGAGAATAAAAAGTGCAGTACATAATAAGATAGTGTGAATAGAGGAGGAGGAGGAGGAAGAGAGAGACATAATTAAATTAGTTAGTTGGAATATAGCGGGTACCAAGGCAAAAATTGAGGATGCAACTTGGGTATCAATTATAAAAAAAATCATATAATTCCATTGCAGAAACATGGAGTGTAAATAATGAGGCTTATCTACTCGAAGGGTTTCAAAATTGGCAGTAACAAGTGACTAAGGCTACAAAATTTGACTGCCCATGTGGGGGTCTAATGAATTGGGTCACTGTCCATGGAAACTTAGATAGCCAGGCTTTTTATATTGATAAGGACATCCTATGTACAGTGATAAATCTTGGTTGTAATGAGAATTTAGTAATATATAATGCCTATTTTGCACCTGATTTACAGTTGCAGCAATTTGCTGATATAATGAATATATTAAAGGATATTATTGCTGATATAAGAAATGAGATACCAAATGGGATGATCATGTTCTTGGGAGATATGAATGCCAGAGAGGGTGAGCACCCAGAAAAAAAAAAAAAAACATTCTGAAATTTGGATGATGCTATTAATATCCTGGTTCACAACTAAATAGATAAAATCCTAAATGGGAAAGGGAAAAATCATGACAGCTTGCAGCAGGTATAAATTTAAGGATTTTAATGGTAGAAGCCCATGGGATAAGTAAGAAGCATTTACATTCATCAAAGGAAAAGGAAGTTCAATAATAGACTTAAAATGTATGGTAGAACCTGGTTATTTGCAAAAAACAATAATTTTACAGGGTTGTTGTACCCTTGATGTGACATTATGATGTTGTTATACCATTGTGGGTATGTCGCTGTGATGGTACAACAACATGGATCATAGTTGTACATGTGCATTACACGATCCTCTGGTCTTCCTGAACTGGGCATGGCAGTGAGTGCTGGAGCCAGGAGAGAGTAGTGGTGCTGAAAAAAAATTAAGTAAAGAGCCTAACTATGTTGTGGCCCTCTTTATGTGGACCATACACTATAAAATATAATGTATGGGTCCACTATTGGCAAGAAAGCATGTGTACACATCTCAAGGTTGCCACAGTGACTGAAACCTCTCAAGCTTTGCTCTCTAGGTTTAAATAGTCTCCATGGCAACTTCCTGAAGGGGACACATGCTTGTTGCTGATAATGACCCATATATTGTCCTCTATAACACTTAAGGATGCTTATTGTTTTCATAGAGTAAACAAAATACAAATGTTGATGGTTCATGATGGTGATCACTTCCCTAGCTATACTGAACTTGCAACAAGGCAAATAAATATACCTAAGCAAGTTGAAAGCATATATCAAGTTGCAAATATGTGTATTAGCTATGCTAAAAAGATAATATGGAATCTATTTGCAAAAGAAAAAATCTTAAGTATCATATAAGATGGAAATTTAAACAGACTGAAGTTAAAGATTGTAAATGGGGTAAATGAGATGTGTTGAAGAAGAGAATGATGTGGAGATAGTTATTAAGTCTTATGATAACATGTTAGGAAAATTGTTGAAAATGTAGTCCCGAATAAAAGAAGGAAACGCAAGGTTCAGAATAAATGCAAAGAACATTGTTTGATAGAGAATGTAAGAATACAAGACAGCAATTAAGGAAGGTTGGGAAACATGTCTCAGGTAATTGTGATGTTCAGTCTATGAAATGGTTCACAGACTTAAAAAGCGAACACAGAAACCTGTTGAACAATAAAAAAGGAAGACTGTAGAACAAGTCTATGGAACAAATTGGAATATGCAATATATGAGAAGGACAGCAAACAATTCTGGGCCCAGGTAGTATATGGTTTTAGTGAAGATAACAGAACATACAATATTGAAGTTATGATCAAACCTAATGTGTGGGTATCTCATTTCAAAAAAGGACTATCATGTTAATGAAACTGATGTTGGAAATGAAGAAGGAAAAGTGATACATGTAATATGTGGTGCACAGTAGCCACCAATTAATAAAATGGAGATAAAAATGGAATATTGATGCAAAAGGAAAATTAGGCACCGGGGTAGATGCTATTCCTGTTGAAGTTTTACAGTACAACCCTGATTTATGGGCAGTGTTTTAGCATCATTTTTATACTGATAAATCAGTATAAAAAATCCCAAATGATTGGAAAATGAGAATTATTGTTTTGCTATTTAAAAAGGCTGCAAAAGAAGGTCATACCTCCTATAGACCAATAACCTTATTATCAGTCATTATGAATATATACATGAGGATTGTATTAGATAGGTTAAAATCATGGGTGGAAGAGAAACAGTTAATATCTAACTTTCAAAATGTTTTTCCAAAAAGATTTTATTACTTTAGATTTAATATTTAGATTGGGGTTATCCTGGAAAAATATGTAGTTAGGAAAAAGGTACTGTATATATCTATGCAGCATTCATCGATATAAAGACTGTATTCAATTGCATCAATAGACCCATATTGAGGGATATATTGAAAGGGTTTGAAATAGATAACTGGCTGTTAGCTATTATAAAATTCTAATTACTCATGACCATAAATATCAACAAGATTATTGTTTTGTTAAAAATGCATATCAAACAGATTTCAGATTATTATGCTCCAAAGGCAATAATAACCCAAAATCCAGTTGATATAACACTTCATAATAACTCAAAATCCAGTTGATATGACATTCGCCAAAGAAAATATTTTAAAATTGTTGCATTCCATTGTTTCACAAACAGTATTTCAACTGCAATATTTTCAACTGTGTTTATTCATGTTGTTCAATTTCTTCACTCTAGCTAAAAAACAAGTTTTTCTTTCAAGCTGCTAGAAATACAGTCTAAACCTCTACACCAGCAATTATAAAAAAATAAAGGATAGGTAAATCTGATGTTATGAATTTTTTCACACAACCTCTGTGTGTGATGACCACATAAACCTCTTGAGCTTTGCTCTTGAGGTTTATGGGTCATTACACACCTCGGGTATGTGAAAAAAATCCATAACACACTCTTACTTCTCCATTATTCTCTATATTATATACAAATGCCATATCCAGAATCAGATATGACAGAACAGGGAAATTAACAGAGGCCAAAAAATAGAATCTGCTGTCAAGCAACAATGTCTCCTAGCACCTACATTATTCAGTCTTTATATAGAAACTTTAATAAGTTCACTAAGTACTGTAGATGCCTTTGCCCCAAATATTAATAGAAAGGATGTTAAGATCATGCTTTATGCAGATGACATAATTCTATTGTCCTGTACTCCATTGGGTCTTCGTAGGGGATGACCATTTTAATAGACAATCTTAATAAAATAAAATGAGATATAAACACAACAAAAAATTGTGGCATTTGGCAAGATAAAATTCCATGCAAAGAGCTGGGTAATAGAAAGAAGGAGTTTTGAAGAAGTGGAAAAATACTGTTACCTCTGAGTGATGTTTAACAGAAAACTGAGTTGGTCAGAACAAATGAAATATGTTAAATCAAATGCCAATACAGCTATACTAGACATTAATAGGTTTGCACAGCTTTATGTTACAAATTCTGTTCATGCCCTTAAAGAAATGTTTAGCACCAAAATTAAGAATCAAATAATGTATGGGAGTGAATTATGGTGAATGGTGCTAAAAGCTCATCAAAATTTTAATAAAATTGAATCAATTAAAAATTTCTTCCATAAAGTGATCCTAAATCTGCCCCAAGATATGCCTTCAGCCTCCATAAGAGCAGAAAGTAGTATGATTGCCCTTGAGGCAGTAATGGAAATAGGGGCCATAGAATTAATAGAGCAAATCATGGCTGTAAATGACAATAGACTGGCAAGACAATGTCTAGAAGGTTATTTAACTCAAAATAATGGAAATAATTGATTTTCAAAATTTAATTCTACCTTGGTAAAAAATGGAATGTGAGATATCTGGACAGATGTAGCAAGGTCAAATCACAATATATTTATACAGAAGCTACTCAGAGACTGAAGAATGTGGCAATATAGAAATATCAGGGCACTTTGCGTATGTTAGATAATAGCAGTATACTTAGTCAATTCAAAGATGCATATTTTACTGAAAGATATCTAATTGGCTGTGAAAAAAAAATCTTATGAGAGGAATATTGTAAATTCCTATATGGTATATTAAGAGGGATTCTCCCAGATGTAGCCCACAGAATATCAAAACTTGTAATTTAGAATTGTATCTGCAGAAAGGAATCACTTATTACATTACATCACTTCCTTGTTGACTGTGAAATGTTGATGCCTTAGCAGAAAAAAATGGATCGTACTGTATTCTCCCTTCCCAGTGATGACAGACAACCATATTCAGTGGTGCTCAGATTGGCAATTATTTTATTTTACATACGTTTTATATTTACATTATTGTATTACCATTCCAACATTGTGCTTATATCCCATT
Organism: Neoceratodus forsteri; assembly: GCA_016271365.2. Taxonomy (NCBI): domain Eukaryota; kingdom Metazoa; phylum Chordata; order Ceratodontiformes; family Ceratodontidae; genus Neoceratodus; species Neoceratodus forsteri. Next base: position 854,020,043 of record CM057458.1, read on the forward strand.
CAATTTCTTTATCAATGTCCACTCAAATATATCTTTTCCTTTTCTTCTCCCTTCTTCTTCTCACCTCCCAGGTGAAAACCTGGGTGACTTCTTCACCTCTTCTTTTATAGGTAAGGGTGTTAACCATTACTGATTTCTCTCACTTTCTGTTGTCTTCTTCCATGTACTGTTTATTGTCCCCTCCTCCCCCTCCCCCTTCCCCCCACCATTGCCCCCTTCTTACCCTCCTTTTTTTCCCCCTGCTGTGGCTGTGGCATTTTTTTATGCTGCTCCAATTCTGAAGGAATGGGATGAATACTTTGTTGGGTCCTCACCTAGAAACTCCATGCCTTTTTTCAGTATGGCCATGATTTGATAGCTTGTGACCCTCTTCCAGTTCCCATGCAGAAATTGTTGCCCCTGTGTTTCATGTTTCACTGCGGTGTAAGCCCACAGTGCTTGAACAGTAATGGATTGGAATGCAACTAAGTGGGCACTGAGCTCCCCTTCCCCTCTTGGTCTATTTTGGACTTCCTAATTGCTATTTAAATATGGTTCGGCCCCCATGTTACGTCCTCACACATTAGTCCCCCAGCTTCTTCCTTCTTTCCATGTCCCACCACTTCACTCACTCTCATGGTTCCCACAAACACTACTAAGTACGCTATTTGGAATAAAGCTGCCTTGTCTCTTGATTTACATATTGTGGGTAGGAACATCACCAACCTGTCTAACAGAAGATCCACTATTGGGCACCTCTGGCCCTCTGCCTCTGGTTCATGCCTGCCATCCCTGTGTCATTCACCTAATGAACATTTTTTTGTTGTTGGATTATGCCATCCTTTCAAGCTTCAGACTATACTGATCCCTGCCAGGCGTGCCCCCATTCTAGCATGAGCCATCCTTCTTTCCCACTGGTACACTGAATTGTCCTATGTGTTCTTTGTGACTGGTCCACTTACCTCCATGAGGTGCAACTCCTTGAATGTTTGGAATGCCCACCATGACCCTTCATATGCCCTCATGGTCCTGGGTGCCCCAGAGCTGTGAAACAGCAATTCAGCTCCTTCTTGCCAATGTCCTAAATGTTCGGTGGGATTTGGAGCAAGAGCCTGGAAATGATTCCACTGCAGACAGGAAAGGCTGTCAGCCAATATGTTCCATACCCCCTCAATGTGCCTGGTTGTAAATGACATGTTCAGCTGTAACCCCCTCAAAATGAATTGCCTTAATGCCCTCAAACTGTGTCCGATTTTGATCCTTTTTTGTTGAGTACGTCCACCACCACCCGATTGTCCCATCAAAAAGTCACCTTTTGATTGCAAAGCTCCTCCTGCTATAATTAGAGATGCAGCAAATTTAAAATCCACCGGGGAAGTGAACACGAAGTGGCCACTTCGCGTTGGCACTTCGCTACATGGAGTGCCCCACAGGAAAGGCTCACTTTGCCTTATTATTATTACTTCTTGTTGTCATTCCACCTTAAACGTGAAGTAAGGTGGAGAGACAACAATATTGGCAGCATCCCACCCACACAGTCACCAGAATGAATGTGCATCCCCAAAGTGCTACCGTCTTGTGTCCAGAAAACTCCCCAGTGCTGATGAAGTGAAATGAGAGTATAACAAGAAATGCAAAGTCTCCCAGAATTAATGGCCCACTCAGTCATGCGTGCAGTGGTCAGGTCACACACAGAGTCACCAGAATTAATGTGCATCCCCAAAATGCTACTGTCTTGTGTCCAGAAAATTCCCCAGTGCTGATGAAGTGAAATGAGAGCGTAACAAGAAATGCAGTCTCCCAGAACTATTGGCGCCATGCAAATGCACAGACAGATTAAGATTGCGCTGCACACTCAAGAGATGCATTCAAAAAGGCACAACACCACCTAACCAGTGCTCACAAGTCACAAATCCAAATCTGGAAAGGAATACATTTTGCCAGTTAGGGATTAATGCACGGCAGTAACAATCCACTACCAGTAAAGATACCACAAAGCAGTATAAAACATTCATGCAGGTGCGGTGGATAGCAGGTTCACATTGCTGCAATTACTCTGTAACACAATAAAAGGTGTCTGATTTAAAGGCAAGCATCGTACACACACTCACATGCACACTCAAGTAATGCATAGCAAATTGAAAACCTTTAGTAATATAATCAAATGTTTTAAACAGACAAATGGTGCACTGCTGCACCACAACAATCAGCAAAAAAAATGTCAAGAATTACTGAAAATATTACTGTGTGTACATTAACACAGTTACATAAGAAAAATATAACCAAAACAGAAAGACTGCCTTTTTCTCCCAGTTAATCTACCTACACCACAAATACACCCAGCCCCAAACCACATGCCACAGTACAGAGACTGACTGTTCTAAATTAACATTTAAAATTCACAAACAACAATAAACACTCAATGATATGTGCACAGAAGAGTTTTCTACAATTGATGTACTAAATTTTGAGCAAAAAATATTATTCAGAAAGGCATTTTAAACAGCTTTTAGAGGTTTTGAACCACCGAGCTCTGAGATCAAACTGTCTCCAGCTACCACTGCACACACACACTACCCAGGCCAGAACTGAGGCTGTGCAGAACAATTTAGATCCCATGTGACCTGCAATCCCATGAATAACTGCAGAAATTCATTAGGAGCTCAATTACATTATGAAGTAGGTGAATTACATTGATTTCAATGTACTTCACCTGAAAATTGGTGGAAAAGTGGTTTGGGGAAGGCGGAACATCGCAAACTCATTGGTTTCAATGGACTTCACGTTCCTCATTATGAAGTGAAGTACTCTGATTCACATTGTGGAGTACTCTGCAGATTCCGCGTTACTCAGTGAATCACTTCACAGAACAAATTGGGACCACTTAGCACACCACTACTTACAGTACTGTAAATCACATGCTGTATGGGAAGGAACGCGAATGCCTATGGCTGTACTTCCCCGATGAGCTGTGGCACAAAACTCCCTGACTTAGAAACGCTTATTAATGAGTACAATGGTGGAGTGGTGAAGCCTGGAGAGATACTACAAAACATGCTTACAATACATCCAAGTAACTAGTAAAAACATTTATGTTGTGATTCATGACATGATCATAAATTGTGATTTGTGACTGCATTTGTGACAGTGATAATGAAGAACATGATTCAGTGTCAATGGTGTGAGAAAACCAATATAGAACTGTACTGGGAATGTGAACACCTACAGCTGTACTTCCCCAATGAACTGTAGCACAAACTCTCCGACTTAAAAATGTTCATTAATGAGTACAATGGTGGGGTGGTAAAGCCTGGAGAGATACTACAAAACATACTTACAATACATCCAAGTAACTAGTAAAAAATTTTATGTTGTGATTCGTAACGTGATCGTGAATCGTGATTTGCGACTGCATTTGTGACCGTGATGATGAAGAACATGATTTGTATTATGAGTGACTCGTGATGATGGTCCTGACTTAAAAATACATATTAATGAGAACAATGTTCATGCAGAATTATGCACCACACCTGTCCAGTACTCTGAAGGGAAGCCAAAGAAACACCTGTGACTTAAAATACAGATAGAGATTGGGCCCTAAAGAGATGCAAATGCACAGAGAGATTAAGATTGCACTGTACACTGAAGAAATGCAGATGCAAAGGCATAACACCTAACCAGTGCTCACCATCAGAAATTCAAATCTGGAAAAGAATACCTTTGCCAGTTGAAGGTGGGCTCCGGGGGTGGGGGGGGCAGTGTACTCCACTGCTGCAGTAAGAGTCACTAGTAATAGTACCAGTAAAGATACCACAATGAAGTACAAAAATCACACAGATGCAGTGGATAGCAGGTTCACATTGCTGAAATTATTACAGTATGTAGCACAATAAAAGGTGTCTGATTTGATGACACGCATCACACACATACTCACGCACACACTAAGTAATGCATAGCAAATTGAAAAATTCAGTAATATAACCACATATTTAAACAAACTAAAATTATGCACTGCTGCACCACAACAATCAGCAAAAAAATGACAAGAATTATTGAAAATATTACTGTGTGTACATTAACACAGTTATACAAGAAAAATATCACCAAAACAGAAAGCACTGTCTTTTTGTCCAAGTTAAGAGATAGCGTTATGGCAGTGGTGGTTTTGGCATTTCACTGTACCTACTGAAGTACCGTGAGCATGTGTGTAACAATAGTTTACCCTATTAAATGTTTAAATGTTTTTTTTCTAATCTTGCCACTTGTTTGTTCTGCCCATGTGCTGCATTCTTATCAGTGGCGGTTCCACGTTTTGAAGTGCAGTAATGATGTGGTGAGAGGAGTTCTGTCAATCATGGAGCTAGGAGGCAGTCTTCAATTGTGCATGCGATGTAGAGCTGTACCGGTGGTATAGCTATCATGAGACCATCAGTATGTCAAGGAGACCTCCGTTTCACTTTTGTGAATGTAGTAGTTGTGCTACTGAACTGCTCTAGTAATGTATGGTGTGAAAGAAAAAAGAAAATTTGTGGGTTATGTGCAGTCATAGTAGTGTATTGAGCAGTTCGGTTGGGACAGAAAATGTATTGAAATGAAGATTTTTTTCCTGCAAAATTAATTTTTTTAGGACGTGACAAGTTTCTCTGTTTTGTTTACCTACTGTCATTTGAACTGTAGTGATGGTGAAGAGGTGTGTGGTCTATGGCTGTGGCAATACAGCGTCTTCTACAGCTTCTCTACATTTTATTCTGACAGATTTGTCTATCCGTCGCCAATGGGTGTCTTTTGTGAGGAAGGACAGAGTGAATTTCATGGCATCTAAACTGTCATATGCAGCATTCATTTTAGGGCAGATGACTTTGACATAAGCTGCGAAGTGAGGAAATTAGTGGGCATGCCAGGCAGTCCAGGGTGAGTTGCTGTCAATGGATTGTGTGGTGCTGTTATCTGTCCTCTCCCCATTGTTGCCTGATGGGAGTCCCTTCCCACCCTGCATGTGCTTTAGGCTCCGCTGGTTAATCCTAGATGTGCTGTGGTGACAGTGCTGATGTGCATGTGTTAGTGACAAAATAATCAGTTGTTCAAATAAATGAATTCTCCATAGGTTCAGGCTGAGAGTGCTTCTTCTTTTGGGTAGTTGACTGTGACTGTTACTATAAGAAGCACAATGGTTTACTGAGAGTACTGCAGTCCTTTTTGTTTTTGCCATCTCATACAGTTGGCTGATTCTCGGATAGGACTAGGAGGTTGGTTGACTATGACCAGAATTAGGCAAATGATGTTGGCACCACATAACCTCCTCCTCTTTGTCGGCCCCTTCCCTCTTGATGCAACAAATGCTCAATAAGCCCCCCCACCCCCACACCTCCATCCCAACCCCCCTCTAATACCCCACACATAGAGGTGCTAGATGTGTTTGAAATGTATCTTTACAAGGTGGTGAAGTTTGTGATCAGCCTTTCATGTATTTACATTTTTTTATTATATCGGTGACTCACAAGGCTTTGTATTGCATGGTTTTCCCATAGTGTCAGAGTGGTGTGGCTGCTGTCTACATTCACTGTTGCTGTAGAGAGTTAATCTGACTAGCTGAAGCTCCAAAAACGTCAATGTCTCTGATGGGGAATTATACTAGCTGTGCATTATGTACAAATGCGGTATTCTTTGACCATGATATGATATGGGAGCCTTTGATCTCAAATGATAGTGTTGTGGTCAGTGGGATGTGTAATGATAAAAGGCAAAATGAAGGAAATACATTTGACATTGTATTTCTGAGATGCACTACTTCGCATAAATGTGTGTCTGTTTGCCCTGAACAACGCATTCAGGTGTTGTTTGTGGTGTTCAGTGTTTTTTTTTGTTGTGTTGTTGTCTTATGAGGGTAGTTCTTATTTTTTTTTGGTTATGTATGTTTATTTTTCAGTGTGATATAACTGACTGCCACATATGCTTACTCGGTGGACACGTGGCTACATGCTTGTAAAGTGATGGCAGTATCGAGGACTATTTTCATTATCCAGCTTGAGCATGTCTGTTAAATTGTGTAAGAATAACTGAATGATTATATAATGTCGTGTTGTATGCGGCAGAGGAATGCATTGTGTTGTTTCTGTATATATTTCGTTTGTGTTGTTTTTATATTGGAGTAATTTTGTCTTTTTTTGTTATGTTTATAAGTATTAATATTTTACCTTTCTTCCAGAATTAATGGGCTTTATCTGCATTATTTTATTCCCTTTGTTTTAGTTAGCTTATGTAGTTGTGTTACCTGTCTGTAATGCAGAAGTACAATGCCCTTATTCCTATGTGCATCACAAAGGTGGTCTGGTTCTCCATTCATGTGACTGCATTATGTTTGCAGTAGTGGAATTTTTTTTTCTTTTGTGTTGTTACTCCTGAAGCCCCATATATAGATATTTTAATATGTGGTGCTCATTAGTGTTTAGTCTGCATGCGGCACTGTGTTGTATCAAAATGTAGTATCAGTATTTAAACCGATGATCACATTGTCTTGCAATGCAGCTATTGGCTCATGAATCTCTTAGTTCTCTTCATTTTGTAATCATCTGTATGCAAGGGCTGTCATTAGCATATAGTAATGCAAACTGCTGTATTTGAGCTAAAAGCAGTATGATGCAAGTGGGTGAGTGTGAATGAGAATTTATTTATTCATACTAGTTTTCCTCATTCACTCCATGGCATGTAATTGGTATTTATGGTCATTGGCCCCTTATGTTTTATTCTCTGTGGCACTGTATTGTGCGCAATATGTTTTCTGAAAATATGACATGGTGATAAGTATCACTGGCTGTCATAGTGGTTGCTGTAGCCGTGCTGTGATTAATTATGTGTGGTCTTGATATCTGTACAGTAGAATAGCACATGGCATGGTTCTGAACTAGATTTGGCTTATCCTCAAATAATTTAGCCACTAAATACCATTGTTCCCCTTCATGTGACAAGACAGTTTTGATGAAGTGATGCAAAATGTATAACAGTGTCATGTTTATAACCAATATGTTTGTTGTTAACCATGCATGATAAGTGCACACTCATTTCATAAGGTAATTAAGCCAGTATGTGGATGTGTGTTAACACAGTTGTAATGCATGGTCAGGGGTCTGATTGCAATTGATTTGATACATTGGGCCAGATATTCAAAAGGGTTGTGCCATGCGCAATAGGGTTGCGCCTGCGCAAGTCCGAACTTGCTCCATTCTGCCATATTCAGCAGGAGGCAGTTGCGCCACTGAAAACAGGCTGAGCAACAGCGCAATGCAAATGAATGCATGCTGAACTGGTGGGGGAGGTACCATGCATAAACTGCACAGCCCAATATTCAGCCGGGCTGTGCAGAGTTGTGCAGGCTCAACCCCCAACCTGCGCCTGCACAACTTTGTGCCAAAAAAAAAAGGCTTAAGTCGAGGGCCATCCACAGGTGAGCTGCTGCGTTGCAGGGCGCAACACAGCAGCTGCCACCTGTGGCTGGCTCCCAACCCACTCCCTGTGCCCCCCCCTGCAGCCCGATCACGGGCAGCCAACTGTAAATCCCCACCACCACCCCTCACTGGCCCAATCGCGGGCATAGTGTACCCCACCAGACCGATCGCGGGCAGCAATGTGGCTCCCCGAACATATCCCTGGTGGTCCAGTGGACGAAATGCCCGATCGCGGGCAGTAAGTTTCATAAACCCCCCATCCTCCGCAGTCATCCCTGGTGGTCCAGTGGACGAAATGCGATGTCGCAGGCAGTGCGTTTAATAAACCCCCAAACATAGCCCTGGTGGCTGGCGTCCCCCACCACCCACCCACAGTTCCACCACCCCACTCCCCGGCCGTCGGGCGGCAGCATCCACCCGCCTGCTGCCCCACCACCCACCGACTGAATGCCCAGTAGGGCTGCACATCCATTGGTGCAGAAAGAGGCAATGGGTGTGCAGCCTTCGTATGACAGTCAGATTTGTCAGATGGGTCATTACCGTCTGAACTGTCATCTATCGACAACAAACTTCTGCACGCCCGGTGGCTCTTCGCAATGGTCATGCACAACCCTACTGCGCAATCGATTGAAGCGCTTAAACGGATGCTGCCACCCCGCCGGCTGCCGAGGAGGCGAGATGGTGGGAGCGTGGTGGGCTGAGCAGAAAGAATGCGCCACCAGGGCTGATGAGGCGTTGTCGTGCACTGCCAGCGATCAGGCATTTCGATCACTGGACCACCGAAAACAACAAGAAAGGTAATGAACACTACTGCCAGCGATCGGGCTGACCATTTACTGAATCAAAGAGATACTCTTGAAGTAATGTTTATGAAACTTACTGCCCATGATCAGGCATTTCGGTCCACTGGACCACCAGGGATGACTGTGGGACGAGGGGTTTATGAAACTTACTGCCCGCAATCGGGCATTTCGGTCCACTGGATCACCAGGGATAAGTTCGGGGTGGAGCTACATGCTGCCGCGATCGGGCTGGTGGGGGGGGAGTACACTATGCCAGCAATCGGGCCACTGGGGGGCGGTGGTGGGGATTGTACACTGATTCCCCACAATCGGGCTGCAGGGGGCGTCGGTCCCCAACGGCTGCTACCTGGCAGGGCACCAGGTGCAATTCCTCGGGGATCGGCGCACCTACATGCTAATGGCATGCAAATGGGGCCATAATCAGATGCAAATGGCCCCCCCTGCACCTTGCATGAATTATAGCCCCATTTGCATGTCACCTTTTGAATATCGGGATTTTGCACATGGCGCAATGGTACTTGTGCCACCGCAAGTTTAATGCTCCACTCTGTCAACTTGCGGTGGCGCAAGTTCCACTGCACCATGCACAGTGGCTGTGGCTGGGTGGTGATATTCAAAGGAGTTGCTGAATAGTGCAACTCCTTTGAATATCGCCCTGGACACACCCCTGAGCAACTATTTTGCGCAGCGCAAGGGCTTGCGCCTTTGAATGGCGCAGTTTGAATATCCAGCCCATTGTGTATAATCACATCCTTAGCCATGCACTATTTAAGCAATTTATCCATCCAAGGTGTGGGTATACTGGAGGATTTACCACACCAGTCATGTTAAGTCCGCCAGTATACCCACACCCTGGAAGGATAAATTGCTATTATACAACGGCAGATGTTGTTTGTTTAATGTTTTGTAACTCACTGAGGTCTGTACAGTTCAAAGGAGGGTGTAATTTCTATTTAAATTTACTGCTGTGTCTTAGCGACAGGAAAAATGGTGGTGGGTCCCTTTAAAGTGAAAGCGTCCTATTGATACACTGATTGGCATGAGATAAAGTTGTCTAGTACTTTTTCCAGTGGGTACACTGGAGGATTTACAATGCTGAGAAAGGTACCAGTCAACCAATCAGGTTGTGGAATTTGGCTGATTCAATTTACTCCATTGTATAATACTGTTTCGTGCACACACCCCTGAGTGGTTTGTTTAGGGCTTATATAGTCTGTATATTGGGATATGGTCTGTGTATTTGGGAGGAAGTATAGTGCAGTGGTTTAAAGCTCTGAGCTGCAAATCTGGAGACCTGGTTTTGAATCCCACAGCCCCTACTTGCATACTGTGTGACCCTGAGCAAGTCACTTAACTTCCCTGTTTTACAGGTCGCACCTGTAAACAAGCTTTCAGCTTAGTGTGCTATTCCTGGTTAAATAATTCCCAAAAAAATTGTCTGAAAGAGATCTGAATTTGAAACCATGTGTGACACACTTCTCACGTATGACTAACAGCCAGTCTGATGTATGGAAACCGTTTTTTCCTTTTTAAAAAAAGAATATATGTTGTTAAATGCAAACATACAAACTTGACAGCAGATCACCCTTTGGGGTGTATTGTAAGTGCAGGAGATTCAGCTCCAATTTTCTTAAGTCATATTGCCTGCCCCCCCCCCAGACACACACACACACATCTCCCTTTTTCCCCTGTCATAGTACTCATGCAAAGTTTGTCTGGTATCTATCTGCTCTAACTGTATCCTGCCCATGAACCCATCTATTCACCTCTTACACGTGCCAGCCTACTGATTCTCTCCATTCCAACATATTCATACTCATGAGTTGGAGGGCTGGTTGGGGGAATAAGACAGAGTCCCATGGACTGATATTTTATTCAGAAAGGAAGGGGGAAGAGTGTCAAGCACATTGTGGACATGTGATGGTGGATGAGGTACCAGTGTGGCTTGCACCAAATGTCAGGAGGGCAGGGTGGACACTTGTGCCACTGTATGTCTCCATCCTGGAAGGGTGTGGATAGTTTACAAAAATGATAGTCTGCTTTTGATGACAGTCTGTCTCCAGTTCTCCTACTGCTGCAGTCCAATGTCCTATTTTGGTGGTGTTTTGTGGGGTTGGGGGTTGCGCTCCCATGACCCCATCATGGGTGACAAGCCATGTTTAGTGACCAAGTCACTTTGTGATTGGGAGCCCATCTGGTGGCATCATTTAGGTAGTATGGCTGGGTTTAGTGGTGTCTGTGAGCTTGGATCGATTCAAGGCCCTGCTGTTGCAATAGTGATGGATTCTGCCTTTAATAAGTAAGCAGTAAAACACGATGGGGTGTGCGTTAGACAGATCTAATGCATGGCTAGAGAGCATAGTGAGGCACAAGGCCGCAGGTCGAGTGCATCCAGTCCCCTTGCTGTGCATTAGAACTGTCTGACACACATCCCCGGAGTGCCTTATTGCACTTACAAAATGGGTCTGTGCATTCGAAATGGCGTTTCTAGATTTAGTTGTGTGTTAGACACTTCTAAAGCACGGCTTACAAACCAATTAGAGAAGCCATTGCCCATTTTACAAGAAAAAATACATAGACATACATACGGAAAGGGTAACCAGTATCAAATCAGTAGCCAACTGTGTTTTAGTGATGCTACGTTATCTGCCTGATTATAATTGCAACTATGGAGTATTTGTATGTCAGACTCAGTTAATGTCTTTATGGTAATGTCTGTTGTAGATGTTACTTGAACAAGGGTGCAGTACCAATGGCGTACAGTTCTACTGCAGATCCACCAAATAAGAAGCCTCAATCTGTTATAGAGACTCTAGAAAGAAGAATGGTAATATGGAATCGTCCGTATTCACATCTCAATACATATAACATATGTAATTTGAATTCTTAAGTATTCTTTTTTGTTTTTGTGTTTTTGTTTTCTTTCACACTTCCTTTTTATCCCACCTTACTGTCCCCTCGACCCACTCCTTCAGACAATTGATCAACCCTACAGGTCCCTCTCACAGTATTTGTCCCTAGAGTGCCAGGCATACTCCATTATCCCTCCTACCTACTCTTCCTATTTGGAGTGCCTGTACAGCGGGGTCAGTCCTGCAGGTTGGTGATCCCTGAGGTGGATCGGTTGCCATCTTGTCCCAAGGGGGATTTCTGTTTTTCTCCCCTTAGTCACTCTATCCTCTGAGGACATCAGCATGAAGGACTGACTTCTAGTCATACGGGATGCTGTCGCATGTCGCCGACAAATATCCGCAATGTCCTCCCCTCCCTGACTCTTGAAGAGCCGCCTGTGCTCCGGTGCCCTTGCTTCCACTGGCACATGTGCATCAGGTGTGCATGACACACCCCAGGATCCCTCCCTGGAGGAGGAGGAGAGCATCCATTGGGATGCTCAATCCTCCTTCCCCCCGACCCCTGATGACCTGAGTCCATTCCCGAACCCGGGTCACCGGCATGATGCAAGGTGTGACGTCCAGTGCCTCAACCCTCAGCACCTCCGGGCCATCCCCTTATGCATTCTTGTTGCTTATGAAATGCGAATAGGTTTTTAGATGGTAATACTGATCTATAGTAACAATATACAGTAGAGCTCTGATAAGTAAGTACCTCCTTGAAGAGCAGTTTGCAAGTCTTACTGTACTTCACTGTGAAGAACCATATTAACACATGAATTTACACCAGAGAATGACTGCAAGAGCCATGCATTTTGACTGTAGAATCGACCATTTATTTATGTGCTGCTGACTGCAGTTGGACACTGTCTGCTGACTATCATTCCTCCCTCTTGGATTTCATGAGGGCAGACTTCAGAGAAATGTGTGAGCGGTTCTAAGGTGTGCATCAGATCAAATATGGGGGCGGACCAAGGGAATACTGGTTGCCACAGATGAGTGTGTTAGGCTCAGGGGGAAGAACGCAATGTCCAAAGTGCCCAGCTGGCACAGTTCTGGGGATGCCAAGGCAGTAAGGGTAAAAAGGTTGGCCTATAGAAAATACAGGAAGACCAAGACATAGAGGTGAATAGAGGAAATTACCTGAGGTTGGCTGGTGAGGTAAATAAGGCAGTCCAGTGAGAAAAGGCACAGAAGAAGCTGCCGATATTTGAATGAATTAAGAAGGGGAAGAAGGCTCTCTATCACTTTATAAGTGAGAAAAGGGTCAAGAAGGAAGGGATTGATAGGCTTAGTAAAAGGGTGGAGTGGGTGGAGGATAATTGAGGAAAAGCAGATGTACTAAATGAATACCTCTGTTCTGTGTTCGCCATGGAGAAGTACGGACCACTGCCTTCAGAAGGGAAAAGAGGAGCAGAGGGGAAGGGGAACACAAATGTAGTGATAGAGGAGGATCGAGTGAGGGAAGGTCTACTGGAATTGAAAGTGAACAAATCACCAGACCTGGATGCTGGGATGCAGGGCATCTCATTGAATTCAGCGGGCAGCTTTAAGAAAGACTGGATAGGCATAGGGGTAAGGTAAGGATCATCGGCAGGGAGGATGGGAGGAGTGTGGAGGGATGACAGGGATGAGCACATGTGTATATGTGGGGAAGGAGGGTGGAATGCAAGTCCTATAGATAACTCGCTGCACAATAGAAAGTGAACTACATTCATTATTTTTTTTTCATATATGTCTTTTAAGCATTTACTTATAAAGTAATGTTAGTATCAACCAAATAACTGTACTTAAGTAACATTAAGCTGCTGGAGCAACTAGATTACATCCTATATATATGGTTACTGAAAATATCAATGTAGGCTCTTAGTCTGTTTTCTAGGACCATTTTGATAGTATTGGAAAAATACAGTTTTGCCAAAAATATTGATAAGAGCATTACTTCATCTGTTCTCTGTATCTCCAGATATTTCAGCCTGTTGTCTTCTGTCTGTTTCACTTTATATTTCAAAAAATGCCTTCATTTTCTTGAAGATCCCTAATAGTTGTACTTTCCCATTGTCTGCCATATTATGGATGGCTTCCACTATTAATTCATCTATATACTTCCTTTGTTTACATACTATACTTAGCAACCCCTCATCCCCTTTTCCGCTCCCTATCCTTTTTAACCAGTGTGTACCTAATAGAACAGTCCTACAGACAGTAGCCTATATGTCTGGAATTCATAGACCGCATATCTGAACCAATCACTGGCTGTGAACATGCATAATTTTGGTGTTCATATCTGTTCCAGATTACGTAGAAGAGCTTTTTGATGAATTAAGAACAGTCCTTTTTTCAAATGTGGAACAAATTGTTACTGTTCCCCCACCATTATGCTCATCATTTGAAAGGCCCAGCAAAGAAGACGCTATGAAAGGAATGTATTCAAGATTTAATGATATATAGGTAAATAATTATGTAACACATGACAAATATGTTCATGACAGCTAGCTTACTGGAAAATTAATAATAGAACACTGGATGAGATAGGTGTAATCACATTCACAGAAAACTTTAAATACAATTCTATGGTGTGCTCGGCACACACTTCTTTATGTGCAAGTGCATAATAATTAAATAATAAGTAACATACTTCCAGCAGTGCATCCTATACCCTTCTTAAAACAATTCATATTAACAGCAAGATCTGGGATCAACAGTAACTGTATTAACAATACTTTGACAGTCAAGTAGAAAAAACATTTCATTGCACAGGGTTTAATACCTAGTTAAATCGGGTACTAAACCTGAAAGATAAAAATGCACAACTCTTGATGTTTGGGGGGGGGGCTGAGCTTTGGTTAAAGGGGCAATGTGGAGATGGATGAATAGCCTTAAACTGTATACCTTAGACATTGTAGGTACTGCTATTATTCATTACATAAATAAAATCACTATGTTGGTGTTAGCTGTTAACTGTTAAGTATGCTAATGCAAAGGTGGGTAGCGAAAACCAACAAAATCACCATTGTCAGGAAACGGGGGGAAAGTCATTTGAATGTGCAACACATGATGGAATTGGGACATGTATGTGTCTGCCCAATACACCCCAACACCAACTCACAAAGCGACAATATGCTACAGTATGTGCCTACATTTCTTATGAATGGGCCCCTCAAATGCATTGTCATACTGATGTCTTAGGTCACTCCACGCAAGTTGCAGACTCCAGACATCCAGGCAAATTGTATGGAACCCAGGGTGATTTTTGATACATGTACAATTAGTTTCATCCGGTATAGGCTGAATCACTGTAACTTCAGCACAGCATGTGCTCTCGGTCTCAGTCAGCATCGACATACATTCAACACAAATGCACCTGAAAGTGAACAAGAAATTACTATTTATAAAATGGAAATAAAAATTCTAGAAATCTAATTGGCTAACAGAGATCAGTTGACCATACATTAATTCTCTATATATATTATGTTAAAAGCACAGATTCACTTACATTGTTACACATTTAAAATTGTGTTTCAAAATAAAAAAACTGTTTCTAAAAATAAGGAAAGGAATTAGAAGCTGTTTGATGGTTGAAATGGCTGTGGCTGCATGGGAGGTGAGCAGCAGTTCAGGTAGCTATGGTGGAATGGTTCATGAGATGATGAGACAGGTATAGGCAAGGGATGAAGCAGAGGATGTCTTTCCCTGGGGGGGGCAATAGGAGGAAGGGGTGAGATAGGGGGAGAGTATAAGCATTAAAGGAACATGGGACATGGCTACGAAACCAAAGCAGGGTGCAAAGATCCAAGCAGACTCGATAGACCATTAGGCATATTCAGCTGGTGTTTTACTATGTCACTATGTAAGTATGATGACAGACTGGGGGAGCTCAATCAGTATTCGAGGATGGAGAGAAGGAATGGGTTATATGATAGCGCTATTCAATTCTGTCAAGGTAATGAATATGGTAAGCATTGAATGGGGTATTTCAGCTGAGGGAGGCATGTCCCGCAAGGGGACACTCAGTTAAGCTGGATGTCAGGAGGATAAAGGAGGGAAACAAGGATGTGGTTCTTCACTGAGAGGGTGGTAGAGCCCTGGAATGCACTGCCAATTAATACTATGTTAATATGTTAGTATGTTAACATTATATCATTACCAGTCCACATTTTCTGTTCTGACAACTTGTTCTGTATTCTGCAGATTTACGTTGTCCTGCTCATCTTCTGCCTCCAAACCAGAAGGCTCAAACTGGTAAGGACTAATACCTAAACCCACCAGACCTGATATAGACTGCTTGGCATCATGGCTCATTTCATCAGCAAATGATGTGTCACTACTGTCTCCATAGTCACTCTCTGAACTGCTGACGCTGACCACATTAGATGCATTCATGGCCCTGCAATGAGAAAAACCTAGTTATTTAGGACCATACGAACATATGGATGATACTTTTAAAAACAGCTTTACAAGACTACTGATTGGGATATTGCATATAGTTTTATCAGATTCAGGGCTAAGTTAACACCTTTTCATTACTGTAAAGTTTGTAAGTCAGTTCAAGACCCCAATGTAACATAATTCAATGGACAATTCTTCTACTATGTCTCTCTTTGTAGAAAGAGGCACGTGCCACGGATTGATGAGGTGGCTCCCTTGATCATAGCCACTTGCTCCATTCATAGACAAAGCCTGTGCATAACCTTAGATTCCATTTTTCGATTATAAAAACAATGATGAGTAGCTATGCACCTCAGCATACATGACATGTTAAAAAAATGGCCTGTCGATCCACTTTGTACTGTTTATTGTTTTATTGTGATGAGGCAACTCCACACATTAATGAGATCTTTTGAAAAGGTAATAGCTGATCAATCTTGTATCTGATGCACTTCTTGTATAAATATATTTTTTTGCATTCATTTTATGGAGATACACGAGTGTAAATTAAAAGTATAAATAAGTCTAGCATGCCAATGTACTGTTCTACTTATTGATGAACTTTAAATATTGCATAGTTGTGTAACACATGTTAAAATATCAAAAATTATAACTTATTGTATTTTCAATACAATATATATTGCTGGCATTAAATACATTTCAATAACCCTAGGTGTCTGTTTTGTGAATGGTCATGTAATTGTCAGTCACTTGCAGTTTGCAAATAGGAACGCCCACCTTGAATCACACAGTCCATCTACAAAGTGAACAAGTAAGATGTCCGCACCCATCTGGCTCCACGTACACTCAACTGCTGAAAGGATGCAGGGAAATTCACACCACCAGAGGTGTACAGGGCTGGATTTGTACACACTGCGGACAAGGATGGAAAGGGTAGACATGAAAAACACTTGAAAGGGACATGATGGCTTCGAAGTCATCGTCCGATGAATACAAGCAGTGTGCCTTAGAGTTACGTATGTTTTGTCATATTGTTGGGGGGGGGGAGTGGGCAGGGCATGAGAAGACACGTACTGCAGAAGAAGAGGTGGGAATATAAAATGTGGGCTGGTGTTATCCCTAGGGTGGGTGCAAACTGCAAAGTAATGAAAATAGATATAAAAGAGCAGGGAGAGTACACAATGGATAGAGGATTGGTAACAACAACGAATACTAATGGACCTGGGAGTGATCATATTAGAAGGCCTAAAGGTTAGCTAACAATGTGTGAAGCTAGCAGGGAAGGATGGGGGATAATATGATGTATAGGGAGAGCCATTACCTGTAGAAAACATGAAATGGTTATCCTTCTTGTGTTGTTGCATGGAACCTCCCTCCTGAAGAGGTTGAGCGTTCAAGAACTATTGGGAAATTCACAAATGCATAGGACAGACATAAGGCAAATCTTGAGAGGCATTAGGAATAAATAGGCAGTTGGCTAACTAGGGTCTGCAGCCTATCCAGTAGGTTGGGAAATGGCCAGACTAGGTGGGCCAAGCGATCCTTATCTTCCATCAATGTGTGTGTCTATATATTTTATGTGGGAGAACAAAGGGGGATTTCAGATAGCAAGCATTCTCCAGATAGAGGTTTTGACACAGTAGTATAGGACAGGACAGGGACGGGTGGTAGACAGTATGGACTGGGTGGGGTGGTACACAGGTGGCGAGGAGCAGAGACAGCATGTCAGTTGACACAGGGAGGGTAAGAATAGCAGATGAAAGGTGAGGTGACAGGACAAGTGGACCAGAGTGAGGAAGCACAGAAATACTATACATACCTTATGTAGTGGACAAAATCAGATCCGAGTAGTGTGGAGTGTGGTAAAGGCATGCCCTGCTTCATATGAATAAGTACTGGAGTGACTGAGAATGTCAAAGAAACGAGAATGCCACACAGAAAGCAGACAACATAAAACCAACAGAAGAACTGTATGATGACAGGCCTATATACCAGAATAAGCATAATAAGGCAACGGTTTTGGATATCAGAAAATCAAAAGTTATAACATAGGAGTCATTTGCCAGCTCAGTCCAATAAGAGGAGAAAACATCCTTCCAATGTGTGACCAAAAGGAGATCTTCAAAGGATGGGATATTTGGTTCAGAACTGAAGATTAGAAGTTTGTTGAAGATGCCCAGTAGAAATGTTGTTCTTGTTGTTACATCTATGTTGGTCCATTAAAAGGTATCAAATCATTTGCTTCTGGATCAGTAGAAATCAGAAATACTAAACAGCTACTACTATTCGTTGTTCACATAACAGCACGATGGTAAAGTAGCAGTGGAGAAAATGTGGTGGGGAAGGTATGGGCTGATATGACACAAGTTTAATTTATGTCCACCATGGTGCATAACCCTGCATTTTTAAAAAGTATCCTGGCTCATTACCATCTCCCTAGAGACGCCTGATCTTTCTGTATATCCATCTTTCCATCCTCCCTATCCACCACCTGCCATGATTCAGCGCTCTCATCACCACTTTCACAGAAATCCCCCAGATTGGTGTGACAAAAACTGCACTTAACAGATCTGTGCTGGCAAACTTCTATGTGACCTTGTGCCCTCAGACCCCCCTCCATCATCTCCTTCTGGATGACCTCCATCACTTTGCACACTACTTACGTCTGGCTAACCAGACGTCCTCCAGTCATGAGATACCCAATAGAAATGCAGGAAGAAGGTAACAGGGTGTGATAGGGGTACAACCGGGGCTTCTGCCTGCTCTCGCCACACCCTGGTATGGAACCCATCTGGTCTTATCTCCTCTTAGGGCCTTGGGGGCTTCCCACATCATCTCTCTGTTTATTTAACTATCCATTTCAACCACTTCATCTGCCATTCCCCCTGCACCCTGTCATAGACACCCCCAACTTCTTTGATAAAGAACAAAGGAAAAACAGTTATTTTGTACCTCCACCTTCTCCTCTGCCTCCTCATTCCACCTGCTTCCTACAGTGAGCCAACTAATCTGCCCCTTCCCTTCTCTGTCTTTTTTTTTATGCTATACCCAATTACCTCTTACCCTACCACAGTATGTGTTAATATTAGACAACAGGCCTTCCTCCTGTTCCTCCTTCTGTCCAGTAGGTTGATATACTACTCACAAACTCACCACTTTACACCTTGAAGCCTGCAGGGTGATCCAAGGAGCCTCTACCTGATCCACTGCTTCCTCCACCTTGCTTATCCTGATGCTATTCCTAATGAGAACAGCTACTCCCCCTCCCATTCCCTCCACCCTATCCTTTCTGCATGTGAAGTAGCCTAGCAGCGGTAGGCCCTAATCATGACTGCATGTGTGCCAAACCTCTGGGAATGCCACCACTTCAAACACCCTCCTCAACCAACGATGCATGAAGATCTGGCATCTTTTCTCCCAAGCTCTTGGTGTTTATCAGGACCACCATCAAACTTGCCTCCTTCCACCCAGCCCAGACACCACCTTGCCTTCTGTCTAACAGAGCTGACACCAGTGTGCAGGCCCATTCCTCAATACACGTTGAGGAAGGTAGGGGGGATCTCTCCTCATCCCACCCGGGGGGGGTGGGCTGGACCATCAAGGTCCATAAGGAGTTGAGTTGTGCACTCTAGGGTCAACTCCCGTGCTAAGAGGGAGACGTGTGTAGTACAATGTAGGGGTCTGATTGAGTGTAGAGAGGGGGCAAGTAGAGGCGAAGATAAATAATAAGTAAAAAAAAAATGGTATCAGGAGCAGGATGAGCCTCTCTGTGGATGACTCTAAGCTGTGGATGGTGGTGGATGGGAAGGGGGGAAAGTTGAATCTCAGTGAGGACATGGAGACTCTAGGGAGGTGGTCACAAATCTGGAAACTACAGCTTAATACTGCAAAATGCAGGGTTCAGAACATGGAGGCCAAAAAAACAACTCATAAATACATCTTTGGGGAGGGGAGACAATACAGATTTCGAGGGGGAGAAAGACCTCAGGGTGATGGTGCATGTCTGAATAAACAACTCAGAGAAGTGTAGAAGGGCAGCAATGCAAGTAAAAACAAAGCTAGGGTCACAAAGCCAGGGTGATAACCTCAAGAAGTAAAGAGGTACTCCTACACTGCACAATAACCTGACTAGACCACACCTTCAATACTGGGTGCAATTTTGACATCACTGCTTAAAGAAGGACATTGCATTACTGGAGAGCCACCAGGATGGTACTGGGGTTAGGGGAAAGGCCATATGAGGATCCCAACCTATACTCAATGGAGGAGAGATTAGTCAAGGGGGATATGATACAGGTCTTCAAGTATCTCAATGAAATCAATAGGGTAAATCTTGCTGGGGTCCTTCACCTGAGGAAAGCGTGGGCCACCCGGGGACACACCATGAAACTTGATGGGGGGAGGCTGAGGGGGAAACAAGGAGGTGCTACTTCACTGAGAGAGTGGTGGAGCCCTGGAAAATGATACCCAGGGTACTGGTGACTGCTACAGCTGTGGAGGAGTTCAATAAGGGATGCGATAGGTGCGGGGGGAGGGCACATCCAGGAGCACCACTGGGAAATAGGGGTCCTTGTTGCGAGGGAGGGAGGGCTACAATCGGTGACCTATGCAGGCACTGACCATCGAGCAATCTCGATAGGCCATAGGGCCTATTCTGCTGGCTCCATAGTATGTTAGCATGTTAATAATATCTTTGCCATCATATCATGAATTTCATGCATTACATCCCTATACATGTCATCCCCCAATTCTGGATGTATATAAATCACAAGTATGCAGATTTCTAGGGCACCACCCGATCCTATGGTGACCCACAGTAACTCAACTGTGCCCTGCGTGGCCTGCCACTCATTTCCTGTGTTAGGTTCTGTTACAAACCGAGCCACACATCACCTTTTTTACTCCCCCAATATCTCCTTCATACAGCATAATCTCAAATTCTTGTGTCCTATGCATGATTTGGGTAGGAAGTGAGTGGGGGAAAGGGAGGTTAATAAGACTCTCTTTCTGCTGCTAAAACACAGTGGAAGCTCATACGTGCTCACCCATTCCATGTATGTATTTTTGCTCATCTTTCTAAGCACAGCGTGTTTGTTGAGAACCATTTATTTTACCTTTACACAATAACAAAATACATGCTTCATTATACACAATGCAATGAAACTTGCTGTTGCCCTATATTGACATCATAACACACCCTAACATTTCATTGCAAAACAAATGATGCTTCAGTTTAGGTCCAGTATACAGAGCAACTGCATGTTGACTACAACCATGACAGCAGGACTTACATGCAGTCAGATGCTACCTATGATACTCTAGCCTGTAAATGCATTGCTTTCTCCTCCATATGAATTAGTCAGATGCATTCAAAAGCTAATTAGTCACACTGCATGACACCGTACACTTATTCAGTGTATTCTACTGTTACACTGTGAATGTGCATACTCAATGCAATTTTTAATTCTGGGATACATAAATACAGCTAGCCTCTAGCTACTCAGACCAGCTGATGTCAACAACAAAAAAAAAAATGAAAGTTGGGTGACTTCTCCCAAATTGCAGGGGTTGCACCTAAGTATCATCTCTCTTTAATGGCAGCGGTAGTTAAGGCCTTTTTAGTAAAGAATTGGAAGGATGATCAGGTCTATGCCTATGATCAGTGGGTGAAAGAATTGCTAAGGGTGTTGGGCATGATAAAGAGGCACCTATACTTTGAGGGGAGAAAAGAGGTATATGTTAAAAGATGGGCGGTACTAGATGCAATCTACTCCCTGCAGGTCGAGAGCCTCTGAATTTATGAGCCTCTGAGCACAGGTCTGTCTGTCATATTGTGACTAGCTAAGGAAAAGATGCTGGAATGTTTAATTGTTTATTTTTTGCCTTGCTCTTTTTTTCTTTTTTTTATTGTTATTGGTCTTAGCGTGTTTCAAGTAACTTTTTGGATAGTGGTAGTGGGGTTCTATTTGGCCCTTTCTTAAACTAATGGTGGGATTTTTTTGGTCTGCATGGTCTTAAAGGGTTGGGGGGCTCTCTCTCTCTTTCCAGGGGACACATCAGGAGACTGCTCGGTTAGTGTAAGGCCCCTAACGGGGGTCGTGGATTAGTATATGCTCATAAGTTGGTAATTAGAGGGGGATTTGGGCTGTCGAAGGGAGGGGCATATATTGATACCGGTTAGCTCATTATTTCAAGACATTACTGATTTTTGGAGTCTGATCATAGCTAGAGCGGTCTCCTGTTGTGCTTGTACATAGGGGGATGTATATAGTTTACACAGCCAGTTTGGGGTTGTGTGCCCTGGCTATTCCAGGTATGTGTCTGTCTGTCTGTTTAAATGAAAATGAATAAAGATAGTTTGCAGAAAAAAAGAAAAAAAAAATGAAAGGATACACAGACATATTCTGCATGTATCCGCAAGCAGTACCAGAGCAGCTGTATAACATCATGACATAATGAACAGAACTTATGCAAAAGTAGAAAAGACAGGGGGCTTGCACCAACATGATGGTTTTCACTCCTACTGTACAACTGTCCACACATCCCACATCACATCATTGCAGAAAACAGGCCACACACACACTATTTACATGCAGCCTATTAGCTTCACACAATATAACATTTAGTCAACTTTTGAACAAAATTATACAGAATGACCCTCCTGATACACAGGACACAGCTGATGCACCCCCCCCCGAACCACACACACCACCACCACCACCACACTACACAAATCAGTCATTATGAAAGAACACAATTTGACTGAATCAGACTTAGATGCAGAATGTAAAAGTTTCCCACAGATGACCTCCAGCAACATAACTTCACAGCTGCATGACTTCTTTCAACTACTGGGTGATCTGCAGATGAAGTGCAGATACATTCCTAGACACAGACTGTGATTTCACCTTGTTATTCAAAATGTATATTTTGATGTGAAGTTCACTTCCAAGCTACTCACACTGCTGCCGTATGACAGGCAATTACTAACTACCAAGCATACTGAAAGTGTCCGAAAGGCTTGAGATGGAGCGTTACAGAAATATACACTTCCTCAATAACAAGGTGAAATCCTCCTCTATGCCAAGGGATGAAGATGCAGTTCGTAAATAAAAACACAGAACTGAATATCATGTCAGAGCCACAACTCCCACTGCCAACTGATCACAGTCGCTGTTCTGTGACAGGATGCCCAGAAAGAAAAAAAAAATGCCTTTAAAATGACACTCATATTATTAGCTTCAAACAAAAATGCTGGGGATCTTTTTGGGATCACTGCTTGAGACAGAGCCTCCCATTCATAACAAGCAGGAATGTAGGTCTGTGAGACGTACTCTTTGGTGGGTAAACACACAAGGCTTTTAGAGGTCACGTTCTGTCATGCCTTAAGGAAAAAACAGACAATTACAAGTAAGAAAAAGTTAAAATTTCACTCATCAAATCACAGGAATGTAAGCAGTTATGTATTTAATTACAATGCAGTATGGTGTCACCTCATGAATTGAAGTATGGGCACATTAATAACCAGTGTCTCCTGATTGACACTTCGCCTCCCACCACATCACTGGCACAAGCACGAGGCAACCATTCTTTTCACCCTGGCAAAACATAACAAGCGTAGGTGTTCTCGTACTAGTAACATTAGCCTACTAATTATTGCTGTCACTCAGAGACATAGCACCAGCGTGCCTACGGAGCCAGTCCACTACAAATGGTGTTCAAAAACGACACTTTACACTATCTCATTAATCTACTTACACCACAGAAACGCCCCTCCCCCAAAGCACATTACCACTGTCTCGCAGTACTCAGACTGAATGTTGTACATTAACATTCAAAATCCACACACAAAAAATAAACGCTCAATGATATGAGCACAGGAGGGTTTCCTATAATCGATGAACTAAAGAGTCAGCAAAAAAAAAAATACTCAAAAAGGCTTTTTTACAGCTTTTAGAAAGTTTGAATCACAGAGAGCTCTCATATCAGATTGTCTCCTACAGCATCCTACACATACTACCCCAAACTGAGGCTGTGCAGAACAATCTAGTGCCCATGTGACCTGAAATCCCATGAATCACTGCAAAATTCACCTTTGAAGCTTAAAACAAGGCAGAGTGAGGCAAAGTACATTGTTTTCAATTTACTTTGCCTTAGAGTAATTGAGTAGTGGTTTGGGAAGGTGGAGTGCATAAAGCCATTGTTTCAATGGACTTCGTTCGTATTATAACGCAAAGTACTCCACTTTGCATTGCAGAGCACTCCGCGAATTCGCCTTCACTCTGCAAACCACTTTGTGGAGCAAATTGGGCCCACTTCGCTCATCTCTACCTATAGTAAGGTACAAACCCAAATTGGTATGTTCTCCAACAGCATGCTATCCTTTGTCATACCCCTTGTCATCCACTCCTCGGGCCATGGTTCGGAGAACCATTTACCTTGGAAATATCCCCCCACTCCAAACCACCACCCCCACTGCATCTGTGTACAACTCCAAATCTGTGTTGTAGACCAAGTCCTCTTGCAAAAAGGATCTCCCACTATAATCCTGTAGAAATGTCTCCCATACCTGAAAATTGTCATTCAGTCCCCTTACAATATCAACCCGGTGGTGTGGTCTGGTAACCCCCACAGCTGCCCTGACCAAACATCTGGTGAATGTCCTCCCTGGGCCTATGACCCTGCATGCAAAGTTGAGATGCCCTAACAGCTGCTGTACCTGTCTTAGCTGCATGCTTCTTCTGTCCAAATGTACGACTATGAGTTCTTTTAATCACCATACCTTGTTGTCTGGTAACTGGAACATCTCTTCTTGTGTGTCCACCTCAATCCCCAAAAATTCTATCATTCTACTAGGTCCCTCTGTTTTCTCTGGTGTGAGTGGTACACCTAGCTCCTTGTACGACTCCTGAAAACATGCCGGCATGTCTTCCACTTCCTGTTTCCCATTTCCTATGAGGAGAAAGTCATCTAGATAGTGTGTAACTGCCCTGTGCCCAGTTTTCTGTTGAAAAATCCACTGTAGGCATGTGCTCAATAATTCAAAGGTGGCATAGGTTGTGGTGCACCCCATGGGCATGGTCTTATCAAAGTAATACTGCCCATCCATCTAAAAACCTAGTAAGTCCCAGTCCTCCAGAAGTACTGGCAACAGACAAAATGCTGATTCTATGTCTGTCTTGGCCAACCACATCTCTGGGGTAGCCCTGATAATCTGTATTGCCTCTTCCAGTGTGGCATACATTACCCTGCTGTGCTTTTCATCAATATAGTCATTGACTAATTCTTTTTCTGTGAAAGAGAGATGGTGAATGACCCAAAACTCTTCTGGCTGTTTCTTTGGCACCAAGCCTAGTGGGGATACCTTCAGGTCCTGCAAAGGAGGGTCCTTGAACAGTCCCTCTATCATTCCTGCCTCTTTCTCTTTCTTGATCTTGTTCCTCAAAATGTCCTCTTTTCCCCTTACTGATCCCAAGTTATTAGCTTCCTTCACCTGTCTGGGACCTATAAATTGCAGACTGAAACCTTTCCCAAAATCTTCCCTAATTTTTTATGCTGCTTCCTTGTCAGGGTACATTTGCAACAAACGCTTAAGGGCCTCGATCGTGATGGGTGTCTTTGCCTTTAAGAAATTGTACCTTCACTCCATACCCTGCCTGGCACCCCACACCCACCCCTTGATCTCCCCGTCTTAGTCTTGTTACCTGCCACACTCCTTGTCCCTGGTCATGTCCCGTCTTAGTCTTGCTACCTGCCAACCTTTTTGTCCCTGGTCATGTCCCTTCACTCCCTTATTAGGCCTGACCTCTCCTCCCCTTGTACCCATGTCATCTGGTTCCCCTGCCCCATGGTTGTTCCTTGTGCCCCTGTCCCCCGCGAAAGGGCTGGTTGGATGACCCTGATGGCCCTCCCTGTTGCTCTCCCTGGTTCCAATTTGTCCGACATATCAAAGTCAGGTTGGTGCCCCCACATTATGAACAGGCATGTCAGAATCTGCATTGTGGCCATGAACAAAATGTACCTGTTATAGCTCCAGCAAGATTTTTGCATTAAAGTTCCCTTCCTCCCTCCTTCTCCTTCTCATTCCAATGTGGACTGGTCAGTGACATAGTCTGTCCATAACTCCAATTGCTTTGTGTCTCACATGACATCCCCATAGATCGCAATCCACTGTGAGAAAAATTCATCATAGCACAGCCACCCAAAACCTCCTTTAGCTTTTGCTCTCCTTATGATCAGGGAATACGTGATGAAGGGTATCCCTAATTCTAGTTTCTTTTCCATGACTATAGCTGAGTAGGTGGTGAAACCAGCAAACCATCCATCCCATGTCTCCACTTTTGTAAACTTATCTTCCTCCTTTTCCCCCCAACAGGACCACTGCTGCCGTCATTTCACTCTTCCCTATGTTCTCTGTCTCTTCATATTTTGTTACTGCTTCTCTACTAACTATAGCAAAAATGTCCACATACTCCCCTTTCCAACATTTTTCTTTTGTAGTCAAAGGTACATGCTCTCCTATCCTCATGCCTGGGGCTTCAATCTCTCATGATCCCAAACCTGCTCCCAGCCCTTCTATCATTCCCCCCCGACACACTTTTTCCTGCTTTAATATCAGCCAATGCTTTTTCTAACTGTCCAACACCCCTGTCCCTAAGGATGATGTAATCTTTTCTACAAAATCTTTTATACTGTCACCAACAGTACCCATTCCATTACCTGTATGCGTGGCTGCTCCATTTGTTATCACAGGTCCCGGCCTAGGCAGCTATCCTTGCCCTGTGCTGATGGGGCTCATAGGTGGTTGCCAAGGTGGCTGTGGGGAAGCTGGGGTTATCATGGGCAATGTGCAAGGCACTGGGGGGACCACTGGAATGGGTTCAAGTGTCAACACAGGAATGGGCTTGGGTCGAGGTGGAGGCTCACTGAGTGTACTTGGGTTTGGCTGCACTGGGCTAACTGGTTGGGAGGGAATCAACCGGTGCTGGCTGTTGCCTCTCTGAGCTGTTTGGCTTAGTCGGTAGTCACTTCCCCTTTCCACCCCTGCCTCTCTTGGCCTTTCGC
Organism: Neoceratodus forsteri; assembly: GCA_016271365.2. Taxonomy (NCBI): domain Eukaryota; kingdom Metazoa; phylum Chordata; order Ceratodontiformes; family Ceratodontidae; genus Neoceratodus; species Neoceratodus forsteri. The sequence goes on from CM057458.1 coordinate 854,046,611, forward strand.
TTTTCTCCTGGCCTCCGGGGCTCCCTACCCTCCACAAGTTCCCACACTTTGTTGGCCTTCTCTGCCAACTTCAGTACCACACTGTATGCATCCTCCTTTGTAGGCCTGCTCTTTCTCAGTGCCAGGTCTTCTCCTGTGGTACCTAACACATTTCAGGAAAAACTGAAAAAGGAATACACTGTTAAACCGTGATTGTTTAGGTTCCTTGCTCTTTGTTTGTTTTGACCTGTTTTTCTAGCTATACCACCTATCTCCAATACCCTGGGCTCGAGTCCCACTTTGCAGATACCCCCCTCCCGCCTGCTGGTTGGCCCATGGGATTAATTAGGCATTGCATAGGTCTTACTTCTCCCCCATCTATCCTCCTGCTTTGCCTTCCAGCTCATGTGCCCTCCTGCTTGCTTTCTCCCTGGAAGGGCCTGCCTGCCATTCACCAAAGCACTACAGTCTTCATTCCTCCCTGCTGCTCTGGAATACTCAACAAATTGTAATAATATATTTCCCCCATCTGTTACCAGTGCTTTCCTTCTTGCATTTCCACTCACCCACCCCACTTCTGCTGAGCAGACTGTATTATCTTTGAGCTTGAACTACCTTCTTTCTGGGGCTGCAGTGAATGCCTACTGTGAACTCACCCACCCCCACCCGCCATTTTCTATTTTTTTTCGTTGCACCAAAATCCTTTAAATTCACTCCCAATTCTTCCTGTCCAGTAGTGCCTTCTCATGGTGTATATGCCACTATGTGAATTTTTGTAACATTGAAAATGCCCTGTGTGTCTCCCCTGCTTCTAGTCCACTGGCCCGACCACACGGTGATCAACCGCGTGGCCTGATCACCAGGCTTCCTTTCACCTATCGGGCCTCTTTCATGCTCCATATTCTCTCTGTCATTCCTGCCATGCCACACAACACTAATCAGCCCCATCCCACAACTCTTTTCTTTTCTAACTCCAGAGTTGCAGTCCCATTCTATCTCCTTCCCGGTCCAAAACTGTCTCAAAACCATGTCCTCGGCCAACTCCCTCTACTCTCATCTCCAGAGCATACTGCAAAACACTCGGCGTAGATACAAGAATGGATAAGCTGGTTGGCCCCAAACACCTCACCCGGGGCTATCAGCTTCTTTCTCCTAACACAGTCATCCGCCTCTTCTGACCAACGTGTAAACATTTTTTTTTGTCTCTGTCCCACTCAGCCTTGTCAGTAGCAGCTGCTTCTCCCTCCCCACATGTCCCGGTTCTCCTGGACTCTGATCACTTAAACTGCCACTGTGAAGCCTCTCCAGCCTAGGCCTAAACCATGTGGCTGCACCCAACTACCCCAACTTTGCTCCAAATCCACTCCTCTAACCATGCTGGCTTCACCACTAGCCAGTAGCCCTCCCCAGCATGCTTACTGTTCTTTTTAATTTTTCTTTTTATTTTGTGATCTCCTGCCTGCACCACACTCCTTGAAGCCATTCTCTGGATCTCCTAGTAGCCACCGCATCCAGCACCCACTTATTCACCCTGTATGAAATGAGGTTCTAAACAGTTCCCTTTGTTTCTCTAAACTCCTGACTTTAAACCAAAGGCAAAACATTTTTTTTTGTTCCCTAATCTGACATGCTGCTCAAGAGTTCTAAATCCAAAGATTGGCAGCAAAAGAGGCTGATTAGCTCTGTGAAGCCCCTTAAGTACAGGGAGCTGACCCCTCCCCATCTAGCCTTTTTCCATATCATCTCCAGACTTTTCCCACCCTGTCCCCTCCTTTATTTATTTATTTATTTATTAAGCCTAGGATTACAAATACCTTGTTTGTGAGGTCACCATGACTCACTACCCCTGTCGATCCCTTCCCCTTTTCTCTCCCCCTTACATTCTCTACCTCCTCCCTCTATCTCCCTTCCTTCTATCTGAGCAATGTCATTGGGTGGTGTCCACCAGGACAACCTGGTCTGCCTTTTAATAGGCAAACTCCATTATTCCAGTTTTAGCTGGCAAACAATGTTGTACCAGAAAGGAACACATTCTGGTCAGCGTCAATATGGCTGGTCTGGGATGCATAGGCACGGACATCAGCAGCAGGAAAATGGAGGTCATAATTCCACTATACAAGACACTAGTGAGGCCCCACCTGGAGTACAGTGTACAGTTCTGGAGACCTTACTTACGTAAGGACATAGACAGGGTAGAGAAGGTTCAGAGGAGGGCAACAAAGATGGTACATGGATTGCATCACAAGTCCTATGAGGACAGGTTGAAGGAATTGAATATGTACTCCCTGGAGGAGAGGAGGGAGAGAGGGGAGATATGATAGAGAAATACAAGTATCTTATAGGGAGGAACAGGGTACAGGAATATACTATTTTTAAGCAAAAAAAATGTTCCAGGACTAGAGGGCATGGAATGAAGCTGGAGGGAGGACGATTCAGAGGAAATGTGAGGAAGAATTTCTTCACAGAGACAGGTGATGGACAAGTGGAACACCCTGCCAAAGGAAGTGGTGGGGGCTGAAACAATCATGGGATTTAAGAACGCATGGGATAGACATAAAGGAATTCTGGAGATCAGGGTTAAGGGGCAACAGACTTCTAGGAAAACATAAAGTAAACTTACAAGTTCAAATGGGCAGACTGGGTGAGCTGTAGGCCCTTATCTACCAACACTGTCTATGTATCTATGTATCTATGGTCAGAGTAGCTAGAGTGCAATGAAAGGGAGTGAAATAATACTCAGAGTTCTTGTCATGCTCTTGCCACAATGGTACAGGAGAAAAGCAGTGCATGAGAATGTTCTGACCTGCATAAGAAGAGATTCAGGATACTTTTTTTGCCACACCAGAGAATGCCATGGTCAAGATGGTGGTGCTGATGGAACTGCACATGCGCGATACTCACGCATTCGCAGGTTGAGTTGATGCCGCCATCTTGTGCATGGCAGCCATCACTTCTGCCATTGCAGAAGAAAAACTAGAGCACCAGTGAAGGAGGTGTGTTCATGTGGTCTGCAGAGGAGAAGGCCTGCATAAACTGTGGTACTGGAAATGTGCCATAGCACTGTGGAAGCACACCAGACAGTGGTCTGTTCATGTTTTTCCACAGTGCTAAGCACAGTGCTAGTAAACTTCTTATGATGACATAACATCTGCAGAGCTCCGCCCACACAGCCATACATTTTTTTACTGTGGCTATGTATTATTTTGCAACTATTCACTGTGCATTTTATAGTGTAAAGCGCTTTGAGCCCTGGAAAGGTGCTATGTAAAAATATTTGTCTGTCTTTCTGCCTATCTTTCTCTGTGTCTGTCTCTCATCTATCTACCTATCTGTCTGTCTGTCTATCTATCTCTCTGTCTATCTATCTATCTGTTCTCTCCTTTGGTAGGCTGTTCCTCCCTCTCTGAGAGAAGACTTGCCTCTTAACGTTACCACTACACTTACCACATCTGAGTTTGAGGGCATGTCCCCATGTTCTGCAGGAGCATGCCAAATCAAACATTTCCATTTGTTCAACCATATTGATACCATTGAGCATCCTGAAGATCGAGACCTTATCCCACTCAACCTGCTTTTATCTAGGGTGAACCTGTTAAAGGTTCCTATTCTCTCCTAATAGTTTTTTTTTTCTGTACTCCATACTCCTCTTCATTTTGGAGGCCCTGTATTGTACCCTTTCACCAGTCTCCACTCTTCATTTTGATATAACTTGGTGTAATAAGATACAGTAGGCAAGATTAAATTGTCTCCCATTCATAGTGGATTTATATCCCATCATTGTTACACAGTAGGAATGAGTCCAAATGGTTTTTGAATGTATCAAATGAGGGAGCATTGACAATAGAATTAGACAACCTATTCCAGGTTCTGGCTCCACGTATGTTAACATAATTAAAATGTTTAACTGTATGTACCCTAGGTATCACAATTTGTTTATTATGAGATCTAAGAATGTTGTTTCTTTGCACTAACTGGATTCCACATTGATTTCCCAGTACAAAGGTATGCATAACTTTATACATAAATAATAGACTTCCACTTACTCTTCTGGACAGAAAAGAGTTTCAATGTGCTTAATCTATTCCCATAATCCAAACTTCTTAATGGATTTGGTAAATCTCCTCTAGATTTTTTCCATAAGGTTAGTATCCTGTTTTAGATAGGGACTCCATAAGGGTGAGTCATAATCTAGATGGAGAATGATGCTGGTTTTATATAATTTGAGGATGCAGTCACTATCCCTGGTTATAAAAGCTTTTTTAATAGACCGTATAAGACTATTGGCAGTCAAGGCAGTGTTGCGGCAATGAGTTGAAGCAGACAACTTCGAGTCTATCCATATCCCAAGATCTTTTACGCTAGTAATAGGTCTCAGTGTTTTACCATTAAGTTGATATTTAAAACCTTGATTTTTACATCGGAATTGTAGGATACAGCATTTATTTTCATTAAATTTCATTTTATTCTAAAGTCCCCATTGTTCAATGCTTAAAAGATCCTGGGTAAGTGTTTGGTGTTTTATGTAAGAAGATAAATATCCTACAATTTTAGTGGCATTGGCAAATTTGGAGACAACACTACCAAGGCCCTTGCCCATCTCTGCATAAAGTACTCCACGTGGGGCCTGACCACCACCTTGTAAAGTGGAGGATCACTTCCCCTGCTCTGATGGTAACCCCATTTATCTGCAACACTGCATTCTCCCAGCCTTCTTGACCGTGGCTATGTACTGCTTGTCATGCTTTAACTTTTTGTCTATCATGACCTCCAGGTCCTTTTCCTCCTCCACTGCAGAAATAGGAGCTCCAACCAATCTGTGAAACTACCACTGCTTTTCAACCCAAAATGTAGAGCCTTACATTTGGCCACAGCAAATTTAAGAGAATAAAAGTCCAACGGAATGACCAACTTGTTCAGATCCTCCTAAAGTTTGCCACCCTCCACAAGGGAGCCCACAACACTGGCTAGCTTAGTGTCATCAACTAAATTAAGCATCCAAGTGGAGACTCCATCTTCCAGATTATTAATGAAAATAGTAAACAGTAGTGATCCTAGCACATATCACTGTGTGATATGGCTGAGTACCCTTTCTATTCAGAGTACTGTAGTACCCATCCACCAAAACCTGCTTCCTGCAGCCTTCAGTTAGCATTCTATCTTGTGTATGCCTCACGTATAATACTGTGGTGTACTTTGTCCCAAAGCATATCATGTGCAAGTTTCAAAAAGCCTTGCTAAAGTTCAAATACACTATACCTATAGACCTATCCCTGTCTACCTCACCGGTCATCCCCTGGAAGAAGGTAATCAGGTGTGTTTTGCATAATCTGTCTTCTATACAGCCATGCTTATAGTGGGTGAGAATTTTAGCTTCAGACAAGTGATTGTCCTTGATAATGGATTTCAACACCTTCCCCAGTACTGTTGTCTGACTGATGGGCCTGTTGTTGTTGCTGTTGTGCATTCTCTCAGCTGAGTGACAGGATGCAGAGTATTGTTCAGTCTAATGCTGCAGGGCTGCTTTGGAAGGAGGATTTAATTCATCATCTGTGTGTGTGTGTGTGTGTGTGTGTGTGTCTGCTGCTCCAGCTTGGACTCTGGGTGAAGTTTACCTCTAACATTTCTGGACTTTGGCCTAGTTGTCCTCAAGCTAAAGTGCTGAGCTTATGGGTGACAGCATCGGGTGGCAGTTGACAGGAGACACTGCATCCTTGGTGTGTCACCCTTAACTACATTAAATTTTAATGCAAATGGATTTGAAACAATGTATAGGTGGTACTTAACTGTGAAAATGACAATAACCTGCATCATTCCCATAGTAAGTAATTCAGTGGGTTAAAATAATAGAAATACAGGACAATTAGTACAAGGGGGTAGTAGTAACATAATTTGGAAAAATGTTAAAGATGGGTTATAAGGGATGTAATTCTAATTACATGCTTCATATGTTATGTTAGGAAAACACTGTGTTCGGTGGCTGATGTAGGTTGATGAAGTTTGCATTTGCTTAGCTAGTAAATTAGTTTTATGGGACCTGTCTATATTATCCCACACAAATTAGCAGGCTTTTAAACAAGCTAGATGTGAACTGCTCAATGCATGCTCGTAATACAGTCATTGTTTGGAATTTTTTCAACAAATTTGCAACATAGGCTTTTTGGGAGCCCACCTCATGAACAGTAGCACTGTTATTTCATTAATTGGTCCAGAAAGGTGATTCAACGCAGTGACTGTGAAATTACCTTTTGGAGCCGAATAATGAAATGACAGTGACTGATTTCATGAAGTTGGGTCCCAAAAACCTCATGTTGAAAATTTTGAGTCAAAAGTCAAAAAAATGGCTGAGATATCCACCTACAGTAAGTTGAAGACTCCCTCACTGATGCCATTATACAGCTTACTGGCATTTCTTCAGTTTGTAGTTGGCTTTGAAGAGTGCAGATGTGTTCCCGTTCCACTGAAGACTGCGGTGCTGGACCTCAGGAGGTAAGTATGGGATGAGAGGTGTCTGGGGAGGTGGGGTGCACAGGTGGTGGGAGTGGGTTGGGTTAGGGGGCCCACCAACAGCGAGGGACCATTTTCTTTGTTTTAGGTTACAAAAAAAAAATGAACAGCACAGGCTGTTTTCTTTCTTTACAGGTGCATGAAACAATGTTGGGGACACTGGGGTGGAGTCCCAGTGTGCCCCATCTCTTTGGGGGTGTGATGTTTGCCACACTGGGGTGGGCTCCCAGTGTGCCTCACAATGGGCGTGGGCGTGGGCAGGAAAATGCCAACATGGTCAGCTTCCAAACACAGCAAGGAACATTGGGGTGGGCTCCCAATGTGCCACACAGTCTGGGGGGGAGGTTTACATATGCCACCAGGGGGACTGGGCATCCCCAAAGCTGGCTTTCTAGGGATTGCAAGAGGTGGATGGTGGACCCGCCATGTTTATTGAAATGTTGCACCATGTAATGCACATAGTGAAGGTGTGTCATTGGTGCCGCTGCATGACGAGCTTTGCTCTGATTGCAGCGGCAAAATTATTTCAAGTTGGACGTACTGCAAAACACTTGTGTCACTACTAGTATGCTCACTAACTGGTGAACGAGGGACGCACCTTCTAAAACATGCCCTGCATTCAGCAAAATTAACGTACCTCTGCATTTCTTCTACTAATGTCCTACTGCCACAAAACATTCTTTGCACGTGTGCAAGACAAAGTAATAAAAATTAGGATCTATCTACATTAAGTAGAGGGGTGGCAGGCAGAAACCAAATAGAAAAGTAGAAAAGTGGGTATTCTGGTATAGATAAGGGAGGGGTAACCTGTTAAGGACAAATACAAAGAGAAAGGACAGAAGGTAGCCCCAAGGTAGGGTTTAAAATGCAATCCAGAAGTAATAGGGGGAAGGTATTATGGGTTTAAAAAATAAAGAAGTAAAAGGGGTACTCTTAATATGCCCTATGTAGTGTCAAGTAACATAGGGGTTATACAAAAGAAAGAAGTGCTATATATGAGGTAAGGTTATAAATTTCTGCCCATAAACACAGTGAGTGTAGGAAAGGAAAAGTTAGGAGTGGTGAAGTGCAGTGGCTGTGGAGTGGAAGTCTTCAGGGAGACTTTTTGGCAATTAGTGTGGCAGGCCAGAAGGTTCCCTGACAATTCCAGGACAGGCCAGATGAATCTGGAAGGAGAGGCAGGAAGCTTACTCAGTGACCAAGATACAAGAGGTTTATTTACCAGGGACAATAAAACAATATAACTAGAAGGCTACAGGATAATTAAAAATGAAGAGCAAAACAATACGATCAGGACTTACAACTGGTCCAACCAAGAACGGGGGTTAACCCCTTTTAGTTCAAGTTCTACACACCCTTGATCAAGATGATGAAACAACTGATGAACCAAGCTTGGGTTTTTCTATGCGTTGGCTGATCAGCAGGTGGGCATTGACCCCACAAAGCACTTTTGTAAAAAGGCCATAACGGGGCATTCCCCAACTGAACAGAACACAAAGAGGAACACTGCTAGCTGGTCAATAAGGAAACTTGGTGATCCTCTGCAACTCTGGTAAAGAAGCCAAAGACTTCTGGTTGGCAGGTGGTTCTCTGGACTATCTTCAGCAATGACCACTGGTAGGTCCCGAGCACCCAGGACACCTCCCAAGAAGAAGACTGCTGGCGATGCAACACTCTGGTGGCCTCAGTGGAGTGGCATGGGCACCCGCACACTTACAGATGGTTGGCAAAATAAGAAAGTGGCATACACAGCATTAACTGAGGTCCCTCACACTTGAGCCAGAATAACTCCTAAGCTGACTCACTACTGGATACCTCACTCGTGGCTCTGTACCACTTATCATCACAGGACTGATGCAGGAACACCTGTGGTGGAACTTTGGAGCAGACTGATGTCACTGGAGGTGGTTCAGCTGCAGATGGTGGGTGGGACAGGGTCCTCCCTGGGTCAGCATCAAACTCTAGCGAAGCTGGTCCAGGCAACAAAGGCGAAGATGGATGTCTGGTACACCAAGGTGAAATTCAATAACACAGTTCAGTAGCAAGCAAAAACTCAGTTTCTGGCAGACAGTTCAGTTCTTGTAGGAAATGCAGTCTCTAGGGGGAGCTAGGCAGGCAACAGTGCAGTTCAGTTTGGGTGCTGGGCCACTTAGGCCATAGGACCTTCTCTCCCACAAGGGCCCTTCACCTTGAAGAATCTTCACCCTTTTTGGCTATTTCTGCAGATGCAACCCACATTATCAATATTAATATCCATCCTGGGCCTTAGATAGAGCTTTATTGTTAGATTTCCCCTCCTTTAGGGGCTTCTAAATCGTGATAACCTCTTTCTTTACCCAGCTAGAGGCAAACTACTATTGTCTTAGCCTGCCTTCTTTGGAGCCATATTTGACTATAACAAAAAATAAATGAAAACTAAAATAGCTCAGTGATCTCTGGCCACTACTGGGCCCTTCCCCTCTGGGCATTCAGCCCATGGCCTGCACATTCCCCTCTCCCTCAGGGGGGCAGCTCACCCAGGGAGCCAACAGTGCCCTCCCTTGTCCTTACTAGGACAATGGCCCTTCAATTTTCCCTCTGGGCCCATTGCCTGCTGCTCCTTCATGTACGTTTTGGGCTCCAGCCATCAAATGTTCCCCTTTCCCCTCCTCCAGCTTCTATGGTGTGAGTTAAAACAAAAGATTGGGCACTCAGCCCATTCACCACCACAGCCGGGACTCTAAAGTGCTGCTGGGAGGGGGGGTGTCAAGAAATCTGTCCAGAGAGCCATGCTATCACCTGGCTTCTCTCTGGCCTGCACAGCTGCTAGAGTGGAACTACAAGGCCCAGGGCTTGTTTTCAGCCTGGACCAATTTCCTGACACACCTCTTAGGTCCACTGGTGCTTTTGTTCCTCCCTCGCTGATTAGGGCTCTGCCTAGGGAGAACACGTCACGTCGGGGAGCTGCATTCCACCTGACCAACCCTGCTGCTGATGCCACGACTGCCAGCCTGAAGCAGGAGGGGAGCGACACTAGAGGAGACTTGGACCAGATTCAGGTACCTTTTTGGTTGTCCATGCTCCTTGTGTCCTCCACCCTCCACTCTGTGTCACTGACTGCCCCTGAAAACCACTGGCCATGCCCTCTTGTAGGGTAGAGGAGGTCCTGGCTTCTGGCCAGTGATTGGTCACTCAGAGACCAACAAGGAGGGTCTTCTGCCAATGGCCCCCCTTCCCAGAGCCGAACGGCACAAAATTAAACAAAAGGACAGGGAGGGGTTGGTGGAACTGCAGGCAAGGGGGGGTGGAATGGGGGAACTAGATAAAAAAAAGAAGAAAATTCCCATGTTGGGAAGAGAGCACTCGTTTTTTCGATGCCCTGAACTTCAGGGTACTACACTAGGTGCTGCCCTATCTATGTTCACCACTCTGGTCTGAAGGAAAGGGTACTACATGCTGGGCCATGTTGGCTAGGATTCAAGGAATCTCTTCTCCCAGTTAGGGGCCACTAAGCTTTCTCCCACTGTTCAAGATGGAGTCAACAAGAAGGGTCGGATGGATTGTGGTGACCTAAGGGATGTGGTGGGTGGTGAGTAGGGAACACATTCCTCAACTGGTGCCACTACACAACTCTTCACTGCTGTGGTGGGATAGGACTGCCAAAAGGAGGCACCCATGGTAGTGGTCAAGGAGGATGTGAGAGTCCTCCAGATTGGAGGGAGCAAGGTGAATGGAAGAGGACCCCAGTGGAAGAAGAAGCAACTTCTAGTTGGGGACTCAATCATTACTGGGGCAGTTTTTGGAACAGGAGGCATGGGAAAGAGGGAGGTGAGGTGAGTACGTGGAGCCTCAGCATGAAGAGATGGTGAATGGATCCTCAAGACTGCTAGACAGGCAGGACAGGAGGGAGAACTGGATATCATTGTCCATCAGGGGACTAATGACCTGGCAAGAAATGCAGGAGGGTTGTGCAGGATATGTTTAGGGAACTCAGGCTAGACTAGGCCTGAAGCAAGCAGCTCCCACAGTGGTCTTCACTGAGATGCTACCTACCTACGGTGTCAGTGTGGCTCAGTTTGTAGCACATCCGCCTCTGGACCAGAAGGTCATGGGTTCTCGTCACACACTGGGATTGGACTTTTACCTAAAAATGCTGGCAACCAAATGCAGTATTGAGGAGGAGGGTTCTGTATTGTTGGGGTGTGCTGTCCTTCAGATGAGACATTAAACCGAGGTCTCTTCTACCAATCCTGGTGTTGTTGTGGTAGGTGTCCAGGTGAAAGTAAAAGAACCCAAGGTATTCTTTGCAAATAGTAGGGGACATTCCCAGTGTCTTAGCCAATATTCCCTTTCCCACAAAACCGGTTCGTGCAATTGTCAAGGCTGTGTATAGGTGTTGATGTGTGATATGGCTGCCACTACACATTCAGTCACTTTGCTACCAGTCTAGCATGCTTTGGGATACATTTTGTATGAAAAACGCTATATAAATTCTTCTTCTTCTTCTTCTTCTTCTTCTTCTTCCTCTTCCTCTTCCTCTTCTACCTGTACACTGCAAGGAGAAAATTACAGAATACCACATCAGTGTCTTCAGCAACAGTGGGTTGGGGGGAGTGGACACAAGTCTACTTTAAGTGGAGAGATCCCAAAGGGAACCTACCACCACAGAGTACAGTACAATTTTCCTTGGCACTACTAAACAAGATATAACACTTCTGACTACAGTGCAACAGTGATGCTGGATGAAGCAAAAGGCCTTATGAAAACAGTTGATTGCAAGCGGCAAACCAGTGTTTCAATGCATATAAATTATAGATTAGTTAGATAAACAAAATTCATAACAGCTGACGTTTATCTGCTAAAGGTCTGCAAGCAACAGAGTGTGAGTTGCTAGTATTAACTACATGTTTTTTATAGGCTCCTTGCCTCATAATTCTCCAGATACCGAAGTGTTAGAAATCGCTCTGTCCCTTCACCCTAATATATGTAATTCTTATACTGAGGCTCCATTCTTCATTTTACAATTACCAACTCAGCCACAGTAAGGTCTCGGCCTTTTTCCTCTAATTATAATAGCAACATCAGTTCTTTCTCACCAGATTTAACCACCATATCTGACAAACTTGTCACTCCTTTCCAACATAGCTGGCTACACAAGGGACAAATAGCTGTGCAAATTGCTCAGACTACAAATGTAATCATAAATGGCCGTTTCATTTGTCCAAATCCACTCACCCAGCAAAGTGCCCTCCCCCCACAAACACACACCTGAGCAACAAAAAAAATAATAAAAAAAAATTAATCATAATATGTTTGGCCCTGCAGATTCCAGTCAAATGTTTTAGACATAAACAATAGCAGACCCTTAACTGCAGTAAAACATAGAAATATGTTTCAATATTAAATAGCAAAAAAATAATTAAAAGAACTGTTTATACTTTCTACTCAGATATCCTGATTTGGTTTTCGATAATCCTTGTCCTTTTTTTAATCGTTTGGGAAATAGAAAACCAAATATAATACATCAAAATAGTATGTAGCTATAATGAGTAATGTTGCAAATGTTTTGGCTCCAATAGAGCTCTGAACAAAAATGCAGTGAACAAAGTTTTGACATCAGATTTTTGTTTTTATTTGTTTTGTTTTAGTTGTACTCTATTTTATGTCAGGCAAAATAATCAGGAGGAGCCTGACTACTGCCTTCGAACTGCTCTGTAACTCCATGATGCAAACCAGGACCTGCAGTGCAGCAGCCTTCAATAGCTATGTTTTGCATTGCTCTGCCAGTTGAAACTCCAGTGTCAGCTAGCCCAGTGGTGCTGAGGGTTGAGGCGCTGGATGCCACACCTCGCACCATGCTGGCAACCCTGAATTCGGGAGCGAGCTTGGGCGCCAGGGGTCGGCATGGGAGGGAGAGGATTGAGTGCCTGTGGGGCTGCCCTCCTCTTCTGGGGAAGGGTGGTAGGTTGTCTGGCATCCCAGTGACCCCCAGTGGAGAGCAGGAATCACTGCAGGATGCTGACTGCATGCTGGGGGAGTGTGGCCGACGCCGGCAGGGTTGCCATGCGCAATAGTGTCAGAGGGAGTGTCATGCTCTGGAGGGAGGAGGGGTTTCAGGGACCATAATGGAAAAACCCCTCCAGCCCTGATAGGTGACAGTCCTCCCAGTGCTAGAATGCCACATGCCCAGCACTGGTTCCACAACTCTGCCCCTTTGGTCTCCCTGGCCCGTTGCCCACCCGGTGCACAGGGAGACAGTAACTTCCTTGAAGAAGGTGGGGTCCACAGCGGGCAGTAGAGCAGATCTGATGAGTGGAGAGACTGGAGAGAGTTCCAGAGCTGGGGGCATAGAAAAAGAGTGAAAAAAAAAAATCCTCCAGTGTCCTGTCTGTGCAGTTCAGGGTTTTTACTTTATGAAACAGGTTTTCAAGGAACTGATTTTGCTAATTGAATTTTTCAAAATGTTCCCTGATTGGCAAATGACAGCCAAATGATGTGTAAGATTTGCATTAGTCTCAAACACTAGAAAATTAGAATTAGGTAGATAAGCCTGTTGACGACAATAGTTTCTTGCTGGATATACTGTGCTAAATATTGCAAATCTCTATAGCAACTCCACTAGAGGGAAAGGAATGCAGTACTTATGACGGCGACAGACAGTAAAGAAATTTCACTGTTCCTGATTCATTTTGAAAATCAGGGTACTGATACACACATACACCACCAGTACCACAATTATATATTTTTTGCATGCCTATGAAATGAAAAATGTTCTGAGAGAACAAATCCCTTTACATAGTGCTATTGGTGTGCTAGTGACACCTTTTCAGAGATTTAGCAATAATTCTAGTCATAAAGTCTGGAGGTTTTGTCACTTTTCCACAAGCATTCATTTTCAAGTAAAATGAGATATAAAACAGCAGGATAAACATGCAAAAGATCTTGGAGGGGTTGGGGACTGGTTTCACTTAAATTAAGTTCCAAAATGGGAAATAAATAGTAAAAGAGAAGGATGGGTGCAGTGAAGGTTGGTGGTGTAATTTTTGTTGTTGTTTAAATGACTCCTTCCCCACTGCATGTCCCAATCACACAACGTACACAGAAAGAGAGTGAGAAAAACAAAAGGAATGTGTAGTCCATGTTGTGCCTTCTGTCTCTCTCTCTCTCATGTGCGCTCTCCCTCATACCCAGATACAGGCTGTGCCATTCTCCATCTACCTGCTGCTCCTGGTTGCACTCTCTGTGTTCTGCACTATCGCCATGCAATAGAAAGCAGGGCATAGTCGGTGTTTTCAACCCAACTGCCCAAATCCCTCTCTCTGTCTCTGTCATGCAAGCTCTCTCAGCTTCCAAATATCTGTGTCTCCCACCCAGTGTTGGCTACGCCATGACAGCTCATGTCTCTATAAGGGGAGACAGAGAGAGAGCGAGAGACACACACACACACACAGAAGGAGAGTGAACAGGACACTGTAGTTACATGCACAGTGCAGTGAAACACTGAAGGGGTGGCACACACAGCTCTTTGCGTCTCATGTACTGTGGGGAGTAGGCATGGGGTGTACCAGACCAGGGAACCAAAATCAATGGTATGACCGGCAGTGATGGAGGAGGGGCACAGTCTCACCCTTCTGTACTTTGTGGCTGCCAAGCATGTGTGTGACTACAAGCAGTCACTGGGAAGCAGACATCCAATGTGCAGAGAAACACAATACACTGCCAGCCACACTTTCTACTCTGATGGCTCTGTTCTCAATGGGTTGTGATCAGCACATTGTTGTGGGGTGGGCCAAGAAACAATCATACCTCTGGCACCCCAGCAATCCTGTTACCATTCTGAGCAGGCGATCTTTCAGCCCAGGAATTCTTCTCCTGTGTGTCATCTCTGTCTTGCACTGTCTCTCTCTCTCTTTCTCTACTGTGTGGACCACATTGGCAGCATTCTGTGGCGCTGAGGACAGTGCCCACAGACAGGGGATAGGTGCGACTACAGCAGGACTGGACATTACACAGATGAGAGAGAGAGAGAGAAACAGAGAGTTGTCCACTGCATTTCTCTCTGATGTGAACACAGATTAGAGACAGAGACAGACAGACACACATTGACACTGTGCCTGTGTTGTCTGTATCTAGGTGCAAAAGAAGTATCGGACATGCAGAGCTGAACACAAACCCAGGGATGAGGGTCTCATAGAAATACATGCATTTTGACAGTCATGAGTACATGTATGACACCAGCACTCAACACATAGGGAAAAGGTATCAAGTTGTTTACTGTGGGCAATAGGGATCTAATCAGTTACAGCTGGCTTAACAGTTTGCTGAGTCTGGGGAAGGGGGTTACAGCAGCAGACTCAGAGGACTTGGAGCAGCAGCAACACTTCAATATGTGGCACAAGCAGGCTGATTTGGAGAACCAAATGGATTTAGTTTTAAATGCTATCATACACATCTCAGCATATTCTATGCAGATTGCATTTGTAGTGGATCCGGTCATAATCATGAAATGGTAATTGCATGAGCAAAAATAGCACATGCAAATTAGCACATGCAGTTTAAGTGATCCCACTTTAGGGCATGGTATTTTATGTAACACAAAGGAAAGTGAAGAAATGAAGTGTTAGACTAAAAGTTAGAATTATTTTTGCCTTACTTTTGGCCGACTTCTGTCTTCCATGTGGGGACAACATTTTACCGACTTCTTGCTCTAAGTGGGGACAATTAAAACCAGTACACCAACTTGGTGTCTCTCTCTCTCTCTCTGTTCCCTGCATTTCCACCCTTCTTCCACAGTTCCCACAAGTAAACAAATGGCATTACATGGGAATTACACTGCGCAGTGACAAAAGGATAATCTTTAATCAAAAAAGGTTTAAAATAAGTGTGCTGCTTGCTTTATTTAATTCATATAACCCAACAAAAAAACATAATTATTTTAAAAATACTGTGGGGGTGAATGAGTGCATACTACCACTATCTATCTCTCTAAACTCTTTTTTTCATGATTTTTGCCTGTAGTTGAAAATTGTACACTATTCCCCTCTGATATTCATTGGGCATGTGTGGTACTATTCAAGAATTCCTACAATTCTTTTAGCAGTATCTTTATATTTCTTGTGGAACTCGGAGACAGGAGAACCAGCTACCAATTGTTCCATCATTGGTGTATTCATGTGTTGTTCTGTTTTTAGAAATTCTAAAAATGTCCAGATTGAGGAATGGTGTGCTCCAATAAAATGGTTGAATTGACCGTGTCAAGACTCAACCACATTCACTGCTAGGGGCAAATCATCCCTTACTGCTTCATAGCAGTTCCATAGTGGCACTGGGAACATGGGACACCTCTGACCACCTCTTGCTAAGAGGAGAACCAACCATGTGTAGTCAAAGTAGTCTGTGAGGTTCATAAAAAGGTCCCCATTTGTTTGAAAGAAGTCTGTAAGCATTGATTCGTTGAAGCTTGGAATTACATCATCAACTGGCACATAAGCAAGAGCTGGTAAGAGCCCAATATGAAGGGTGAAATTAGGGTCAGATGTGTGTGGGCCACTGACATCAGGCAGTTCCTGCACTTTACACCAAACAGCCTGGCACATATGAAAAAAACAACCTCTCATTTTTGAATGGAGAAATGCCTGCTGAAACGCTTTAATGGCAGCCAGCTCAAAGTCTATCAGAATGGTTTCAGGCCGCAACAGCCCACAAAAGTTTGCAGTTCATTAAAAACTTTACTATAAGTTGCTGCTGTTCTGTTCCTCATCAGAATGTAAATTAGTAGCACTATAGTCCCATACCTTACAGCATGTATTGTGCACAATTGTGCATAAATACTTGGGCAACACTTAAATGTCCCATTGCAAACCAGAGGCTGCTACTCTTCCAGTGTTGCATGTCTTCGGGAGTGGAAAATATCAAACTTCTGTCGGGACTGGGACAAGAATCATAAACCAGGAATTTTTATTCTTCGCTGTTTGTACAAAGTCTGGAGGTATCACTAGGGCAGTTGCATCTGCTGGCTCTGGTGGATGGTGGGCAGTGGCCCTTCTGTTCCTACTCACTTTCCTCTTCAACAGTGACACAGCAGGCTGTTGTGATGATACAGATGGAGACGGCTGAGACACTGCATTGGCCAAAGTCTGGTGCATTGTTTCCATAGTACACCCTGCACAGTCCTTCATTGATGCCACTGCCTCCTTCACTACAACTAGGGCAGGGTGGGTGACATGATTATGAGCACCTATGATTTTCAACAGAATCTCCCCTTTGAGGAGTAGTCATGCAGTGCAGTGGACCTTGTCATATTCAAGGCATTTATAATAGGTTTTCTCAGTGGTGACTCTTTCCCTACGATATAGAAAACCATCTAGCACAGCTAATTCTCCACCCTTCTGGCTCTTGAGGAAGTGTACTGCCATTGTTCAGGCTGTCTGATACTGTGCAACTCTTGTGTGTATTTGTAGCTTGCTAGCAACAATTATGATGGGAATTGGATTTAAACCATTTACTTATCGTGGGATGTAATTAATTAAAGGTCACTGTAGTTTACTGTAGAAACTGATTAGTGATAGGCTGGTTTACTTGACATAGTGCCACAGGTTAAGCAGCAGCTGGTGTAGAAAGTCAGTGCCCTTATGTGTTTGTTGCTTACTGTCCTGCTGTTGTAAAGGGAGGTTGGGTTCGCGATCGCGAGAGGTTAATGCAATTGCTATAATATCTGAATGTTATTTTGTCCAAGTGCTTATTAAACCGTGCTTAAAGAGGTTTTAACAGTTCTGTGAAGACTGCAACTGTAGCAGGCTGAGAGTTGGTACTGAAAAAAGATTTTCCCTGCACACCTGTGAGAAAAGTATGGCAATGAATGAGTATGTTCCTGTACAGGACTGTGCTCATTCATTGAAAGCTCATTGGGTGGGCTGGCCATGGCGGAGAGAGGAGGACTGTACTGGTCTACCCTCAGAGTTTACAATGTGGTGGGAGCTGGGTGGTGAGACACCTGCTGAGCTTTGGGGTGAGGGACACTAGACTACCAGGGAATAAAAATGTATTCAGGGATAGGGGATGAGGAGGGGATTGATTGAAACCACTAGACCAACAGTTGTTTTTTTTTAAACAGTACCAATGGAGATAGGGATGGGGGGTGTTACTGTACACATCAGGGCTGACTGGGTGGAGGGAAGGGGAGGGACCACTAGCCACCAGGGCATTAGTCGAGCTGTGGGCACTGTCAGGCAGGGGATAGGGAGAGGGATCCCTATTTAAAACCAGAGGAGAATTTTTTTTTTTAAAGTTGGGTGGGTGATCCTGTGGGAGGAGGGACCTCGAGCCACCAAGGGTATGTTATTTACATCTGGGGAGTGTGTGGGGAGGGACCACTATCCACCATGGCTTATTTTTGGCAAATGGGTTGGCCAGCTATCACAGGGAGAATTTCTGCGAAAGTTCAGAAATGGATTTCTGAACTTTCATGGAAGCAAAAGTCAGACTTCACTTGAATTCCACCTGTGAATGTTTTTTTCTTGCACATGCCTAACAATAAATATTTTGGAAGAAATACATAACAACACCTTAGCACAAGCAATTACAGGAGCAACATCACCATATTGAGCACAAAGTAACAGCAGAAAAGTTCAACATCATGAGTGCAACGTTGTTGGGCAGTTTATAAATTAAGAATGAGATAAATATATTAAAATGGATCATTTATACAAACACTTATCATTAGATAGGAGAAACTTGAGAAATTCATTTTTAAAAGCTAGATTAGTCTGAGAGCATCTAAGAGAGAAGAGAAAAGAGTTCCAGAGATTGGGGTCGAATCCTGAGAAAAAAGGCGACTGATTTACAGTGATTAAAATAATGAAATTCTGTTTTCAAGCCTTCAAATTCCAGGAATTGCACCGGTGATTGTTAGTCTAATTTATGGATTTTACTGAGATTCTACTGTCATTCTTTTAATATGTGGATAAGTAATCAGAATAAAAGGAGGCTTAATATGCAGAATATTAAATGAAGCAAACTGAAAATAGCACTGGAAGCAATTATAAGAAAAACACAAATTCTGCAGAATTACTGATCTGGTGCAAAATGCTGAATTCAGTGAAATTCTTTATTTTTACCAGTGTAAAGGGCTGTCCAAATTCCATAATTTTACCATTTTTTGGGGGGTAAAACCAAATAACAGTGGCCTTGCTGAGAAACCCTGTTCACCGATCTTGGAAGTACATTTTGGAACAACCAGAAGTGACCTATCTGTAAACCATAAGGGGTAAGCCAGTAATGCTCTATTTAGCATTTTGGCTAGGGTAGAAGGTGAACCTGTTCTGATAATATTATCAATGGTACAATCAGCAGTGAAAAGGTGGTAAAAAGATGGGGAGAGTCAGCCCAGACTCGAGTACAGGGTGCAGTGGTGGGTCAGCTTGGGCACAGAAAACACAAAGTGACAAATGTTGTTGTAACAGATATTCCTTTTACTTAGGATCCCTTTGTTTGCCTCTAGGTAGGCTATCAATCCATGGGAGAGACTTGGTCATAAGACACCCTAGGCTATGGTCTACCTAGCAACTGAGGTTAGTGCATGCCTGATTTAATAAGTGAGACGTAGCTTTGCATGACTGTCTTGCAGGTTGTAGACATACACATGTTAAAGTCAACGGTAGGGTCTAAAGTGACTCATAGAAACATAGAAACATAGACTTTGACAGCAGATAAGGACCACTTGGCCTACCCAGTCTGCCCATTTCCCTACCTATTGAATAACCTGCAGATCCTAGTTAACCAACAGCCTACTTCTTCTAACCCCCAGTATAATTGCCTTATGTTTATCCCATACATTCTTGAATTCTCTAACTTATTTTGACCCCACAACCTCCTCAGGAAGGCCGTTCCATGCATCCACCACTCTCTCTGTGAAAAAAATACTTCCTCACATTGCCTCCTCTATCTTTAAACTGTGCCCCCTTGTTCTTGCACATCTCTTTTTCTGAAAGATGCTATCCACTTGGACTTTGTTGATTCCCTTGAGGTACTTGAATGTTTCTATCATGCCCCTCTCCCTTCTTTCCTCAAGGGCATACATATTAAGCTTCTTTAGTCTCTCTTCATAAGGTTTCTGGTGCAGACCCTGCACCATTTTAGTTGACCTCCTCTGGACTGTCTCCATCCTGTCTGTGTCCTTGCAGAGATGGGGTCTCCAGAATGGCATGCAGTACTTCAGATGTGGTCTTGCCAACTGTCTGTACAGAGGGATGACAACTTCTTGTTTTCTACTGGTGATGCTTCTCCTTATTCATCCCAGTATCTCCCCAGTCCTCCTTACTGCCTTTCACATTGCCTGCCTACCTTTAGGTCATGTGATCTGACTACCCCCATGACTCTTTCCATTTTTGTAGTTGTTAGTACCTCCCAGCTATTGTGTACTCTTCCCCTGGGTTTTTGTTTCCCAGGTGCATTACTTTTGACCATTCCTCCAACCTTGCCAATTCCCTTCTCATCCTTTCCACCTCCCTTGTTTATCAACTCTGTTGCAGATCTTTGTGTCATCTGCAAAGAGGCATACTTTTCCTTCCAGTTCTTATGCAATGTCACTTATAAAGACATTAAAGAGGACCAGTCCCAGTACTGAATCCTGTGGTACCCTGCTAGTAACCCCCCTTTCTTTGGAGTGGATTCCATTTACTATTACCCTCTGCATCCTGCTTTCCAACCAGTTCTTAACCCAGGATACCACCCTGGGACCCACTCCCAGGCTGGCAAACTTGTTCATTAATCTTTTGTGTGGGACATCGTCAAATGCCTTGCTAAAGTCTAGCTAGGCCATGTCTACAGACCCTCCTTTGTCTACTACATTGGTCACCCATTCAAAGAAATCTATTAGATTCATCTGACATCACCTTCCCACTGTGAATCCATGCTGCCTTGGGTCCTGTACCCCGCTGGCCTCTAGGTACTTAACAATTCTTTCTTTCAGAAGTGACCCCATCATTTTCCCTGCCACTTAGGTCAAACTAACAGGTCTATAGTTTCCTGTCTCTGCTTTGCTCCCACTTTTGTGAAGGGGAATCACATCCACTTCCTCCAGTCCTCAGGTACCCCATCACCCTCCTATGATTTGTTAAAAAGGGTAGTCAGTGGTGTCACGAGTTATCGCCTTAGTTCTTTCAGAATTCTTGAATGAATCCCATCAGGCCCCATTGCCCTGTCCACCTTGAGTTTTAGGAGTTCTTTCAGGACCCTTTCTTCTGTGAATGGACTGGTATCAACAGCCCTATCAAGAGTGCTTCTATTGTTTGGCTTAGTTATGTCCCCCTCCTCTTCTTTTGTGAATAATGAACAAAAGTAGTTGTTCAGTATCTCTGTCTTTTCACTGTCACCCTTTTGCCCACCCCCTCCCCTTTATTAAGCCTCACTATCCCTCCCTTGGTCTTTCTTCACTCACTAATGTACCTATAAAAGGTCTTATTCCTCTTTTTAACTGAGTTTGCTATCTTTTCCTCGGTTTCAGCCTTTCCTATTCTCACTGCCTTCCTCACTTCCTTCTGTTTTAACTAATAGAGTTCTCTTTCCTACTCCTTCTGTGATTTCTTATACTTTCTGAATACTACGTTTTTCTCCCTAACCTTCCCCACCACCTCTTTTGAGAACCATAGTGTTTTTTTTACTTCGTTTTGTTTTCTATATTTGCTTCATACAAAGGTGTGTTGCCTCTGCGATGACAGTTTTGATTTTGCCCCATTGTTCCTCCCCCCTCCTTCCTGCCCTTTTGCTAGTCCATTCCTTCCGCACTTCCCATTCTGCCAAAGTCAGCCCTCCGAAAGTCCAGTGCCCTTGCTTTTGTATGTCTTGACTCCATGGCTATGTTTATTGTGAACCACACTGTCTGGTGGTCATTTGTTCCCAGATGGCTACCCACTTCTAAATCCTAGATCCTCTCAACATTCCCATTTGAGAGTACCAGGTCTAAGACTGCTCCCTCCTGAGTGGGTTCCAACACTAGCTGCCTGAGGCATACCTCCGTAGGGCATCGAGAATGACTCCATTCTTGGTTGTGGCTGTGGCAAATATGCTCCGGTTAACATCTGGCATATTCAGGTCAGCCATCAACAGTATCTCCCCTTTTTCTGCCATTCTAAGGATGCCTCCTATCATTTTCTTCTCCATGTCCTCCCCCTGAGATGGGGGTCTGTATACAATGCATGTGAGGATTATGGTGCCATTTCCTATCTCCATGGTGACCCACAGTGCCTTCTCTCCTCCCTTCCCTGCTTACCCTTTAGTTCCCTTACTTTGATCCCTTCCCATATGTAGAGAGCTACTCCTCCTCCTCGTTTACCCTCCCTGTTCCTCCTGTAGATTGTGTACCCTGGTATGTTGACATCACAGTCATGAATCTCTGTGTACCATGTTTCTGTGACTGCCACAATATCCAGGCATCCTTCTTCCATCAAGGCCACTAGTTCAGGAAACTAAGGGCATTGGCCTTGCCACTTTTAGCCCCATCCCTGTACTTACTACCTTGGTTTTTTTCTCCATTTATCCTTGCCTTGCCCCATATTGACCTCTTTACCTTGGTGTTAACCTCTCTAACTATCCTGTTTTGTGGGGGGGGGCTGGTAATTCCTTGCTCCTTTTCAGTGCCTCCCCCCCTTGGCTAGTTTAAAAGCTTGCCAATGAAGCATTTAATTCTATCACTTAGGATCCTGGTTCCCAAGGTATTTGAAGGAGTCAACGATAACCAGGGTGGATGCATCTGAGCAGTAGACAGTAAGGGTAGATGGACAGGCCCTAGTTCTGGGGGAGAACTGAAAAGCATGGCATATTTTTTTTTTGTGTTCATAAGTATACTGTTGTGAGTTAACCAGGTCTGAATACATCCAAAATCGACATTTAGCCTCGAGTTGTTATCCGATATATCAATAGTACTAGCATACAGGACCATGTCATCTGCATAGAGTACAGTAGGGCAGGAAGCTTTATTCCATCATTTTAAAATTTTAAAAGGGTTCTTGGGCTCATTATTCAGCTAATTTATAATTTGCCTGACCACAACTGACAAGGCGACCCCTTCATTGGTCAGCTCTCTACTTTAAATTTTAACCTGCCAATATGAGCTGAAGTGTCACTGCATTATCTATTTATTGTGTGGAAACTAGTCTTTGGCTTCATCTTTTATATAATGTACCCTTTCCCATAAGGGGCTCATAGGTGACCATTGGGAGGCTCACTAATCATGAGATGGTCACACCTCTCCTGTTTAAATGCAACGGTAAATATTTCGAAGTTCATTCTTAGCTAATATGCAGATGTTAAATCATATTTGTTAGACATTTTTCTTAACGTTTTGGAGGGTGCTCCTGGTTTTAAGCCCAAATCAGAATCAAATAGCTATACTAATAGTGCTCCTTCTCCCAAGATGCTTGAAAGCCTGCAATTCATTTACGTTAATTCAGTTTTCTTATTTTTCTTCATTCTATCAATTTAACATTTTAGTTGGTAATTTTTCTACTTTGTCTCCCAATCTGCCATCTGCGTCCAGGCATCCAGTTCCTCCGGCCGCCATCTGGAGCATCCTGGCTCATAGTTGGACCCTCGCTGCTCTACCTCATGGCTTGCTCCCCATGGCAGGGTGGTGGAGAGCCTCCCCTGCTCTCTCCTTCCAGGACTGGATCCAGTACTCACAGCAATGACCTCGAAGCTGGGCATCTCACATAACGGCCATCAAGCCATCACAACCAGTTGCCATGTTCCCTGTTCTGAATTCCCCTGTGAGTAGGGCATACAATGATGCCAATGAAAGGAACGGGCATGCTTTCGTGCGTGCTCCCTCCCGGTGCCATGCCCCAACTCACCCCTTGTATTGCCTGTGCCACTGCAACACCTCCAACCTCCACTAGGGGCCACAAGCTCACTGACAGGTACAAGCCCCCCCACCCAAGAAAGGGAGAGCAGTCCCTCAGATGCTCAATCCCTCTCCTTCACTGCCAACCCCTGATGACCCAGGCTCATTCTCGAACCCGGGTCACCAGTGTGGCTTGAGGTGTGGCGTCCAGTGCCTCAACCTTCAGTGCCACTGGGCTGAACCATTTTAACATTTTAAAGGGTTCTTCATTTGGTTGAGTCCCAGTTAGCCTGACCACTACCAACAAGATGACCTCCTGATTGGTCAGGTATCTACACTTTAAATTTTTCCATGTCAGTATCAGCTGAGGTGCTAGTTCTTGTTTATTTTTGTTTTTATTTTTTGGATTTTGTTAACCAGGTAGGCCCACTGAAAGTTCCTTTTTCAGATGCTACCCAGAATTAGGTATCAGGTATCGAAGTAATACATAACAATGACTCAGTATAAATAAAATGTCAGGACATTGCAGTACAACATAATAGTTGTTAGCAAGGTATAGCAATAGAAGACAAACATAGGGTAAAGTGGAAAATGATATTATAAATAGGCAGTGATGTCATTGTGAATAGATAACATAACAATGTATAACAATGTGACATAACATTGTGACATAATAATGTGATAATAACAGTGTGGCATAACAATGTATAACATTTCATTGAACCTGAAGTAGAGGCTTCTGTTTGCTGATAAACTTCTGGCTTTTTCTAATTGGGTGTGTCTGTACCTTCTGCAGCAGTAACAGCAGGCATCAGATTGCAGGTCATTGCCATTAAATTGATGTGTTTTCTTTCTTTTTTTTTTTGCTTGACTCTTTGGCCAGCTGACATCCAGAGGGAGCTCCGATCCCCTTCCCCCAGCATCCACCACCCGGCGCTGACCCAGCAAACATGGCTTACCCCCCCCAGTGGGACTGGTGGGGTTCCCAACCCCCACCGAGGACTGGATCCAGTGAACCAGTGCCGTGGCTGGCTAGGAGCGGAGCCTGCGAGGTGCCCTCCACCATAGTGTCATAGTTCTCCTTTTCCTGGTGTTTACACGCCAGGAGTTGTGGCATGCAATGATGCCCATGGGGGGGGAGCTTGCAAGCATCTGCATGCACTCCATCCTGGCATCTGCTCCAATTCCCCCCCTTGCTACAGTGCTGTGCCCTGCTCCCCAGCCTCCGCTAGGGAGCAGGCAAACACTGACTACTGAGGACCCCCCACCCCGGAGAAGGAGAGCAGTCTGTCAGACGCTCAATCCTTCTCCACCCCTGCTGACCCTGTGCGGACCCTGCTCATTCCTGAACACGGGTCACCAGCATAGCATGAGGTAAGGCAACCAGTGCCTCAGCCCTCAGCACCACCGGACTGGCACAATTGCTGTGTTTTTTAACTTGAATTACGTTGTCTCAGCCATTTTGTTGGAGCAGATGTAGGGGCTTCTTGAACTTTCTGGCAGTTTTTAACTGGGTGTGTCTGTATCTTCAGCAGCTGTAACAGCAGGCATCCAATTTCAGGTGATTACCTTTACATTGCTGTGTGTTTTCTTAACTTGAATTTAGTTGCCTCAGCCATTTTGTTGGAGCAGAAGTAGGGGCATCTTTTTGATGATACATTTCTTGAACTTTCTTGCAGTTTCTAACTGAGTCTGCATGTTTAGATGCAGTAACATCAGGCATCAGATTTCAGGTGATTGCCTCTAAATTGCTGAGTGTTTTCGTACCTTGAATTTAGTTATCTCAGCCATTTTGTTGGAGCAGAAGAAGGAGCTTCTGTTTGCTGATACATTTCTTGAACTTTCTGGCAGTTTCTAACTGGTTGTATCTGCACCTTCACCAGCAGTAACAGTAGTAACAGCAGGGATCAGCTTTCTAGTAATTGCTTTTAAATTGCAGTGTATTTTCTTAACTTGAACTTAGTTACCTCAGCCATTTTTTGGAACAGAAGTAGGGGCTTCTGTTTGCTGATAAATTTCAGCAGCAGTAACATCAGGCATCAAATTTCAGGTGATTGCCTTTAAATTGTTGTGTGTGTGTCTGCTGACTGGTGAGGAGCAGTTTACCATGTTTTGTTTTCCTCTTGTTACCTACAGTTAGCTGATTGTTTCTGACACACAGCTACTGTCAGATAATCCCGCCAACCCTCCCCCATCCCACCCATCTCAGGCTCATCCGCCTTTAGAGGCATCCAGTATCTTACAACTTCCTGCCTTGAAACAGGAATAGGTTAGCACAAATTTAAAACAAAGCATGTCTAATGTAGTTACTTACCAAAATAAACCTAGCAATAGAATTCAGATATCACATAGCTCTTTGTTGAAAAGATCATAAAGCTCCAGTTACTGAGGTGCAACCCATGGGGTATAAGACACACCAGCTGATGTCATTGCTAAGCCATGGGTAGATTTATGTATTAATATAAGTGAGACAAAAACAAGGAAGTCCATAACAGTGAAAAGGCACATGAATAGTGCAGTGAGAAATATACCATTGAGTGCCATATTTAGTGTACTATCTAAAAGGTGGTTGCTAAGATAACAAAATTAAGAAGGACTGCAATAGTTTAGATACACAATGGATGGAGCATTAACCGGAGAATTTAGTGTAAAAAATGGAGTAAAACAAGGTTGTATTCTAGCCCCACATTTATTTAATTTATATATTGATGCATTAATAAAAAATATTCAAAATATTGACACTTTTCCAACAGTAATAATGAATGAAAAAATCCAGTTATTGATGTATGCAGATGATGCAATTGTTGTCTCTAGGACTCACCTGGGTTTAAGAAGAGCACTTTCTAGTACTGTATTATGAATTCTTTGGAATCTCTGGATTTAACATTGAATATTGAGAAATCTAAAATTATGATATTTAATAAGAAAATGAGAATTACTATAGAAAAAGAATGGGTTGTTTTACATAAGAAATTCCAGATTATAAGGGAATATAAATATTTGGGAGTGATCTTTGACTCGGGGTATCCTGGAGACAGCAGTTTTTTGATTTAACAGCTAGTGCACAGAGGGCTAATAATGCTATATTGTCTTTTGCAAATAAATTTGCTAATAACTCAATGAAAAAGGCATTTGAGGCAAAAACAATAGGACAAATGCTCTATGGTAGTGAAATGTGGGGGTTGGGTTTATCTAAATACACAACGCAGAATATTGAAGTAATTCAAAGTACATTTATACGAAATTCTTTACATCTACCAAGAGACTGTCCAATGAGTTTCTTGAGATTAGAGACCAGAATGCTTCCAATTAATACAAGAATACAAATTAAAGCAATTATGCTTTAGAAAAGAATAAATTTGATGGGGGATTTGTGCCTACCAAAGTTGTGTTGGTTGGAAACTTGAAAGTCAATAGAAGTAGGAAAAAAATGGACAACTGGTTCACCAGAGTATATGACTTCACACAAAAAATAGATCTTATGAATATATTAGCAGTATCAAATGTTGATTTATATGCCAGTGAAAACTATTATTAGATTACAAGATAATGGCAGGCGATTGGATAAGGGAAAGCTTAATGAAATAGAAGTTGGGGATATTTACTCCACCCTGAAACAAGACTGGGGCATTGAAACTTACTTAGTTAATTGTGAGAATGTATGGCATAGATATACGCTGAGTGCAGTGAGACTGGCTTGTTTGGGCAATCTGTATTTTGATATTGGAAAACATTTAGGGTATGGAGCCCTGGGTCAATGTAACTGTACCTAAGTAACTGTAGATATAATACATACTATTTTTGAATGTCAGAAATGGGTTACAGAAAGAAATTGCTGGTTAGCTCCTTTACTGCCAGAAATTAGAAGGAAGGTGGTTCCAGAAACAGTTGTTCAATTATTAAAATTAGATCAAGTTAAGAAAATGTATGCTTTAGCAAATTTTTTTGAAGTAATAGAAAGCTCCCGAAGTACTATTGTAAGATAAAAGATCATTTTATTAGTATGGATTAGATTAGATGAAATGTTACTGTTGTATCTAAATTATTGTATTTTTATATACGTGTACCATTTCTTTTTAATAATAGTTGATGTAACAAATTGTTTTAATTTTATACATCTATAAATAAAAAATTAAAAAAAAGGTTATGGAACATTCATGAGACAGAAATTGTAAGATAATTATGTAGTACTGTCCTCCAGAAACAGGTGTAGCTAGTTTACCCAATACACAAGGACAATCAGATTTTTCACTCTAACAGCTGAAATTCAGTATTCGTAGAAACATAGAAATTGATGGCAGATAAGGATGTCTGGGCCCATCCAGTCTGTCCATTTTTGCTACCTACTGAAAAACCGCAGACCCAAATTAATCTCTAGCTTTATCTTCTTGTTCCTATTGCTAGGGTTCCCCTATGCCTGTCCCATGCATTTTGGAATTCCTCCACTGTGTTTTCCTCCACTGCCTCTGCTGGGAGTCTATTCCATGCATCCACCACAGTTTTCGTGAAAAAATACTTCCACACAATACTCCTTAGTCTACTCCCTTCCAACCTCATGACATGTCCCCTCATTCTTGAACATGTGCTTTTCTGAAGGATGCTACCCTCCGGTACCCTATCTATGCCCTTTACAGCAGATATTTGTAGGTTACTGTCATATCTCCCCTGTCTCTCCTCCCCTCCAGAGTATACGTATTGAGATCTCCCAGTCTCTCCTCCTATAACTTTTGGTGCAGGTCCTGCACCATCTTTGTTGCCCTTCTTTGAACTGCTTTCACCCTGTCTATGTCTATACAGAGATGCTGCCACTAGAACTGGACATAGTACTCCAAATAAGGCCTCACCAATGATCTGTACAGTGCCATCACCACCTATTTTTTTCTACTAATAATACCACTCCCTATGCACCCCAGCATCCCACTGGCTCCCCCCACAGCCTTAACACATTGTTTGGCCACCTTAAGGTCATCAGATATGATTACCACCAAATCCTTTTCCTGCTTGGTGACAGTCAGTATCTCCCTCCCCATCATGCCATCCTCCCCTGTGTTCCTTCACCTAAATGGATGATTGTGCACTTTTTCACTTTGAATCTCAGCTGCCCCACTCTAGATCATTCCTCCATTTTTCCTAGGTCCCTTCTTGTTTTTTTCCACCCATTCCAGAGTGTCCACCCTGTTGCAGATCTTAGTGTCATCTGCAAAGAGACACAATTTCCCTTTTAGCCACTCAGCAATGTCTCTTAAGAAGACATTAAACAGGACTGGCCCCAGAACTGATCCCTCTGGCACTGCACTGGCCACCCTCCTTTCCTCAGATTGAGCTCTCTTTACCACCACCCTCTGTCTTCTATTATACAACCAGTTCCTAACCCAGTTTACCACCTTATGACCCACTGCCAGGCTGCCCAGCTTGTCCACAAGTCTTCTATGCAGAACAGTATTGAAGGCCTTACTGAAATCCAGGAAGGTCACATCCATCACTCCCCTCGATCTATGTCCCTAGTCACCCACCAAAAGAAATCAATTAGATTTGTTTGACATGACCTTCTCACTGTGAATCCATGCTGTCTTGGGTCATGTGCTCCCCTGGATTAAAGGGGGTTCCACAATCATTTCTTTTTTATTCCATATAGGTACTTACGCCCACCTGAAGCCTGGCAGGCAGCTATGGCCCTCCCTCCCTTAAAGGAACTCATCCTCCATGCCTGAGCATTCCCACTCAGACCAATCCTGTAATTCTCCCATGGCTTACCCCATGTGACAGGGCCAGGGAGGAGAACGCTGGCTTTCTCCCACCCCTAGAACATTACCCAGAAGCCAGGACAGCTACGTGAATGTGATGGGCCATCATGGAGCCTGCCAGCTCTCTTTTCATGTTTTTCTCCCATCCTCCCTCCCCACCGATGTAGAGATGCTGGTTACATGCCTCCTGACCCATACCACCCTCCAGCCTCCACCACAGGGCAGTCAATGAGCAGTATGACAGAACCTCCCTCCCCTGAGAGAGGAGAGCAGTCCTCTGGATGATCAGTCCTCTCCTGCTGACCCCCGGCAGTCCAGACTCATTCCCGAACCAGGGTCGCCGGCGTGGCACAAGGTGTAGTGACCAGCACCTCAACCTCCAAGTGCCACTGGGCTGGCAACAATCCTTTCTTTAAGTAGTGATTCCATAATTTTCCCCACTATTGAAGTAAGGCTGACTGCGCTATAGTTTCCAGACTTCTCTATACTCCCACTTTTCTGAAGAGGGACTATATCTGCCCTCCTCCAGTCCTTTGGAACCACTCCCATATTGAGTGGTTTGTTGAACAGGGCTCCCATATGCCTACTATCAACACCACTTAGAGACTAACCATGCATGGACTCACAGGCATGCATCACATTTAGATGGGATGAACCTAGATTTGAGTAAAGTGTTGGTAAGGCACCTTAAAGGTAGTCAATCTCAACAGTGTAAAGGGAGCTCAAGAAATCACCAGCAAAATGAGCTATAGTTAGGTACAGAGCTGAGATATGCAGATACTATGGGGACTTCAGGTAGCAGACCCAGGTATCCAAAAACCCACACTCCTTACATAAATATAGAAACAAATTAGCCAATGTGTTCCCACTGAAATAATGACATAGAAACATAGAAGCTGATGGCAGATAAGGACCACTTGACCCACCTAGTCTGCACATTTCACTACCTTCTGCAATATTGTGAATATTGCACCCCCTGCCAATCTCTGGCTTACCTTCTCTTTCCCATCATTAGGGTTCCCTTATTTTTTTTTGGTCCAGTCCCCCGATCCTTCATTCAGAGGTCAGCCCTGCCCTGCGTGCCATCCTCCTATGCTCAGGCTTGCTCCCCTGGGCAGGACTGCTGTCTGGGCCCCCCAATGGACACTGTTGGCAAGCCCCAGCTTACCCCCCAGGCAGAGCCATGGCAGTGGGACTCCATGAAGCCCTGCCCATCATGTTGTTGGCTTGTCCAATTGTTCTGGGTCCAGGATAGTCTGGACTTGTGTTCTGGGTGGGGGAGGACAGCTTTCCCTTCTTGGCCCCTCTGTTGAGGGCAATCCATTGGGGATTAATGGTCCCAGGCACTGGAGGAGATTCAGGATGGCTGTAGCTGATGGGGGGGTGTATGAAGCAGCCACTGGTACCTGCCAAAGGAGGATAAACACCGATATAACAAAAAGTGATGGACCAAGATGGATCCCCGGGGAACACTGCTGATGACAGCTATTTTCTCAGAGATTTGTCCATTTATGCTGACACTCGGGCACCTATCAGTCAACCAGGACTTAATAAAACAATTTTGGAATTTAATTTGTTTCTCTCTAAGCACTTGACCAGTTCAGCATGTGGCACTTTTTCAGATGCTTTACTGAAATCAAGGTATATCACATTCATGGACTTACCTATGTCTAACACCTTGTTGACCCTCTCAAAAAAGTTAACCAACTTAATCTGACAAGATTGTCCCTTATGGAAGCCATGTTGATTTTGGTCCAGTAATCCATCAGTTCTTAATTTTCCATTAATATGATTTCTTTTCAGTGTCTGCATGGTTTAGCAAACCACTGACATACGGCTGACTGGCCTGTAGGTACCCTTTTCTGCTTTGCTATTTTTTTGTAAATAGGCACCACAAATGCAGCCCTCAAGTCATCTGGTACTACACAAAATTCTTTTTTTGCCTGGCTTCAACTCTTCCAGTACCAGAGGAACTGTTCTCCCACCCAGCTTGCCCATTCCCCATCCCCAGGCTTATCCCCCTGGGCAGGGCTGCCTGGTGGTCACCCCTCCCCAAGGAACTTGGGCAATTATCCCTGACTTGCCCACAGGGCAGGACCCCAGGAGTGAGACCCCCCCCGGTGGACCCTGATCTGCAGTGGGAGTGATGGCAGAGATGGGGGTCGTCATTAGCAGGCTGGTGTTTTTACAGAATGTTTTTCCCTGGGGTCAAGCATGTTTAATGCCAGTGTCCGTCCTTCCCCCTGTAATGGGAGATGCCAACTATAACAGTACCCCCAGCCTCCACCAGAGATCTGCATTGCACTGGACATTCTTCCACCTCACCCTGGAGAAAGAGAGCATTATCTGAGATGCTCAATCCTTCTTCCCCCAGCTGGCCCTCATACTCCTGAGTCCATTCCCGAACTCAGGATGACAGCGCCACAAGCGGACACCTTGCTGCTGTGCCAGCGGGCTGGATCACTGCACCAGATACTAATGATGGGTTATATAATGCAGTAAAGGGGCTGGCTATTTCCTCATCTAATTCACTTCATTGTTTGGGATGTGTTCTATCTGTTCCCTAGGACTTATCAGGCTTAACTGCTTTTAATAATTCATAAATGTAATTTACAGCAAACTGATTTGCACAATCTGTATCCTGTATATGTGCATCACACAAAGCTGAAGTTTGATATATTGAGCCAAACATTTGTTCAATAAGCTAGTAATGTCTGGCTCATTTTTATGCTTTTATGTCCTCCACCAATGGTCATACTGCATTGATTCCACCCTTTTTACTATTTACATCGGCCCAGAACATTTTGGGGTTTCTTTTGGAATTTGTATCTATGTCATCTTCATTTTCTCTTCTGACATTTCTTATCAGCACCTTGCACTCCTTTATTTTTGTTTGGTAAGTTTTTGTTAAGTTCTACCACTAATTCCGCAACTCCCCCTTTCCATCCTGATGCTCGCCATGTTTCTACCCCAGGCTCTCACTCTTTCCCTATTAACTCTTCTTGCTGCACCCACCCTTCCCTGTCCACTCCAGCCTGGCTAAAGTCCCACCCCATCCATAGTAATGTCCCAATTATCTACCTGTCCTCTGTCATTATCATAATAAACAAATACACGACAGCCATCATCACTTTCTGTGGTTTCAGCTCAATTTTTCCCCAAGTCATCGGTAATATATCCCTCCTCTTCTTTACCTCTCTAACCTGCCACCCCATACACGGCCTCTTTCCGCTATAGGTGTAGTTGCCAGCTGCCTCACTCAAAAGATCTCTGCTTAAAACCCCTGTATGCCTATGGTTGATTGTACATCTGCTGACTTCTTCAACTGTAAAATATTGCTATTTTTTTATTTATTTCAACCTTGTACTGTACTGTATACACTGGCCCAGATATTCAAAAGGGTTGCGCCATGCTCAACAGAGATTCTTGCTTGTCATGAAGTCCAAAATCATCATTCTGCGATATTCAGCAGGGGAGGCAGTTCGCCACTGGAAACAGGTTGCGAAGAGAGCAATGCAATGAATGCATGCTCACAGGAGGGGAGATCCATGCATAACCCGCGCAACCCGATATTCAGTCGGGTTGCGCAGAGTTGTGCATGCACAACCCCCAACCTGTGCCCGCATAAGCTTGAGCCAAAAAAAAAAGGCTTAAGTTGAGGGCCATCCACAGGTGAGCTGCTGCATTGCAGGGTGCAACACAGCAGCTGCCATCCCTGGCTGGCCCCCAACTCGGTCCCTGTGCCCCCACCAGCCCGATCGGGGCAGTACAGGTACATGAACCCCCCATCTCCACAGCCCGATCGCTGGCAGAATACGTACATGTCCCCCCACACACACATCTCCTGGCTAAGTCCGAATGGGCGGCAGAACCTGCGACCTCAGTGCCCGATCGTGGCAGAACTCGGGGCGAACCCCGCGATCGCTGGCAGAATGGTTCTCCCAACCCGCCTCGGTGGTCCAGTGACGAAACACGGCGTCGCGCATCTCCACTCTGGCCCAGTGTCTCACCACCAGCCCTTCACCGCCGCCCAGCCGCCGGTGACAGACCACCGCCTGCCGCCGCCGACTGACTGTCGTTGGGCTGCACGCCGATTGTGCAGAGCTACAGCCAACGGCATGCAGCTTATACGCAGAGCATGACAGTCCAGACTTGTGAATGATCATTCACAAATCTGACTGGGTTACACGGTGGCTGCACGCCCATTGGCTGCAGCTCTGCACCAATGGGCGGCAGCCCTACCGACAGTCAGTCATGGGCGGGCGCGGCCAGGCGGTGGGATGCTGCCGCTGCTGCTGCGGGGAGCGGGTGAGGGGCTTCGTGGGTGGGGGGACACTAGACACCAGGGAGATGTGTGTGGGGAGTTGTGCTGTGACATTCTGCCCGTGATCGGCTTTACGGTCCACTGGACCACCAGGGAGTTATTCAGGTTGGGGGCGGGTTACATTCTGCCCGCGATCGGGCACTGGGGTTCATCAGGTTCTGCCCACGATCGGGCTGTGGGAGATGTGTGGGGTGTCATGTAACTGTGATGCCCGCGATCGGGCTGCATTGTGCGTCGGTCCCCGACGGCTGCTGCCTGGCAGGGTGGCCAGGAGCAAGTCCTCGGGATCGTGCACCTACATGCAAATGGCATGCAATGGGGCTAGAATAGATGCAAATGGCCCCCCTGCGCTCTTGCATAAATTATGGCCCCATTTGCATGTCACCTTTGAATATCGGAAATTTGAGCATGGCGCAATGGTACTGCGCCACCGCAAGTTTAATGCTCAACTCTGGCAACTTGTAGAAGCGCAAGTTCCACTGCGCCATGTGCAAGTGTTGTGGTCGGGTAGATTCAAAGGAGTTGCTCAACAGCGCAACTCCTTTGAATATCACCCCGGCCACACCCCTGCGCAACTATTTTGAGCAGCGCAGGGTCTTGTGCCTCACACTGGCGCAGTTTGAATATCTGGGCCACTGTATATACTTTTCCTTCCTTGTATATTATTACTTTTTGTATACCTGCATCTGTACTGTACTTTGATGTATTCGTGACCAGGTCCACCTTGCAAATCAGCCTTGCTCAATGGTGCCTGCCTGGATCAAAAAAGATTTTGATTGATTGATTGATTGAAGTTCTAAAAGTTTATTTTTCTCTAAATACTTAGTCCTCCTATAAATTCTTCTCTTAATTTTTTATTTTATGTAACACTTTTCTTGCAAGCTGAGTTGCTTTTCGCCCATTTTTGTCACATTTTTTATGTTGGCTCACACTTATGCAACCAACATCTTGTGGTAGTAGCAGATTTGGAGGCGCTGTCACTGTTGGACAAATGCAGGGCACGCATTAGATGGTGCGTCCCTCATTCCCCAATCAGCCAGCAGCAGGTGGTGACCTCACGTATCCTAAATGAGGCCACCAGATCTAAGAAAAGGTCCACTGCAATGAGAGGGAATCTCTCATACAGCGGGACCACAACACACCTCTCTACGTGCAGGCAACATGGCAGCAGTGACTACTGCCACTGCCTGTTACAATGCTGATGGGGAAGTCCACTCCCTGTCAGCATAATTACCCCCTTCCCATGTATAATGTATGCTGAGGGGGTGCCCAATCCCCCTCGGCATCATGCACCCTCTCAACAGTTTTTTTTTGCCAATGGGGGGCCCAATCCCCATCGGTGTTTATCCCCCATCCCCTTGTATTTTGGCCGATGGGGGAGCCCATTCTCCATCAGCATAATGTGTCCCCCCCTTTTGTTGCTTGCAGAGGGAGTGCCCAATCCCCCTCAGCTCATGTCCCTGCCCCTCAGTATGTGCTGATAGGAGTGCCCAATCCCCTGTTGGCTACAGACCCCCCCAAAAAAAACTTAGGTGGCATGCTGGGAGCCCACCTCAGAGTGCCACATGCCCTGCAAAAAAAAAAAGTCCTGCAATGTTTTTTTTTTAAACCGTGAAAAAGAAAACAGTCCCTTGCCATCTTCATGCCCCCTTCCCATAACCTGCTCCCCACCTGATACTTACCTCCAGAGTACGGCTCAATGATCTTTGGTGGACCAGGAACACGTCTGCACTCTTCAAAGCCTACCTCTAACTGAAGAAATGCCAGTAAGCTGTATAATGGCATAAATAGGGTTGTTTTCAACTTTGGTGCATATCTCGGGCATTGTTTGGAGTTTGTGCACCAAATTTTTAACATGGGGTTATTGTAACCCCTCCTCATGAAGTCAGTCACTGTGATGGCGCCATGTCCAGAAAGGTGATTTCACAGACACTGCATGGAATCACCTTCTAGGACCAAGTAACAAAAT
Source organism: Neoceratodus forsteri (assembly GCA_016271365.2). NCBI lineage: Eukaryota > Metazoa > Chordata > Ceratodontiformes > Ceratodontidae > Neoceratodus > Neoceratodus forsteri. Next base: position 854,081,947 of record CM057458.1, read on the forward strand.
GACAGTGCCACTGTTCATGAGGGGGAGCTCTCAAAAAGCCTATGTTGCAAATTTGGTGACAGAACTCCCAAAAATGTCTGTTTTACGATTATGCGTTGTGCTGTTTCCATGCACACTCGTAACTTCGTGAATTTGTAATATTTTCACTCCAGATTTTAAAAATTGGCATTTTTCCACACCTCCTGATGAACAGTACAGCTGTCATTTTACATATCCTGCCTAAAATGTGTTTTTGCACATCCAGCGCAGAATAGCGCAGTCGCTGTGCGAAATCAGTTTTCGGGACAGTTTGAGGAAATGACAGTGACACTGTGCATGAGCAGAGGTCATAAAATGCCTATGTTGAAAATTTTATGCCTAACGTCCTTAAAATGACTGTGTTACAAGCATGTGTTGTGCACTTTCCATGCACCCTTGTAACCTCACAAATTTGCAATATTTCCATGCCAGATATTCAACACTGGCATTTTTTTCACACCTCCATATGAACAGTAGAGCTGTCATTTTTCACATCCTGCCCAAAATGTGTTTCTGCACCTGTGGCACACAATGGCATGGTCACTGTGGGAAATCAAGTTTTGGGGACAGATTAACAAAGTCACAGTGCCACTGTTCATTAGGGGAGGTCCCAAAATACCTATGTTAAAAATGTGGCTAACAAACTCCCAAAAATAATTGGGTTATGGACGTGTGTTGTGCACTTTCTATGCATGCTCATGAATCCATCAATTTTTAACATTTTCACTCCAGAGTTTCAACGTTGCCATTTTTTACACCTCCTCATGAACAATACAGTTGTCATTCTCCACATCCTGCCAAAAATGCATTTTGTCCCTGTGTCACCAAATGGCATAGCCACTGTGCAAAACCACCTTTCAGCAAACAAACTGATTGTGCTACTTTTCATGAGGTAGGCTCACAAACAGCCCATGTTGAAAATTTGGAGTGAAAATACCACCGCACGCCTACTATGTTAGGGTTTCCAACTGTAGCACCCCACCCGGTACAGACTGACAGGTGCCAGGGGTGTGACTTGGGATCATCGGATGTAATGCTCATGCCATTCAACCCCAACCCCCCCCTGCAGCCACTGACAGGCATCGTGTTGTGTCTTGCACTATTCGGCCACAAAATTCACCCCATTCTCCTATATTGCACCCACATCAGTGTATTTCCTTATGGAATGGGGTAGGTATAATGCCCAAAGACCCCAAAGCACACCACGATACTTGTCAGTGTCTACAGGGTAGGGTGGGGTACAATGACATGAGCATTACAGCTGATGACCCAAAGGCACACCCCATTGCCTGCCGCTCTCTACAGGGTGGGGGTGGGGTTGGCGTCACTCCAATACTTCACTGCCATTCTTATTATGCATCTCTACCACTGACACTACCAATGCCAATGCCAGCAAGACAACATTCAGCATTGACAAATGCTTGTTTAACCTGGGGTACAAAATTTTCTTTTAATTTTTAAGTTTACCCAGCATTATGTTCCACATTTCAATAGCATTTTTACTGTAAAATGTCTCCTCCCACTTCCAATTTTTGAGGCCTAATTTCATTTGTGGAAAAATGGAGCTTTTATAACACTTTATTATAGCTGGAGCCTTATTTCAATTAATATGCCTTGCCAAACAGAAACTTGCCATTTTATGGTCACTGTCTCCCAAGGAGTCTCTTGTAGTGCAATCTTTAATATTCTCTCCCAAGTCACTAATGACTAATTACTAGGTCCAGAATATTCCTACTCTGAGTTGATGTTTCAACTTATTGTTTTTAGTTTATATTCTTTATACTGATCGTTAGTCTGGAGTCTTGGGGATTCACACCTTTCCCATTATTCTAGGTAATGCTAGGCATGTTCATGTCACCTGTCAGAATAACTTCATTTTTTCCCCCCAATAAATACTCAAGTTGCTTGGTGGTAAGGGCCTTATCTATATTGTCAGGTTCTGCTGGTGGTCTGTAACATAACCTGAGTATGACGAAACCATGTTTGCTACTGTTTTAACATCATTGTCTTGCCTTTTTCTGATATCATCGGTGCCTATATGTAAAACCACCACTGGGCTTTCCCATTCCCCCTGCAGTAGGCCATCTACAATTGTTTTGACATCACTAACTATTGCACCTGGCAAACAGGAAACTGTGGATCTTTCTCCCCTTCCCCCCCAACATATGAAGCTGTCTGTATTTGTTATTATGGAGTCCCCTATTATTATCACCTTTTTGGGTTCTTTTTCAGCTGCCTCTCGTTGCATGGCCATTGCAATGTGCTCATGCTTTACATTGCCATTTTCTTCATTGTTCTGATCAGAAGTATTCTTATTATTAATACACACATGTTCTGCTTGTGCTTTCATTCTGTAGTTCCAAATTAATTAAAGACTAGTAATTATTTGCCAAGTGCAATGTGAATGCTTCAGCCAACCCTCCCTTTCATTTATCACTTTCTCTTTTCTGCTCTTGTCCATGATGGAGTGTCTTCTGAGTCATCTAGAACTTCCTCCTCATTTGAATATTCATTATCCATTTCCCTTTTATTCTTTTCCTCACTTTTGTTTAAGTGCAACTAGTAGTTGGACTCTTATCATCATCAGTCACTCCAAGTACACAAGGTTCTATGTGATTATCAATTATGATGCCCCTTTCATCAGATAATCGTGTGAAGATATTTTCGATAAATATCTCTAATTGCTCAATAGCGACATTTTCATTTTTGTTAAGTGTGCTCCTCAGTAACTTAATTTCCTCCTCTAGCTCCAATATATACATGTGTTTTTGGCATGCAAATCCATTAGTATGAATCCCACCACAACCACAATCCCCACACAAACATATTTCATTTTAAACATGCTATGTCTCTTCTTGGTGTCTATAAAGTAAATGTTATTCTTGGTGCATGTAAACTGTTCCTCATGTAAAACTGTGTTTAATCAACTGAAGAAAGTGCTAAAGATTAGGAGAGAGACAGCTTGTCCTGACAGTATGTGCAACAAAAAACTCTTTGTTAACCTACAGCTTCTTAGACACCAAAAGAAACTCTTATTAAATTACCAGCTTAGCCAACAGAGTTAAAGTTAGGTAAAATTTTGCTGTAATTTGTGTAAATAATAATATAAAAAGGTGGCACCATATGTTTCCCAAGTGGCACTAGGCATTCTGCTGTAATGTGACAGCCTCTTTTATTCACTTTCATTCCAGGCTAGAGAAGCCAGGAGAAAATTGTGGACATCTGGACCTATTCTAGAACTGGATCTGGGAGTATTATGGCACATGATGTTTTTTTTACCCTCTGTGCAGAACCAGGTGGGCAGGGCAGAGCACATCAATAGGAAGAGGGAGGGAACCTTGAGGGATAAAAATGCAAAGGACATATAAAAAAAAAGACAGGTGCAAACATACCCAAATGGCTTTCAGGCTTGTCTTTCTACCTCCAAACTCTGATATGAAGGATTTTTTTAAGGCAGAAGACCCCCATGGGGGTAAATGTCGGGATAATAAAATGACATAATTTGTCCAAGTTGTGTCAATGTAGAAGTTTGTAGTGTGCCTAAAGGTACTGTAGGCATTCAAAACATGTTCATACTATAGATATATAAAGCAAAAATAATGACTTGGGATATATCTCTTCAAAGGAGTCCCAACTATATATACTAATGTTTTTTCACTTCCTACTTCAATGTATTTTGACTTTTAAAATTAGAATTCTGCTTCAGAAGAATATACTGGTAACATGATAGACCAGAAATAACATGCACATACACATTTCTGATGTTTATAAAATGTTATATTCAAAATAAGTCTATCTCCAATGAAAACAGTGACACTTAAGGTATGAGTTCTATGATATGGCCTACATGAATTGCTTTAAGGAGGTGCAGTCAAGTGAATGACTTATAAAATGATATTTAAGCATGTAATATCTATGTAGTTGTATTTTTAAGTAAGCCTGAATGTTTTTACCAACCATTACTTATTTACAACTATGGATTATACTGCAGGCTATAGCTTCCCTTCTTTGATGTACACATGAAAGCAAAATAGTGTTCTATTCTTGGGCTGACAATAAATATTGAATCTGTGCTAAGTTTCTCTCATCAATGCTCCAGAGCAGAATGTAGCAAAATAATTGTAGAACATAGCAACAGGGATTTGTGGCAATGATCATAAGTAGAAATCAAACTGGAAAACATAGAGTGTTAAAGACCTAACTTTGTGTGGATAATGAGAACTGTCACTGAACTTATTCAACCAAGTTTTCATATTTAAGGTGCTTTCTGACTTAACATCAAGGGTCAATCCACATGATTTAATATTGACAAAGGTGTCTGTTCCTAGTCCTCTGTAAAATGGTTGGGTTGCAGCAAAGCTTTTGCTGGTGTTATGCCTTCCTACATTCTTTTTACCATCAAAGACTTATAAACCTAGAGTATATTAATCTGCAGCATTCATTTTAGTAACTTAACCTTCAGCAGCCTGATTTTCATAAATACAATATAGGATGAATCTATGATATATTTTCACATGGCAGATTACACTGATTTGTCCACCTCAGTATATCACAAATGAATTTATTTTTGTTCATTTCTCTGACCCAGATTTAATTCTTAATTAAAAAAACAATCACTTATGAGTAGTGTATGTCTTAATAGTGGGAAAACATTTCCAAAAATGTGTGTGATCTAGTTGCATTGCATAGAGAATTTTGGGATTCTACAAATTTAGATCAAGAAGAAAAGCTGTAAAAAAAACCACTATAGATCACTTAGTACAAAGACAGAATTGATTGCCTTCTCTATAATTTACTATTCTTGTCACCATCACTTTGTAATCACTTCCTTATCTTTTAAAAATACTTAGTAATTGGTTTCTTTCTCATTATTGGGCCTGTGCATGAACTGAGGGCCACAGTTGCCCAGTGTGCAATCGTCATGCGCAGTGCTGTACAATGGTATATTGTGCACACCTCTGCAAGGCAGCCTGTATAAAGTGTTCATAGTGCTGCACAAACAGGCCAGATGAGTAGCTACATGCCAGCCACACTATGCACAGCACAAAATAAGGAGGAGGGCATCCATAAATGACAGGTGCATAACAAAGCCATGCAAGGTGAAGCAGGGAACACCTCTTGTGTACAGTCCCATGGGCACAGCACAGATCAGATTCCATAACCAGGATACACAGCATCATGCAGGACACTGAGAACCACTAGTCAGGATGACCAATGTTGTACATGACTGATACTGACATTGGATAATGCGCAGGACATATGGTACGATATATAGTATGAGATATAGACAGACAATGACTGTAACTTGAAGACAAAGATATGGCATATTACCCACTGCAACACATCTAAGGGCACCATATGACATCACCAAAGGTCATGTGGTGTAGTTTAAGGAGAGGTACCAGAATCCATGGGCAATGGGTGGTGGTACCCCCCCCCGCCCATGAGCATGAAATGTGCTCCTGTAATGCTGAGAAGGTCAGAAGGACTGTGCTCATGTCACCCAATGTGCACCCAACCCCCAACCCCCATGGCTGGAATACATGTGTGTTGTAGGAATGCATACAGTATGAACCCCAACATGTGTATGGCATGTATGATAGGGTATCATAAGGAACTACAAACTCTGAGGACATCAGGAAAGCAGACCACCAATATAAAGGGACACAACATGTAGCAAGCAGTAGGCCACATGAAACCACAGCAGGGCATGTGTTAGCACCAGCATGACCACCCCCCGCCAGTAGAACAGGGACAGGTCTGGCAACACAGTGAGCATGCACCATGCACCATGCCCAGACACAGAGCGAAAGCAGTTCAACCAGCTGATACACATGCCAACCATAGTGGATGGCCACAATGAAAAGGCATGTTATAAGGGGCAGATAGACCATAGGAAACAACAATGTATGACACAGACTGGTGTACAGCAGAGACGTAAAAGACTGTCGGAGGTACAGAGGACATCCTGAGGCATACTCAGTCATGGCCCCAAAAAGCAATGAGAGGTGAGAGGGCTATACTCAGAGGGCTACAAAGCAGTTACCCTCAGCATCCCCCTCCTATATACATAGGTGGTGGCGACACAACACTGCCTGGAATGAGGATGACACCAGTGTGTATAGCAAAAATACCTTTATTATAAAAAGCAGAATGGGATGACTCATCACCTGCCACTACAATGCCCCTGTAATCAGGAATCTTCCTCCTGGGAGTCTTCTGTAGACCCCATTGAGGTGGTGTCAGTGTACCAACACTGAACAAGTACAAGATGTCACAACAGGCCACTATATCCCATGCAAAAGAGGACAGACATGAGCAGTCTGGCAAGGCAATCCAATGCTGTGTATGGCCTGCATGTACATTCCACATGTACACCATCAGTACATACCTTAGATGGCTCCTTGATGGCCCACAGCTCCCCCGCTTCATCTTTGAAATAGACATGATGGGACCTCACATACAAGGAGAGAAAGTGCTGTAGATGCCTCTACCAGACCACCACTGATGCTCCCCCATCAATCTACAGGATGACTCTTTCTAGCATCCATGGTAGTCCTGCAGAGACATAAGGGAAGGGGACCACATTACTAATACAGCACCATACCACAGAGTCATACACGTAGAATAACAGACGATGCACTGCAGATGACCCTGTACACAGGGCCACCTGGCTGGAGCTTCACACAAGCCACCACTATAGAGCATGCCTCATGGTACAGATGTATACAGCATGGTCGCTAGAGCAGGAGAGAACTTCCAAGACATGGACAGGACCTTAGTGGAAAGGTATACAATTGTAGTACAGTACGACTTTCCTCAGCTAGCTCCATCACCAGCCACAATTCCCCTTTGTCTGAGTGAGTTTGGTATGCTGTGAAGGCACCCTCCACAGCTTTTTGGAGTACATCCCACAGCACCCCACCTCTTGAGAAGTCACTGTCTTGCCTCTCAGTGCAGATGCCTCCACAGTTTCTGACACCCACTCTTTAGGTTGCCCATTGACATCCACATATGTGGTATCACCCCACCCGCATGTTAGGTCACAGCCCATTTAAAGGGGGACCAGCAGCAGTGGCTGCCTGGGTGGCACACAGGACAGAGCTGTGTGTTGTTTGAGGGGTTGCATTTGATACACATAGTACTGCAGCCACACAAGGGTCCATAGGATGTTCCCTGGACTACTGATGAATGTTTTTCTGATGGAGGGCAAACTGGAGAAGGAAAGGGCTATGAGGCAATGCCCCAGGCCACATAAATTCAGGCCATGGCTGAATGTCAGGCAACTACGTGATACACATTACATAGAAACATAGAATTTGATGGCAGATAAGGGCTGCTTGGCCCACTCAGTCTTCCCATTTCCCTACCTAATGGATAAGCTGCAGATCCTAGTTTACCAGCAGCCTACTTCTTTCTACCCCCACCCCCTAGAATTGCCTTATGACTGTCCCATGCATGCTTCAATTCAACCTCTGTTTTTGACTCCACAACCTCCTCCGGAAGGCCATTCCATGCATCCACAACCCTCTCTGTGAAAAAATACTTCCTTACATTACCTCTGAGCCACCACCCCTCTATCTTCAAATTGTGCCCCCTTGTTCTTGCACACCTCTTTTTTGAAAGATGCTACCCTCTTGGACTTTGTTGATGCCCTTGAGGCTATACATATTAAGCTCTTTTAGTCTCTCTTCATATGTCTTCTGGTGCAGACTCTGCACCATTTTAGTTACCCTTCTCTGGACAGCTTCCATCTTGTCTATGTCCTTGCGGAGATTGGGTCTCCAGAACTGCACACAGTACTCCAGATGGGGTCTCACCAGCTGTCTGTCCTGAGGGATAACAACTTCCTGTTCTCTACTGGTGATGCCTCTCCCTATGCATCCCAGTATCCTCCCAGGCCTCCTTACTACCCTCTCACATTGCTTGTCCACCTTTATGTCATCTGATATGACTACCCCAGGTCCCTTTCCATTTTTGTTGTTGTTAGTATCTCACCCCCCCCATTGTTTACTCTTCCCCTGGGTTTTTGTTTCCCAGGTGCATTACCTTGCACTTCTTAGCATTGAATCTAAGCTGCCATACATTTGACCATTCCTCTAACCTTGCCAAGTCCCTTCTCATCCTTTCCACCCCACCTTGTGCATCAACTCTGTTCCAGATCTTTGTGTCATCTGCAAAGAGATATACTTTTCCTTCCAGTCCCTCTGCAATGTCGCTTATAAAGACATTGAAGAGGACCAGTCCTAATACTGAACCCTGCAGTACCCCACTAGTAACCCCCCTTTCTTCATAGTGGACTCCATTTACTATTACCCTCTGTGTCCTATTCTATAGCCAATTCTTTACCCATGCTATCATCTTTTGACCCACTCCCAGGCTGGCTAACTTGTATATTAATCTTTTGTGTGGGACTGAGTCAAATGCCTTGCTAAAGTCTAGGTAGGCCATGTCCACAGCCCCTCCCCGATCTACTACTTTGGTCACCCAGTCAAAGAAATCTATTAGATTTTTCTGGCATGACCTTCCCGCTGTGAATCCATGCTGCCTTTGGGTCCTGTGCCCCTGTGGCCTCTAGGTACTCGACAATTCTTTCCTTCAGAAGTGATTCCATCATTTTCCCTATCACTGAGGTTAAACTAACAGGTCTGTAGTTTCCTGCTTCTGCCCTGCTCCCACTTTTGTGAAGGGGAATCACATCTGCCCTCCTCCAGTCCTCAGGTACCACCCCATCCTCCCATGATTTGTTAAAGATGGTAGTCAGTGGCATCACTAGTTCTACCCTTAGTTCTTTTAGAATTCTGGGATGAATCCCATCAGGCCCCATTGCTTTGTCCACCTTCAGTTTTAAGAGTTCTTTCAGAACCCTTTCTTCTGTAAATGGGCTGGTATCAACTTCTGTATCCAGAGTGTTTCTATTGTTTGTTTTAGGTACCTCCCCCTCTTCATTTGTAAATACTGAGCAAAAATATTTGTTTAGAATCTCTGCATTTTCACCATCACCCTCTGCCCACTCCCTCCCCTTAATTAAGCCTCATTATCCCTCCCTTAGTCTTCCTTCACTCCCTGATGTACCTAAAAAAGATTTTATCCCCCTTCTTAAGTGAGTTGGCTATCTTTTCCTCAGTTTAGGCCTTTGCTGTTCTGACTGCCTTCCCAGCTTCCTTTTGCTTTAACTGATTTAATTCTTTGTCCTCCTCCTTCTGTGATTCCTTGTATTCTCTGAATGCTTTCTTTTTCTCTTGAACCTTCACTGCCACTTCCTTTGAGAACCATAGTGGTTTCTTACATTGTTTTGTTTTGTTTATTTCCTTCACACAAAGACTTGTTACCTCTGTGATGGCCGTTTTTATTATTCCCCATTGTTCTTCCACCCATCCTTCCTGCCCATTTGCTAGTGCATTCCTTAGGCACTCACCCATTTTGGAAAAGTCAGCCCTCCTGAAGTCCAGTACTTTTGCCTTTGTATGGTTTGACTCTATTGCTGTGTTTATTGTGAACCATACTGTTCGATGGTCGCTAGTTCCCAGATGGCTACCCACTTCTACATCTGAAATCCTGTCTCCATCTCCGTTTGAGAGAACCAGGTCTAAGATTGCTCCCTCTCGAGTGGGTTCCAATACTAGTTGTCTAAGGCAAGCCCCCTGTATGGCATCTAGAATAACCCCACTCTTAGAAGTGGCTGCTGCAACTGCACTCCAGTTAACATCTGGCATATTCAGATCACCCATCAGCAATATCTCCCCTTTATCTGCCATTCTAAGTATACTTTCTATCATTTCCTTGTCCATTTCCTCCCCCTGAGAGGGGAGTCTGTTTACAACCCCTGTGCGGATTGTGGTGCCATTGCCTGCCTCCAAATTGACCCACAGTGCTTCTTCTCCTCCCTGTTTACCCTTTTGTTCTGTTGCTTTGATTCCTTCCCTTATTTAGAGAGCTACTCCTCCTCTTCTTTTACCCTTCCTGGCCCTCCTGTAGATAGTGTATCCTGTTACATTTACATCCCAGTCATGGTTCTGTGTGTACCATGTTTCTGTGACTGCCACCATATCCATATGTTCCTCCTCCATTAAGGCCACCAATTCAGGAAGCTTGTTACCCAGAATACGGACATTGGTACTCATTGCTCTCCATTTTTTGATGGCTTTACCTTCTGTAGCAGCATCCCCCACTGACCTTTCTACCTTGGTCTTTTTCTTATTTAGTACCCTGTTTTGTAGGGGGAGGCTGGGATTTTCCTGCTGCTTATCAGTGCCTCCCCCCTTGACTAGTTTAAAAGCTTACCAATGAAGCATTTAAACCGATTGCCCAGAAGACTTGTTTCCTTCCTGGACAGATGCATTGAATGGAACAGTTCTGCATGGACCACACAACAATCACGGGGCTCTGGAACATGCTCTGGCTACAGCTGGCACCAAAATCACAGATGTCAAGTGCAATGACAGTGGAAACAAAGGTCCTATGTGCTCTGTCATACTATACCAAAGGGTCCTTCCTGAAGGTCCCTGGGGATGTCACTGGTGTCAGTCAGTCATCCATGTCCAGGCCCTGCTCCTGGTTATGGATACCCTACTTCTTCATGTACATGAGCACAAAGAGTTCCCCATTGCCATAGCCAAGATCCATGCCAAAAAGGAGGCAATCCATGTCATATAATGCATACCAAATATTTTAGGGGTGATAGATTGTACCCATGTGGCAATCCTAAGAACAACTATGGACAAGGGGGCATACAGAAACAGAAAGGGTTACCACATCTTCAAATGCCACATTGTCTGTGATGCAGGTGGAATAATCACAAATATGTGTGCCAGTACCCTGGGACCTGTCATAACTCATACATATTCTATGAGTCCAGGGTATGTGCCCACCTCTCAGCACGTGATGTTATCAACGGATGGCTGCTGGGTGAGTACAGATATGCAGCAGGTGTGACACAGATTGGCAAAGTACAGTAGCATGCTAACACATCTGTTCTGTAGCCACTGCCTAGTGGATAGTGGACACCCACTACAGCCATACCTGATGACTAGGGCCAGTGAATTCTGGTGATCAACAAAATTGCTGCATTTTGTGCTGAAATTACAGTCTGGATCTGAAATTGCAATTTTTGCTCACCTGCCTTCTGAAAATGCTGGACCATGCTTCACTGCAGAGCTGCCATGGAGAAAAGTCCACACAGTGGCCATGTGGAATGCCTAAATATTTATTTTACATAAGTTTAGGGTGTCCTGCACTGAACCAGATAAGTTTAATAGCTGCGTTTCACATGCACACTTACTGGAGTTCCCAAGTACATCCTGTATGAAAGCAGATTCCAAAGAGAATAATAAAACAGAAATAAGGATATAAATATATATATATTATGGTAGCACGGTAGTGCTACCATAGTTAGGGTTGAGGAGCCATTTCTAAGTTAAACCCCAAAACTTTGCACCTTAATAACTTTGCAACCATTTGATGGATTTGCCTGAAATTTGGAATTTATGATCAAGAACCATAGGCCTTGGGATCTGTCAAGTTTCGTACCAGTTGGGTATACGGCTGTGGAGTTATTAAGTGTGATCTGTGCGAGCGTTTACGCTTTTTCTGGAATTCTATGGCCGTGCCTACAGGTCGTACGGTTTGTGCGACCAGCCCAAAATCTTCAGGGAACATGCGGCCAGGGTCCCCGATGTGCCTTTTGAAGATTTGGTGAAAAAATATTAAACGGTTCAAAAGTTATTCAAAAAACAGTTTCCCATTATAAGTCAATGGGAAAAGTTAACAGAAAGTTCAACACATTCGCAAATGCATTTTTACTTTCACAAATGGGCCTGTTACTTTCGCAAATCGGCCATTTTGTTTTCAGTTGGTGATCAGAAAAATGGTTGGCATTTAAATTTGAGTCCCTCTAGCAACCTAATTCTTTTTGTATTCACCTAGTCGGGCCCTGAGGGTGCTTGCCATGTCTTTATTTTGTGGTAAAACACCCCAGAAATATGTTTTTCAAATTTCTGGAAAAAGTACTTACGCAAATTACTTTCGTGCTCACGAAAGTGTCGAACTTTTTTGAAAGCTTTCGCAAATTGCGACAGTAGTTTTCCATCTGTGGGACAGTGACAGCGATTCTTTGGCACTGCACTGCAAAAGAACCATTGGGAGTTTTGGGCTGAAATTTGGAGGGAACGGAGCCGACATCTCACAGATGTGCCTTTCAGTGTTGTATTGAAAAAATATTACATGGCGGAAAAGTTACAGCACTCCAAAGTTGATGTTTTTCCCATAGGATAACATTACGGCACCCAACGCATTACAGAAATCCTTTGGCACCCTGCTGCAAAATAACGGTTTGGTCTTTTTTCCTGAAATTTGAAGGGAAGACAGCCAACAGCCCACAGATGTGCATTTCAGTAGTTTGGTGAAAAATATCACACGTGGCAAAGTTACGGCACCCAAAGTTGACGGTTTTTCCTATAGGATAACATTATTTATACTTAACGCATAACAGAAATCCTTTGGATCCCTTCTGCAAAATAACGGTTTGGTCTTTTTTCCTGAAATTTGGAGGGAAGACAGCCAACAGCCCACAGATGTGCCTTTCCATAGTTTGGTGAAAAAATATTACAGGGAGACAAAGTTATGGCGCTCCTAACTTTTCTTTTTTTCCCATAGGATAACATTATGGCGTTCGCCGCGCTTCAGGGCCGTATCTCGGAAACGGTGCGAGACATGGACTTTCATTGAAAATTTCAGCCCCATCATGGGCTAAGCACCAAATTAGCCAGGACAGTTGTAAATACACGACTTTTAATTTCTTTTTCTACGTGACGGTTCCTGAGATATAATGTATCTAGCATTCCAAGATCTCATTTTCATACCGATACTCAGCTATTTTGCAACATTATTTGTACTCACTGTCTTTCTCAATGTAGGTTTTGGGAAAACCAGCCTGTCGCTTCATTACTGTTACTGTTGCCCTTTCCGCTTGTTCATTTTCCGTTTCACTTACCGCTGACGCTCTACGCCACCATGTGCTTATCCTTGCGCTTTTCATTTGCGCTATGCTTCGTTATTTTCGCCATTTCTGTCTACAGTACTGTTTATCTTTCTGTTTCACTTTACATCGCCATGCCCATTGACATTTCTGTTTGCAGGCACCTTGTTACTATGTGACAAGACATCACGTGGCACACCATTCCGTCTGGGGGTTGGGTTCTTTGGGGGGCTTTGGTTCTACCATGTATTTTCATGTTTTATTTACCTGGTGTGTTTTTGTTATGTTTTGTAATTTTATATTTGAAAATCTAATAAATTTAAATTTAAAAAAAAAAAAGACCATTCCCGTCTACGCCACCATGTGCGTTACCCTTTCTGTTCTCATTCGTGCTTGTGTTACCATGTGCGCCACTGTTAGCATTTCTGTTTACGTTGCTGTCCCTGTTAGTATGCCACAAGACATCATGTGGCGGGAGCCGCTGAATTACATTCACTATTTCTTGTTATCATTCTCAAAAAGAAGGGAAATTAGAGGCAAAAAACTCAGTTTAATGCATTAGTTAGGGTTGTTCCACAGCGACAAAAGTGAGGAAATTCGCTGTTAGGGTTGAAACCCCTTGCACCCCACCCACCCCGGCGTTGGTGTGCATTGGGATCATGGATCCTAACTCTCACCCCATTCTCCATACTTCTGCTGCTTTACACATGTCATGGGGTGAGAGTTAGGCCGATGATCCAATGCACACCCCAATGCCACCACGTGCGTCATCTCATGCTTTCATTTGCGCTATGCTTTCTGTTACTTTTTTGCCATTTCTGTCTACAGTACTGTTTCTCTTTCTGTTTCACTTTGCGTCACCATGCCCATTGACATTTCCATTTACAGGCACCATGTTACTATGTGACAAGACATCACGTGGCACACCATTCCCGTCTATGCCACCGTGTGCGTTACCCTTTCTGTTCTCATTCGCGCTTGTGTTACCATGTGTGCCACTGTTAGTATTTCTGTTTGAATTGCTGCTCCTGTTACTATGCCACAAGACATCATGTGGAGCATTCACTATTTCTCAATATCATTCTCAAAAAGAAGGGAAATTAGAGGCAAAAAACTCCATTTAATGCATTAGTTAGGGTTGTTCCACAGCGACAAAAGTGAGGATATTCACTGTTAGGTTGAAAACCCTAACTCCGAATTCACCCCAGCACCACACAGACACACACACACATTCAAGTATGGGGGAGGACCAAGTCAACACTACCAATGACAGACATCCAGCAGCAGGTGACAGAAATAACAAACAATTGTCTAAATGTACTACGAGACATCCCCCCCCACCGGACCAGGTACTGCATGCTCAGTGGAGATCAACAGCAAAACTGAGGCCATGTACACCAAACGTACACATCCCTGATTGCAGCTGCAAACAATGTACCACACTTAGTAGTTGCATGGCCTTACCTACCGATGCCCACCACACCACAACTGGTACTGTGCCGATATTCAATATAAATGCTGAAGGTGCATGATGACAGTTGTAGAAAGGTTTAACACTACTGAGTATACATTAATTAAGAGAAGCACATAAATTAACTACAAGACACTAGCATGCTCAAGATAAAAGTAGTGATACATTTAGTAGGTGATTTACATAGTAGTACATTTACTGCAATGGTTTACTCAATATAGAGAGGTTGATGTAAACGTATGGAAAAGCATTGCCTGTTCAACGCTGTGAAATTGGTACTGCCAGTATCACATGCATTCTTACTGATGAAGGTGTACTGCTGATGTACATACATAGACCTTCAGTGTGTTTCAATATTAAAGATGCAGTTAGTATTCTTTGTAAGAAAGATTGTAATTGCATGGATCAGGCCAAGCAACTTCTAAATATCATAGCACTACTGAGCCAACAATGATGTACCTGTATCGGACATGTATATAGGATAGATTTTCCTGTAGGCACTTACTGAGTATGTTGTACCTGATAAAGACAATCTCATTGCATCTGTGATGACTAACTTATTCAAATAGTAATACATTTGCTATTGTTGCAATGAGTGATCTATGCCACTTATGGACACAGTGTGATTTTTTAACAGTTGTTTCATACTCAGGCTGTATGCCTACTGTTTGGGTTTGCCACACTTCTGTCACTGATGCTATCAAAGTGATAACTGTGTTAATTCTGCTACAACAGGAATCAAGTAGGTATGGTGTAGATATAAACAGAATGTCTTTTAGTATTGATTTAACTCATAATGGGGTAAGTGTACTAGGACAGCAGGGGTTATCCTCTATCACTGAGTCTGTCAGTTATAATCAAACTAGGGTTTCGATGACTGTAATGATCAAGTTACACAGTTCATCTTCATGAGTTCATATTCACAGCCATTCTCCAGTAACTAGACAGTGTATGGTGTAACTGGGTGGGACACTGTGTTGCAAAGCTGCTGCAGTGCCTAGCAGAGGGAGAGTATCTACTCATAAAGACAATTAAGCAATAAGGCATGACCAACAGTTATGTTAAATGGTCTGTTAATCACCCTGTAGGGGTTTAATGTTGAATGAGGCATAACAGAGTGACACTTGTCACTAGACAGTGATAAACTGACCATTAACATAATACCTGGGAGTGGCTTATTGCTATCATAATAAAACTGTTTTTTAAACAACATTAAACCATGTTCATCATATGGTTAGGCTTTACATGTATGTTAATAAAAACTAAACATAAGGCTGTTACAATGTTTACAGTCAATTAGAAAGCTGCATTTCTCAAACCCTTGTTATAATCAGAGATGTTATACCTGTACAACTCCTTGGTTTTGCTTAACTCTATTGCTCAGGTGGCCCACCACAAGTGGTGTGGTCTGGGTGGGGCATCGGTAGGTAAGGCCATGCAACTACTAAGTGTGGTAATGCTATGTGCAGCTGCAATCAGGGATGTACGTTTGGTGTACATGGCCTCAGTTTTGCTGTTGATCTCCACTGAGCATGCAGTACCTGGTCAGGTGGGTGGGGATGTCTCGTAGTACATTTAGACAATTGTTTGTTATTTCTGTCACCTGCTGCTGGATGTCTGTCATTGGTTGTGTTGACTTTGTCCTCCCCCATACTTGAATGTGTGTGTGTGTGTCTGTGTGTGTGTGGTGCTGGGGGGGTGAATTCGGAGTTAGGGTTTTCAATCCTAACAGCAAATTTCCTCACTTTTGTCACTGTGGAACAACCCTAACTAATGCATTAAACGGAGTTTTTTGACTCTATATATATATATATATATATATATATATATATATATACACACACACATATACATAATAGATAAACCACTCTGAGGTGTGCGAGCACAGTCTGATATACGCACGCCTTGATATGCGTTGTAAGCACGAGGCTGCAGGCCAAGAGCATCAACCACCCAAGGCATGCATATATCAGAGCGCATCCACACACCTCAACCTCAGAGTGGTTCATCTTTCTTATAAAGTGTCAAAATTATTTTGGAGGGGAGTAAAAGTGCAGGTGTGTGGTCTTGCTCTGATATACACACAGTCATGTGATGCTTTTCATCCTATAAGATATTAACATTTTCCCTACCCATTTTATATACATATGGATATATATATATATATATATATATATATATATATATATATTAGAGGCAAAAACTCTGTTTAATGCATTAGTTAGGGTAGTTCCACAGAGACAAAAGTAGAGAAATTCGCTGTTAGGGTTGAAAACCCTAACTCCAGTCACCCCCAGCACACACACACACACAGACACACACACACATTCAAGTATGGGGAGGACCAAGTCAACACAACCAATGACAGACATCCAGCAGCAGGTGACAGAAATAACAAACAATTGTCTAAATGTACTCTGAGACATCCCCACCCACCTGACCAGGTAATGCATGCTCAGTGGAGATCAACAGCAAAACTGAGGCCATGTACACCAAACGTACACATCCCTGATTGCAGCTGCACACAGCGTACACACTTAGGTATTTGCATGGCCTTACCTACCGATGCCCCACACCAGACCACACCACTTGTGGTGGCCACCTGAGCAATAGAGTTCAGCAAAACCAAGGAGTTGTACAGGTATAATATCTCTGATTATAACAGGGGTTTGAGAAATGCAGCTTTCTAATTGACTGTAAACATTGTAACAGCCTTATGTTTAGTTTTTATTAACATACATGTAAAGCCTAACCATATGATGAACATGGTTTAATGTTGTTTAAAAACAGTTTATTATGATAGCAATAAGCCACTCCCAGGTATTATGTTAATGGTCAGTTTATCACTGTCTAGTGACATGTGGCACTGCTATGCCTCATTCAACATTAAACCTACAGGGTGATTAACAGACCATTTAACATAACTGTTGGTCATGCCTTATTGCTTAATTGTCTTTATGGTAGATACTCTCCCTCTGCTAGGCACTGCAGCAGCTTTTGCAACACAGTGTCCCTCCCAGTTACACCATACACTGTCTAGTTACTGGAGAATGACTGTGAATATGAACTCATGAAGATGAACAGTGTAACTCTGATCATTACAGTCATTGAAATCCTAGTGTGATTATAACTGACAGAGTCAGTGATAGAGGATAACCCGCTGTCTAGTACACTTACCCCATTGTGAGTTAAATCAATACTAAAAGACATTCTGTTTATATCTACACCATACCTACTTGATTCCTGTTGTAGCAGAATTAACATAGTTATCACTTTGATAGCATCAGTGACAGAAGTGTGGCAAACCCAAACAGTAGGCATACAGCCTGAGTATGAAACAACTGTTAAAAATCACACTGTGTCCATAAGTGGCATAGATCACTCATTGCAACAATAGCAAATGTATTACTATTTGAATAAGTTAGTCATCACAGATGCAATGAGATTGTCTTTATCAGGTACAACATACTCAGTAAGTGCCTACAGGAAAATCTATCCTATATACATGTCCGATACAGGTACATCATTGTTGGCTCAGTAGTGCTATGATATTTAGAAGTTGCTTGGCCTGATCCATGCAATTACAATCTTTCTTACAAAGAATATTTACTGCATCTTTAGTATTGAAACACACTGAAGGTCTATGTATGTACATCAGCAGTACACCTTCATGAGTAAGAATGCATGTGATACTGGTGGTACGAATTTCAGAGCGTTGAACAGGCAATGTTTTTCCATACGTTTACATCAGCCTCTCTATGTTGAGTAAACCATTGCAGTAAATGTACTACTATGTAAATCACCTACTAAATGTATCACTACTTTTATCTTGAGCATGCTAGTGTCTTGTAGTTAATTTATGTGCTTCTCTTAATTAATGTATACTCAGTAGTGTTAAAACCTTTCTACAACTGTCATCATGCACCTTCAGCATTTATATTGAATAATGGCACAGTACCAGTTGTGGTGTGGTGTGGGGCATCGGTAGGTAAGGCCATGCAGCTACTGAGTGTGGTACGTTGTTTGCAGCTGCAATCAGGGATGTGTACGTTTGGTGTACATGGCCTCAGTTTTGCTGTTGATCTCCACTGAGCATGCAGTACCTGGTCAGGTGGGTGGGGATGTCTCATAGTACATTTAGACAATTGTTTGTTATTTCTGTCACCTGCTGCTGGATGTCTGTCATTGGTTGTGTTGACTTGGTCCTCCCCCATACTTGAATGTGTGTGTGTGTGTGTGTGTGTGTGTGGTGCTGGGGGGGGTGAATTCGGAGTTAGAGTTTTCAACCCTAACAGCGAATTTCCTCACTTTTGTCGCTGTGGAACAACCCTAATGCATTAAACGGAGTTTTGCCTCTAATTTCCTTCTTTTGAGAATGATAATGAGAAATAGTGAATGTAATGCGGTGGTGGGGCCCGTACTCCCGCCACATGACGTCTTGTGGCATAGTAACAGGAGCAGCAACGCAAACAGAAATGCTAACAGTGGCACACATGGTAACACAAGCACAAATGAGAACAGAAAGGGTAACGCACATGGTGGCGTAGACGGGAAGGGTGTACCACGTGATGTCTTGTCACATAGTAACATGGTGCCTGTAAATGGAAATGTCAATGGGCATGGTGACGCAAAGTGAAACAGAAGAGAAACAATGCGGTACACATAAATGGCAAAAAAGTAACAGAAAGCATAGCGCAAATGAAACATAAATGATAGCAGAGTGGTGGCATTAGGGTGTGCATTGGGATCATCAGCCCTAACTCTCACCCCATGACATGTGTAAAGCAGCAGAAGTATAGGAGAATGGGGTGAGAGTTAGGACCCACGATCCCAATGCACATCCCAATGCCGGTTGGGGGGGTGGGTGGTGGGTGCAAGGGGGGTTTTCAACCCTAACAGCAAATTTCCTCACTTTTGTCGCTGTCGCATTATGCGGTGGGAGGGCCCCGTGCTCCCGCTGCTGCATTACATTCACTATTTCTCGTTATCATTCTCAAAAAGAAGGGAAATTAGGGCAAAAACTCCGTTTAATGCATTAGTTAGGGTTGTTCCACAGCGACAAAGTGAGGAAGTTCGCTGTTAGCGTTGAAAACCCCCCTTGGACCCCCCGCCCACCCTCCCAACCGGCATTGGGGTGCGCGTGGGATCGTGGGTCCTAACTCTCACCCATTCTCCTATACTTCTGCTGCTTTACACATGTCATGGGGTGAGAGTTGGGCCGACGATCCCAATGCACACCCCAATGCCGGTTGGGGGATGGGCGGGGGGTTCAAGGGGGGTTTTCAACCCTAACAGCGAATTTCCTCACTTTTGTCGCTGTGGAACAACCCTAACTAATGCATTAAATGGAGTTTTTTGCCTCTAATATATATATATATATATATATATATATATATATATATATGGAGTATCCAGAGGTCACTCTGCAGGAGAGAAAATAGTTTCCATAGCACACAACTGCATATCATGTGCGCAGTTTATACAATAGGGGTTTCCAGAACTTTCTTTTTCTTTCACTTTATCTTGTGGAATAACAAATAAGATATGGGACAAAAAAGGAAAATTCTGCTAAAACAAGCTGAAACACTGTCTTGCCTTTAGGGATGAAGTAGGCTGTATGCCTTGGTAGTTGAGATATTCATGGATGTGGAAGGCTTCACTCTTTTTTGGCTTCCTTTCCAGTATGAAACTCAGTCTGCTGTTTCCTTGCTTTGGGGCATTTATAGAGTGCACACAATGACAGTGAAAGAGGGGACTTACAGGTGCAACACAATAGGGTTTTCCAGACCTTTTCTTTTCTTTCACTTTATCTCATGGAATAAACAAAGAAGACACAGGACAACAAAGGAAAATTGTGCTAAAACAAGCTGAAACACTGTCTTGCCATTTGGGATGAAACAGGCTATATGCCTTGGTAGCTGAGGTATTTGTGGATGTGGAAGACTTTGTTCTTTTTTGGCTTCTTTTCTAGTATGAAACTCAGGCTGCTGTTTGCTTGCTTTGGGGCTTTCATAGAGTGCACAAGATGAAAGTGAAAGAGAGAGTTAGAGGTGCATGTGTGACAGGTGAGCTACATTCTTGTCATTAACTTCATGAAAGCAGTTCCAACACTTAGGAAGAATCTGAGTGTTGCTGGGTGACATCAGCACAGTTTAAATAAATGCTGATGAGGTAAGCACAGTATGTATAAATGTCAGGCAGCAGGATTTATCGCACTCATTTGCCACTCATCCCATTGTATAATATATATATATATATATATATATATATATATATATATATATATATATATATGAATGAAATACAGAGGGGCACATTTATGTAATGGTGATAGTTTGGCAGTCATTTTAATTTTAAGTGCATTTGTGCTGCTAAGGATAAGTTAGGGATTGTGTGAGTATGGTAGTCAGGGATGCTGAGAACTGGAAATCAGGAGCACATTATTCAGCAGTAAAGGACCACATGGTGGCAGGGTCAGATTAACAAGTAATGGGGCCCCTTGGCTATGTAAATAGTGGGTCCCCTATGAATTCATTAATAGACTGGGGGTTCAGGGACCACCTAGACCTCCAAAAGCTGAATGGTTTTTAATGCCTAAAAATGCATTTGGAGGGATTTCCAGGCACTATGAATGCCCTGTCTTGTAGTGGGGAAAGGAAGAAGGTTAGAATGTCTGAAATTGCATGATTACAGTACATTTACACAATTTCCGTGGATGGACCATAATCAATTGCATCGATTATGATCCATCCACAGCTGTTCAGTGTAAATGAACTGTAATCATGCAATATTCGATGGCAGGTTAGAGACAGAGTACAACTTAGGAGCATGCACACAGAAGACCTTTTTAGACCTGAAAGGGAGGAAACTGTTTAACCAGGAAAGGCACACTAAGAGTTCAGTATCAAGCTTGGTGTGAAGCAATGACTACAATATGCAAGGCAATAGCATCAACTTACTGGACTGGATAGTAGCACTACTGGTACTGAGTCACAGGGCACAACTTACAAATATGCCACAGACAGTCACAGTCTGTGGCATATTTGTAAGTTGTGCCTTGGGACTCAGGAGTAGTAATAAAAGCTGACCGTGAAATATCAACTTTGTCAATCTGTAATCTGGTTCTTTTGAGTTAAACTGTATGCCCAAGACCGTGAGCATTACATCTTTGCATGAGGTAATGAATGAAACACATACACAACAGAAGCCAACCTCCTTTGTCAAACTATTTTAATAAAGAATATTTTCAACATTAGTGCACATACAAATTGTCATATGTCACTACCATAAAACTGTTATGTAACTATTTTACAAGCTTGAACTGCCAACAGACCTGGTGTCACTGTCAGAGCTTATATTTCCACACAGCTGACAATCTGAAAGAGATCAGGATCAGAAAGTAAAACCAACACTACTCAAAAGTTCCTTGCATTCATGTAAAAATACCAAGAAATGTTAGGCAACAATCACTAAATATGGGAAAACTACACACAGTGAAAATTGTACCTTTTAAAAAGTCAGTTTCTTCTTGGCTTTAAGGGAGGAAAAATCATGGATGAGGTCATCAGACTCGATTTCTCATACCAGTTCTGATTTGACTGCCATGAGAGACAAGGCATTCAGACGACACCGATGCCTTGTTGATCTCAGCTCATTTTTTATCCTTGCCAGCTTTGAAAACTTGTGTTCTCCTTCACAGTTTGTTACTGGCAGTATCAGAAAAATTCTAAGGGCAATGTCCACATTAGGGAACATTGACTGAAGGCGATTGTGCCTTAAATCTTGTAGCAATTTGACTGGAGACTTATCTGGCTTATCTTGTACAAAGAATTTAAACTGTAGGAGCTCATCAGGAAATGTTTGATTATCCAAGTCCTGGGGGTAAACTGCAGCAAGGTCAGCAGCAAGCTTGCGAATGTCAATGACGTCCAATGAGCTTTGTTGAAACAGAACTTCAAAGTGGTCACACAGAGTCCTAGAGGCATTCAGTCAAAGATGAAGACAAGCTGACAATTTGACAATTATGACAGAATGTCTCAATACAAAATGTGGGGCTTCCTTCAAGTAAGGTGTCAAGCTCTCCAGATTCATCTGCAAATTGTTTTCTCTTTCAAATACAGCAGAGATCACTTTGATATTTTTGTGAAACAGCCTTGCATGTCTTCTTAGCAGCATTTTAAAAATTCTCAAACTGATTTAGCTGGGTAGCCACAAATGATACCAATGAATGCATTAAGTGAACTGCTGTATTGAGATCCATGTCCATTTTCTGTAGCTGCATGTTGGTCATTTTATCTGTCTGTCTATCTATCTATCTATCTATCTATCTATCTATCTATCTATTTTGGAAAAATTCAAATAAGCCAGCACCGGTATTGTAGCAAGTATCTCCAAACTGCACCAATCGAGGTTTGAATCAGACAAAGGAAGCAAATCTCTGGGTGCTAAAAGTGCTTCATTTTATTTAGAAAAAACAAGTGAATGCACCCTGCTTCCACATAAAGCTAACAAAACCACAGACTTCCCAACGCGTTTCATGCCCCCTGGCGCTTAATCATGAGAATACCAAACCACAAAAAGCAACACTTATATTTAAAAATCTTAAAGTGACAGTATCGAAGTGAATCAACTTTAACTTTTACAAATAAAACCATTAAAAACATGTTCTGCAAACTTAATAAATAAGCATTTTAGCTTTAAATATTACTTTTTACTTTTTACCACTATGATTAGTGTCCTCCTCAATTTCTTAGGGATCCACTTTCCATGCAAGTGATAAATGATGAAGTCTATAAAATAAAATAAGGGGATGCAAATTAATGTAAGTTGTTAACAATAAGATATTTCTATGCATCAACTAAATCTGACACAATCTCAAACTACTTCTTTAAGAATGGTTTTATGTCAGTTCTTTCGTTTAGTCCTGGTATTTCTGATCCACCCATGGCAAACATCCAATATTGTTCTCTTTTCAACAGAATATTATTATAATCACCACCCCTTGGGCTTCTTCATTTATTATTTTATTTATTAAAATATTTCACCAGGAAAGACACATTGAACAACAACTTGCTCATCTCATGGTGCATCCTTGGGGAAAGGGTACAGGGCTAAACAGAGCAAAAGCATACAAAGCAAAAATAAACATACTTTAACATACATTATAATACAAAACAGCTGCATACAGCTTTAAACAGGAGCTGAAGAGTTTAACCAGTAGCACTGAACATTGTAAAACTTGTGGGATGGTATAAAGCTGCAATATAAATGAAATACATGTAACTTTCAATACCCAAACCTTAATAGTAGTTATTAGCATAACAGTTATGCAGATGCGGTGCAGGATAAGCTGACTATTTATTTTATTTTATTTTTTATTTAAAATTTTGATGACAGTGAAAGGCAAATTGAGCCGAGGCTCATTTCCAGGTGTGACCCAGGTACAACGTATACAGTGAAGAGAAAAGAGTAACAGATGGTGAAGAATACAAACAGTCTGTAGAGACATATTTACAAAGAAATATAATACATTTACCATAGCAAACAATTAGTGAGTGTACAGAGTAAATGAGTGAGATGGGGCAAGGTTACAGTCTGGAGCTAGGGTAAGTGAGTAGTGACTGTAAGTGGCCTCAGGTGTGAGCTGGGACCATTGGTGCATTTAGGGCAGTGTGGGAGGGTAGGAGCTTGAGGAGTTGAGAGAAGGCAGAATGAGAAAGGGCCAGGTGGAGTTTGGAGCTAAGGTTGTTCCAGAGAAGAGGGAGATGGTAAGAAAAGGCTGCTAGGCTGTTTAGAGTGTGTGGTTGGGGCAGGTGAAAAGTGCGAGGGTCCCTGTGGTGAAGTGGGTAGGTTAGAGAGGTGGCTGGTGTGAGGAGGGAAGCGAGGTAGGGGGGGAAGGGAATCAAACCAAAATTTAGCTATGAAGGAGGTGCTGTGGATGACTCTTCTGTTGGAGAGTTGAGCAAGAGCGATTGCAGTGTAGAGTAGGCAGTGGTGAGTGAGTGGGGGGGGAGCGGTGGCGAAGCGGCAGAAGAAGTTGAGAAGGATATCTAATCTGGAGAGAGAGGATGCTGAGGCCATTCCATAGACAATGTCGGCATATTCTATGACAGGTAAGATTGTTTTATGTATGAGCTCGCAATGGGTGGGGATAGGCAGACTGGCTTTATGGTGATAGAAGATGGTGAATTTGGGCCAGAGTTTGGAGCAAATGGCCTCAATATGGATGGAGAACTTCAGGTGGTTGTCTATCCACACACCCAGGTACTTGAAAGTTGGGACTAGGTCCAGAGGAGAGCCATCCAGGGTGGTGATCACTGGGGGGGGGTCAGGGAGGGTTGCAAGCTTTTGCCTGGACCAAAAGACCATGGTGACAGTTATTTTTGGCATTGAGTTTAAGGAGATTGTTAAGAAACCATGATTGGACTCTATTGAAGTCATTTTGGAAGTTAGGGAGGACACAGTCATAGGAAGGGCTTGAGGCAAAGATGATAGTGTCATCTGTGTAAAGATGCACATTGGAGCAAAAGCAGGTGGAGGGAAGGCCGTTAATGAAGAGAGAGAAGAGGATGGGACCAAGTATAGAGCATCGGGGGACACCTGATATGGTGGGGATAGGAATGGAGATAGCATCGCCTGTTTGAACAGATTGTTGTCTGTTATAGGGATACGAGTGGAACCAGGTGATGGCAGTTTGGGCGATGCCAAAAGAACTAAGTTTGTGGACTAGCAGTGGGTGGGAGACAGAGTCGAAGGCTTTAGCCAGGTCAATGAATATGGAGGTGGTGGTTAGGCTGTTGTCCATGACAGACAGGATGGAGTCGGTTACGCATAGAACAAAGGTGATGGTGGAGCGTGTTTTCTGAAACCTGACTGTGCATAAGTGATTCCTGAACTTTGGCAAGGGTGTGGAGGAGCGAAAAAGGCCTGTCATTTCCTGGGAGGGAGGGAGGGATCGCCACCTTTGTACAGAGGGATGCTTCTGGCCATTTTCCAGGCTTTTGGGACAGTGGCTATGTATAAAGAAATATTGAGTATGTGGGTCAAGGGGGCCACAATAGTGGAGGCAGAGATTCACAGAAGTTTGAGGTGAATGCCATTGGGGCTGGATTTGGTCTTGCTGAGGGAGGAAAGTGCTTTGTACACTTCCAGCAGTGTGAAGGGTGTAAAAAAGGAAGCCGGAGGATGGAGGGGATGGTTCCACCTCATTGGGGGAGGGAGGGGGGAGTTTGGGAGGGCACAGGAGACAAAAAATTTGTTGAAGAGCTCAGCCACGGAAGCAGGATCAGAGACAGCACACCTGTCAGTATTAAGGGACAGACATGCCTGTTTAGTAGGTGGGTCAAGAAGGGAGTTAATTGTCATCTAGAAGGATGCGTGGGGGTTTTGTTTCTGCGTGAATTGTGCTTTAAAGAAAGAAGTTTTGGATAGCTGAATGGCCTTTGTACATTTATTTCTAAGATATCTGTAAGACTGTAGATACCGTGAGGCATGGGAGGCTTTATGAGTCTCCATGCCTTGTCCCTGGAATGACACAAAGTGATAAGGTTGGGTGTAATCCAGGGGTGGTGGAAGCTTTTAACCCTGACTTTCCCAAGGGGTGCATGTAGGTCCCAGATACTCCAGAAGATACCACAGAACTGGGATATAGCATTGTCTACATCAGATGCAGAAAGGACTGGAATCCAATCTGAATTTGAGAGGTCACACTGTATGGTATATTCATTTAGGAGGTGTAGTGGGAAAGACCAAATTAATTTGGGATGAGAGCGGGGAGTGGATTTTGCGGAAACAGTAAGTAATGCAGTGGTCACTTAGGGCATTGGAGAAAATACCTGAGCCAGGTATATGGTGTGGATGGGTAGATATGATCCAGTCCAGAAGGGTGTGGTTATGGGACTGATGGTTTAAGCGGGTAGGTTCCTGGATAAGCTGAGAGAGGTTCAGTGCTTCAGTTTTTAGGGTGGTGTGTTTGGCGGAGGAGGAAAGCCAGTCAAGATTGAAGTCACCTAGAAGCACAAGTTCGCCATTTGATGTTCTAGAGGAGATTGATGAGATGGCATTAACAAGTGAGTCGGGCAAGGTCTTTGTTGGAGTGTTTAGAGCCCCAATATAGAGGGTGGTGAAGGAGGGAAAGGATAGGTGCACAGCAATTAATTTGTGGGAAGAGTGGCAAGATTCACTGAAGATGATAGAGCATGGGAAGGCTTGCCTGATGTATAATTCCATGCCCCCACCTCACTTGCCTCGGTCCTGGTGAAATAAGTTGTACTCAGGAATGGCAATAGAAGAGTTAGATACTTTGGCAGATAGCCATGATTCCGTGATGCAGAGAATGTCAGGGCAGTACTGGGTGACCCAAACAGTAAGGGCATCCAATTTGGGAAGGAGGTTCCTGGCGTTGAGATGGAAAATGCAGAGGCCCTTAGGGAGTGAGTCAGTGGAGAGGCAAGAGGGCTATTAGTATATTAGCAACACCTTAAACACCACACAAGGCAGTAACTGCAGTTAGCATGTACCAAATGAGGTAACAACTATTTAAGAGCAAGTCTGCTGTGGGCAGACAATGATGGGGAGGCAGACAACGATGGGGATGATGCCAAGTGCATATGAAGAGACAGGTGCAATGACCAGTAGACAGGGACTAAACTTATTTCAGTACTGTGATATAGTTCTTTAGAAAAAATAGCTTAAAACCTGCAGTTCAATTCAATCGGGAAACTTAGATTTAGAGAACAGGTGAAGCAGCCAATAGCGTAGGAGGTCTAGAAGAGGCAACCTATCGGGTTAAAGGCACCAGAAATTCATGTTCCAAGGAGAGTGAGCATACCTTTGCAGAGTGAGTGGGAGTAGCTGAGGGGCAGCCGGCATTCAGGAGTCACTGCCAAGCCACATACAGGAGCAGAGCGTCTTGTTCAGGGGTGGGTGAACAGTTTAGCAGAGAAAGCAGGAGTAGCTGAGGGGTGGCTGGTGGCCAGGAAGCACTGCTGAGTTGCACACAGGAGCTGAGTGCCCTGTTCAGGGCTGGGCAAACAGCTTAGTGGAGTGAGTGGGAATAGATGAGGGGCAGCTGGCAGCCAGGAGGCACCACCGAGCCACACACAGGAGTGGAGCACCCTCTTCAGGGGTGGGTGAACAGCTTAATAGAGTGAGCAGAAGTAGCTGAGGGGCAGTCAGTGGCCAGAAGACACTGCCAAGCCGCACACAGGAGCAGTACACCCTGTTCAGGAGCAGTTGAACAGCTTAGCGGAGTGAGTGGAAGTAGCTGAGGGAGAGCTGGTGGCCAGGAGGTACTTCCAAGCTGCACACAGGAGCAGAGCATCCTGTTCAGGGTCAGGTGAACAGCATAGTGGAGCGAGCAGGAGTAGCTGAGGGGCAGCTGGTGGTCAGGAGGCACTGCTGAACCGCCCACAGGAGTGGAGTGTCCTGTTCAGGGGTGGGTGAACAGCTTAGCGGAGCAAGTGGGAGTAGCTGAGGGGTAGCCGGTGGCCAGGAGGCACTGCCAAGCCACATACAGGAGCAGAGCACCCTGTTCAGGAGCAGGTGAACAGCTTAGCAGAGTGAGTGGGAATAGCTGAGGGACAGCTGGTGGCCTGGAGGCACTGCCAAGCTGCACACAGGAGCAGAGCACCCTGTTCATGGTTTGGCAAACATCTTAGTTGAGTGAGTTGGAGTAGCTGAGTGGCAGCTGGTGGTCAGAAGGCACTGCTGAGCCACACACAGGAGTGGAGTGTCCTGTTCAGGGGTGGGTGAACAGCTTAGCGGAGCAAGCGGGAGTAGCTGAGGGGTGGCTTGTGGCCAGGTGGCACCACTGAGCCACACACAGGAGTGGAGCACCCTCTTCAGAGGTGGGTGAACAGCTTAATAGAGTGAGCGGGAGTAGCTGAGGGACAGCTGGTGGCCAGGAGGCACTGCCAAGCCACACACAGGAGCAGAGCACCCTGTTCAGGGTTTGGCAAACAGCTTAGTGGAGCGAGTGTGAGTAGCTGAGGAGCAGCCGGTGGCCAGGAGGCACTGCCAAGCCGCACCCTTGAGCAGAGCCCCTGTTCAGAAGGGGGAGAACCGCTGAAGCACAGTGTCCCAAAATTAAGCCATGAAGGCTGTTTCCAACTGCTCCATTTTGTTCTGAAGTGAAGCCGCTTCTTGTTGGGTCTCAGCTGACTGGTTCATATCTTCTGACAGGTTTTGTATGTCTTGTCAAATTCTTTCATAGGTCTGACACAAAACTTTCATAGAAACAACATGGCTATTCCATTTCATGTCAAAGAGACTTTTGCGTGTCAAAAAATCTGTGACTTTCATCAGAGCTGCCAAAAATCTGCTTCCAGCTATATGCTGATGTTGAGCAGAAAGCATATAGTGACTCCAGAAACCTAAAGAAATTAATTACATGAGTGCAGCTGTTGTTAACACTGTTGACTCCCACTAAGTTCAATGAATGTGCAGCACACGGAACATAGTGCGTAAGTGGGTTTACTCACATTAGATGTACCTGCAGTCCATTGTGTCATCCTGACATATTGCTGGCATTATCATAAAGATTGTCCATGGCAGTTAGAGATGCCAAAACCCAAGTTATTTACCCTAGCAAACACAGTGTCGGCCAGTCTTGAACCCGTATGGTTCTCCAGTGGCTCAAATCCAATAAATCGTTCCACAATGTATCCATCTGAATTGACAAATCGGAATATGAAAGTCAACTGATCCACATGTGACAGATCTGGTGTCAAGTCTACAATCACTGAAAAATACTTGGCTTGTTGCAGTTCTCTGGTTATTGAGTTTTTAACTTTCTGCTCCATCACATCAATGAATTTGTCACAAATAGTTGATGACAGATAGGAGATATTACCTCTACCCTTGGGTCCAAAATTAGCCAGATGAGTTTTCATTATGTGGTGACCCTAACAGCTCATCTTCACCATGGAATGTAAGTACATGCTCACTTAAAAACGTGATAACTGCCGCAACACATTTAAGAATATTTCTCCAGCATTGGCATTCTGACTGAAACTGCCAAGCTAGATTTGTATCTACTGTAACTGTCACTTTTACATGCCCTATCCACATTAGCATACAGTTTCTGTGTTCCAGTCTTTTTTTATGTTCAGAAATGCACTCAGGGTGTTTCCAGTCACTGAACCCTTCACTAATGGCAAGCAATCTTGTTGATAAATGTTTGCAGGCAAAGCAGTAAACATTTCCAGAAGATGGCGAATAAATAAGCCATTCCCACATAACCACTTCACCGTTGTGCAGCTGATATGAAAACATATCTCTGGATAGTATCCTAGTCTTCCCAGCAATCACCTGAGCAGAAGCAGAGAAATCTAATACGTTTTTATTCTGACGAGCAGCTGAACCCTTAGCAATCCAAAAACTCTTGAAAGTATCATCAATGTTACTCCACAATGCAGGATCACTGGTAAAATTGATCTCCTTCAATAATATTTTTCTTGCCTTCACTCGAGCCTGACCATGAGTCATGATCCTCTTCCTGAAGGTCAAAGAATTGGCTAGAGAATAGGACACCGAGAGTAATAGTAAATGGAGTCCACTCAGAAGAAAGGAGGGTTACTAGTGGGGTACCGCAGGGTTCAGTATTAGGACCGGTCCTCTTCAATGTCTTTATAAGCGACATTGCAGAAGAACTGGAAGGAAAAGTATGTCTCTTTGCAGATGACACTAAGATCTGCAACAGAGTTGATGCACAAGGTGGGGTGGAAAGGATGAGAAGGGACTTGGCAAGGTTAGAGGAATGGTCAAATGTATGGCAGCTTAGATTCAATGCTAAGAAGTGCAAGGTAATGCACCTGGAAAACAAAAACCCAGGGGAAGAGTACACAATGGGGGGTGAGATACTAACAACGACAAAAATGGAAAGGGACCTGGGGGTGGTCATATCAGATGACCTAAAGGTGGGCAAGCAATGTGAGAGGGCAGCAAGGAGGGCTGGGGGTATACTGGGATGCATAGGGAGAGGCATCACCAGTAGAAAACAAGAAGTTATTATCCCTCTGTACAGACAGCTGGTGAGACCCCATCTGGAGTACTGTGTGCAGTTCTGGAGACCCAATCTCCGCAAAGACATAGACAGGATGGAAGCTGTCCAGAGGAGGGCAAATAAAATGGTGCAGGGTCTGCACCGGAAGACATATGAAGAGACTTAAGGAGCTTAATATGTAGCCTCGAGGAAAGGAGGAGAGGGGGGACATGATAGAAACTTTCAAGTACCTCAAGGGAGTCAACAAAGTCCAAGAGGGTAGCATCTTTCAAAAAAAGAGGTGTGCAAGAACAAAAGAGCACAATTTGAAGACAGAGGGGGGGCGGCTCAGAGGTAATTTAAGGAAGTATTTTTTCACAAAGAGGGTTGTGGATGCATGGAATGGCCTTCCAGAGGAGGTTGTGGAGTCAAAATCAGTGGCGGAATTCAAGCTTGCATGGGATAGTCATAAGGCAATTCTGTGGGGTGGGGGTAGGAAGAAGTAGGCTGCTGGTTAACTAGGATCTGCAGCTTATCCAGTAGGTAGGGAAATGGGCAGACTGGGTGGGCCAAGCGGTCCTTATCTGCCGTCAAATTCTATGTTTCTATATGTAGCCAGTGCCACCACACCATCCACATCTTGTACATCTGGACTACTAGTAGGCATGTTAACTTTTACAATAACTCCTTGTGGCTGCACATTGTCAGACTCAGAAGCACCATTGGCTGGGCCAGGTTCATTGCTGAAGCAGTCATCATTAAATAATTGTTGCTTCTCAGAGTTCTCTGGCTCCTTGAAGAATTAGTTCATTTTTGGGATCTTCCCCAGCAAAGTCACTCCCTTCATCTCCCTTTCTTTTTTCAGCTTTCTCTTTGCAAACCCACTTAGATAACAGTGGTTGCTAGAGGAATCCATAGCATTTCTGCATTATTACAAGGTGTGCCTACAGGTATGTGCTAACAGATTACTGCTGTAATCTTCTGATTCAAATTGTCTTTTGTAAGGTATATCTTCTGTTACTGCTTTATTTTTCTCTGTAGCAAAGTGTTTCTTACAGGGTATATCTTCTCTGAAATTATTACAGGTGGTGCTTACATTTTTGTGACTTTTTATCATTGGGCTAAGCAAAATTACTGTTTGACACCGTTTTATTTTATTCTTTTTTTGTTGAAAAGGTTTGTTGTCTCAGAGGTGTTTCAGTCTCCTTCTCACATTGAAGGAGCTACTTGCTTTCCTCCCACAGCTCTTCCAGAGGATTAGGTGTGTATCTGGTGGGTGGAGCTGGCAAACTGTCAGTAATTTCCAGCAGAAAGAAGGGTTAAAAGGTCAGGTTAGTTGATATCTTGGAGGCAGAAGACTTGATTTGCTGGCCAAGGCACCTAGCTTCACCTGATCTCTTTCCTTCTAACATTGCTTGAAAGGACAGAGCAGAGAACCTTACCAGAGCAAAGGAAATGGATTAAGTCCTCTTTTGACTAAACAGATTTACTGTGTGTTGTTGTTTTTATTTTGTACTCACAGGGATTGCTACTGTTTGTTGTTAACATTTAATTTCTTTATTTTTCTCTGATTCAAATTGTTGTTGCTGGTATACCTTCTGCATTATTACAAGGTGTGCCTACAGGTATGTGCTAACAGATTACTGCTGTAATCTTCTGATTCAAATTGTCTTTTGCAAGGTATATCTCCTGTTACTGCTTTATTTTTCTCTGTAGCAAAGTGTTTCTAACAGGGTATATCTTCTCTGAAATTATTACATTAGGTGCTTTACAGGTTTATAGTTTTATCTAACATTAGGATATGCTTTCAGGATTACTGAATTTGTTCTTTACTGATTGTTTCTGTCTTACCCCCTTGTTCTTTCATCCGTGGTTCTTCTTTTTTGGCAGGGGAAGGGCCCAGCCACCCCCCATCCCCATCCCCAACCATCCCACACTACACTCCTTTTATAGGGTACCACAGTAGTGACATTTCCTGTGGCAAAGCAGGAAGGGGCAGATCAGTGGAGCATCCACAAGGTGAGCTCATTTACAGGGCACTAGTAATTTAACTTGTTATATCAAGTTATACAAAAAAAAAACACAAAATCAAACCATTACTTGCATTTTCTTCCTTCTAATTACTCTGACCAGGTTATAAACCTAGCAACTTATCTAGAATGGATATCATTAACTGCAGGTACTGCGGAACACTTTTCTGAAGGACAGTCTTACAGGATTTAGGACACTGTCCTACATGCTGGGCCATTGGAGATCTTAGGGCTCAGATCTGGGCAGCATGGGCAGAGATTGTGCACCTCAAATTTCACATTCAAGAGGAAATACATTCTAAGAACCCCCCGCCATTTCCCCAACATCCAACAGAAGAACGTCGACCGCAGAGGGTAGTTGGTCCAAGAGGTTGGCGGGAGGTTAGGAGGGGCAAATCGGGTGCCCCATCACTCTGTGCTCTCCAACATATTACCTCCAAAAACCACATAAACAGTACAAACAGGTATCTGCCTCTATCTCCGAAATAAAACAAAGGGGCAGAGGACACTGCAGAGCAGGGCTCTGCAGCACAGGAGTTAGCACAACAAAACTCGCCCAAATCAGGAACCAAAACAAAAAAAGCAAAAATGAAATCCAAAAAACTTCTGATCATAGGAGACTTCATGATTCGGGGAGTTGATACCCATCTCCAGACAGGGGAAATGGTCAGATGTCTCCCAGGTACATCAGCATGGAGAGACATTGACCGCATTGCTAAAATTGTTCACAAAGCAGGAGAAAACATTGATGTCCTGGTACACCTAGGGACTAACGATCTTGCCAGCCAGTCAGTTGTGGAGACCAAGGAACACATGACCAGGCTGGGTGACAAACTATCATCCATTTCATCCGACATCTCCTTCTCTGAGATCCTGCCAGTCTGGGAGAGGGAGGCAGATGGATGGAAGGTCAGAGAAGGGAGATAGGGGAGCTAAACATGTGGCTCAGTGGCTGGTGCCAGGAAAAAGGACACAGATTTGTAGAGAACTGGCAACAGTTCTGGGAGTGAAAGTTCTTTAAATTTGATGGACTGCATCTGACTAAGGAGGGAGTCAGTGCATTGGGGCAGACGTTTGACATCTTTGCAGAATATTTAAACTAGCAAATGGGGAGAGGGATGCAACACCCCATACATCGAATGGAAAGAACACCCCTCCCCCTCAGCTAGTCGTCAAACAGGGATTCAGCATGTTTGCAGTTCATTTGCATCACCAGGTAAGAAAAAAGGCCCGTCTCCCCATACGACACACGGGAAATGCCAAACCTCACCCAACAACTAACACACCGAAATCTGGCCAATGGAAAATCATGTACACAAATGCTCACAGCCTGGGAAATAAGATCCCAGACCTGAAGGCAATAATGTCAGAAGCTAAACTGGACATAGTAGCAATTAGTGAGACGTGGTTTACCAGTAACCACACTTGGGAGACTTCACTACTTGGCTATGTACTGTTCAGAAGAGACCGAGGTGCAAAAAGGGGGGGTGGAGTGGCACTTTATGTCAATGAAAATATCAAAGCTACAGAAATTCAGAATACACATAAGGAGCCAGAAGAACTGTGAGTCACCCTGGAAACAGGAAATGGGACAGCCATAAGAACTGGGGTTGTCTAGAGGCCCCAGACCAGGGGAGGACATAGACACATTACTGTTAGAAAATATACAAAACATGACAGCTAAAGGGGAGGTTCTGATAATGGGAGACTTCAACATGCCGGATACAGATTGGTCAATACCAGCAGGAACATCTGCTAGAACTAGACACATGGTGGATTCCCTCCAGGGGTAGGGCCTCAAACAACTGGTACAACAACGCACAAGAGACAGGGCTATCCTAGATCTAGTACTGACTAACAGGGAAGGGATCACAGATCTCCAGGTAGAAAGTCACCTGGGGGCCAGTGACCATCACATGGTATGGTTCAATTTGGCCACTACATTTAAATCATCCCATTCCAAGGCAAAAATAGGAGCTGACTTTGATAAGATGGCCAACAGAGTTAAGCTAAGCCTGGCAAAAGAAACACAGGTGAGGGGGTACAGGCAAAGTGGGCAAGCATTAAGGATGCACTACTTGAAGCAACATCCCATTTTGATAGACAGAAAGGGAAGTGCAAAAGAAGAAGGAAACCACTTTGGTTCTCAAATACAGTAACAGTAAAGATCAGAGCCAAAAGGCTGGCCTTCAGAAAATATAAGGGAACACAGCAGGATGAAGATAGGGAGGCATACCAAACTGCCCTAAGGGAAGCAGGGAAGGCAGTAAGGCAGGCAAAGTCCCAAACTGAGGAAACACTAGCACAAACAGTAAAAGAAGGTGTCAAGACTTTCTATAGATACATTAGTGAAAGGAGAAAGTTCAGAGGAGGTATTGCTAAACACAAAAGAGAATAGAGGGCATGTGAGGAGGAGAACCCTGTAAAAGCATCTATCCTAAATAGATACTTTTGCTCAGAATTTACTGAAGAGAAGGTAGGGCAGGGACCACAGCTCAGCACCATGGACACAGGGGGCAGGGAGGTGAGCATTACTCCCTTCACAAAAGATAGGGTCCTACAAGAGCTCACTAAGATCAGGGTGGACAAGGCAATGGGACCTGATGGCATACATCCCAGGGTACTTAAGGGGCTAAGAGTGGATCTAGCAGAGCCATTAGCAGAACTGTTTAGCGAGTCTCTGAGCACAGGAGAGGTCCCAGAAGACCGAAGAAGGGCTCATGTGATCCTGCTCCACAAGAGTGGTAGCAGGGAGGAGGCAGGGAACTACAGACCAGTCAGTCTTACCTCAGTAGTGGGCAAGATTATGGAGACACTCCTTAAGGAAAGGATAGTGCAACACCTGGAATCCATAGGGGCACAGGATCCAAGACAGCATGGGTTTACAAAAGGAAGGTCCTGTCAAACTAATCTCATAGATTTCTTTGACTGGGTAACCAGAGTGGTGGACCAAGGGAAGCAGTTGATGTCACCTACCTTGACTTCAGCAAAGCTTTTGACACTGTTCCACATAGAAGATTGATAAATAAGCTGGGTAGGCTCGGGTGGATCAGAAGTTGGTCAACTGGGTGGCAAACTGGTTGATGGGCAGAAAGCAGAGGGTGGTGGTAAATGGTATACAATCAGAAGAAATGCAAGTCACAAGTGGGGTACCTCAGGGATCAGTCCTGGGCCAGTCCTCTTCAATATCTTCATTAGTGGCATTGCAGATGGACTAGAGGGTAAGGCTTGTCTGTTTGCAGATGACACCAAGATCTGCAACAGAGTAGATGATCCACGTGGGGTGGGCAGAATGAGAAGAGATCTGAATAAACTAGCAAAATGGTCAGAAGAGTGGCAAATGGGATTTAATGCAAAGAAGTACAAGATCATGTACATAGGGAAGAGAAACCCTGAAGCCACCTATAGGCTGGGAGGGGAGTTGCTGGCAGTCACAAAGGAAGAAAAAGACTTGGGCATCATCATCAATGACCTGAAATCATCCAAGCAGACCTCTAAAGCAGTAGGTAAGGCTAGGGGGATGTTAGGGTGTATTAGTAGGGGTATCACATTCGTAAGAGGGAGGTAATAATCTCTCTTTACAAGACACTGGTTAGGCCCCATCTGGAGTACTGCATGCAGTACTGGAGGCCACACCTTTGTAAGGACATTAACCAAATTGAGGCAGTCCAGAGAAGGGCAACCAAATGGTGCAGGGACTGCATCAGAAGACATATGAGGACAGATTAATGGAGCTCAATATGTATACCCTTGAGCAAAGGAGAGAGAGAGAGGTGATATGATCGAAACATTCAAACATCTTAAGGATATTAACAAGCTGAAAGAGTCAAACATGTTTAAATATAAGAAGAATAGCAGGACAAGAGGACACAGCATGAGATTAGAGGTAGGCCGATTAAGGTGGACTGTGAGGAAATTATTTTTCACAGAATGAGTGGTGGATGCATGGAATGGCCTACATCAGGAAGTAGTGGCTATGACTTCAGTGCAGGGCTTCAAACAGGATTGGGA
This sequence comes from Neoceratodus forsteri, assembly GCA_016271365.2. NCBI lineage: Eukaryota > Metazoa > Chordata > Ceratodontiformes > Ceratodontidae > Neoceratodus > Neoceratodus forsteri. Next base: position 854,118,435 of record CM057458.1, read on the forward strand.
TAGGCATAAGGGAGCAATACAGATGCGTATGAATAGATAGGCCACTGACAGATGAAAGGCCAATGGCACATTTATAAGGTAGAAAAAGAAATGGGCAGACTGGATGGGCCTTGCGGTCCTTATCTGTTGTCAACCTCTATGTTTCTGTGTTTCTGTGTTTCTATTTAATTTACCACAACAATGACCAGTGGCGATATAGCAGTGTCAGGAGGTGGATGGTGAAATTGCTGTTGAGCTCCTTTTGGTTCCTCACTGCCCAAATTAACAACACTGACCTGACAATGACCAGTAGCAGTAGTAGGATATAATAGTAGTAGTCTACAGAACTGTTCTCTGTTGTCATTCATTCGTTTGTCACTGTCACACACTAGAAGAATCTGATCATCTACTGAACAGAATAATCACAAGTCAAGCAACACACTTGACACACACTCAGATCTCTGGGCTGCCTGGGTGTCTGCTGCTGCCCACTGACTGCTGGCTGTACAGTACAGCAAAAAAAATACACAAACGGTACTACCATCTTCTGACAGCTTGCTTTAAAGCAAGGTTCAAGCTTCCTGTCCTCTGCCCTGCAAGTGACCGTAATGTGACGTGACCCTGTTGAGTGTATCAGCTAACTCAGGCTGCCTCATCTGCACTGCAGTCTACTGTGCCGCTGCCCTATGTATTAACTATGTCTGTCTAATAAAAAAACATTAACAAAATATTAATAAATCCACCAGAAATGGAACCGGTAACCCGACCCTCCCTGCTGTGGCAAGACTTGCCAGGATCATCATTGCTATGGCTACTGAAGCCTGCTGCCACTCAGCTGTCGCTCTGCTGTGACACTGTGTCAGAAATGAGGTCTGAGTCCCATACAATAATAAATCCCCCTCCTCCCAGTGCTCTGGCTCCGAAACATTTCAAGCTCACGGCAAGTTTGATTGAAACTGTATAGATCACTCACTGCTTTCATGCTGCTGGCTGCTGTCAGTGCTGTAGCCTACCTTACTATTAATCTTGATGTTAAAGTCTTGTGCTTTGCTGCACACTTGACTTGCTTCTTTGACTGTTGCCAGTCTGCACTGCTCCATAGTGCACCGCCACCACTGCCAGACTGGCCCGGCCCTTTCACCAACCCCCAAGCCCAACAACAAGCCCAACCAATGGGGCAGCCAAAAGAGAGCTCGCTCACTCACACAGCGGTGCAGTAGTGTCTCTGACTGATGTACTGCTGGCAATGTAATCGGCGGTCACATGGTGCCGGTAAAACTTGCAGTGACGATTTCCATGCTGACTGCCGGCTCCCTAGTGAGACCCATCCCTGTCTGCCTCATTAACACCTCATTAACACCTCCTGCTTGACACATTGACCCCACCACAACTTGGCTGAACAACTGACTCCTTCGGTCAGTGTTGATGACTGCACAGCACAGCAGCAGCCAGTCACTCGGGGCCCATTCTTAAATGATTCTTGTCTCCTCCCTCCTCTGGCTTCTGACATTTCCAGTACTAGTTGCCTGAGCTGAGTCACGGTCCCTAATTTTCCTAGGGCCCCTGGGCCCAGGACCCCTAGGTCCCTGCATTAATCTGGCCCTGCATGGTGGACTGGTGTCTTAGAAGATAAATCTACCCAGTAAGGTTTTTCTTTTTGTGTCTGATGGTGGGGGAGGGCCTTGTATTCAGTTCTTCTGTGTTCTCCCACTGGACATGCAGGCTGTCTTGTTTCAGCTGATGCACCTTGGGGTAATATGTGTGTAGTATGGCATGTGTGGATGACCTCCATATCCTGCAGGGCAGGGGTTGTGAGGGACACTTATCTACACTATTCTATGGCCCTTGTGTGGTGGCATGGGGTTTCCCTGTGTCTCTTGGCAACTGGCATATGCCAGCAGGCATACTGCTAGTCAGGCATGTGGGGCTTTGTCACCTAGACTGCAGTGCCCAGTCTGCCATCACTGAGTGGCCAGCTAAGTTGTGCTTGTTGGGGTGGTACAGGGCAGGGGGGGTGACTGTGTTTTGGCTCCCGTTTTTGGTGTTGTGCCCATGTCCTGCACATCCTCCAGTGTCTCCACCAAGGTTTCCATGTCTGTGTCCTCAGGTGAGGCTATCTCCACTGCTATGTCCATGGCAACCCGTGATAAGAGCGAGTGAATTTGAGTGAGGTAATTTAAGTGATGTGAAAATAGTGAAAGGAAAAATGTCTGTGTGCCATTAATAGCTAGATGCCATTAATAGCACAGTGAAATTAAGCAACTAGTTTCTGTTTAAAGGGGGAGGAGTATGAGTGGGTTTGTTCGTTGGGTTCTGACTGAGCTGGCCATCTGGTGTAGTGTTTAAGGTACCTGCATTTGTGTCCAACGATCCGGGTTTGGGACTGGCTACTGGTGTGCATTTGATTATTTTTTTCAAAATTATGGCAGTTTAATGTTTTGCGCCCTTCCCCAGTTTCAACCCCCTCATAGTTGATTATTTTGAGTTTGGGGGTCCTACAGGCAATGCCACCCCCCACAAAGGGTGTGTGGGTGTCATAGCAGACTCATAAAACATAGTAGTATGCTTGTGTGTATGTGTCTCATATAGCAAAGGTCACTGTTGTGGTTAGGGGCTATAATGCACATCGCTGTTTTTGTTTTCGGTGATGTGCAGTTACAGGGATTGCAACCGCTATTCTTCACTCATTCTTACCAAATTGTTCCATGTCCACTGTCCCTTAGGTTGTACCTGTGGGCGAGAGTACAGGCCAGTATTAAATGCTGGTGCATCACCATGTATTGGCATGTGTTCTTTTGGGAAAAGTGTGGTACACATACCTGCACTGTCTGTGTTTGTCTCACCTGTGTGTCCTCCTCCACAGAGGGCACTTATGGCACCTGGGGGCTGGGCACAATCTCTGGGTCTGCAGGGGGCAATACAAGGTTGTTAGTGGTCCTGTTGCATCTTGTATATCCTGGTCTGTGTTCTTCTACTGTACTCCATATCTAACATTGTGTCCATGCCCTCCTCCTCCTCAGCTAGGGTGTAAGCTCCATTCTCTTGATGAGTGTTAGGGTGGGTACTTGCATGTGAAAGCCACTGCCCATTCCTCACTGTACCCACTGAATGGCTACCAGCTTGATTTTCAGAGCCAAGCAGATGAAACGTCACTTGTGTTTTATGGCACCAGTGTCCATGCCTCTGGACTGGTAGTGTTGATGGTGGTCTGGATGTCCAGGCACAGGCAGGCTTTGGTCTCTTTAGGTATATTCAAGGACTCTGCCCCATACAGCATGGCATAGTTAGCCCATATATCTGACACCATAGCTGCCATCTGGTGTCCTGTGAAATTTGAGATCCATGACCAGGTGCCACCTTGCATCCAGTGACCTCAATGGCTCTCAGAGCATGAGCATCCATGACATGTGCTTCTTACCCATGCAGTAGTCAGTGGCCAGGGTGCCCCAAATGTAGCAATGCTGCCTCCTGCTTCTGTTCTTGCAGGATCCTCCATCATGCTAGTCACTGCCCTGTTTCCACATGGGGTGGCCTACATGCCAATGTATGGTGGGGGTCAAGGGCTGGACCTGCATATGTCTGGACCACCTGGCAGTCCCTGCACATGGCACTGTATATGTCTGTTGGCTACACCTCTGCCTCAGCCTGTGATGCATGCACATTTGTTCATAATGCATAAGATTTCTGACAGTCAAGGCAAGAAGCTGCGTGCTGGCATTGTTTCCACTGACACTTCCCTTGACATGAAGCTGCATGCTGGCATTATGACAATTCTGGGTGCATTTTCCGCCCTTTCATGCATAGGTCCCATGTCTTCAGGAAGAATGTAAAGACAAAATGACACACCCCAGTTAAGAAGTAGCAGTGTTCTTTATTGCAGCTGGTAAACCAGGTAGCAATCCATTAGAAATTTACACTTGGAGAATTATAAAAAAATAAAACATAGTTGCAAGTAAAAGGAATGCTAAAACAGTAGATGAACTATCCTTTTAACATTTACAATTGTTCTTACATATAGATTAATATGATTTTTTAGTATTATCTTGTTATCCTCTTTCCCTTGCCCCCAGCTTGCCACTCCTTCAGGCAGCTCATTGTCCCTTCTGCCCAACATATATGTCAAGTCATAAATTTATTGATCAACATAAGCTTTTACAATATATATTACAAAATAGTAAAACACATATCGACACTAATAAAACATTCACTGGCAAAGGATAACAACATATTCAGTGAATAAAATCACATACTGTATCATACCATGTTCTGAAACAGATCTATTGTTAATTCCAATGTCAGTTTATAGATGTAAAGCAGTTAAAAATGTCAATAATTTTTTCAAGACCAGTATATTTGTGTTATTATATAGGTAAGGAATAAGCAGGTTGGGAGGAAGGTCAGTGCTTCCCAGGATTTCCCCCAACCATTTCATTCTTTGAGTTTCATACAGGGGGCAGCGTAGCTTTGTGTGCTTCAAATCATCCTCCTTTTGATTTCCACTTTGACAGAAAGGTGTTTTCACATCTTCTGTTTTCTGCCTATGGTATATATAATTAGCCTTATATAACTTCTATTTATTCATTTATTTATTCATTACAAATCGGGTTTACAACCTTTGAGTCAGACACTCATTTACAAAGGCACCTCGTTGCAGGGGGGGCAGACATCAAGACAGTTATTACAGTGCAGATTAAAACAGAGGATAACATTACAGGTGCAGTAAAAGGAACATTTAACAAAAATACACTTCGGTTACATAATGTAGTCATTTGTATGTTACTTAGGTTACATAGTGTTACAAAATTGTGAGTTGCACTCATGGATATAGTAGGTCCTCAGAGAAGACAGTGGGTTACATCCCTGTTTTGACCTAGTAGGGAAGGAGTGGGTCTGGGGAAGGAGAAGCTGCCCAATGGACATTGTTGAGCCAGGGGGCAAGGTGGGTGGGTACCACAGGTTACAACAGTGGGTTAGTTGCACCTATAACAGTGGGTATTAAAGATATGGTTCCGAAGGGCTGTTTTGAAGGAGCCAATTTTTGCTCCTCAAAGTTGAGCAGATTGGTGGTAGTATAGAGAAGGCAGGTGTGAATGTGGCTGGGGGCACCGGTCAGGACCCTACAGGCCTTATTGATGGAGAGTTGAATTTTGGAGAGGGCAGTGTTGTTAGCTGTGATGTAGGTGGGCAAGCCATAGTCCACGAGGGACAAGATGGAGGAGGTAATGGTCAGCCTAAGGGCAACCTCAGGCGGACAGTCCCTGTGCCAGTATATCAGGCCAATCCAAGAGTTAATGGTGGCTGACAGGGGATTAATGTGGGTGTGGAAGGAGAGGGTGGTATCGAACTTGATGCCTAGGTACTTGTATGTGGTCACTTGTTCTAGTGAGTGCAGAGTGCTGGGGATAATCAAGAGGAGGGTATTTTAGCTTTATTTTGGTGGTGGGAGAAGAGCATTGATTTGGTTTTCTTTAGGTTAATGACCAGTCTGCGGTCGCCAAACCACCTTTCGGCTTGGTTGTAAGCTTGCTGGAGGGATAATTGGAGGGAGGTGGGATTGGGATGTGAGGCAATGAGGACTGCATCATCAGTTCATGAGCTGGGGAGGGTGTTGAGGTAGAGACTAAAAAGTATTGGACCCAGGATGGAGCCCTGAGGGACCCCGGAGCAAACGGGAAGAGTGCTGAAGAGGGATCCGCTGATCTTGACATGCTGGGATCTAGCAAACAGGTAGCTAGAGAACCAGGAAATGGGACCACCAGAGAAGCCAAGTTGGTGGAGACAGTCGAGTAGAAGGGGATGACAGACAGTGTCAAAGGCTTTGGAGAGGTCAATGAACACTGCTCCTGCAAGGCTGCCAGAGTCAAGAGCAGCATGCAGGTGTTTGGGGAATTCCAGGAGATTCATGGTTGTACTGTGTCCTGGGCAGAAACTGTGCTGCTCTGGGCACATAATGTCGTACTTGGTTAGGTATTCAGAGAGCTGGATCAACACCACTTTTTCAAGGGCTTTAGAGAGTGGGGGGAGGATGGAGATCGGCCGGTAATTGTTGGGGGTGGACCGGTCCCCACTCTTATGTATGGGTGTGATTTCAGCAGTTTTCCAAGCACTTGGAAACTGACCCAGGCATAGAGACCAGCTTAGAAGGTCAGTCAAGGGGACTAGGACTTCGTCCAAGACCATACGGAGGATCCTGGAGTTGAGGGGATCACTGCTGGAGTTATTGCTGCTTAAGGCGTTTAGCAGGTGTGGCCTGGCTTCTTAGGGGGATAGGATGTGCAGGTAGAATGGTGGGTGATGCAGGACTGGAGGGAGGGAGAGAGGTGGGGATTGGGTCAAAGAAGCTGCTGGGGAGGACCAAGCTTAGGTCAGAGAAGGCAGTGTTAAGGCAATCGGCTATAATGAGTGGATCTGTGGTGGGGGTGCCATTGATGGAGAGCTGAGATGGTGGGGGGGAGCAGGACTTCCCATTTAGCTCTTTCATATTATCCCAGAAGGTCCGGGCTGAACTCCAAGTGGAAGTGAGGGTGGTCTGGTAGTCCTCTGCCTTGGCCTGCCTAATGGCCCAAGTGCACTTATTGCATTCTGCACTGTAGGCCTGTCTATCAGACGCCTTTCCAGATTCCACAGCAATGTGCCAGAGATTATCTCTGTTTTTGAGTTTCTGGAGGAGTGGTGGAATGATCCATGGGGCACTGCATTTTTTGGAGTGGATCCTGGTGAGGGGGTGAAAAGGTCGCAAGCCTTACAGAAGGCATTTGTGAAGTGGTCAAGAGCTGAGTCAATGTCAGGGGTGCACTGGATAGGGGACCAGTCTAGCTGGGCTAGGTATTGTTTTATTTTTCTGAGGCTGCCGGGGCATAAACGGTGGTGTAGAGTGGCCTGGGACACTGGCTTCAGAGTGGAGGATGACCAGAGACAGAGGACTGGGGAGTGATCACTAAGAGAGTCAGGGGGACAGTGACATCCCGTATTTTGTAGGAGCGGTTAGATATAACAACATCTAGGAGAGTGCTGGTGCCAGTAGAGTGGTTGAATCTGGTGGGCTGGGTGATTAACTGGGACATATCCAAGGCAGCAAAGGAGTCCCTTATATGGGACGCAGTGGAGGCAAGCCAGTTAACACTGAGATCACCTAAAATGACTTGCTCCACTTCGTGAGGGAGAGATGTGAGGTAGTCAATGAGGGACTGGACTGCTTGGTTTTGATTCCTCGGTGGTACATAGAAGACCGTGAGGAAGAGGGGGCCTCAGGCGGGGTCAGGTGTGATTTTTAAGGTGAGGACCTGGGCTCCATAATCAAGTTTAGGAGCTCCATCCTGTATCTTAAAAAGATATGTCAATCCTGTTAATTGGTAAATCTGGCTAGCTAGTAATCCAGACTATGTTTGTTTTATTACCTTAAACCACCTGTAATTTTTAAGTGTGGAGATTCTTTCCAAGTCCTTTACACTGGCAGTATCTCTAACGCTAGTTTTGATCAATAATATAATTTCTTTCATTGGTCTCATGAATATTTTGGTTAATATGTATCCTAATCCCCTGGGGAAAGTTCCCCTTGTATTAGTCGAATATTTGGTGATATTAAGCCCAGAGAGGTGTAATAAATCTCCTCTTCCAAGCACCATTTTGGAATTCTTAACTCTGGTAATTGGAAGAGATTTAATAAGAAAAGAATAAGTCTCTTCAGAACTAAAGTACCTAATGAATGTTGACCTAATTCAAACTTTAATAATTCTGAAGGTACTGATTGTGGTACCATTAAATGTATCAGTAAAGTTTGTTAATAATACGTTCAGTTTCATCTAACTTAGTTTCTCCCCATACTTCAGATGCATAAGTTATGCTAGTTTTTATTTTTGCATTTAGAACTTTCAAAATACCTAAGACATATGATTTGCCCATTTTTGAATTAAATAATCTAAAGGAATTAGATGCATTCTTAATTTTAGCAGTTATCATAGCACAGTGTTGCTTCCAGCTAGTATTCTGTGAAAAATGGACCCCTAGATAATCATAACTTTTTTCTGTCTTGATTTTAACATTATTAATAAATACTTTTGGAAGGGTTTTGCTTGTATTTCCAAAAATTACTGCACTGGTTTTATCCTTGTTGATCAACCATCCATTATCTTTACATAATGCAGTAAATTTGTTCAGCTTTCTTTGAAGCCCAGTAAGGAAGTTGAGATGAGAACTATATCATATGCATATGCCAGTAACGATACCCTATTACTGCCAATTTTTGTTGAATGGAATTTGGGGTTTTCTATTTCCTGTAAAATAGAATTAATGTATAAATTAAATAAGGTTAGGGCTATAATACACCCCATGTCATACTCCTAGGTTTGTTTTTATGGTAAAGGTTAATGATCCTAAATGACTGTACAGTACCTGCATCCTGTTGTTATTATGAAGCCTTATGATTATGTCTAGTATGGCTATATCCAGGCCATATTCCTTTAGTTTTTGCCACAGCAAATTTCTGCTGATTCCATCAAAGGCAGCAATCAGATCTATAAAGCAGCAATACAGTCTTCTTCCCTTGATGGTTACATATTTCCATTAAGGTGTCTCAATGTATAACAGTGTTGCACAGTGGATCTGCCTGCTCAGAAGCCATTTTGATATTCACTTAAGATATTGTTATCATCTATCCATGTATGAATTCTTTGTAACAAAATTTTACAGAAGATTTTTTGGGAAGCATCTATCAAACTGATTGGTCTATACATTTTGGGGTTAGACGGAGTTCCCTTTTTTGGTATAGGATAAACAATGTTTCCCAGGAAGCTATGGGGGATATCCTGGCCTTGTATAATTGCTTTAAAAAGGACCTTAAGTATTGGAAGCCACCAATCTACAAATGTTTTATTGATTCCCCAAAACACAGTCTGTGCTTGGTGCTTTGTTAGTAGCCAGAGAAGGCATGGCTAGATATATTTCATAATCCTGGAAACAGAGAGGGACAGGATAGTATTTTAAAGGGCATCTGTCTGGTTTCTAACTTTATTTTCTTCTATATGAGAGAAATATAATTTTTCAAAATGAGATTCCCAGGATGTTGGCGTGATAAATGCCTCAATCTTATTAGTATGTTGTCCATAACCACCACCGACCAAGTTCCAGAAGGTCTTTGTGTCTTTCCTCAATACTGCATTTCAGAGTTTTTCTGATTGTGCAGTGTAATAGATTTTCTTTTCTTGTGCCCTCTGGCTTGATTTAATTCTTTTACTTTTAACTTTGTTTTCTCATTTCTAAGCTCCTTTCCCTTGTGAATAAGTGCTGATTTTGCTTTTTTACATCTACTATTAAACCAAGTCTGTGGTTTCTTTTCAGTTGTTACAGCAGTCGTACAGAATGGTCTGATATAAGTGATCATTTTGTTCCATAGCTCTAGTATAATATTAAAGTTTGCTTATTGTATGAAGTCCTGTCGCTGTTCAAACAGGATGCCAGTACAAAGCAGCTCCATAAATTTATATATTGTGTCACTCTGCCTTTTAATTCTTTTAAGGCTGATAATTTCCAAAGTAGAAGGTATTACATTTTGGTAACCCATCAAGTGGGCGCATGAGGAAGGGTGCTGTCTGTTACGGTGACACCTTCCTCATGCAATCCACTCATGGTAACCAACAGGTTGGGTGACCGGATGAGGGGGTGGGCAAACTAGGCAACAGGATGTCACTATACATATGCATGCGGGGGGGTGGGAGCGATCACGGCATGCGTGGGCTGGGGGGTGGAGAGGCTGTAGGGGGTGGTGCTGCGGTTGTTGGTAGAGCTGCGGTGTGGCAATGGGGATTGGGTAATGGCTGGGGTGGCTGAGCTACCGGGTTCTGGACCAGGCGCTGGTGTAATTTTTATTGAATCTGGTCTGAACTTTTTAATTTTTACTACTTTCACCCCCCCAACATGCACCCCCCTGGAGTTGAGAATCTTTAAGTAGGGAGTGGGGGTGAACCCCCATGAGGGGTGTGGGTGCAACCCCCCCAAAGAAAGTAGTAAAAATATGTCCTGGTGCCATTATGCTGGTGCACCAGGGTTGTCAGAGTGCCGAAAATGTGTTTGGCACTCTGACCGAACGATAACGGCGATCGCCTTTAGGCATTCGCTGTTATCACATAGACCCTTACATTTTTGACTTGTGAAGAATATAATGATTTCAGGATTGTTAATACTGGAAAATGAGCTGAGTCTAAATGATCCAGTATTTCCATATCTAATGGAATCTTAGAAGCTTCTATGTTGGTCCATACTAAATCTATTGTCGATTGTCCTTTAGGTCCTATAAATGAATAACTTCATTGCAGGTCTTTGTTTGTCCTTCCATTCATAAGAAGAAAATGGTATTCCCTAAGAAAGCTTCTACTTGTTTATCCCTAGAATTATTATTTTTTTCTTCAGACTTTCTGAAGGTATTTATTCTAGGATTAATGCTCGCTATATTCCTTACAAAGTCGATGTAAAAGTCTGTGTTTGTTTCTTTCTCAAAAATCAGGCATTAAAACTACCCATAATAATAGTAGGGTGGGGGTCTGTATCTTCAAGTATAGTTTCCATATCCTCCTTATATTGATTCCATAGGTCTCCTGTATGTTTAGTTTTTGGTGGAATGTAGACATTACAAATTATGAGAGTAAAGTCTCTTTTATGAAGCTCAAAGGCAATATTGTATTTCCCTAACATTTAATTTAGTAATGCCAAAGTAGAATGATGTTTTGACATAAGTAATTAGGTTTGCTGTTGGTCTTCCTATTTTTTTCCCTTTTATGGCTGGTACTCCATACAGTGTATAATCTGGGATAAGATTATTTTCAGGGACCACATTCCAGGTTTCCTGGAAGCGTAGTACATCATGACCATGTGCCTCTATGAAAGTTCTGGTTTCACTGTCCATTAACTTATTCTTGATTCCCTCTATGTTCCAAGAGAGGATTTTAAGCTCATTACATGTTTGGGAGCATTGTATTATTTGTCAATCCATATCTAGATCAACTCTCTGTGCCATTTTTAATTAGCCAAGACTTGTTTGAGGGTCCCTTGTGTAATTGCAAAAGATCCCGTGAGAAGTTATTAAAATACCCAGGTTATCCAATAGTGTAGCCTTCTCAAGCACAGTTCTTACAAATCTGACATTTTTGAATGTAAGGTCTATTTGGGAGGTTTCCAGAGTTTATCTCCAGATCTTAATGCCAGAAACTGCATAGAAAGGAAGATCTAAGTCAAGTGAGTGGGCTAAACATGAAATACTATCTTTCTCTACATTGTTCAGTATTTTCTCTCCTCTTGTGTTCCATCCAAAGATTGAAACAATTTTGTTATTTTGTTCTATATTCTGATTATTTTCATAATTTTTAATTACTTTTAAAAGTTTGTTTAACTCTCTGTTTTCCCTGATACTACAGTTTTCTTCATGGTTGTTTCAGTGTCTTGTTGAACTGGGACTTTCTGTAGCTGACTTACAATAATCCTCTTTGGCTTAAGTGATTTTTCTGTAGTCCATATTTCTGTGGCTAAGTTATGCAGTTGTGTGTAAAGTAATAACACAATCAGGAATGTTCGGATTAGGTAAATGCATGACATTAATGTCCTTCTCTTCTAGGTCAGTACCCAGGAGTTGTTTTATATGAGATTTAAGAGTGTCTTCTGATTCATTTTGTAATGGTTTAACACCGTAGATTTCCAGAAAAAACTCAGTATTTTTCCCAGAGTCATCTAGTAAGGTACCAAGTGAAAAATATTCAGGTATACCTGTAGGTCCATTTTCCTGTGAAGGATGTCTGTTAGGTTCCTTATCCAAGGCAGTGACCTTCCCCCAGACCTGCTGCATGTGTTTTCTTTTGATGGTCATTTCTGCATCAGTTGTGTCTAAGACAGCTGTTCTTATTAATTGTGAGTTTTCTGCAGCTATGTTTTGTTGACTGTTTTTTCTCTATCTTTTAGTCTTTATAGACATCTCATCCCCCTTATTTAGTTTTTCTTGTGGATTCGTTTTACCTTTTTTACCTTTTATTCTTTTTTCTGCTACCTTTTCTCTTTCTTTCCTTTGTCTGCTCCTTATTCCCTTTACTCAAACAAAAAGAAGAGGAATGTTATTTTTCTTTTTCAAATGGAGCAGGCAAATTCACCTGTATGATTTTATTTTCCAGTACAATATCCACTGTTCATAAAGTTTGAGAACTTGTGTCCATTCTATCATAATTTACTTTAGAAGTTATCTGATCTAAAATTATTTTATTCTTAAAAATATCAGTTCTTACTGCTGAAATTTCTCCTTTTAATACCATGATAGTCTCTAAAATTACAATATTTGCATAATATGAGTTTTTCAATATCTCAAGCATTTGTTCAGCTAGATTAGTGCAAGAAATGAAATTACCCTCATCTGTAAAATATTATTTATTTCAATTAATTGCAGTGGCATGTTCTCCTTCAGTATTGATTTGTATTTCATTATATTCAGGACATCTGTTACATTCAGCTAGCTTAAAGACCAATTTTTTTAAGCCATCTATCATCCAGCTTAGCTCTTGTATCACTGAGGTCAAATTTCCCATTATCGCTAGTCCCTACTTTATTTCTTCTTTAGTCTTTTTACTATTTGATCTTTGTGATAATGGTGGTGGTGAGAAAAAGGATATATATGGATTATTCATAACTGCAGAATTTGTTTGATCATGTGACTGTTCAGCTGAGAACGCTGCCGCTGAGTAGTCATACAAGTAATCCTCAGAATCAATGATCTCATAATTTCCTGAACAAGGGGCCATGGTATCCCATGCACCCACCAACAAAGATATTTCATCTTCTAATGTCTCCTGTGTTTTATTATTTAACCTTTCCATAGTAGTGATATGTATGGGAGATGTTGATAGATAAGTTTTTTGTGTATGTAATATAATAACAGGCTTTTGCCATGTATTGGGACAATTTTTCAGTGTGGATAAGCTAGAGGGTAATTTAACTATGCCCCCCCCAAAAAAGTCAGTTCTTTTCTGCTGTTTCTCCTTAGCTTTCTCCTGATTCTTCTCTACTTCTTCTGTCTTTTTGTTAATGGATTTCTTTGACCTCTGTTTACATATCCTTGGCTTTTTCCTTTTTTCATGGGGGAGTTTTCCACACTTCTGGACAGGAACATCACAGACAGAATATCATGGAGAAAATATCGTGGACAGAACAACACAGGCAACAACATCATAATGGACACAATAAAGCATGGGTGAAAAACATTGCCCCAGATGAATGATGCGTGCCACACCATTACAGCACATGTATGAGGTGAGGGACAGAGGGACCACCCATGTGGTGAAGTATGAGCTGCTAGGGCAGAGGTATGGGTTCAGGCATGGAGCATGAAGGGGCAACAGTGTCAGCCATGTGTGATCCAGGCCAGGATGGAAAAGAACATAGAGATGGCATAGGAGCCACCAGGGTGATGGACTGGGACTGGGTAACAGTGCAGACCAGCAGGAGGGGCTGTGGGTTCAAGCAACATTATAGGGCAACTGCTGGCTGGAACTGTATGGGCACCTTACTGTCTGCCTTTGTGGGGGTGGGTGGGGAATGTCTGCCTGGGCAGGGAACACTCTCCTCAGAGAGGGCAACCAGGACCACCTGGGTACAGGGCTGGCATGATCTGGCAGTCTGGGGTGGGGGTGCTGTACTGGTCATGGCTGCTTGGGTGGGGGCTTTGGCTACTGGCCCATTGAGGGTGTCCTGCTGGTTCAGGTGGGTCATGGCAATGTTTGGCACTGGTGGCATTGGTGTCTGCATGAGACACTACATGCACTGTTCCCTTCTGCGGCTATGTTGTATGCCGACATTGTGGGTGGAATTGTCATGCTTGCATTGCAGTGTTCAATGATTTTTTTGTCTGCGATGTTCCTGGCCAGATCTATTTTCCACCTGGTCCAAAATAATGGATCTCATGGGACAATACCCCCACTTCTAGCTAGTATCATCATTAAAACGGATATGAAAGACTAAGTTCTTTTTATGTTCTGTAGGGTATCTTAAACTATGTATGATAGGAAGTATAGAAACTGTCCTCTGAAATACAGTGCCTATGCAGGTAAAATTGGATATAACAACCAATTATTGTTTCTAAGAACTTCACAACAAAATATCCTTAGGAAATACAAATACAGCTTATGCTTAATAAATGTATAATAATTTAACAAATTATATTAGAATCTGTTAAATTTCTAAGAGAAAGAAACTGATTTCTGTTATGATTTCAAGTAATAAGAGGACCAGGTTCACAGGTATAAATTACATGTATTTAGTGACTTAAATAAAGTCTTTGCAATTATATACAATCACTACAGGTCAGCAGGCTTTTCATGGAAGATCTTTGGTCCTTGTCCTGGCTCCTGTATCCATTATCCCAGACCTTGTTTCAGTTCACTTGAAATCAGATGTAATAACACTTTAATTTAATCCAATAAGTCAGATAGTTCAAAAGATGAGAAAGGCAGTGTCCAATCCTATTGCTTTGTTCCCAATGGAAAGTGTATAAAGCTCTAGTCTATTCTGATCCATTTGCCTTTTTGGCACAAACTAGGTTGTTTTTAATCAAGTCTATATTCCAATTTCTGAAGTAATTTATAAACTTATAAACTTACACAGTATGAAACAAGCTTAAGAGCATATAGGTAGTCAAGCTGTTACAACATTAAATAGTCTAAATAAATTACACAAATTAAAAGAGCTTTAATCTCTATGTGTGCATCTTGAGACCCTTTTTGTAAATTAAACAATGCAATCAATTATATTAAAGAGAAAAAACAGACAATGATGATGATGAAGTATTATCACGTAGTAAAATAGTCTATGCTGTAAAATAAGTCCCTAATGTAGGCAATAACTACCTGTAATTTCAAGAAACATAGTTGCTAAAAAGAATCTTGCAAATATCAGAATTGAAGAGTTGAAGCCAATTAAACACTCAGAGACTGCTCGATTTGGTGTAGTGGAAGATGTTATTACCATCAGAAACTAAACAAACAAATGTCCTCTAAGCTCTCCTTAGCTCAAATGCAGTTCACATTTTCAGGATGCAATAACAGAGTAAAGAAAAAATTAATAATAATCAGAGCCTTTATGGCAAACAATATTTATACCTTTTAGTCATGACAATAGGTGAGCCCAACAGAAGTTGATATGCAGCAATTTAATATTGAGCCCCTCGCCACTCAGCAATGCACGATACACCTTTCGCTAAATCTCTGTTCATAAAAACAAGTCATAAACATTTAATTCAAGCTGAATTTAGTGGACTTAAGCAACTTCAGGATACTTAGCTGCTACTTCTGGGTTCAGTATTCTAATACAATGTTGACAAACTACTTCAAATCTGTGCGGTTCATTATGATCTTCTCGAAAGCAAAATCAAGAGGTCTTTCAGTGATTTTAAATGATTCTGAGCTTTTGAATGACTGCTGGAGTCAGGTGCAGCTCCTTAGGGGAAGCCCAAGGAAGTCACCAGGTGCAATTGAATAATATACAAGTCACTTAATCAAAGTCAAATTCTCTTTTAATTGGTAAGACTCCCTCAGCATCAGGCATCAAGCATCTAAGCGGGTCAGTACGTTTCAATTTAAGTTAATTGACTTGATTAATTCAATTCAATTCAATTGACCAGCTCAAATTATACAATTTCATTGTCTTAATAGTAATGCAGTAATTAATGCAGTGTTTATTGGAATAGTTGGGATTGACAACAATTAAGCTGCCATCAGTTAAACACAAGCATTGACAACTAAACACTAATCACAATCACAATTAACATAGAGGCTTTATGTTTATCACAGCAGGTAGGACATTCATTCATGCAATTAATTAGCTTTGAAACAAGTCTGCATATATTCCATCTATATAGTCCTGGTCCTGAGTTAAATAAAAATAAGCAAAAGCACAGCACAGCTATCAGTTTTAAACAGATAATTTATGGAGTGAGACTGTCATATCACAGTCTGTCTTTTCAGCACTCAATGCTTGATATGCAGTATAATATAATGCTATAAAATGGACAGTGCTACAGTAATATAATACAGTATGTGAAGAAAGTAAAACAAAATAAAATAATAAAAATTTATACTCCAGAGGGACTAACATACACTTCTTACATTTTACATATTGTATATCCAAGGGATTTAAACATACTAAAAATGCTAAAATACTAGAACTCTTGATCTAGAGCTTGGTCTTGCGCGCTTCCTTTATAACTCTAACAGCTTAAGAATGTTCCAGACGAGCAAATTCTGTGTGAGTTCCTGTTGTAGCTCGATGTTTTCAAAAGCAGTTTGAAATCTGGGAGAATGAAAAAACTCCTTTTGGTAATTCCAGTCAGTTTTTGGTGCATTAGATCTCTGCAGGTCTTACCGTAAGCTACCACCCCCGGGGGGAGGGGGGGGGCTCCAGCCAACTATGGAGTCCTTCTCCTTTCCTGGAAGGTATTGTCAGAACACACAAGACAACGGGAAAAAGTCTGTTGACACAAGTCAGTCCGAAGGCTGTGACTCTGTCTAATAAGCTAAAACTATTACAGAGGCATCACACATGCTAGTAATGGAGATGGTGTTGCATTAGTTTAGAGGCAATGGTGGCATACCTTTCATAGCTTAAAGACAAGCCTTGTACAGCCCTGCTTCCACAGCTCCTCCTGGCAGTGTAGTGTGTACATCACCAGCCTGACTTACAAACATACGAACATACAAAATTACCAGCAGAAAAAGGCCCACAGGTCTATCAAGTCAGCCTGATTGTTCAGCTCTAAGTTTCATATTACTACAGCTGCCCCAGCCCCACCCAATCCCCTCCCTTCCTCCTCTTTCCTGGTCTTTCCCCCCTTTATGTTGTTGTCTGTACTAATCCTGCCCTTGACTCTATCCCAACCCTGCTTAAAGCTATCTACTGTCCTCAGTTAAATTAACTCCTCCACCAGTGCACTCCATCTTGCCACCAGTTCCTCTATAAAGTAGTGCCTCCTCACTCCCTCCTGAACCTTTCCCCTTCCAACTTCAAACTGTGTCCCCTAGTGACCCTTCTCCCCTTCAAGTGAAATAATCCTCCCTCTCTGACTTTGTTTATGCCTTTTGAGTACTTAAAGGTCTCTATCAGGTCTCCAAAAGTTCACACCCCCGCTGCTGACTCCAGCCACCTGAATCACTGAGCATAACTGATTCATGGAGGGTTCCAGCTTATCCCTGTCTGGGGTACCCCTACCCAGGGGCATGCAAGGGAGAGGAGTAGTAGATTCTGAGGACCTCCAGGGTGACAGGTGCATGGGGATGGGAATGGTGCTCTGTGGGGACAGTGATGTGTGAGGACATGGGTACCACCATCCAGCCTGGCTGAGTTGGGTAATTTTCTGTTTTTTTTTTTTGGCCCTCCCACCTCCCCATATAAGTGCAGCCATGACTGTGTCCAGGGGGATCGTTCGATGGTGTGTGGTCATGAACACCAAAAACACATCCGCTAAGTCACCACAAGGAGCCACAATGAGAGTGGCTCTCAGCAACCCACTACCCCAGGAGGGAAGTGTCCAAAGGATGCATGGGACTCCCTCCCTGCTGGCCTCCACTTCTGACATCTGGGCTTTGGGCATGAATCCAGATAGCTAGTATGCCAAGCGATGCCTCATCACTCAGTGCATGGAGCCAGCTGATTATTATGTGGGTCATCGTGTCAATTATAGTGCAATATTTTCAAGTTATAGATATAATTAAAATTGCTGAGGTAGCTAACTTCAGTCTGAGAACCATTCTGCCTTTGTCAAAACCCGTTCCAGCTAAAGTCCAAATAATTTCATTGTATCTTGTGAAAGCTAGCTAGTGTTGTGCAAAGTGACCTTACTTCATTTCACAAAGTTCTTTGCAAAGTTTCTTCACTTTGGACCCATGCACAAAAGCATCATGGCTGTTAGGCAGCACACAACCAAGGTGCACAAGGTACATGCCACCAGAAGTGAAGGTTGCTGTATGCCACATGAACAATGGGCATATGCACTATGCATGGGGACCAGTCACACAATTGCACATTGTCCTGCAGACCGCAGTTTAAGAGGGCATGTCTTCATATGCAGCCCAACAATTTATATGCACAGCAGTGCAGACTGCACTGATCAGCCATGTAGCGCAGTGTGCTGCACACAATGGACTATGTTGTAAACACTGTTATGCACCCCGCCACCCAAGAATAAAGATATGACACAAGCAAGCATTTTCAAAACTTTACAAAGGACACTGGCGCAGTAGCACAGACAGGGAATCTCAAAAAGTAGCTCATCACAGAGAAAATGGAAAACTAAACCAAATGGTGCCTGCCAAAACACATCCTGGTATCCATGGCCTGAGGAATGATCAGATGGGCAACTTATCATCCAGGCAATCCATGCCCCAGTGTGGTGCCCAAACATATGCGTTAATATTCTGCACATCTTGCACCAGGGGATGTTGAGACATACTGGCCCACAAGTCCATTCACAGCTCTGCATGGTCCACCAGTCATTCCTTCATGGCGATCCCCATCTCTATCCCCCTGTAGCTGACTGGAATGGTGATCCTCTTTCCCGTCATCAGTACCCTCTTGGGTGGCTCAAGATCAATGTCTTCCTCAACCAGGCCCTTCCAGATGAGGTGCAGGACAATGAATGACCCAGGCATATCCCTCAGAGTGAGGAATGTCAGTAATGAGTGACAGAGATTGGTGCCATGCGTGCCCCCATGGACCCACCAATCCCTCATTCAACATGTCCTGCCATACCATACCCCTTGCACCAACCAATACCCTATTCAGTGACCACAGACAGTGTGGTATTCACCATGAAGGGCTCCATGATGAACCAGGGTGTCCCAAATGCATCCACACATTAGTTAGTTACTTAGTTAGTTAGCTTGTTTTTGTTGACTGGTAAAGGAGGGCTAGACATTTCTTCCTATTTTCAACCTCATCCCAGGGGAGGAGGTAGATACAGATGGTAACCAACTGAAATTGAACCAGATTATGCTGTTGGCTGTATTTTTAGTGAATGGGGGAATTTTGACCAGGACACTGGGGCAAATACCCTACTCTTAGCTGTTCTTTCACCCACTTTTCCTGCCTTGCCTCAGCCAACTCCTGCACTTTCCTTTGCCCAAGCTGCTGCTATGTCTACTTTGCTGTCATTGCATCCAGTTAATCAGGGTTCTAGTGCTTCGGAGTTGATGTCTTCAAGCCAATGACTCGGCTTGCAGATCTGCCCTACTGCTGCTCGTAACACTATAAAAAAAGGTCAGTAAAGGCCTTCCTGCTGGTGGTTGGATGGAACTAAACTCCTGTTGCGGTATCCTAGGTGCCCACTGAGAATCCCCACCTTTTTCCTCTCCCCACCACCTCCCAGAATCCAATACAGGACTTGCTTAATAGCTTTGAGGCCAATACAGTGGATCTTGCCCCTGAATAGGAGCATACTTCAAAATCTGGTTCCGATTTCAGGACTTTTCAGATGTCTGACCTCTTCTCAACCTCGGGGAAACCAGCCCCAAGAACAAATGCTATTCACATGAAGTATTCCAGTGGCCTTTCAGAACATCTGGAGAGAATCTTTGTTATCCATAATTAGAAAATGGGCAAAGAAATTCCTGAACTCTGATTGGCTGATACCCCTAGGCAGGTGGGCATCTATCTGACAACAGAGCCTGGGTAAAAAAAAGTACAAGTCCCAACCCACCTGATCACAAATATCATTCTGCCCATAGAACTTTCATTGTTAAAATGCCACCATTTTTTTTCCTCTCGCTTAGCGAGAGATACAGCCCTTCCAATGCACTGAGTACCAAGTGGCAGACAAAATGGCAAATCCTCTCTGTTTGATTTATTTTCTAACAGTAAATAAATAGTATCAGTTCAAGTGTAAGATGAGGAAGAAGCAATTGAGCATCTGCTCGAAACTACGCTCATTGCAACAAGAGTGCCACTCTCCAGCCACTCGTTACATCCCTTACCCCCAGCTACCTGCCTGCAAAGTTTAACCTAAGTGCCTCATACCTATCTCCAGATTGAAATGTTGCCAAACCACCGAAGTGAAAAAACAACTTCTCACTGGAATGTTGCTGGCGCCAGTCCCGCTCACTGTCAAGCACAGCACACCACAGCAAACTGAAATCCATCAGCTGATGCCGTTCACGCTCGTGTGAGCCTTCCCAACCGAAACAGATCCCAAGCCGAAAACAACCAAACAAAACAACAACAAAAAAGCATCATTTTAAAAGAAAAAGGTGCCGGGAAAGGACATGCAGCACGAGTTAGGTTTTCACTTTCTTTTCTTTAAAAGTGAGGGAGGCGATCCACAGTCCATCATTGCAGCGAGTCAGCCACCTCCCCTCTCACCTCCGACAGCAGTTTAATAATTTAAAAAAAATCCTCTAAGTTGTGATAGCGCGCCTGCTGTCATACATCCTTACTGCTTGCCTGCTAATGATCTGATCCGTAAAATGAAAACAAAGGCATGTCACTTACTCAATCGGCTTTATATTTCAAATACAGCTTACACTCCTCTGATTGCTCTGTTTTTTTATGATCATTCCCGCTATCTTTGTACAGAGGTAAGCCCTTCTGCTGTGCAGTCAGTTCTGAAAAATGTGTTTCATTTTTTTAAAGTAAAACAAACATGGCAAATATATTCGATTTACATACTGAATATTTTGGACCTCCTTTCTCACTCCTGACTCCAGCTGCTCAGTATGCAGTATTTTACTGCTCACAGACGTTCTGTTGGCCAGTATTGCAGGAGCAGCAGGCTGTTGTCTTTTCTTTTTGCACCATAGATGCCGAGGAGGGGGAGGGGGTCAAACTCAACAAGAAAATGTGTATCTTCTTATACATGTGGTGGTGTGAGGGGGAGTAGAAGAGAATGACTCGGGGGCAACAGCAGACAGAACACCACAGAAACACAGATGGACTACTTTATGAGGAAAATACTTAAACTTTATTATTACTCTATTTCTTTTTATTTCTTGAGATTTTTAAAAATATCACCTAAAAATGCCACAGATGATCCATTTTCTAAGCGCAATAATACCCTCCAGGGTGGGCGGTATGGGCAATACCGGACCTTCCAGGGGCTATAAGGCCCTCCGCCTGCGGCGTCGGGCCTCATTACGCCCTGGGCGTCTGATAGCGCTCATCGCCACCCTGTCGGGTATTATTGCTTACATTGTTAAAGGACTCTATGGGTTTTTTCCCTCGAATTTGTATGCTGTATTGCACTTCTTGGGGGATTGTCTCTTTGATGTCAGTTTTCGTCTGCTTAACGCTTTAGTTCTGGCATCAATTTGATCACTTACAATCTACTGCTTTATGGGCCCCCTTTCAGGTTTTTTCTCTGCACAAACCTGCTCTGAAAACAATTATAGTCATATTTCAGAATGAGGGTATTCATGTCTCTGATATTCATTATTGGTTGACACAGCGGTGTGAAGTCATGGACAAACTGCATCCTATTATTGATAAATAAACAAGTCTGGATGGTGGGGTTGGAAATTTCGAGTAAATCTCTGGCAGACTAAAACTGGTATTGTCCACTTTCCCAGTAGTTTCTTTTTAGGTTAGGACAGGGGTGCTTATTTTTACCCGGGGAAACCCAAGTCCTGTCATAAGTGTGGCTCCAAATCTGCCTGTAATACAGAGAGATGTAATAATTGTATGGAATTTGGTCATCATAGTCAAACCTGGCACAACCCTTTGTATTGTAATCTTTGCAATGAACAAGGCCATTCCTTCAGATGCTGCTCTGGGGCTGTCCACATCAAAGCAGGTGCTTGGAATCTGGACAACATGATTGCTCGGGGACAAGCCCTGGGAGCTGCTATTTCCACTACCCGTTGGCTTGCTGCCCCTCCTCCTGAGCCAACTGTTGCACCTTGTGCTGCTACCCCACAGGTTGCAACTCCTGCTGTGTTCCAGACTTTTGGACCCTCTTCTGACTATACTTCACCTCTGGAGCCTCTGTTAGCTTCCCCCAAACCCTGACATACAGCTCCCTATTCCCCACCTGTTCCATCTGTTCCAGTAATCTTGGGACCAGTCCCTCTCCATTTGCCTATCAACTCCCTCTTCGATGGCTCCCTTGCCTGCTGATCCCATGACTCAGGTTAAGACCCATAAGAGATGATACCGGTGCCCACCGAAGACCTCCTCCATCACTACAGATCTTTTGGTCTTTGATAATAAATTCACTGCACTAACACCTACTCCTCAATGGGGGATACTGATGATGAGGTGGAGGATTCAGATGTTTCTTCTGTTGTTTCCTCTACTAGAGAACTTTGGCCTGAACTAGAAGATTCTTCAGCAGACACTGTACCCAAGCAATGTAGGACTAGATCCCAGGTGAAGAGGTTGTTGTACCCCCCCCCCAAGGCTTTATAATGTGTCAGGGCCCCACTAGCTCATGTGTTTCTTTAAATGTGAATAGCATAAAAAAATCATAAAAAATGCTTGATAATATTTTCTGTGTTGTCTACCTTTCCTGGATGTGTTGTCTTCCTGCAGCACACTAGATTGTAAACCCTGCATGACTTATCTACCACAAAGATGCTGTGGTCACCTGATCCCTCTTATTGGTTGCAGGGATCTGATTGGCGTAATGGTGTGGGTATCCTGATTCCTTCCTTCACTTTCCAGGTACAGCATTTGCTAGACCTTGTCCCTGGGTGGGCCTTATTGCTGGACATGTTGTATGACCACTGCCCCCTCTGCCTCATAAACATTTACGCTCCTCAAATGAAGGCAAGTAGGATGGACTTGTTTAAGGATGTTCAGCCCTATCTGCATACATAAAAAGCAATTTTACTGGGTGATGACTTTAATTACAGCCTACCTTCTGCTGGCTCTCAACAGACCTCCTCTAAGGTATATTGTGATTCTTCCTTTTTGCATGATATGATTACAGTTGCTGGCTTACAGGATGGTGCCTTGGCTTTTCAGCATGATTTGCCTATGTTTCACAAAGACTCCTTAGCATCCCGCATTGATGTTTTATTCCTCTCCCCTGTTCTTTTTTTCCCAGTGGTTTTGAGACTATCCCTATTGAGACATCTGACCAGTTAGCAGTGCTCTGTATGGGCTCCCTGCTGCCTGATCTCTCTTCCGTTCACATTGCTTGGAAGCTTAATACTTCCCTGTTGGATGACTCATGAGTATCCATACAGTGTGAACTCCTATTTTGGGATAGATGGTCCATTTTTGGTCTTATGACAATGTCCTTCAATGGTGGGAAGATAATAAATTGATTTTAAGCACCTATTTAAGAGATGGGCATCTGGACGATGGATAACTTCTTATCTTAAATATCTTGGCTTTCACACTCAGTTGCATAAATTGATTTCTACCGTTTATTCCACTGTTGAGGACCTTCAGGCACAAATTGCCACCTTTACATCTGATATGAAAAATGTGCACCTTGTTAGGGCTACCTCTTTGTTGCAGGAAATTAAGTTTGGTACACAGGGAAATAAACAATCCCTGGATAGCTTTAAGGCATGCCCATAGAGGAGTAATTTTTGTTATATGTTTAATCTGATGGGGCCTGAAGGGGATTTTCAGACATCTTCTAAAGATGGGATTTCACATTTGGTTCATGATTTTGTTTCCTACAGTTTTGGTACCTCTGCTTTGCCCGCTGATCCTGGGATATTTTGAACACCTTGCATATATCTTCCATACCAGATTCTGTCAAGGCAGGTCTTCTGCAACCCATTATGATTTAAGAGGTTGAAGTGGATATTAATGCTTTAAAGATTAACGTGGCTCCTGGTTCTGATGGTCTCTACTTAGAGTTTTATAAACATTTCAAGACGTATTCATGCCCCACTCTGCAATTTCTGTTTAACTATTTCCTGCAGACAGTAAGCTTGGCCCTGTCCATGTTACAAGTTGTTCTGATCTTTATTTTCAAGAATGGTGATAGGTCACTTTTATCAAACTGGAGGCCTTTGTTCCTCTTGACAAAGAATCAGAAGATACTTTCTGAAATATTAGTTAACTGACAAGCTTCTATTAACCCCCATAGTTATTTCACCTGCTCAGACATGTAATAATATGGTACTCCTCCGGGAACATTTTAGCAGAGGGGCCTGGAACATGGTATCCTGATATGTACTATCTTTGGATCAATTGAAGTAATTTGAACATTTCCACCATGGCTTTCTCTTTGCCACATTGGCACACTTTGGGATACCTCTAGTGTTTCTTCAGTGGCTCTCCACACTATATGAAAAGGCCTTGCTAACCCCATTCCCCATGTAAATGGCTGGTGTGATCCCTCTGTTGTGGTTAAGAGAGGTGTGAAACAAGGTGGCCCCTTAAGTCCTTGATTGTATGTTTTTTTATTGACCCATTATTGCATCTGCCGCATTTTAATCCTCATATTAAAGGAATAACAATGACTCCTGAGCTTCAGGACCTTAAGGTTTTGGCCTATGCAAATTACTTTTGTGCTATTCTTCAGTATCACATCTCTGGTACATGGGTCAAATCTACCATTACTGCTTACTCCGCAGCTTCAGATTCTGTTATTAACTTTGATAAGAATGTGGCTATCTAACTTAACTTGGCCTCAGTAGATCTTCCAGATCTCTGCATTGCTGATATTCATATTCATTTCAAACTGATGAAGATTTTAGGCATGTGGTTTTCCCCTTTTGACTCTGAACATATTAACTGGACTTCATGTCTGCAAAAGGCTGAACTCCTCTTTGCTTCCTGGAGGGACTATACCCTTCCTAAGAAAAATAGGGTTTATTTGATTAAAACCTTGCTTTTACCTTGTTTTACTTTCCTTAGTTACATCCCCCCATTCTGTAGAAACTGGGATTTACAGTGTTTTTTCCAAGGTCTGTTGTGGTCCAGGTTGAACCCTATCGAACGTAAGGTGACCTACAACTCTGTTGAAAAGTGGGGATGTGCACATGGTGAATCTACTTGGTTTTGTAGTGTATTTCTTAAATGGAATTTCAGAAGGGTGTTGGGTGGTTCTTCTGTGATTTGGGATTCTGCAATTGAGGACTGGTTGCTCCCACTCCTGTATTCTTGGGACTGTTCCATCGATCCTGGTACCAAGACAGACTTTGTACATGTTGTTCCCCCATTTGTATTCTTGGCTGTATACAAACTGAAGAAATGGAAACTCTGACCAGATGATTTCCAGTCTAAAGGGCGACTTGCTCTGTATTCTCATATTATTTCATTCTTTTGGTTGAATTGCAATCCTGCCCTGTGCTTCACACCCCTGAGATGCTCGGTCAGTTGTTAAACCCATGGCTTCCGGCCTCCATATGGGATTTGACTTGGCTTGGTGTGCATGGCCATATTCCAGTTTAGGATTCTTGTTATCATAAATATATCGGGCAATAAGTCTACCCTAGAGCCTTTTCTCCTGCTATACTGGAAACCCAGTTTCACTTCTTCTTGGAATGTCTTTCTAGTTTGAAGTTTTGGCACTCTTTGAATATTGCATGGCATGAACTTTTGTTCTCTCACGTGACTTACCATGTTCTTTTTTTGGGTATCTCTCCTGATGAATGGCTTAAGTAAAATAAGGGAACTCTATATATCTGTTTGGTTATCTGTAGATATTATTTTTGGCAGGCCAGATGTGCTTTCAAGATCCAGCAACAATTGATACCCCTACCTGAAATTGTTCATATGGTGACCTATAGTTTATATGTGGTTTACCAGTATGATATATGTACACAACTGATATCCATTGTTACTACTTATTGGAAACATTATCAATAGGTGTGTCACCTTGTTATACTGTTGTTAAGTCATATTTAGGTTACTCCTTATTTGTGACCTTGGACTTTCATCAGTTTCACTTTAATTTATTTCTTGTACTTTTCCCAGTTTGTCTTCTGGGCTTTCCTGGTTCTTTTTGCTTTGCTGATTATCTCCCCCCCCCCCCAATGACTGGAGATTGCTCCCTCACATTGTTAATTATTGTTTTCTATTTCATTACTTTCTATCTTATGATAGAATTAATGACATATGAATACATCCTTATTTTTGTTCTTCCCTGATGCTAGTATTGATATTTTATTGTATTTGTTTCTCTCTTTTGTTAGCCTCATTTGTTCCTTCCTGTTTTATTTACTGTGTTGTACTTATAATTGGCTCTATGATGCTGGTTCAACAACATTTTTGTCGACCGGCATCTCATTGACAGGATTTATGTCGACCGCAAGTTGTGGTTAACAAAAATCCCATTTGTCTCCAGGTCCTATTTTCTCATTGAGTGGCTCTGCCCCCAAATCCCCCATGTGGGGGGCTCTGCCCAAACCTCCCCATGCAGGGGGCTCTTCCCCCACATCCCTGTAATTAGGATTCTCAACTCCAGTCAGAGTTCATTCAGGAAGGGAGTGCAGGACCGGGAGACAGTGTGCCCCTGTGTTGGGAACACCAACACAGCAACCTGTAGGTGACCTGTCAATTTCGTCGACAGGTTGGTAGATCACTGTGTTGGTATCTCTGTTGGGGGGGACATACCCTTATGATCTTGTATGTTTGATATTTTCCTTAATAAAAATTCCCCTACTCCTTTGGAGAAGTGCCATGGGATCCTTAATGTCCACCTGAATAACCACCAGAGCTGGCATACAGGACTTCAGTTTAACATCTCATCCAAAATATGGCAACTGAGAAGTGCAGAATATCTGTCACAATGCACTAGAGAATCAGTATTGGGAATTTACCCCAAGTACCTGGTGTGGGGCTTGTCCACCCACTTGAGTCCCCCTTGCAGCCATATTGCCATTGTGAGTGCCCTCTGTCTCCTGATCCATGGCACGCTCAGAGGCAGATCACCAAGGCAGAGCAGCATCTCTTTCAGGCATCCCTGGAATGGCTGAAATGACAAACAGAACATGCATCAGTTTCAGGTAAAGAGCATAATATGGCTGATGTACAAAGATGTGACAGTTATGGGACACCAACCACAGATTTATCCGTGATGGGACAATCACTGTCCACCAGCTGTCATCATTTCTTTCATACAAGAGAGGGCTTTCACTTGCAAGGGCATGGGGTACCTGTGCCATGTCCATCATTCATTCATCCTGTCAATGCACTATATATAGGGTTCCCAGTTTTCAGAGTTTATTTTTTAACAAAAACAGTGTTTATTTTTGATCATTATTTAAGTATTTGGGGAAGACATTGAATTGGTTATTTTCAATGTAATAATAATACCACAGAGGCTGAATTTCATGATTTATCAGTCATTCTTCATATTTTAATCCAATAAATATACCATACATTTACCATTAAAAACATCTACCATGTGTCTACATATAAATATAAGTATAACCTATAATTCAAATTTATTATAGAAAATCATGCAATGCATTTTAATGGCTTGCTCTGACATTCTTGCCCTTTCCTTTATAGCAGTAAAAGCTTTAATCTCAGCAAAAGATCTTTCCACAATAGCATTAGATACTGGCAGTGCTACAGGATGAGCAAAACACAGTCACTCAGTTCTGGCCACTGCTTAAGTTTTCCCATTCAGTACTGCCTAACTTCTAGTTCTGGATTTGTCAGCATAGATTCAGCAATAAACTCCTCAAATTGTGCACATATGACTTCTTTGTCTGACTGGTTGAACATGATAAAAAATTAACTGGTAGTGTTCAAAACTAGGAGATGATTCATTTCTATGGAAGGGGTCAGTCACTTGGGCTGAGTTCCACAGTGAATCTTCAATAACTTCAAAATCCATCAAGAAGATGGCATGGATCATGGATTGGAAATGCCTTGAAATCCTGCTGAGCTCTTTTAAGATCCTCACAAAACTTCTTCATGTAGCTCGCTGAGTCACTACAAATACAAATAACATCTTCCCAGTTTTTTTCCATACAGGTCTAGAACTTCCTGCAGCAAGGAACCAATGGAAACTGTATTGCAGGATTCAAGTATGTCCTGGTCAGCCATGATTGTTTGCCAAATCCACCCATGTTTTTTTTCAGTTTTTTGTCAGCAAATGTAAACAGTACTGCAACAGCAGGGTCTCCATGCTTCTCTGGCAGTTTGTTGATTGTCACAGTAATTTGAGTCTAAGCAGTTAACTCATTTATGTGATTGATGTTGGCACTAAATTTTTCAGGTAAGTATCTGTTGTACATCTGTGTGGATCTGGGCATAGTTCTTGCTGCAGGAGTCCATTTCCTGAAGAGGTTTCTGATCGATCCATCAGTCTGATTTAAACTTACACCAGACTGAATCTTTGCATGGGCAGACTTGTGCTCAACATCCCGCTCATCTTCCCATTTTCTTTTGAATCTGGTAATTGTTGCTGCCAGGGACATTGACTCAGTCCATATTCTTCCTTTTGGGTTTGAATCTTGTAATCGTTGCTGCCAGGAACATTTGATTCAGTCCATATTCCTCCTTTTGGGTTAGATGTTTCTGTGTGATATGTGCTTTGGAGTGCAAATGCTCCACAATATGGCTTGCAGTTTTTCTGGAAAAAACAGAAATAGTAACCCTGCAGAATTTACACAGCAAGAGTCCCTGGAATGTCCTCCACAACAAAGTTGCTATGTTCAGTCGCATATTGGTTTTCTGTTTTGGATATTTGGGGCATTTTTGTGCTGACTGTTCTTTGTTTGCTACCTGCTCACATGTTTTTTTGTATGCTAGATGCTGCTGCAATGTGCTGCATGCTGTGTGCTGTGTAATTAGCATATGGATGGACCACACTCACATGTGGTTATTAACAGTTACAACTGACTTCCTGAATTTATACCTCAGTGGTGTTTTATTGGTTAATATCAGTTAAAACTGAAAACTGAGAACCTTAAGCATACTCAAGGATGTGTATTCAGGCAGAGCATGGTGTGCATGCACAAGATGTAGAACAATGCCTCGGCATGCATGGTGCTACCTGAGGGATATTCAGTTGCATAAATATATATACTGTACACACTGGGAAGGGTGGTTCAGCTGTGCACAGGATGGTCCAGGGTGACAGGGGATCTCATTAAAGGGTGACAGCCCACAGTCCATGCTTAGAATGTGCCCTTTTTTGCTGAAGCACACTCTACTGTGGGTTGTGGATGCTGCCATGGTGGAAAATGACTTAACAGTCCCAAGGCCATGCATCTGCAGGACCCTTTTTTTACTTGGGGCCATGTGCAAGCCCACTGTTTGGAATGATTCAGCTTTGACCATGGCACCATTGGCGAGCTGTGTGACCTAATCAGGGGCAGCATACAGCCCTATACCCAGAGGTCTAGGCCATGTCCCTTGAGACCAAGATGATGTATGCCTTTGTCTTCTATTCCACAGGCTCCTTCTAGTGAAATACATGCAACATGACAGGGGTGAGCCGGTCCTTGGTACCCCGTGCCCTATTGCATGTGACTTCAGTGTTGTAGGCACATGTGGGGAATACATTCAGTTCATCACTTCCTGGCTGGGCATACTGGCAGTGCAGAAGGGCTTCTATAAGTGTTATGAGTTTCCAAAGATTTGGGAGGGCCATAGGCTGCACATATGTGCCTATCCAGGTACCCCATGTCAATGAGGAGGACTACAGGAACTGGAAAGGATTCCACAGCATGCATATCTGGGTGGTAATGGATGCAGAGGGCATTGTCGTGGATGTCAGTGCCAAGTACCCTGGCTCCATGTGTGACACCTTCATATTCTAGCAGTCATGGCTGAAGATAGTATTGGCCATGGGCAGAACCAAGTCAGGCTGGCTGCTAGGTATGTATCCCACAGGCCATGTGGGCATGGGGCATGCTATGTTGTGTTCCTGTACGTAATGACATGCATGTTTCATGTAGCCCATTCTGGTGACAGTGGAAATCCCCTGAGTCCTTACCCAATTACCTCATTTCTGGCCCTTGAAGGGGGATTACGCAAAGATACAAAGACACCCACATGAAGACACAGAATGTGGTGGACTGCACTTTGGGACAATCGAAGATGCAGTTCAGATGGCTGGACAAGATGGTTAGCATAATGCTACTTGCATCAGTGAGGTTGTGCTGGGTCTGTCTCATGCTGCAAGTCATGCAAAATCACTATGAGGAAAAAACTGCAATTACCCAAGGCTCTACCTGTGAATGAGGACCTCCATGGTTAGGGGGAGGACAGCTGGGAGCCATTTGTGGGCACACAGATGGGGTCAACATTGGGCTGAAGAAAGACTCAGCATGGACTAGTTCATGTCATGTTCAAGATTGAGGCTGTGTGAGGGGGTTGCAATAGTGCATGTCCAGGAACCGCGGTACACAGTGCTGAGTGGCAGTGCTGAGTGCCTATGTGTGCAGTACATCCATACATGTGTGTTCATTTGGGTGGGGGTGGGCCTGATGGGCATGGGAGCCCTGTCACTGGGTGGAGGACAATGTGTTGTGGATCTTGGTGGATGCCTGGCCCCCTTGCTAGGGGAATAGCCATGCCATCCTGCCAGTACTGGTGTGGCCCTGGTGACAATAGATGGTGGGGGTTTCAAGTATGTGAGCCTCATGGGACAATCAGGACCATCCCTCTGTGCTTCAGAAGGTTGTGCTGATGTGGAGCAGTGGTGGCATGGAGCAGTGGTGGTGAGACAGGCTGAGCAGTGAGAAGTCCACCACCTCTACTGGACTGTGTTTTGAGGTGCCATAGAATGTCTTCAAGCAGGTTGCCAATTGTTCTGAACTCAGTGCAGAGCCCCTGCACTTCCACCATCAGGGAACAGAGCTCAGCATTGTTTTCCCTGCTGACTAGTAGTGTGTCCTGCTCCATATTGTTCTTCTATTCAAAGTACCAACTGAGTAGGCACATGTCCATGCTACATCTTCTGTATGGGCCAGTTCTGTCCAAGGGGTGCTCATTGCCATTGCCCGGGCCAGGGTTACTGTTCAGCTGGTGCTGTTCTGGGGACACTGGATACCTCCTCACTATGTGCTTTCCAGCTGGGTGGCATGACTGGGTGCAGGGGTGTCAATGCGTGTGGTGATGACTGTTCTTGTTGCACTGGGTGTCTGTGGTGCATGCCTCTGCTAAGCATTTCCCCTGATGTATAAATTCCAAAAAGACAGGTGTGCACAGCAGACTTGATTGAACCTGATGCTTCACTTGGGTTATCAGCCCAAACAAAAGTCACACTGTGTTCCAAGCAGGTGAAGCATTCACCAGAAGAGTACAGTAATCTTTCACAAATAGGCAAGCAAACTCAAATGTCACACCAGCCCCTGCACTTCAACCTTTGGTCTTCTTGAGGGGGTCCTTCAAGAAGTCAAATGGTTAAAGTGCAGGGGCTGGTGTGGCATTTGGCTGCATGAATCTGTATCTTTGGAATATACTTAGCAATAAAACTATTGTAATTTATCACTTTGTTTGCCTATTTGTATAAGATTGCTGTACCTTTCTGGTGAGTGCTTTACCTACTTGAAACACATTTCCCCTGATGTGACTGGTGCATGCTGCTCTGGGACTGTGGATTGAGGAAGTGGGAGATGCCCTGTGGAGGTCAGTGACTGGGAGCCCTGTGGTCTAGCTGGTCTTCCACTCCTCTTGATGCTGTCATCCTTGTGGTGCTTCTTTCTCTTGTTGATCACTTGCTTCACTGGAATCAGTGGCATCTTTTGGGGGAAACATATGGTTAGTGGATGGCATAGTGACTGTGGTGGTTAGTATGGTGCAGAGTCGGGTTACTCACTGTGATGTATCTGAAGAGTACTGTCCTGACTGGCATTGTCCAGTGAGTGGGCTATTCGGATGTCAGTTGCCATGGTCATGTCATCCTCCTCCTCCTCCTCCTCCTTCTCTGTTGATGACCCAAGCAGGTCCACTGCAGATGGACAGGGAATACCACTATCACTGCCACTGTAGTGTGCACTGTTTCCCTTTTGTAGGGCTGTGGAATCTCAGATACTCCTGTTCCAAATGAAGGATGCATTAACAGTTTTTTGAGCTTAATCTGGTCTCCAGAACCCAAGCTGCTAAGCTTGAACTCCTCAACCTGATTGCTGTCAGGCTGTGATTGTATTATCTCTGGCTTTTATGGGCTGTTTGATACTGTGATGTTAAATTACAATTTTCACATTGGTTACTGATGGGTAGCTCAGACAGTGGCCTATGTATGTGATACTATGGGGCCTTCTGCTTGTTTCCCTCTTCAAGACAAAGATTTGAAGTCACAGTCACACACTGGTATCACTTCAGTTTAACATTAGTCACTCTCACTGTGCAGGATTTGGAATGATGATGACTCTAGTCTCTGCTTGCTGAACTGGTTATTTCACCCCTCAGGTCCATAATGTGGGGCATGATCATATTGTTAGCGTCACAAATTCACTTACATAGATACCCCAGGGCAGATTCTTAATTCTCTCTCCTGCCATAAAGGTACAGTAATTTGTGGTTACACACTTCCAGCATTTGAACAGGTCCACCCACTGCATGGTCAATCAACCTAGCCTATAAGAGGATATATTTACTGCTGGAGTGATGCAATGTGTATTCAGAGTCTGCACCCCACTACACACATGTGACAAGCAGCATGCAAGAAGTTCCACCTTCTTTTGTGTGCTGCAGAAAATTGTGCTGTAGAAATTGAATTGTCATTAATTTTGTTTCCAAAGCATGACCCTTATGTTTACACCAGCATGTACTTAAGCACTAGCCGTAGCCATTCTGTAGCACTGTGAAAAATCTCTTCTGGGAGTCTCTTCACATTCTATAGTCATGTGAGGAATATATTCAAAGTTGTCACACCTGTGCCATTCTGTTGGACCATGCTCACTCCAATAAAAACATAATTAGTGGTGATCCCCTTTAATACATGGTTATAGAGCTCAGTTCAAATGCTTTAATAACTGGGTACAGTTATTACAGAATTTTCAGACAAGTTCTGCTTCAGGCTTTATAATTAGCAAGCAATAAAACTCCACTCTAGAGAATGAGTCACTGAAAGGGTGACTCACTTTCAGGGTCACGCAGCAGACTCGGCAGCATTTTGACCCTTAATCTACTGACTCTGTCTTGCAGTCTCCATGTCATCATCAAAACCGCAACTTGTAAAAAAAAAAAACACTCTCAATGGAGAACTGCTTCTCACTCCCTATCAGTACAGAGACACAATATTTTATTAATCAGCAGGTAAAACAGGTAGTGATTTTTAAGCTACTGAGATCATTCTTATCACAAACAAATCAGTCTCCCTCAATAGAACACATCCCACCAACAAAACTAGATCAAATTTTGTCAGATTTTAACAATTGTGCACAACAAAGTGATGTTTCTGAGTGTAAAACAGTGACTGTCAGGGGGATTTTAGCAAGCATAGATAATCTCCTGCAGTCTGTGAAATATCCAGTATACATCTTTCAGAGTCTGGATAAAGGTTTTTGCAGAAACCAAGCAGACCTTAAGAGCCAAACAAAAGTGCCTAAACAAATGGTAAAAGGAAACAGACCCCTGGAGATGCAGTCTATTTCTGAAGAGGGTATCAGTCTCCTGTACACATCAAAATAATCACACTAAAAAGCCGACTGGATTATACAATGTCTTATCTTTTAATATCAGATTTGAGTTTGTCATATGTACAAAAGAACAATATGACTTAACATGGGGTGATATTACAGAGTAAAAATACTCTGAAGGAAATCACTTCCTAGAATACAAAGAAATAAATGCTAACAAAAACTAGAATGGGAGAAAATCCCTGAAATGTCTGCCCTGTCTGCCCCAGAATTTATGAAAATGTGCCAATCCAGAACAAAATCCATTGTTAACTATATATATATATATATTTAACAGACCACAAACCACACTAGCAGAAGATTTCTCTTTCTTCCTGGCACCCAATATAAGTTTTAACCCAGGAGTGTCACTCTGGTTCCAACATATGAAAACTGGAATGAATATACTTTGCAAGATGTCAAAAATGAAGCTCTCTGCTATACTCCTGGAGGACAAAATAAAAACAAAACAACACCCTAAGACATCTAGTCTGCAATTTATAGATTCCAACATAATCCCCATTGATGTGCAGAATGTTTCAGGTCATAAAAGCCTGCAGAGCATAAATAACTCTTCTGTCCTGAACAAGAAAAAGCAAAGAAAAATCTCTAGTATTTTCAATACAATGCCTGAGCAAGATTCCACAGCAAGTACCTCCACATCTGCATTGGAACCTACAAATGCTATGATTTCTGCTCCCAAATCTCCTAATCCTGGGTCATTTCTTCCAGCATCTGTCTGCATGGATTCCAATTCTCATAGCCTACTGTTTGGACCCAAATGTATTCTTAACCAGGGAATGTCTGTCAGCATCAGTAATCATGATCCTGACCGGGGATGACCGCTGGGTACCATGACTCTGCCATTTAATTTTCTGTACCTGATTTCTGTGAGAGACAGCTACATTTAGTAACATTTTCTGGAACTGTAGTTTTCTTTCTACCTAGTTTATCTGTGAGGTTTGCCCTGTGTCAGAGTGCCACACATCAATAATTCCTTTTGTGTTCATGTTCTTGCTTAGTGAAAATTGTCAGCCTTTCTCATGTATGCTTTTGCTATGTATTTATAAAAGACAGCAAGAAATTGTAGAGCATGTTTAGATCATCTCTCTGATTTGGATGCTGCACTACATATTGGAATCTGATGTACTTCTTTGTGTTAAAAATCTTTAAATATAAAAAATAAGGAACTGAATATGTACTCCCTGGAGGAGAGGAGGGAGAGAGGGGATATGATAGATACATATAAGTATCTTACAGGGAGGAACAGGGTGCAGGAATACACTATTTTTAAGTGAAAAAGATGTTCCAGGACTAGAGGGCATGGGATGAAGTTGGAGGGAGGATGATTCAGAGGAAACGTGAGGAAGAATTTCTTCAAAGAACGGGTGGTGGACAGGGGGAACACCCTGCCAGAGGAAGTGGTGGGGACTGAAACAATCACAGGATTTAAGAATGGATAGGATAGACATAAAAGAATTCTGGAGGTCAGGGGTAAGGGGCAACAGACTTCTAGGAAAACATAAACTGAACTTACAAGCTCAAATGAGCAGACTGGGTGGGCCACAGGGCCTTATCTGCCGACACTATCTATGTATCTATGTAATCATGATCCTGCTGTAAAGAGTGCTCAACCATGAGTTATCTATAACAGTGACTTAGATTAAGTACCAAATTCAAGAAAGTAGCACTTACACATATGTTTTTCAGTGATCTTTTAAAAAAAACAGCTTGAAAGTAATATAAATATTCATAGGAATTTGTAGCTGCAAATCTCCCAAAGAACTGCAAGTCAGAAAATGGCAAAAGAAAAATGGACTTTTAAAATATTTTTCTGTCATGTTAATGCCTTAGGAATTTTGAGAATGTTTTATTTATTCTAAGCAATGTCCTTTGAATGACAGTCTGACTGTTGTCAGTGTTGTGAATATAAAAAACAAGATTAAAAAAAAGAGTCAAACAAGTGATTACACAAAAAGAAATACATTGATTTTGTGAAGTTTCTCTACAGTTAAGGACAGTAATACAGTTACCAAGGTTATTTATTGCACAAATTAATTAACAGTGATCTGCACCCTGAAAAAGCAGTGTCTTCTTTGTTCAAAGGCTCTGTTTTGTCATTGAATATACTGTAAACTCCCTGCACCAGTAATTATAAACAAATTCTGTCCAGAGCTGAAATGGCTATGGAGAGCTTTTGGGATGCTTTTACCCATTATTTCTAATGCATTTGCACAATGCAGATCTGCCGAGAGGCAGTTTCAATGTGGTCTTCCTTTTACACATTTTTACAATGTGTTTTCCTAGAATATGTCTGCTGATTGCTATATATTTAGCCTGATAGTTCACAGAAGACATGACATCTTATTTTCAGTGGGGCTGTACATCTACATAATATTATGCTGCATTGAGTAAAATCAAAACACACTGGAAATAATATTTTACATCTGTATTAGGCTACCCTAAATAAACACATTATAAAAATTGGAAAATCATGACCCCACTGAAAACAAGATATTGCATCTAATATGGGACATCCTGAGTAAATACAGTGCAAAACTATATAAATGAAGATCCCTATGACAATAAGATGTAGCATCTTCCATGCGCTATTCAGGAAATAAAATATAGAATAAGAAATATTTAAAGGGAATGTACTGTAAATTGAACTTCACTGTGTTCACTGACATAAACGGTTTCTTTATTGTTTTATAACAGGTTAGATTGCAGCATTTATTTTGAATGTTGTGGCCATGAGGAAGATGTGTACAGTGTGTGTGTGTGTGTGTGTGTGTGTGTGTGTGTGTTTACTGTAGCTCAATATAGATTTCTCCCTTAAAAAGCACAGTGAAAAAATGCCTGCTGATTGCTATATATTTAGCCTGGAATTGAAAAGTTCACACAAGACCTGGTATATGAATGAGACAGTGCTGATCAGATAGTGTCTTAAGAGGTTACAAACAGTGTAAATCTCTTTTGGAGATTCCTTGCTGAAAAAAGGTGACATTTATGAGGTATGAATCTTTCTTGAAAAACCTGCACAACAGAAGCTAGTAGCAAGAAAATGTTTAAATGCTAAGTATTTAAATGTGCACATTGTTACACTTTGAAGGGGGTAAACACATTTCCAGTTTAATAGACAACTAATATTTAACAAGCTGTTTCAGTTTCCTAATGTCCATCTAATAAGAAGCTTGGAGTTATGTCTCCAACATTCTAAACAGAAAGAAGGGAGTGTTTTATTGCATTTGGCATAGTGATTTGTAGATGTGGAAGGATACACTGAAAACTCCAAAAATGAATTCCACAATACTGCATTTTCCAGCTGCAGACAGCAAGATGGCTGTAGGCTCTACCCACAGCAATAAAAATAAAACAGTCAACTTGCTCAGGGTCACACAGTATGCAGGTGGTGGCTGTGGGATTTAAATGCAGTGTCAGAGTCTCCAGATGTATATCTTGGTGTTTCAACATCTCGGCTAGTTTATCTACATTATTGTAAAATATGGTCCTATAGTGGACTATACCTAGTCATCCCTAGTGGTAGTAGTAGTAGTAGTAGATATTTATTTGTTTGACAGTTATGGAAAGTCATTATAATAGTTTTTATTAAAATGTGGTTGACAGAAGATAAAATGTTTCACATTATAATATGCTATGCTACATAAGGTCACAGTAGGGCTTTATCTCCTAAACAACTAGGTATTGCATTTTACAGATTTTCTAACTGCTATCCTTAAGTTTTACTCATTACAAGATAGTCATTAATGGATTGTTTTTAAGAGCCAACTTTAATCATACAGAAGTTGGTATCTTTTGTGTGGACTCAGTGAATTTGCATTGAAAAATGCTTCTTATAATTAAGCATGTAAATTAATTAAGTACACCCAAGGAGTTTGGAACCTATTCTGAGAGGACTCAGTAAATACAGTAGTTTTGATGCAAAATAGTGCTCTTTGAGACAAGAATGCTTTGTTTACTGTATTTATCCAATTTGCTTAAATCATCATATTTTGATCTTATTTCTTATAAATTCATTATAAAAATTTGCAATTTAGCTTCAACTCCAATTACAGTCATAGGATGAACTAGAATAAAAAGAATATCATATAGCTGATATATGGGGGTGGGCTGACATGCATTACTAGGCACCAAGTGAAGAGGGCATCGACTCAAGTTCATTTAGGCAAGAAGGAGTCCACTGGGAGTTGGAAGCCCTAAAGAAAAACAAGGCGATGAGGCTGGACAGGATCCACCCAAGGGTATATAAGGAATGGAATGCAGTGCTATCTGCCCCTCTGGCAAAACTATTTGTACCTTATTAGAGATGGAGGTGGTTCCAGAGGAATGAAGGATGGCTGATGTGGTCCCTCTACACAAGAGTGGCAACAGAGAGAAGGCTAGCAATTACAGACCAGTAAGTCTCACATCAGTGATGGGGATGTTACTGGAGTCCCTGCTGAAAAAAAAGACTGATGGAGTACCTAGAGAAATGCAAGCTGCAGGACCACTGACAGGCAGCATGGCTTAACAAGGGGGAGGGCATGTTAAACAAATCTTATAAATCTCTTTTAATAAATAGGGAGGTGGATCAGGGGAGGGCAGTGGTTGTGCCCTACCTGGATTTTAATAAGTCCTTTGACAATGTGCCACATGGATTGCTGATAATGAAATGTAGCAGCCTGGAGGTGGGGGAGATGATGGTAAGCAGGCTGTCTAACTGTCTGAAAGATAGGAGGCAGAGGGTGGTGTTTAGTAGTCACTTGGAGAATGGGAGAGTGACCAGTGGATTACCACAGGGATTGGTACTGGGCCCCTATCCACTTCAATGTCTTTATATGTGACACTGCTGCTGAGGAACTGGAGGTGAAGGTGTTCCTATTTGCAGATCACACAAAAATGTGCAAGAGTGTGGACATCCAGAGGGGATGGAGAGAATGCAAAGGTATCCGGGGAAACTTGAAGAGTGGTCTTGGGAGTGGCAACTGGGATTCAATGCCAAAAATTGAAAAGTCATGTACCTAGGGTGGTGAAACCATTGTAGCTGTATATAAGATATGGGGGGGAGGTAATTAGTTACCAAGCAAGTGAAAGACTTTGGGGTGATCGTATCTGATTATCTCAATGTGATAGGGCAGTGCAACATAGGCAGCAGGCAAGGTGAGCTGGATGCTTGGGTGCATAGGGAGGGGGATCTCTAGCAGTAGAATGGAGGTGGTGTTGCCTCTGTATCGCTGACTTGTGAAATTTCACCAGGAGTAGTGTGTCCAGTTCTGGAGGCCATACCTCCTCTAGGACAGTGACAGAGTGGAAGTAATCCAGAGGAGGGCTGCTAAAAAAGTGCAGGAGTTGCATAAGAAACCATATGAGGAAAGGTTGTGGGAGTGCAGCATGTACTCTCTGGAGGAGAAAAGAGGGAAAGGAGACATAATTGTGACCTATAAGTACCTCATTGGGGAACAAGGTGTGAGAGGGTAGTCCCTTTTGCAAGAAGAGGAGCACCATAACAAGTGAGCATGCTATAAAGCTTGGGAAAGAGTTAAAGAGATGTGAGGAAATGCTTCTTCACAGAAAAGGTGGTATATATCTG